>JAMGZE010000026.1:0-1228335 GCA_024713875.1 Morchella sp. 2016-57 | reverse complement strand
ATTCTTCATTGCCTGTACAGCACTATTTATTAGCATTTCTCACCATGCAATACTGTCTGTACAGCAACATTCATTCGCATATTGCAATATTATCACATTAACTTAGAATATTTTAAACGTACAGCACCACTTATTAACCTGCTCAGCGTCTTTATCTGCGCTGCTGACAACGTTTATCCTCTGACGTCTGTCAGCGCTGCTGTGTAGCTTATCGGCTTCATGGCGTCTTTATCAGCGCTGGTATTTCATCGCGCGTTATATTAAATCAGCACTGTCACTTCTCGCCTCTTACATGATATATTAGAATGCATCTTCTTTATTAAATACATTTCGCAATATGTACGCTTTGCACTGTGATATCTTTCTTCATAAATGTCATATCGCGCTGCATTTTCTCGTCGTTTCATATTATTAACTGCGTATATTATATTATTATTATGATATTGCTTTCTTTATTTCATTAACCATTATATTAAATATGTCTGGTACGCTTATTAACGTTACTCTTGGGCGCGCATGCAATAACGTAAAACTACTGTTCATGAAATTACAGCGCATGCGGTGTAAGGAGCATTTATAATATGATCGTAAGGCTGCATGGTATCTGAATGATAATTATATAAGCTCGTATAAGCGGTGAGCAGGATTGCGTAAAGGTAGTATAAGAGTGGAGGCGTTTATCTGAGAAAGAAGATCGCTACATATTAGTGGCGATATTTTATGTTATGGCCGACGTAAATGCGGTATGATTAAGAAGAATCTGTCTGGTAAGAAGATTTTCAGTTTTGTTATAGGCCTGATGTCCTGGTTCTGAAAGAATTAGTGATAACGATGGGCGATCTTTATCTTGTTTGCAGATAGGAAAAATCATTGATGTTGGAGTGCGGGAGATCTTGAACAGTGATATTAATGTCAGTATGCAATGACAAATGTGATTTCGATATTAGAAGTTGTAGCAGTACTGCAGCATTCTTGTATTTATCGATTTGCAGACAGATGCTGTACAGTCCTTTATGATAAATGTAACTTATGTATTCACGCCTGTATGGCATGAAAATTCAAGCTGCGGGTTTCTGTTTTGCGGGTGAGCAGCCACTATTCTCTATTTTGGGACTGTAAATACTGGCTGTACAGCAGGAAAGAACATAAATTGATATCACTATTTTGGGAATTTCAAAAATAGACCCAGGTATCATGATCTTCGGTCACTCATACAAATTCAATTCTAACCCTAAGGTCACCCCTCAAAAAGCCTATATAATAACTTTTCAACAAGATAAGATATCAAAAATCTATGAAGCCAATTTGTAGGCATTAGTATGCTTAAGACTTTGGCTTCATAGATTTTTGATATTTTGTCTGGTTGAAAAGTTATTCGCCCTGCAATTTATGTCACCTTTAAGGCGCGCGGCACCATATGTGGTTTCTATTGTACCCATAAATAAATATTACTGATCACTAACCCCAACTTCCATGGGCTAACAAACAATGATTTCAAACAATCTACAAAACACCACTCCGTGAATCAGCATGTTTCCAGGCGCAGGTGAGCAGTCGAAAAATCATGCATTTGATGCAGAACCAAAGATTCTCGCTTGCTCTAGAATCGCGACTCCACATAGAGGGTTGCGAACGATAATTAAATACGCCCGCGCACCACTAGCAGGAAGTCATTTGGATAGTTCATAATGGCATATAGGGTGTGGGAGCGAGTGCGGAGATAGGGAGTCATGTCGGTGTGCCTTCCTAATGGCTCCCAAATGTGTAGGCGAGCGTCGTTGCGAGCGTGGTTGCGAGCTTGGGTGGTGGTGGTGCGTTGAATTTGTATGTGACCTGTAGTCTTCCAGCGTGGCAGTATTTTGTATGTGTGTGAAACAAACTGGCCTCAGAATAATGTATGGTGAGGGCGCAAGGGTACACGATTGTGGGGCGTAGTAGGGGACGGGCTTTTGACAGGAGCGCCACGCAGGCACGGTACCCCCAGTATGGGGATTCTTGCGGAGTTGCGGAATCGCTAGTAAAAAGACCCCGAAAATAACCCCCGGAGCGTCAAAAATAGTGCTTTCGAGTCGTTAAAAACAACGATTTGTAGGGATCTGTGCCCCTAACCACACTTGACCCCACCAGAAACCAGTATACCTCTCGCCTCCCCCATAAGCGGGGCCCCCTCCTCTAACGAGTCTATGAGTAATAAAAAAACAATGATACTCTTGCTAGGAATAACCGAATCAAAGTCAACAAAACTAAATTGATTATATCACAAAATCGGTCTGCCCGTTTGCCACACGAAGGCCACATCAAATGGAATACGACACCTCCCGTAGGAAAGTCAAACCAGGTATATCAATAATCCTCCAGTCAAATGTCAACTCGGAATACCAAGCTTCAGAACCTTGCGGTGACACCTCGTTTGCCAGAAGAAAACTCCCTTGTACAGTCCTGACTCTGGCATAACACATAAAGTTTCTCCCAAACAGAAAGAAGTCCTTATCTTTAACAGTAGAAAACACATAGGAGCCGTCCACTTTATAAATATATCTCTTCACAGGCTGTGGGGAAGCTAGATGATCCGGTGACAGTGGTGGTGGCGGATCCTCGGTCAATCGCTTAACCTCCGCATCAAATCGGGCATTCTCTTCCCTCAGCCGTACATTCTCATCCGTAAGCCGCGTAAGTTCCTCCCTGAGCCGAGTATTCTCCAAATGCAATCTCGTATTCTCTCCCGTCAACCTGCCGACCTCGAACTGGATGTTTCTACCACTGGGATCTACCGCAAGGAAGCAAATCAGACTCGGTAAAAAAAAAAAGAAAAGGGAACTCCAGAGAAACCCGTCGATAGAGATCATAAACGTCTCTTTCGCTCCTGGCTCCTCGCCTCGGTATGCTCCAAGGAATAAATGTCATGAAACTTACCAGGCTGAGATTGTTGTCCGGTCATCGCGCAAATGATTAATGGGGATAAGGAAGGAATGAAAGTATTCGGTCGCTCGTCCGTCCTTAAAGAGTAGGTTCCGTGCAGTGAGATGAAGTGGGGAAGTAGGTCGGATCGCGGGTCAACACATTTATCGATTAGTCAGCTAAGATTATAAATGGGAGGCCTAACTAGCGCGCCCTACCGGAGAAACTCGGCCAGGGAATACTGAATCAGAGGCCCCCGCGGGCGGCGCCGAAAGTATCATACCTACTATCTATGGCTAGTAGATGCTGATCTTTTTATGTCGATCTTTTCCCCCTGTTTGGCTTAAACTCTCAAATACCTCCTTCACGATTGGTTGAAGGGCGTATATCAGCTCTGCTTATAGTGATTTTGATCTCACGTGCATAGCCAATTTTTCGAGTAATGGCGGTACTCCCTCGCAACTTCATAGCGTTTCTGAACACAACCGCTATTAGACACCGTCGTTTGCAGAAAAAAAAGATAATCCTCTACCTGCCATACTAGGTTAGTATGATCAGGTAAACGCAGTTAATAAGCATGCTCACACGGTTGTACAGCGGTAGGTAAGAAGTGATGGAACCCAGTGATGCCTGTTTTCGTAGAACGCCACCAACATTTGGTGTTTGTACCTCAGGGCGTTCCATCACTTATTACCTGTCGCTGTACTTTTGATACCATGATAGCGGCCCCTCTGAGTGGCATAGAAAATATCATACTCCGGCGGGTAGGCGCTGATCTTTTTATTCGCCGATCCTTTTTTTTCTGTTGGCTTAAAAGGTCTAACACAAACGGCCTCATTGTAGGTATCTGAGGTTGGTGCCCCGACCCTGGGCTACCAACACTATGACTAGGACTTATCTCTTTCGCTGGTGACTAAATGCTGCAGACGTTTGAGGGGCCACCTCCGCCACCGTGACAACCATGAAACAGTTCCCAGAAGTACAGACGGCGTATTTCTGAGGGAGTCTTTCAGGCGCACGTTGCACTATGCGGCCTCCTTCAATGTTGGCAGCTTCACCAGCAAAAGAGATAAGTATGGCCAAGGCAGTTGGTTTGTATGTGTGTAACGCTCGGGGGGGTGCACCCCCACTATAATAGTAGCCCATCCACCAATCACACACCTTGCCACCACTTCCTGGTTCCAAAATACCTCAGTATTGAACCGTTGGACTCCCTACCTCGCCCTCGCCCTCACCCCCACCTCCGCGCCTACTATCTAAACGAGCTCGGCCTTGCATGCCCCCCCCATAACCTTCGATCGCGCTCACTACAGTTCCGCCTTTCGCTCGTCCCCACCTCTACTGGCACCGTACCACAGGCTTTTTTTTTTTTTAATAATTTCATTCATTTCTAGGTACAAGAATATCGTATGCGGCAAAACCCTATGACATGAACAAGACCTATACCCAACCTCCGCCAATCTTTCTAAAAAAAAAGGAAAAAATGTAAAGCCCTTTCCAAAAAAAATATTGCAAGTATAGTACAAAGATAAAGTATAGTAATAATGCAAGGTATGTGCTGAATTTACTGATTAGAACAGTCTCGTCAGCTCACTATCAGAAAATATATGTGTTTTGCTGGGTGGAAACCCGCTTTTTAGTCAATGTCTATAGGAATGTATGGTGGTAGTGGTGGAGCAAGTGAAAAAGCCGGAGTGAATTGAGATCGTGCTGGGCAACTTGGATTTAAGGTGTTGTAATTTTGTATGTAGTTGATACACTTAGCTGGGGTGACTTCGCAGCAGTCTGCTAAGGTTTTGTTAGCGCCTTGGCATGTAGGAACGGGGCAACATTGGGAGGTAGTGATATGGTTGAGCTCACAAATGGTGCAGCAAGTTTCATGTTTGCAGAAGGAGGTGGGATGTTCAAAGCCGCAGCATTTGTGACATTGAGTACTGGCGGTGGCGGGGGTGAGAACGTTGCAACGTCTCGGACTCGAAAAGAGTGTTGGAGAATTCCCTATCGTGGTGACTTCTTCCGGAGTGTCGGAGATCACTATAGAGGAAGAACTCCTGGTGGCGTGGGTGGTGGCATCCTTGATTAGGATGCAGCAGAATGCGGGCTTGATACCTGTAGTGAGGATGACTGCTTCTGGAAAGACTTTTTGTAATTCCTCGCTGTTTGGGATTGATTCAAGAGGGATGCCGTAGAGGGCCACATTAACATTGGTTGGGGCTGCCTGGAAAAGAGCAGAGGGTTTTCAGCGCTGCCACGTATTAAAAGCTTGGGCATGGATTCAAGCATACAGTGGAAAGTGGAGACGTGAGGGAGACAGATCAAGCAAAAAACCCTGGCTGAGCTTGAGGGAGGGCCTCCTCCCTGACGGGAGGAACTGCTTTACCTTCCTTGAGCTTGGTTTGAGGGGTTTTTGCCGAGTTAGGTGGGGAGGTTTTGGTCCTAGCGGCAGCCGCATATGATCTGGGCGCTTTTTGGGCCGGGGATGATGGGGGAGATTGGATAATGATTGGTTGTGCCGGGGCTGTGCTCTGCACGCCATTAGCTGTTGCTAGCATGTCAACCTTGGCGTGGAGGGCAATAAGTGAGGGGTTTTCATCCTTGGAGGAATCCTTGAGAGAGTGAATTTGGTGGGTGAGTGCCTAGATACTTTGCATGATAGTTTAGTTGTACTAGATCATAACCATCATCCAGAGAGATACGATTAGTTTCTTTGCGTTGTTTAAGTTTGATTGCTGGAGCATACGCTCTGCTTCAAACTGGAGGGCGTTGTAGGAACTTCATCCTTCCATTGGGACCACACAATTAAAGAGGGCATCAACAGGAGAAGAGGAGCTGAGCACCGTACCACAGGCTCGCACCAACTAACTATAAGCTTATTCCCACACCTATACCTGTACTTGTACCTACATCAAAACTGTGCTCCATGGATTAGGGGTGTCAGAATTGAGGATGACATCAAAGGAGGACAACCCGTTGATTTGTGCCCTCCCTTCATGCCCTCATCACCCTCATCACCATAGCCGTCCTCATAACCCCTTGCCAATCCGCCTAATACATGTTAGAAACTCTCCTAACCCTCGCTAGCCGATCGGCCGAGCTATTCAATGCCATCGATGAACCCCTGGATCTCTAGGATACCATATCCCTCCTTGAGACCAACGAATTAAATCTCCGAGATCCTTTCAGGATATCTCAGAGGCAAGCCGAGGGGGGGGGGCCCACCTCCCAGAACCCCGCAACCACATGCAATACATCCGACCCCATCTCCATTTAAAGGAGTAATCATGCCCGCCTCCGTGAACTTCTTACAAAATACCTCACAGGGCAGCGGCCACAGGTGATGAATCTCTGTCGCAGCACACTTTTGACCCTATATTATCCTTGCTCGGCGGATTCGTTGCGATTCGCCTACGTACTCTCCTGTGGAGCACTGCTCGTAACCTGCTGGGTCGCCGCACATGGCTCCTGCTGGAGTACAGGGTGCGAACGTCTCATTTACCTGCTGGGGAGGGGTAACACCTCTACATCGGGTCTGCACGCGGCCAAGCAGCAAAGTCAAAAATGACGATAACACGGCAGTGAAGCAGCCTATTGCGGGACGTTACTATTCGCAATGCGACAGATTGAGTGACCGCACTGCATACAGCGTCGTCCAAAGAACACTCCCCTATCGTTGGTATGTTCGAAAACAGCACTGTAGTGGAACCCACTAATTTGGCAGGTAAAACGCCGCTGCAACTGGTGGCCTCGAGGGGGCATGACGGCGGGGTTGGGGTGCTGCGAGAAGCGGGCACAGGTTTGACAGCCCCGGATGGGGCTAATATCTTCGGAGTACACGCCTGATCATAATATTGGTGCCGATTTGTGGTTTGCCTGGATGCTTTTATTAGTGTTGATATTGGGTTTCGTTCTTTTACCAGCCGCATCAGCCACACCAACCACAGCAACCGCATGTTCCATCACCTGATGGCGCAACACACCCCCAGACTCGTTTTATGTTATGATATGGGGGGGCCAAGGTTTAATTCTGGGCTCTGACAAGGTAACTAGAATGTAAAATTGGGTTTGCATACAATCCAAGCTTATGTATTATCTTATGGATTAGACTGGTTAGAGCCTGAGAACACGAATCGATATTGCACTCTAATTCCTTTTCACCCTCAGTGATCGATAGTCTCGCTACATATAGTTACTGACATATGAAATAGATACAAGCACAAGGTGACAGAGGCACATCTGCGATAACCGAAAAAGAAAAAACATGGATCCTTCATAACTAGATCATCCTAAGATGTCTTTGACCTTGTCCCATGCTGGGGGGGGGGGCCTCTTGGTCTGCTCATAGTCCGCCTATATCATCCCCAAGCGTTGGTAAAAATATATATATTATTACTTTCCCTTTCAGCCCCACAGGAAAGACCGCCAACCCATAACCACCCCACCCTCCTCCATGCCCGCTCCGACCAGAACATCACAAAAGTTGCCAGGCTGTGATTTGTAGTCTTGCGCCTTCCGGTCTTTAGGGTCATAACCTCCGCTATTTCTCGTGTATAAGCCTTGCATAAGCCACGGGTCCATGAGAGCTGCTGCAGCAGAAATTCTAGACTTTGGATCAACAACCAGGAGTCGATCCATAAATGCAATCTCGCTCTCGGCTACTCCAAAGCTTTGAAAAGAGCTAGCGATTACATGGTATCCGCCATTACAGTATTTGTGGAGGAGGTTGTAATCAAGTCCTCTCTGTAATTAGTTATTTCCAACAAAGCCACTTCTAGGAATGGTCGGTTCTTGGGTCTCCGTAGATGTTGGAGCAAGGAATGGGGGCTCCAGTGTAAGCATGTTATAAACAAGACAGCCTAAAGCCTATATATCGACTGCTTTGGTATACAAGTTTGATATCTTTGAAGGAAAACGTTGGGCCTGAGCCCCAAGGGCTTCAGGGGCAAGAAACCATGGCGTCCTTTAAATCTGTACCCTCAAATGACTTGGGTATTCCAGAATCGGCAAGTTTCATGTGAATGGGTTGTAACGACGTAATGAGGATATTCTATGGATGTGTCAGCACATCACTTCAGGGTTTCTTCCCAGAACCATGCAAGACATGTGGCTTCAGATCCCGGTGGTATATCTTTACCATGAAGCACCACATAAACTTTGAGGATCTGGGTGGTAATATCATTGACATGTTTTATCGCTGGTTTAGTTCCACCCGTGAGGTAACGCTTTAGATCACAATGTTTGGCATATTCCATCGCTATGAAATAGAAATCCACGCTTCACTATCCAGTCTAACCAATGTGGCAAACAGATCCAGCCCCATATAATTTTGTCATGAGTCATACAGTATATTCCCCCCACCACATCCTTCTGTACCACCGCCCCTGGTACATGTACAGAGCATTTCTATAGGTTAGTAGTGTCCAGCCATCCCAGCCCCCCTTCCCCACTTAGCCATAAGTATATATAAATTAACTTCGCCCAGGTCAGGGTCTCAAACTAGGTTTCGATGTAAGGCAGATAGCCCAGTCGGGTCCCAGGCTAGTGTTGCTACTAGGATCGTTCTTCTACCTGTGACATGCTGTAACAGTCAATAATATACAGAGGGATATAAAGTAAACCGAAGGTATTCTTCAAAGGCCTACTAGTATATAAACCTTTTAGAGACCGGGCCTACCTACTTCTCCCGGACCAAATCCTGAATCTCCATTGCCTACCCATCCCATCAAACAGGTCCCAGCCTGTCGGGAATGTCCTGGGCTGTCTACCATGAGCCCTATATAACCGACGCCCTTGGACGTGATGCCCTCCCATGCTTGGGCCCTTTATTTCTTGTTTGGCTTCAACAGGTCTCTCACTGGCACCTTGAGTTGAATCTGTTCTAGATTTCTGCCCCAACGACTACCCAATGATACTAGGAAAGCTGCCTAAACCAGAGCCCAATGTGGGAATTGGTGGAGGGGGCTCCAACCGGGAAAGATACTAGTACCCCGCACTGAGCGTGGTACTGAGCCGAGGTCCCTGTACTCACAAATAACGGTTATCCTCTGCACGCTGTTAGGGAACCAAGCGTCAATCACATTATTCAATCACCAGTATCACTAGCACCCGGTGGTGATTGGGTGTGAAGTCTAGATCTGTCATTCCATCCTTAAGGCAAGTAGCAGTAGTTAAAGAAAGAGGAGTTACTTTATTTTAATTGTTAATATGGGTTAGTTAAGCTAGTTCAGTACAGCCCCGTAGGACAGAAGTGATCGCTGAACCCATAGCTTGGTTCGTGCTCACCATTCGACATGAATGGTTTTGCATGACAAAGCGGGGCGAAGTCACTACCATAGGACCGCGCAACTAAGTCAAGAATACCAAGTTAAACGGGCTTTATAGGAAACCTATACAAACCAGTATTTTTACCTCATAACTAGTGTATTAACCAAAATCCCTTAGTCGCCGCTAATGCATATTCTCGTGGTAAGCCGTATTCAGACCAAAGTGCATACTCTACAGTCGACTGGGTCACCCAGCCCTCACCCCTGCCCCGGCTTATAGAGTACCTAGCCAAATACCTATTTAATTCCTATATACATCCAAGCCTTGTCTCACATATCATTACCCCGTGAACAACGTTACTACCACAAGAACTGGAATCAAAAAGTAAAAGAGTGTGGTGGAGATGTCATCTTCGTCCGCTTCGAACTCATCAACAAATGACTTCCCTATATCCATGCCCCTACTCCGACTTGTTCCCTTCTTTTCTATAGCCCCTGCCTCCCCCCTGATAATATGGTTGTTACTACTAAAAACCTCCCTCCTCTTCAGTTCTCTTATTATCTTATCGTTTTCCTCCTCATACGCGATTTGCAATGCTGTCTGACCGTTGACATCTGTCGCATCCACCTTTATGCCTTCATCAACTAGCTGGATCAACACCTCCAAATGTCCCTGTTTCGTAGATAAATGAAGTGCACTGCACCCTTGATCGTCCCTAGCGTTGATATCCGCGTTCTCATCTAGGAGAATCTTGACCGTAGCGCCGTGGCCAGAGTTGGCAGCATGTAAGAGTGGTGTTGACCCCTGGATGTCCTTTGATTCTATGGGCGCATTGTGTAGCAGAAGCAGCTTGACCGAGCCAGAATGGCCACTCCTTGCCGCGTGATGTAGCGGTGTGCGTCTTTTGTGATCGACTGAGGCGACATCCGCCTTTCCTAGATCGAGAAGAACTTTACCCACGCCACTGTGTCCACTCTTGACTGCGCAATGTAAAGGTGTCTTCCCTGACTCATCTACTACCATGGCATCCGCACCATTCTCTAGCAATATCTGGGTCACATAGTCATCCCCTGTTATTGCTGCGTAATGCAAAACTGTCCGTCCATGGCTATCGGAGACTGACAGATTAGCACCCTCGTGCAATAGCTTTCTACTCAATTCTCGGTGTCCATTTTTTACAGTCAGATAGATAGGCGTCTGGCCTTGTAAGTCCTTTGCGTCAATGGACGCCTTGTGTTGTAGTAACACCGTCACTAAAGAATCATGGCCTTTGGAGGAGGCTGTATGAAGTGGTGTCCATTTCTCGTTATCAGTCACTGTCACATCCGCCTTATTATCGAGTAGAATCCTTGCTAGATCGTCCCTGCCATGATATGCCGCTAGATCCAATGCTGTCATACCGTTCATGTTCCTTGCATCGATGTCTGCCCCAAAAGTTAAAAGCACCTGCATCGTGTATATATTTCCGCTCCTAATGGCTTCATGAAGTGGGGTAGAAATGTCGTCGTTCCTAGCTTCAATATCCACCCCTAGATTAATCAAGACTCCGACCGCATGGGAATTGCCGTAAGCTGCTGCAACATGTAGTTGGGACCATCCTCTTTGATCCTTCCCGAGGGTCTTTATGTCTATCCAAAGTGGTAAGAGCTCACGTACAGCGTTCTTCGGCTCCGTCATTGCTACCTGCACAAAAGGTGTTACTCTCCTTTTGTTCCTGGCCATCCAATCCGCGCCCGCCCGAAGTAACCACTCAACCATCCTGACCCTGCTTTTACCCCCCATCAACATAGCCATGTGAAGTAAAGTTGAACCGTTGTCATGTCTCAAGTTGATGTTTCTACTATTTAGTGCATCTGAGTTACATAAGTTGGCAAGCTGATCAACGTCTTGACTCTCGATGGCGTAATAGGCGGCTATGAAGCCCCCGGAGGTGTCTTGAGAGTAATGCCGGTTTATGTCTACCCATGCCTGCGGGAGAGGTGCTTGTAAAACTAAAGTTAGTTCAAGGCAGAGAAACGGTCACCAGTCCTAGGATTTAATTAAATACCGGTCTTCTGTGGAGATATATCTCTCTCAAATCTTTTCAGATGAACGATAGTGTCGCTGTAAGCCGAACACTGCTTATTGTCAAATTTAACAAGTTGTGTGTGGTCTTTGTTCACACCCACGGCTACTTCAACCCCGTAGAGGTTAAGCAAAGCGGATTCTTTAGGAACTGAAAGTTCATACGGGCCTATCCTTTCGTACCGCGTATCAACCTAAATATTGATTAGTCTTGGCCTGAACCCCCACTTCACACGCAAATCTTACCTTTTCCGGCGTTTGTGATTTTATCATTTCATAGAAGCTCACTACTTTAAGCTGATCCGCAAACGTGAGAAATCTTTCTAAACACTCTTTTAATATCTCGGAGCCAGTTTGAATCGAGTTTAAGAGTGCAAGTCTTTCTCCCGATTTTCTCTTGTCAACCAGTTTGGTGAGACTCTTAACGTTGAAACCACGATGTGGAGTGCCGAAAAAAATGGTAGCGTAGGTTGACTTATATATTGCATGAGTATCTGGGTCTGAAGCAGGTTCCACACCCGAGTCCTGAGCTTTTACTAGAGCCTTGTAATATAAATATTCATCCAAGCCTATGTTACGTTTCCGGGGATCTCCTATCTTTCTTCATCGTAAAAGAGACCTACCTGTGTAATAATTATTCCCCCAAAACTATGGCCAATGAATATTATAGGTCTGTTGCGCTCCTATTGGTATCAGGGGTTAGCCACCTGCTCTATAACTGGTACGGCAGTTGGAACTGTGGCAAATGAATAACCGGAGGTTATGTGAACTGTTACACCCGAGAATAGTGGAGGGACAAGGATCAGTCACCAAGGTGAACTTCCCCGAACCTCCACTTCGGGATCCGAGGAACTGCCCGACCTGAAACCACGTGCGACAATCCATCCTTCTGTAAAAGACATGATCCTCCCTTTGCTCTAATTAATCTAAACCAATATAAAACTTGCGGTACTTACTTCGTCTGACATTCTGGCCTTCTTTAATTCCGTCAGGAGATTGTCTCTGTAATCCTCAATCTCATGCGTTCCTGGGCTATCCAGCTTTGAGTCGTAACCAAAGATCATGGTTCTACAATTCGGTAAATCTTTTCTGAGAAAGTCTTGCAACCACATTCGTCGTAAGTCCCCTCTCCCTCGCCACGATCCGAACGCATGGCCGGCAATGCCTGTCACTGCCACAATACTAGAACAATGTTAGGTCTTGCGTTCCTGCATTAGGGTAGGTGGGGCCAGGTAGATTATTAGTATCCTACTCTGCAGTAATATATGCTTTATGTGGGGTACCATATAATTGAGTGAGCCCATAAAAGTCCATATCGATATTCAAGTCGTGCTCTTCATTCATCTGAATCTGGTAATCCGTTTTAACGCCGGTAATTACATCGTGCAAGTAAGATGGAGGGTGGGGATGGAATTCCACAATAGCGACTTTTGTAGTAGGATCGGAACAACATGGAGACACTGTTGCTTTTAGATTAATACCCTCTTGTTGCAGATGAAGAGCGTTCCGCAACGTGTCGATGTCAGCTTGAAGAGGAAGGCCCGAGATGCGAAAAATCTTAGACGACATATCTTCTCGTGGTATCAAGATGACGGACAGGCAACGCCGTGCTATTAGTATAGTACGTACCTGGGGTAATTAAGCCTCTGAAGTTGTACCCCTATCTACGGACGACACTGTTGTGGGCGCGTATCGCGCCCTTCCCGCCAAGTGGTAGCTCCGATCGAATAAGCCAATTACAAATTTTGTGTTGTTAGTGCCATAACGCGATTTGAAAGAGCTGAGAGCAATTCAGGATTAGCGCCAACTAAACAGTCGGGTTGCCAAGGGGAAAAGAGAAAATCATTACTACATGTATGTCCACAGTCAGAGCTAAACCTAGTTTAGCAGGTGCCCCATCCGATAACTAATGTTTCAGGAAATGTGGGGTACGCAAAGTGGCAGCCTAACTGCATAAACAGAACTAAGTCATTCACCCATTGGGCCAGTGTCTGGAGGACACATGTTGATAGTATCATAAACACAGGTATTATCACTAAATAGGCAGCGCAGAGTCTCACGACTTATGAGAACTTGACTGGAATGTTGTGTATCATTGGTAAGTCCCAGCCTTGCTCCGGTCGCCATGAGCTCTCGACGGGCAACTGGCAAATCCAAAGGTGTATATCCCGATACGGTTTCTTTCATTTTTCTTAGGTCATATGCTGATACATAAGAAGACTAGAAATAACCTAACCATGAAGCCTCTAATATTCAAATCGTAATGTCGGCTCATAAAAGGATGGGGACAGTGAAACTTTGGGCACTAGGTACGACCCAAAATACGTATCTCACACATGATAGCCCTTATCCTTCGCCTGAAGCCTCATATACATATAATTAGTGGAGGGGGTGCACCCAGGGCACCAGAAAGCGACGCGCATCCACCGCCACGCAAGGCAATCTCAAGGTAAATATGTGTGGGCAGATGCTTTTCCTGATGAGAAAATAAAATAAAAAGGCCTGGCACAAATGCTTCTCCGTGTTGTCATCACTGCCTAGCCGTGACCCATTGCTGGAAAGCAGATACTTTCTACTCAAATGCCATGTGTTCTTAGGCATGGTAGAGAAGTTCAGTACTTGAGGTGTGAATTCACGGACTCTTTTGTATTAGGATAAGATATCGTAATATATGAGCGTTGTCAGGTCAAAATATGCATCACATTCAAACACCCTAGGGGCATACCGCAGAGATAAGTAATCATCACGAAACAAAACCACGCCACAGATCGCTAATGGGATCCGCCTTTTTCAAATTGCTTTGTAGGCCACAATTACAAGATATAACACACAGGAAGTTGTTATATGCATACTAACCATCAGAAGTATCATCCAAAAGTCTTAGATTCCAAAATTAATTATTTCTGTATGTTGGGAATATATACTTCAGTCCTGTTGATTCCACTGTTTTGTGAAAAAGTTGAGGGCTGTAAACAACCGATTTTGTCCATCGCTGCATTCTTGAGAAGCCGGAGAGTTTATATGTTCTAACAGCCTATGAAATGAGCTAGACTGACGATTTATTACTAACAGCAAAGGAATACTAATTTACCAAGGAGAAAAACCTCACCACCACAGCCATCTTACAATACTACTACATACCATGTAGCTTACACCATGAACAAGTATTCTCCTCTATAGGCTATGGATTCATCTTGGTCTTGCCCGGGATAGAGAGTATCCCAAAGATCCAGGCTAGCAAATTGGTTTATGAAACAATAGAGGCTTCAATGGAGATGAATATGTATTCATTTTCCAACTGAATAGGAAACATATGCAACTGAAGTTGCATCTGCTTATCAATGTCTAGTATTCCCTCACAAGTACAGCCGTTCTCAGGGTTCTGGCAAACAGGTTAGGGCCAGTTTAGTCGTTGCTACAGGGAGCTTTGCCAAGCACACTGTGGGTGGCTAGATTTCTCAGCCTTCACCTACAAGATGTTCTATTGGCCGGCAACTAAGGCTGCGGGGGTTTACGAGCCAAACCTTAGCTGCAGGAGTTTCCTTTTCACTTTGAGAATGGAAAACAGGCAAAGCTAAAAATCACGAATCAAGCAAATTGCATCGACTATCCGACAAGCAATCGCACGCCGACCACGAGCAATCGCAACCGGAGTTGTACGACCACGATGCTTGCGCGGCCCAATGTAAGATCTCCAAGCCCGATGATGCCTAACCTATAATAGTGAGTTAGAATGCTAGTATATATAGAGTCAATTAATATGACAAAGCTCTCGCAATTCTAGGTGGGCATCACCCTCGCCAACTCAAGCTATCTTACTCCCAGCTGCAGCGGGGATATAAATCTTGATATACAACTGGTAGTCGGGGCACGCAAATAGAGCATGAACATGAGAGTACGCAAGCGGGATTTAATTTGTAGTTAGGGCGAGATATAGACGAATCAACGGCATTTACCACAGCGGTTAATATTAAGATTCCTCCTAACTGACCCGAGTACAATCATCGTAACAACCAGCAATCCTTACCAGTGAATCCAAGTCAGGAACTAGCCACTAGAGAAAATATACCACTCCACCACTCACCAGGTCACATGGGGAGGACTGGAAGAAGAATAGGAGAGAATATAGAATTTCGGTGCGAGTATATCTGGCGAATGATGAGTCTCGAGAAAGTGAGCGCGCCAGGGTAGGAAGGAGTGGAGAAGGCATGACAGTGTGTGGTTTTTGTTTGTTGTTTTGTTTCTGTTTTGTTTGTTTTGTTTTGTTTTTGAAACTCGGGGAGGAAAATAGTACCCTGCCTTCCGGAGAGAGGGAATGAAAGGTTTTGTCATAGCCTTCGGGCTGCATACATGTATGAGATATCAATCAATCAATCAATCAATCAACTCACCAGGTCACCCCCACCCCCCCCCCACCTAGACAGTTGATATAATAAGGAGGGGGTCTACGTTGTAACCGACTTCCATACCAATTCTCAATCAATCAAGATTATATCAACTGTCTGCGAGAGGGGAATATCCTGGTGAGTGGTGGAGCTGTTTACTCAAGGTTCACTTCTGCCCTTAGCCGCGAGATAACCAAGCTGGCACCTTTCGAGAGGATACTTCTTAGTAAAGTATGCCTATCAATTGGTAAAAAAAGACCAGCACATAGAGGTTCGTTATATGGCGGGGGGCACCAAACGGGGGCAGTCTTGGCGCAAGTAACGAAGTACCACGCGCTAATCAGCCTCTTTCAAGGAAGGGGCTAGGCCCAATAAGGCAGGTTCAGGGCTACATGTAGCTTTAATCTTGGACCCACATTTGTGTACAGAAGTTGGGGGCAGTGAAACTCCACGTTGCAATCAACTACAGTACCCAAATAATAGTTGTTCAGTATTTTCCCAACTTCAGCATACCCTCAAACATGAGTGTAGTTAAAATTGCGTGCCGTACTACGGTATATATCGCACATCAAGTATGGTGCGCGTCTTAAAGATGACATGTCGGTATTTCAGCTGGAACCAGCTACTACGAATGATCTTAAACCAATTATGGCATGGTTGCCCACCAGCTGCTTTTGAATATGCCCGGAAACCACACCTTAACTGCAATTTTGTAACGAAGGGGTATAAATGGTATCCCTTAGGTTGTCAGTAAATGCTACCACCCCATGAAAAGCAAGGTTTAGTAATAGATCTTGTTATCTGCCTTATTAAATATTTAATCTCCCGAATAGATTTTCGGCCTCTGCTATCGGGGGGCGGCAACTGACAGCTAAGGGATAACACTGTTCTAGTTCACCCTTGGCACTTTATACATACAAATGTAGGTTAATGGCATCGCTAATGACTTTTCAACTAGACAAGATACGGTAAACCTATGAAATAGAAATCTTTACCATATCTAAACCTATAACTCTCTCTTATAGTTTTTTGATATCCTCTCTTATTGAAATGTTATTTGCGATGTATTTATGTCACCTGTAAGGTCTTGTACGCGGCACCTGAAACCCCACTGCACCTCCTCCTACTCACCCCATTTGACCCTTTATAATAACATATATGCTAAATTCTTACTCTGCTAGCCTAGAGTCTTAGTATCATGGATGGGTAACTATTTATGATTAATCATTAACTACCAGGCCTGTCTGCCTCATAGGACATACGATAGAGAGGGCTAAGGCTGTGTATAAATCGAGGCGAGTTAGTACTAGCATTGGTTCTAGACCTAAGTTCCACATGGTCTGGTTCCTAATCGTGGTGCTTGTCTATGTGCAGATCTAGTCCTAGTCCCCGTATAGTCTCCAATTTTGATAAGATAACAACGATAACGCAAAAAGATTGACGCTAGGGACAAAACTCCAGTAGTACTTCCAATATCAGCATAACATCTGCTGGCGTAAAATAGATGATTATTCTACTATGCGGAGTGCTCGGTACCGTTGCATGCAAATAATGAATCAAACCGAAAAAAAAAACCCCCCCCGGTACCATTGACGGGTAGTGTCGAGTGCAAAATCATGATCGAGTGATAACGTATGACCACGGCACGATTCCGTGGGGCCTAACCATAGGCGGCTAGTCCCGAGGTATGAGGACCGCCTGTAAGGAGGATTTCTGGTGAACAGATAATTAGGGCACTTGGACTGTACGCGTTGGATTGGTGAGACGAGACTGAAGTGATTCAGATCCACATAATTAAACAAATGACGCATACATCACTACCGCCAAAGTGACTTCCAACATCACAGTCTAATTCCACTACATTCTGCGCTCTGGAACAAAGGCTGAAGTAACTCTATTTGATCTGGTATGAGTCAAACAGCGAGAGTGCGACACCCAGTGTGAAGTGCGCCTCCAGCACGGCGGGGGCTCGGCGCCGTCGATTGCTTTTGAAGGAACGGCTGTGAAAGAGCAAGTGTTATATGAATAGTCAGTTATCCAGAATTATCCATTACTAAGTTCGGAAATGGTATTAACAGTCTCCGGTTGACACTACTCCTGCTAGAACACTAAAGCCCCCCGCGGAGAGTGTTAGCGAGGGAGCTCGATAGCCCTATGGCCAGCTTATAACTTCTCCAGGAATCAGCATTGACGCTGACTACGGCTGTTTATTCGCATGTTCAAGACAACCTTGACACTGCACTATATAACCTCACCAGCCCACAAGGAGGTAGGGGCAGAATATTGTAAGCGGCCTTTGCTACCTGCCACACTATGGCCGACGTCACAACTCTGGTGAGATGAGAGCCCATTTCAGAGGTGGTTGAATAAAGATGGCGGTACGCTTGATGGAGTGTGTGGAGATGAATATGTGGTGTATGGTTCCGGTCGCGATAAACCATTGCGGACATTAGCCCAGGGCCAAAAAACGTTTTTTGGTCATATAAACCATTTTCACAAGACTTAATGTCTTTTGAGGGACAAAAACCTACCTTTCTAGACTCCCAGCCCCTAACCCTTAGTATCTCACCATAACCCTATGATATTGACCCAATTTAGGGTACTTTTCACAGCGGACGTTGAAGACCCCTTACACCAAAACCACTCAGCTAGGAAACCGATCAACCCAAATTCAAATTAAGAAATCTATATATTCAAAACAACCACTCTGTAGATAATCACCAGAGCTATCTAATCTATGTTTTAAATTTTCTATATCTAGAATTTTGGGTGTGTTATAGGTGAGGTGTGGAGGGCATGTTGAGGGAGAATATTGGTAGGTTTATCGCGACCGGCACCATAGGACTCCGTAGACTATTGTATCTGTGGGCGGAGAGGATTCAATGGTGGTTATTCTGTAAGTGGAGCGGGGAATCGTGACATGGCTGCACTCTTATGACTTTGTATTGCTTGAGGTGTGCTACTGTGGACTCAGTGTAACGGGCGCAACCGGCGCCCGCTTTCTGTATAAAACTGAGCCGGACTGAAGTGAACTGGGTAGGAATATCCTGCAGCTAGACCGGCCGAATCGGAACCGTTTTAAGGTCTGGCCTGTCAATAGACAGACACCAAAGATCTTCAAGGTCAGATAAGGTGTTCATACTTTGTACACAAACTGGCTCTCTCAAAGCTAAGAACTTAACTGAAGACAATATTGAGAAGACAAAGCTGAACTGAAGACCGGCGCCCAACTGATAAACCAAATTAAAGAATTGCCGCAAATAGCGGTCCTGGTGGAAATCTTTTTCCTCACAAGGGTGCGTACGTTGGGTGAGAATTGTGTATAATACGGTTACTCCCATTATTCTTGAGCCCAGACCTCTCAAAGGGTGTGGGGTGTGGGTGAGCGAGTCCTTTGAGTACTTGGTTAACTCGTCGTGCATCCACGCTGACGGCGAAGATTACTTTCAACCATCTAGCTCATATTACTCGTCAGGCTCATCTCTCCGGACACACCTTAAGGGTGAGATGTACCTTTCAAAGCAAATAAGAGCAATAGCCCGAAATCCCTGAAGTCTCTGTCCGGAAAATACCTTTGCGCAGATATTCTAGGCAACATATACCTACACCAGGGGGGAAGGACTGGGCTCACAGCTAGAGCCGCATTTCACCAGATAATTAGCACATGACCGGGCGGCCAACCCCCCCCCCCCCCCCCCCAAAAGAAAAAGAGCCCCAAACACCCCGCACAGGCAGTCAAACACACTTCCATACATCAAAGCTAAAAGCCCCCATCATCGCCTGTCGACTCGATTCTCCATCAATGGCTCCACCGCCGCGAGCTTATATAACTGCATGTCCGTACTGGCCCTAGTCCTGGTCTATTCTGATGGTTGGTTTTCCGGATCAGCTCAATGAACCCGAGGCTTTTGCAAGGCCTCCGAGTTACCATGTGTATCGATGACGATATCTACGGTGACCAACATGCTACATGAGGGTATGAGAAAAGATTGTAGATATATATCGCCGCGAACAACAAGATATATATCTCTCAGTTTCCCGGTGATGAATCCTTACCTACAGGTTTCGCGGTGGGGAACGAGCTTGGCATATGTATACCTCCATGTCAAAAAATCCCGTGACAAGCCCATGTAGCAACTCGCGGTTTCGTCGTCCCGGACTTTTCAGTAAGAGCTATACTACGCTGCTCGTTGGACAGATGAAAACCTGTGGATTAAGGCAGGTAGCGTGTAAAAACGGCGTATTGCAAAGGACTGTCAGTAGGGAACAGGACTATCGCATGAGATGAAATTGTCAAATTCACGACCAGCCAGGCGATAATCCTGTACCTACCGGTGGTCCGTTGCAACAGACTTCCCTGACTTATTCAGCTTTTCTATGGCGACTGTAAGCAACCAGATAAAAGCCATTCCTGGTTCGCTCTATCGTCATTATCAACCAATAAGACGAATATACCCAACTCAGTGCGTGCACGGTCTAGGCTGCCTATCTGACGATTTCATATGTCCAAAAAATAAAAGCGAGGAGACAGAATCGAGAGATGTGCATACTCTTTTTTTTTTTTTTTTTTTAACTCAGAGTTTCATTCGTTTCTAGGTACAAGAATATTGCATGCAGGGACTCCCTATGGCATAAACAAAACCTAACCTCTTCCAAAAAGAAAAAAAAAAAAACACAACAAACAAAAGAAAACCGCCAAAAACAAAACAACAAACAAAACAAAACAAAACAAAAACAAAACAAAACAAAATAACACAACACCATCTTAACCACCCATGTGTATATGCAATTTAGTAAAGATATAACATCATATTAACCCAACTCTGATTCCAGTGATGATAATGATGTAAGAGAAGATGATGAGGAGAGAGAGTACAGCGGAGATTTAGAGGCCTGGTTCTTAATTGGAAAACCTGTTCGTGATTTGGAGATTTGATTGATTCAAGAATTTTCAAGAGCCAGAATGCTGAGGTATTGTAATTGTTCTGATATGTTCCCGAAATGACAGTCCAGAATGGCACGTTGCAGATAGTTTCTTCCTTCCTCGCATCTCAGACGTGAGGCGCCGCAGATCCAGGAGTGCGAAAGAAATGGCGTATTTTTACGCCTCATTTGGCAAATCCTGCCGGAGATAAACCTATTGAGCAGGAGGTGGGGGTGTGGTTTAGGGGACACTGGCCATTGGTAATACTCAGGGGTCGGGAGAGCTTGCCAGATACAAATCATGGCGCTTTACGAGAGAGACTGAGACAGGACACTCGATTCTGCAAATTCTGAGAATTGTAAGATGACATATTGGTCACACTAAGTCATGACGCCATGCGCCGAGCCCAGCTGGACGTGACAGGACGCTTTAATAGCTTTCCGATTTTGATTCCTTCTAGCCGAAATTGCTGAGGAGGAATTATCCGAGTCAAGAGCAACCGTATGCGAGGGGCAGAGAATGCGACAGATATCTAAGTCGCAAGGATGATATATGAGGCCGACAGCTGACAGTGAAGATTCTGCTGAGAATTGCAATCGTGAGCTGAAACAGTTATGACCCACCTAAGACCGAGCGCGTGATTTTCGGCGAGCTTTTATTGATTTGTTTAGGCCAAGCAAGATGCCCGTAGAAGCGATAGTGAGATAGCCATCATCGCTAGCCATACTGAGCGTGTTCTTCGTCACGATTTGCACTGATGAGATTGCAAAAGAGCGCCAATGCAGCGTCACTCTTTTCTTAAAACGATGGCGCCTAATGAAAACAGATTGGAATCCGCCATCGAATATCGTTACGGCCATTATTGTATTTTCCAGAACGATCGGAGCGTATCGACGCTGACTTATCTTCGCCACAACAAGATCGATTAGTTTTTATGAGGTTAAGATGCTCACGCTGTTCGCGGCTTGCTCACAGAGGCTTTTTCAAGAGGCGATATTCTGCCAGAATCATGAGCCTCGGCACAGATAGACTTCGCTGCCAAGGAAATGGACGATAAATGATAACTCCTATAACAGAAAGGAAATGACCATGTTATAGAAGAATGATAGTTTCTAAAGAGAAACTATAATAGATTGATAGATACGTAAGACGTCAGGTAAGAAGAAAGAAAGAAAACAAAGACAAGAGCTCCGCTTCTCCTTATATATCCAACAACCCTCACTAAACACGACTCATACTCACAGAACCACACTATGACTCACTCCTTCACAGAATAGAAACTCATAGAACCCTTTCTCGACAAATCCTTCTTCCCGAACGCACAATAATCCCAATCTGTCCACCCCCAAATCACCATCCCGCATACCCATCAGATCCACGAAAGAAATTTCTTTCAAACGCGAGCCTCGCGAGCTTTAGCCTCTACCGTCCCTTGCCACGTAGCAGATGGGCCGATCGACGGCGGTTTGGCGGCATGATTCATTCTCAAGAGGCCAACAGAAATTGCCCACTTAACATAATACCAAGTCCTGCTTCCCATGCAGACGGGAATCCAATATCTCTTCGACTGATACTCTCCTCCCGCTCAACAAGAATCCATGGTGGCATAAGATTTGTCCTCAGACGATCCGCTGCGGCGCACATGAGACGCAAGACAGGACGATCTTCATCGAAATGGCTCAGACGATAAGATAGTGAGAAACTACTTTGATAGGAAAGCCCTCTAATTTCTTCCAATGAATTCCTCGAATATGAAGACGATTTAATATTCTACCGACACAAAACCATATCTCCGACTTCATACCTGCATGCGTTTGACGCTCACCGCTTTTCCTCACGATTCGAAATTGCTCGTAGCTGAGTCCAGAATATTCATGAGCCTCCTTCATCTTTCCGCAAAACCTACGTGCATCCAGACTGGAGAATTTTCGGCTCACGCCTATCAGAAATCGGTGACAGAAATGGCACCGCGAAAGCTGCAGAGCCTTCAGAGGCGGAATCTGGCATTGTTCACGCAAACTCGCCATAGGTAACCACTTTGCCCAATCATCCCGCTGATACGTAAACGACGCTCGAGATATTGCTCCATAACGGGCGTGTTTCTTCCGCTTGACCGCTTTCCGCGAACGCAGCTGACATTCACGCTCGATTTTGTTGTCTGCAGAGTGACTTCCAGAATTCTTGTAAACCGCCTCTATCTGACGAATGCCATTACAGACCGAATTTCCAAACGCTATTGCATGATAGGTCATTGTATCTTCCGTGATTAACCGTCAGCAGAATAATGCGCGCGATTTTGGTAAGCCGATCCACCACTACTAAGACGGCATCAGATCCTCGCTGTAAACCCAGAATAAAATCCATAGAAATTTCTCCGCGCTGCCGACGTGGCCGCAAAGACTCCTACCGCACGCTATTGGCTTTACTTCGCTGACAGTGATAATAATTCCGAATATACCTACCGATATAGTCTCGCATATTTGGCCAATAAGAGTCCTACTAACCAGTTCGAAAGTTTTTTCTCACGCCGACTACGAGTGGCATCGCGATATTCCTCGGTAATTTCTAGTCAGAAAGATAGTCTGACATAAAGGAATTTATGATAGAGTAACCGACCGCCGACCTACAGATTCTGCGCGAGATTTCTCAGACCGCTTCAGATCTGTTTGCCGAGGCTCAATATCTTTGTGAATGGCCGCTTAAATATCCTTCATCGAATAATTTACAGAGGAGGCTGTTTTTTCACGGCTTCATTTGCCAAAGAACCCGCCAACAAACTTAATTTTGATCCAAATTTTCCTCTTCAATACCGCTCGACTCTCTAAGAATCTTCATCCCTTCCTCGCGAGATCTCCGATCTCCTCAACGATCTGGTTTACCGCTTTGTTTCCTGGCCTATATTCGATAATAAAGCTTAAAATGAGATATTCCGCCAACGCACCTGCCTCCTATTAAGCTCGCTTTGACATAAAGTATTCAAGGTTTTGTGGTCCCGATATAACTCGATGGCTTCGCTTCCTTCCAACTCGGGCCGCCATTCTTCAAAACATCTGATAATTGCCAAGAACTCTTATCGATATCTCGCAGCTTGCACCGCAGCGCTGCTTTGAGGTTAACGCCACAGGCGAGTTTACCTTTGCTATCATGCGTTGAGAGAAGACACCGCGACATAATCAAGATCCGCTCGACGGTAATAGGTTTTTCGATCAAATGAACGCATGCGGTAAAAGCCCTTTAATAGCTTACTGTTTCAGCCTCCGCGACTCATTCGAAAGATTCTTTTGCAGTTTTGTAAGAGGAGCCAGTTTCAAAAACCGAAAATAAAGTGGTCAGAGAAATTGGCAAAGCCTCAAAACGCCAGACGTCCTTAACGGTTCGCCGCCCATTCTCAGATCGGGAGATCTTATGAGGCCCATCCGACGCCATTAGGCTCGACATGGCGCCAAGATAGCAAGGCTGGTGATGGACCAGATTTCTCTGCTTTCAGCAGACGCCACGCTTCTGCAATAACCCGAGATTTTCTCCACACGCCTCACGCTCTTCAACATCAAAGAAACTACTACTGTGTATGCAGCCTCCCAACTCTCTCCCGGCTCCGAGAGCCTGAGACTCTGATATTTTTTGAGCCTCCTGAGGCCAGGAGACATCAGGAGACAAATTTCACATACGGGTGTCCATCAGAATCAAAATATCGCCCGTAGTTGCATAGAATCACCCAAATGCTCCTGCAGATAATCGTTAATAAAACGCTGAAATGCCAGATTTGAAGCGCTAAACGGCATAACGGTATATTCAAATGACCATAACGGGTCCGAACGCGTCTTCCATTCCTCCCTCGCCATCCTTATTTATTATAACCCGCTGCAGTTTCCAACTCACTGCACTATCGGCTTTTGATAAAGGGTCCAACGCTTCTAATAAGCGATAATGGGTTTTTGATAATAACTCGCGTTCTCAGAATCCACGCACGTCACAATGAACCGTCACCCTTTCGACAATAGTACGGAGCCCAATGAGAGGAAATTTTACATGATAAATCCTTTGGAAAGATTTTCCTGACGAATAATGAATGAAGTAATTCATCTCTAGACATTCCAGAGAGGTCCGAATGGCGTTCCTTCCTCTTTAGCGGAATCTTACACATGCGGCTGGAGGCGTCTCGAAAGAGCGCTGGCCCAACATTTCCAAATGATGACGATATTGTTTTAATTTTATGTTTCCATTCGGCCCGTGACTTGCTCGTAGCTTGTCACGTCGCGAGTGAAGACTGAAAATCAGGCGCCTCTTCTTTCGAGCAAGATGGCTAAACGGTACCGGTCCTATCATGTGAACTTGAGGTTTTATTCCGGGGATTTTGGTAATATTATTCGTTGTATTGCAGTTCTTTTTGCAGAAGTCCGATTCGAAGGCGACTGTATTATCTTTGAATTTCAGAGCAGATCACGACGCTGCAGCCAGATACCGGCGACTATGATATTGTCCAGCTTTAGTAACAAAGAAATGGAATTTGTTCTGCGCGATCCAATCAAGATGAACCCCAAGATATAGAAATAATTTGTCTCAAGATACGGGCCGTCTGCCGACACTCCGGATTCTGGTGTTTTAAGCTAAAACGTGAGTGACATGGCGCAAAGGTTTCATCAATAAACGCAAATCCTGGCGCCCCAAGATCAATCATAAGATAAGTAGGAATTGAGTCTTTATTGTTTACAATGCTACAAGAATAACTAAACGATCTCCATTTAACTCCTCCTCCGCTACAACCGAAATCAAGAACCTGAAATGGAAAATACAGATAAATTCTTTTTCACATACATTTAGGCGTGATACTGGGACTGCGACAGTAAAACCCGACTCATTTAGAGAAGAAGAAGAAGAAGAAAGAACCACATCGCAGAGGAAGAAGACGAACAGTGCCACGAGAGGCAACAGCAGAGGGCAGCGCCTACCACAGGGGGCCACGCGATTCTCAGGGGCATTGGCAAGACATGGTCGGGGCGGCAGAAGAGACATGGCCATTCTCCATTCTCCATTTCTTTTCGGGAAGTCTGGCGGCCCATCGACAAACGATACCTTCCTTCTGCGTGTTGAGCGGGCTTGCAGCGCAGAGAGGCCCATGCACGCGAGGCTCCGAGAGGATGGGTGTGAGGCAGCAGGTTGAGTAGCCGAATCGTCCCATGGTTCCTGCAGACGCGCGCATCTTTCTGGCCCTTATTCTGTTGTCCATGGTCATCAGCCTCCTTACATAGGCATCAAACCCTTCCGTTGTTGTATCCCTGATATCATAAAGATTCGGCGCCATCTGATAACCCCGCTTCCAAAGCGCCCTTTTTGCTTCCTCTGTAGTCCAGTCTTCCCACGATACGTAGAAATTGTGTTAGATAGGTAGCAAAATCTCCTTTCGCTCGTCGGAGGCTCTGAGTTCCTCCCACTGTGCCGGCGGTCCCTGGATCTCCAGTTCTCCAGAAATTCGACAGGTAACCGAGGGAAAGGGTGGGCGCCTCCAGCCGCCACGTGATAACTTGGTCGCGCACTTCCTCCACCGGCTAACTGCGTAGAAGACACTGGCTTCGCTCGTGAACCCGTCGCTTAACCCCGAGTTTGAGACGGGCGAGGTTACATGAACCCTATTTTTCTAGTTCCATTGAATTTTGTCAGGAACTTTTCGAGCGGAAGGTAGGAGGGTTAACTGGTGGAGGTGGTGATGGTGGTGGTGGTGGTGGTGGCGGTGGTGGTGGTGCAGAAGCAGCGAGTTGGAACTCGCGAACCCGCTCCGATCGGATGATTATTGCTGGCCCAACCGTTCCTTTGCTGCGGCGTCTAGTGGTGGCTGTTTGCCCGGGCTAGCCGCCTGCCCGCTTCCATCGATCTCTCTCGAATGAGCATGGCGAGATGAACATACAGAGTGAGGTCTTCCATCGTTTAACTCGCAGCGCCGTGATCCGATAACTTCCGCCGGCGCGATCCCATCGACACCCTAACAATTGGTGGTTGTGTTTATCATGCAGAAGACACGCGGACGACGACGCAACGTAATCTCGCCGCGTGCCAGATAGACTTCGCTCCGTGCGAGTGAATGACAAATGATAACTCCTATAGTGTAAAGGAGTTATGAATTATGTTATAGAAGCAGCGATAGTTTCTAAAGAGAAAACTATAATAGATTGATAGTACATGTAAGACGCAGGTAAGAAGGAAGAAAGAAAACAAAGACAAGAGCTCCGTTGCCCCCCTTATATACCCAACAACCCTCACTAAACATGACTCATACTCCGCTGCAGAACCACACTATGACTCACTCCTTCGTGTAACAGAAACTCATAGAACCCTTTCTGACAAATCCTTCTTCCCGAACGCACAATAATCCCAATCTGTCCAGTCCCAGTCCGCCCATCCTGCACAGTCCATTGTATCCATGAAATGGAGGCGAATGTGAATGCGAAGTCGTCCACGTATGAGATGGTGATGCCGGGGTCAGGATCTATGTGGAGGGGGCTAACATAGATGCAGAATAGCGCTGGCCATGAGCTCGCGACACCCACGCCGACCGGGGTTCGTGATCCGAAAGAGAAGCGTGCATTTCCGTTCTGTAAGGAAGGAAAGAATCCAGTGGATAAGATATAGGGGAGTATCATGTTTGTGGAGGATTTCCGCAAGTTTCATGGGGTTAACGTGGTCGAAGCCTCCTTTGACGTCGAGGAACAAGGTGGAGACTTTAAGCTTTCAGTAAGAAATTTCACCCTACGCCGGGAGTGTGGTAAATGCGTCTGTCAGAGAGGCCCCGAATGAGCCGCATTGACGGGGATGAATTAGGTCGACGCCTACGCTGGTCATAGACGAAGATACGATCCTTTCTAGAATCCCGAGATAGTTTCTAGGAGCGACAATAATCCTTTACGCCGCGACGAGAATCGCTTTATTTGGCGACTACGCTGAACGCGGTTTTCAGCTTCCGCGACGGTATCCTGTTTGGAGAGCAGAAGCGAGCCTTTATGTTGTGACAAGTCAACTTGTTTCCAGACCAGGGGAAAGAATCTGGCCCCGATGAGCTTATTTGAGGCGGCGGCAGCATAGACTTCTACACCTGAAATCTCGCGAACATGCGTAGAATTTGAGGAGGGAGTGAGGAGGAAAAACGTGCAATCATATGTTTGTATCAATCGTTGGTTGCATCTGGAAAGGACGGAGCTGTAATTTTGTCTCGCTACGATCTTTTAGTGACCAGATCTCAGGTGGAATCACGCGACGGTTCGCTCCAGGCCTTTGGCCTTTTGATGGAATCAAGTTGGCTGCTTTAAGCGCAAAGGGGGGTGCAAACCCCTTTTTGAAGTCTCTTGCAACGGAGTGATAGATCCGTCGAAGTGTAGTGAGATGGGGGGACCACCAAGGTTTTGACCAACAGCTCGGTCTTTTCTCTGGTACGTGTTTCAGAATGGAGGGGGTGATGATTCCCAGTGTATCTTCGAACCACTCTTCTGTATCCGGGATGGGGTCGGGGAGTTGGGTTGTTTTGAGTTGAGTGTGGATTGCGGGCCAATTGGCTTTGCTCCAGTCAGGGGCTAGCTGCTGGGTCATCAGCAAGACTTCATTTATCTCCTGAGGTTTCCTGAGCCTCAGGAGACTCAAAAAATATCAAGGAGCCTCAGGAGGCTCTCAGGAGACCCGGGAGACTGTTGGGAGACTGCATACACAAGTACTAGTTTGCTGATGGTATTAGGGGTGTAGTTGGCAATAGACAGTCTGATCCTGATAGCCGTATGATCCGATCCCGTATGGGGAAGGTTGTTGGACCAGGATTCAAAGAAATCGAGAGATGACGGCAGCCGCAAGATCAATAACGCCATGTCAGTGGATTTGGTGAGAATCTTGTGCGACGCCGGGATATTTAGAAGGGTGCGAGGAGCGCTGGCGAAGATTTCACATGGCGCGTTCTTCTCTCCGATTAAGTTTACGACGTGGATCGCTATTTTTGGAGTGAATGTTAAAATCTCCCGCGGTTATACAGGGAGTCTGTTGAGTAGAGAATAAAATTTCAGGTGGTAAGGAGCGAATATCGGCAGAGGTATGTCTATTATAGACATTAATGAGTGTAATGGAGGACAACGGCATTCCTGGTTGTTGAGGCCAGTTCAGTGTCATCGGAAGTATATCGCCCCTGTCTAGGGGGTGAATATGGAAGGAAATGACTTTGAGTAAGTCTACGTGAATATATGTAGTTGTTGAAATTTTATCTCCTTCGGAAAGACTTGGGTAAAAGGTCTGATAACCGGGTGCATTCAGTGGGAGCCCATTCATTAAGAATGGTTCCTGAATCATGCAGATTTGAGGAGGATTATTTTTTGAAAAGGAAGAAAAGAGTGAAATAAACACTTTATTGCTATTGGCGCAATTGTGTTGGATAATTGAGAATGAGCGTGGAGGACCGTTTGAAACGGATGATGCAAATGGCGCTGAAAAAACAACGCATGCGGTGAAGAAAACATTTAAATCGACTAACGACAACCTCCACACACTGCGCCTTCTGCGAGAAATACGCAAAAATTGAAGTGTTGAATGTTTTTTGGGTTAAGCGGTGATATCGGGAGGTTTGACGCTTTTGGGCGGCGCAAGAATAAGATATGCTGTATGAGGGCCGCTGCAGTTAATACATTCGCATGGAGCAGAGAACATTCGTAATCACTTTCGTCCTTCTTTGGGACAGTTGTTGTTGTTGCATCTGTGGTCGCGTTTTGCATGACCGCATGGGGCAAGCGAGCTGGCATGCGCCGCGGCATGCTGGCAGACGGATTGTGCGCGAGGCGCTTATTCTTTGCGACACGGGCGCCAAAGACGCGATGGTTTACCGATCTGCAGATCTTCATGTGGAATCGTAATAACGACAGAGGTAGTCTTTTTGTCGCCTGTTTCGGCTAGTCGGCCGGCGACGTTGACGTCGCACGCAACGCGACAAATTGCATCACGGGAGTAACCATATCCTCACTGGGGAAGGAGAATAGGGGAACGGCGTGGACAATATAATCCACGTCAGTCGGGGCGGGTTTGAATTCAGTGTACTGATTTTCTTCAGCTTTGGTTGCGGCATTGAGAATTTCGATAAATCGAGGGAAAAAGAGTTGGATCTTTGAGATTTGCGTAGAGGGGGAGGAGGTGCATGTAACGGTGCCATTCGCATTGATGGAAACCTGGACTTTAGTGTGAGGGAAAGTCAGTCCGCCGTCGGTCAAGATTTTGCCAAACTCGGTCGGGAGAATCGCTTCGATCTTGGTGCGGTCTGTAATAGGGCCTGGGGATGTGCGGGTGGTAAAAGCGCGTCTTTGGGTGAGAGAGAGGTTGAGAGACTTAGTAGGCGACCACCGTGGCGGCGCTTTTTTGTTTTGCCGCCAGTTGCCATACGATCGCGCGACTCATCTCGCAACTTCGCAAGGTTTGGAATCTACGGTTGCCGTGTTCATCAATGTATTCGATGTTAGACAGTTTTTCGCTGAATTGCTGTCTTTTCTGGAGTTTGTGCTGGAGCGTGAGTGGCGGTTGTTTCTGCCACGGTTTCTTCCATACGCGACGGCGAAAGGCAGTTGGCAACTTGTGCATGGAGTGAATGTTGAGAGTCAGCGAGGTCTCTGACCTTGAGTTGGACTTGGATGAGGGTGGAGGAAGCATCGTCCTGTGATTGGTCGATCTGGCAGACTTTGCTGTATAGGTATGTGTTTTGTTTAACTAGTGCACACATAAGCGAGGTGAGGATCCTCATTTCGTTGCTGGTGTTTTCGCTCATGAGCATATCGTTTATAGAGTTGGCGAAGGGCATCAGCAAGACTTCATTTGTCTCCTGATATCTCCTGAGCATCAGGAGACTCAAGAAATATTCAGAAGTCTCAGGAGACTCTCAGGAGACCCGGGAGATTATTGGGAGACTGCACACACAAGTAGTAGTTTGCTGATGGGAAGGGATTCTTCGGCGTCTTCACCAAGGAGTTCTCTGTCGAGAGCTCCGAGGGAGAGCCTTGGAATAAGATTTTCGTAGAGGGGGGGTGGTGATGGCATTTTGAAGCCAAAGAGTTAAAGACTTTTCTACTTGTGTAACCTGGTTGCTTAGCAGTTTTTGGTGTTGAAATTTCAAAAGCGAGGAAGAAGCGGGGAAGGAGACTGGGGAGATGTGCATACTCGTGCCCTGTGATATTAAACATTTAAGCCAGGTGCTCTCGGAGGTTGAACGCATAGATCTATAGAATATACCCTCCCTCTTGAGATGCCCACCCGCATGAAACAACAACAAAGTTGGGCTTAGTCTTGGCCCGAGCTCTAGCTACAGGTTTGAGGGATAGAGATCAGATGTTGTTGACGTTGTCACTGGTAATAAATCCTGTAGTATTTCTCTCCACAGCGCGAGACAAAGTTGGTAGTTGCATTTTAATTGCAGACACAGGGCTATCTATGAGCCACTAGGACACCTCTACAGTACGATATTCTTCTTACCTTACCAGCCTAGGCTATAATACCTACAGTGTGTATACCTACATACTCTATGTATGTGGGCCGTGTCTCATCTTCTGTAACTGCGCCACCTATGTTCCCACCGCCACCGCCCAATCTGGTCCCAGGACAAAAAGGAAGGGATTACTGATCGTTCAAAGTGGTTTGCCTGAAAATCTGGCCTCACTTCCCAGTCGGGTATTGCCCCTAAGCCTCCATCTCCCTCTACTCCGTTATCAACACAACACACACAGAGGACATCCTCCCCCTCCCCCCTTCCCACACCTCCTTCTTTCCTTCCAGGTATATATATACATAAATATATATACACACCCATCACCCGCCCACCGCCATCGAGGGGAAACAGGAATATCCCCCCATCTCTGACGGTCCGTATCCCTCTCCCAATCACCCTCCAACTGGAAAGTGCTAACCCACACGGCTCCAGAGATACTACCCCCCCACATGGCCTCCCTCATTCTCGGCGCTGTTGCATTATCGACTGCTATCGCTATCGGCGTATTCTTCAGGGGCCCTAGCAAGGAGAACGAAACAGTCACTAATATCAGGCACCACCACGAGTACCAAGCGCGCCAGGCGGCTGAAGAACGTGAGCGCGAGCGGTACGCGGCGAAGCTGGAGGAATCGCGGAAAAGACTGCAAGCGATGGAGGTGCAGAGGAAGAGGCAGGAGGAGGAGGTACAGCGTGCTAGGGCGAGGGCGGCCGTATTGGAGCGTAATAGAGTGAAGGCGGAGCAGGACGCGGCCGCAGAGCGTGCTAGGGCACTCGAGGCGGAAAAGAAGCGACAGGAGTCAGAGGCGGCGCGTGCCAGAATAAAAGCCTCTCGAGAGGCCCGGGAGGCGCGCGAGGCGGCCGTGCAATATTCGGACGCAGAAAGAACACGACAGGAGAGGGAGCTATTGCGTGCTAGGGCGTTGGCGGCGCGGGATGCACGGGAGGTGCGAGAGGCAGCCGCGAATTATGACAGGATGAGACTGGAGCGGGAAGCGGCCGAAGAGCGTGTGAGATTGAGGGTGGAACGTCAGATGGCCATAGAGGATAAAATAGCTATAGAGGAGGAAGCCCGGCGGAAAGAGGAGGATGCGAGGATTGCGCTCCAGAAACTCGAAAGGGAGACCCGGGAGCTGACGAGAAGACTACGGGATCTCGAAATTATGGAGCAGGAGCAGAAGGAGGCGAAGGAGGCGAAGGAGGCGAAAGAGAGGCGAGACAAGCAGCAACAGGGAGCGGGCGGCGGAGGCGGCGGCGGGGTGTTTGGCCCCCTGCGGTGGCCCACCAGGGAGGAATTCCAGGACGCCATGCAGAGAACCCAGTACGACCGCAACAACTTCCACTTTGCCATCGTCGGTAGGGCGGGCTCCGGAAAGTCGTCGCTCATTAACGCTTTCCGTAACCTGCGCAATAAGGAGCTCGGTGCCGCAAAGGCGGGCACGACAGAGACGACCCTTGAGATTGGGCGATATCCGGACCCGGGAACCACGCCGCCCCGCCAGTGGATGGTTTGGTACGATGTCCCGGGCGCCGGTACGCAGCGCATCCCCCACCACGACTACTTTGTCCGCCAGGGTCTGTTTGTGTTTGACCTGGTGGTCCTCGCGATCGGTGACCGGTTCGAGGAGATTGACGTGCGCATCGTCGAGGACTGCGCGAGGTTCCAGATTCCAACGTTCATCGTACGGTCAAAGGCGGACATGCATATCCTCAACTCTATGAAGGAGTACGGCGACTATACGCGGGCCGAGGACAATCCCGCGCTGTATGCAAAGTGTCGGGACGAATTCATACTTGAGACTCAGAGGACGGTGAGTGAGGGACTAGCCAGACAGAAACTACCGGATCAGGAGGTCTACATCATATCGAGGGATGTGCTACAGCGCACGTACAACAGCGCCCTTCAGCGTCTCAGACTCCCGGAATGGGTACAGCCGGACGAGGACGTTATCCACGAGACGCACCTTTCCAAAAAGCTCATTGATGCGGCCGCCGGGCGCCGGTGCGAAGTGGGCAGCGGGGGAGGAGGAGGAGGGGGAGGAAGGGGAGGGGAAGGGTTCGGCACTCAGACAAGAGCGGACGGGACCCGGGGGCCGGCGCAGACATCAGTCACCAATGCGATCAATTGGGTGAAGGATACAGTGAGGGATGCGGTGGTAGGATTCGCCGACGGTAACAGTAACAGTAACATCGTCACCCGTACCGAGTCCGGGCCCTCAAATCCTATCCACGCTCACCAAGTGAACCGGCAGCGCCGCGCCCCGGCACAGCCACCGACACCGGCGCAGAACAAAAGAGCACAGAACAAAGGAGCTCAAAATAAAACAGCTCCGGCGGCGAACGAGCGCAAGCCAGCACAAGAAGCACACGCTGCCAAAGAAACCCCCCAAAAGGTGCTCAAGGTGATATACCCACGCGAGCCCACCGATTCAAAGGAGCTCTTCGCCGAGATGGTGGACAATAATCCTGAAATCGAGAAATTGCTCGTTTGCAAGCCCCGCATGTTTTCCCCGAAGGTTGCATTGCTCACGTTCTATCCTCATGCGACGATCCCGCGCGAGGTAACTGCGTTTGGGGGGACGCTGCGTATCAAGGACTTTGAGGAGCGGGAGAAAAAGGGAGGAGAAGAGAAAAAAGGAGGAGAAGAGAAAAAGGGAGGAGAAGAGAAGAAAGTAGGAGGGGAGAGGAAAGGAGGAGGGGAGAGGAAAGGAGGAGGGGAGAGGAAAGGAGGAGGGGAGAGGAAAGGAGGGGACAGGAAAGGAGGAGGAGAGAAGAAGGGAGCGGAGGAGAGAAAAGGAGCGGAGGAGAAAAAAGGAGGAGCAGCAGCAGCAGCAGCGGCAGGACAAAATCCAGTTAGTATTCTACCGACATTCGGTGATGGTGTGCCAGAGAGCGTGGGGGGCCTCGACAGCAACACGTTAGAGAGGAATGCCAAACGCGGGCGGATGAGGAAGGGGAGGGGGAGGGGAGGCTACTAGAATATCAAGAGTTCCGAAAGCTCAGTGCCCGTACAAGTACCAGAGGGTGGCGCCACATATCTATCTCTAACCTATTGTTTTCTTTACCTGTCAGTGTTTCGTTTTCTATTTTGGTCTCATGATTTAACTATTCTTCCTTGTGTCCAATTATTGTCCTAAGCTCAGCAGACAGTGCTCCATGCGGAACGGGCTGGATCGTTGTGGAGATATTTGGTTCTATCAGACGCTTTGGTTTTTAGTTTGTTACGTAAATTTCATTTTTATTTCCGCCGGAACTCCCCCGGGCCTAGCAGGGACAGGACCGGGAAGGTTACATGTTTACATGTAGCTAAGTATCTACACTTGGTGGAGGCAGGGCAAAGTGGAGCGGGGGCGGGGGGGGACGAAGAGCCGTCGTGTACTGATATATTTCTTAATCTAAAATGTACGAGATGAGCTTAAAACTCCAAACCCAAGCGCACAAGTAGCGGCTGTCCAAATATTATAGAACCTCTGCTAGACCTCACAATCCGCACTCTCTACAGCATGTTTATTGGGCTTCAATTTTGACCCCCAGTCGCCCGCAGAACAAATCACCGGCGGGGTGCAGTGGGGGGGGAGGGGGGGGGCGCGGAGATATGTAAATCTCAATTCGGGACCTGTCGTTTTCAATGTCAGCGTCATCGGCTAAAGCTATATCATTGACAATTGATGCAATGGTAAAAATACATGCCTTACATACCTATTATGCTGTCTCAGTCACGCTGATCATCGAGAACGAAGACGAACCAAAACAGTTGCTTAGCTACAGACAATAGGCGCTAGTTTTCTAATTCGCCCGTCAAGGTAGAGCTTCTACTCAGCTCATCGTGCTCCATCTCTAATTGGAGGAGTGATGGAGGTCTCTTATCTCGCCTCCTCTAGCTATATAATAACTAACCTCTAATTTATACCTGTTCGAATATTATTCTGATACCTGATGCCACACCCCAAATCTCATCCTTTGACCCCCCAAGACACCGCCCTCCTTGGTGATAAGACTGCCCATTAAGTCCCCCGCCCCCTTTCCCAACCCTCGCAGCTATATAGCGAATATGTGAGACTATAAGTGACCTGGCGTACAAGATATCAAATCACAAGAGATGGCGAGAACAAGAGATGGCGAGGTGGGGCTGTACCCTACCAGAGTAGAACGATATTCGAGTAGAGGGAATGGAGGCGTTCCTAGCTGAATGAGTGAAAATATGAATTTGGGGGTAAGATCCATCTCAAAGCTCACTCACTTTGACACTGAACCAGTTGTCGCCCCGAAGATATAGGCGGAAGTTATAGACCCCCGTTGTATGACTTGAACTATATACTTGCTTCTTCTGGCATATACGAAGATATATCAAGGCACTACATTTATATCAAGACAAGTGATTTCCGGCCTTCGGCCGGTATTAGATAATCAATTAGTCAAGTATTTCAGGCAGCTAGAACACTTTAATACGGCTATTTCCCCTTCATTTGCCTGGCAGGTAAAGTACCTCGCTGGGTGGCTTCTTGTAGAAATTTAGATTCTAGAATTTGAACAGAAAAAAACCTGGCTCATACCACACTCCCTGCCTGTATGTGGCGAGCCTATGTACCCAAATTCAAAATAAATATTTAGTACGAAGCCCCTCTAGCTATAGGTGGGTCGCTTAGGTTATGAGGGTTGAACTTAATAGGTATAAATATATATCGGGTGCGGGTAATTAAGGCCCTGCTGGAGGTTGAGGACCACATCTTGGTCGACTCACCCAGCCAGCAGTTCTACAGGCTCGTGCGGGCGGGCAAAATAGGAACGAGGTTGAGGCTCTAGGAATGTATCTTAAGCAAGTGCCGGAGGTGGCAAAGGCCAGTCCTTTTCGCGCGAGGGGATGCAGTATCATGGAGTCCAGTCGGCCTATAAGATAAGTAATGGTTGAACTCGTATGGCTAGATGACAATATCCTTGAGTTATCAAACAAATCCAGAGAGAATATAGAGTAAATGAAATTGATACTATCCCTTACGCACCTCTCCAATCACCGGGTCTCAACCTTATAGAATTAAGCATTATAGTACTAGTCAGACATGGACAGAATTAACGATTGTTTGAAGATATACAAGATGATCAGGAGCTCGAGGTTTAAGAATCATGTCAAGGAACTCTTGTAATAATAATCTTACAACTGGTATAGACAGATTAGGTACTTTGATTGTACAACTAGGATTATGCCTTGCAGACTAGGAACAGTTTTTTCTGCTGACGGGCGAGCTATAGCTAGCTACTCCATACGAATTGTATGTAGGTAAATATAAAATTACAAGGTTGAGATCGCGTGTTTTTACGGACTCAAACACCCGGGACCTTACGAATGGTGTTTATGGACTGGAAAACCTTTACAAGCACATGTACATATGTATTTACGTGTATGGCTGTAACTCACAAGGGGTGTCTTCGAATATCTTCTTTCCACCATACAAATTTCTAGCTCGGTGTCACTACCCACGACTCGCCAGGTGTGCGAAGAGTCCCGATATATTATGTGCGCGTCCTCCAAAAGTACTTGTGCGTGAGGGTAGGTGATCAGAACTGCTCCTGGTTGGTAGAACTGCCGGGAGAAACTTCTAGTTGGCCCCACCCTGGACATATCAACCAACTTAAGAGGCCAAAACTTAGTCCCCAATTTTACTGCTGCCTGCTGAAAGTTATGTCTAGTACACAGTCAAATTTGTGCCCAAGTAGCATATAGAGCAGGTAAGCTGGTAGATAGGATATTTTATATATATTTTTAAATTTTTCTGAATTATTTAATAAGGATCTTAGAAAGGTTCTGATGACTTTTTCCTCCCGTTCAAGATAGGAACCCTTGGCAGGTCTTATCGGCCCCAGCCTGTCGCCCTCACATTTCCAACCAATTGTCGTCGAGTTCTGATCACTCTGGTACACACCCGAGTACAACCGCGTCCGCAAAGTTTTGGCATCCCAGTCTCAAAGCGCATGAGTTCAAACCGGAATATAAACAACCAGATAAAAGTGACTGCAAAGACAATTTATAGATACATATCCCTATACTGCCGTCTATCACCACCCTTCGCAACCCTACCTTTCGACCAAGGGACCAAAATATTTTGTTTGTTATAATCGCGGATGTTTTTACAGGGTGCCAAAACTTTGCGGACGCGGCTATACATGTATCCACCCAGCCCCCGTCCTATGATGACTATTTTAAAAAGCTATCACGGAACTCTAGGCCTATAAGTATATCAGCTTTGATCAAATTTTTGGATTCTCGACTCAGTAAATAACAACCAGTCTTTATCCACCACGACAGAGAGCCTTAAGCTTGTCCACAGCCTTGTGAGGCGCCCCGCCGCTGAGTATGCCCCGGCCATATAAACTCCGCCCGGCTGCCTCACCACCTCTCCTCTCCTGCCTCCTCCACCTCCTTCACCTCCTCCCCCACCTCGAAACCTGACATCTCCTTCAGCTCACCATCACCACCTTACCCACCCATACCGCTCCACCAAAAGGCTAGCAGAACCCCTCCAAAAAGACATACGACGCAAACCCGACCCCCCTCCTACCTGACCATGCCATCCCCAGGCCACCCCTACCTCGCCAGGCTCCCGGCCGAGCTCCTGCTCATGATCGCGGACCACCTCCACCCCCGCTCCCTCTGCAACCTCTCTGCCACCTGCCGCGCCTTCCACGCGCTCCTCGACAAGGTCTGCATCGTGCGCTTCACCGCCGCCGCCACGAGCGTCGTGTCCGGCTTTGTCATGTGCTACTACTGCAGCGGCTGCTGTCGGGTTCCGACCTCCAAGTCCGACTACGATCGCGCACTGAAACTACTGGGCCAGGCTGCTGCACGGGGCTCTACGGGTGTGATAATGAAGATTCTAGAGCTCCCTCGAGTGCCCAGTGATGGTATAGATTTCAGAGGCCCCTCGCCGCTGATGAGGGCCATGCTGGGAGGGCATGTGGAGACGGTAAGGTCTTTGCTGGAAGCGGGAGCACAAGTGCCGGTGCTGGAGGAGAAGGATGTAAAGGGCGCGCGGGCGGCGGAGATGGGGGAGCTACTGGTGGAGTATCGGGGCCGGGTAGGTGTGTAGAAATGGTAGCGGTGTCGGAAAGGCTTAGACAATTGAAGGGGGCGGGTGTGATGACGCTTGATAGGCCTGATATGTACAAGGGGCCGTGATGTGGCACCGTATACACTTTGAAGTCGGGGATGTACATGTAGATCAGACTCTTTATTGCTGAATATAATCATACAATTGCTTTCAGAGCTATGAGACATCCACTAATTGTATCAAATCGTAATATACATGCATGCCGATAATGCTATGTGTTTAAACTCTCTGTGGCCCGGCCCTCTCAGTCCTGGACCATATATTCTTAAACTCTTGACGCGGAGAACACAGGAATACTCATTCAAGGGCTAGTGACGTACCCAGGGCGCCGGAACATGTTGTTATATGTGGAGCAGTACCCGGAAGCTGGAGTGACTTAGAGTTGTGGAGGGCGGTGGAGCCAAGTGGAAGAGGTAGAGGTGAAGCTGGAAGAGGTAGAAGAGGTGGGGTATATAATGTGAGGTGCAGTGGGAGCTGGAGGGAGCGGGAGCTGGAGGAAGTGGGAGCTGGAGGGAGCTGAAGCGGGAGGGTTGAGGACAGCGGAAGGGAGGTGGAAGCAGTGTGAAGTGCGCAAAGGAGGTGGGGGTCAGGAGGCGGGGAGACGGGGAGGTAAAAGGCCAGAGTCCCAACATTGATACATGTATATAATGCTCACAATTCAACAACTCGCGGTCGCGAGGTGGCACACCCCTAGTATATATGTATGCAAATACTATAGAGAGAGTAAAATGTTTTAGCCACCACCATTAACCAGAAATCCAAATCATTCTACATGAGTTACGTTAGTTACTGAGCCCGCAAAGTCTTGCTTGCAATTATGTAAAGTTCTTGACCATCATTCATTTGACATTTCGGCCCAGTGAGCTTGTTCTTTCTAGAGGCTGGTATGGTTTAGGAGAGTTCCTAGATTTCCCGTACATTCCGACGAAGACATCTATGCCTGGAGTAGGAAGCTCCCCTTCCCCTCCCCCACTCCGCGTGTCTGGGTATCATCGGTGTTACAATCAAGTATCATCGAGCCCCGGTGGATGCAAAGATAGATTATAGAGATGTAGCATCTATGAGGATATATAAATATAAGATATTGACTACTACATCATCCACCTTCCTAGCTCCTAGACGGGAGGTTTAAGATTGCTCACGCCGATCCTCTGATCCCCCAAGCATATCACTCTCCCAATGAAAGAGCACGAGAGACCCCCGGTTTATGTCGCAACGGATCCAAAGCAGTGGTGCGCTGTTTTATTTCAGTTTGCTAGCCCCCCGATGTACTGCACATGGATGAAAAGTCCACCACCATGGCCTATGACCCGGTGGCTTATAAGCTGAGTGCGCTGTTAGAGATAACTTCCTGATTGTGAGTAGAGATATTATGTGCGGAGGCAGAACAGAGCTGCCCTTGATTCGGACCGAGTTTACTATTAGCTCCATATGGGCACCAAGGAGGTGATTACATCGAACATACGTGTACATGGAGCTCTTGAGTAAGGAAGTATTGAAATACGGGAACGGAGAAGGCTTTGATGACTCGGGCGATATCTATACAGCAGAAGAGCTGTACAAGAGGAGACTAATAAGGGTGCAGCAACCCATTTGAAAAACTAGTTCTAGGTGTTTTGGTGGCGTTGTTTTCTTTCCATAGGTATCCACGCACCCTAGAGAAATATATCCGCAGGTTGCTAAAAACAAGGCAGACCTTTAAGAAGCAGTTGCAATTTGTATATCTTTGCGGGCAGGGTGGTAGGATTATCTATACATGTCCACCTGGAAGGTGCATGAATTTTCCAGCAGCGACAGTTGCTATAGTCACAGATTATCACTCGGGGTTCTTGATCACAATCTATCACTCGGGGAACTTTCGCTGCGGCCGCCCCTTCAAGTAGCGCCAACTTCACCTTGAGCCGCCTGCATATGCCCTGTGGTACACGAGTCGAAAAGATAACCTATTGTTTATAGAGGATGAAAATCTCGGGTGCTTTTCCCATACTAATGTATCCTAAAACCAAGGATGCTTTATACCTCCAGTTGCGTAACTCGTGCACTGGCACTTTCATGAGTTTTCAGGATAGGCATATCTCCACTCCCCGATAAGATATCATTGCTGTATGGTAAACTATCATATAGGGAAGTACAAGCTATCATGCAGGCAGCCGTCCCCGCTGCCCTGCCGTCCCTGCCGCCCTGCCGTCCCGCCACACGTCCCCCTGCAGGGCGGCGGGGATGGCAGGGCAGCAAGCTAAACCACTAACATCATCATCATCACCATCATCATCACCATCATCGCCATCACTGTCACCATCAGCTTCTCACCTTCACCATCATGAATGTCAACTATCAAGATCATTGGAATAGTAGTAGATAAACCCCAACCAGTTTTGCTCAGATTTATGTGCAAATAATTCTTGTAGTTATTGTGTTCCCTAACTCTGGCAAGCCCAATGATGGAAGAGATAATTTGAAGGTGCTATGGATGGATGCGGTGATGCATATAGTGGTTTAGTGATGATCGGGTGAAGGTGAAAATGTTCGTGATGACTCGGCAAAGCGCAGCAGAGGGTGAATGGGCGCGGCAGAGGGTGAATGGGCGCGGCTGGGGTGTCTAAGCATAATTTTGCCAGATGTATATATCCTCCTGTCAGGATATATACTGATCTATATTGTGCGTCCTATCAGGATACTATATATCATCCTACCAGGATATCGTCTTACTAGGATATTGTGTTATCAGGATATATATCGTCACATGAGGATATATATCGTCCTGTCAGGATATATATCATCATGTCAAGATAACCAAGCTCCCGAGAAACACCTATCCTGACAGGACAATATATATCCAGTGCGAAAGATAACTTCACTTTTTGAGCCCAAAACATGCAGAATTATCATTTCTTATCCCCGTACTCAGGATAGATTACCGTGTCACCATACAAATCGATGTACCATAGGGATGTATATACCTGCCTAGTATTTTATAATACCCTGGATGCTAGTTTAGTTGCAGACTTAGTCGTTCATCTAGGTGTCAATTTGTGGCAGATACTCTGGGCTGCTGTCAACCTCCTCCATCCCCGCATGCGGTCAATGATTTCTCAAGGGGTTATCATATCAAACTGCAGATGGTGAAGGAGTCACCTTAATTGACCAGTAGGGCTAGTTTCAGAGATGCTTGATTTATCTATCAGTGTGGTGTGGTTTGGCTTTGGATTACTTCATCAATAAACAGAATCAGTTCCCTTGATAGCCTAGTGATATTTACCGAGTTCGAGGTAACTATATTTCATCTAAAATTATCTTCTACCTTTTTCTTGCATACATTACCCTGGCTTCAGGAATTCTCGTGATGAAATCTGTTCCGGGCGTGTATTCCACCGATCAACCCTGTCAGAGTGTGTGATCACCGCAAGATACGGCGGGACTATACTTACCATCGTCTACCGGTCCCCGTGTGATCTGCGGTTCTGTTTCGCTTCATTCCTAGCCTTAGAGCTTCTGTTCCCGGATGTTTTCTGGTGATTACCCTAACGCTAGGGCCTACATGTAGTTCAGCTAGGGTGATATTACAGAAGGCGGACAGGTATATATATTGTATCCAATCTATAACTTCCCACCTTGAGCCCAGAGTCACGAAACACAGCACACAGGATATTCCAGAAGGAAACAATATAGCGGTCCAAGACGGACAATTACAAGGGAAGAGGCAATCCACGCTGAAAGCACAACCGAAGAAATCAATCTCCGCCCTAAACTGTTCAGTAGGAGGGGTTAGGGTTATAGTTAGGGTTATACTTAGGGTTATAGGTGGTGGTATAATAAACGGTGCTAAGATATTGGGGGGGAAATGAAGGAAAAAAAGAAAACGGGAGGAGGGCCGGGACTTTAAAACACATCAACGCTTTCTTAGATGTGATCCTTCCCTTCTCCTCATCTGCACTAGTCTTTATTAATCAGTTATTAAGTAAAGATCCTTTATTTTCTGGCGCACACCCCAGAAGTTCGATCTCAGAGTTGCCTGCATACCTATCACTCTTGACCAGCAGCCAAAGCTCCCACGGAAGGCGATGGTACAATACCAGCACTGTTTGATGTGATATCTACAATCTCATCTCCGGCGTGGATCACGTATGCTTTGCGCTGTAGTAGATCTAGCATCACCGGCGCGATCGACGAGATCTGGCTGATTTCGTAGAGTATATTCTCCCTGATGTCAATCCTACCACATTGCCTAAGCAGCAACTCCAGCACAAGCCATCTTTTGCGCTCAACTGCAGCTAGAAGCACAACATCGCGATCGGCGAGCTCGATGTCATCGTTTGGAGGTTGGAGAAGTAGGCCTATGACATCTACCGCATCGTATCAATCTACCGCCGCTATAAGGATAGCCGTGGTGATGATGCTGGCGCTTGCGGTTGAGTATTTGAGTAGTGGGTCGGGGTGTCCAGAGCCGCTAGAACGAGCGACTTTGTAATGTCAATTCTTACACTGGGGTGAGCGAGGAGCAAGGACAAGGTTTTGTAGCCCAAAGATAATACCTCCCCTCGGTAATGTAGTCGTTTTTTCCCAAGGAGTAGTCTGTTTTAGGAGGATTTGCTAGCTACCGCTTTAACAACTGCCTCCGTGACCCCGATAGTTGAATTCGCAGCCTTGGGTAATAGAGCCATGACCTCTGCGCCATCATCCCCGCGCCCTACCGCCACTAGAACAGCCTCTGTGATGTTGGCCTTGAAATTTGCATCGATGAGCAATAAAGCCATGATTTCCGCGCCCCCGCCGCTGCTACTGAAACAGGCTCTGTGATCTTGGTTCTTGCAATTCCAGTGCTAAGCAACAACGTCGTCATTGCTACACTATTATCCTTACTTGTCACCGCCGTACAAGGACTGCTTCCGTGATGTCGGCGTTTTCACCTCCTTGCTCGAGCAGTGCCACCATGGCCCCTCAGTCCGGGTTGCGCGCCGCGAGCTCAACGGCTACCTCAGTGGTATGGATGTTGGCACTCGGATGTTGCAAGAAAAGCAAGACCATTTCTCTTCCTGATCTAGCTAGGGTTACTAGCTGCGTTCTTCAGGAAGCCCTTGGAAATCGTCAAGCTGACAGTTGCTCCCTGGGACAAAAGCCTAAGAATCTCGAGGCCGGCACTTTGATTTGCTGCCACCTGAGCCAGCACTGCAGCTGTGACTGTGACGTCCACATCCACATCTGTACTCTGATGTTTAAAAAGGTGGGTGATGACCTCGAGACCCCCGTAGCGGCCAACGAGACCGTCTCTGGTTCAGCATTAGGCTCACGAGCTCGGCGCAGTTACTGTAGTCACCGGCTACAGTGGTCACAAAGACCTCCTGCGTAACCTAAATATCTACATCTAGGTGTGTAAGAAAAACCTCTAGGTACCCCCCCCCCCCCGGCCTTCGAAGACCCGTGTGGCGCGGCGGCCGAGATCGATGAGCACCGCCTCTGTCACTTTGAGGCCTGCGTTGGTGGAGTGTTTAAGAAGTGCTTCCATCGCAGGGCGGAACGTCTGGCAGCCCCAGGTCGGGCCCCTATATATCCCGTCTGTCATACCCAACATAATATACCAGTCCCGCCCAGGCCCACCACGCGACTGTTCCATCGTGGCCGCCCAAATGGCGTCTGTGATTTCAATCTCACTCCTTCCTCATTGAGAAGTAGATCAATAATGTCCCCGCCCGCTGAGATCATTTCTCGCTGCAGCAATCATCACCGCTTCCATGACCTGCGTTGAGCTGGCACTCTTTCCCGACCCTGCTGTGGGGCCTCTAGGGCGCTTCCTACTCAGAATATTATGAGCTGGTACATGTTGCATTACCCCAACCATGATCCAAGACCCACTTAACGGCCTTGGCATCCGCAATCCGAGCTGCGGCTTCAAGCAGACTCTTGTAAGAGGTTGATCAAAGTGCACTGGCGCGGGCTAGTCGGCCCGCAGCTTCCATGTGTCCGTTAACAAGGGCTGCAGCTAACGGCCTTCCAGTGAGCGACGTGGAGAATGAGCTGACATCTGCCCCTTTCCGGAGCAGTCTCTATCACAACGGTGTTGCCGACTGCAGCGGCAGCCAGGAGTAGAGTATAGCTATGTTCATTGTAGCTATCTACGGACGTGGCAGATAGCCAGAGGGAGGCAGGCTCCCGCCCGAAGTAGAACAGGTACAGCACAAATAGGTAGTTCGCGGACTCGAAGCTGATGAGTGTTGCGGCGCATTTTAGCCATTGCAGGCTGGGCTCGGGGCATACGTGATTAGAATATTCTATGGCCGGCTCTCGGCCGGTATAGGTGAGCCACATGCGGTACACCCGGCCCGGGTTCGCCGAGTCACCCAAAAAGAACTCTAGACTTGATAAGCCTTCCATTCATTGGGGTTGCCTCGCTGAAGGAGCACCCTACATGACGAGGGAGGTGAAGGAATAAAGGGCCGTCGGTCTTCAGACTGCTACGGAGTTCGTTTCGGCTCGTAATCGATAAAGATACCGCAATCCTTAGAGAGCCTTAGTGATGTTTCTACTTTGTGGATAGAGCAGCCCTCTCCGAAAGCCCACGGTTGAGAACTCCCTTTGACCCGTCAGGGAGCAAAGGCAAGATAAAGCAACCACAGAGTGAGCACTTGCGGAATCAAGAACCTTCTTTCCAGATACTCCTATGGTACAGAGGCCAGTTAAGATGTATGAATCTTCCATGACAATATATATATTGAAGTTGTTATGACCATAAATATATGCAAGATAGGTAACCTCGATCCGGGACCGGGCCTTGCATTATGAACGCACCCTTGATGATCCATCTCGTTACCCGAGACAAACTGTTAACGTCAGGGGCGCAAGGTATCAATAGATGGGGTGCTGGGAGGGGGGGGGTCTTCCACCTTTCCCACCAAGTCGACCCTTTTGCCAATGAAATGTCAATTCCACTAGCTAGGCACACGAGCCGGAATAGAACTATGAGGACCGCCCAGTTCATCGTGGTGAGAGCTATGTTGTATACTGTGCCAATTAACGAGGAGTTTACTGCCATCCTTTCATCTGTTTTTGGAACTTGTGGCCGGCTTAACATCCCAAATTACAGACTAACTGGCTGGAACAGTTGATTGGCCGGTGGTGCAAAATTTATGCTTATGGTCTATATCCCTATCACGCTGTGATTGCCGGTAACCAATAGATGAGGGGACGGATAGTACAGTAGATGTCTCTCATTTTTGACTAGGTTAGTACTTTTCCAGATGAAAGATCTATACTCGGCCATTAGAAGACGCCATAGCTAACAACATAAGGCTATTATATTACAAGTGCAGTGCGGCCTCCGGCTGCCCGCTGTCGTCAGTAAATGAGATACCCATTCTGACTTGGATATCTATCTGTTTGTCTACATAAATTTATATTATATTAGCTAAAGCTAGCTAGGAGAGGAGTAAATATATATACTGTCCAATCTATTTACGTTGATCTATCATAAAAGTGGTTGTCTTGTTTCTCGAGTTCTTGAGAGTTCAATGGTGGTATATGAGCTTATATAGCAGTTCATTCTGGTTGTGAGAGTTTGCCCTTCGATGTCACTGGCCATCATGATGACAGCTCCCTTGCCGGCGCTGCTCTCCCGGGAGTAGTTCTTTGTCTGTTTACGGTATAGTATAGTACGCTGTATGCAGTTCTAACCAATAAAATGCTTCGTGATTACAACGAGGAAGCTTATACTATTTAGAAGATAAAATACAAGTAGGTTCTGAGATCGATTAATCAATATATATCTATAGGTCTAGACGACCTGCAAACCTGCGATATAGTATAGACGCTTGATAGATGCAGGCGCCCGTGTCCCCACATATGAGTGTGATTGAAATGAATTCTTTATACTCTCTTTATAACTCACGATGACCGCCCCGGTGAGTACGGCATGATGGTATATTCAAAAGCTAATTATAAAATATATAACTCACTAGCTACCCGATCGTAGCCCGGCCCGCATTTCAGCGCCGGCATCTCGCTTGCCCCACACTGACAGGGGGCTTGGCACCTCCCGAGTCAACCATTCACCCACAGCAGTCTTGGCGCCCAGGCCGATAAAGGTATCAATGTTCCTAATTGCATATTTTCTGTAGTTCTCCGGCACATCTTCTTCAGTCACCCCCCCTCTTTAGACACACGCTCCACTGTATATATCCTGCGCCACGCGCAACGGTGTTTAGCATCTCGGCCTGCAATAATTGGGATTAATTAATTAAAGCTCATTTTCTAGCTGGTACGATTGGCAGTTATGGGAGCCAGGGACTGGGATTAGTTGTCTAGAAACTTACTTGTAGGGACGGGGAGTATATTAGCAAATGGAGTCTTGATTTGTTACTCGCCGTGGAAATGTGTACTAGAATATTCAGTAAAGTCGTCGGGAGGGTGGCTTTTCGGGCGGTAGATTTGTGTGGGAAATGTCAATATTCTGGTGGAGGGAAATTTAAGTCGTTTTGAATGATATTACGAACGGTTTTACTGATGTCCTTACAGTCCACGCTTCTGCCACACACAACCTTAGGTATATTATACACAGGGAGTGAAGAGTTTTGGCCATCCCCAGGCCTAGAATGAAGCACAAAACCACCCCCACCTACCCTATCCCCCCCAGGAGACCATAGGAAAGAGAAGAAAGGCCACGAAAGCGGAGCACACTGATAGACAGCTGGGAGCTGATCTTTCAACTTCGGGAATCCAATGAACTCCGGGAATTGGGCCATCAAAACCCGCTCTATGTGTTCATTCTGCAAGGCGCATCTCTGCGAACGTTACGTTGCTCTCAATTGTAGCATAGTATTGGTAGCCGTATACTAGATTGTACTTGTGAGCTCTACTTCTCAAAGGTGTTGAGCTGCGAGACATGGCGTACTGCAGTGACACCCTAAATTATTTGCTTTTTTTGAGGGATCATAACACATCAGTCCAACAACACAACCCCGCTCTCATCGCCCAGCACCTCGACGGGAGTCTCAGAATGAAAGAAACCTCATCCACCCCGAATATCGCGCCGCACGATGGCGCCACATTGCAAAACGAAGTACAGGATACGCTCAGCCAAATACTGACGGAGATGGGCGAGCTGCGTACAGAGCTTCGTGAGAGGCATGATAGGTGATTAAGTTCTAGATATATTGCACCACGGCCCTAACTAACCCTGTATTTTCATGGACTCTGCCCCATCCCCAACCAACCTCTCCCGCTTGCCCTGCTGCCATGGCTGATAGAGTGGGAAAATAGTCAGCTACTACCACCAATGCGCCTTCGCGATGCCACGGACAGTAACTTCCCATGCCTCCGCCATCTGGTCAGGGCGTTGGTCGACCATGAGCCGGTGGTTCGTAGCCCCCCCCCAGATAAATACAGGAGTTTGATTGATCCGCTGGTCGGCAGGTCAGTGGTGATAGTATACAACGGCAGCACTCCCCCACCACTGGTGGTGAGACCGGCCGCCACGATACGGCGGAGACAGAGCGCGGACTCCCTCGGAGTATGATCTTGCGCGTAACAGCCCCCGGGCAGCCTGATTCTCACGAGGACTACTGACAATGCGGGGTAGGCAACCCTTTCAACCAGTATGCTCTACGTCGGCGGGGCTCGCGATCCGAGCCGTGACATGGTCGGCTGGAGCTCCTTGGAACCTGGTGGCTGGATAAACCGGTTCATCATCCATGTCCCCACGCTCAACCCCGCCGGCCAGCACCTGCGCCGGGTAAGCGTCGGCCAGGCGTGGGACCCCCACAGGATCATCATTTCCTGGGACAGTGCTGGGACGAACCGGGATGGCTGGAAGCCGCGGCTGTGCTTCTTTGTGTGGGAGGAGGCGGGGCCGGGCAGGGTGATGGTCTCGGTTGCCTACAGGACAGACCCGTGGCGGTGGAGATTGGAGCTGGGACGGCATGTAGGTACTAGAACGGAGGATGAGGGCTGGCTTGAAACAATGACTTTTTGGGTCCCTGACTGGTAGTCCGTATCCCGTAAGAAGGCGCAGAGTATGAGCGTGTAGCTAGTAGCGTCTGGACGCTTGACGGGGCTTGGGATACTACGTCTTATAGAGAGAGGGCAGCTAGTGTGGCATCGGTGGGGGTGGGGGGGAGGAATGGACTTCTCCAGTGTAGGTTTGGGCGTGTCCTCGTTGGCCTGTGGATGTCTGTAGTCAAAGCGCAGTACTGTGTACTCCTCCTTCGAATGAAAGCTATATTTTCTTCATAACCCTCTCCAATTCGATCATGTCAATCCTGTATTGTAGCCAAGAGCTATACCTGCAAGTTCATGAGGCTAGCACACAAGGATGGCCCGTCCTGATGGACAACACAGGACTCCTACCTGCCGTTTATCGCTATTAATATGAGTACATATGTTGCATATATAAGCATTATAACTACTGACTGACTGTGCTTCTCCCGAACCCTTAACCTCTTCATTAAGGAAATACAGCACCTTTCCCTCCTCGAGTATTCAGTATATGCGCTGTGCACACGCCTCGCAAAAACACCGCTATTGCCGCGCCTAAACCGATTGCCCCCCCCCCCCTATATCTATGACGGAAGCACATATTACTCCATGGCTAACAGCAGCAGCTAGTTTGCAAAGGCATGGGCCAATAGCGAGGAGAGGGGGCCCCTATAGGGCGCAGTACTATGATCGTGTATTTGGTCCTTGGGTATCATAATACCGCCGATGCCGTTGTGGCGGTGAAAGGTGGGTCGGCGAAGGATGGAGGGACATTGGAGCTGGAGGTGGGGTGCGAGGGTGAGTAGGTGTACGCGGTACAATATCTGAATGTGATGCTTAGGTAGTTTTAGAGTAAGGCGGAGAAGGGAATGTTAGAGAATAAGTGGAAGGTGTGGTAGGCCGGTACATAGTGAGATGAAGCAAAGATGTGGAAGATATCATCGAGGCCGGCGGGGCCGGAGCCAGAGAACCCCGGCGAGGACGAAAGGGAGGGGGGGGTGTGGAGAAGGCGAGATGTGTCTTAGAGAGTAAGTATGGAGAGTGTTTAGCGGCTTTATATATAGACTTGAGTCTTTGTATTAATATAGTCAAGTATATGGCTATAATTAGGTTTCTATCGCATTTTTAGACGTAGCCCACAATGATGCATGTCTAAATAGAATAGTCAGGTATCTCTGTCATCACGAAAGATTTCAATTGGATGGGTAGCTGCCCCAGATTTCTGTGATCTAGCGGGCTACAGCTGTCAGTAGACAAGGAATCGGGTGTGTTAAGGGAGACGGCATACATATACATTGGCAAACCCCAATCACTTTATAATAACCCTAGTTTGACCAAGACCAATATTTCTTCTCTTCCAAAACTACAGCCTCACGCGAGCAAGGAGGGCCTCGACTGCGTGCGAAAATGTTTATCCCACATCATTGAACAGGGCTATGAGTTTTCTGGATCCTTCAGTGTCGGTGGTTTCTCGAACGACGATTACATATATATGCGGCCGGAGGCCGCTCCTCACTAGTATATATATATATATATATATATATACCTCATGCGATGGCAACCTTTACAAGCACCCTCGTTTACTCTCTATTCCCCCACACCCACACGGCCAGAAGAGAAAGTCTCCACTTGTTTTTACATTGCGAACTCCCTCCTGGAAAAGAACTCTGCTACCTCTATCCCCTCATCCAAAGGAGACATAATTTCAGTTAATATTTTCATAAAAATTACTCCTACGATTTTTTCTACACTCCAAGTAACGAATATCTATAATCGTCACTTATCCTCACACACTCGCTCAATTGATCCCCAGGAAATCTTCACTCATTCTCATAACCCACTGATCGTTCTCGGAGACTTTAATATCCACGCCCCCCAAGCCGACCCCCTTCGCTCCTTTTCTTCACAAGAACTCGCACTCTCAGGACCATACTTTACAGCCGCGTCCACCAGAGCGTTCACCCTTATCAACAACCCAGGAGTTTATACCAGAATATCTCCCACCCACCTAAGGCGCCACAGAGTCATTGACCTCGCGTTCGCCAACCCCAGAGCCAATTCTCTGATCCGTAAATGGCTCCCCCTCTCCGCTGACACTGGGTCGGACCACAGAGCCCTCGCCATCACCCTCGCGCTCCCTGACTCCGACCTCTCCCCATATCTAACTCCCAACTGGAGCCTAACGGACTGGACCCAACTGGAACCAGCTCTAAAAAGCTACCACATCGAAACCCCGACACCCGCAACCAACATTGATACCTGGTTCGAGACGTCCCTAGACGATCTTATAAAGCTCGTCCAAGGCCACACTCCCCCCAAAACAATCTGCAAGTGGTCAAAGCCATGGTGGAATGCTAATCTTACTCAACTCCGCACAATTTTCCACTCCGTCCAAAGAGCATACAGGAAAGGAAAAGCCCCCCCCTTCGAAGCAAAGGCAGCTAAAAACGCCTACTTCAACGCCATAAAACGCGCCAAGCAACACCACTGGAACCACTTTGTGTCAAACGCGGACGTAAAGGACGTGTGGAAAATCAAAAAGATGGCCTCCAGAACCGAGAATCGTATCCCGTCCCTCCCCAACTCTCCAACCCCCCTCTCTCTAAACGAGAACCTCGTCAAAGCCTTCTTTCCGCCGAGACAAGACCCCCCTCCCCCACCCCCTATCCAATACACAGACGTCCCCGCTATTACCCCTGAGGAAATCCACAACGTCTTGAAATCTACTAGCAACGTCTCTGCCCCAGGCCCTGACTCAATCCCCTACCCTATCTGGAAGGGAATACACAAGGCCAACCCTCTCATCCTCACTCGTCTCCTCAACCCCCTCATCCAATTCGGCCACCATCCACTCTCCCTGAAAAAGGCAAACGGAGTGATTCTGGCAAAACCAAATAAACCCGACTACTCCTCCCCATCCGCCTACCGAATCATCGTACTTCTCCAAACAATCTCAAAGATCCTGGAAAAAGTGATGACCCTACGCCTCGCAGCCATAGCCAGAAACACTGGCCTAATCCACCCACACCAGTGCGGATCCGTCGCAGGACTATCAACAGCGGACGCAGCCACCACTCTACTAAACGAAGTCAGAGCAATGCAACACGCAGGCCTCAAAGTCTCAACACTCCTGCTAGACATCAAAGGGGGCTTCGACCACGTCCTCAAACAATCCCTCGCCACAGCACTAGCACTGGGCCACACCCCCCCCTACATGACGAACTGGATTCTGTCCTTTCTGTCCGATCGTCACATCACACTCCTATTTAAAGGCTCACCAAAAATCCCAACCCCGGTCCAAGTCGGGGTTCCTCAGGGCTCACCCATCTCACCACTCCTCTTCCTCATCTACGTTAATGTCCTCCACTCATGCGACCCATCCCCAGGGATCACACTGTCGTATGTTGACGACTTCGCCATTACGGTCGGAACAAAGTCATACCAGGACAACGTTAACACCCTCACCACCAACTATCAATCCCTCATTCAGCTGGCAACCCCCAAGAATATTAATTTTTCAGTGGCTAAAACTGAATTTATTCATTGGAGGACCCCACGGGATCACTCACCCAACTGCACAACCCCAATTATTCTCGAAGGTCACACCTTCCACCCCGCCCCCAAAGTTCATCAGCAAACTACTACTTGTGTATGCTGTCTCCCAACAGTCTCCCGAGTCTCCTGAGAGTCTCCTGAGGTTCCTGGATATTTTTTGAGTCTCCTGAGGCTCAGGAGACATCAGGAGACAAATGAAGTCTTGCTGATGTTAAATGGATTGGCTTTTGGCTCACCCAATCCTTTGACCCCAACGTACACTTTATCCACAGATTATCCGCCGCCCAAGCCTCATTTGGGCTTATCCAACGCTTCTCTTCCGCAGGGAAAGGACTCTCCTCCGCCAACTGCCTAAGACTTGCACACCAAGCCATTCGTCCCATGCTTACATACGGAGCAACGGTCTTCACCCCAACCTCCGCCACAAAACCCCTGGTAAAATTCTGGAACTCCGTCCTTAGATGGGCCACAGGATGCTTCAGATCAACCAACCTCAAGGCCCTCTATATTGAAGCGGCCTCCCCTCCTCTACAACTCTACATGGAATTTCTTATGACCAAATACGCCATTCGAGTCCTACAAGCTTCACCCTACAATAACCCCGTTACAAGCAGAACCTCACTCAGCTTCCCCACTGTCTCAAAACACCGCTGCTACTCACACTCCGCTCTTCTGAAGGGAAAACCAAATCCCCCAAGAAAATGGAACTCCAACGCCAGAAAAGGGGTCTCTCCCCTCCCCATCGAACGACTATGCGCCCACGCCAGACTTCTTATCGAAGAAGGCATCCCCCACCACAAGATGGCTTCCAGGGCTAAAAAGACCCTCCTAGCACACTGGACCTCCTCTTTCCCCCCACCAGAATATTACAACTTCTCCCCCTCTACCACACTTCCCAAGTTCACTGAGCTACACAAATTTACTGCCTCCAGGATTCACCAACTCAGAGTGGCTAAAAGCTACCTGAAAGCGCACAAATCCTGGATAAACATCAACGACCCAGACACCTGCCCAAGATGCGGCCAGGAACCTGAAACCACACATCACGCAATCTTCGGCTGCCCCAAAAAAGAGGCGGCCCGAAGGAAACTACTGCCAAATACCTGCTCACTAGATGAAGTCTGGGACAACCTCCCCCTCACCCTCGCCCTCGCAGCCTTTATAACCGAAACAAAAACCAATTTTCCGGTTAAAACCCTCATCTCCCCCCTAAACTCAGGGTCAATAGATTCTTCCCTCAGTTCTCTCTCTTCTACCAGTCTATAACCACCGCGAATATCTACGTACACACCAAAAGCCCTAATATTAGGCACCAAGCAGAAGGCTTGCGGAAATCGCCACGGAGGATTGTAAGCCAATGAGCGGTTTCCTTTGTAATTTTTGTTTTTATTTCGTCTATGCACTACCTTAAGAGATATTTCCTTTGTTATTTTGTGTTTTGATTTGTGTTTTTTGGGGGTCGATAGTTTGTATTCGACTAGGGGATAGGTCTTTTATGCCATAGTCTATGACTGCACGCAACGTTTTGTACCTAGAAATAAAATGATATGATTAAAAAAAAAAAAAAAAACCTCATGCGATGGCAAACGCTTCGTATTCAAACTATCCAAAGCATCAATAGCGAAAGATAAAAATTATACAATATACCAGAAATCTTGTCAGACAGTTCTAGTATAGCCCCGGTTGTGGCTCAGAAATTGGCAATCCACGAACACCCGGGAAATGACTAGGCAGGCGGGGAACACCTCTCATTACAGATATATAAAACATTAGACCATCTAACATGAGTGGCTCCATACACAACGCAAGATTTTCTAAACGGGGCTATTTGGCTACCTCGGTTCCTGGCCACTTGGTATAGGAAAGGCAAACCTTAGCAATGGTTAGGGGGACCCCCCTCTAATTGGAGTACCGTGGCAAGGTAAAACGACCGCAATTTATAATTTACAAAGGCTGATGATCTTTGTCTACAATGAATTGGGGGGGGGCTAGGGTTTTCGGAAAGAAGTGATATATCCTTTATAAATAAGATTTTTGTCGGGTTAACTGCAGCTGGAATGATTGCTGAATTATTCGCTAGTTAACTACAACATGACCAATGACAATGCCGCAAAGCATTTTTGATCAAACGGGCACGCCCGCGGCAGGTTTTGAATATTGTGATACAATACTATCTCAACCCTAGTGCCTGCCCTGTTGACATAAGAATTTATGGATTACTCGAAATGTATTTTTATCCAACCAATTGCAATAGATGCAACAAACCTGGCTCCAAACAAGCAAACCTAGCAGTCAATTGAGCGAGCAAAGTTGTATCAACCATATAGATTAAGAACTGGTAAGCACGCGTACCTATAGACATTTCAAAGTTAGCCACATACTTTGAAATCACCAAGAATGCCGCTGTATGATATCGATAGTTATACCAACAAGGTATCTTATGTTTGACAGAATTCTTAGTGTTGAATTTTTGATTCGGTCATCGTAAACCCAACTGGGGAAGTGATTTCCAGTCTTCCGGCTATCTCCTACGTATAACATTATGATTTTCCTTTGTTTTACTTAACCTCTTTTTTTTGTATACCTTTGCTGCTTCCTTCTGAAGCATTCACTTTCCTAAAACCTCAACCTCACGTTTACGCCCTCTTCTGCTTTCATATCAGCTCTGGACTGCGCCTCCGACCTTTGCAAAATACCATGTGGCTTGGTTTTTGCAGTTCACTTGGCCGTTCTACTTGTCATCGGCGAGTGCGAGGAAGATAACACATTATTCTTAAGGCTTGAGGGTTTGCTGTTCCAGTGAAAGTCGGGGTAAGGTATTCGCGTACCTCTCTAACTGGCCAGACAACATGATAGTATGGTTACACATCGTAGAAGTACATACATGTGGTTTGGTTGGAATGGCAACTAGCCTGAAAAACATGTTCGGCTGTGTTAAACAAGGAAAAATATTAAAATCTACATTCAATGGATATACTCGACTTTTCACTATTAACTAATCCTTGTCATATACCTTCCAATCATAAATAATCACTCATCTTTCAGTCTGATCATGAACACTCACTCACTTTCAATCCAATCATGAGATATCATTCGACTTCTCAAACAGCATCATGAAGTATCACTCACAATAACTACTCTACCTAACCCCCACGAAAACCTGATATAATGATAGTCACATAAAACATTCCTGCAGGCCCCGGGGAGCTTTGTGACTACCTTGAGTCGCCAGTTTACCCACTACGCATGTCGTTATTAGCTATTAACTGCGCTGTGCTGCTACGGTCAATCGAGTGGTTCTTTGGCCAAATGTGCACACATTTCAGATTGGCGGGTAGGGCAGTCCTTTCACGGGCACCCTAGGGCCACCGTGCATGGGTTTACCGAGATTGGCCACCTTGGTCAAGATTTTCTATCCTGAGACTAGGAACCTCTCCCAGGTTAGCGGGTGCGCCGTTGGCCTATCTTGGTCAATGATGCGCACGGTATGTGTGGAAGGGAGCGGTAGACAAACCTGGATACGCCAGTTGGGATTCTCATTTAGATAATTTCTAACTTTATCGGAATCCAGCGCATCTTTGCCTTCAGAGTGGCCCAATCTTTCCAGTAGTGCCACGGTCAACGGAACCTCTCCGGAATCAATCTTATTCTCCGTGTCCTTGACTTTTAATTTTTCGCAGCCGGTGATTCCACGGACTAAACAAAGAATTTTGAAATTGACTAGGATATTTGTTTTACCCCCCTCTCCCCACCCCCACCGGGGAGGAAATTTCTTGCCTGGCGAGAGATGAGGCTCGAGACAGTGAGCGCGCCAAGTTGGCAAGTGTTGTGGGAGTCAATGGCATATTTTTATTTTCCTTTTGTTTTTGTTTTTGTTTTATTTATTTCTTTATTTATTTTTTCCCTGGGGGGGCGGGGGTGAAGTATAAATAAATAAATAAATAAATAACTGTTTAGGGAAGATACTAGATACTACAGGATTTTTCCAAGAAAGGGGCGTTAGACTGTATGGACATAAGAACGGAAAAGGGCAGAATTTGAGATAAGAAATTGTTAAGGGGTGCTTGCCTGGTGAATGATGAGGCTCGAGACAGTGAACGCGCCAGGTCGGCCAGTGTTGAGGAAGAGACAAGGTGTATTTTCTTTTCTTTTCTTTTTCTTTTTATTTTATTTACTTATTGAGTTGGCGGTGGAAGGGCGTTCTGGGATAAAATGGTGTGTCTCGTCATAACTGTAAGGTGGAGAGATAGCGGATAGATTGTGCAGTCACCAGGTATCACCTGTATTCCATGCATCACAAAGTGTCACTCGCCACCCTCGTGCACGGCGCTATCTCACTTCCGCCATACAATATACGCCACACCCCACACCCTCAATACTGATAATTATATGATATGATTTCGCGCGTAGGTAGGCACCTATAGTATATAGATCAAGCCATACAAGTATTAAAGACCCTCACTCGAGAATGCTGACCCTAGACAACTTAAGCTCAGCGGCCTGAAACCCCTATTCGACAGACCTATGTGTACAAATAGAGAGGTAAACGGTTGATTCATGGGTAAAAGCCTCACCAGCTCATGCAACCAGGCTATACTATACACATGATCTTTGAGCTTAAAGTCGTAGCCGCACACATCACCAGCCTCACAACCAACTCCCATCAACCTCAACACCTCCAAAGGAGATAGACAACTGCGTGCATGATGATGATCTAATTGAACTAACCATCTACTTTTGCTAAGGACGGAGTTGGTTTGCCAGTTGTCTGTAATTGTCCGTAATTCTTGCTCATACTTGATGTACCAAAGAGTCTGGTAGTTCCAAAACAAAAAATTTTTTTTGTTAAAGTAGTAACATCAGGGTTGGTATTGAAGGCTCAACTTGCCAAGGAATGCCAAGGAATGCCAATGATTGCTTCGCCAAATCTCGCAGTCAACCCTTGGCAAAAATTGGCCCGTCGCCCGCCGCCCATCACCAGGTCGGAGCAACTGTTGGCACTCCTGTACAATATACCTATATACCCTTGCCCTCAGCCCTAGCCTGTGAACTACTGTTGACGTTCAGGTGGGTTTCCCACGGCCGCGGATCGATACAGAGTACAGCCTCTCGACTCTACATTGAATGGAAGGCATATTGTTTTGTGGAAGGGCTTTATCGCAGATGGGACGTAAACGCTTGATTAATACCGACAGAGTTGAAGCTTTGAATTATAAAAAAAATAGCCATACGCCAAAAAAAAAGTACATCCCAACGCCCAAAAAGATAGCTTAGAAATGTCGTATAAATTGACAAAGAAAGGCCCTCAAAGCTCCGCATCTGTATCAAAACAAGCCGGTAGTATAGCCGGTATAGGGGGCGGCTGCTTTACTGCCGCCTGAAATAGCATTTCCGTGTGACTCCCTAAGAACTCCTCCAGGTTATGAACAGACCTCCGTACAGTCTCCTGCCAAGATGAAAATCAGTACTTGGGACAGAACCCAACATGATATAATAGGGACGGTAATAGAGCCTACCCTTATCTGCCAAACCACAACAAGCACAGCAATAAGATCAGCCATTGGTGAGACATTCACCGGGACCTCGCACTTCTTACTTCGTCGTAAAAGACTCACATGACCCTTCCCATACTGTAGATACAGGCCCCGGCAGTGTAACCCTGCGGCAATACTTAAACTCTGCCCCCTCCTAATCCCGCGTGGGTATTGACTTACCTGCCGTCACAAACCCCACGCACTGAAATTTTCCCAGAGCCTCTCTGTCGTGTTTAACCTTGTCCTCCAAACATCTCATCTGATCATGCAGTACCTTTGCAAGCTTCAACGAGTCCGAAATCCACTTCTTTGCGGTCTCCTCTTGAAACTTTCTACTGTCTTCTACGGCGCCGTATTCGATTGAATTATGGGTGATGAGGCCGTCGTATTTATTGGCTGTGACTTTACGCTCAGAAGTTAGGCTCCTTCGGTCTGAGTTTGTTGTGTCCTTTGTAGCGAGGTTAGTTGGGTCAGCCAGGTTGGAATTAACTGGGTCCTGTGTGCTGGGCTTGTTTGAGTTCTTTCGACGGCAGTTGCTGGGAGATTGGGATTCGGAGCTGGGAGGAGCGGGTCAGTGCGCGATATAAACTGGTGGGGGGTGGGAAGTACCGTGCAATAGACATTTTAGGAATATATTGAAAACAGCGATCGAAGATTGGGCCCCAGATGTTGATTTGGAACCAGGCCTCGAGGTTCCCCTTGCATGACATATGGTCGAGCTCGTAAAGGACGAGTCTGACTTGAGGTCAGTGGTAGTAGTAATACAGGGCTGGCACACATACAAGGAAGTGAGGACTGAATGAACCCAGGCTTGGTCGCCATGTTTCTCGCGAGAGTAAGGCTCGCCAGGAGGTTTGTATAAAGTGCTTTCGAGACGGTCACGGAGGTCGGCAGTGGTTTTGACCTACGTTGTCAGCATTGAGTCAGGCGGCTAGCACGTGCATGTCAACCTACATCAACAAATTCGTGCATGAACGACGTTAGAGAATCATCAGCCTCTGGAAGCGGTAATAACAGCGAAACGATAGAGTCCCAGTCCTCCCCGAAGAGCTTCTGTATATCCGGATCATCCACATCCAGTATGAGCGAATGTGCATACATCTCTTTTGGCACCTGTTTTAACTGTCTAGCCTTATCCGCCTGCGACTGCGCCCACTCCAAAAGAACATCCTCCACAAATCGGCCACTCGGAAGAACCCATTTCTGGTCTACCGATAATTCTCGGCATTGCTGCTCACGGGATTTGCGACGCTTCGAGTATGGATTCGGGGGATCCGCGACGGGTGTTGCTTCTTGCGAGCTTTCGTACGTTGGGGGCTGCTCACGGGATTTACGACGCTTTGGGTAGCGATTCGGCAGATCCGCGACGGGTGTTATTTCTTGTGAGCTCTCGTACACTGGGGGCTGGATTGATCAACGGATGTTAGTAGTAGACAATCTCGGGGAACGGAATAACGAACCTTCGTGGCCTTTTTGCGTTTTTTGCTACTCCCCTTGGACTTGGTCCCCTTGTTCCGAGACGATTCCGGTAGGTGTTCGCGCTAGAGAAAAATCAGTGAACACAACCACCAATCCCGCTGGGGAAGGCCCTCTACGCCCCAGCGGGATCATGCACGGAAGGATGCCGGGTAGGCTTAACTCCAGACCGACCGACCGTGAAGGCCATCTGTGCCCTAGCAGGGACGTATGCTTATGGATGCGGCGCAGGCTTAACTCCAGACCGACCGACCGTGAAGGCCATCTGTGCCCAAGCGGAATATACGCAAGGATGCCGGGTAGGCTTAACTCCAGACCGACCGACCGTGAAGGCCATCTGTGCCCTAGCAGGGACGTATGCTTATGGATGCCACGCAGGCTTAACTCCAGACTGACCGACCGTGAAGGCCATCTGTGCCCTAGCGGCGATGTGGTTGTGCTATTGTGAATCAAAGTTAACGTGATGCATACATACGTTCTTGTACTTGACCTTCATCAACCCAGCAGCAAGAGACTTATTCTTGTCATCTGTGGTGTCAATAATTTTCTGTAAAGCTCGCAGCCAAATATCCCCACACCCTGAGAGAAGTTGTTCATCGCCGTCCCAGAAATCAGTAAAGTTCCATTCCGAGTAAGGGGTTTCTTCGAGGTAGGTTCTGCATCGCTCTGGAAGCTCGCTAGCCCGGACTGGAGGGTTTTTGGGGAGTGGCTGCAGGAAAAAGCGGGGTGGGGGTGTTAGTTATGGAGATGGTATGATTTGGGGGGGGGAGGGGGAGATTTACCATGATGGGTGGAGATCCAGACGATGGACGTGTATGTTTTGTGTTGGGAGAGGGGGAAGTGGGGATTTAAGCGATCGTGAGTTGACTAATGTATGAGTCATCTTACTCAACCCTAACCGTATGAGAAATGTCGCTTCCAAGCTGTCGGGTCTGACGATCGCTTATCAGAGTTAGCGCCAAGCAGGGATGATACGCCAGGTGTCGCCTATCGCGGCGGATGATTTTTACCCTTGACACCGGAGTTACACAGGGAATCTAAACCTCTCAGCCGATACATGTACTACCAATACATTCAACGCCTTCTAATATATTATTAATTACCATCACCGATCATGTAACTTAGGTGCCCACGTTTCCCACTGGTAGAATTGCATTAATAAAAAATATATGTATTTGCATACCCTGCTACAAATAATAACTACCCAGAGTGAGAGAGAGGAATACAATTACAAGCTAGCGGGCATCGGCAATGGAAATGTGTCCTACACATATGGCGGAAGAACACATAATCCATCATCCCCATGGCAACTGTTATTTTTGACAATGTCCGCTTCGCAGTCCTTGATGGCGTAATTGTCACGTCAGATACTTGTGTCCTTTTGTAGGGAAACGTGTTTAAACACTTTCCTAAGTTCATGCTATGTACATGTACTTGTGTAATTATAAGGAGGGCTTTTCCCTCTTCCTGTTCGATAGATCAATAAGATACACAGTTCGTCTCTGCCTTTTCCTCTTGCTGAATATAGCTCCCACAAACAGCGATATCTCCATGCATCTTTCTTAGATGCATTCATCTCACCTCACCTCCTTTGCCTCCTGATATTCATCACTACGTGTACTCATCCCCACTGCTCATCCATCCGCCTTTCGTGAATCTACATCCTACATGAGTGTGATCCTGGCCCATCAATACCCATTCCATTAACACTCTCTCCATTCCCACCTCAACTGTCTGCCTCTCGCCCATCACCCTCCAGCTCTATACATCCACTCCGATCATGATCACTTCATTACGGCGAGTTCGGAACCATAGAGGCCCGCTGGTGCCAGCCAGCTTATCAAGCCCATAAAGCAGGCCAGGAGTCCAGATTAGCTCCTCCCACGGTGAATGAGGTAATATTTCTATCCCCGGATCTAAGCCCCATGAGTTAACAAAAGTATAGAATCAGAATCCAAGATGCCAAGGTTTGGCTATACTCCTTCACAGAGAGCCTTGCAAAGGCGTGCATCGCGAGTCGGAAGTTCACATTGAACCACACTGCTAAGACTGAGTGAGTACTTCTAACACCAAGTCACATATAGAGGGATTCCGGGCTAACAGGTTCTGTTAAAGGTAGCGCTTAAGCTCGAATTACGGACACTTCTGATATCTGTTGATGAAGGGAAGCGCTAGGCTCTAACGAGGGCCGTATGGCGGTTAGATTATTTCTGCTTCCTCTAGCTTCTTTTCCCTCTCGACATATGGAACGTTATTGCAGAGGTGCTTAATTAAGCAAAGGGTGTCGGCGATGCGCGCTTGGGATTTCCATCGCTCCAGACAATTCACCTAGGGAACGAAGGCCAACATTTTGGGAGAATTGACTCAAAGATGTTGCTCCCCTTCTAAGCTGGGAGGAGAAATCAGAATGCTTGAACTTAGTTTACCCCTATACTGATTGTTGAACCCAGAGATACTCTTATTTTCTTTCCCCTATTCTCTAGTCCACATGTAGGATATGTATCATTTGAATTTCCGAGAAAAATGTATCTCTTGGTGTATTACAGCTGTTTGCACAATATCAGGCCCAGCCGCGCACCGTAACACTTTGCGCGAATCTTTAGGCAATTACCTCTCTAGATAGTATGAAAAAACGGGCGAAATCGCTACATACACATAACTAGCGTATTGACCCGTAGTGATCACGCCTTCAGTCCTGTACGGGTCCGTGACCGGCGCTACCTGGGGGGAGTTTAACTCTTAAAGTATATATATGTCTTAAAGTCGGGGGTCTCTAGTAGTTCCGCCGTGTGTATATTGAGTACTTTAAACGGTATAAATTCTAGCCTTGACTGGTGGAATTGTATTCAGAATATAAATATACTCAATAATCACACAATTTATATAGGCCTAGCCTGCCTTTGATATTCCCTATGGTACATCGATTTGTATGGTGACACGGTAATCTATCCTGGGCACGAGGATAAGAAATGATAATTCTGCATGTTTTGGGCTCAAAAAGTGAAGTTATCCTTCACACTGGATACAGACCGATATATATTGTCATATCAGGATATGTAAATGATATATCATCCTGTCAGGATAGGTGTTTCTCGGGAGCGTGGATATCCTGTCAGGACGATATATATCTGATAATTCTGCATGTTTTGGGCTCAAAAAGTGAAGTTATCCTTCGCACTGGATATATAGATCGTCCTATCAGGATAGGTGTTTCTCAAGAGCATGAATATTCTGACTGGATGATATATATCCTAACTGGACAATATATATCCTGACTGGACGATATATATCCTGACTGGATGATATATATATATATTCTGATAGGACAATATATATATATCCTGACAGGACGATATATATATATATTCTGATAGGACAATATATATATATCCTGACAGGACGATATAGGCAGGGTTACGCCCAGTCACCCCCCAATCACATCCTGCCGCGCTCTGCCTGCCGCGCTCTGCCGCGCTCTGCCTGCCGCGCTCTGCCGCACTCTGCCGAACTATCACGAACTTTTTCAGCTTCATCACCCGATCATCACTAAACCACTATATGCATCACCGCCCACATCAATAGCACCTTCAGATTATCTCTTTCATCATTGGGCTTGCCAGAGTTGGGGAACACAATAACTACAAGAATTATTTGCACATGAATCTGAGCAAAAAAGGTTTGGGGTTTATCTACTACTGTTCTAATGATCTTGATAGTTGGCATTCATGATGGTGAAGGTGAGAAGCAGATGGTGATAGCGATGGCGATGATGATGATGATGGTGATGATGATATTAGTGGTTTAGCTTGCATCAGCAAACCACTACTTGTGTATGCAGTCTCCCAACTCTCTCCCGGGTCTCCTGAGAGTCTCCTGAGACTCCTGGATATTTTTTGAGTCTCCTGAGGCTCAGGAGACATCAGGAGACAAATGAAGTCTTGCTGATGTGCTGCCCTGCCGTCCCCGCCTGTTACGGAGCGAAGCGGAGACAATAATACAGAAGGCCTAGGTTCACAACCAAGACGAGACGAGACGAAGATCAGTAGATAGTATTGATAACTTCTTCGTACATATAAGGGGACGGTACGAGGCTATGGTTAGACGAGGCGAGGACTATGGCGAAGCGAGGACTATGGCGAGGCGGGGTAAGGTCACGTGGTCCTTGATAATGTACCAAGCGAAGCAAGAGTATAGATAATCGTATAATTCCTAGGGACGAACAAACTAAAGACAAACGAGACGAGATACCCTTTATAGTAGGGTTGATAACAGGAAGACGAAGTAGGAAAGAAAGAGAAAGGAAAGGAACAAAGGAAAGACCCATAGCCGTCTATATATACTAGTCCACATCCCTGCACAGCCTGACTCATAACCCGTGTAACGGAAACCCATAGAAAACCTCAACTCATTCTGCGATATCCTTCCTTCCATAGCAATCCTTGGTACGCCGTGATACCGCTGCCCTGCCGTCCCTGCCGTCCCCGCCGCCCTGCCATCTCCGCCGCCCTACCGCCCTGCCACCCTGCTGACCTGCATGATAGCTTATACCTTCTTCTATGATAACTTATCATACAGTGATGATAGAAGGGCTCTAGATATTGTATCTTATCGGGGAGTGGAGATATGTCTATCCCGAAAACTCGTGAAAGTGCACGAGTTACGCAACTGGAGGTATAAAGCATCCTTGGTTTTAGGATACATTAGTATGGGAGATTTCCATCCTCTATAGACAATAAGTTATCTTTTCGACTCGTGTACCACAGGGTATTATTGAACGCTGTGGATTTACGTATTTGACGTCTCAAGACGCACGGTTCCCCCACTCACTAATTAAGTGCTACTACTTTTTATCCTCGAAATCACCACCCACTAGGATCATCAATGCGAGTGACTACCGGTGGTGGATAAATACATACAATCGGCCCAACGAGTGACTGTAAATGATCGAGTGACCATATGTGAGCGAGTGATGGTTCATGAGTCGGTATCATATTTAACACACCTGTAGGGATTGGTGAATATAATAGTAGAGATTAGATACTTATTTATCTTAGTGCAGATACAAAATGTGGACAGAATAGAATCTTTAGTACCCCTTGCATGTATAGAAACTTGCTATACATCAAAACTCAAATATGGCGGACCTCGAGCTATTTGATTTTAGGTCTTTAAATATGATGCGTATTAAGCTAATTAGTTATGCGAGCAATGGATGGGCTACTATAGATATATCTGATTGGCCAAGGTAAGCTACTACCCATTTGACCCCCCCCACTGATCAGCTTCGAAGTACCTTATCCAGGATTTCCTATTCAACGCAGACAAGTACCCTCAAGTTTCATATTTCTAGATTCAAATACCAGTTTACCAAAAACCAACCCATATTACTTAGACATTAGGAATTTCGTAGTAGCCGGTGAGCAGGGAGAGTCGGGGCGTAGCAATAATCCGACCTGATATTATTATTACTTAGTAGTCTAAAGTATATATACATATTGTCAATACCAAATAACCAGGTACACCGCGATGTGGCGCCGCTTTTGATATTTAACTAGGCTGCGCTAGGCCTAGACGAAAGTTTGATTTATGCACTATCAGCGGCGCATGTACCCACGGATTTCTAACGTAATAATAGACAATTTTACTAATAATACCTTTGTGAGTATTCATCTACTTGTAGTTAACGTTTATCGGCTTGAGTTACTAGAACACCTGTTAGTTGCGTGGGCTTTAACTTTATGGTAGATTTTTAGATATATATACGGTCCAGTTATGCTTTAGCCTTTCTGTGACCGCCAGGATGTACCAAGTTTTAAAGGTTATGTGAGGCATTGAACTAATACGCTTTCTTTTTTTTTTTTTTTTTTTTTTTTGGGGGGGGGGGGGGTCAATCGTATTTATTTAAGGTACTTAATGACGCTTATCAATAATAAATATAAAATTGCGAATTCATGCATTTCTCTGGCCGTGACAAACTGTGAACGATAGGGGAAAGATATTATCAAATTGATAAAGAGAATAAGTATGAAGGGAGGATAGCTTTGGGAGCTAAATAGTTGTTTATCGTTGATCAGTTTCGTAGCGTTCTGCTTCTTCGTTTATTTTGATTTATTCTAGGAGAAAGTCGGGAGTGTTAGATATCACACCCGCCTCTCATTATAAGGATGACATCTACCCATCATCATATTGAGTGGTGGCTGTACTATATTAATGCAGTATGCATAGCCTACGGGCTGGCGCACATATACAATGAATTAGGAATATTTTTCAATCGGGGTACTGAGTACTGAGCTGCGGATCAAACTATGAACGTTGTATACGGGAACACCGACAAACAAAGCCCCCCTATTCCAGACGAGATACTACATATAGGGATTGTGATATGTGGGATCTACAGCTAGCCGGGGGGGGGGGGGGTTCTAACGATAGACAATAGAAACCCTATGTTCTATCCGTTGCAACCTCGGATTAGAACAGCTTCTATCGCCTACGGGAAGTCCTCGGTACAAAAAAGAGGGGTGGGATCAATCACTAGTTGTGAATTCCGTAGTACTCCTATGTAGTGATTTCACCCAATTTTTCCATACTATATATATAATCGAAAGAGGTTCGTAGGCCTCGGATATATATATACTGTCGAATTGCCATATAAGGGTATATATAAATTATAAAGGTGGCACGAAGTCGCACCCTTATAGGGCATGTACCCCTTATGGACAAGGAGAATTTGTATACGAGGGCGGTTTTAGCCCGAGAACCCATACCTCTATAAGGCGATTACCTTTATAAAAGGGTATCCTTATAATTATATATAGGCCGATTGGACCACGGACTGTATACTCAACCCCCATTTAATGCTAACAGATTTCTAAGTTAAAGGTTTATCTGGTCGGTCATCTCTCGCCACCGATCTTAATCTGGTTATAAATACTATCTGTGTTAGTATCCTGATCTTTAACATTGCGATGTTGTTATCGATATCGATATATCACGCACCTCTCCATATCCACTTATCCATTGGGTGCTGGTTGACCCTGTCTTTGACCTGGCCTTCACTTCGCTCGCTATACACATAACCAACTCAAAAGCAGGCTCAGAGTGAGGCAATAATGATTATAATGCATAGTTCATAGCTTCCAACTTGACTGATCTGGCGCCTCGTAGTACTCGATCCTCGTGGAAATACAAAGGTTTAGTCCATCGAGCGCGAGGCTGACTTAATCCCTGTATATATGGCTCAAAGTCCAACGAGGTAAGATAACCAACCCTTGTACTCCGAGTGAGCGTGAGAAGAGCGCCATCAATATGCGTCATGATCTACGTCTAGACTAAACTTCATTACCACCCATGCACGCCTTGTTCAGTTATATCGAGAATCAATGTAGGTACATGCAGTTGAACTCAAATCAGGATATGGTGATTGTGTTATGCAAGCTATAGGCCAGTGGTTTCATAGTATAATTGCCGACAGCATACGCGCCAAGTTTTCATTTGTAGGTAGTACCTCCCTGCATGAATCGATCCCCCCCCTCGAATTTGTCGATCATGCAGCACAATTTGATTACTACTACCAAAATTCCTTCACATGACCGAATCACATACGACTCACACAGCCCAGATGGATCATCGTCGTGATCTCACGTACTACGGGGGTAGGGGAAATTAAAGTCTCCAGACCATGACTTTCCCTACCCCCGTAGTACTAGCTATGTATGTACTTAGGACCTGTCTCATGCCCAGCCTTATAATTCTGATTGGCCGGCGCCAATAATTGGGTGTGCATATCCACGATTCTGATGCTTTAACCCCCGATTGGGTAAAAAAAAAAAAGGATTAAAAGATATTGTTCGAGACTTAAAGTTCAATCAGAGAGACAGAGCTGGAAGATATTCTTCTACTTTTCCCTGATAGTTTCTTTTTGGTGATGTTTGGAGTTAATTATATCTGGATGATAAATCTATTTTCCGGCTATTGAGTATATACGTATAGAAATAGTATTTAGACCTCTTCATGGGGGTATGGCCATGGTTCTCATGAGGGCCTGGGTACAGTACAATGTCTAAGAACATCAAGATTAACCACGGAGAGTACAAGGCAAATTGATAAAGATATAAATGGATAGAGTTCTCTGTACTACGGGTGTAGGGTAAATCTAGCTGTAGACACCTACTGCTGTTGCAAACACCCCTACACACGTAGCACAATTAAAACAAGTATCTCTGTTGATTTCCCTTGAACCCTCTATACTCGTTTTCGACGTTCTCGGCCGTCGTTGCACATGAAGAGTCTAGTGTCAAAGTCCTTCTCCCCTTAAGATAAATGTAGATGATCTTATATGAGCTGGTTTTGTGCCAAGCTGCGTGAATCTTGGAGGCCCCAAGGAGATCGTCTGGGGTGAAACAGCACTAAAACGTGCACCCATCTACTCGGGTGTAGCATTTAGAACCACCCGTATGGGAAAGCGGCGCCTCCAAATAATATAATCCCCGTTTTGTCACTCGCATTTTCCGGTTCTTATTGCGGTACCCCGGCTGCAATCAACCCTCCGTGGAATTGTAGAGCAATGGTAGGTTATTTTCTATATATGTGCCTCGACCCTAATCATGATCCAATTTAAACCTTACTTCGTCATACAATTAAGTAGCTGAGGGTGTACATGTAGATAAACGTACGTATAAGGGCATTGCAATGACCGTATGTATATCAAGTAGCTACAAATAAGTGTCCTTTACATACCGGGTCACTCATGATCAATTACTTATTCTCGTAGGTAAAGCTCAATTGCCGTCCTTTCCTGTTACAACATGGGTAGGGTGAGTTTCCCTGATTGACTAGTGGTATATATATTTTGGTATCGATCCTGCACAACACCCCAGAGACTGCTCTAATGCAGAGCTAGCAACTCGCCTTCTACCGCCAGTGATCATGATCTAGGTTAGTAATTCAGGGACATTTTTCAATGGAAGCCCCGCTGGCCATGGGGCGATCTCGGTTGTTCAAAACTAGCTGAAAATCATCCGGTTAGCCGAAGATTGGCGCCGAATGTCGTGCATCTCGCTAAGACAATTTTCATGCTCCTAAAGCCTACGCCGACTTTAGCAGCGTTCCATCACTTCCTAGCTACATGTAGCTAATATATATAGTATTACCGTGAAATCAAAGATCTAGTTGACCACAAATTGACATATGTGTGATATGTACGATCTAGGGTGCTCTGGATCCGCGGATATATTCTTGCTGTATATACATGTATATAGCTAAGTAAGCACTCGTACATAGCTACATGTACTTCCCATATTATTCTACGGGCCAGGTGTTGGCTCGCGATCGGCGTATAGCCATACTTCAATGACACTACTGCCAGGATAAAACCTGTATACATACTCTCTACGTACAGTAGTCGAAGCTTAGACATTGTCTGTTCTCTTAGAATACCTATAGCTAATGGTTATTAATTAATATAATATATTCGGAGCTGAACTCAGACATGCATGTATCCACGGCGATCCGTTAGCTAGCTTGCAATTGGCATGCACGAGGATCTCTCTACAGATATCCCCCGCACTGAAGACCTCCACTGTTACGCCAAGCCACCTCATCTTCACAGGTTCTCACTCACTCTCTCTCTCTCTCTCTCTCTCTCTAGAAAAATCCTATATCAACCCCTTCCTCCCCACGGTTCCTCAACACTCCACCATCATCGAAATCATCACTCTTCTTCTCTGAATACATTGTAGCATTCTACCACTCACACATCTTATCCCTTCAATTACCTCAAATTATCTCAAATATGTCCGCACCAGCAGGAATCGCCAAAATCATCTATGGGGAGAACAACTGCCTCACCTCTTACGGCGACAACGCAGTCGCTGGAGACGGACAGGAGCGGAACTGGAAAATACGTTCCGCCGGTGGCGGTGATCGCGGGCCTGTGACTATTAGCTCGATAGATGATAGGGGCGAGGAGAAATGCCTTACCCTCCAGCCTGGTTGGGGTGGTATGGATGAATGCGAGGTTTATCTTCGCCCGCTCCAGTCGCCGCCACTCCCCGAGCAGATGTGGGTCGTCGAGGAGTGCATCGTGCATCCGAGGTTAGCAGACACATACACATTTACGTTTCCTTTCCTAGAATTACTGCTGACAGCTGTTTGGTATTTGTGACAGAATGCCGCCAATTGCGATAGGAAGATTGTCAAATTACGCAAGAAAGGATTGGTCCGCCACACTTGGGGGTAATTCGGAACGGCCAGGCTGTATGAATATGAAAGCGGTACCGTTCGACGGTGACATGGAGAGATTCAGATGGAGAATGGACTACCTGCAGATGGATTACTAGAGAGTTGAACCTTTTAGGGAAACCAGTGTACTTTCTTATTATGGATAGTCTTTCGAATTTATGGAACGCTAGCTTCAAGGGAGGATTAAGATGTTACCCCAAATAAAGGGCTTTTGTATTGTGATGTACTATTTGACAAATGAATTGATTCACAACCCAGATCTGGATGCTTATTTCCATTCCCTGCACTACATCAATATATCTATATCGGGATTCTCGCTTTGAAAATCCACCATGAATACCGACAGCAGATTTTCTTCGCCACGCACTGGCCTCCCGGGATTGATCTATTCATACATGTAGTTCCCTGTTGAAGGATTACGAGACAAGAATACATGTAGATATTAACCAGCGTTAATATGTGGACCACTGGACCTAGCTTGGGTGACATGAGGAAAAGCCTCTAATTGAACTATAGCCTCTCAATATGTCAATCCTTGTTTAATTCAGTGCAGGTCAGTTCCTTGTATCGAAACCCGCTCTCCCGATACCGACCGAATTAACCCAGCCCAGATCAGCGCGGTATATATCTCTCCCCTCGGTGTTGAATCTAAGCATTATGTTAAACGACAAAGGGAAAGTATCATTGGGCGGTAAATGTGTACGTAGATATGCTAGACGTTTAGCGGTGGAGCGGTCAATAGGGCAGGTCTAGATCAGAATGTCGTGGTGACCTTATATAGAATTATCTCAGACGGGTCAGATAGCTTCCCCGCCGAGGTCCCAGCGTTTACCTATAGTTTGGCTTGAAGGGACATATTTAGGTAATTAACACCATGCACCTCTATCTACTACCAATATCGATATTCCACATGAACCTACTCGCTCACAAGGGGCCCGCCCGCTCGTCTGATATAGCGACCGTGCTATGTGCGATTAAAAGAGTGGCATCTAGGTACACGGGACACTGTCAATTACGGAAAACTACAACATGTTCTGAATATTGACTCTGGCAGCGAATATAATTCTTGTGATATCCCCTTGTAATACAGGAGGGAATTCAATAGCCCTTTTATAACAATAATAACCTTGGCAAATAACAGTAATGACATAATATAAGAGTGGTCTAGGCCTTGCCACAATTATTACAGGGAGGATATATTTTCCCCGGCTCGCAACAATAATCCAACACAACATTCAGCTAATGACCGAGTGATAATCTATGACTATTACTAGGTTTTTTTTTTTTGTTTACATCATTAATCGTATGCAGCCTAAAGGCTATGACGATATCAAACCCCCAGAACTTCCCCGCCAGCCCCTGGCCACGCCCAGTAAAGGGTATTCAGCAGGCTAGCAACTTCCACCGCCAACTTCAAAAACAAAACAAAAGGAAAACACCTTCTCAACCTCCGCAACACTAACCAACTCGGCGCGCTCGCTGTCTCGAGCCTCATCATTCGCCGCGCAAGTAACTCCCCGCGACTATTACTAGGAGTGACTGGGCCCGCGCGGGGTACTTGGGATACATGTAGTATTAGTTAGGCGTAGTTAGCACTAAGCCGCCAGTAATTATAAACGCACTACGTCGCTTCCCTAATCACAACACGCTGTGTGTACAAGTCCGGTACTATTATACTCGAGATTACACGTCTCGGTACGTACCAGCGGCGGGGCCGGTCGACTATGGTGTATTGGGGTTATTACGCTGCGTAGCATCGGTTTGGAAGGGGCCCTCGGTACATCTTACAAGGCTTGATCTATAACGGAGTGCGAGCACGGAGTTTACAGCCACTCTTGAACGACCATACAACTCCGATGTCGGTTTGATGTTTGTCCAGCTATGATAGGCCACCCTCCCCACCTCTGAGGCACATTCTAGCCGTCTCCGTCCCTGGTTAGTCGCGCATGTGGCTCGATGTCGGACTGAATTCAATAATAGGGGATGTCATGATGATGCCTAGGTACGAGCAGTGTTGCGTCTTCCTTCGTCCTTCCGGAATAGATCCCAAGCCGTATTTGTCTCGAACAGATGATATCAGAGGGTTTACCATTCAAACCCGGGCCCTGGAGTGGTCGAGGCTTTGAATTTGGGAACATTCATCCGACCAGTGGCGGGGTGCGCCTATAACTATGTTGCGGCGGGCGAAGCTGTGAAGTATCCGAGCTGTGACCATAATATAGCTCTAGAAATTCTTTATTATAGCGCTAGTAATAATTCTCTTTCAATTCCAGGCGCTATTTGCGAGATTGCGCAATGAATCGCACGTGTCAGAACATGAAGCAAAAGCCACCGAGTGATAGTAGATGATACATCCCCGTGTACTTGATACCAGCACCACAAGGTCTTCAGACTTGAGTAGTTCAGGAGAGGGCGGCTATAAACCACCGCCTACTCTTGTTCTGCGATAATTGCGGTTAATAACAAAGAAATATTCCCACAGTGTCGGGTTGGGGGCACCGGGTGGGGGTGGGATCAGTGGACAAGAAGAGATACTGTTGGCTGATAAATCATTCGGTACCGTTTCTTGAGAACCAGTGGGCTGCACTAAAAAGTAATGTTAACATCGAAAAAAAGGCAGGTTTACATTCCCATTGTTGTAGAAATGTTCACAGGATTCAATATCAACCACGCACGCCCGGGGCCCTTGACTCAAAACCCGTCAGGATCGAGGGGGTCAGTGGATAACCCTAGTGCACAGCCCTGTAGTGTCAAGAGATTTGTTTAAGCAAATAAGACATTAATTGACATATAGGTTTGGCGCATAACGGTTAAATAAGAGAAGATCCCTTACCAAACCTTGCATCTTGATCAACCTCCAATTGATCTGCTACCCGGGCTTACAATGGCTTATAAAACCTGCGTTTCGGGACGTCGGCGGAGAAATGACAGACAGAGGGATATATATGAGTCATTAAGTTTCGAGGACCCCTCCGTGCGGAGGCTACAGCCTCAGGATTCTAAAACATAGAACACTCAAACGGCATTTTACCCGAGTGAAATAATAATAGGCGCGAGCAAGTTAGAGATAGTACAGCGCAGAATGACCTCTTTGAATGTAGTTGGTGGCAACTACGAACGAGTCAATTCATCTTTTATTGCTGGCGGGATGTGATTTAGTGGGAAGATATGTTCATCAAACTCTAAACCTTGATCAAACCAGCTCACCTGGTTCTATATGGAATGATACGGTACGTTGGGGATTATCTTCAATACTCTAGTATCAAAGGATTTAGAACTAAGGCCTTCCTTAGAAATCATTACAAGGTACACGGCAGATGTACAGCGGGAGGCAATAAGTAATGGAACGCCCTGAGAGTACAAACACCAAGTGTTAGTGGCGTTTTACCAAAACAGGTATCACCGTGTTCCACTACTTATATTATTACCTACTGCTGGACATTATTATGGCTTGCATAGTTCCACTTCCATGCATGAAGAAGTACTATTTTGGGGGAATCAATTAAAGTAGTACATACCAATGACGATTCAAGATTGAAGCCTAGCTAGTCCAAATTCTTTTTAAACAGCTGATGGGTGCATGCACGAGACGATGCCTGTGAGTATCAGAAACCCCGCGCCGCGACTAGCCCTTTAATTTAGCTACGAGGCGCGCAGATCACCTGTAATTAATCTACTCTAGATATTGGTATCCCTAGCGCGCTGAACCTCCAATCCACCAAATATAAAGCATGACTTCCGGGATAACCCTTCTCCTGTTCTCCTCGCTTCACTCGCTGTCTATTTAGTCACACTAAATTGAAATACCCAAGACTTTGGCTCATGCATTCGGTCTTGGCCTGCATGGTATGAGGAATACTCGCACAGGATAATTCTAAGGATTGGTATTCTATGTACTTATTTGGCCGTGTATTCTTAAGCACGGCATTCAAAAAGTGATATATGATACGCGCCCTGCATTACAACGACTCTCTTGTGGCTGTGGGGTAACAGTTGTTTAACGTTTGGCATGGTAGCTAGCATGTAAACGTAAGCCACTATTGATATATCGATCGCTCGGGGGCGGCAAGCGGTATATATGCTGCTATCGAGGATAACCGGAGTGACATTCAGTTTTATTATTATTAACATAATATATTAATTACTTCTTTAGGTACATACGCGGAATGAGGCTTTTTTTTTTTTAACTCATAATTTCCTTGTTTTCTAGGTTACAAGAATGTCGCATGCAGGGAATCCCTATGGCGTAAACAAAACCTAACCCCAAACCCGCCAAAAAAAAATAAAAAAACAAAAAACAAAAGAAAGTTGTGTCAAAGGTGAAGTAATACAACCGAACATAGCCGGAGCGGAGTCAAGGAGGAGGAGGATACAATCCGGTTGCAGTCTGAAGGTGGGATCAACGAGAGGGTGGATTTCCCGTGAAAGAGGGTGGGCTTCTGGAGGAGCCTGAGGAGAGAGGAGAGAGTGCCCAGGAGGTAGGAGACAGGCAAGGAACAGTGACTCTCGTACGTGGAGAGGAGAATTTGATCCGTTGCGCAGTGAGGAGATTGACCATCTTAAAGACAATGAAGCCCAAGAAAAGTCTGTGGAGTGGTGTGATCCCCCCTGTTCTCAAGTCTTGGCGGTGTTGAGAACGGGATTGAAAGGAAGAAGAGGGATGACGCGGAACGAGGCTTGATCTATGCAACTAAATTTCCTATATATATATAAACCCCATTGTATTCTTGGCGATTGGATATTATGCGGGGTAAGCAACACACTACATATCGATACAAGTCGAGTCCTACGTTTCTCACTTCAAACCAAACTCGAAGCCTTTTTTTTTTTTTTTTTTTAAATTCCTATATTTCATTGATTTCTAGGTTACAAGAATATCGCATGCAGGGAAACCCTATGGCGTGAAGAAAAACCTATCCCCGAACCCGCCTAAAACTTGAGAGTGTGTAGTAAAAAAAGAAAAAAAAAGAGTACCCGAGGGCCTCGTTAAAAAAAAACAGGAGTAGTATGGTATAGCGGTGTGAGAGAAGTAACTGTGCAGAATTTACTGATTAAAACAGTCTCGTCTGCTCACTATCGAAAAAAAAAATATATGGGGGTGTGGAGCAAGCGGTGAGAAGGGACAATTATAGAGTGTCCATAGGGGTGTGGTTGTTCGAGGGTGGTGCGGGGGGGGGAGCCAGAGCAGAGCGAGATCTTACTGGGCAGCTTGGGTTGAGAGCGCTGTGATTGCCTGTGCAGTTGGGACAGGTTGCTGGGGAGACTTCGCAGCAATTTGCCGAGGGTTTGGCAGCTCCGGGGCATGTCGCGACTGGGCATCGGTGGGTAGTGGTTAGGTGGGGTGGCGCAAAATAGAGAACGCTCCTTTACAGGAGGCGGTGGGGTGGTGGCCGAAGAGGGCGACGTGGACACAGATGGCGGTGGCTGGGGTCAGACGCAACAGCGTTTGCGCTGAGAAAGACGAGGAGGACCTTATGGCGGTGGCTTCCTCGGGTGTCACTTGAATAACTACCGAGGAGGAGTTTTTGGTGGCGCGGATGGTGCTGTCCTTGATCAGGAAACGGCAGGCGGCGGGGGTGATTCCGGTGGCGAGGGTGATGGCTTCTGGGAAGACCTTCAGGAGGGCCTCGTTAGTGGGGATGGAGGCGAGTGGGATGCCGTGAATGGCAACGTCAACGTTGGTTGGTGCCGCACGGAAGGTGTTGTATGGGTTTTCGGGGGTGCCGGCCCACGCATTTAGTGCTGTGGTCATGGCATCAAAGAAGGGAGCGTAATGTGTGGAGGGTATGGAGGCGGGGGCGAGGACGGTTACGGTGCCTTTCGGGTTGATTGAGACCGAGAGGGAGGTGGTGGGAGCCTTCTGGCCGTTACGGGCTAGTAGGTTACCGAGGACGGAGGGAAGCTCGACAGGGAGTTTGTCAGCTTGGGGAAGGGGGGCGGGGGTTCTCCTCGAGGCGAAAAACCGTCTCTGGGCTTGGGGAAGGGCCTGTTCCCTTACGGGAGGAGCTCTTGGGCCTTCGCAGGCTTGACTGTTGCGCCTTGTTGGGAGCGGGGTTGTGGCAGCAGCTGCATATGACGCAGCGCTTTTGGGGCTTGGGGTGGTGTGGGGGACTGGATGATGATTGGGGGTGCCGGGGCCGGTGTGGGTGAGGATTTAAATGCCTCAACCAACGTGTCGATCCTGGTGTTGAGAGCGGCTCGGTTGGGGTCTTCCTTGGGGGGGAGGGCCTCCTTGATGGTGCGGATTTCCTGGGTAAGCGCTTGCACGCTTTCCATGATGGTTTGGTTGTATCTGATCATCCCTGATAGAAGGGAGACGATAAGTTTGTTGGCGTCGTTGGAGTTCGAGGAGAGCATGCGCTCTGTTTCGACTTGGAGGGCGTTGTAGGTGCTACCTCCTTCCATAGGGACTGCTACATCAAATAGCTCGTCGATAGGAGTGAGGTTGTGGTGGAGGGCATGGGTTGCGCTCCTCAGAGGCATAGCGCTGAAGAAAGTCATGATGCTGAAGCTAAAGTAACTGAGTGTTTTGGTGTGGTGATGTGGTTGCCACCCAAGTTTTTGGAGGTTGATTTCAAAAATTGAAGGAAAAGCGGAGAGGGAGCTGACCAAACTCGAAGCCTAAAGCCTGCACTCCTAGATCTAGATCTCTTGACATGTTTGTCCCCTCTAATGTAACAGTACATGCGGCAAAAGGGGATCTCGTCTGCCGGGACAGTCACTGGACAGACGTTGCCAGGTTCTTCTTGATCAACTACGTACTCCATGCTTTTACAGTTATAACAGAGCCTGGTAGCGGTGTAATAGTAACATTGTGCGAATGTTTTATTGCGATATTGATGCCATATGCAAACATAACGATTACACTTGGCGACATATTTAATTTTGCAATATTGAGGGGCAAGAACCACCTGCAAAGAGCAACCCTCTCGGACGCTTTGTGCATGATTGTTCCACGGAATTACCAGATCTCTGGGTAAGTAAATATAGGCAGGTAGCCTGCATATTTGCCTCTAAACAGCTCACCAGTAGGTATATATATGCTAACATGACTGTCAAGGGGATATTTATTCTCGCCCCGGCTTTACAATATACATGGTCAGTATCCTCTCGTAGAAGATTGGCATGTCATGAGCATTCTCAAGTGGCATTTTGAGGTGAGTGGCCTCCATATATATTAAATACATCAGAAGACCTAAAGAGTAGCGGCCACATTATTAGAGTACCTACAAATACTTCAAGGTACCAGCTAATTTCACGGTACATCCGATAGTCGGCGGGAACGCCGGAAACGAGCTTTCTTCCAATTATAGCGTGTTGAAATCGCTTGCGGCTATCGTCCAGATAATCTACGGGTCTTATGGGCTTTATGAAGCAAGTGGAGGCCAGTTTCTGAAGTTCGGCTACGCCGCATACGCATTAACAGCTATCCCTTACATCATGATGTCGTTTGTCAATCTTGCGGCCTCCCTGTGTCGTCCTAGTTACCCAAGCAAGTATATCGTGTACTATCGCGGTAAGGAGGTCCCGGAGGAGACCTCGCAAGCGGCTTCTGAGCCAGTTACTACCGATGCTGGTCCGCTACTCAAGTCAGAAATGGCTCACGAGCAACGAGAGGAATGGATGTGTGAGGTGGAATCAAAGATAGGAGGCGCCGTGGGATATGCATATGGAGATTTTGGAGACTCCAGAATTGGGAGTAATGCCTTAGGAGGTGCCGCGTTTGGAGTGGTTGTACTTTTAACTTTGGGTCTTATAGCTCTTCCATATCTCATTATCAACGCACTCACAGGCTTTGAAAAACGCACGAGCACTATAAGCCAACGATTATGGGTGATCGGATGTCTTGCATTCAATCAGATCTCTTGGTCTCTTAGGGATTCTGCTGGTAGACAGGTGGTTGGAAAGATCTTTTCTCAGTACAAATATCTTGAGGGGAGTTTGCGCGATTTAGTGGTTGCATTACTATTCTCAGCTCCTACGATAGGATGCTTTGTTGTAGTCGCGCAAATGATCCTTCAAGATCAAGTATGCGTCAAGATGTAACATCATCTAAGGGGGCAGGAACCGTTGTATTTCTCTATTGGGCTTTCTCTCTAGCGTTTATTGGTAAAGTCGAAGGTCATTTAGCGGGGGGACCGGATCACGGAGGCCGAGAATTAGGTTAAGGAAGGCAAGTGTTAAGTTTGTTGCAATTTGGTTACATTGGGTTATTTTAAGTTTAGGTCCGTGGTATTTTGAGTAAAATCTGGTTTCATTCTATTAGGATATGTGGTAGATAGTCTCTCTTTAAAGTCTTGTTTTTTGTTTATTGAGTGGATATATAAAGTACATATATCTTGTTTCTCCTGTTATGGTAGCTAGAGCATCATGTTGATAGCCATAGCTACGCACCGCCGGGCACTACATGTAGCTACCCTATCAAATGAAAAGCTTATACTTTACATTCAACTAACTAGTACTACTCAAGAGATTGGCGATGATATATTCTATGATTTCTAGACACAGAAATTCGCTAATGTTTCTGAATCTGCTCTGTAACCCTGGCCTCCCCTCTTACTTATCCTATGTAGAAGTTGAAATAAGCTCAGTCGAAAAATTCTTCATGCCTAATGCACTACCTACGTACTTATGCGGCGCCCCACTCATCTCTCCTGAATTTTTGACGAAGTCTAGTCTAGCTATGTAAGCTTAAGTACCCCACGAACCCGTACTGCATATGCATGCAGACTCCTTATAATTATATGCTAGCTTAGCTACCCTTAAACACCTCAAAGATAAACCTAGCCCCACCACTGTACGTACAAGACTTTAACCCTTTATCTTTTTCCACTATAATATATAGCCATTCAGTCCAGCTAGGGATTAAAAAACCACCAATATATCCACCAACGCCCAAATCCCCACCGACCTTGTTGCAACAGACCTCACATGCACATGTACAGCGGACAACCAACAAATGCGAGCAAAACCTGACGGCCAACACCCAGCGCCAACAAATCAAAAGCAATGATACAACGCTTGACGACCATTGATACAAGTGAGGCGCTGTGGGTGGAAGATTCTAAGGCGGGAATCTGGAGGGGTTGGGCATCATGGAGTGGGTAGAAGGTAGGAGGGTCTAGCTCGGTGGTGTGGTGGGATGAATGTGAGGGCAGCTCTTGTTTGTGAAATTAATATGTTTGACCGGATAGAGCTACGGCCCTGAACTATCGGGTGTGGGCGTTCGAATTCTATCAGTACTCCAGCACCGAGGTCGGATGTAATTAACCGTCCTCTCGGAGGCGCCGTTCACGAGAATTTGGTAAGAGGGTTTAGGCATCCACTTTCCCAGACACATCATTCCCGGCTGGAAGGTGTCAAGTATTCCCTTTCTTTTTCTGATCACCCACCCCCAAATATATTGTGCACCACAGACCCATGTTACTCAGGACAGGCTCGTTACCGGCGACTGCTTACTTTTGCATATTGAAATAGTACTCTAGATATACGCTACGTAGCTACCTGACTCATGCATATGCGGTCGGTAGTTACCCAGAGAGGGGAAGAGAATACGGGGGGTGGGACAGAGATGTACCGCGTCTAGCCCTCCGAGTTAGCCATTTTTTCTTGTATGCTTGCAGTGCACCCCTTTGGGTAATGGGGTACCGAAAGGTTACCATTTAGAGAGATAAGCAAGTGGTTACTTAGTTATCAGACCCAGAAATGAACGAGATGACTATACTATCACATGATTTGAGGCAGGCTCTTTCGTCTCATACTGGCAAAAGTGGTGTATAAGTGGTGTATCCGAATTAATATACTATGCTCTAGCTAGTATTGGTGAACGAGGCAAGAGTATCATGAGCTACCCCACTCCCATTCCCTCCGCTCAAGACAACAAAATATCACAATACCAGAACATCAGAGGATATTGAAGCCTAGTGTAACCATGACCGAGTGATAATCTATGACCGTACCACCCCGCTATGCCCGGCGGGCGCCAAGGAATCGTTTTTCGAAAAGGGCTGCTAGGCGAGTCATACCTTCCTTGTAGATACACGCCGATTCAGTCTGTTTCGTTAATTTCGGCTCAACAGCTCTGAGGGCTCCTGAACGGGAATATGAAGGTTGTCGCCGTGGGTAGTCTAGATAGATACATTCATGTAGTTCTGAACCACCTGGAGATCAAGCACTCACTCACCTCATGCATGACGGTGCGTGTCCGCACTAGTACTACATGTACTTGAGGTATCCCCACGTGTATATAAAACTACATGTAGACAGCCCTGCTCATAGCTGTTATCTAGGAATACAGGTACAGAAGTATTCCGCCTAGGTCGTGCCACTGCCGTTGCATGGTTAATTACTTTAATTGAAGGATGCATGCCCAGAGTCTAGTCTAGCGGTCGTCTTAAGGCCGGAGTGGGGACAGAATTCTTGATCGAGAGTCACTTCCTGGATAGTAATACATGTACGTAACAGCGTTACATGTAAGTACAGCGATAGGTAATAATACAAGTGATGGGACGCCCTGAGGCACAAACGCCAAAACAGGTATCGCTGTGTTCCATCACTTATTACATGTATTTACATACATGTACCCACCGCTGTATTGTACTTGCATCAAGCTAGCTAGACGTGAAAATGAAAGTAACTTGCTAAGTAGCTAAGTTGATCATGCACCGTACATTGCCAAACATAAGTACATGTATGTACATGTAGACATAAAGAAATGAAAAGAAAAGCATAGACCCCCTAAAATCACGACTAGATCCTAGTACACTATAATTCCTAACTTCTCTCAAACGAAAATACAAATTTACCAAATTTAAGCCCCCACACAGCTCGAGCTCTTGTTCCTCAAATTGGCCCTCCATAACTGGGCAAGTATAAGATACTAGCGTAGAACTATGCTCCCCTAGCCAGTGCTCGATAGCCCCCTAGTAGGCTACGCTGGATTCTTTGATTTGCTATCAATACTCACCAAATTTTTAAGTCTGTCCCTTTTTGTACTGGGTTTTGCGGTTGCAACGCAGCCAAATGATAGGTACCAAAAGGGACAGACTTAAAATTTTGGCGAGTAGTTGCACAACATATTCGTGGTGAAATCCAGTTCCTTGCTCCGCCCACAGGAGTGGCGTCTGGCCATTAGCATCTGCCCGATTGATATCTACGCGGTTATCCTGCAAGAGCAGTTCCACCAGCCCGCTGTGGCCTTTCTCCGCTGCGAATGAGAGTGGTGTCCGACTGTCCTTGTCCGCGATGTTGACATTTATGCGGCTATCCGGCAGAAGCAGCTCCGCCACCTTGTCGTTACCTTCCACTGCCGCCCATGAGAGTGGTGTCCGGCCGAGCTTGTCCGCGATGTTGACATCTGTGCGGCCATCCTGCACAAGGAGTTCCACCACCTTGTCATGACCGTTCTCTGCCGCCCATGAGAGGGGTGTCCGATTGTCCTCGTCCGCGATGTTGACATCTGTGCGGCCATCCTGCACAAGGAGTTCCACCACCTTGTCGCGACCGCACTCTGCCGCCCATGAGATTGGTGTCCGGCTGAGTTTGTCCCTTATGTTAATATCTGCGCGGCCATCCTGCACAAAGAGTTCCACCACCTTGTCGCGACCGCCCTCTGCCGCCCATGAGATTGGTGTCCGGCCGAGTTTGTCCCTTATGTTAATATCTGCGCGGCCATCCTGCAAAAGCAGTTCCACCACCCTGTCGCGACCCCACATTGCCGCCTGTGAGATTGGTGTCCAACTGTATTTGTCCCTTATGTTAATATCTGCGCGGCCATCCTACAAGAGCAGTTCCACCACCTTGTCGTGACCGTTCGCTGCCGCCCATAAGAGGGGTGTCCACCTGTCCCCGTTCGCGATGTTGACATCTGTGCGGCTATCCCGCAGAAGCAGCTCTACCATCTTGTAGCGGTTCTCCTCCACCGCCCATGAGAGTAGTGTCTGGCTGTTCTTGTTCGCTTTGTTGACATCTGTACGGCTATCTTGCAGTAGCATTTTTACTACCTTGTCGTGGCCATTCGCCGCCGCAACGAAAAGCGGTGTCAGGCCTTCCTGGCGCTGGCCATAGGTGAGTTGCCATGGCCGCGCACATACGCTGTGTGTCGGGTGGCCGCGGCGCCTCGTGCCCAGCTGCCTCCTGCGATGAACCACACTGTCTTGGACGTCTCTGTAAATCCCCGCCGCCCATGAGAGTAGTGTCCAGTCCGCATTTGTTTTGTTGACATCTGTACGCCTATCCTGCAAAAGCAGTTTTACCACTTTGTCGTAGCCCTTCTCCGCTGCCATAAAGAGCGGCGTCCGTTTGTCCGCGTATCTCGATAAATTAACATCTGTGTGGCTATTCTGCAAAAGTAGTTCTACCACCTTGTCGTGACCTTTCTCAGCCGCCCATAACAGTGGTGTCCATCCATCTATATTGGGCTCATTCAAGATCTCCTTGCTGCGCGTCTTAACACTCAAAAAATCGTAAAGTCTATAATAACACACTACCCAAAATTGAGAAACGAGACCAGTGCTAGAAGCCCTAAAAGGAGCGCCTTCCTCTTCCATCGTAGAGACCCATTCCTTATAAGCCGTCGATGGCTTTAAGAACTCTATACAACTTTCATACAAAAGGCTTGACTGGGGGGGAGATCCTGATAGTCGCAAGTGGGCCGCCCAGTGCTTGATTGCGTATTTCTTAAGATCCCCTATTACCTGACCAGATTCTGACCCTGAGTGATGGTGTAGAAGTACTTTTAGGCAGATCTCCGCCATGGCGGTATGGTTCATAGACTGACCCCCAAGTTCCTGATTGCTGTATAGGTATTCCTGCACCGAAAGGTGGGCGAACCGGAGGTTCTGAGTGTTTTTATCATCAACGACAAGGTTTTTACAACAATCAAGTACTAGAGACAGATTTAACCTAAGAACATCTCGGTCAAATTTATTCTCTCCGGGACCCACAGCAAGAGCTTGAAGAACTATTTGAAGCGAGCACGGCTCCTGGGCGTAGAGCAGCCAATTCAGCACCAACCTGGCAATAAGGCCGCAGTTTTGTCTCGCCTTGGTGCGCATTATGATCTGATCATACGTTTCTTTTAAATCATTTGGCAGCTTTTGAAGTGCTTCTCGGACACAACCGGCAGTTGGCTCCTCGCACAAAAACAAAATCTGTAGGTTCACCCACATGAACCTGGCATTTGTCGTGTGAGCCCAGTGAAGTATTCAAATGAATTAGGGTGACTCGGAAAGATACATACATTCCGTTAGCCTTTTCTTTAAGGGTCCGGCTAATCTCCTCCTTCAGCTCATCATCAACCTCGCCGCCAAGCAGGAGCTCCCCAGTCCCGCACTTTTGTGGGTCGCAACGATTATCGAGTTGTAGGTCAATATAATTATTGATATCCTTAGTGTTGTCCGATGCCTGAATGTAATGATTTTTGTAGCCCTTGCGATCGAACATACGCTCTATGTCTTGCTCAAATCGGCTTGCCAAAAACACCTTCACATTGCTTCCCGATCTTACTATTGACTCGAGGGATAAGAACAACTCGCTCCATGTATTTTGATGGCATTCGTCCAGAGCATCGACTATAATAGTAACCTGATGGTACACTTGTGATAGCTCTATAATAAGATCGGTGCTTTCCTGACACCGCAGCTGACCGGATGAGTGACCTTGACGTTCGCGTTCCTTATATAGTACTGAGATAGGCATTAGGACAAGATTCGAGTTTCCACGGCTTTTGAGACAAAACTGTTTGACGAGAGTGCTTAAAACCGTATCTGGCCTCCTTCGGTTATCTTCCTTGTAATTACAATAAAAGTATGCTAAAACGATTTCGTTGGCTTCGGCTTCAGCTTGTAATTCGTCGATAACGAAGGAGCTACACGTGCGAAGAGTTAATTAAAGTCTTGCGTGCAAGAACCTCTAGGGTTATACTTACACTAAAGTAGTTTTTCCATATCCCGCTAAGAGGTAGATTACTGCATTTTAGCAACGAAACACAATGAGTAATGGAGGGAAAAGGGAAGAAGAAAGGAGGAGAAAAAGCGAAACACACCGTCTCCGCGTAGCCAAAGGAGAGAAGATGATTTGGAATTCCTCCACTGATTAAAAGCTTCATTTTCCTTCAACCATTGCCCAGTACCCGCCTGGCGGCGTTCCTTCGCAAAATGATGATGATCAATAAACTTGATGTCCGATAACCAGCTCAAAATCTTTGATTTTCCCTCTTCTATTATGATGTACGTTAGTACAACATGTATATCAGAGGCAATATACGTTGGTCACATGCTTTCCATTGCCTCATATACCTTTTTTACTACGTCTCCAATATTATCAAGGGGTTTCTTTATTTCCTCTAGTTGTTTCTTCAACATCTCCCTTTCTTCCTTACGTTCTGTCCAATATTCAACTTGTTAGGAAACCCATCGAGTAAATAGCTTAAGAGTGTAGAAATCCGTACCAGTTCGCTCTGTTGCCGATGCTAGATATCATGAAAAGTTATAATCTAGATTTATACCAGCTTGAAGGAAGCACATTTACACAAACCTTCTTTCTCTGCTATGTCGACGTTTGATAATACTATACTTTCCTTCTCCTTAATATTCTCCAGCGGTATCCTCAACTTCGAGACAGAGCTCTTACGCACACGGCCTGAGTAAAATATTCGCTTTAGTATGACTCCTATCTCATAAAAATAGCACAGTCGATAACCAACCTGCAGTTCTCTTGCTGAGGAATCTTTTGACGCAGCAAAGATATCTCAGGACAGAAGCATATAGTTCCACAAGAGACGTGCTAAGAGCTTGGACTGTAGGAAGATCCGTTTCACAGTACATTTTTTCATAAAAGTCGCAGCAGAACAATATGTGCAGTAGGTATTCCAAGCTTTCCGAAGATGCCTGCATATCATCCGTGTAATCCGTCGCAACCTAAAGATTTGAGTAAGTTAGTGAATCTTTGGGGGGCCTAAGCCTTGAGATTTTGTCGCAACACACCTGCAAAAGCAATCTGAAACCTGACCACGCCAGTGATACAATAGTAGGATTATGCTGAACAGCAAGATCGCCTATCTTCGCATATTTGTTGAGCTGTGCTAAAAGCATATCAAGTATATATACATTTTCCCCTTTATTGTTAGTATAAAACCACCTCTTTTTATCGCATTGCTTCTGTTTCTCCTTCACCTCCCCAATGAAACATTTGACTAGATCAATATTGTCCCTCGGCCCAGAAATGGTCTCTAGGTCTTCCGCTCCTGGCTTACCTACGGCCTGGCTCCACAGAGCTGAAGACACAGTACTATGAAATAATGTTAGTCCCCTTTTATTTCATATCATGTTTCCATAGCCGTACCCAATAGCTATATCAGTACTGGCTGCCGTTTCCCCTGCGTGGTCGGAGGGGACTATAGCCACAGAATTTCCTATATGATGCTCTTCTCCACTAATAAATCTTTCATGTTAGATAGGGCGAGAAATGGAGCGGAGGTAGGTTAGACTTACTTGACAGCAGTACCCCGCACCTCCAGCTCTGCTGTAGTGAGTAAAGAGTTAGGCGGACCGATTAGTGAAGCAGAAGGGCGTCGAACAGAAGCTTCTCCGCGCTGATGGCTTGATTTATTTGAGGATAGATCCATAATAACCCCCTCGATATAAACTGGAAGTTTGTTGCAGTCGACAATATCTTGAGAAGGAACTGTTTGAGTTGGGTTAATCAATCCTCTAGATCTATTACGTGCGCCGCGTGCGCAGTGAGTGACAACAAAGCAAGGGATTATATGCTGAACGATTGGATGAACGGGGTAGATCATGTCTGCTGGTGGTAATTCTTGATCTCATATGCACTCGGGTGTGTGGGTAGGTGATCAGAATCTGATAGTGAATGTTGTGTGTTTGTCTTATCAGAGCCAGCCAGCTTTCCGTGAGCACCAATCACTGGATAGAGAGAGACAAGGTCACTTTTAAAAATATTTTTTACAGCAAAAACCCACGACCTTCAACTACATGTATGTACTTACATAGATAGAATATTGTTATATAATACAAGCTATCTCTATAGCTAACTTTCTAATCCTAGTTAGATTCATCACGTTGCCATAAGGGGTTTAGGTGTCCTGGATTGCACAACCGCGCGTACCAACTCAGATAGTAAGTTATGCTGATTGACTTAGGGGGGCAACACTCACCTTTAGTATCTTGAATAACCCAATTACACCCCACTGCGGCCTTTATTCCCCCGCGAACTGAGATGGAAACAGACCCCCCCCGCCCGTGGCCTGCCCGCACCAGAGCATTCCTCCACTCCACTATCACGAGCATTACCGACCTATGCACAAAATCAACCATCGCCTTTCATCCCCTGCCTGTCACAGTTTTCACCCTTGTCACATACCTCAGTCTCTTTACCGCATTGATCTGGACCGATCGTCGAGTTCCTGATGTCGCATCACGTAGTGAACTAGATCATTGGGGTGTTAGTGTTGATGAGGCGTTCAAGGACCTTGAGTTCCTGACAAGAACCCACCATCCGTACAACAGCAGATCGAACGATGGCATTAGACAACATCTGCTAGCACGGATTCAGCAGATCCTCTCCGACAATGGCGTACGTGGTTTCAACGGGAGTGATATGGCACCACTTGGGGACCGATATGATGGTACGGTAGAGCTTATCAATGACGGCGCGGACTCGATGGGTGGGAGCAACGCTACGTTTTTTCAAGATAGACTCGGCAGTACTGTAAGTTCAACAACACTCTGCCCAACACCTTTATTAATAGCTCGCGTAGGTGTATTTTGAAGGCACGAACATCATAGTTTACATACACGGTGAAAAACCTGCATCGGAGCTCTCCCCTGCGCTCGTCAATGCCCATTATGATAGTGTTTCCACTGCACCTGGTATGTTTCCAAATGGCCATAAATCCCAGTTTAATGGCTAATACGAACCTCGAAAATCAGGCGCTACCGATGATGGAGTGGGTATTGTCTCTATGCTACAAATCGTCAAATCGTTCACTCGCTCGGAGGCGAAAGGCGGAAAGAGGTTACAGAGAGGGCTCATTGCATTGTTCAACAATGGAGAGGAGGATGGCCTGGTAATTAGCTGGCCCCGATCCTACCCTCGCCGTTCTAAGTATTAACATAAAAAACAGCATGGCGCACACGCATTTGCCGCGCATCCTCTTGGACGGCTTCCCCGTAAGTTGTCTCTCTCTCTCTTTTATTATCATTCGTAACGCGTCCGCATTCATTACTAACTTGTTGTCTTGGTATTAGATATGCTCTTGAATCTGGAAGGCGCTGGTGCTGGTGGAAGAGCTACACTATTCAGGTCGAATGATTCTGCGGTGACAAAGTTTTATCAAAAGGGAAAAAGACCGTTCGGGACAGCAATAAGCAACGATGGATGGAAATTGGGATTGGTTCGGTTCGTCTTCCACCAGGACGTAGTAGCTTTGAACGAGAGGCTCATTAAAGTGTTTCGGTTAGGAGCGATACGGATAACTCATTCTTTCACCGGTATCTTGGTATGAGGGGTCTCGATGTGGCCTTTTATAGACCAAGGAGTCGCTATCATAACATGGATGATGATATGAAGCATAGTAAGGTCAACCTGCAACTCTATACCCTTCCTCGCTGACTATATCCCCATTCGACAGCCAGCAAACGCTCTGTTTGGCATATGCTAGGGGGCTCTCTTTACACCCTACGTGCCATGGTTGATGACGAAAGCAGTGAGTTTGACCAGGACGGCGGCCCAGGAAAGGGCAAACCGGGTGTTTGGTTTGACCGTACGTATCCAGTGACTCCTTTCTCCAAGCTCTAAACTCACGAGTAACACAGTTTTTGGCCAAACAATGGCGGTGTTTGATTTGGAAACTTTATTCGCCTGGGCCGTCACTTTGATAATCGTCCCATCATGTGTAGTCGCTGGGGGAGTCTATATCAGCCGTGACAAGTTTCCTACATTTCGTGGAATTTTTCGATTTCCAGCTGCACTTCTGCTTTCAAGTGGCCTCTCCATGATTGCTGCTTTGTTAATCCACAAGGTCAATCCGATGATTGTGTACTCATCCTCTGACTCCGTATGGGCAACTATCTTGGCTGTCTCATGGACTGTTTCCTGGCTGGTTCTTCGGGGGGCAGATGCAATCAGGCCAACCGCGCTCGCCCGAGGATATGCTTGTATCGAGATGTTCGCCTTCTGGTTTATCGGCATGATTGCGGTGGCATATGGCAGTTCTTCTGGTGTGGGTTTGGCCAGTGGTTATTGGGTCCCCATTTTCTACCTTGGCGCGTTTCTGGCTTCCTGCATCACCCTCTATGACATGAACGTACTGGGACGGAGGGTTAGGCCAAAATCAAACAACGAAACGGAGCCGTTGCTGCGTTCTTCGGGAGGTCATGCAGGATCGTCAAACTCCGAACCAACCCAAAGTGCTGCTGCTGTGCAAGACGATGATTCGGCCAGCACCGAGACCACCCCCCTTTTCCGAAGAACCGGTGGCACCTCTGCTACCTTCCGACACGTCCGCTCCAGCATCGTGACACCAAAGGATGAGAATATCTACGGGGCCGAAGAAAGCTGGAGTAAAGACCTACCGATCTGGACGTGGATCCCGCAGTTCCTCGCGGCAGTCCCACTACAGATCATCTTCGCCGGGCAGATCTCCCTCCTCCTGACTGCAGCGCTGGAGCAGACTGGCTGCGACGGCGGGAACACTGCGGTACCATATATGATCATTGCGGTCTTCTCCACCATCCTCCTTCTCCCCGCCGCGCCGTTCCTCCACCGCGTCACCTACCATGTCACGGTGGTGCTCCTCGTGATCCTCGCCGGCACCGGCATCTACAACCTCGCCGCATTCCCCTTCTCCCACAACGCGCGCATAAAGCTCTTCTTCAAACAGACCGTCGACCTCCGCACCGGCCAGAACCAAGTCCACCTGATCGGCCACCCCGACTTTGTCGAGCGCGCAATCTCAGGCTTCATCCCCAGCGCGGGGAGGGGCGGAAACCTCCGCTGCGGCCCCGAGACCGAGTTGGAGCGCTACAGGACCCAACTGCGCTGCTCGTGGACCGGCCCGCCGCCCAACGTCGTGCCGGGGGTCCCCCACACCGCCGCCGCCACATGGCTCTCGCACAACATCACAAAGCTCGAGGACGGGAAGGCGCTGATCTCACTCGCGGGCGCAAACACGAGGGCCTGCAGGATCATGTTTGACAACAGGAACATCACGGACGTCGAGGTCCGCAACGGCCGCGACGACCCCACGAAGCGGTCCCTGAGGCTCGGGAACCCTATCCCGCCGCTAGGCTCGCGACAGCTGCGCCTCTGGAGCAGGGAATGGGGGCGCGGGTGGGACGTGGAGCTCACATGGGGGGCCACTCCTGAAAGCCCCATCGCCGCAGACGCAACGGCCGACAGCGCCTCAAGGGGAACTCTGGAGGGAAGGCTCATCTGCCTGTGGAGCGACGTCAACGACAAGAGCAACATCCCCGCGTTCGAGGAGCTCATCGCCCACCTCCCCTCCTGGGCGGTCGTGACAAAGCTCGGTAAGTCCCTTGCATCCCTTTCCCGTGAGCAGGCAACTAATGACAAAAAACTGCAGACGACGGGCTTGTAGAGGGCTGGCTACCGTTCTCGGTGTGATTGTGCGGGGGCGGTGTCGTTACGAGAAATTGTTTTCCTTTCTTCCTCTTTTGCTCCTTCTTTGCTAGCTACATTATGCTTGTTACTTGTTTGCTATGCCATACGGTCCAGACCACATTGTTGATGTATTGATAACAAAATGAATTTTGCAAAGCCTCCCATTATTAACTACGTCGGTCCAGTCCAACTTGCAATCCGGGGAGACTTGAACCCTTACGCCCAGAATGTACGGGGACTACAACACGCGTGACATGACAGCATTTCAATCCTCCGCGCACACTTTTACATCACGGGGTTATCATAATAGGTTCCTCGTTAAGCCTGACCTGACACCCCCGAAGCTCGCGATCGCCCTTGGTCAGTCACTACCGTTAATCCACTATCCCCGTACACAGGTCCAAACCGGCGAGTTTAGAATCAAGCTCCACGGATCCGTGCAGATACATGTATAGATTTGACGGTATATATCACACTGCCAGGATCGTCACATCTGATATACGACACTCCCCGTCAACCGTCGACAATTAATCACAACCCATCACTCGGTCTTGGCATGCCCACTTTACAAGTCCCTCATATCAATTCTTTTTTGCGAACTGTATACAATAAAATACAATAAAATACAACCCTCATAGGGGCCCATCGCCCATATTCCTCACGGTTCCGTGTCTGATAAAGCCCGACAGGCCGTTCGGCACCTCCTGGAACGCGCTCCACGTGTACAGGTCCCAGCTGTCGCTGTAAATGTACTTTCCGCTGTCGTATCCGTCGGCAAAGAGGCGGTAGGTGCCGTCCTCGAGCGTCGTGATGCAGGGCCCCTCTGCGCGGCCAAAACCAGCAAAGTTGCCTGTTTTTGCTTGTTAGAATATTACGGAGGGGGGGGGGGGGGCTGTGAGGGACATACCAGTCTGCACAAACGTCCATGGGCCGGCGAGGCTAGTGGCGGTGGCGTGCTCGAGGTACTTGGTCGACTCGTTCTTGGTGTAGGCATGGTAGAGGCCGCTCTCCTCGTCCCAGACGACAAAGGTGTCGATGTAGTTTGGGCCGATACCCTGCATTTGGACGGGCCCGGTCCACGAGGTCAGCGAGTCGTCGGCGGCGGTGTAGAGGTATGCGTTGAAGGTGGAGAGGGTCTGGCCGAGGGAGACGATGATGTTGGTCTTGCCCGTGTGCGGGTCCTGGAAGATCTCTGGCGCCCAGGTGCGAGTGATGAGGGTGTTTGGAACGGGGACGGTCGTGTGCAGGGTCCAGTTGAGAAGGTTCGAGGAGCGGGTGATGGCAAAGTCGCGGCCTTCCCAGTTTGTGGTGTAGGAGGCGTAGTAGTCGTTGTCGGTGTGGCGGATGATGCTGGGGTCGCGGATGAGGCCTGTGGCGGGGGTCTAGTAATTGTGGGGGTCAGTACAAGGGTTGCGGAGAGGAGAGTGGAGAGACGAACGTAGGCGGGCCCTTTGAGGAGGTTGAAGTTGAGGGCGTCGTCCGAGGTGTAGATGTACATGTTGCCTGGCAGCGCGGGTTAGTCTGGGCGTATACACATGGGGCATAGATCGGGGGAGGGGGGACATACTCTCGCTGGTGGAGGTAAAGACCGAGAAGACGTAGACACCCACGGCCGACTGCACGAGCAGCGCGCAGAGCACCACCAAGGAATTGAGCGACGGCATGTTGCTGTTTGTATTTTCCTGGTTCTCAGTCGATCGACCCAAGCTGGCAGTCTATCAGGGAGAGCGGAATGTGGATGCCTGTTGTGTGGGAGGGGCCATCCTATATACCCACACATGCAGCATTTCCTCCTGGGAGGAGAGCACCCCCTGTGCTCGGCACATGTCTATCGCGCGCCAGCAGCAGGGAGGAGGCACAGGGACGGGAGCAGCACCCAGACAGAGCTCGGACCAATGCGGACCGGAGCGCAGCGCCACGGGCAAAGGGCCGGGGGTAGCTGATGGGGCGTATGCAGGGGGGGACTTGGACAAGAGATGGTCCATGCTGATATGCGCAGAGGATGTAATAGGTATTCTGCCTGATGCTGGAGATGGACGAGGGTGTGTCAGAAGAAGAGAGGGATGAGGATGTATCAGGAGAGAAGAGGAGATGAGAAGGTGGCTGCCAGAGGGATGGAAGACGAGCGATGGATCCACGAGAGAAGAACATGAGACAACCTGTGATGCAGATACCGCATACACGATGGAAGGGAGCAGAGACACCATCTGCCCCCACCGCCCGCACCGCGCAGTGTTGCACTTGCCACTTACGCACTTGTATTACCAACCGCCGGCAAGTCCCTGCGGTTCCTGCATTCGCTCGCTCCTCATCTCGTCTCGTCAGGTGCAATTAAGCGATGAGGCGTTGCACGAATATGTACGAATACATGCAACCACATCTACATCTACACAATATCTGCAGAGGCACAACAGCTATAAATACAGCTCTCCGGCACCGCCACAGACAAGCGACGTCGGTGCAATCTAAACCCTATTTTAACCGACAGGCAGACAGCCCTCGGTGCGCGAAACTCCGACGCATGCACCCCGCGCCAATATATTGTGTATGTACTTGTGGCGGGGATGGGTGGGTTTAGCCTTTATGTGCCAGTATCTGACGGACGGGGCAGGAGCGAGTGATCGACCGCTCGCTACCCGAGCCCAAAACCGGCTGTGCGCCCGGAGCGCCGAGTGACAGCCCGTGACTGCAATCCACCAAACACGCTCCACCACCCCGCCCGGGGGCCGCAGCCTTCCCCGGGCCCTGCCATTACGCCTTCGGTTGTCCTACTCGACCCCCGAACCGATCATCACCACTTTAACGAGTGCGCCCGTTTTAGAGCCAGGGCTCTAGATCTGACGAAGCGTCATATCCGGACCCGCGACGGGCACGAGACAAGACGAGCCAGGTGCTGTCCTGTCTTGCATTTTTCATTCCAGTCTTGAGATTCTCCCAGTATACAATTCATGAATTAAACAAAAAAATCCCCGGTGAGAGTCTTCTGCCAAACCCTAACCCTGGCTTGGGAGTTGCATGGTGGAAAAGTCTCGAGATGGCTTGATGTAACCCGCTGAGCGCGCATTCCCTGCTTGGATCGGGCCCGTGTAGCTCTCTCACTTGGCAGTGTTGTTCGTAGACGTTGCCGCACCCTTCAATTGGTTTGGTTGGCGTGCGTGGAGTACTGCAGGGCTCTAACTCGCCGCCGGGTTATTACTGATGACTGCAATTGAGTACGGTAAACTTGCCGTAATCATGTACAAAGGATTAAACCTAAAGAAATCCTTCACAATCACACAAAAAGGGTACACTCAGTGCACAAAAATAAGAAATATCCCACTATTTCTTTTAGGCAGCTGAGCCATTGGCCCCGGCATCTGAATACGTGGGGAATACGGGTCTCTGGAGCCGGAGGACAACTTTGGCCCTATAACTAGCTATAGGGGTTACAAAGCTTTGTACAATCAGGTCAATAACTATTGCGATATATGCGCAGCGCACACTAGGAACTACAGCATACAGGAGTTACTCAGATTGACATCTTGTCTTTTACTATATTCATTTACAAGCACTATGGGTATATATATCTTACACTGCGGGGACGATCTCCTCCAGGGCTTTGTGTTACGGGCCCCGGAGAGGTCCCGAGACTAGGTTTTTTTCTCCCTGTTTAGTTTCTTCTGGCTCGACGCCATATATACTGCATCATCCTGTCTCTCGGGGTGCTCCTCGTCTGTGCCCCCTCACTAGTCGTGAAGATCGAGAGAGGAGAATCCAGAGGTGATTGATCGAACCTAGCCTGCACCCCTCCCACGGGCCGGCCCAAGGTTCGAGATATCGAGATGCGATACATAAGTACCTATACAGAAATCAGGGTGTTCTTGATGCTGTAGCGTGGTGGCACGAGTGCTGCACCTAGGTAAAGTGTGGCATTTTGATCTGATGCTGATATACGCCTACATCTCTCAAGTTGTAATAAGAGCTGAGAAGACCATATACATGCTGTTTTCCCCGCAAATGCTTTGTTTGATACAGTCTGTAGTGCTATGGTAGTGTATCTGCATTATGGTTGTGATAATATTCACAAGAATGCGGTAGTGCTACCACAGCGCCGATACAGAACATAATACTAGGCCGCGTATACTATACTAGGGTGTTACTTATGATTTCTAGAAGTTAGGTGTATAGATTACAGCTGTACGGACCTACTGAGGTACTATGTACTTAGTATCTGCATCCCTGCACTCAGAGATATTAGGATACAGACACCACTTCGGTTATCTAAACTCTTGATAGTACTCGGGGTTATCGAGTCACCAACCCAACCATTATCACCATAGTTTTCAGCACACATACCTGCAATATTTTCAGGAACCCCACAGCTAAAGCGCCTGTAGAATCTATTTCCATGACCTAGAGGTTTCCAAGGCTCTACTTGCTAAATGGAGAATGCTGTCGTACAACGATATTGAATTCGAAATAATAATGATATTCAAGTAAAGGCGTATCTCAAAGATAACATATATAATTATCTAGCACTACTGTTACATTATAATCGATATATGTAGGAATGGATATAGTCATTTTTAGAGGACAGCATTTCTTTCAGAGCGGTTGTCCTACGTAGCTACAGTAAGTCCTATAATCACTTATCACTACGGTACCAAGAAGATCCCCCTTTTTCGCACTAAGTAACTACACGTAGCAAGGCGGGCGTATATGTAAAACCTATGAGGAATTAAATGTGTCGGGAAAGGAACCGAGAAATGCGCCAGTAAATACATATATGTGTACAATATGTCCAGAGCCCCGATACCTTCTCCACGGACATCCAGAGCTCGAGTACTTACAACGTACCAGCTGGAGAGATGGTAAGGCCACTGCAGCCTGCCAGATCAGCCACGCACACCGGGCTAGCCAGTATTGCACGGGGCCGATGACAGGAATCTCTACTCCATGGTCGATCGCTGATACCCTGAGGGGGGCTTCATTGTCAGTCCTTATTTAAGCATCTATATGCCACGAGCCACACAATCAAGAGGGCTGATCCTGCGCGTTCACTACATGTAGGTACCGGTATCTACTCTTGCTGGGTCGGTCTTGGCGCATGGCTACTCACTCGATGTTGTACGCGAACCGAGGATTTAGGAGGCAGCCACTTTCTGTGCTAATTATAATCTCTCGTATATATATATTGTGAGAATAGTTCTTGCACGCAGTTATCTAGATATGCAGTAAACGCTGCAGGTACGCGATGGAGGATACAATGGTAATCTATGGCAAGAGAGCTACGAGCCAAAAGAAATAAGTTCTCCCTGGCACATACCACAGCGCAGGCTACCAAGACATGTACAAGAACTTCCTGTACACATCGTGTCGAGTTCAAGTCATCGGGTACGCCTCGAATCAAACTCACCCTTAAGATTCATGGGCAGGCCTTTATTTGCATAGATGTATCTACAAGGGCTCAGACCAAAAGGAAGTAGCTAGTACATTTGGATATATGCGGCAAGCGAGTGAGTGGCTGTAAGCATGCTTCTAGAAAACTCAGATCAATAGCTAATTTTCGCTCGTTCTGTACTCATCCATGAGGCCTGGGTGGCGGTGCTGGCATCATATATGTACCAAGCTTCTATTCCAGCCTCCGGAGAATATAGGGTGTGTGTGTGTGTAGACTTTCCACGCCATGCCAGCACAACGTCAACTGAAACCATTTTATTCAAAAAAAGAAACCATGGCAGCCCAGCGGGGCGATGTATTTAGCCGGCGTAGAGTCCATCAATTTCCCGCATTCCTACGATTCGTACCTTCATCGAGGGTGGGGATCACTACATGTATGTAACAGGCAATTCATACCTAAGTAGCTAGAAGTACTGAGAGGTACATGAATACTCGCTGGTATGTGTGTCTGTAGGCACATTCCATCTCCAGACCTGTCTTTACACAAAACACCCCATTCTGATATGTACACACAAGCAGGCACATGCAAAAAAGCTTAGCTTCAGCCCTGTGCTTGTCACACCCACCTACGTTGCCAAGACCGGTTAGGCGACACATGCACACACTTCTCTTTCGGGGCAGACTGGAATGCAAATCTATTTTTGACAACCACATATCAACTTCAATGATCGATTACAGAAGTGCTGACCAAAGCGAGAAATCCCTTTCTTTCTGCTCCTTTCTGATATGATCAATAATGCATATCGATTCCATACGAACACTCTCTACCCACGAGATTAGCAGCACACGCACAGCCCACCGGCCGGCTCGTGTTTGACCGGCGTATGTATCAGATACGAAACCAGCATGTCGGTATGGCCCTTTACTTGAACACTACGTGCTTTCGATAGGTAGTGTGGACATTGGCATAAATCTACAAAGACCTTAATTCCGGGATACTGCCAGAGCACGCAGGGGGCCAGTGTTTCCTCTAAACTGTGTGCTCTCTCCGGTGAGACATCTGTGGAGGGCTTAACTACTTCGATATGTAGCCTCTAGAGAGTCATGTAGCTGCCACTGTCATCCGCAGCAAGATCTATTCATTCTCAAAGCCAGTATAGGCGCAAGTCAGGAACTCCGCCCCGCACCCCCTCAGCCAGAGAAGGGAAAAGAAAAAAAAAAGCACACAAGCCCACAACATACCATTACCCATAATCTAACAGACACGAACCACCAAATTTACTCCTTTTAAATATGTCGCCAGCCGGCGTTGATCACAGGCCGTTAGACTCGCAGAAGGACTACACCTATTACCACAAGCAGTGCGTTTGTTTCCTCTTTTCTTTTTTATTCTTCATTTCCCAGCCCTACATAGAAACCCTAATTCACTTTACCCCGCATATCTATTCAATAATCATGAGGAGCTCCCGCATCATGGATGTGTTTTGCAAAGAGGCAGCGCGCGTCGAGTCGACGCCCGAGAGCGTCAAGCCGCAGAAGCTAAAGAAGAAGCACAGGTTCTCACTCACCAAGCGTAGCACCCCCGAACAACCGACTGGCTTCGCGGACGATGATATCCCCGTTGCAAACCCGCGACGGTTCTCGAGGGCGCCGAGGCTAGACGAGGAATACCGCAGGGCACAGGGCGAAGGCCCGATTTCTGTATCAAGGGGCGGGAGTACCGCCCCACGCCCGTCGGCAGATAAACAGCTCCCAAGGGAGCCTGTGTATTCTCCGGATCAGTTTGCGGTCAATGAGAGCATGGCAGCGTCGTATCGGAGGCGGTCGTGGACGCTGAACCCTCGGGGCGCGGCAGGGCCGGGGAAGCCAGCGTTGGTGACGATTGCAGAATTTGAGGAGGCAAATGAGCACCCAAAGTCGACATATGTGCCCTATAATGCTTCGACCTCTTATACTTCCCCGAGAGCGTCAAGATCCTGTACCCCAGAGAGACAACATGACACAAAATCTCCTCCCCGCTCTCCTCCCACACCCCCAAAGGACCAGCCAGTCCCAAAGGCAACTGCATCACCCAGCCCAAAGACCACAGAATCCTCATCTACGCCTATCTCTCCGCCTACGTTTCACCCTCACCCCAACCCAAACCAATACATCCAGCAGTCCGCCCGCCGTCCCCACAGCCAGCGCATCTTCCGCGTCAATAGCCGTGGCACCGCCGTAAAACGCATCCCGAGCAAAAAACAGTACATACCCAAAGAGAAGATCATCAGCATCGGCACCGGTCGACCCAAGATTATCGAGATTATCCCAGCAGGTCGAAAACGTAGTTGGGGTATCCAGAATACCGCTTCACCGCCACAAGAACTCCCAGTTGAAATTGTCCCTCTCTCACTGGAGCTCGTCGCCACCACCGCCCAATCACCTAAAGAGGTGCCTCCTGCTGAGGTACCGGCCGTCATGGTTGGTGGTACGTCGCCCAAGCAGACGCAGGGCACGATGCCGACCCTGACCATCACAGCCCCCACCCCCACCCCCACCCCCTCAACCACACCGGTTCCGGTGCATATACCGGAGCCCACCCGAAAGGCACCCCTACCGCCGACGGAGAAGACCGTGTATAAACCCTACCGCCCGCCCACACCTGAGCCAGCAGTTGAGAAGCCATTGCCCAATATTCCACCGTTGGTGACGGGATGGCCTGATTGGAAAAAGGTGACAGACTTTGTGGTGGAGGAGAAGCAGGAGGTAGAGAAAAGGGAATCTGATAATGTTCCGGGGGTGGCGACGGAAATTCAGGGGGCGAAGAAAGTGACGACAATCCCAGAGACAAAAAATATAATTGAAATTCCGGAGCCTCTGAGAATCGGGCCGAAGAGCTTGTCGGTCGAGGCGAAGAAAGTGGTGGCAGTCCTGGAAGCGATGAAGATGATGGCCACCCCGGACGATAAGAAGGTGACGGAAATTTCGGGAGAGCTGGGGGTTAGACCGGAGACCTCGTCACTCAAGGCAAAGGAGGTGATGGCGGTCCTGGAGGCGTTGAAGGTGATGGCAGCCTCAGAGGAGAAGGAAGTGGTGGAGGAGGCGATAGCTATTCCGGAAGCAAAAAAGGCGATGGTAATCCCGGAAGTCCTGAGGATCGGGATGAGGAGTTCGTCGCTGGAGGCGAGGTTGGGGAGCTGGGAAGCGCTGGCGGCAGGGGAGAGGTATTAGTTATTAGTATATATGTAGTTGCATGGGTCATGTATCTGGTAGGGGGCGTTTTTGTGTTTTTGTGTTTTCTCTTTCTTTGTTTCCTTCCTTCCTTCTCGTTCTGTTCTTGTAGTTATTTGTAGGGAGCCTGCATGCGTTTCGGTGTTTTATATTCTTTTTATTTGGCTTAAAATGGACTTTCTTTTGTGACTAGTGTTTGATTAGAAACGTGTATTTATAAAAGTTGATAAGATTAGGATCGAATCAGGGTGGTGTCTACACTTACTCATTAATGTATGGCATGTTGCTCTAAAACATGTATGAATAGTCCAATAAGATAATGAGTAAACCACTCCATCTGCTTCCAGGTGACATCTGCTGCATGGGCTGGGGTTATCTGCGGGGGATTCATGCGATATCACTCATTTAATTATCCTGTTCGCGACCGTTCAGAAGCTCGTTACTTAAATGAGAGCAAATCTGTCTGTCAAAATATCGCCAAATAAATTAGAAGGGGTTTTTCACATCTTTGTAGGGCGGGGAGGGAGGAGCATAGACAGGATTAAAAATTAAAGACACCCCCGGACCGCAGAGCTATTTCCAATAATTTTTGGAGCTGATAATATGCTCGGGTTTCCGGTACATAACCCATTCACAATGACTGGGACTAATGTCACTGCTTGAAAGCATCATCCCCTTTCTTTTGGTGTTTCTCGCTGCTCAGGTATTTGGCCGGGTATATATATATGGACGGCATATTGTGCTGGTCCTTCGTTCATTCTCGGTCCCACATTTAAGTACTTGTCAGTATGTCGCTCCAAATGCGCCGACGAGTTTTAGTCCTGGAGGGTAGTTATTAGCATATAGTAGTTGTAACAACTTAAGAATGATGGGGCAGGTACGTACTCAGCATTACTGATGGCGAGGGAGAGGGTTAAGACTTGGGAGAGGGTCGATCGCGATGAGGATAGCTAGTGCAAATGCAATGACTGCATGTAGCTTGTTAGCTGGCAGCCAGGCCAGTATCTGTGGGTGGCGATGGGTATTCGGGAAGACACTCGGGGCTTGGGATATAATGAGCATGAGGGATTCAAAATGTCGGGCTGTGGCTTGATCATAAACTAGCACTCGTCAACCAACGTCGCGACCACCCATGCATGTATACATGTAACATGTGCATACACGGAGTGACATGATATGATCTCGATTGAACCTCTTCATCTGAGAGCTTCTGCTGGGCACATATGTGTCTAAGTGCCGTATACTACTTGAGGGATTGTAGCACATACGGTTTTAGTATTCACGTACGATAGGATAGCGACGTGGGGTTTGGCAGTGGGAGGCGCCACGCACAGAAGAATGTGCTTAAATGTGGCTAGATACAAGTCTTACATAACCTTATACCTCGTGTTTCGTGTTTTCTTACACAAGCATACATTACATGTATTCTTTCCATCCCCAGCTCGATCGACTACCCGTCTCCCTTTACCGAAACACCGCAACATATAAATCAATTCCATCCTCTTTAGAATCTCATGACCCATACTCCAAATACTATATCTCTACAACCACAATCTAATCTTCTCGGTCTCGCACGCCACTGGGTTGATAAATTTGTATTTAAAGTTAAAATTCCACAACTACAAGTATAGCTACACATCCATAGTCCGCCTATATATATATAAGCTAACAACCTCCTCTCCGCTTACAAAAAGCCTCTCCGCAACATCGGCCGTCGTCACATCAACCCATCATAATCATCATTGTCATGAACCAAGATTTACGGGCAAGTCAACAGCAAGTCAACCGGAAAGCTATCAGTGGTGGTAATGAGCCCGTCAGGAACCCAGCGAATCTGTAAACAGAGATATTAGTACAGTCGCCGAAAAATAAGAAAGAAATATCCGGGACGGCTTACAGTGTAAGCACCCTCAACCGCGCTGTATGGGAAAGCGTAAAACCTGTCGGGCGCCTCACTGTAGGTAAGGATGCCATCAATGATAGCCCAGTCCGAGAAACGTGCCTATTCACAGCTGTTAGTTGCACATTCTCTGACATTTGATATATTATTATTCCTACCTCTGCGATTGCAAAGTCCCCAAATGCCAGCTGCTCAACCCCAGTGGTCCCAATTGGGATCAAGAAAAAGTTGTCAGCATCATCACCATTGATACCATTTGCCTTGAGCTCTACGGGAGCGACATCGTCCCAGAAGGCGGTGACTTCGGTTGCGGTAGGAGCATTGATGACTGCGTCCCCATTGTAGTTCTGAAGAGAAAGGCCATTAAGTTCCGTGTAGGGTGAGTTGACAATTTGGAATGTGAAGACGCGGCATTGGGCAGCGGCCTGAGAGGCAAGGAGGAGGACAGAGGCAATCAGGGGGTTGGTGAACTTCATGGTGATATTATTGAGAGCTGAAGGTGTTGGTATATCTTGATGCCTGATTGTGGTGAGCGATGAAGATGGTGAAGAAAACACTTGAGAGGATGTCCGAGGGAGCTTATATACACTTTTATGTCCGCTCCCTATGGCAGATGATGTAGTGAAGCTGATGCTGATATCGGGGCCTTGTTGACTATTCATCTGAGACAACGGTTCTGCAACATTCCATCCAACCAGAAGCCGGGGGCGGTTCTTGGTAGCGTCCGTTGCCAAGCCAATATATTGATAATATACATGTACATATGGTTTCTGAATAACGTGATTGAAAGGAACCCTGAGGTCATCCGAATATGGGAGATGGCCCCATAAATATCACCCGAGGTCTGAATAGAGTATTTTAAAGCGGTTAACCTTTTGGAAAGTTGGATGCTTTAATTAAGCACATATCTATATTAGAAGAAGTAACATTTTTTCAATATCAAGAATTTCTGTCACGATCGATATTAGTAACAAGCTCTCTATTGCCTTGCGAGTATTTGGATTTAGCATCCGAAAATATTAGTAGCCTTGTAGATAGTGTACCTCTCCTGGTAGTTACTGCCCACCCCACCTTACGAGTGATGACAGATGACGGATCACAAATCTTACTCGGGTATATTACACTGCATCCGGGCAGTCTGATTGGCTATACTGGGTGGGTAATGATAATCATCATTCCTCGTACTTTGGATTAGTAGAAATAGCAATATGACCGTCCGCCGCACAACCGTAATATTAATAACATATTGCATGTAGATCTAACATTATATTATATTAACACTGTACTGCTACACACATGTATAATTGCACGTATTATAATTAAAGACGTCTATCAGACAGCATCCGCGTGCACCGTCTATCACAAGAGAATACCTGCTCACTCTCACCGGTGAAGACAAAGCTACATAGTTTTGCGGCATTTGATTTTATTAGACCCAGCCCCGAAGCCCCCAAAATTCGGTGTCACCTTGGTCACTTGCCGATGCCAAGACCTGTAACCGGTTGTTGCCGGATAGTTGCTTGTTAAATATCCGGCCGGGGTTCCCCAAAGTCTCCTGAGGTAAGGGGGGGGGGTACTTTATGAGTTAAACCTAGTTGCTGGGCCTCGGATGCATCTATAACCCGGTGTAGAATAGACTTATCGCAAGCGAAATATTGGTATAATGAAAACATGTACTTTGTACTTACATGTATTTATAAGCTATAGCTGGCCATGGTACTTTACCTTCATGTGCTCGCGCAGGGTACTTGCAAGCTCAAGTGACATGAAGAAATGAATTGTGCTAGGTACATACTCCATGTATGTATAACGCCCGGGAGGCTGAGACCTACCCAGAATCTGGTTCACACTTCTCATACCGGATATGGCAATAGTTGAGCTGAGATTTCAAATAAAACAAATGCCAAGGCAGCAGGTTTGCAGATATGTCTAAACAGCTCTCAGCCTGCCGGGAGATACATATCGACATCATCCCTGCAGATGAGACAAGTTGGTATGAGTCCGTATGACTGCATTTTGTCAGCATAGATAGAAGATAGAGCATGTAGAGTACATAACAGGAAACTTGATTCGGGCTGGGAAACTTAAAATCAGCCTTGTTGCGGGTAGGGCGTTTTTATGTAGGTGAGAAAGCATGCGTTCCTGGATGGAATGCATTTGAATATCTGGAAGGATGCGTGTAACGTCTTCGACCATCTCTTCGGAGCAAAATGTCCGGACTGTATATACATACAACGTACGTGCAACTTCACTTAACTTTCAAACTCTGTATTATATACGGTGATCCAGGACATCACCGTTGTCAGTGTAGGTGGTATTCTACCCGTCCTAGATCATAGATGAGCCAGAACAACTCGATCGAGATCAACTCAGATGAGGTAACTAGCTCATAAGCGGTCCTTGGTATATATTAGTGGTCGCATTTTGGCCCCCGCACAATTCAGCTGGTCGGCATTTCACGCCAAAACAAGCTCAAGAGCGTTACAGTGGAATGTCAGAATTTAGGACTGAGATCCAGATTAAAGTGCATAAGGACTTGGTACCAGCGTTGGGTGGGAAGAATTCTACCCCGGGCTAGGGGGGCGGGGTAGAGGGTTGCACTACCGCCGCGCCCCTGGACCCAAGTCAAGACTCAAGTTGCCTTTATATATACTATTGGCCTATACTAAGCTAGTTTTGATATCCAGGTTATGAGCGCAGTTACCTAGTGGTTGGTATGTGTGTTTATATAGGGGATGGGGTATAAAGTATAAGAACTGGGGACTAAGACCCGGGCCTCCCAAAGCCTACTCTATATCTATCCCGAATGCAATCGTGTAGGTACATGTATATCACTGCAGTTGACATGTATATACTACCTGGACCTCATTCTCAGGAGTCAAGATGTCAGGGTATAATACGGGCACATCCCGGTCTTTGGCCAGAGCAGGAAGCTAGTGATATGGCTTAACCATACCTCTTCACCCACTCAAGATTGCAGAAAAACAAGGTACCCTATATATTTGCACACCTGCTACTAGGTTTAGTTAACCTAAAGTTTAAATGTTGGAACATCAACACTTACCGACCCAAAAAGGTTTGTTAGAGGACGATCCCCCCCAGAAAGAGAAAAATAAAAATAAAAAACCCCTCAAACTCGGCCAATCATGTTCTTTAAATCGCACATCCTATACTCGCTATATCTATATACCCACTAGATATTATCCACCTCGGTCTTGTCCGGATCCCAGGAAAGGTCACAATCTAGAAATATATATATATAGGTGCATCAACAGCTCTCATTCCGCTGTTCCTAGTTAGGGTGGGGCAAAGTGTGTGAGCTTGATTAAGCCCTCTCAATGGATGCTTCCAGTCAAGGCGAGGGGTCTGGGCTGTGATGCATAGTTGTTGGTAGATAGGCCTGATGTATGGAGTTAGAAGCGAGTCGAAGGAGCATCACTAGCTACATCTAGAGGGATTGCTCTACATTACCGGTTGGAAGGTTACTTATCTAGTCGATGTCAAGTCCACTGGGTGCACCTTCCGTGTGCACCGTACCCCCTCTAGTGTCATCAGGATATATAGCTTTGGTAGTTTCATGTACTTAGTAGTTGCTACTGATCAACACCTGAAGCTATTTACCACCCATAGGATAACCATCTTTTGAAGAATGAGCAGTGTGGGTGCCGGCTTATGGGAGCGATGAATTATAAGCAGAGCAGGATGGTGAAATAAGGTGCTGTGAAGGTACGTGAGTTTCTTTTTAGCCAAAACATGTAATAGAACTGAGTAGCTACATACAATATCCAGTACCCGTTGCCTTCAAATTTAGGCTGGTGGGGAAGTAACGGTCAAAGGAAATGGAGTCCCAGTTAGAGCCTTAGCTATTCTCGCAATTAGTACAACTCATGCTTGTCCTATTTTAACATATAGCAGTACGTACGCAGCTGGTGAAAAGCCTGGGATAAGAGACTACCTCACGTTCACAGCCCTTTTCCTTTCATATCAAGGCATGTTAACCACTAAATTACAGGTTGTAGAGATGACGTATTTAACTTTGAACTCGTGGCCATTGGTGTACGTAGGTCGCTCGTAGGGTGAAGTCGGATCTTGCCTGACGGCAGCAGTAACTAAGTCTTGGCGTCGCCTAAGTGAGTTCTACTAGTGGTTCAGAACCCAGACCACTGTCAGAGCTAGAGGCATGCGCATCACGCCCGCCATCGAGTGATAATAGCTAGTATTAATCTTGTCTCATCCCGCCTACCTGAAGGGGAAAAAGTCAAGCTAGTCCCGCATATATCATAGGAGCCTGTATGCCTAATTATTCTAATAGAGCATCTAGGTGTTCGGTTAGCAAAATGTCATGAAACCAACTCAGCTCTAGACCTACGTATCAAAAAGGCTTCGGTTAAAACACTAGAAACTAACAACTTGAAACGTAATTGATGGATTTGTAGGGGTTAATTAAACCTAGCCTTTGCTAGTTGAATATCGTTGGTGGGATTTGGGGCTAGTATCGGATTTTGGTTGTATCACTTTTTTAGGGGAAGTTGCTATATATGAAAGTGAAATCCGCTTTTCTTTATACATGTAGGCTCTCACTTACCGTGCACTTGGCCCGTACTATCTAGCTATTGGCAGAAAGGACTAGAGCCCGTTTGGGGAGTGCACCCTAGAAACTAAGTTAGGCTCAGGTCCTACATGTAGTACTATGCAAATAGGGAAATATTGAAATAAAGTTTTGATCTCGGTCTGCCAATTATGAACATGGATTATGTTAGTTAATTCTGCTACGGGCTTTGTGGGGATGTCTGTTGGGCCTGGAGAAATAGGTCTGATCAAATTTTTACGTGATTATAGGATTAGTATTACCTTGAAAGAATGGAATGTGAGATAGACAGGCTTTTAAGACAACAGAGTTTTTGTAGTGAACCAGAATTTGAGGGTCGATTAACCTTTGTTAACTATGGGTGGTTCTCAAATGCGCTGGGCCTGCAAGTACTAATTTATCATTATTCATGTGTGCTTTATAATCTTGTTGAATTGAGAAAGACTAATAGTTAAGTCTGCAAACACACTGTAGCTGGTAGAATCGAATGTACACCTAATAAATAAAGCCGTTCTGTGAATAAACCGTACCTGTTTGATAAATTCAATCAATGTCCACAAATCCCTCCGGGAAGTTCGAGTGATGTCTGGTGATTCGGTTGTTGGATTCCCTTCTAAACCACAAAATTAGTGTACCGAATGTTTTCTAATCGATTCTATTTCAGGCAAAGCTACACATTGGCTATATATTGTACCTACTCTAGAAGTATCATTGAGACCTTTGGTATTTTGGTAGAAATATAATAATCCTCTTTTTCATGATCGTATTGGTTGTTCAATTGATCGAGTTGTCTAGGCTCTGACCCATTATTACTCGAGCTCCTAGCGCCCGTAGTAGTTTAAATGTATAAACGTACAATCAATTTCACCCAAACTCCCATCGATATACTCGCGCGTTAACTAAGCCGCCGGATACCGCTGCAACCAAGCGCTTATCAAAAATTCCAACTTTTTAATTAACGACTGGGTATACTGTATATATCCAAAATGCTATCTCCTGTATGCGTAAGCTCTACCCCTACATGTATGTCCATTCACCAGATTAACAACCGGGCGTATATCTCCAAAACCAAAGACCCTAATTGTTGGCCCCAGAACTTTTGTCATAGCCTGCCAAAATTCTGGTGGCTTGCTGTGGCTTTCGCGTGAATTAAGAATATCAATTCCAGGGGAATCATATGAGTGTTGATAAGTCCGGATTAGTGAAAAATTTCTCCTTTATCTAGTTTTTGCACCATATCACATCCTTATAGAACAAATGGGAAAGTTACTTACAAGCCTGAGGTTGACTTATCCCTCGGACGGACGAAATCCCCAAATCCGCGACATGGACCGTGCACGCACTTAGTAAGGTAACTGTTTTTGTTTTTACGTGCGAGAGTAACAATAGAGCCAATTAAAAATTAGCATCAGCCACCACAAAGAGGGATGTCGCGAATTTGAGGTTATGACTGCAGGAAGTGAATTTGATTAACGTCGTCTAAAGCCTGATCGTGCCCTCTCACATATGCATAGAACCCCCACGCCAAGCACCTTTCCCAGGTGCAGGCCAGGTGATACCTGAATTTTAAGCTCAAATGTGATTACACACACGTGGCTTCGGTCATGGATTTGGGTATTAAACTGCCGTGCAATCGTGATACGTTTGAACGTCGGCCGGGCTTAAAATTTGGGTTTATGGACCCGAAGGGGTGGTCAGCGTAAGAATCGGAGTTCGAGCACCAGGACCCCAGTTTAATACTAGTGCCAATGATCGGAGATTTCTTAGATCGACGGTATCCACAGGCTAGAATCGTAGGTAGTTCAGGCTTGAAAAGGTATACACGATTGCTAGTCCCTCGTTACATTACATTGCATTAGCTGGCTGGGATAGCGTGTGTGCAGAATTAACCGACCTTTTTATAATTACACTAATATACACGCTTAAATCTGACCTTTACATAGAACGGTATATACTCAGTACAACGATCTATTAGTAAAAGAAATGTGGCTATCCTCAAAGCCTGGATCTGTCTATGCTTCGTAAGTATTGTCAGCCTAGTTTTTTGAGCTTCTCAGGGCGAGTATCTAGCTACAATGAGCGGGGAGCTAGGGTGGGCTCCTTTGCTCGCCCAACCCTAGCCCTGAGAGAATCAGAGTAAGTGAGTGATATCACATGACTCAAGCAAAAAGAGTCCCTCACAATCACATAACTTATCACCTGAAGCTGAATGGTTTTATACATATGGCATCGGCTAAAAATATTTCTTTAGGTGGGGGGGGGGGAATTTTGCACTTTCTCCAGCTGGCCATTTGTGGGGAGGCTTGGCGAGATGCTATTCTTAGTAGCAATTATTCTATTGAATAAGATGTCATTTAGGTGCCCATTTAACGGGGACTTCTTTGGGTGATATGTATCTAGAGAGTTGTGGGACAGAAACACAGTCATCTAGCCAATAGGTGCCATTTATTCTTGCAATGCAGGCCAGTCTGGTGGAAGACTGAAAATGTTATATATAGCTAGACTCGATCTTATACCGACTGGGAGAGCAGACTGCAGATTCCTCCACCTTCAAGCCAACTTTCTAGGAGTGGTAAGAGCGTTAACTCAGGATGTTAGCCGGAGCCACATGAGTTTCATGGATGTGATCTTTTGCTCCTTGACACAGGATTATCCGTGCTGTATCTACTTGTACATACACACCTGTAGATAGTACGTAGACATCACTACCTTTATAGGCGGCTTTAATTGTACTACGTACTTAGGTATCTTCCTCAGTTAACTGTTAGCTGGCGTACTGGCTTATGCCAAGGTTGACAATATGGCTTACAGAGCCCGCAAAGATTCTACGACTTGCCCCATGAGCTCCAGCCTTACAAAAGCCTTCCCGTCTTATCCATCGGACCTTGAACGAACTTATCGCGATTCTGTAGATACGAGCGAAACGTTGAAGCAGTTGCTTTTTAACACGTTACTACCTGGCTGTGTAACCATCCGTTTCTAAAAATAGTAACATGGCTGAGAAGAGCGAGACTGTTAGTAGACTCCCAACTCGCATGTATGTACCACCTATCGAGATCTTACCTTAAACTAAAGCCCTTTTATTTGGTGCCATGCAGGCTTCTCAGTTGAAAAGTCTCTATTTGTCGGGATGATTTCTGAGACAGCTGCGGAAGCCCATTGGATGGTACCCAAATTCAAAGAAGCAAATGTGCCGCTCCGCAGTTATTCGGGTTTAAGGTTTTACCTGTGCTGGGGGTTCATGCCCTCCTAGGCGGTATAGCCAAAGGATATATGTAGTACCCGGATCCAGCGTCCCCAGGGTAAAGCCAAACTGAAGCCCAACTTTTCTAAAATTCTTCCTAGAACATTGTGCTAATATTTAACACAATGTACACCAAACCTCTCGAGCGCTCCAGTAGTGGAGCCACTGATACATCAACGGCCTCTTACCGCGAGATGGAAAAGGTTATCTCCAATAATCGTTCCTGCGGCTGGCTCATCATCCGGGTGATTCAGATAATTATTTGTGCTCTTGTGCTTGCGCTCTCAGTGTTTATTTTGATTTCAACACTGACCGAGGATCATGTATGGCGGGGATTTGAAGGAGATACAGAGGTGGTTGTGCTGGGGAATGCGACGATGGAGACTATGCAAAACTTCTTTCCCTTGTACATTCTTCTGGGCGTGGTTAGTAATATCTCTGCCCTGGTCTCTGCTCATGAATTGAAAGCTGATTTGAAGGCAAAATAAATAGTCAGCACTTTCATTCTTGTCATGCGTTATCTCCCTTGTTACCTATTGCTGCCACAGACTCAGTATCAAGCTGGTCGTCTTCTGGGACTTCCTGATGGCCGTCGGCTGGATAATTGGCTCCGCGTTTGTGGGAACATTTATTAACTCCCAAGGTGGTTGGGGAGAGAAATACTGGTTAATTACACTCTACAAAGTCAACCTCCTCCTTGGTATTCTCTGCATGTCGGTCTATCGATCCTTAAGCTCCCGCTTGCCTCCCTGCTAACATCTCGCACTAGCATCCAATTTATCCTCTCAGCTAGCTTAGGGATCCGCCTTCACAATGCCTCAAAGCGGAGGGCAAACTCAACATACAATGGCCCCATGCGCCCTCCGGCTCCTGCCTACACTTCAGACCAGGAAAATAGAAGCACATATTCAGCGGTTGGGGGGCCGTATCAAAATTATAGTAACTTCTTGACGTTACCCCCCCCGGAACCCCCGATCCAACCCCCGGTATATAGGCCGTCGGGGGAATGGGAGGCGGTCTTACTCGATGGGAAAGACGCGCCAAACTCCAGATTGGCTTAGTATAGTTCGTTCTGCTCAAGAAAGAGGGACGATCCCATCGGTTTTTCATTTAGACTTTTGTATATTTCGTTCTTTGTTTTTGCGTTAAGCTTGGTGTTTGATTATGATATGGGCGGGCTTGACAGTCTTGGCGTTTTTCTTTTGTGGGTTACATTTTTTTTAAGGACAATCGTTTGGGGATATTGTTTACTCCGAAATCTTGACAAAATAAAAATAAATAAAGTCATCTCCTGAGGTCACGTCGCCGTACTCTTGAAACAGCTCACTTTAAGTGGGAGTGTTCAAATTCCACCTACTCCTATATATATAGCTAGAAAGGTAGCATATAGTATCTAGGCCCATAGCTTAATTGAAGGAGGTATATCGGTATATCGTCTGAGCTGTCGATCATGCTAGCATGCTTTTAGTAATTCCCTAGCCTATATAACCTCCCTCATCAGGACCGTTGATCCAGGGGAATACTCAAGTCAACCTTCTGGCTGTCGGGCGTTTATCTACCCCCGTAGACGAGAACATGGTAAACGGCGCGATTGCAGGAAGCCGTGATAAAGAGGGGTTGATAATTAGGAATAGAAGAAATTCACGAAACCTCTGCTGAAAAGATGAAAGTATATTGCCTTGGGGGGATCTGGTTTCTTCGGTTAGTTATACTTCATTTGTAGTTGTTTATAGGAAAACATGTTTCATGTGAATGAGTGGCATTTGGGCTAACTTACAGCTTAGAAGTTATATACGTTAGCTATAGGTGGCAAATATATTTGATACCACAGTTTACCGGGCCATGGCCGGGCGATGGTGTACTGATGATGGCGTGGTTGCCCTACACTCATGCACACATGGATCCATCCTGACAAACTAGCCTCATATTGTAACGAGTGATCAGGTTGCTACACATGCGATCAAACCCATACATACAAGTTTCAATACTCAATACACCCGAGTGACTTTCCGTGATGTATCTTGAAGCACGAGCAATCACTCGAACCCTGGAGGATTTGTCTTTGTAGATTTCTAACTCCCCGTTGAACTTCGAACAACGCACAATAACACACATGTATAATCAATTTGATAGACGCACATCTCAATTTCGACTTCAAATCTGGCCATGGGAATCAAACAACAACTACTTTATTCTTTACCGACTCGCTGGACCGGGCCTAGATTACATATTATAAAAAAAAATTAAACCCGGGAGCAATAGACTACATTTTCGTGGTCGTGGGCGCATGTATTGGTAGAGCTACCCTATAAGGGCCGCACTCTGGTGTAAGAGGGCTAGGAACTGGCCTAATGTATTATTACTTACATGTCCATGTACATCTTACTCAAGTACATGTATGTAGCAATAAATCTTCGTATGCTACATGTTAGTAATTACACGTAGTTAGGTCACATGTGTAAGGTTTTAGGGGCCCAGTTTCTCCATTTATCAGAACGTAATCGATAATTATAACATAACAGCTCGCTGCCTCCACCGTACCGTCCCCTCATGTTTCCGACATTCTGAACTCAAACCCCCAGCTGTACAGCGCCCGTGATACATACACGGTAAACCCGCGGCCTTCCGCCCCTTGTACTCGTAAAACATGTATCTAAGTCGATTTTATATATCGATATTTAGATACACCGTTTCTTTCAATCTGCATCGCCAGGCAACACTATCGATACCGTATTGGGATAAATATGGCTTCCGGGTACTACTTTATATTCATTTTGTCCCTTATCTTTCTCCTTTTTGCCTGATCCTATATTCCCCACAGTAAGGTTCCCTGATGATCTGGGAACTAGGGATACTCCCAGTAACCGCTATGGGCTCCATAAGGGTGGCGATTGCCAGTAATCAGTGGTGCCTCCCATTTTTGCTCGTAGTAGTTTTATGGCGATAGCCCTGAACGCTGTGGAGCTAGCTATCAACCTAGGTATGGAAGATACAGTGGTGCATCGGCGGCCCTAACACATCTAACATGGGAACCACAAACGCCAGTTGGGGCAAGGCCACGACCAGGCAACGTACAATATATAAGGAGCCCTGTCTACTCGCAACCGGCCTAGAACGATTGCGTTGACTTTTGATGATGGGCCTTATTAGTGTGTACTTCATTTGGTTGATAATGTAACTAATATATATGAATGGGACATTGATGACAGGAATCAGCGTTAGATATATATACCGAGAGCTAGAGTCTTCTGGATCTATTTACTTCGCAAGCGATGTATCAAGGCAACATTTTTAATCATGTTAGATAAATCCTAATATAGTTTCCCGAATACGTTCTCTAATTTGTTAGTTTAGAGGTATAATGATCTGGCCGTAAAGGGGCAATTGACTGCCCCCGAACCCACTGGCCTGCAATTATCAAAGGAGCCTACGAAGATAGTCATCAGATTGTTTCACACACGTCAGTATACCGTCTAAAAATATTTAGGTTAAAGCTTTGACTGGCATGTGTATAACTATGCGGGATCACCCAGGCCTGGACGCTCTACCACATGGGATCAGCGAATTTATCAAATGATTCGAGACGGGTAAGCTCTCACCAGTATTAGTCAGTGTAATATATACTACTTACCCCGCTGCTATATCTTCTAACACGGAATTAGTTGGCCGCTACTGAACCTATACGCGGGCCCCGTCCGTCCTATGTAGTGGGGCATGCATGTATGAAGACAATGCAAATGTTGGGGTACCATGTGGTAGTGTGGATCTCGACACCAATGATTACAAGAATATCACCCCAGATTTGATGCAGGACTCGACAGACTTCGACGTTGACGATGTATTGGAAGAAATTTTAAGTACCAAAGCGCATTGAGCATTGTGTAAGTTAAAACGCAAGAAGACTAAAATAACTACTAACTGTGGCAGGATAAAGGCACGACATACATCCCCAAACGGTTTCCAGTTTGGCGGAATATCAGATCAATGCTGACCTTGCACGTGGGTATAGACGTACGGTTAGCCTATCCTATTTGCGCCTATAATGCTAACCGATGAACTACAGATGTGACTCTCGGGGTTTCTTGGTGATCCCCCGAGCAATTGGTACAGAACATAGCGATATATGAAGGGATATTTAGAGAGAGACTTTGCTTTGAAACTTGTGGGATACCAAATGAGAAATGAAGGGTTTGCTGTCAGTCATTGCTGAGCTAACTCGGTAGTGCTGGGTATCAATTACATTACTCCACATTAAGAATAGAAAGAATTACACAAGAAAATGAATACTCCAAACTCGTAGTGAGCTATGACAGGTGATGACTGCTTTACAATAAAAGTGATACTCCAGCAATCGTAATTAAACAGGCTAGATGCAGTAGCATCGTAGAGGGCGTCGACATGGCCAACGAGGATCCGCTGGTACCTGTCGAATTCGCCATAGTCAGGTCTGTAATCCCGTCGGCACCGCGTGTGGAAGTTGTGGTGACACCAGTGGTGGAAACCTTCTTCTCCGCATCGTCGAATGGGTACATGGATCCCAGCTGGAGAAATGGAAAGGACGATGTGACATTAAGATTCGGGCATACATCATGTATAACAGCAATCACATCTCCCTGTGTGGCGTTGTTTCCCTGAAATTCGCCTGTGATAATGGTATATAGGAGCTCGGATTGCATGAAGCATGTGGCTTCGTTACAAAACGTCTGGTTCCTCGCGATAGCCTCTTCCCTCGACAAGTGTGAAAAGCGTGACGCCTCAATGGACGGCCATACTGCTACATCCACATCTAATTCAGTGAGCGTGCAATACTCTGTCGAATTACTACCATCCGCGCCTATTAGCCCTCTTCCCCGCGCACTACCGACTAGGTACACTCACAGATCTCTTATACACTTCTCCCAAAACATCCAATCTAGCCACTCGGCCTCTCCATCCCGGTAAACAAATCCAAACGCACTTGCGCCGGAACCCGCTCCAGGCACAGTTAGTCCCGACTCGTTCAAGATCGCTTCCGGGTCTGTGTAATCGTTATACATAGCTGAGAACAAGGTATCGAAATCCGCCGAGCAATCTGCCTGCACCGTAGTCCTCCACGACGCCAACGAGCTATAGCAGGGTTCTGTGCACACATCTTCATAGAGCGCGTGGTATGCTGTAGACGGGATATCCTTAGTGATCGAGGTGTAATTTACCGAGTCTGGCCCGACAAACATAAGAGAATTTGAGCAGTTCAATGGTGCGGAGTAGGCTGATGCGCATTTGTCCGAGAGGACGCCAGAGGGGATTATCCCGTTGAACGTCTGGTTGACAATCGTTATACCATTTGAGGTGAAGGTTGAATTAAGAGAGAAGAGAGCATGGGTTAGGGGAAGGAATCCAACGGCGAGGGTTCCCAGAAGGGTATATGGTGATGGCATTCTTCCTATGCTGACAGTACCACCTGTTTGAGGGTGGGTGGTGGGTGGGTGTGTGGAAGTAGGTAGGTGCAAAGCGATCGATCGAGCCGGGGGAGGGGTGAGTTTAAGGAGAGCGATGTGTTAAAAGAGTGACATCCAGTGTATTTTTTTTTCCCTTTCTCCTTAGAATGAGCGTATAGGTGAGTTGAGGGGGGAGGAGGGGGAACGAACGGACTGTAGAGTAGACTGAAGACTCAGTGTAAGGTTAAGCTGGTAAGGTAAGTATGTAAGTAGGTACATGTAGTAGAGCAGAGGTAGCCTGGCTAGGGTGGTAGTTATTGATATGGACTGTAAAGTATGGGGGCCCTGCTGTTTTTTGTCTATGCTCTGGCCTTAATCTCACCTCGACCTGCCTACTACAGATCGACCCACCGAAACGATGAACCACGCGGGGTGCAGAATGCAGAATAGGGGTTGACCCCCGCCCGCCAGGTCCAGCACGGTTCCATTTGTGGCACAGGTGGCGGTGCAAATGTCACGATGCCCGTTGAGATGGAGATGAGATGGCGGTGCAGGGACCATCGCAGGTCAACCAGAATTAAGGGTCTAGCAACACATATAAATCATACATGTAATTAGAATAGATGAAGCATACTCTACATGTAGGTATATGTATGTACTTGCTTACCAGCAATAGAACCAGAAAATAGGTGCAAAGGCGGCCAGGGCTGCGGACATGGTTGCATCAGCAAGACTTCATTTGTCTCCTGATGTCTCCTGAGCCTCAGGAGACTCAAAAAATATTCAGGAGCCTCAGGAGACTCTCAGGAGACCCGGGAGACTGTTGGGAGACTGCATACACAAGTAGTAGTTTGCTGATGTGTGACAGGGATTTGCATCCGTTTGCTATCAGAATCATGGTGGTCGCATTCAAGTCCGGTGTCCCGGGCCAGTTGTGTTCGTTTGCAATAGGAACTGTGCTGTCGTTCAAGTCCAGTTCTGTTTGTTTGCGATCGGAACTGTACTATCGTCATGGTAACATTGAATCAGTGCTTATGGAAAGCATCAGCAAGACTTCATTTGTCTCCTGATATCTTCTGAGCCTCAGGAGACTCAAAAAATATCCAGAAGTCTCAGGAGACTCTCAGGAGACCCGGGAGATTGTTGGGAGACTGCATACACAAGTAGTAGTTTGCTGATGAGCATAAAAGGCCGTTCCTTTAGAAAATAAATGGTAAAGCAATTTGAAAGCAATCGATCATGGCAGTCAAAAGTCACGAAGTCTCCTATAAACACCGTGCATATATACATGCACTACGCTTCAGAGCCCACTGGAGTTATCAGCAGATCGCACGAGATCAACACCTTAGTGTCAGCACAGTATGGTCTATTTGTGGTGGACCCGTAACACCAAAGAAAAAAAGAGGCAGACCTATACTTATCGATACACCTACCCGTCAATCACTTGTCAAAAGAGCTACCCTCAACGCCGAGAATCGCCGTAAACCTCTGTTCCAAATCGCAGTCAAGCATGCTGCCATCGCCACTTCAAACTATTCGCCGCGCTTTCTTAAAGAGTACATGCGCATGCACATGAGAAAGTTACGCTTGTTTACCAGAACTACAAGCGAAAAGAGATTAGAGCTTGTCAAGACATCAACACCTGGACAGTCCAAGACTGGAGCAGACGATCTTTCAGATTTACAACGATTACCAAATAACATCGCGAAGACACTACCTTGAAAAGAAAGATCAAGAAACTACTACTTCAGACAGCCTCCCAACAATCTCCATATCTCCGAGAAATCGGCGCCCTGATATTTTTGAGCCTCCTGAGGCCAGTGAGACATCAGGAGACATAAACGTCTCACTGACGGCGAAAGAGGAGTGCTCACACAGGATCGCATTGCACTCGTTTTGCTCAAGCTCATATGAGCATGCGCTATCGCGCGGTACAGCGCGATTTCGCGATCGGACGCGATAACTTAACGATCACTTCAAAGCCTATATCGACAAAGCTTCTTCAACCTACCTCTATCCCTTCTCAGATTACAACTCTTAGACTTGAAAGCACGACTTTCGGCCATTAAGATAACGCCCAAGACATCGCCATCATCTGAACAAGGCCGAAAGACACGCAGATAATACGCCAACTCTAGACCTACCAGCCGCCTCCTGATTCAACTGATTGAAAATGCCGTGACTCAAAGCGCAGGCTGGCGCTAGAAACCCGGCGCCTGGAAAAGATGGACAAGACAAAGAATTTACAAGAGCGGCATGATAACTCCGCAGTGAAATCCTAAAGATGTCGATACTACGCCCAAAGACCGCCAGCTATTGCAAACGGTGGCCATACCCGCGAAAGCGAACGATTGTCAATCCCATCGCGAATGACGGAACGCTTATCAACCCAGAGCTGAATCGCGAATCGAGATTCACGACCGAACGCTTATTCTCTATCGCACGTATCTTTTATTCAGATTATCACCGCCCAAGTCTCATCGTTTCAATTGAATCAAATCTCTCTCTATCGACTCTCTCCGAACGAACAGACGCACGATCATCAAAGAAACTACTACTCAGATGCAGCCTCCCAACAGCCTCCCGGCCTCCCGAGAAATTTCCTAAGACTCTGATATTTGAATCTCCTGAGGCCAGAGACCAGGAGACAAACGGTCTCACACGATATCCTAAAACCCCTACTGACGATTGCATTTTCTGGCTCTATCATTGCAGTTAAAGAGGATCTCTAATTCACCCTCCCAAAACAAAACAAACCACGCTCAGAATAACAACCACAACCTACAACATCGCAAGGAAATAACGCTGAACCCCGTATACGCTGCAGCAGACTAGTTTCCAATCGCCTCAAGAACCAAAGAAAATCCAAAAACCACCAATCAGAGCGCGATTAATGCTAACAACCCTGCGAGAAATCTGCAAAACTCAAGAAACAAATGTTTAGAAACTCCCATACAAATTTTTGTATCGGGCAATCAGCAACATAGTATACATACATATCTTCACCAGAGATATCTGGTTCAGGGTTTCTTTGTGATGGCTCTCACATAAGGGAAATAAATATTCATAATAATTTAAACTCCATTTTCCTCATGTGGTGATTGTTCTACAGTCACGCACACTCTTTTTAGCCTCTTTTTATGTGTATTTAAAGGGTCTTATCAAATCAAACACAACCTTGTGGTAGGAATTGCGGGTTCAGGGTCAGGGTCAGGGTTACTGACACTAAGCTGGCACTAAGGAAAAGAAGTCCCCCACGCACCCACAATCCTACTACTATTTTCTATCACGCTATTTCCTATTTCCTACAGTATATAAGAGTCCTATTTTTTGTATCTAGAATAAGCAAGCAAGTTTACCTGACGAAATCCACAACCTTTGGAGAGAGCGGTCAGGTGAAAATCCTTGGCAAAGACGGCCTGTAGGGTATGAGTAGTAAGCAGCCACCCACTCACGGCAGATGGCCCGATCCACGCCGGGGTCCCAGGTGCTGCCAACTACGATTGAAAAACCCTAACCCTGGTAAAGTTAAAGACACTAGTATTTTTTACTCTGGGTGTGATCAGATGAACTGCCAGAGTCAACGAGAAATAGCATGTACTTCTACATACATACACACTGTACCAAGACAAAAATTTAGATGTAGTATTTATTTATTTATACTTCATAGTACTTTATATGCATGCCATAAACCTTTGTAGATTATACCTTTTACGACCAAAGTACCCATGTTTAGCGATACAAACCAATTAACCACTCAGTCAGTGTTAGACAAAGATTCCATCACTTAAAGAGGCGTTAGGAGTTATCTCAAGATGGAGCTCAGGGAATTCTAGAATTTTAAGCCAACTTTCCAGGTGTGTATGATGTGTTTTTTAAAGTAGTCTTTCAAGTTTTTAATTCTAAATTTATATAGTATTCTCATATGAAATTTTCGTTACAACGGCCATCCAAACTTCTGTATTTCTACATATGTACATGTGTATAGTTTTCTGGCCAATGACGAAGGGGGCCAATAATTGACTAGTAGTCCCTCACTCACCTTGAGAGGTTCACCATTATTATAGAATGGATGTTCCATATTATTTCTAGCTACGATATCCGTACACACGACACAAATTAGCAAACGACAGTAAGACTCTATTCACCCATGTTTATATCTCCATCCATTTCTTGCACTTCTATATTCCCCATTAAACACTTCCACAGCCCTTTCCCGAGCAAGTTCACTACTACCCATGGCCTCCCGTACTTCACCACCTGCCCTGAAGAGATTTGAGACCTTGTTCTCGCCGAACCCGAGATGATGACCTTCACAACACCTTCCTCCCCATTTCCCTTAATAAGTATTATATCTCCATCCTGAACCGTTTCAAAGACAGTGATAATGTACTCTATACCCCGCGGCTGTACTCTTTGTTTAAAGATGGAAGTACCATGAAGTTCATCCTTCCACCCTGTTAACGTATCCGCAAGACCCCCAGGGTTAAAATAGCGGTATTGTGGGTGTGAAGGACGTGGGGGGTCAGCCTTGGGCACAACGACAGATTTTTGTAGGTCGTGAATGTTTAAATACCCTAGACGGGGTGTTTGAGAGGCAGGTGTCGCCGGTGTTTGTTGTTTCAGTTCTTTGAGAAGGCGTTTGTGCATCGGCAGTGGGGTTCCAGGATCATCAGGGGTCATAAAATCTGGGTCAGGAACGGAATCTGAGAGGTCGTCGGTGTGATCAGGTACGGAAGGATGGTAACATGATAGAGGGGGTGACGACGTGATATCGATATCTGAATGGAGAATATCCAAGCCTTCGGTCTTGAGGCGGTGATGTTTCGATTTTTGGGGCGAGACATAGTCTTCTATCAAGTCTATGATTGAAATTCGGGCATCATTATCCGGTAAAGGCATGATATGAGTTGGAGGCGGTGAGGAAGGCGGTGGAGACGTTTCGGGAACGATATCATCGCTGGGTACTTGTTTATGTCTAAACGCCAGTTGAGTGGCCTGGAAAGATACTGTAGGCGATACCTCTGATACAGGTGCCCCCCACCCTGGTGATCGCTGTAACTTCTCCTTCGCCTTCACCGGAGAGGCGGCGGCAAGGAGATCAGGGTCTATAGCGAAGCCTCTCGTCTTACGTGATTGGATTTGTGCGCTTGATGTAGGAAACTCGGAAGGCCCCTGTGTTCTTGTTGGTATTGGCACCGGCAAATGTTTATCTTTCTCTATCGGTCTCGACGTTATATCATTCTCGATAACCCTTCCACCAGCCCCCCTAGGAGTCGAGGGCGTGTCTTTAGCCAATAACCCTCTCTTCGGCTTCTTCTTGGACCCATTCCTCTCGTTCGCCTCCGTTAATGCGAAAAGATCTGGATCTATATCATTGTAGAAGCCCTTCCGCTTTCCTGAGCTCTGTGCTGGTATCCTTTGCCGCGGCTTCGGCGTTGAGCGTAATGATGACTTGGATTGCTGTGGTGGTGAAGACGCTAGTACTTCTAACCCTGGAGGGCACTTAGATGGGGGCATTGGTGACTGGGATACTCTCTCGAAGCCTTCAATATCGTCGACGTCATCATGGCATTGGTTTTTTTGGTGTTGATCCTGGTAGCTGTTGTGTTAGTTACCGTTATGTTGTAGTTGTTCGTGGGTGCTTGAGAGAGGGGATAAGTTACTGACGACCTGTCCATATCACTTTGTCTAGCTACATGTACTGTAGGGATCATCTTGGACGTCTAGGCAGGTAGGTATTGAAGTACTTCTACAGTTGTGCAGTTGTAACTCTTGTTTGGGGGTACGAGCTTTACTCTACCCAGTTAGCCCAATGCATGTACCATCACGTGGATTATGACTAGCTTGGTTGAACTACAGCTCGAGATGCCGGATTGCCAAGATTCCAATATCTGCTCTAATTTCACACGGGATAGCAGGATACGGATATATCTGAGGTAATGAGTTCCGGTGTATTGAGCTGCGACTGTATGTACGAGTAATTTGTAGCTGAGAGCACACTATTGCTGTCGTTGATGTCCGGCAACGTCATAAATCCAATTGCAATACAACCTACACCTACCATAATATCCTAGGTTCCAACTATAACCCCATCCCCTACCAAGCGAGTTCACCACCTACCGAGTGTAAGGTCCTTTCACACGCAACAGATGGCCTGAAGGGAGATTTGGGTTGGAATTGGGTGCTGCACTCGTTGGGTGGTGAACTCGCTGGGCAGGTAACGAGGGTATAGAACCCAAAATATAGCTAGGGCAAGTACATCATAGCTACTCCCGATAGGATATACTTACATATACTTACCTAGAGTTAGACATTCTCTATACACACTGGGATCACCGATTCTCGTGGGGGGCTCGATCGTGTACATGGGAGCCGTTCGTTCGGGCTAACCTTCGATCTGATCATAACTTTTAAATCGCATTAAGCTCCTCTTGCAGCCCCCATATTCCGCAGGTTTCAATCAACTCTGGCTACTTGGGAATTGTTTTGCGATTCGGTAAAGATAAAATAATGACCACTTGCACGAAAAGCATGTTTCACCATTCAGTAAGTCTATTGCCATTTCATATAACAACAAGATTTATAATAATCAATGAAATAAAGCCAAATTAATCCAAGATCGCAAGGAAATACGTCAAGCTTTTCCTGGCCGCCTATATCTAAGGCCCCCAGCGCACCGGCGGGCACTAGGGTGCCGTGATTTCGTCCTTCATAAAGCTCTTCATCGGACGAAGGCCCCACCTATCAAACATCGCCTTATCTTCATCCCAGCCGCTACAGTCGGTAGTCAACATCTTCTCGCCGGTGAAAATAGCATTTGCCCCGGCCATAAAGCAGAGGGCTTGCTGCTCTTCGGACATTGTTATTCTACCTGCAGCCAGTCTGATGATACTAGTTGGCATAATGCAACGGGCGGTTGATATCGTCTTGAGAATTGATGTGAAAGGTAGCGGCTTAGTGTCTCCGAGAGGTGTGCCCTTGATCGGAACCAAAGAGTTGATCGGCAATGACTCGGGGTGTGAGGGCATAGTTGCTAAGGTGTAAAGAAAAGAAACATGGTCCTCCTGCGTTTCTCCCAGTCCTAAAATACCACCTGTACACACACTAATTCCAGCATCGCGAACATTCGAGATAGTGCCCAGACGTTCGTCATAGGTGCGAGTAGTGATAACTTTAGGATAGTGCTCCCTCGAAGTATCGATGTTGTGATTATAGGCTGTCAGTCCAGCCTCTTTCAACTCCTTCGCCTGTTCATCATCAATCATTCCTAACGTAACGCACACCTCCATATCCATCGCCCTAACACCAGAAACCATCTCCTTGATTCTCTTCAAGTTTGTCTTGCGACCCCGCATGTCTCTCCATGCTGCGCCCATACAGAACCGGGTGCTACCATTTTCCTTAGCAATTTTGGCGGCCTCGAGGACGGCCTCGACGTTGGAGAGCTTGGTGGCTTTGAGACCAGTATCGTAGCGGGAAGACTGGGAACAGTATGAGCAGTCTTCACTGCAACCACCGGTTTTGATGTTCATAAGCGTGCACATCTGGATAGAGGACGGGTTATGAAACCGGCGGTGGATTGTTGCCTACCCACACTCACAGGTGAGTTAGGTTTTTCTATCTCATCTCCTGCATCGGAAGATGGGAATACTTACTGCAGAAAAAGCCAATTCTAAGGTGCCAGTGTTGTATATACTCTCAATCTCGGCCTTTGTCCAATTGTTTCTAGGTTCTTTTGCAGCAAGGGCATCCCGAAGGGGCGAGAATGAAGACGGCTTTGGCTCAGCAACAACATTGACTGGCTCACTCGAAAGGGTAGCAAGTCCCCGACGTTGGACATGACGATGCGAACTCCTGACTGCAACACGCAGTGTTGTCAATGATAGTCTTGCGGGGTTCATCGTAGGCGAAAGTACCGGATGTATTTCGATGTCTCAGGTTTGGAAAGGTATGGAACGACGGCGAAGAGGTACGGGGGTGCCTATGTACGGGCGTTGCTGGCCCCTGCGGGGTATGTATATAAAGATTTAGAAAGATTCTGACTACCGCCAATCAGTGCAATTGCATTTTCCTGCTCTTTGCGCCAAGTCGCGCTATTCCTACTTTGTTTTTATTTGACAGGGGATATATTTGTTCTTCTTCTACATTGTATGTAACTACATGTAGTACACACACATCTCTTAACACCACAAACAGGTACCTCAGACTTTACCTGCGACTTTTATTCATCCGGCGTACCGGCAGTTCGCGTGATCAGTGGGAGAAAGCCTCCGGTAGGGGACGGGAAAGGTTACATGTAATTCTTCCATAAATTGGGTTGTGTTTTATCCCAGCTGTGGCTGAGGCACGCATACATGTAGTCAAGGTCTTTACTTTTTGTTTGGTGTTACGCCGAAACAGCGATTTGTGGCCCAAATGTTGAAGTAAACAGTCCCAACCAAAACTACATGTATGTGCATGAATTATTTACATATGGCTTTTTGTAATGGCTGTACATGTACATGTATGTATGCCTAAGCACATGTAGGTGCTTTTGCCAACATTATTTTTTTTAAAAAAGAAAAGAGTACAATTGTACAAACAATTGTCTGCCTATGTACATGTAGCTACATACATACCCGATCGCGAGAAGTAATGTTATTATATGGTATGTTACTCTAGATATGCTTGTTTATTGTATAGATCACGAGCAGTAAATTATAAATGTATGGCTTGTATACAGTACTGTACCTAAAGTAATATATGTATCGTTGAAAGGTTCGAGAGCAACGACGTACCGCAAACAACCAGTCTCCTCGCTCCTTCTAACCTCCAAGGTGTCGCAACCGCACCTGCACCATCTGCACCCCAATTCAACTAGTTGTTATCATGTCCCTAAATTTACCAGATGCTGTAAATACGTCCCTGTTCACCTCTCCGGCTTTTTCTGGGAAAATCAGCCGCCAGTCGCTTATTTCTGTAAGTACTTGTCTAGTCTACGAACACTCGGGCCTAACATAGTCGTAGTTCATGAATAATAAACGTCTCAGAGACCACCCCAATCGAGATCTCCTTCAAATTCCTGCCATTGACGCATTAATTAACCCAATCCTCAACCCATCCTTAACAGCTGCTCAAAAAACCCTTCCAAAACGTCTTCATCTCCCCGTAATCGAACTCACATCCCGTGGGTCTTGCGGAAAAACTCACCTTTTATACCTCATCTGCGCCATTGCAATCCTCCCATCCCGAGTTGGGGGAAAGGGTCGCGCAGTTGTGATAATTGACTGCAAGTCGCAATTCTCTGTCAATAGGCTATATGAGGTAATGTGGGGATATGCCAAACAGAACCTCCAGGTTCGGTCTATGTCCAGCGGTCGGCTCTACGGCTTGCTCAAAATTGCACTTTCACACGTACACATCTTTCGCCCGACATCCTCTGCACAGCTCCTTCTCACAATTCAGTCTCTGAAATCATATCTCTATACTGCCGAGCACCAATCCTTCGAGCGCCGCATCGATAGTATCCTCATCGACGGCATCTCGAGCTTCATATGGCGTGATCGTTGGAATGATTATCACGCCGTGATGCTATCACAGGGGCACCCGGATTGGATTGATCTTCGGGAGCGGTATGACAGTGTCGTCCATGAGCTGCGGGATGTGGCCGGAGTTCTGGGCGCCTATGTAGTAGTTACAAGTCTTGGACTTTCAGGGTGGCGGGGCGGCGATCCGGATGCGCAATCAGCATTGCGTAGCGGGTGGCCCACAGCAGAGGAAAAGGGCCCTCTAGAAAGGCCCTATTTGAGAAATGCACTACCTGCACCATGGACAACATTTATCAATGTTAAAATTGTGCTACGACATTTCTGGTCTCAGGGTGGAGGAGGAAGCTTTGTGGGGTTCTCGGATACTGTGGGGCTTGGTGGAGGCTTACAGAGGGCCGTCAGCGAAGCCAACGGCGGGACCGGACAATTTTGGTTCAAGATAAACGCTAAAGGGGTAACTGTTAGTGCCAGTGCGAGCTTGTGAGGCGATCTAGTGGCGTGATGACCTGGGAATTTCACTTTAAGAGATCTCTGACATGACATTATAGACTACATGTAGTAGTATTTTAGGCTGCTTCTAAAGGGGATTACCTTGATTAGGATGTCTATACAAACACGAATTAGTTAATCATAAGGAGAGAAAAGGCAAACTAGTAGCAGTATAGACCTGGTACGTGGGGCAGCTTACAATGTATCTTTGAGCACCCCAATATAAATTCTCCCATTTCCGACCCACTTGGCGACAACCTTAAATGACACAACTATAAATACCCTCTAACCACTTATACCCTATCAAGGTACAGGAATTATGTCCCGTATTATGGATACTAAAACCCAGTACCCGGCCCCCTAAGTTACATACGAACCGCTCACCTTTGTGGTGATGAATTTACCATTACATACTTTATCGTACCTTTAACCTTTGTTCCTTCATCCCTTCTAAGGATTTACACTAGGGAGAAACTTGATACCCCTAGCAATCTAAATTTCGTGTTTTCCCCTTGGGCTTCACGGTTATAGCACAGAGTTCACCAATTTAAGGTACGTTCTACGTCTCCCCAAAACGCAACTTCTGCTAAGTGATTCTAGAGCTCCAGAGCTCCCGGTTCGTTTATTTAGATATAATATTAATATATTAGAGGTTACATGCTCCAATGTGTATCCCCCAAAGCTTTTTTACTAACGACGTGCTTGTCTGCTTTGCCTACAGGACTTAAATTTGGTCCGTTATCTGCTCACGTGTGCTTGAATTTTTTTATGGCTTCTTTTCAAACCACTCTCTGTATCTAATTTAATTTAGCCTCGTCAGCAGCCTTTCACTTTAGTTAAGATAACTAGCCAGCGTGGCCGAACCCCCCCCCCCCCCCCCGGGGACCAAGGCGAGAAAGAGTACTTCTTCGCTGAAGGGCAAAGTACATACCTCTAGTTTTAGGTACTGAACACGTCGTAAGACATGACATGTCTGATTTGGTTTCAGTATTGGCGCTCAGTATTTTCTCATAGCCACCCTATTTATCCTTATTTAATGTATACCCTCATCAGCACGAGGATTCATGGCGGCAGCTATCAGATTAAGGAAACCGTTTCAGTCTTGCGCCTATGTCTTATCTCACACATACCTCGATCGCTCGAGGAAACGTTAACAAACCTTTTTTAGAGCTACAAAATTCTACCCCAGAGGTGAAGGTCCCAAGCTATTCATGCGCTTAACTCGCTTGTACCAGTATCGATCTCTAGTCACGTGGCGGTGCTCCGGTGATGCCCCTCCTTATTTTGGCTTGCTGTTGTCTCACCAGCAGATATCGGCAGGAGAATATTGATCATGTCGATGAGACAGTGCACGGATCCTCGTCGCCACGAGGTTATTCTCAGCATGCCAGAATGAATACGGATCGCCTTTTCTGTGGACGGGGAGCTTGTATCTCAGGAAGTAAGCGCTATTGTATCTATCCCACTGGTCCCAGACTAGCAATCTCTTTAAGCTTCTATTTCTACTGTGTAGAATTGTATTGTAAATGTTACGTTATGTTCCCCCAAATATTATTTCCTAGGCTCTATTGTTAGGATTATATGCAGGATAGATAGTCGGTGGAAAAAGGATTATGAATCAGGTGAGTAAGATTTGCAGAGTAGAGCCGTTTCATTAACTACAAAACGAAGAAATGAGCACCCATGAATCCCCTGAATTAAAGTTGTCACAGTACGGCTAGCAAAGGACGCCGACCAGAGGCAGGGCCACATAGTGCCCGAACCAAGGCTCCCAAGAATAAGGAGTGGCGGTAATTTTACATGTCAGTCCTCCAGGATTTTTAAGCAAAACGAGACCTCAGTCATCATCTCCAATTCGACCTGGATTAAATTCGAAATCGTGAACCAGCCTTATAATTAACAACGCACCCCACGCACTTCACCACGATACGCCCGGGAAGCTTTACCGCCCTAGCCTAACTAAACCCCACTCTGTGAATTTCTAGCTCAGTTACTCTTGATTGCGGGATGCTGAGTAGAAGAGAAGAGACATAGCCGCTGAGACTTACCGGTGTATACCGCAAGTTCATACTACGAGTTTGATATCACAATCTTTTCGCATTAACCAGCTTCCTAATGTCGGATGGCTCGGGGTTTTTGTGCCACTTGGCTACTGGCGACCCAAGGGTCCTTGATAGCTAACCCGTGCGTAATGATTGCAAACTTTGGTCTTAACACTAAAAACTAGGCGGCGTCTTCTCACGCAGATCCCGTCTCTTACTTCCCGGGCTACAATTTAAAGGCTCTACGCATGACAGACAAGCTGAAAAAGCAATCGTAACTGCACGGGACTATTTGTTACGAAAATGCCTTGAAACATCTCCTTCCTGGGTAGGTGCCTAGGTAGGTGCTGTGCTGCTGTGCCTATCCTCACGCATTAACGAACGCAAGCATGAATTGATTAGCAGCGCTGAATCTAGTGAAACGTGGATCTAGATTCGAGTCACACACACACACCCCTGTACAAGGAACCATGGGAGTCGAAGGTAGATCAAACTCGTTTCTAAATCTATTTAGCGACTAGATCAAGAGGTTCTTCAGGCCTGAAGACCGACAACGAGGGCCTAGGTCCGTAAGTACATATTGTCAGATACCAAAATTAACCGGGTTTCTTTGTTCTTCACAAGATTCCAGTTTCAGGCTATCTATAACCAATTATAGATAGGAATTTCTCGGATTGAGCCATAAAAATTGCTAAGAAACACACAAGAAACGCACAAATATATTATTCTAATCCTAAGCTAGACCTGAGGTATCACCAGATCCCAGCTCCTACTCTTTGTTTTGGGCGTCAATATATTAGCTGATAGATCTTAGCATCTAATACATAGCCGGCCAGATATCGATAACACACCGCTGAAAAGGTGGGTCTTTATTAAAGAAGTCAAACCCAGCGTAGTGAGCGTGATCCAGGAAGCACTATCACTGAACTCGGACAGTTCTACTTCTCCCCGGTCACACATAAAATTGCAGCAATGAGGTCTCACAGCGAGGTGTTGGAGGGCTCAAATTACCAAAACGTGAGCGATTCTTGATGCTGAAAGGCGAGATAGAGGTTTCCTACTAATTCTAGTGAGATTAAAAGCAGCAGCAAACCACATGCAATATTCTGAGGCTTGACATCCAAGTACTTGAACGTATCCTATTCTACCTAAAGTCGCCGGGTATCCAGAAGAATCTGAATATAAAATTGAATGGACAATCCCAGAGACACGGGATATACGAATCGAACCCACAAGATTTATATCATGCCCTTCTTAGCTGCAAGACGATCTTCAAACCATACGAGAATTTCTTGCGAAAAGGGAACCTTCTAGAATTGTTCTATATTCAAGTCATCAAACCCCCATATTATGAGTCGCGGTTAATTGAGACAGAGTCTCCGGAAAAGTTCCGAAAGTTCGTGGCAAGCGCCGAAACGCAACAATACAACAGCCCAACACCGCGGAGCCCTTTTGGGATCGAGCTTATTTCCGAATCGATGGGATCATTGAGCTTCGAACACCCAAACATAAACGAAAACGGCCTGAGGGATTATCTGATTGATCTCTTGAGTCAAAACTGTGTAAAACGGGTAGAGACCTTTGGGTTCAAGAACGAAAAGGATCAATCTGAGGTTGATATATTGCGTGGTCTAAAGAACCAATTCCTCGGCATTATCAACTTTTACCAATCCGATGCAGCACAGGGCTGTCCTTTGGGCAGTCAAAAAACAAATGGTCACGGGCCGAAAGGGTTTTGGGCCATGATCTGCCACTGCAAGAATAACAGGTTTCTGGTCCTACATAGTGTCGGCGGGAATGTTTGGGATCGCAATTTTGCCTGCCCAAGAGTTGCCGAGGTCACTAGCAAGTAGTAAGTTCCATCAACATCTATCTATATGCCCTAGCCGCAAATGCAATGATACAATACTTAACATAAATCATTGGTTCCGAAGATCAATCAAGCCAGTCTTTGTGGTATTGTCGCATGAAACTTGCTAACCCTGAATCAATCTTAGTGCTCACGCGAGAAATACCTATGAGGCCGCACTAACCACAGGGCACTAGTCAGCGTAGACTTGTTTGAGGGTGCCTTACAGGCCCGAATTACATGTTGTAAATTCGTGCTTTTCTATCTTTCGGGTTGGAAATTCACTTAAGGGTGGAGGCTTTTAATTGTACCTGTTATGTGTTGCTTGGAAACAATGAGTGATGTCGTATGAGGAATTCGTATGAGTGATGTCGTATGATTTGGATTAGCGCTGCAAAATGAAATCCTTCCTTGCCTCTTCGTAGATGGGCCAAGATAGATAGGCTAATCCAATGGATTATGAGTGGCGAAAATTGAGAGAGTTTACTAACCAGCCTTACGCATGTCAGGCCTCATCCCCCCCGCGCGCGGCCCGCGAGATGGGCAAATATAGAATTCTCAGCGTTATCAAGCTTTTGGCGGAGAAGGTGTAGGGTCGGTTCCAATAAAGAGGCACGCAGAACTAAAGTAGAGAAGTGCGAGTGAGTGCCACAATATAAACTTGAAGAGCATGAAGTAAGGCACCTGTGTTACCTGAGCATTCAGGGCATGACGTTACTCGACCACCGGCTATATCACCTGTTTCAAAATCCCTATTAGCCGGATTGAGGCATAAAGCTTGGTACTCAGCCACGCCACCAATGCAAACTCTTTTAAATGGGAATCACGTGATAATCTTAGCCTGTCATAATCTATCACTCGATAAATTATAAACTCTGAAACTAGATCTCGGTTTGAGATCATGACCATCGGTCCTACAGTTATTAGAAATTCCTTCAGCCCCGCCTTGTAGTACAACTACAGCAGGAAAATACAAGAGGTTTCATATCTTGAGTTTCAATATATGCTCAATTATTGTAGCATCCACGACAAACTGCAAACAATAACAGAACAAAAGGAAAAACTTAACGCACGCAGAAATCAGCATTTTACTGATAGACTAATTGTTTTGTAACACTAGGATATCGTGATGTTTGACCAATATTTTAATTTAATAATAGGAAAATCCACGATATTATTTTTAGAGGTACTTGTGTACTGTTCTATAGATCTAGCAAGATTTCCCAACGGCCTGCTATATATACCCAATAATGCGACAAAAGGTATTTAGCTCCAGCCTAGATTTTTAAACCGATAACCGCAATAATGACTTCTCAATATGATTCCCATGCCACATTATGAATTCAATATCTCTTTAAAAGAATATATACGTTATATTATATATGTGTATGATACGAGAAACCTAATAAAATGGTTGGCTGAACCTTGGGGTGATAGAGTTGAAATTCTCGAACCTGCAAGCGAAAATTTCCCCAGCTCCTGATATATATACCCGTCAAAATGAAGATACGAAAAATAATATAAATGGATGAAACTCCGTTGCGAGAAAATTAAAAATTCGTCTTCATACAGGCTTCCTCATCATATCATCCAGCCACCACCTAGATAGATATTCCTTAATATCTATCCCGGTTGTGAAGTTATTAAAGACTTGGCGCTCTTCTCATGATGGGTGAACCATACCTATAACGGTCTCGGATTCCTAAGTAAAGCAAAGATGGAGATGTATGTCTATAGGTTAGTCAGTTGAGGGAGGCGGCGCTCTGAATACATGTAGGTAGCTAAAGGAGAGGTTCAAAGCTTACTTTCTAGACCCTAGATCCTATTTCAATGATTATAGCTCTCCCCACCCCTACTGATATCCTCTGTGATCCTTCATCTAGATATAGATCACCTCCAACAGGTACAGTAGCCCTAGATTTGCACCGACCTTCTCCACGTCGGCGCTATCTCTACATATTGATTCCTTTAATGTTTTAGTTTTACATCGTGTACTACGTACACGCCGTTTCGGCTGCCTGTAGGCGGGGACTGAAATTCTGGGAGATCGGATTATACACATGAGACTTCCAGGATCATTGACTACCATTGTCACGACTATCACTATCTAAGTAGATCTAAACTTCTATTATCGCTTCTAGCTTCAACCTATGCGCCATCGGCCTCCTGCTAAGCCTTGTATGACTTCTAATCCCACTCCAAACCATCATCTAACCTCAATCTATGCATCGTCAACTTCCTCCTAATTCTTGTTACCCGACTCACCTTAGGAGGCGCTCTTTCCGGTGCGACAGACCAATTCTTCACCCTCTTGATGATTCTGATTCCTCGAGCCCTCAGACGATCCCTTTTCCTCTCCATAGTTACTTCCGGTAGTTCTCCGGATACCCTCTCGATCTCGGGTAACTCGGTAATATGTGTCCCTTCCGCGGGCGGGTAGGCGCGCCATGTATTGTCTTCGCTGTGATGATACATCACTACATCACCACCTTCAAAATCTTCAGGTGTATTCAGGATATCGGGGGCGTTTGTGGGGATAGGTACTAGATTTGAGGGGCCACTGGCGCCTGTCTTAGTTTGAGGTTCGGGATCACCGCTAGTGCCAATGTAGTAGTAGTCCGAGTAAGAGTAGCTGGGGTCGCTAGCGCGGGCGTCGGCGAGGACGGCGGCGATCTCTTCTTCGTTTGGAGTGCGGGGTCTGTTGTTGTCAGTCATATTGAGCTGGTGATTGGAGGTTCGAGCCTTAGTGATTTTTATAACTATCCTATCGAATGGTTTGCTTTTAATATTGATGCTATGGTGGGATTGACTAGAATCGAAAGTCATAGTTGGTTCCATGGTTTTTATCATGGTAAACAATTTTACAAATTCACTCATGATCAATGGTAAACTTGAAGCAGTTGATTTTCATACTTTACTGTATTCCCTATATATATACCGTTTGTTGGCGGGAAAACTTGAAAGCCAGATGTGGGTTAGGGTTAAACCCTTTATTTGCAATGGTTATAATAAAATAAAAGCATATGAGAATAGAGAGCTCAAGCTTCACTTTAAAACAAGAGACAAAGGAATTAAACCACGACTCCGGTCTTTTCTAGTATCAAGTTAACGATACGCCCGGCCAGAGCTGAGCGAACACAAATAATTCATTGGGCGCGCTCTCGATCTCCAAATAACTCCCCGTGTCTGCTTGGTTGAGGAGTTGCTTTGGGTAGTCAACGTAAAAATGTGTAATTTGTGAAAATCTTTGAACCTGGTTATGCGAATATACGGCTAAAGAAAGCCCATAGTACGGGCCAAGTAGTTATTCATTTGCTTAATGCTGTTAAACTACATGTAGGTACAATCCTTCAAAAGAGTCATCTATCTCTTTTTTCATGTTGGCTGTCCACGTTGAACTACACACATATAGAGATTATAATGTTAGGAAACCGCAATTACTCTCTCTTAGGTGGCCTAACAATACTAGTAATAAGCCTTGCCTGGGTAGTCGCTTGATGTATATCTGGCTCTGGTTGGTAGACAATCTAGAAATAGCTATAGTGATTTAAGAACAAAGCAACCGCGTGAGGGATGGGTATTAATTTGTATTATTATGGGCCGATATCAGCTTGGATCCATCTTGCACTAAGTAGCTACATAAGTATGTATTCCTATAACTCTATTGCAACTTGCACTTACAACGCGACACAACAGGTACCACACATAAAGCTCTGCTACCCGACTCCTTATTAGCATATTAATCAACGTGCAACCTACTATTATTGTCCGTCATTATCACTCCGATATCCACCGACCCGCCCTCGACTGTTACGGAGGACGTACTGGAAGATCTTTAAGGGATGGAGATGTATTTTCTAGCAAGAGTCGCGCTCTTTCACAATGAATCTATGAACTTTGCGTGTAAAGAGGTTGGTTGGCTCACGGTCCAAATACATGTAGTTACATGTCATTAGGCTCACATCCCCTAATGGCCACAGATATCGTATTAATCCGGTCACAGCCGATCTGTTAATAGCTTAAAGCCAGTCGGCAGATGTATAGGGCTTGGCCCCTTCAGCACAGATGTCTTCCATCTAATTCGTATCCCTTCGCAGTCTCAAGCATTTGATGCGTCCAAACATCGATTATCCCTCTCTGCTAAGTTTTCTTTTCGCAATACTGCCGACCTCCCGTGGATCTAACCGCTTTGAGCCTAGTGTATCCCGAGTGATGATCCATGATTGGCTTACCGTAAGGTAGTTGCCGATTTCCGCAGCTAAAATATCTCGTTATGTTATCTGAGCTTTGAGGGGTAGAACCGAACTTCCGGATACGCAAGAGTGGGCTGTGTATTCTGTAGTAATTTTCCACGGCCAATTGTGCTGGAAAGCCATATATTTGAGGGACGTCATGGGGAACGAACAATACTTGAGTTCCAGGGTGCAGCCAGGGCCCGGTAATCAACCCGTTGAAGATCAAGGCTTGATTCTCTAGCGTCATGTCTATTATGTCTATGGCCCCTTGTCCTGGGCCGTTTTCAGCTCCGCCATGTGAAATTCTCAAGTACTGTGCGGCACAAGGTTCCGAGCTGCGTAGCTATCTCCCCTGGAGAACAGGAGGTATATAAACCGGAGCCCATGGCCCTATAGTTATGACATTCGAGCTTCTACAATACTTGTATATCCCACCTACATACGCTACCTTTATACAGAAACATCCGCACCATGTCTTTTAGCGAAACCACACAATACCATAACCTCATAGATGGGCGCATTCTCGAAGCAGAATGCCTCAACTCATACGGAGAATGGGTACGCTCCGCTATTGATCTCAACGACTGCATTGGAAACATCAATGGTGACTTCCAACTCTCCCTTATTGCCAACTACCAAACACTTAAGTGCTTACTGAGGACCGTCATAGGAACTCTTGTATGGGACAGCGCCGGTTTCTGTAACACCGCCGTCAACGTCAACCTGGCTGGGGGTGGACGAAGGCTTGAGGTCGTCCTAATTAGAGAAAGCGGGATGGAAGATATCTGTGGCCTGTGGCTGGACGAAAGGATTGCCAATATCAATGGAGAGCTGGTTTACCGTAAGCAAATTCATTATCTCAAGGTTTGCGGGAACCTAAACTGATTTATTGGAAATAGAGCGCGGAGGATATCAGCAACCGGGGCTGGGTCAAATGATAGAGGACGTGGCATACATGGAAGAGCAGAGAATCGAAAATGATATATACAGAGATGAAGCTAGAGTTGAGGGGGCGTTCTATGAGACTGAGGCTGCGGTGGAGGGAGCAGTCTACAGGGAAGAAGAGAGAATTTACGACGATGAGGTTACAGTTGAGAACGAAATTTCCAGGGATGAGGCGGTTATTGAAGCTATAGAGGATTTCAGGCCGGAAATTGAGTACAGAGAGGAGGTTGATTTTAACGGGAGAGGCTACACGGATGATGTCAGGATTTATTAGTTCGGAGTTTATTTCACTTAGCGTTAATATTCGGAATTTCAACTACTTTTAGAATTTACGAAGTCATTTTCCGAAACCGCACTCGGGAAAATAATTCTAGGTAGTCTCACAAATGGAATCCCAGCATTCGTCCGAGGTACGCCACCTCAGCCGGGAAGCTCGGGAAATAGTTTATGTGGGGAATAGTGGCGCATTTAGGGCTGAAAGTGTCTCGGGTTAAACAGTGATCGCCGCTTGACAGGGTTGGTTGCCTAGTGCAGTTGTGCCAAGGATATCTACCTCAAAAATATTTGTTACCAATTCCTCACCGGATTTCCTATATGTCAGAAGCCCAAACTATAAATCATCTCTACGGTTCCCGCTCCTGAAAAGGCCGCCAAGTCCAGTGCTATATAAAGCGTTAATTAATTAGAAAGGGATTACAGTTGCTTCGGGAGCAATCATGACAAACCGCAAACAACGACGAAACTGCAGATTCCAGCCAATCATGACACTCGATATCGTCCTGGACACCATTGTTTCAATGTCCTAGACACCCCTTACTCATCACCCACCAGTCTTGTCGTTACTCCAAAGCCGACTGTAGTCCCTGACGCTGTCGTCTTTTAGCAAGGTCCCAACTCAAGATACGTATTACTTCACCACCTGTCCTCATTTCTTTCAATCTAGATATCTTCCTGGCCAAGGAAACTTTTATTTCAAACAAAAACTAAAACTAATTCCATACATGTCGCAATCTTCCAATCTACATATACTGATCTTCCAGAGATCTCCTCGCATCCCCGCGTCGGGTTGCACACAATACGACTAAGCGCGAGGGGCACCTTGGCCACCAGTTGGGGCACCACCGGCTCCAGTTCCAGTTCCAGTTCCAGTTCCGGTTCCAGTTCCAGTTCCGGTACTCTTGTTTGCTGTGAGATCTAGACCGATTGAGATATATCCCAATAATCCGTCAGAAAGTGAGGATCCCAGCTTCTTAATAGTGACGACATCGGAGTAGCCGGCCGTGACCGAAGCCTGTTCCGTGAAGACACGGTCTACGGAGTTGAGTGTGATAGCAACTGTGTTGGTGTTGTATGGAGAAGTCGCTTCAACCTCAGTGATAAGATCCTGCTCGAAAAAGACCTGGCCGATATGAGGAATCGTGCCGCCGCTGTAGGTACCAGTGGAGGAGATGGTGCCGTCGATGTGTGCAATGAGATGGAGATGGGTTGCACGTCTGTTTAACTGATTAGTCATGCAAGTGGTAACAGGTTCGTAAGGGATAGGGAAGCATGCCCTCCGTAGTGACCGGGGAACTTAGTGAGCACTTGAACAATGCCATCGGCATCAGATTCAACAAGACCACGGAGTTGTGTCTCCCCCTAGGTGAGTATCACAGTTAGGTCAAAGCTTAGATTGGGAGATTCGTAGAGAGAACTGACCAAAGTGTTTTCAGCGGAGAAACCAGAGTAAACACCGGTGGAGTTGCATGACCAGAAATCAAGCATGACATTAGGGATCACCTCGCAGGTGGAAACATCAAAAACCTGGACATCAAGGAGCAAGTCCACACCAGGCTCATCCTCACGTATATCTTCTCTGATCAATTCGCCCGACAAGTCTAACTTGCGTTAGTATATATGGAAAGTAGCCATCTATTGGAATTCATTTGCTTACAGTAGGGGCCGATCTCTTCCTCAGGAGCCAAAATACAAGTTGGAATAGCGCCGTTGAATGGGTCCACAGTGGTCGCTGCAGCGACTGCGGTGGCTGTAGCGGCACGCTTTTGGTTCTGCTTTTGGTAGCGTTTGACGAAAGCATCACGCTTAATCTTGCGTCTATTTTCGACATGGCGTGCCTTGAGCTTGTTCTGGCAGGCCTCGAGAGAACGGCGAGCGTTAGCAACATGAGCGTTGCGAGCCACAAGACCAGCTTCGGTCTCTGCAGCGCCGTGGCCGAGGGCTACAGAGGCAAGGGCGAGAATTCCTGTGATGAGCATCGATGGGTTTACCATTTTGAGAGAGTGAGTGATCGGGATTAGGATGTATGGATTAAAGTTGACGCTGTAGCTGATGCTGATTTTGATTCTAATGGTGATCTAGGGCAGAGAGGTGGCTTTTATATACCCGTTATGAAAGGAGAACCCTCAGAGCCTTGCCTTCTCCACTTGCTCAATTATTCCCTAGATCACCGTGTATATTCCTATCCACCCTTGCATGAAATATCAGCCGCCAAAGTGTTTCTCCACTAAAATTTCACCTAAATCCCCCTGGCTGAGTAAAACAAGAAACTACTCCCTATCCCCGTAACAAAAAACTTGATGGTTGGGATCCATTAAGCTTCACCGACAAGAGCTAAAGCTTTCAGAATCCCCCACCCCAAATCCCCAGCTGCTACTAACACCATAGATTATTAAATAGATCCGCCGGGACGAATGTCTTGATCATCCGTTATAGGATGGTGCCACCATTTTTTTGGAACAAAGACCATGAAACGATATATGGTAACATTGTTCGGATTTACCCTATCCTGGTAGATAAACCACAACAGGACAGCTGTATTTGGGGCTTCTTGGATGTTAACTAATGATGGACTGCATTTTAAGGACTATGTGAAGACATCACACATATGTATATGAAGATGGTTCTTATTGTTGTTTCATTTGTTAGATAGATTTAGGAAGCTGTTTGTAACTTATTTTCGGATCTCTAGGACACTAAAATACGGTGGACATCGGCAATTCTATTACACCAGTCAGTTCAAGGAGCGAAACGCAAACGGATTCACGCACGTGATCCAGTATATGTTTTTTTCTCGGGTTTTGGTTTTGTCTAAATTACAAAACGTCTGGTAAGTAAGTGCTCACAACCAGTATGCCGTGGTTTTGCAAGAGAGATGTGGTGCTGTAGCTCCGTCGGAGCTATAGGGAATGGCAGCATCCGAGAACACGCGGCGCCAAGATATGCTTAAATTTGTGTAGATCGCTTGTCTGCCCTTCTCCACACCCATCAGCAAGGTACGTGTAGGGGGATAAACAGGTAAACCCCCCGGGAATTAAGCATCCGCTGCAAATTATCCATTTTACCACCATCATGCACCTCAGATTCAGTCATGCCTTCCTCTTAATTACGCGTTGTCAAGTTCCATGGAGAAAGGATATGTCTTCTTCGCATACCATGCCTATGAGACGAGCTACGAGATGACCTTTGCATGAAATATTACTGGCTGATTTAGCCATTCAACACTTTATACAATATACCCGCCAAGGCCATTTCAGAAACAAGGATGTACCACAAGATGTTCAAGCATGTTTTAGATCGGGAATTATGCAAGGGCCACAAAAGCTTACGCGTCTTGGCCCCATGTTAGACACCCCTCCAACCAGGATACTGAATTATTCATCCGAACAATCCAGACATTTGACTCCTATACAATAACTCTCTCTATCAGTATGCAGCCTTAGAAGAAAGGAAAAAAGCTTACTTATCCTTGGAGCAACGCAGGGGTAAGGGATTTGACATATCACATAGGCTGGCTGGCCCCAGTGCACTGAGCTGCCCCTTACGTGACCCCTAGAGTTTACGGTAGCATTACTCGCCCTCTCACGCTCTCACGACGTCAATAATACTTTTCTCATGAAATCGACATCATAGTACTCTTGCAATTTGCTTAGCTCCAAAGAGAGAGTGAAAAGTTTTATGCAGCCAACAAGTTTGTTAACATTCTGGCCACATATCAACCTACCGGGTAAATATTATTCCTGGAGTATATGAACACGGTCAACAGACACCCCGGGCATATGGAGACGAATGAAGTCGCGATGGGAAAAAAAAAAAGGACACCCCGGGCATAGCAGAGCCAACACCACAAGTCAGCCTTGTTGTGGGGTCAGCTCATACTTAATTTATTTGTCAAAATCAAAGGATCCTCTGGTCTATATTCTGTGTGAGTAAAGATGGAGAGACGGGCCGAATTATCATTGAATAGCTGGTGTTAGTGCGAGTGATGGCACATGATCGTAGCCTACAACCCTGGCGATGTTCGAGAGGCACTTCAGCTTTACGACTAGGAATCTAAAATCAGGGTTATAGGTATAGGTATACGCACACTAGCTATCGAAACGATCTCAGGAATATCGGCCGAGGTCCATACTATAAACGAAGTGGGGGTAGTATACAACCCAATTAACCAGTTCTTACTCGTAATGTATAGCTAGCGTCATGTCAGAGTCGGCGCATCGGTCTCTCTAAAATGCCGGTCATCAATGGTAACTGCAGCAGGCTACACCCGGCAGAAACTCAGGAGAATATAGACAAACCGATATATATTGCACCTTTACAATGGCACTTGTAGAGGTAGGATGTGAGTACTTTACATGCATCCCCAAAAAAAAAAAAAAAAAGAAAAAAGAGAAAGAAAAAAAAGAAAAATCATAGAAGAAAAATAGACCATAGTAATAAGAGAAATAAATCTTAATTAAATCTACTCGTATATTTACACTTGTGGCAGTAGAAGTAAGGTGGTATGTGGGCATGTATTAATACGTTATGGACCTTGAGCCACGTCGCAGGATAGTCTATCTACATGTATATAAAAGAAAGACAGGGTAATATATTGCCGGCCTAACGACCGGCTAGCCACCGCTACGTTTACATGGAGCCCCGGCCGAGCGATTGTCTCCATTACTGACATTTTCTTGTGTACTATCAGTCATCGATGCATCATCTTCTACTCTTCCTGTCTGCTTTTCTACTGGGCTTCAGTGGTTAGTAGCTTAACTCCACTGAGGATTCTCCTTATACTTGCGGCTCGGGACGGGGTAGGCCCGGGGACTTGAAGTATTAACTGGTGTTTTCTCACATTGTCCATGCCAGCATATATGTGGCGCTGTTTCCGGTGCATATATATTACATGAGCAGTACAGAATTTGGGAACTGGGATTAATTAAGGCAAGCTGTAAACAGCGCACGTCGGATGTCAAGCCTCCAAAAATTGTTGCCGGTTTGACTTTTGAACCTGCGATTTTTATACGCGGTTTGACCTAAACTCGGTGCCACATGTAAAAGACGCCGGCCAAAGGTCCTAATCTGAAAAATCCAGCTAATCTAGCTTAAAGAGATGCTCACATAGCTCCAAGATCGCCTCCCAATATAATTGCTTCTCTCGATCTCAGTATTCCTCGAAGAATTCCTACCATCAAGTCATTTCCACGCCAAGGCCCATGCAACTACACAGTATTCCCTGCCAAGGCCTTTGTCCGGGCACTATTCCCGAGATAATCTCGGACTTCACCGAGTGGTTTACCGAAGCAAGTCGTAGTTAGAGTAGAGTGCCGTTTCAGCGGGGGTGGGGAATCTGGGCCCCCAGTTAATAGAGAGGCCCTTGTCCTCTTCGGGAATGGAAAAGTAGCTTTGTGATGGGTTGGTCATTTGCAGCAAACACGTACATGCAGGGGGGGGTGGTAACCACCCACTCTCCTGCCTGCTCGGAATTTCATATATTGGTGATGAGGTGGAGTAGAGGCGATCAGGGTTTTCCTTTTTTTTTATTTTTTATTTTTTCATTTTTTACGCACTGGAGCCAGTAATCCTATTCACCTTTTGCTATACCTGGGCGTTTAGTAAAAGGTCGTGTTGCAACGGGGCAATTTTTCACGACCTTTTACTGAACGCCTAAGTATACGCGTACGATTAATAGTTGTACGTTACACTATATTGGCTTAAGAGACGTAGGAAGCGGTAAATATGGAGTGGTGTGGAGCGATAAATGTGCCAAAAGTAATTTTACCAATGGTAGTAAATTATTTACTACCGATGGTATAAGCACTGAATTTCAGTCGTTGTGCCAGTATAATCGCTGAACTTCAGTTTTTATGCTGCGCTATAGTACTACAATGGTCATTAATACCAACACTTAAGAAAGTTTCCCACTAGTGGTGAAATTCCCCACAGGTAGACAATGTTCGTATATATTAGCATTATATCCCCTTTTGGCATAAATGATGGTATTATTTTCACCACTGGTGGTGAAATGATCCCTACTCCCCCATGTAAAAGTCAGCACAGAATACTATTTTTGCTAAGAATGGTGTACATTCACAGGCTATAAAAGGTGTTGCAGCTACTCAGGTAACATGACCTTTTTCATTTCCTTTTCTTTCTGAAAAGTACATACATGTACAGGTATGAATCCGTGCTCCGACCCCACAAACTAAATTTTATAAATGATATAGTATTGTTGATATAGGTGGCACCCCCTGTGCGTGCGTGCACAACCCCCGCCGTCACAGTTCCTAGGAGACCAAAGACACTAAGAATTTGGCCGCAAGGCAAGACGCGTGTGCCCTTACTCAAGCCTTTCCGGGCCGGATAGAAGCCTAACATGTTCCGCGCTGATTGACTTGAGAAAGATGGTCACACTGAATCGAGGCACGAGGTCTGGTGGAAGGCAAAACTATACTCCAACCCGCTCCTACCACTACCTTATCCGAACACTACTACATCGAAGTCCTCTTTTAAGATGATCCCTCTGGAAGTAGATTAGTTGAGTAAAGGTGGTATTATCTACAAGTGTTTCCCCCAAACAGGCTCTTGTTACTCTTAGCAAATTTGTGATTTTGTTTGCATCCAGTTAATTATATGCAGGTGTAGGAGATTAAAAAATTTGTTAGATAGAGGCACCCCGAGATTTGGGGGTGATGGCAGGATCAATTCCACAAACTCGCTCTTTCACCTCTAAAGTGTGAGACTTGGCAACCGGCGTTCTGGCGGATTTGAACGAAGGATCCTCATGGTCCAATATCTCAGTTTCAATCACGATATCCTCCATGTTGGAAGATGTACCCTCCTTCATTAGGCAGGCAGCAGGATCTGCTACCCCTAAAACTTTCTCATCGGCTCGAAGAGGTGACGGAACCAATGGTAAGTACTGTTGTCTGAAATAGGCGGCCGAATGCTTTGCCATCGGGGCTTTCCCATCCGCCTTTTTAATCATGGCTAGCCTCATACGGGCCAACACCTGAAAAAAGAATTGGTCGCTCAAGAGTCTTTTTGCAGCCACTCGACCTGCAGCCCTATTCCCAAGCTGTGGTCAGCATGTCACGCGTCAAATATTTTGTTGGAGAAACGCACTCTTCACTTATCTCCCACGCATGTCCTACAATCTTTTGACGTCCTCCCCACAGCAAAATAACTTGCACATGCACATCGCTGCCCCCACCCCCCTCCACATCTTTAAAGCGTGAGTAGACCAGCTTGGCATCCACCTGATTCACAAGTCCCTCAAGCTCTTGCTCCGCTGTAAGTGATAGAGGGGCATCAACGGCATCCGCCCCCTCAGTGACGTTAACTCCCTTTGCGATCTTAGCATTCCCCTCTTCTAATGCTTCAGTGGCTGGATCCAAGATGATAATTGGGTTTGCTTTATTGTCCCCTGATTTTGCGCTTTCTGGCTCATTTTGTATATGTCCTAATGGCAGGCTCTCGAAACTATGCTGAGCATCTTCCTTTGCGGTTTTCTTGACCGCATCCTTTCCCTTCTCTATGGCCCTTCTCTTGAGTCTTTCCCGAATCTTTTTATATTCTGCTTTAGCTAGAGCAAAAGCCTCTAGTTTGTTCTGGTTAGCCTTCACCGTGTTTTCTCCCTTGTCTTTGTGCTTTTTTTCGGCCTGCGATCCAGAATCGAACCCAAACACAGATCTCTCCCCACTCCCCCTCTCAGATTGTGCCTGGGTGGAAGCCTTGGGTCCGGTCTGGGAAGCTATCCTCGCTAGTTGAGCCCCCTGTCTAGGCTTCTCGTTATTGTCTCTAGTCGCACGCCAGGTATCGGGCAAAGCCTTCCCGTGTTTAAAAAAGGGTTCTGGATGTTCATCGCCGCAAGAGTCCGGGCCCGGGCGGGGGCTTTTGTTGAAATGAGGTACCTTAGGTTCCATCTTTTGTGGCTCTTGTTTGGTGTGGTGGTGGGGAAGTGCATGTGTTTGCATGTGTTGTTGAGGAAGTTGGTTGATGTAGTCTTGGTGTCAGCTAGGGTTTGAGTTGGGGGACGTGAGGTATTCTTTATATTATCGGTTGGCCCCCACGCCCAAATAAAGACCCTGTAACATGACATGTTCTGAAATTATTACATGCAGTGAAAAAATAGGCCAGACCTCCACAAAACTGATGGTTTGGGTATACCAGCCATAAAAAAGACCTTCCTACATGTGGAGATACAAATATCATGATCTCTCGCCAAATCTCTGCTCGCGGATCCAGAGGTTTCATATAAATAGATTAAGTACAACTCCGTTATAATTAAGATATTATTAACATGAAAAAAGAAGAGACATTGTATATAAGTACTTCATACATTTATTAACTTTCAAGGTCTCGACAGGTACCTCGTATTTATAACCATGGTGGCAACTCACCATACACATCTTATACTGCAATATTTACATACATCTCCAGAAACCATCTCTGAAGAATTGGAACCATAAGCATACTCCCCTTAATTAATGATAACTATTCAAGATCAAACTATCATGAAATTCCAGAAACAGTTTCTATAACTAGTGAGGTTGGAAATTATGATTGTGGTGTGGTCTTGATAAAATTCAAGTGTCAAGTATATGCAGAAGACTGCAAGAATTTCATCGCCATTTCTTTCAAGTTTTTCTCAATAGAGAATTTTGAAGCTAGTATCAAGATTATCTGGATATATAATTAGTCGTCCTCTTGCTATCATCCTCGTATCATTACCTACTCAAATACCTTACGTATATACGTATACCATCAAACCATATTTTAAATCATCGCAAAAAATCACAAAATGACAAATCAGACCCCTCTCCCAGTACCGACCATTCCAACAATCTCTCCTACCTGCCGTACCCCTTCAGATGTCTGGCGTGAGATCGAAGATGGGTATACTAACCCCCCGCCACTCTCCCCGCGCCGGCAACGCTTGCAAGGACAAGGTCCAAGTACAGATACACAGCCCAGTCTTCCTGGTTCCCCCAATCACCACCAACGAATTCCAGCAGAACAGCAACCCCAGAGCCCGGAAGCTCCAAGAAACTCTTCCTATACGGCCTTGTTACACCATCCTACCCTGGGAAGTTCAGAGAGACAATACCCGCAAAGAACCCCGAGCTCCATCTGGCGCCATATCCGGTCCGGGTACGGCCCCGACTATAACTCCGACAGCTCTTCTAATTCTCCGCCGGAGGACATAGGCGGTATAATATCCACAGATAATAGCAAAAGTCTAGCTCCTAGTGATCGAGAACCCTTGTTATTATCTGACAGTTCCAATTTTAACCCTCAACCCAGCTGTCCTACTCAATCAGTGCTTTATCAGAGTGTTTTCCGAGAGCACCTCGATGAGTCATCGCTAGCATGTCTCAAGAAACCTCATAGACGGGGGCTAATTACTGGCGATGGTGCTTGCGGGCGGAAGGATGCATACTATGATAATACGTTGGGTGAGTGGAGAGTTATTCCTCCAATTCATGCTGATACTGAGTCGGAGCTGGAGAATAGTGGGGATGAAACAGATGAACAGGGCAGAGAGGGCGTTGAGAAGGCGAGTCGAAAAAGGAAGACGAAAGAGAATAGGTTGAAGAGAGTAGTAGACTGCGTTGTCGATGTATTCAAGCGGGGAGATGATAAGGATGGTGAACCAGATAGGGGGGAAAGGTCAGGAGAGCCAATTGAGGAGCCAGTATTTGGATTTGAGAGTATTTACTAGGTGCTATACGTGGCGGTACCTCTAGTGTCAGGGATTCGAAATATATACTCGCGCCCCTGATCTCGACACCGAGCTATGATCCGTAGGTAGCACCCTTCAGGTGGACAGGGTAGAGGAAAGTTCTAAAATCCTACTATCTATCACTTATGGGCTTGTACCCCGAGGCCTTCAGAAGTTCAGACCCTGAGCACTAATTAAACGTGAAACTGAAATAGGTAAGGAAGTCATGGAATTTAAAGTACTACGATCTGCATGAAATCGTTTATACCTACGCTACCATGAGTTCCAGCTTACATGTACTACATGTGCCGGGGCCTAACTATAGTAAGCTCACCGCCTTATATTGATTAAGACGTATATATATACCCCAAGACTTAGTAAAAGCCATCCCAATATTAATAATGGCTACACACAGCCGCAGCATTCTCTCTAGTCTTTCTCCAAAGCAATCAGAGAGGAGTTCGTGATAAAATGATGTTTCTCCATAATATTTGTGTGTATACAAGCTTAGAAGAGAAGTTCGTGATTCTGCAAGAACGTCCCGGCCAGAATCTGCATGCATTCACGCAACGGCAGCTACTGGCCACCATGCCCAAAGTTGGAGATGCGTGTGGTCCATATAGGTTGAATTGAAGCAAATAGAGCTATATAGTAGCCGGAAACAAAGTCAACTGGGTCTAGCTTTGATGGTGGTCGCGACACCAGTGTATGGCCGGAGCTCGTTGCATCACTTTAAGGACCCCCGGGTACATGTATTAATTGACTTATCGATGCCCTATCCTACTCGACATTGGATGAATCAGAATGCATCTCTAAGTCAGGGCAACTAGGGGTCAACGGAGTGGTATGATATCAAGGTGAATTAACTAGCTAGGGGTCTTGTTTAGGTGGGCATTTGGCCTGATCACCAAATATCACTCGAAAGGTGCACCAAGTATTTAATTGCCTGTTGTTGTTAGACTGTTGGTTGAGCTGTTGCTTGTAGTTAAGTGTAGAAGTGAAAAGTACGAGGCCTGGTTGATTAGCTTGACAATAGCACAACAAAGATATATTATGTAACCATATATAACACCCGATATACTTGTTTCATCTGCATGTACTACTGACAATACAGTACCAAAAAGAGGGGTGGGATCACTATGGTATTCCCGTCAATATGCTAGCAATGCGGTAAGAATACGGTATTGATACAGTACTCTTTCTCCAATACTGGTCTAATTTGGTGTTCGTCACTAAATTCTATAGTACTATGGTAGTACTAATTCCATCCCGTTTTTCATACTGTAGTGATACTTTGCTCACCAAATTTCGAGAATGGTGGCAATAGCCTATTGTACACCTAATTATGAGAAAGGGGGGAAAGGGAGCATGTAGTCCCTGCTCATAGTCAGTATCATTGGCCACGTGGTAACTTGAGCATGTTCAAGATATACATGTACTTACATGTACTTGTTAGTTACTAAGTACACGTATACACGCATCTTAGACAGTGCCCTTGCCTTATGCATAAACACATGATATCTTCACAGCGGGGAGGCCGATGACGGGCAAAAAGCCACTATATTACTATTTTCTATGGGGTTTATCTATTTCATATTGTGGTTGAATTCCCATTGAAAGATGTGAATCCTAAGCCTTTGGGTCCCAACCGGGATACCAGATAGTACTCTATTATACCATACCCCAATAAAACTTATCCCCTAAGCTCTTGATGTGAAAGAACAGATATGGAAGGTATAGATCATAGGATCTGTACTTTGTATGGTTGTGTTTCTTGTTTAATTAGACAGGTTTAGTAGGGAATGGAGACATGGATTGGTTTTGAGGTCAAGATATGTACTCATAGACCCCACCCACACGTCTGTGGGATCTTCTTTTCTGGAACCGAGCTTATTCACCCCCAAATAGAGGATAAGACGTATGTAGTCTCGTTAGTACACACAATAATTTGACCGTTGCTCTTAGGACTGGTATGAAGTTGAAGTGTGGGTTAGGGTTCCGAACCACCGGTATCGGTTCCCAATCGATTTAGTGAGTTCTGAAAAACCGAGCATTATATCTCGAACCCATAATCGCAGCCAATTGTGTAATTTACATGTAGTTATTCCAAGATCTGCACTCAACCTCTTGCAAAACACAAAAGTACATGTGCTTTTATGCATGGTCACGTCCTAGTAGTTATCCTTTCCGTACTTATTGTACTTCTCATGTAACCTCTGTCCATCCTTAAGCATTAGTACTTTTGTGCCTGCCTTACTTACACCTAGTCTCTCCAAGAGCACCGCCCCGGTGGGAGTAAGAGGAAGAACAAACCTTTGACAATGTTACGTTCGGCAAAATGACAGAATGTAGCGCACTCGGCGCGTTCTTTGGAGGCTTCCTGTAGTCCGCGTTTGGATGATACTTGTATCTAATTCAATGCGTAATCTGTTAGCCCTTCTTATACTATGAGCAACACAGCTTAGCCCTGTCCGTTTTTTGGAGGTCTATATGGGGGTGGAGGAAACCGCACTTATAGTTATTTTTATCTGAATTCTCGATGTCATCATCTTTCCAGGGAGCAGAGTCAGGTACCATGTTGATGCGGGGCTCCTGTGAAGTGGACATAGTTGGATTCCTTGCTATGATGAGGGTGTTTGGTTAGTTAACTGCTTTTAATCTAAGCATGAGCAAGGTGGTTTACAAAAGTTGTATCCAGCCAGCGCAAAAGCCCCGCACATGAGAGCGAATAAGACCTTCATTGTCGTTAATACCAGTATGCTATATTGGACCCCGGGTGATCGGTTCTTTGGGGTCGGGATGGGCTAGATTACATATAGCTCTGGGTCTCTTCTGGCACCTCTTCGGAGACCTTCTTTACCTGCTGCGCCGCCAATTGCTGACATCCTGATGTATTGTCTTTGTTTATGAGAAGGGTGTATTCTTCAACTGTTGCTCTTCTTAGGTGGTGGACGCGGGAGGAGCTTTAAGGTAGAGGAGACGTGCGGGGGAGAGTATACTTATTGATCCTGAGCGGTCACGTCATATCAGGGAGGGGATGGGGAGTGCGGCAAAAGGCTCACGGGTTTGGGGTAAGTACTGTACTATACGGCGTTCTTGAGATCTGGGGTAGGGCCTAAGCTTAGATAGTCTTATTGCTAGTGCTGGAGCGGCAGCACCTAACGCTTGGTGCAAGAAGCGAGGAAGACAAAAGCAGCCGGGAGAGATTTACAACCGCGAGGAAATCCCCGCCTTACGGTAACAGAGTATAGAACCTACATGTACGAACCGTACAACTTTACATGCTAAAACTGTATAATGGATGGTACACTCCATATTTGCCACTAGAGACTCACCGGTAAAATGCCATATCGTTGATTCTCCTGGTAGCCGTTGTGCTACTTACATGGAACCTTGCATTACCAACAGCTCCGTTTCCACACCCCGAAGATTCATGAGATCGATTCTAAGAGAGTGTATGTCTACGAAAATAAGAAAAGACCCTATGAGGAAGGGGAATTTTCAGCATCTGAGCAGTTTCAATATCTACGGTCAGCCTAGCTCCTTGTGAAGCAAAGTAACATGGATCGTTGACCAAGCGGACAGAAAATTTACCATATCCTCCACCAAGAAGTTAAAAAAAAAAGAAAAAAAACTCCCCAGATATAATAGATGTCAGCCTCCCCTTTTCCAAAAAAAAAAAACAAAAAAAACGCCGCTACTTTGAACTCTCATTAACCATCGAAATTTTAAAGAGAGTGGTCCTGTATCTAAATTGTTTTCTCAACCTTGAGGGCAGAAAACTCAGCAGTCATCCTGAATATGGCAAAGAGAGATGCGAAAAAACACCCGACGTACCTGCGCGTGCCCATGCCCTGATATTTTTAAGTTTAAATCTTCATTATTCAAGATCTATATCTGAATCTGAATCCTCCCTGTAGTTGATGGTCTCTCGGGATTTCACTGTTACTTCTCGGGCGCTCTTCCGAGTCCCTACTCTTCCCGATGGTGGCGGGGGTGTTGGTGATGCTGTCGTGCATGTCCGAACCACGATTTCTTCATTCGCCTTTGGAGTTCCTACATCCTTCTTTTTCGGCCCGCTACTATTCCCTCCTGCACTAAAGATAGTCACTGGCTTTGTAGCAATCGTCTCTTCGGTTTTTACCGTTGCGCCTTCGGCAGATTTGGAGAAAAACGAAAGCAGGGTTTGCTGGCCCTTTTTTGTGGGCTGCACTTGAGAAGTTCTCTGTTGTTTCTGTTTCGGTAGTTTTGTGGCCAGTGCTGGGGGTGTGGATGGTATTTTTTCTGGCAATTTCGGCAATTTCGTTGCTGCACAATCTACAGGTGGTGAAGGGTTTTCTTGTAATTTTTCGGTGGTTGCTGTCGTATTTCTCCCTTTTATTGGGGGGATGATGTTCGTGCTTATTTTCTGTGGCTCCAAAGCTGCGATCTTCGTGCTCTTGCTTTCATCGGGGGGAGATTTACTCCGCTTCTTTGGGGGTCTCTGCACCGTTACGACGCTGATATCCTGCACGTGAATGCAGTCTTCCTCTTCCGGCCTAACAGCACCCAGACCCCCGGGACCCAACAAATTCGAATCCTCCCCATCACTTCCCATCGGTGTTGTCGCCGCCGTCGGGGAAGCACTCCTTGTCCTTTTTTTCCCCGCTCTCCGCCTCAAACTTCGGGGCCTGCCACCAGCAGGAACATCTCCCGATGATACTACCACCCCACGTTCAGGGGTGCTGTTTGCCGAGCCGCTGGCTCTCTCATCCTGAAGAGTTTCCAACGCGTGCTCGAAGGGCTCGATGAGCCGCTGGATGAGGATCTCGCGGTTGGACCAGCAGACCTTGCAAGGAAGATCGCGATCACCGCTAAGGTCCAGCTGAGACCGATCATGACCGCAGTCTGAAAGTTGTTGCTGTTGTGACGCTGGTACGCCGCTGCTACTGCGGGTGCGTAGTCGTCGGCCTGAAGCCATGTTTGTGTTGTGTCGTTTCCCGTCTGCTTTGGCTTATCCCTCTCGTTTCTGGGCAACTTTTTTTCTTTTTTTTTCTTCGACCCAGATTTCTTTCCTATAGAGAGTTTTTCGCCCGATGCTGATAAGCTGGCAAAAATTCAGCTTTCTTTCTTTCTTTCATTTTATGTCTTGTGAAGCAGTGAGGCCCGCAATCCATTTTGGGGTAAGATCATTCGTGGAAGATTTCTTCTCTTCTCTTTCTCTTTCTATCTGGTCTGAGAGCTCACCAGTTTATAAGAGGTGCAGAGTTTCACGCTTTCTTGCGGCTGCCCTTTCTCTTCTGAGAGTTGTATCTAGGGTTTACGTCAGCTCATGGAATTCGAAAAAGATAGAACAACGCTAACCTTATGAATTGATGATGTTAACACTATTCAAGTACGTACGTAAAGTCTTGTTTCGGATGGTGGCGGGAAGAGAGAGGAGTAGTTTGTTGGTTGTAGGTTGTCGTGGGTGGAATGGAGGGGAGATAAGTGGTAGGATAGAATATTCGTTGGGAGGTAGTAATTTAACGGGCAGGTGTATCAGGTGGTCAGAGCACAGGTGGTGGATCGTGTCGACCTTTTATTCAGCCAGCCAAAGATGTTCAAGCAAGGAAAGTACGTTCGCCTCGTCGGTCAGACCAGGTTCTCCAACCACCCTTATTTATACCACAGGATTTGCGCGTATCACCTAACATACCCACCCGTACAGGTTTCGATTGGCGGTCTAGGTAAATTTGTGATCCCTGCAGGCCCCATGCCATTGGGGGAGCCGTTATATGTAAACCTTTGTTTTTTGGAGGTGGAGAAAGAGGAGATGTAGGGGTATAGTAGAGAGGGTAGCCTTATCCACACGGGGCTTTTCCTGTGTTGTAGTACCTCAAATATCGTTTCTGTCTGTTTCGTCTCTGATCTGCGGCATGAATTTGATCTGCTTTCCTGCTTTTTTTTTTGTCTTGATCATTCGGTTTATCGATCACAATATTATTCACCCCTCAGGCTCACCCAATAATATACAAAACAATAGAGGGGAAAGGGAAGAAGATGCAAAAGACGTTCGACAATTGAAGGACGACGACGCAATAAGTGCGCGTCACACAGCTGTTCTTTCTATCGTATTTTCCCGCTACAGTGCACATCTCGGTCAAGTTTCGAATTCTATCCCTCTTTTCCATTCATTTAGAAATGTTGGAGGGAGCGGAGGTTCAGAGCTAGGGTCTATTACAGCATTCCGCTCCCCGCATAATAAATAAGCATTGAGCATTTATGGGGAGGACTTCGGTTTTGGTGTTCTCCCCATGACCGGTGGGGTGAGGGGCAATATGGCCAAGGCCTGGAGGGCTTTTAGTCTTCACAATCGCGCTCGTTTTTCTTCCTTTCTCTCTCTCTCTCTCTCTCTCTCTCTCTCTTTTTTTTTTTTTTTTAGAAAGAAGATCGATAGAAGGCCCGAATATACTGCCCATATGTAATTATCTAGCTCCGGGTACGTACATTCGAGCAGGCAAGTATATATCTCAACTTAATGACATACCTCGTCCTTGAAACTTTCATTGGGCAGCTTCAGCATCTTTCGCGAGATGGTTCTCCACTGCTGTCACTTTGTCCCTGAAATTTTCTGTTTTATCCGTCCTGTGCTCAACGGTCCGTTAATAATGAGAGAAAAAATAATCGTATGAGGTGACGAGTTTTGCTTACCTACTCCCAATACGGATATCTGTGTGGACTCTGACGATGCCTTGCTCGTGCAGCATCGAATGGGCCTGCCCAATCACCCTCGTAACTTCATCCCAGGTACCCTCTTAATTTTCCACATTTTCTTCGTTAAAAGAGCTCCGGATGCGGTCTCAGGTATTCGCGCTGAGTGAACATACCCACTGTAGTCCCGGCGCTGTGCATGCTGTAATTCAGTCCGCTGTTCTTCATGAGAACCTGGACGTCGGCGATCTGTCTGGACACTGACGCATTAGAGGTTCCGATCTGTAGCTTCTGTTAATAGATTTCCATTTGTAGGCCGGAACCAGATCACTTACGGGGAGTAGGCAGAAGTCGGCAGTCGCTCTGATGGGCGTGCCAATGGTCACGGTAGACTTTGAGCTTGATGCCATTGTGTAAATGGTGCGTACGATAATAGTAGTTCCAGTTGATGATTGCGGGGTGATGTGCCATTATTTGAAAATAGTGCCGACGTCACTGGAGCAGAGCGGGGAATTTGTAGTGTGGTGTAACCAAGAAAACTGGTGGGTTAGCTCAATGTGAAAATTCGATATGTGAAGACCTCGGCCAGAGAACAAACTTTTGAGACAGACTATCAATTGCAGGAATATATGTATGAAGTACCAATCAATCAATCAATGGCAGGAATGTGTACCTACAGACTAGGGTACATCTAGTATTATCAGCCATCAGCCTCATGCAGCTCAGGCATCATCTTCAGTCCAGTTTACCCCACACTCTTACTGTAATAGTATCTGTACCTCTAGAGTTGACTCAAGGGCAACCTAAGCCTCATTGGGTCTGAGTCAAAGCAACAATCACGAAAGAAAGTACTACATAAAATTGGTGATTTTAAAAGCTACTCAGAAAAGACAATCAGCAAACTCAAGTCCCCCATTTTTAAAGATATCGTGGTATATATACTTTTCATATGATCCTCGGTATGTAAGTACATGTATGTATGTAGCCAAACTGGCCCCTGATGTTCGATCCATAATTAATTAAGTACTCGAGATATAGTTCTCAGTTATATTTACTACGCATTTCTCTCATCTATAGCACCCACCAGCTCTTTCCTAGTAAACTAGAAGAAATTAGGTAGAGTCAGCGCATGGATATAGCTCACGTACGTACGACAGCTCCCATTTTTAGAAAATTAGATGGACAGGGTTTATATGAGCTCCGAGGATTTTGCTTCGCGGCCTAACTAGGAGACTACATGTAGTACTCATTGAATCCTTCACCCGTACCAAGGGTTCCCGAGATTCTTAATCGCCGACTTAGAGCTCCCTACCTCGGTTGCTGTACCTCCGGGATCTCCGGCATAGAATACTGCGTCTTACTACAAATTAGTCTGTTGTCCCGAACTATGTAATTGGTGGACGAGATCGTTAAACTTACCCTAGATCAAGAGTACTGACGAATATATACACCAGGTTCATTATAATCGCCGGATTGCAGATAATAAGAACGTTGTTTCTAACTCATTCACTATTTTACCCGGAGAAAAATGGTAACTCAGACATTTTTCCAAGAGAGAGTATCCGTATTGATACTGATATCGGCATGAAGCTAGCATCTTAATAAAGAAGGCTGCCACATTTGATTCGGCCTGGATCAGGTCGGCGGTTTCAAAACTGTTTCAAGAGGTTCAATTCCGAAAACGGCTGGTTGGTGATATCTTACACGATTGACAATCAGATGAATAAATCGGATCTAAAGCTTTATCTTACTAGAACTGCCTGCGCCTGATAATCGTATTCTCAGTGTGCTTTTGATATTTTTTGTGTATCAAGGCGTCCAAGAATGATTCGGATAGACATGCAATCCACAATCCATATCGCACACACATATATTTTTCCTGGATAATCGGTCCAATAACGGTGGTGTCATCGCCATGGGGCCAGACGCTCTGAGAGATCTTATTTTTTCGCCCCAATGGCAGGCTGTAACATATGCATGGCTTTGTGCGCCGGTGTCGTGGTCCCGTACAGTGAGTTGAAAATGTAGAAACTTGGACAGCGAACCCAAAGGTGCCAGAATAAGGCGCGCATACTAAATAACTGCCCTGAGCTTTAATTCTCTGCTGACGCTTCGTAAGCCTACCTATTCTCGATATGCCTATACGTACAGATCCAGGAGCTACATGTAGTTTGAGCTCATACGAGAAGTTTCAGTTCGGGTGATTTGGCGCCTTTCCCTCGTCCCAGTGGCAGGACGACTTCCATTTAGCTCATTCCTATGACCGAGTGGATCTTGTTTTCACGGCTGTATCTACTTAGGTAGGTACATAATTGGCGTACGTATTCCAGAAGAGGGGCGACTGGTGCGGTCTAGTCGTGCCAAGGCTGTTATCTTTTATCGTGATCATCAGCAGTTGAAAGTGCGTACCTACATGTACCGGGGTTGACCCTGAATACCGAGAATCTGATAAGATAAACACACCTATTTCAGGATTCTCTTATCAGATCCTTCGTATTTACCTTCGACACGTACTCTATCCATAAAGTACATATATATAGCAAAAATTTGAACAGTTTAGCAATACAGGGAATATTGTATATTGAAATTTTTGATAATGGTACATGTAGTCTAGTCTAGATCTAGCTCGATAAGTTACGATTCTGTATACTGACTGAAGTACTAAAAAAGCGTTAATACGGTATTGATATAGTATTCTTCCTCTAATTGCGATTTGATTTGTATTTGTCACTGAATTCAGTAACGTAGTCCTATGGTAATGAATTTGCCCAGTTTTTTATATTATAGGTGACTGATGATAGAGGGCATTATAGCATAATGCTCATCAAAACTGCCAGAGAGCCCGCACATTTGCATCTACACTGAGTTAGTTATATCTATTAAAAAAAGGAATTTCAGTCGGGGAGCCCCTAGAGTCGTAATGCGCGTCGTAGACCAAACTCTGATAAATAGAACTAATAACGGGACGTTAAGTACTTATATAACAACTAAATTTGGGTTTATATATACTTATGTCGCGTTCAACCAACCGACAAAAGCTGTGAAACCAACTCATGGTCAGTTTATAATCTAACGAATCGAAGCTAGGATCTACGAGACATTCGATTCGATTCACATCAAATCTTACAGTCAAATGTAGACCTTCTATTCTATACGTTTTCGATATCTTTAAATTTGGTGTTGCATCAAGCTGGGATCAGTGCACCGATTTCACGGCCCTGAGTATATGTGCGGGATCACAAATATATATACATTAGTTATATCTAGAGCCGGCGATGAAAAGGTTTGGTTTTTGTGCCACATATATACTTAGTTGCAGCATCGCATGGCTTGCACTTTCAACGCTGTGGTCTGTGGTTCGCTGCGTCTTTGGCCCTAGCTTACTATATATAATCTAGGTGACAAACATAATTCAATTAACACCCACTGAGCGCTCAAACTAAGAAAGTCTCAGTCGACATTAACTAATATAATGCTAACGTTGTGTTGAAGCCACGACTGTTTTCGTGGCCCAACTCCGAGATGAAAGTTTATATGGCCACCAACCAATTCAAAATTCCCTCTCCACAGTACCATCCGAGGTACATACTGCCATTATCTACTTAACTATGAACAAGTAATTATGTTGACGCGCGGTAAGAATGATCGTCCAACCCCGAAATGACTAATCTTCTTAGCCAAGCCCTTCTCTCATTGGGCCAACCGATTGGCTGAACCAACATCCAATTATAATCGGGACCACATATCCCTCTCATGCAATACACACTCAGTGAAGTTGTGGACTCGAGAGCTACCCCCCAATACTTACGAGTTTACAAGAGTTTTTCAAACGCGTGGGAGTAAGATATCACTAGCCTCAATATCCAGCACACAATATCACTCGTCCTCTCTTCCCCACACTAACGCTGTCGTAAGATGAGTAATTTCCCATATCCAGTTTGACTTTGATTATCCATTTCACACGGCACCTCCATACTGGGAGCTGAATCCCAAAACCAAAACCACGGATACGTACTATCCTTAACCTCAAAAGCTGATAGGACCCAAACAGGCCAGCTTTACATTCCCCGCTAGTCAACGCATCTACATACATACATGTAAAGTAGCACACACATGCGGGTGCCTGATCGACCGGTCTAGTTACAGATCCTGCTGTTTCTGCCCCGTGTCTTTCATGATTATTACCGCCTCATCTCCTCTGCCTACTCTAAATGTATGTACGCATCATTGACAGTTTACGCCCACTCAACTCGCCAATGTAGGTACCGTTTGAGGTTCTGCCCCGTGGCATTGCATATACACCAGCCTAGGACCCTGAATTGTATGCGGCAGCCTTTGCCTCGCATGTAGCTGGTTCGTCAATCTCAGGGCCGATCCAGATCCACGATCTAGTTGTAATTGATATCTACCTGGTCCTTGGACCCTTTTATGTCATAGCCATTATCTTGAATTATATATCCTGTAAGTACACGTGATACTCCATCCAGGGATCGCTCGGAACTAGTAGTACATTTCATTTCATAATTTCCTGTCATCCATCCCCTTCATTTCTCAAGGTCTCGAAAACAATGTAAGCAAAAAAAAAAAGAAAAGAAAGAAAGAAAGAGACGGGGAAAAACTGGTTTTGAATATAAATGTTCACTTTTTTTTTTCTTTGCTGAAGAGGTATAGATCAGGTTTGGGGTTGGGGGGGGGGGGGGGGGGGGGGAAAAAAAAGGGTATGAAAAGTCCCCATTTAATGGTAGCATCAAAATATGACTTTCCTCGTCTCCTCGCCTATCTTAAGGAGTAAAATCGCAAAGCATCCCTCGTAAAGAAAAGTGATTCGGCCATGAGGACGTGATAAAGGAAGAAAATAAGAATAAAATGATAAAAAAATGATAAAAAATTTAACTCCGAATGCCAAACGAATGCAAACGCTGAAAAGAGAAAAGAACAAAAAAAAAAGATCCCAATAATCATATCCACATGCTGATAAGATTCTGCCCGCATACCATCACCCATGCCATGCATATAAAAATAAAGAATAAAAAACATGTTTAGACCCAAATAAGAGGAAAGGAAATAGGGGAAAGTCCGGAATACTGTACACCACCGCACCGGGTGAAAAGAAATTCACATTCTGTCGTAAGATAATCAATCTCAATAATGAAAGTCTCTGCTGTCCTCCACCGTTATCTATTTCTTCTTACGTCCCCAAGCCATTATTGATGTCACCCTGCTCTTCAGCATGGGTCTTGGCGCTGGTTTCTGCTCAGCAGCGACGGCGGCCGCGGCAGCAGCAGTCTCACTGTCAACGATCGCCTTCTGCTCCTGCTCGGTAGGAGCTGGTGCATCAACGGCCTTTGTCTGGGTGGCAGGAACCTCCGGGGCCGGCTCGGGAGCCGGCTCGGGAGCCTTAGGCGCCTCTACGGCGGCAGGGGCAGCAACCCTGTCTACACCCTTGCCCTTGTCGACCGGGTCGGTGGCCTCAGCTGCGGGTACCTGTGGGGTTTCTTCGCTCTTGCTGGGGGCGTGGAGACTAGTCTGGCTGGGGGCGGCGGAGGAAGAGGACTTGGCCTCGCTAAGGTTCTGAGTCGACTTCCTCTTTCCGAAGGCCCATGTTGGGCGGCGGGGGAGCTTGCTTGGTCGGCCGTCGTCATTGACGCTTTTCCCGTCTGACGTTTGTGGACGGCCGTCCTTGTGGGATTTGATGGATGCGTTTGAGCGCTTGACGGGCTCGGCTGGGGTAGGGTCCGCTGCGGTAGTTGCGGTGGGAACCTCTAGAGCGGCGGAGGATGAGGCGACTGCGGTCGCGGCTGTGGCATCGTTTCCGGCGGCAGCCTCAACGTCTGAAGACTGCTTAGCTGCTTGTTCTCGCTTCTCTTTGGAGGACAGCTTATTCATTGTGTTGCTCCAGCTCATTCCTCGGGACATTGAGGATTTCTCTTTCTCGGAGCGCCTGGACTCCGGTCTTGCCGCAACAGCACCATCGGACGATGCCAATGGCTCCGGGGGAGTAGGTGGGGGCGTAAGCTCACCTAACTTGGCCTGCGAAGACGATGCTGAGTTCTCGCGCTTCTTCTTTCCCGGGAAGACATTTGTCAATGATCGCCTGAGGGAAGAATCCTTTTTGTTGGAGTCGACTGATGGAGCCCTGCTATGGGATCCGATACCAGTCATGCGGCGGAGAGATTGTTTTCTACTAGGTCCTGACTCGGACCTGGTTGACTTGTCGTCTCCAGCCACACTGGGGGGTTTGCCTGATCTGGGGCGGCGGGTGTTTTCCTCGGCAGTGGCATCTGGTTGTGACCCTTCTTTGTCGTCTTTCTCTTCGCTGTTGAGGGATATTTGATCTGGGGAGGCAGTGGTTGGGTGCTCGATGAATGAAAGGTCATCATCAGCCTTGTCCTTGCCCTTGGGCTCAGCCTCTAGCTTTGCACTGGCGGGCTCAGGAACCTCAGCGAGCTTAGGATGGGCTTCTGTTGAGCTGCTAAAGGACTTACGGTGGGTAGGTGCCTTGACAAAGGTGATGTCAGCTTCAATTTCTTCGGTCTCATCCTCTGCCTCGGCCTTTCTTGTGCGGAGTGCCTTGACCTCCGCTGCAAACCCACTGGTAGGGGCGGGGGTCGGGGGAATAAGGCCAATCTCAGGGGGGGGATTGGGGATGGCTACCGAAGTGGATTGTATCTCTTCCTTTGGCTCCTCGATAATCTCCTGAGCCTTGGGAGCCTCCACCTTGAGGGCTTCGGCGGGGGCCTGGACTGGGGCCTGGACTGGGGCTTCAACGAGGACCTCGTCCTTGGGAGCTTCGACTTTGGGGGCCTCGACAACTGGAGCTTCGACGATTGGGGCCTCCGCGACAGGAGCCTCAACAATAGGGGCCGCGACAATGGGAGCTTCAGCAATGGGAGCTTCAACAATGGGGGCCTCAACAATGGGGTCCTCAACAATGGGAGCTTTAATGACTGGGGCTGTAACAATGGGGGCTTCAACGACGGGGGTCTCAACGGCGGGAATTTCCACCTTAGGTGCTTCGGTTTCCTTGGGCTTGAGAACTTCAGCTTCGAAGGGGTTAGGAATTTCGAGAGTTTCGATATCCTTAGGCTTAGGGGCTTCAATCTCTTCGATCTTGGGGACTACAGTATCCTCAACAGCTTTAACCTCCTCGGCCTCTGGTACTGCCCTTGTGGTCTTGGAGGCGGCAGAGTCTTCAATCTTGGAGATCACGGCTTCTTCAACTTGAGGGACCTCCGGTTTAGGGGCATCAACCTCCACACTCTTGGGTGCTTCAATAACCTCGTCAACCCTAAATACCTCAATCTCACGCTTGGGGGCCTCCATAGAAACCTCGGGAGCTGAAGGACCAGCCCTCACTACTTGTTCCACAGCAACCTTGACGGGAGCCTTGAGAGGAGCCACAATCTCTGCCTCAACCTTTGGTTCCGGCTCGACAGAAACCTCGCGGCTCAGAGATGGGGCCCTGGTTGATGCAGCTGAGCGTGGCTTCCCAGTGGGAGAGAGCGAGCGGGATTCTCTGTATCCTTCTCCGCTGGTGACCGGGGGGCCAGCAACAGCAGATCTAGAGAGGGCTTCAACCGAAAGCGTTCGCTGCTCGTACGGGCAAGCATCTGGATCGTGCACCACTGCGGGAACTATCACCATCGACCCTGTCTCAACCTGCGGGGCTGGTGACTCAGCTCTTACACTGGGAGTGGGTGACGGCTTGTCCGCGAATGTCCATGTGTCATTCAGCGGCGGATGCTCCAATATGGGAGATAATGGCTCGGCCTCTTCAGCTTCGTCGATAGTCTCAAGCATCTCATCTTCTATGATCTCTGGCTCTGGTGATTTTAGTGATACCGGCTCGGGATGCTTTATTGGGGTTTGTTGTTGCTCTACCGAGCGTGTCGCTCGGCTCTCCTCGGCATTAGTCAGGCCAACACCCGAGTCACGTGTGCCGACTTTGGTGGAACTTGTTGGTGTTTTTGGTGTTGCTGCTTCGTACGAAGCCTCAAGCAGGAGCGGCGTTCGTTCTGTCTTGGAACTTCTAGAACTCTCGCCCACATCATCATCCTCCACGACTTCAATCGCTCGTGCCTTGCCCTTGTCCCTCTGACCCACCTGCTCTCCACCGTTTGTAACTGCCTCACGCGCTGCCGCTGCCGCACCAATTGACCTCTGCTTTCGTTCCCTTTGTTTTCTCTTTTCCCTGCGTAGTCCGAATCCACCAATGAAAACCCATAGATTCTTTGGTGTCCAAAAGCTCAGTGCAATGCCGATGCCGAATATAGCAGCCAGGAAGCTGCTCGCCGAGAATCTTCCGGTGCTTGCCGGGGCGGGGGTGTCGTCAGGTTCTGATCTAGTGGGAACGACGGAGATCAAGCTGTCGCTCGCGCAATCCTCATGAATCGTTTTAGCCGTCACGATTGTTATGATTGTGGGGGCACTCGAGGGGGGTGGGAGGGAAGAATATGTGCTATACCCAATGGACATTCCTACGCCGCCCAGCTCGCCAGAAATACAGTTGCTTATGGGCATATCGGCGGAACCATCACTATGAACAACACCGCCAGTGTCGGCAGCCCTCGACCGCGAGAATAGCTGATCGAACATGGTGGGGGGTGTGGGGGGTGAAAGGGAGGGGCGGTATCCCGTTGAGAGAGGAGGTGGTGGTAGTAGGTAGGTGATGTGTAAGAAATATGTGTAGGTGGAAAAATAATAAAATGGGAAAGGGTTACAAAAAAATCAGGCAAGATAGAACCCGGTAGAAGAGTATGTGAAGAAGGAAGAGGGAGGAGGGAGGAGAAAGAAAGAAAAGAGGAGATCGATGGCAGCAGTACTAGTACTAGTAGTAGTGAATTACGGGGATGGGTGATGGATAATAATAGATTGGCAGGTATTGGTGTGGGTGATGGCTTGTGATTATGAAAGGACCGAGAAACACAGTTATCTCGGCTCAGGGAATAGCGGGGGAGAGAGACTCCTCTTTTTTTTTTTGGCGGAGAGAAGGAAGGCGAAACGTCCACGAGGATATATATTCCCAGGAAGGGTAAAGGGTAAAGATTGTAATAAGTGGGTGTGTGGGTGGGCAGTAGGTAGGCTGGCAGAGTGGTACCAGTAATAGTGAGTGCGCTCAAATCTTCCTTCTTCTTGGAGGCAGACAGTCTATTGAGATAGAGAGAGGCAGGCTGATCTGACCGATTGACGTGGTTCGCTCGAAATGGGAGCAATAGAATGGTAGGTAGTATTCGAGGAAGAAGGAACGACGACGTCAGACACCCACTGCGGTCTCGATTGCCGAGTGAATGAACGGGACTCGAGTTCGATGAAAACAAATTATTGTTTTTACTCGTTTTTAAGGGGGAGTTTGTGAACGAACGGACGAACGTATGAACGAACGAACGAACGAACGGGAACGAACGTGATAAAGGCGGCAAGAGTTGATTCGAGTGAATGAGGTTAAGTTGATTTTCTCTTTTAGATTCAGATTCAATTCCTCTATCTCTTTTCCTCTGTATGTATCTCTCTCTTCCTCCTATCCTCCTATCCCTATGTCCCCTTCTCTGCCCGGGGGTGGAAGACAGTGGGCGCTCTTCCTCCGAGATGTATGTATGTAACAAGGCACTAAAGTGCTTTTCTCGATGTGCGTTCAAGCAACAAAAAAAAGCAAAGAGGAAATGATATGCCGGGGATTGAGGTACAATTCTCGATTCGGATTTGTGCAATAGGCTACAAAAGCACTGGAGTGCAGCTCTGTAGCGTGGACGTCTACAGCTGGCGGCCCTTTCCAACCCCCCAAGCGAGAACACGTAGGCACACGCTCCTGCGAGTGACAACGGGGAAACAGCCTATCGTTGAAGAGGGTGGTCAAGGAAGCGATTTGCGCATGCAGTAAACGGTACCAAGCAGGGGCAAGCGACAACGGGAGCCAAGGTAGTTGGTTGGTTAAATTCGTTCTTGGTAAAGGTAGGGATGGAACGAAGGCAGCAAGAAAAAGGGATGGCGGACACAAAAGCATGTGGTGAATGAGCAAATCGTTCCATAGAAAAGTTAAAGAAAGGATCCTCCGGAATAGTCTCAATTGGACGATGTTCGGCCTCGGAGGGTGCGGAGAGCCAGACTTCGTGGACCCAGGAAATATTGCAAAAGGCTCCGTCCGGCTAGAGTCTAGATGAACCAACCCACCCGTATTAAGATAATCCCTGTACGTTTTGTTGTCAGAGCCCTAGCCACACCAACCCGTTGTTATGGTTGGTTGAGTGTCCGTCCTTCCTATCAAACATCTGGTTGGGCAGCTGCGCAGCAGCCTGCGCTCAGTGAATTACTGGTACTGTTCCCGGGAACCATCATCACCATCACCATCATCATCATCGTCTACATGCGCGCCCCGTTTCGCTTGATACGGGACTGGCACCAGGGACACATCTTTTTAACGGTCTTCGTTGGCCATCCTTCGTGGCTGCCCAGTGAGAAACCACCCAGATCTCATCATCACCACCATCAGTTGAGTAACCCTGAGGGTGATGGCAGCCATCACAAAACACAAGGCTCTGACACGCCGTTTTAAGTGCGGCTCTTGTTACTCTTCACGTCAGACCAGGCTCCGGGAGCAGCTGGGGAGGGGGGGGGGGGAAGGGCAGGGCACCTAAACAATGTGTCGATTCCTCCTCGATTGACCTAGTAATTGCCACTTCATTCATGATTCAGCGTGCACATCTTAAATTCGTTAACATCAATCGTAATTTGTAACTACAATTCCAATTGCGAGGGGGAGAGAGAAAAAAAAAAAAAGTAAGGACATGAAGAAACAATTAATTGGAACTGCCGCTCAATACCATGTTTCCTTTTTTCTATCTCACACTGGCATACTGCAATATGCGAGTACATGCATTTGTAAACACGCTAAACCTAAATTATCCGCCAACTGGCAGAATCAATGGCCCGATCATCCGTCTTTGCAAATTGTTTTCCTCAACCACTTCTTCCTTTATGTTATCGTGGGGGTGATTCTCAGCAGCGCCAGTGGACCAAAGAAACTACGCCGTTCCTCCTGAGTAAGCAGTGTAGCACTCAAAGTCTTACTCTAGAGTAGGTACGTTACCGTACGTACCTGTGGCGCAAATGGAAAAAGAGAAGGTCCAAGTTCTTCCGTGCCATCTCCAGAAAAGTTCCGAATAACCCAGATCCTAGCAGGGAATGCGTTGAAGAGTGACCCAATGGCCCGAATACCCAAAAACCCCCACCCGGGACGGGTTGGGAGGATGCAGCTCGCAACGACTCCCTTGATTGGGCTGTTCCCATGCATGTAGCACCATAGCTTCCCCCGAGCTTTACTACTGTGTTGTTCCGTTTATCTCTTTTTCACAGGTGTAGGTACATATAGAAGGTATCATATCTGCCATCCACCTGTTGTTCACCTTGGGCTCTATTCTCCCCACATACATACATACTTCTTACCTTACTTACTTACCTACTTTCCCCCATGATCAAAATATGACGGAAGCTAGAGCGATTGAGTACACAAAAGACGGATGCCAAGAGACATACCTATCGACATCTCTCCTGCACAGCGATGGAGGAACCCCACAAGCAAGCCTGCGCACCCCACAAAAGCAGCCTTTACACGTGAAGGATTTCAGATCGGCCACATGTATTTCCACCAGTGGGGAGGAAGGACGGGTGCAGGAATGAGTACGAGGTTTATCTTTGACGAATAGCATGCAAATTGAGCACCTCCGGAGAAATCAGCGCCGATAACTGCAACCCCCTCCGATCCAGGTTCACGATGGATACCACCCCGAAGGCTGGGTGTTTCCCGTGGCTCTGCGGCTCTCATTTAGCTTATTTCATTCAGAAGGAACCCGTAACCCGGGCCTTCGCGCTCAAATTTTCCCAATGCCATGAATATGAATCCTTCTTTCCCGACTACTACATGCCTTTTCATTTCCAGAGATCGCATTAATGATCCTTAAATCCATTCACCTGGGAGAGGAGCCAGCAAGGGACTCCTTCCGACGCAATGAAGCATCTGGCTCTGAGCGTTTAAGGGTTGTTAGTGTGCTGGCAAGTGCTGTTTCCTTTTCGGTATCTATCGCCCGGGTCCTACCGGCCTTAGTTTGAGTTTGGTTTGGTGGGCTAGGGTTGTTTGCCGGTACAATTTCTTGCTTGCAATATCCGGGCCGAGTCATGATGGCCGAATCCAGAACTTGGAAGCGCGCGGGAAAGATAAGATAAGATAAGATCCGTTTAGGTGGAACCTATGGTTCAATACCGGTTCACACGAACGCGAATTGAGGGATTAGACTAGAGAAAGTCCTACCAAGTATCGAATACGCAGCAGCAAAGCTACCCAGTTACTTAGAGGTTTTGGCGTTTGTTGTGATGAGAGATAGGGGGTACAGGGCCTTATTAAGCATTCGATATATCTAGGTTTGCCTTTAGTTTTTTTCATTTATCAGATATAATATTGGGGTGGTAGCGGGGATAGCGCTGGGGAGTGGAAATATATCGTTTTTATATGATGAAAGTAAAAACAATATAGTAACGTCAATTGATTTTGTGTTGGGAGATGCATCGACTCACTATTTTATCACCTGATTTGCTGTGGGAGAATACATGCAATATCTGAACGACTGACTTATGGTGGAGAAATTTATTGCTGGGGGGGACAGTACAAGTTACGAGATGGCGAGTTATTGATGATTTTGATTACTGAACTCATGAAAACTCTAAGCAAGTTATAACAGTAACCCCACTTTGAAGCCAGTATTTTTTCCCTACATGCATGTCCCCAGGTAATTAGATCTAGCACTGTTTAATTAATCTCGCGCGTCGATCCGGCACTACTACATGTAGTGGCATCAAGTAAGAATATATCAACTCCACCTAATTATACGCAACTGTACTGCGATTAGGCCGTATGCGTTCTGAAGTACATATATATATTGTTTTAATATCATTCATATACACCTCTCCTAGATGTCCATATACGTATGTACTTACTATCTCTTACTATACTATTTTTTTTACCAAAGCCCTCACATATCGTTTCCTAAAGTCATAATTATAAAAGACTATACTCCTTCACAGTGTCTATAGAAATCATACCCGAGCACAACTACCAGCCAGTCAGGAGGTGTTATATGTAGAACAAACGAGTGATTTTCCATGACTGACTAGCCAAGCGTCACTTATTTGATACTTGCATGCAACCCGTAGGTTATGGCAGTCGCCCCCTCCCCTATACCAGCTGTATATGGAGTGACGTAGTAATTTTTCTTCCACAGTAAATAAATAAAATAAAAATAAAAATAAAAATAAATAAATAAATAAACGCCCCCTAAATTCCCCAACACTGACCGGCCTGGTGCACTCCCTATCTCGAGCCTCATCATTCACCCTGCAAACATTTTAACTTAAAGCCAACACAATTTCTCCCTTTCTAAATATCCTCATCACTATCATCCTGTCTAATCCTGAATCTTACCCCCCCCCCCCCATTTTCCCTTCCATAAAGGTCTAGTCTTTCTATCTCCATAATCTGGCGTGGCAGCATACTGGGTTGTAGTTCGTCTGTCGATAAGGAAGTTGCCTGATCTGCCTTTAATTTCTCCTAAGCTCACCACTCGTGCGTATAACCGCGCCGGTATCGGCAGTATAAGGTCAAGCGTCACTTTGTTTGTGTTGTTAATTAGAATTAAGCTTCATACTTAATTAACTTAGATATATATACATACCTGTAGTTATATATTATGTTGTTTTTACGCGTGTAAACCTTCATGTGCAATTTGATGGGCGGAAAGGGCGGGAATTAATCAACAAACCCCCCTGTAAACTGAATCCTAAGCCCAAAGATGTATATCTCAAGTATATCATGCTGTTGATAAGCTCCATTTTACCATTAGTGCTGTGTCCATCTATCGCTTTCCATATATATATCATCATGATCAGGCCTTCCTTACATAAATTATTTTCGACTCAATCCCCTTAACTTGGTCACGGCATGGAGTGACCTACCACGAAAAGGAGTCAGCACTCAAATGTAAGACGGTCTATATAGAGATGTATATCATTATAATGCTTCCCTTAGAAGGCCTGTATCCATAACAAGGAGTGCGTACCTGTAGTAATGTTTACATAGTAAGTACGTAATCATTCAAACCCACTGGAGTAACTTGTGGGTCAACTCTTGAAGACTGAACTCATTCCTCTGAAAAATAATTTTTGGAACATTCTAGTATTACTTGGTCATAAGATATCACTCGATACTTAACCCTAACCCAGGTAGGCTTACACTAACGGACGTATGAAAATATTCCAATCATATGCAGTCGAGCTCCCGTTCTCTTTCTACTGCGGACTGTATAGTACTTGCGCATTTAGCGGATATGTAGCGGGGCCCAATATGGATATTTGGGAAATGAAGATAGCCCTGATCCACAGCGACGGATCGCTCTCATGAATAGGTCCTGCCAAATTCGTGGCCTACCTTAAACGTTATACAATAGCTGTTTGGAAAATCACTCTTGGTTGCATTGCACTCATTACTCTCTGCTTATTGGAAAATTGCCGGTTCTAGTAATGGCACGGACTAGGTCGCGAACTTTAATACAATATCATCCGTGGCAGTGATAATATGCGCATCTAACACCGGCCAAGGCAAGGGCCCTACGAATTAATTTGGTATTATTTTATCATGAGCTCTGGGGGGGGGGGGGGGACTGAGTATTATTATACTTTGATTCTTTTGGGAGGGGTTTCCAGTTCTGGGGGACTCCAACAAGGAGTTGGATTATGATACCATCTATATCCGCTATCTAGGAAAATTGATCCATTGGTTAGTGGTGCAGAACTGGCTATCGTCTGAAATGGTAATATCTGGAAACCTGCGATCGGCCGATTAGATATTCGCAATGATTACGGCAGGGCCCATTGGGTGATACATTGTTTTGTGAAAGCTCCCGCTCCTCCGGTTAGTGAAGCGGTGAGTTTTTGATCCTTGTAAAATCGCGAGGTGAAACATTTCTCGATAATTACTATATATGAATTGGGATCGATCCCCGCAAAACATAGACACAAAATAAGGTGTTGACGAATAGAAAACTATTACCTTCCTGGCTGTGAGCACGAGTGCTAAGCTATGAGACAAGACAAAAGGGAGAAAAAGTGGAAAAGGCGAAAAAAAATAAGGTGGGCGGAGTAGGAGAGCAGGCGAGGAGGGCGGGATTAATCAGAAACAAAAGAAATAAAAACACTGATTGCTTTCCGACACTCGATTCGATAATTATTCTTTACATTTTTCTATATTATATTTACCAAATCATATACCCTGGTTAGGCACCCGTGGTTGTTACAGCAGATATATGGAACATACTTAACTTATATACACACATGTAGTAGCTGTCTATATTATTAGAAAGCCATTGAATTTTATCGGTATTAACAGAACCAAGATTATGGGTTATGTAAATATTTGTATGTATATTATAAAGAGAGTCCCCGTGCCACAACAAATACACAGAAATAGCTGGCTATGTTGATGTAGGCGGTTGCGGAATGTTTAGTGACATCGTGGCTGCCGCAAGTCTGATCGATTATAGGCCTAGAGAATTTTAGTGCTATTGTTCTATTGGATTAACTCACCCTTCCTCCCAAGCCCCAGCCCGTGGCCCCAAGTTTTATTATGACTATATTGGAAATATGAAGTAGAGGTCTCTTAGAAAACTCTCTGGTGGGGCGTGTAATCCAATACATAGTATCTCCCAAATATCAGGCCGGGAATGCTAGATTTGTTGAATTTGAGGCGAGATATATGGGAACAAAGTTGAGAGGGTGAGTTTATCTGTAGCCTTGTAGATTATGTTCAACTTGAGTTCTGCTCCTCCGAAAGTATGAGAATACATGATATGCCAATAGGGCCATGTGTGTCTTTGGAGATTTTTTACCTTGATTAACCTGATTAGCAGGGGGCCAGTACCGTCCCCGCCTCCACCTCCTAGAATACGCCTTCGGGACAAGCCTCCATAGGGGGTAAATCTAGAGCCGAAAGTAAAAGGGTGTTTGTTTCTGTCTCAGCTGCACTGCCTATCTCTGTACCTACATGCATGTGATGCTCTTAGCATTATGAAACAATGGTATACCTCGGGGAATTACAGATGCGAATTTTCTTGAAGCAGGTCCTATGGTTTAAGAAACGTGGATTACTCCTAGGGACTCGAAAAGCTAGTGTTCCTCCGTTTTACGAATTTCCATGGAATTTGTGTGATCTATTTCTGGTCGTAATTGTCTTTGGACACAATCCCTAGTGGTCAGATCATGGTTTCTCTCGTTCCGTACAGGAATGAGAGGAGTAGGGAAGATTATATTATCGTACCACACGAGTCATGTCCCTAAAACTTGCATTTGAGAGACTGTTTGAGGGACTGTTCATTGGACCTACTCGGAACTCTGACTAGATAGAGGTTATCAAGCTGCGTGTAAAGTGAAGCCAATGGCCGGCCAGCGGCATGTATGGGGGTGATTGAACACCACAGAGGTTTATGGGAGATGGTACTATAGCTTCTAGCTAGATCTATAGATCCAGCTGCAGTTTTTACAGAAATAAGTGGGGATGGATGTTAATACAAGTGGCCAAGGTTTTGTCATGTCACTAAGCCTCGAGTATACTTAGCTCCTCTTAGTCTGGCCTCTGAATCTGATCTGTAGCTCTGCTGGCATTTACAATTAAGGCCGTGTCATATAAATGAATTTTGGTTCTAGCATGTTCGATCAATCCCTTGGCACTTAAAGATGCCATGTAGGCCGACTGTATGTACGTAGATACATGTATATATAAAAAGCGAATCTACCTCTATAACCACGAGAAATTAAGTATTCTAATCAATTGCGCAAACCTCCGAAATTTCCCCTATCTATAAGTATGTAATATGGGTCACATCGAATCCGGCTATACCGGACGTTAATAACCAGGTTGTAACAACTGTACATGTGCTATTATTATACCCTATCTCCACGTGATAGGATTCAGGGTCCACTTCCACAACAACCTAGTTACCACCCGCCCGGAAGCGAAAACGCCACAACAAAAAATAATCAACCATATTATGCGAATAAAACCATGGTTTAGACAAACCCAACTTTTCTGCTTCAAGTTACACTGTCCACCATCCACAACTGTGGCAAAGACAATTAAACCCAATCAAGTCTAAAGCCGATGATCTCCACGCGCGAGCCACATACCCTTTCGCCACTACTTCGCCATTTTTTTTTTTTTCCCTTCCCTTGTCAGCTTTCATAAAATCATTTCCTCAACTTCAACCGATCCTATCAACCAACACCTCATGTATTTTCTCCATCCTTCATGCAACAGTATCCGGTTTCAAATTTACAAAGTCGATCCCCGATCGGATCGCTTAAAGATAGTTGCTCCGTGTAGGATAGGTCTACGTATACGAATTTCAGCCAAAGATTCCGAGGTAGGGTGAGGGTAGGTAACTACATGTAGGTTCAACTCGAGAAACCCCGTAACTAACGCAACCCCTGCCCAAACGTTCATGCTTATTTAGGGTTGAATGTACTGCTTAAGTAAGGGATTCAATATCTGGTAGGATACACTACCGATCTATTGATGGGGCCTTTGTATTACCGGATTTTCCCGGGTCATGAGCCCTCACTCGAAGGTAATTAACGTGTCTTAGGCCTGTTGGGGGTACCAGATCCCTTGCTTTGGTTGAGCGTTTATACCCGCTGGAATGATAGTTTTTTTTATGGGCAGGGTGTGATGCTTTTTTTTTCTCTTCCCTGCGTAAGCGTCGGGTAGGGCGGAGAGGGGTGGGTTATGATTTCCAGGGCCTCGCCCTACCAAGTCAGGTGAAACTAGCTAGGTGAAAAAATGATGCAGATATGGGAGATGGTTGGTTCGGTGGCAAATTATCTCCGAGTGAAATGATATTCTGATCACTTTTTAGAATTGATGACACCTGTGGAGTAACGACCGGTCTGCTGCAAGAGGTAGTAGCACCACACAGCGTACAGTATGCAACCAAGATATTTATGAAGTGGCCACCGAGTGGTGTCCACGCAAGCACCATAATCCATGATATATACATATTACTATTGCATGGGCAGCAACCTCGTCTCGGTACTGTTTCGGGATCGTACCTCTCCCGTAGTCAATGCCGCTGTTTACTGGGTTTTGTATTTGCTTTTGTGTTTTTCAAACCTCCGGTTCTCATGTATGAACGGCTTTAAGGGTTTGCTCACGAGTGTCTCGGCTTTTAAGTGACGCAGACGGAGAATGTAGCAGATTTGGTGTTAGTATCCTTTCGTAACTTCGTAACCAACTCCCCACGGTGTTTTCGCTTCAACGGTTTGGAAACACCATCTTCAAAGATGGACCTTCTTCAACGCAAACTAGAAAACGATAGTCTGAAGTGCAGGGTATAGTTAGGGCCTTCTTATACCATCCACACTTGGGAATTGCTAGTTATCCACCGAGCCTTCAGACTATGGGCGGCGGGGTTCCCCGCAATAATAATCTGCTGTTTCTAACTCCATTTTGGGAAAAGGGAATGCGAAAGGGGGAAAAAGGTTAGAAATCGGCCGGGTAAAGTGGCGAATGAGAAAGTTCAAGCAAAAATGGGCCCCGGACAGCCTTTCCGTCCAATCAGCAGTGGCGTAACGGGGGTGTACCCCCATGAACAAGCTGGCACTCTTTGAAGAACGAGGCTGCAGAACTGTCAAGCACCCTCCGTCAACTTCTACCCTTCCGAGCCGCTTTTTTCGCGTTCTGGAGACTCCTCCAGCGGGCGGAAGAGAAGATCCTCACGGTATATAAGGCTTTGCTTGCCATACCCCTTCGACCTGGCCGTGGGACTTTCTCCGAGTACGTACACAGGCCATTAGCCCTCGCTACATCGCTCTGAAAACTGTGGGACTGCGCCACAAACCCCCTCCCCACAACCCCAAACTTCGACAGAGTTAGCTCATTTCACCCAACAATCGAGTCCTTGGAATAGATTCCCTGTTGAGCACACGGTTCTTCCGGGTTTCTCTCTGCGGTTGTCGATATAGGGATCGATGTTGATCTCCTATGGAACCTCCTCCAGGTCGCTACAGTGCTCCGCCCAGTAAGGGTTCATCAAGCTCCGGTCTACCTCCAACTCCAAACGTAAACCCGCAAAAACCAACAACTCAAAAGTCGAGACGTTTGAGTAAAGAACAGAGGAAGGGTCGCTACGATCGCATAGAAACGTTAACGAAGGAATTAAAGAACGCGCTTAAGGATGAAATGTCACGAAGGAAGGACTCGTGGGATGTAGAGGGGGATAGGGAGGAAGAAGAACAGTGGGAAAGCAGGAAACAAGAGATATATGATGGGCTTTTAGACTTGACAGAGGAGATAGAAAGGGCTCTTAGAGACAGAGACAAGGAAGCAGTTTTGGAATTATGGGGGAAAGAGATGGAGGAGAAGCGGGCACAAAGAAGTACTGGGTCAAAAAGAGATAGTGACACTGATGGAAACGGTGATGGCGGGTGAGGCAGAGGTGGGAGGAGTATATGAGAGAAGTACTGGGCAGAAGAAAAAGAAGAAAAAGAAGAAAAGAAGAAGGATACATTGTTATTTCAATCATATGGGCTACGAGCATCTTCGTTGGTGTTTCTAGACGGAATAGAGGGTTCGTTACCATTTCTTTGGTGTTTTATATCAGTTTTTTCCTTAAGTATTCAGTTGATACCTCACACCGAGGAGAAGTTTTACTAGTAATTTTATTGAGAGGTAAAATCTGTTCAACCTTAATTTTGCGCCTGTTAGACCAGATGCCATCCTCTGGTAAGCCTTTTCATATATTTGAGTATAGTTACCGGATTCTGTATTTGCCCTCACCCTCCCCTTTCCCTCCCTACTACCTCCATGAGGGTTCCACATCTGTTGACACGGGATATAGGAGACTGATGGTGGGCACTACCATCACCTAGCTCACTGCCTATCGCTCCTCTGCGGTCCCCCTGACCCTGGATCCACCAGGTTTGTCGGACTAGACCCAACGCGTGCCACCCAATTGGCATCGTGTTGCGCTATGTCGATATAATAATTGTCAACCTTGTCTTCAGATAAGAGTGCGTTTGGTCATTTGTCGGCAAGTCTCTTGTAGTATCGCTTGCGATCCTCGATGGTCGGTGTCTCCTTCGTATGGCAGCGGTTGGGAATTCCGACAGTGGCGTATGAACTGGAGCTAGGTGCCCTCCTCCCATGGTCTGCATACCCCGTGTAGTCGCGAGCACCGCCACCGCAAAGACAATTAGCAAAGGCTCCGGCCAACCAGGTAGCGGTATTCTAATAGATTCAATTAGGTTATCTATCTCCCGGGATTATAATACTAGATCGGGGATGGGAGATGGAATGGAAGACAGTGAAGATGTCATTGTTCGTGCCTGTAAATGAACCCTTTCCCGGGGTATCTTTGTACCAGGTGTGAAAGAGTGCGATATAAAGACATGCCCAAGACTTTACCAATAACGGTGATGGGTGGAGACGTTTGCACCCCACTCATTACCACTAAGGTGAGTGATGTGCGTAACGGAGGATGCAGAACGATGTTTTTAAATTTGTACGTGAAGTGATGAGCCACAGGCTTGGGGTGTTTAGAAAATCCATGGGGATCCTTGTTGTGCGTGGCCAGAGTCAATCCCCATCCCTCCTTCAGTGCTGGTTGTTGATAATCGACAATTGATAAAGTCGCAATGTTTGGCTTCTGCATGAAGATCACTTCCACTTTAATCCCAAAAAATGAGTTGCTGGCCAGCGCCACACCGAATCAGGTCGGGTGGCAACCGCCGTAAGCCCTTCTCTCTCTCCGCCCTACGCGTATCTCCCCAACCTTTCTTCCCCCGAAAAAAATGTGCTTCGCCCTTTCGCCGGGCTGGAGCTCCGTTGAAAAAAAAAAAAAAAAGGATGCCCTGCCAAGGGATACACACCTCGGAAATCGAGGCAGAAAACGCAGGGCGAAGGGGTCCTTTCTTGAGCTGGGTTGGGGGAATATCCCCGGCGAGGCTATATACGGGCAGAAGTGATGGGTGACAGGATAGCTTAGCTAGAAACAGGTTTTCCGAGACAAGGGACCATAGAAGTCTTGGCAAGGCAAACGTCAGGCCATCATCACAAATAACGAATGAATGAAAATCCTGACGATAGACAGTGGAAAGTGAGAGGCCGAGGGGGGGGATCCGGGTAGGTGTGGGTTTTTCTAGAAAAGATTTTAGTGAAAGCGAAGCCCGAAATTCCGTGCCGATCATACGAGTGATAAGCTGTGATTCTATCGCCTTCTGTCTATCTGTCAGATCAAATACTAATCTTTCAGGTACAGCTACCAAGGCCAAGTAGAGGAAGTGTGCCATATCATTCTATTCGAATAACGATATTGTTGTCAAATTCCGGGACTGCAGTCCTAATTTCGCTCAAAAGCTTATAATTAAACCACTTCCATACTAGCCCTACTATCTAGGAATAAGTTAGATCTTGGTAAGATACATCACCAAAGCTTGGGTGACGTCGTTTGACAATTCTAAACCGGATTCTGTGATATGTGTTGGATTCGAATTACCGGTACTGATTTGATAGGCACATATCTTGCCACACCTTATCTGGCAGCTTGAATAGCAGTATCTGGCGGGGAGAAACTATTTTCCGGAATCTTGTTAGCTAGGGTCTGGTTGAACTAACTGAAATCGTGTGAGGCCGGTGCCACTGTGGCTACAAATGCTGCAGCAGTTCAACGACGTCCTGTGCGGTTATACTAACTACTCGTCTACCAGCATAAGAACCAGAAAACGCAAGTGACGGAGATAGGAATGATTTGTAGGAGAGATCATCGCTACTCCATACAAATTATCCTTTCCCTGAGTAATTACATTTTCTGGTTCCTATGCTGGTAGACGAGTATGTGGCCTCCATGCGAGGCGGTGCTTTTTAGTATAGTACTGTAGTCGATACCCACTCTACTTCTCACACCATGATCATGAGAGATCTGGGCTCGCGGGGGGACTATGGGAAGGTTGACTGTCGCTTCGATCATGTATCTGAGGGAGGTAATGCAAAGAAAGAAGGTAAGTCCAACGGCGATGGATATTGAGCCAAGAATAAAAAAAAACTGCCAGCTCACTGAAATCAACCCCCCCTTTGACTGCAGTGACTGCCTTGTAGCCCCAATTGGTATTTCCGGCTACCGGAATCAAGCCACCAATCAATCACATGACAGAAATACATTGTTGATGAAAGCTTAAAGCTGTACCTTATACCAGAGAAACTGAACTACATCTCTAGGTAACGATAACTTGGACTTGAACGTTCCAGGAATTCTACCCGGTGAAGAAAGGGTTAAGGGGAGACTCTTAATGGTAGCCCGATTCAATTGACCTAGAGACGAGATCACTTAGCTAAGTCTCGAAGTAGACCAGCTCCAGTGCCTGAAGTTATTTTCCTGGAGCTTCGAATTATATTCCCGGCCTTGCAGACCGGGAAAAGGTCAACGAGAGAATGAGGAAAATCGGCATGATAGTGGATTTCGATATAGATATCCGGCACCGATACGTGATATGTCTTAGCACTAGGGGAATTGACCTGAAAGCTATATCCCTTAGACGAATGAAACTCTATATATTTCTAGCTAGCCCTCTGTGGTAACGTACTACCGTATATCGTTAATTGTTTTCATTGGCTCTAGCTCTACTGCTAATATCACACGTAAAAAAAAAACAGTTACCTTACTAAGTGCGTGCACGGTCCATCCGCCCAAGGGATAGCCCTCAACTCTGCAATTTAATCCGGCCCCTATTTCGCAATTTGGGACTTCTCAAACTGAAGCTGATAACCATGACATGGTTCTGGCTAGCCCCTATATATAGTAATTATATAATTATAAATGAAAGCATATCTTTGCCATAACGGCGCTGGCTAGCTATAGGCCGACCCTCATGATACGACGACCGCCGTTGCTTTTATCTGTATATAATATAGCTGACAAGATAATTCATACAATATCGTGCGTCGAAAGTTTTTATAAAGCTATCATGAAAAAGAGTATGTATAACGGCACTAGTTAGTGTAGTAGTGATCATGATGACCGTGTTACTAGCTAGCTAGCTATGTGTAGTAGCTTTGAGTTTCCAGAAGGAGAAAGCACTAGACATCCTGCAGCAGGAACATATTCCTACATACTCCTTGCACGACATGGAGTTGTCTATAGCTCCCCTAATTCCCATTACACCGTACTTGACCGATGTTGTTAACTTTTTCCTGCAAGTATTCCTCCACTCTAGCCGCAGCTGAGTAGTTCTATACGCTTACTAGCATAAGAACCAGAAAATGCAGTTTCTCAGGGCGAGGATAATTTGTATGGAGTGGCGCTGTTCTCTCATACAAATAATACCTGTTTCCATTACTTGAATTTTCTGGTTCTTTTGCTGGTAAGCGTGTAGATAGCCAGCGCTATCGATATTGTTGTACACAGCCATAGCTAGCTTACTATAAGGGCACCACCCTTCGGTCCGCCCCCTTCTTTCTACTGTACCGGTCAATGAGGTTGATATGTCAGGTGTCAGAGAAGCTAGAGATTGTCCCAAAAACTCATTCTGTCAGAGACCTTTGAAGGGTTTTGATAATACCCAAATTTGATTGTCATAGGTCAGAATGAGTAGTCCAGAGGCTCTACTCCCTGTGGTACATCGATTTGTATGGTGACATCGTAATCTATCCTAGGTACGGGGATAAGAAATGATATTTCTGCATGTTTTGGACTCAAAAAGTGAAGTTATCTTTCGTACTGGATATAGACCTGACTGGACGATATATATCCTGACTGGACGATATATATCCTGAAAGGACGATATATATATCCTGAAAGGACGATATATATATCCTGAAAGAACGATATATATATATCCTGATAGGACGATATATATCCTGATAGGACGATATATATCCTGATATATATCCTGATAGGATGATATATATCCTGATAGAGCGATATATAGGATATATAGGCGGGTATATGCCCAGTCACCCCTAGCCGCGCCTAGCTGCCGCGCTCTGCCGAGCCATCACGAACTTTTTCAGCTTCATCACCCGATCATCACTAAATCACTATATGCATCACCGCCCACATCAATAGCACCTTCAGATCATCTCTTCCATCATTGGGCTTGCCAGAGTTGGGAAACACAATAACTACAAGAACGATTTGCACATGAATCTGAGCAAAATAGATAGGGGTTTATCAACTACTGTTCTAATGATCTTGATAGTTGGCATTTATGGTCGTGAAGATGAGAGGTTGGTGGTGGTAGCGATGGCGATGGTGGTGGTAGTTGTGATGATGATGATGATGATGATGTTAGTGGTTTAGCTTGCTGCCCTGCCATCCTGCCGCCCTGCCGTCCCGCCGCCTTGCTCCTGCCGTTCCCGCCGCTCTGCCGTTCTGCCGTCCCGCCACCCTGCTCCTGCCGTCCCGTCACCCTGCTCCTGCCAGTGCCGTCCTCTCCGCCCTGCCGCCCTGCCACCTGCATGATAGCTTATACCCCCTATATGATAGCTTACCATACAGCGATGATAGATGATTGGGGAGTGGAGATATGCCTATCCCAAAAACTCGTGAAAGTGCACGAGTTACGCAACTGGAGGTATAAAGCATCCTTGGTTTTAGGATACATTAGTATGGGAAAACGACCCGAGATTTCATCCTCAATACACAATAAGTTATCTTATCCGCGAATGTACCACAGGGTACTAATGAAATATAAGTAAGATAATTTTCTAAGATAGCACAATGTAAGATTGTGAGAAATAATCAGAACTGGAAGTCATGAGAATTTTGTCCTAATATGCAGTCAGAGGGCATCCTGTACCAACATAAAATTAGTCAGAATCTGCTTGTACCAAATCCAGCGGCTGTCAGAAATGGTGAAATGTCCCAACCTCATTGACCGGTACAGTATGTCCTAGTTGGTATGCACCCCCAATAGAAGGGTATTTAATCCCGCCACAGCGATACCAAGCCTCTGGCTGTCCCGGCCGGGCATAGTCATTAAAAAAACCTAATTGCATATCGTTCCACCAGCTTTCTCCGCCAGGAAAAAGCCTCCGAATATACTACTCTACCCGCCAGCCAGTACATATTGCATGCAGCAATAATATACCCCAGCCCCGGGTCTGGCCAAAGATACTGACTGGTAGCTCATGCACACAGTCCACAACACACTCCGACTAAACCAGCCAGCAAGCCAGTCAGCCAGCCACTCCCACTCCCCCCCCTCTTCCTGCGCGCTCCGACCCCGATACACGATCCAACTCCACCAAACCTTCCTTGCACGCCCAATCAATCACCCCAGCTATCTACCTAAATGTATCTAGCACTCTTATATTCCATCCTCGTGAGCCAGTCCAGCCCAGCCCAGCCCAGCTGCAGCTGCAGGACGCGGTCTGCATGGCCCCCACGTACCCCGGATATTTTTTTTTCCATTTTTTTTTTGTCTCTGCACAGAACCACAATTACGTGGATGATGCCAACAACCCCCACAGAGTACCACAAAATCTCAGATAAGAGCCCGGGTTTAACTGAGCAATAGGTGGTGGCAAGACGCAAAGCAACCAGTTAGACGGCTTAGATTTGAGCCTTGAACCCGGGTTGTTCCTTCGAGAACGGGCGGTACCCGCTGGAACAGACCGGCCTGCCACAGCGGGACCCAGTCACCGGGTTTCGCAAGGGTGGGTTGAGACATTATGCGTTGCAGATCGCGGGGTATCCTGCCGCCTGACCAGGGGATTGTGGTTATCTGCGAGGTTTATGAGATGTGATGCGTGCAGCGGCGGTAGTTGTTGTTGTTGCTGTTACTGTGGTGGGGGCTGTTGTTTGAGACCTCGGGTGGCGGGCGGGACGGAGGAGGGGCGGGCGTCGGTGGTGGTAGTGGTGATGGTAGTGGGGATAGCTATATAGTATTAACAGTGCTATGCAATTGGTTGACCTGAACGTACGAGTCGTCCCGGACAAATTAGGTGAATACACTCACATTATCTCTTAATTATAAGCTGTTAATATTAATATTGCTGACCCCCTATAACGGAGATAGTAAGATCTGTTAGCCAAAGACAACAGTTAATTAACTCTCCGTTTTTTTCCTGGGGGTCAGCATTTCACTGACAGTTTAAGGGATAAGGATATGGTCGGGACCAAAAAATATGTATAATTATAGTAAAATATCCTTATACGAAGTACGTGCCCGAGAGAGGAAGCTACCAAAATGACACTTGGGAACTGGAAAATTGTAACTTTATAACGAGAATACCTATATCACTATATATATCGAATATAGTGTTGTAGGGTGACAAAAGTCCTCGTGATTTCTGCATATCAACCAGCAGAAACTTCCTAAAGGTCTAACCCGAAAAGCCAGCAATAGGGACTTCAGCCTAGATACTATGTTCTATCAACTGATCAACCTTAATAATATCTTCTTTATATCTCTTGTGGTCGCCAAGTTATAGTTGGCTCATGACCCACTCAGCTAAGGGATAGTACCCCCCTCCAATACCAGTCTAATTCGGTATTCGTCACTAAACTCTGTAGTCCGGCAGTAGTGATTTCACCCATACTGGATCCTTATACTCCTAGCTCGTACTACCGGCCCCAACAATAGACCCTTTACGCTGCTGGGCCCGTAGCTAGCCGCCCTTTTTTGACAGACTTGGCATATATATATTAGGAATTAATTGTCGACCTCCACTCCTTCTATCCTTTGTATATAGAATGACCAGACGATGCCCCCCTCCGCGACGATTCTTCCGCAGATGTAACTACATACACCTATCTCCCCAAATTAAAAAGTGAGTACTGCTGACCACCGGGTGGCAAGCAACATCTGGCTGGCTCTCGACCGAAAACCAGCGAAAATCCACATAACGCCATGGCCAAGAGACGAGCTGGAGGCATCCAGCGCAAAGGGTCTATTAGCATGCATGCATGTCCATGATAGCTAGTACTAGCTACTCGCTATGTACTACTATACTCTATATCGAGGCTCCTCTGCGCCGGCTTTGAGTTTATATATACCGGAAGCACAAACAGGTGGTAGCTATATTATAGACGTGCTCCTCATAAACCTAAAAACAAGGGCCAATAGAACAATCATGCCCTTGTATAGCGGGCCCTGACAAATTAAAAAAAAGGTCCTCCAACTCCCACACGCAAAGAGTACTACGGTGTCAAGGGTAAGTGAGTAGAACGTAGCAACGCAAACCGCACCGCCGCGTTCTACTCACTTACCCTTCACACACCATCTGCTCTTAGAAACATTTACAGATTTCCAGCCTTTGGCGGTGAAATTGCTCATACCGTACCCCCGCGCGTTTAATTACCACCCCCCGCGCGGCCAGGAGGGAGTGTTTCTACGCGTACGGATATACACACACGGGAGACGTACTGTAGCTAGAGAGGCGTACACGATCTGGAGGAACCCGTAGCAGCAGCAACAACAACGCTAGTACAGCGCCGGGCCTGGATCAGATCTGCACTATATCCAGCTCGAGCTTTCAAAATTGAAATACAGTATATACCTCGCGAAGCTAAGCTTCCCACGAGTCGAGCCTGAGTTTTGGAGCATCAGACTATCAGCAATACAACGTGAAAGAGAAATAATATCCACCCACAAGAGCCCAAGCCTATAAACAAGTTCGACACACCATACCCACTCCCCTCCCCTCCCTCCCCACAGCCCAGCCCAGCTCAAACAGGCACTACATCGAAACCCCGCGCTAGTACGTACGCACGTAGCTGCCTAGAGCTATCAGATCAGAGGAGCCCCGGTGCATGCTGGATACAACCGGCGCGCGGGGCCGGGAAGACTGGTCTCTGCTGTACGTGTGCTCCCGATCCATTCAGCTCGCTCGCTCGATCGGTCGTCCGGGCGGCGATATATTAGGCCAGCTAGCTAGCTACCCAGTACGCAGCTAGTGTATATGTAAGGGGTGGAGAGGGTTCGGGTTGGCGCACTACTCTTTGTGCGCTTTATCGGGGAGTATGCGCGGTGCAGCTACCAGGGGCGTCGGGGGCGGGCATTAATAGAGATACTTGTTTTTGCACGGGTGGGGTTCCATTCATATCGATTTGCTTTCGTACCCTCCGTGGCCGCCACTTTTGATCAATGGGGACAATACCCCGTGAAGGGGTCTACATAACGGATTGTTTAAATCTGCCGGCCCGCCGGTCGAGTGATTCCCCATGACTCAACCCCGCCCCGCCAACCAACCAAGGAATCCCCGCCGGGCTAGTATTTCAACCAACACCAAGCCCGCACTTTTTCAACCCTCCCTCCTTCCCCACCACAACAAACAAGCTTTCAACCCCCCACCCAACATATCTTGAAACACCCTCCCTTCACAAAAAGCGCCCTTCAACCATCAAGCAGCAACATGTATTCCAACTATAACCTAACCATCACACACACACAACCAGAAACGATGAGCAGCTCCAGCCCCTACGCCTCGCGCCTTCCGCTCCCAACAGCGCCCACCACGCCGCTGCACATCCCGTACACGCGCATCGACCCGCCGTCGCTGCCCGTCTCGCGCGTGCTCTTCCCGACCAACCTGACCGCCGCCGCCATGAGGAACAGGTACCGCGAGCATCCGGGGCTCTCGCGCATCCCCCGGCTGGCGCAGATGCCGGAGACGCCGACGCCGCCCGCGGGGGGCAGGGGCAGGAGGGTTGCGTCTGCGCCGGGGGGCTTGAGGATGCGCCGCGAGGAGGCGGGCGGGTGGAGGGTGGATGGCAGGGTTAAGGTTGTGGAGAAGAGGATGGATGTCGGGGGGACGTGGCCGGTGGCGGAGTTTGGGGGGTTGGCGGTGGGGGAGAAGAAGGTGGAGGTGGAGGAGGAGGAGATGGAGGTGGAGGAGGAGGAGGAGGAGGAGGGGAAGGAGGAGGTGGCGGAGGAGGTCGTGGGTGCGGCGGGGCCGGTGGTGGATGGGGGGGCGAGGAGGAGGAGGGGCGTGGGGTTTAGGAGGCTGGTGAAGAGGATCAGGAGGTCCTTTAGTAAGGTTACCCTCAAGAGGAGGGAGTAGCCGGGGGTGGGGGTACGGCCCTGGGGGTTGAACAGGGCTCTATGTGGCGCGTGGGTCCTCGATGTGGGATATACAAGTATATCATTTTACTTATATACACCATCTCTGGGCCCTCGCTGGGAAAAACTCCATAGTCCAAGGGCCAGGTATGCATGCCCTAGTTTAGTAACTAGGGCTCTTAATTAATGCCTTTAATGATTTGGTCCAAGCTGAGCTTTCTCTTTCTTGTGATATGTGGTGCCTCCGAGTAGTATACAGCCAACCGTGGCTTTTTATATGGGCACATATACAAGACACCTCTTCGGTACTCAGGTATATCGAATAGGCATTGTACGCACCGTCTATATCCCTCCAAATCTCAAATCGTGGGTAATTGGGCGGCGAGTGACCGGCTGTGATCCGCTTCGCTACTGCGGAGATGGTCTGGGGGGAGATACAGCCCTGCTCGTCTAGATAGAGCAGTATATGCAGTAGAGCACATGAATGTAGTGTCCCCTCGCGATGGCACGGACTGTGAATATGAGAGTGCCCACATACATGTAACTTAAGAAATTCCCATGCCCAGCAGCACTCGTCTAAAGTAGCAATATTATACTCTTATCTAAGTACATATACTCATGCTCATATATACACAGCCCACGGTCGGTCCTACCTTATTCCTCTGTCTCCCCCTCATAGTTCTCTCTCTCTCTCTCTCTCTCTCCACACAAGCTTTAATCTCCCACCACACCCACGATGCAATTACTATAAGCATCTACACAAACCACGGATCGATACACACACCGACTAACTACAAGTATCCCACACTCCAGAGAAAGACCACGGTCTAACCGAGGCAGGCCCCTCTCCTATTCCACAACCGACGCACCCTTGCCCGTGCAGGGTTCTTTTCAGTGCCAACATCCTCTACACGAAACAGTCGATGTTTGCGACCCCTGCGCAGATCAGGAACAGCACAAGATAAAGTCGAGCTATCAAGGCCCTTAATAGACGCAGTATTTAATTACCATGCCCTGGCTGTCGCGCTTAGATTAAGTGCCTACCTAGCGCTTGATCGAGTGGGGGACCCGAGCGCGTGGGAATATAAAGGGCACCGTCTACTCCATTCTGTCCTGTCCTACCTTTCCTATCAATTCGTCCGTCGTTCTCTTTTATAGTAGCTGGATTGATTCTTCATTCCTTCCCTTCCTTTTCTTTCCTTTCCCTCCACACACTTTCTTTTTTTTCTTTTTTTCTAGACCTGCAGTGCAGCGTCTATATATATATATACACCATGCGTCTCCAGACAGCCCTATCACTGCTCACCCTGGCCCCCGTGGCCCTCGCCCAGCTCCTCGCCGACACCCCCGTCGGCCCCACCACCGCCCTCTCCGCAAAAACCACAATCTGCAATGTCCTCAACTACGGCGGCGTGGCCGACGGCGCCACCGACCTCGGCCCCGCAATCACAAAGGCGTTTGCCTGCGTCACTGCCGCCGGCGGCGGGGCAACGCTCTACGTCCCCGAGGGGAACTACATGAGTACGTTAATTATATATATCTCCCATCCATGCATGTGATCGGAAGCTAACACCCCCCCCGCAGTGTCTACCGGCGTGGTCCTCAACGCGGGCACAAAGTGGGCCTTCCGCCTCGACGGCCTCATCACGCTCGACGTGACGGGCAGCTTCAACGGCAATGCCATCGTCATCAAGCGCGCTAGCGACTTTGAGATGTACTCCAGCAACGGCAAGGGCGCGATCCAGGGCAACGGGTACCAAGTGCGGCAGTCGGGCTCCTCCCAGAACGCCCGTCTGCTGCGCTTCATGAACTGCAGCGCCTACTCGGTGCACGACCTGCTGCTCATCGACGCGCCCACCTTCCACCTCATCCACAACAACGCCGTCAACATGGAGACCTACCACATCACCGTGCGCGGCGGCGACAAGGGCGGCCTCGACGGCGTCGACCTCATCTGCGACTCAAACTGCCACCTCCACCACATAGAGGTCACCAACCGCGACGAGTGCATCAGCGTCAAGACGCCGTCAAAGAACGTCCTCATCGAGGACATCTTCTGCAACCAGTCCGGCGGCATGTCCATCGGCTCGCTGGACGCCGGCAGCGGCGGCGCCGAGATCGAGTACATCCATATGCGCCGCATCAACGTCTACCAGTGCACGCAGATGCTCATGATCAAGACGTGGCCCGGCGGCACCGGCGCAGTGGGCTACGTGCGCAACAGCGTGTTTGAGGACTTTTGGGCCTACGACACCACCTACGCGCTCGACATTGACCAGTACTGGTACTCGCACACGACGCCCAACACGGGCGCCATTGCGCTCTCGGACCTGGTGTTCCGCAACTGGACGGGCACCGTCAACAACGGCATCAACCGGGGGCCCATCGTCATCAGGGGCTCGGACGTGGTGCCGCTGACAAACATCACGCTGGAGGCCTTTGGCATGTGGACCGTCAACAAGGACCGCGTGGTGCTGCAGTGCAACAATGTCTACGGGACGGGGTACTGCGCGGGGGAGCTGGCCAGCGGCGCTACCCCGACCGCGTTCGCCAGCACCGTCACCATCACAACTACAATGTCCGGATACACCAGCCCTACGAGCCCTGCGTGGGGCGTGGCGGGATACGGGACCACGCAGTCGATCCCCGTGTATACGCCGGCGGCGCTGTGGGGGACGGCGTCGGTCTCGGTGGCGGCCGCGCAGGCCACTAGCACTGCTGCGTCGGCGAAGGCTTCGTCGTCGTCGGCAAAGACGTCGACTTCAGCATCGTCGTCGGCAAAGACGTCGACTCCAGCGTCGTCGTCGTCGGCAAAGACATCAACTTCATCATCGTCAAAGGCAACGTCCACGACCGCGAGTGCGACGACAACCCCGGCGACGAAACAAGCCACCACCACCTCGCCCCCCGCGTCGGCAACAACAACGGCAACGACCACCAGAACCAGGACCAGAACTAGGAGTGGCCGTAGAAGCCCGTGGAGGAGGGATTGAGCGCGTGGATATGTATATGGATATATGTATGTAGTTATCACATCGGGGGTGGGGGAGGGGCGTATATATTATATTGTGCAGTATACAAAACGTAGAATTAATTATCAAACCGCCTCTTGGCGGGAAAATAGATTATAGAACATGATCCTTCGGGCGGTAGTGGGAGTTGGGTTTTGTGGTAAATTCGATCATTTCCCGCCCATTCATAGATTCTCACTCGTCCCGTATCCAACACCGCGACAGCAGAAGGACCGGGGGGTCCTTGAACCTCCCGGTGCACTGATTAATTTCTTGGGGGCTATGTATGTATGTAACTGACATGAAAGGGCCCACCCCACCCCACGCCCCAGCCAACAGCCAACAGCACGCACATTCGCCAGATGTATTCCACCCCGGCCCGGGGGTGTACGCATCCGGGGCGCGGGTCTGGCGTTCCCTACTTGATGCATGCCATCACGAACGGCGGCGTGGCGTGGCGGGCGGGTGGGTGCTGCGGGTATCAGACGTGGTCTCGACCCGACCAACGAAACGGCGGGGACGGACGCAGACCCGGAGATACATGTAGTCTCGACCCGTACCCGCCCAGGGATGTACGACAGGGACGGGCCTGGTCGAGGTCGAGTGATCCCCCATGATCCGTACGTTGACTCACAGCGAGGGTGTTTTGGGTGCGATGCAGCTACCGGTATGCGGTAAGGCGGATTGCCGAATCGGAGACTCGTGTGCTGTTCTCACCGGGGTTAGGATAGCGGCGCGCGCGGGGGTGGGTTGGCGGTGTGTTTGTCGGGTGGCCTCTTACACTTGCAGAGGGGGGTGTTTCCCGGCCGGTCAGCGCAGCACGCACCCCCGACGCTTCTGCGGGCGGACCGGCCGGGCGGATGGGTGGGTCCGCTCGAACGATTGCCGGTCGCCGCACACTGCTAATTACAAGTGATATATCGAAAGAGAGACGCATCATATCACCGGGAGATTATTACTGCCCGGTCAACCTACGACCCGTATATCAGAACTCGCCATTATATTCAGTGATTATAATTACATTATTATTCCATTCTGATTGGCCCGGAGACTTTTGCGCCAAGAGCGAGGCTCTGACTCGATGATTGAGTCACACTATCACAGCTGCAGCCAATTGAAGCTTTATAAAGCTCTCCTCAGCCCCCCGCAGCTTCACCAACCTCAACCTCTAACCCCCACAACCGGCAGCAAAATGCCCTCAACACGCCTCACCCTCATCTCAAACACCACCCAGACCACCCGCTGCCCGCTGCTGCTCCCCCCCGCCTCCGACCCCCTCACCGCGATCTTCACCGCCGCAAAGGCCAAACTCCGCATCAAAAAGCCCACCCGCCTCTTCCTGCGCGGCGGCCACGAGCTCTTCACCTCCGCCGACATCCACCACCACCTCAAAGACGACCTCTCGCTGCTCGTCTCCTCCGGCGAGGACTACGTGGGCGGCACCCACAGGCCGCCCCCAAACCCGCCCCCGACCCCGGCCTGCACAGCACACACCATCACCTCCGCCCTCGCCCTGGACCCCGTGTCGCTCTCGCAGCTCGACGAGTGCGCCAAGCTCCCCGGCATCATCGCCGCCGTGGGCCTCCCGGACCTCCACCCGGGCACGCGCTTCCCCATCGGCTGCGCCTTCGTCTCAGACGGGTACATCCACCCGCCGCTGATTGGCGGCGACATTGGCTGCGGCATGAGCTGGTACCGCACGGCGCTGCGCGCGGAGAAGCTGTGCGACGCGGCGGGCGTCAGGAGGGTCGCCGGGACCCTGGTGGGGCTGGAGGGCGAGTGGCGCGGCCCCGAGGACCGCGCCGAGTGGCTGCGCTGTGGGAACGCGACGTCGGCGAGCGTCGGCGCCGAGTGGGATAGGTATCTGGGTACCATTGGCGCGGGGAACCACTTTGCGGAGCTCCAGGTCGTGGACGAGATCATGCCGTACGACGACGGCGCGGGCGGAGAGGCCTACACGCCCCCGTTCGCGCCCGGGGAGGTCATCCTCCTCGTCCACTCCGGCTCCCGCGGATACGGCCAGCACGTGCTCTCGCAGTTCTCCACCTCCGAGGACGACGTCTCGCTCCCCGCCGGGGACCCCAAGGCCGTCTCCTACCTCGCGCAGCACGACGCAGCCTGCGCCTGGGCCCAACACTCGCGGGACCTCATCGCGCTGCGCTTCCTCCGCTGCCTCGAGCCCTCCTCAACCCCCTGGGCATCCCCCACCCCCGCCCTCGACATCCCCGCCTGCCACGCCGAGATCCAGCGCCGCAAGGCGCTGGACATCCACCACAACAACGTAACCCTAACACCCTGGCCCCCCGCCGCCCCCACAACAACAGCCTACATCCACCGCAAGGGCGCCGCGCCAGCCACCCCCGAAACGCCGTTCCTCCCGCTGCCCGGCTCCCGCGGCACACCCACGCTCATGCTGCGCCCGCTGCACACGGAGGCGTCGGAGCGCGGGGCGCGCAACGCGCTCTCGCTGGCGCATGGCGCGGGCAGGGTCATGTCCCGTGCGCGGGCGCGCGTGGGCCTCGCGCGCAAGTATGGCGGCGATACGGAGGTCATGACGGGGATGAAGCCGTTCTCGAGGGGGGGCAAGGGGCGCGTGGCCGCCGGCGCGGGCTGGGTCGTGTGTGATGATAGGGAGCTGGTGTGGGAGGAGGCGCCAGAGGCGTATAAAGATGTGGAGGTGGTGGGCGCGGAGATGGTCAGCTGTGGGGTTGCGGCCGTCGTGGGGAGGGCCCTCCCGAGGGTTACTTATAAGGTTAGGAAGGAGTAGGTGTTTTAGGCTTTTAGTTAGTTCTCCGCATGTAAAATAATACCAATAACGCAAGACTTTTCACTACATTCGCGGCCCAGCAGTTCTTACTATGAAACTTAAACTTGTGGGGGTCTATCAACTATATATATATCAAGCCCGCCCGACCCCCGAGTAATATCTCCTACCACCCCTCGGGCACCCCAACCCCCAGCCCGTCCAGGCCGCGGCCGGTACGAGCTACATGTACTGTACACACGTACAGCCCCGTTCGAAAAGCCCTAGCTAGCACCCCCGGGTCAAAAGTACGAGGGTGTTTCCTCCTCCCATTACCGTGACTATCATAACAGAGAGCTGCAACATCTTCATTACGGCTATACCAATCAATTTTGAGCACGCGCAGGAGAAATGGTTGTTGGTGGGTTAGGATTCATAAGTAGACACAATATAGTAGGCCCGCCATGCAGTGCACCCCAATTGGCGCAGGTTGGTAAAAAAAAAACTGCGTATTGATCATTTCCCCGCAAAATATTGCCTGCCCCGCTGCCAAGATCGGCTGAACGGTGGTTTGGCCGAGTATGTAGTCCAACCTAGGGTTAGGGTCGGCCGCTTAAGTACTCCTACCGGGTGTAGGGTTAAGTCCGCAGGTAAGATGAGGTCAGCGGTACCTGCCAAGCACCCACCCACCCCAACCCAACCCAAATTTTTCCCTCCTCCTCCTCTCCCTCCACTCTTCCGCCAACAACACCCCACATACCACCGAGCAAACCGTAAGTCGTCCCCCAACCATGCGCGCGCAGGATGATGATGTAAACAATACACTGAAAATTCATAAGCCCCCGCCCGGAGCCGGAGCCCACTTGGTGTGCGCTGCGCTCTGCGCGGGTTTGCTGAGAGCTTTTACTTCTGACTGCCTCTTCTCTTTTTTTTTTGTGTTCTTGGGGGTGTGGATGGATCTGTGCTAACGTTTTCTCTTCGGCGGGTAGGACTGGCAGGAAGTTGGGTTGGCGGCGCTCGTCGGGGGTCTACTGGCCCAGTCTAGGGCCCCAGGTAGTGGGGATTAACACTTTTGGATGTTTTGGGTCTGGTGTTTGTATAATATCGGTGTCCGGGGTAGTGCCGCTCACGGAAAAATAAATGTCATTTCCTCGCTAAAATCTCCCATTTGTGACTCAATTTCATGACGCGGTTTGATAATTACACCCGAGAACTGTCAGGTCTGACTCACAGGCTGTCACTCGCTTAGATAAAACCCTCTATTCGGAATGACTATTAAAGAAGCACAACGGCCCCAAGAAATTACAAAATTAAATCGAGCAGAGCTGCTCCTAATCCAAGTACAACGCCTTGCTCCACCACTCGCAAACCTCCTGATCGTCATTGGCAGAGACGACAGTCATGTTCGTGCCATAAACAACAAGCCCCAACCCCTCCTGACCGAACGCCGGCCACTCGATCTGCTCTGGTCCGACACCGCTTCCACTCCCCCCCTGGCTCGCAGAGAGCTCGTTCGGGGTCCCGCCGACCACAAAGTTCATGACGAACCTCCTCGTCGCCAGCAGGATATCCCTATCCACGACGGCGCTCGCTCCGGGAATCTCGTTGAACAGCAGCACAGGCCACGTCCCGTGGGTTCCCGGCTGGATGGCGGTGACGAGGTTGTATGTGTTTTTGGGTAGAGCATTCGACATGGCCCATCGGTTGCAGTCGAAGCCAGAGTCGGCGGTGATCTTGATGAGCCGCTCCCGCTGGGTCTTGTAAGGGGTAGTGTCACTGGGCGGTGGGTAGAGGGCCAGAATATCGGCGATGGTTGCATTGGTGATTCCAGGGAAAATACTGGTGACCGAGCTCTCGTCAAATGTAGTGGCGTTTCCGACAAATGTGGCGCCCTAGTTTTTTTTTAGATATATACAATGTTAGAGCAGCTCAGATAGGACGCGCCGAGGGAAGCATGCACTGCGGGGTAGGAACTAGACAAACCTCGTTGATATCATCAGTTACTAGGATCTTGACGTCCTTCTGGATGTGGCCCTGCGCAAAAAGGTAAGAGGGAATATCCGGCACAAGATCACCATCCACGGCGGGGCCGAAGCCAAAGCCAGGGGGGGCAGCGCCGCGAATGATATCCGTGTTAGCCTGCTGAAGCTGCTCTGAAGGAACCGCTCGGAGGCACTCAATTCCCTGGCCGGTACCTGGGGAGTAACAAGAGTATTAGTAATTGACGAGCTTTAGCGAGAGCGGGCAAATATACATCCGGTCGCCTCCTGCAAGGCCAGATATCCACTCTCGGCATCCGAATGTCCGCCGCTGGGGAAGAACCCAGGGCCAATAGGAATAGCCTTATTGAACAGCTTCTCGCCAGCACCCCCGTAGGCTGAGATCTGATGCATGATTGAACCAGCGCCTGCCGAACCACCCATCACGGCGACTTCGTCCTTGGAACCCCCGAAAAGGTGGATGTTGTCCTGGACCCACTTGAGTGCAAATCTCTGGTCGTAGAGCCCGGCGTTGGGGGTTGTGTTGTCCTCGAGAGTGAAGCTCGGGCCAGCGAGCCATCCGAACGCGCCGAGACGGTAGTTTGGCGCGACGTACACGACAGGGCTGGGGGATTCTGTGAGGAAATTAATTGGATCTCCCTGCTGCGTTTTCGACCCCAGCACGTAGCCACCCCCGAAAAACCTGCAGGCATTAGTAGGTAAACAATTAGCCTATATATCTCCAATACTTGCACCACGGGCAAAACTTACCACACCAACACCGGAACCTCGCCGTAATTGCCCTCTAGGACTTTGCGCGGGACAATGACGTCAAGGAAAAGACAGTCCTCACTAACCCCCACTTTGGTAGTCAGATCGCTGCCAGCGTAGGCGGGCTGCCCTTGGGGACAGGTGCCCCCAATACTCCCGTCTTGGATTCCGGTGCGGTTCTCCAAAGGGGCTTGTGGGGGGGCGAAGCGGAGGGACCCTGTGGGAGGGGCGGCGAAACGGATGTTGGAAAAGGTGTAGGCATCGTAGGATTCCTGACGGTTCCGTTAGTAGAGAAGAAAAAGGGAGAGTTAGGAGGGTGGTAGCGCTACATTGTAGGAGGTGGCACGATGGACAGCATAGCCTAGATCAATGGTAGGAAACTCGGCAGTACTGCAGTTCAAGGAAGTAGGCGCAGAGGCAGCGAGGGCCGAGAGGCCAAGAGTAAGTGCTAAAGTAGAGAGAATCATGACAGGCAATTACTGCTATTTGATTCTGGGGGTGTTGGAGAGTGGTGTCGAGAGGTAGAGCTCGAGAGGAGGAGTAGACGGGTTTATATACATGTACTTGAGAAGTAGTCATAGGGAGGGGCTAGGAGCTATTCTCTACTAAAGTGCAGATCTGATGTATTCATTACAATTACAGTGCATGCAGTTTTGCTCAGCCATGCCGATAAAAACAATGCTGTCCAAATTGGGCGTTGTCTCTCCCTGTACTAAGGCTGAAACGGTTACTATAATCAAAGATTATTTGCGCATCCTTACGTCTCGCGGGGACTAATTAGTAGTATACCCTCCTTATCGGGATTATAACGACTCAGTTCTCTCGCAATGATCCAGATGCCGAGGAAAAAGGGCAATACACAGTCACAATCCACAAATAACAGTAGTCGGAAACGCTAGTATGATGTATCGACTTGAAAAATCTACGTCTACTACTAGCTACTGTGCTCAAAGAACTCGGGTGTGAAGAGAACCCCCATAACACCTAGTCACTAACAACTTAACCAACGAACCATTCAACCTCGGAGCTGCGTGTCCGAGCCCTCCGTATCGGAGCCGAACCCCCCGAACCTCCGAACTACTACCAGGCCGTGCACGGCGAATGAAAGTGGCCTGCCAGTGGGCGAGCAAGGCAGGGTGATGCTGCGGCTAGGCTAAGGTGCCAAGCACCTAATTGCCCGATTCGCCAAACTGTAATAATAATCATTGACCGACTAGCTGAAAACGCGCAACCACGGACCACCATACTTTAGATAGTGGCCTGGATTCCTCCTAGGTCTTAATGCTCGATACATATAAATTCCCTCTCTGCCTTTCCTGTTGCATGTCCGGGTAAAAACTTTAACCCAATGCTACTACTGTAATGTTGTTGTATCTGTTTTCTCGGTAGCAACACTACTAATCGGGGATTATCTATGACTCTGACATTGCGTTGGCAGGCAGGGCTGATCACCAGCGACGAAATTGGAGCTTACTCTGGTCTAAAAAGCCCCCGATTTTCGTAAACTCGACCAAAGTACATCACAAACGCGCGTCTGAGCGAGGCTTAACAGGGCCGGGAAAATGGATGAGCAGCTACACAAGTAGAGAAGTAGTCATCTTTGTAATCGATATGCTTGTTACCAATGTGCCTTGGTCATCCATTACCGGAGTTCCGTGTAGGTACTTACGCACACTTTCATCGACTCTATTATTTATAATTTAGCTTGGCAGATGAATATAGGCCAAACGGCTGCAGGCTCAGAAATAAGCCTTGTATAAATCTGGAGAGCTTCAAGCGCTCACTCTGGGGTGCGTGGTCGAACCTAATAGCGAGGTCGGATGTTATCCTTTCTATTATGGTGCAGGGTTAGGTTTGTTCTAGGTGGAGCGAAAAGTGATTAGAATCTGATAAGACGAATACACCGCAACATCCACTTATCAGATTCTGATCACTTACCCCCCTCCTAAGAACGGCTATCGGCGGCGCAAGAGCAATAGCATAGCGGTGGAGGGTTGGGCGAGAGGAGGTATGACGGGGCTTGGTTCACGAATGGGAATTCTGCCGCACCAATTTGCTAGTAAAAACTGCCAAGCCTCCACACATTTGATCAACACCAAAGTAAGAACTAATAACACCTCGCCTGCAGGTATAGTATCTAGTGGCTCTTAAGTGCGAACCTTGGCAGGAAACTCTTTTTTGACTTGACAGTCCCAACCGTATCAGATAATAGGCAAACTGAAAGGATCTCGCGAACGTCATCAACAACGTGCAACAGACATCTCAACCACCATCGCCATCAACAGCGGGGCGCCATCAACAGCGGGGCACCATCATAATTAAAACTAACAACTAGCTTGGGTGTGTAAGGGAAGTAAACATCCCACTACACAGCACCTTTTCAACCTTCAATAAAATATAAACTATGGCCAGACCCAGCCCGACTGAAATCCAGACCTACTTATCTCGAGAACCACCACCACCACCACCACCACCACCACCACCACCACCATCAGCACAAGGTCGGAGAAGGAAGCGTACACGGCATATTATAGATTGAAGCATCTTCAAAAAACATCAGCTACTCAGACAATAGCAGCTCCGAGCATTACAAATTGCGGTAACGCTGGGTCAGAATCATAAGGAACTACTGGCTGGAAATGAAGCTCTGGCGCTTTAATGCTGGAGGGTTCTGAGTGGGTTAGCTGGGGAAAAAAGGAGAAAGATATCGTCCGAGTTACCATGGATATACCCACCCCGCCCCCGGCCCCACGGACCCGTCCTCCCTCCATTCCACTTCACCCCCCACCGTCGTTCTATTCAATGCAGTGATTTCAGGCCGGTATACACGGTTATCAATTTGTAAATGTTAAAACATCCCCCCCCCCCTCCTTTTGATTACGTGATGCCTACTACCGATTTGCTAGGTACCTCCCTCCCCTTTGAGCGCCTCTTACATTTTTTTATACCCTCAAAAAGATATTCGTACCTCTCCACAGAATCTCTTTACAATCTCCTACAACCCTCTAACTGAGGACCAAGATCCATCTCGCAATATCTTCCGCAATTCTCAACCTATACTTCTCTCTAGAGCTCTGTGCCATCTCAGGATTGATGCTCTAACTAGGAAAGGGCGCCGATTTTTACAGAACCACCACAACCTCAACCCATCCCTTGAAACACGCGGGACTAGGTATCGAAGGGCGAAAAGATCATCCCCCTCTATGTTAACTAACAAACCTCGATGGTATTAACCACCTATGAAAACCACAAACGGGATCGCAGATTTGTCGGCGTTCATCTCGCAGATCGCAACTACTAGCTCTCCTCCTCGCTGTACGCCACTAAATCAGCCACTCATTTCTATAAATACTGCCGCAGCTGCCAATCGATTAAACTGCGGGGGAAGTTCCATACAATTGCGGAGCACCAACCCTCTAGTTGCTATATATGTCTGCACCGCCACTTTGATAGACACAATCATGAAACATCACTCGAAAACACCCAGTCGATGTTTTTGTTCGGGGCCGACACCAAGCCTTACCCTTCAAAATTCGCATAATATACTATCCGAGGAAGAAAATCAAGCCCTCCAAGAATATTGGTAGGCTATATAGAGCTCAAAATACTATAACAGGCTGCCGTAAAAGGTATCCCCCAAGCTAGAACCCCCCTCTGCAGGTGATTCTCTTATTGTATAGTAGCTCTGTTCTCCAACATCCTGGCGTGGAAAATACAGTTCAATACCCCTGTTACCGGAATAGAAACTAACCTAGACTACTCCATGGTTATTTGGCGGCACTGAGGCGGCCGAAGGGAGGTAAAGAAGTCGCGTGGAGGGAGATAGCGTGGAGGGAGGTTAATTAGGGTGGCTGGGAAGGTCAAGGCTGCCAGGGATAGAGATTAAGGTGTGGCTTGATAGCTGTATAGAAGCTGCGGAGGTACGGGGAATCAGTTCAACTGTCCATGCGCCCACATTTAAAGTGACTGTCTTGGGCGGCTTTTAGCTTTTTGCTCGAGTTTTCGGGGGGTTTGGATCAAAATGGCTTGCTATCATAAATACATGTAGTTGTAGAAAACCGACCGCACGAATGGGCCACGGCATAAACATTGCGGCAGCAATAGAAGGAAGTTTTGGGGTTTGTTACTACCTCCAGAATCACCAACCCCCGTAGATGACACACCGCGGACCGCAGGTGTCACCAGGACTAGAGTTTTTACGACCAACAATCATGAAATATCACTCGTATACCATACCCACACACACGCATATATGCTGCATACACCATTGTTATTGCCCCTAGATACCCGCACACCAGACGCCAAGTACGGGAAGAAAAACGTAACTGTATGAGAAATATTACTAATCATCATACTTAGAGCTAGGTATAGTATAGGGAAGCCTTGCCATATTTCCCGTACAATGCGGCCGTCGTTGGTGGGCGCCGCCCACGTACGTCTAGATCTCGTACTCTCCCTAATTTATCGAACATGGGCTTAGACATTGATAGCAACCATAATTCTGCTATTACATATTGTTTCGGCGCGTTGACGGGATGTGTCATGTCTGCACCTTGTCCCTCCGGTTCAATTCATGTCTCGCCCAGTGGCCCGGCCTTGGCTGTGAATGTGTATGTGCATGTTCCAGGAAGTAAGTTTCTGGTTAGGTTCTCCGGCGGGCCACATGTCACTCGATTCCCTAGAAGCAGGCCTGCCAGGCGCGCCAGGTTCCCTGGCACTGGAGACGTCAAGAGTTGTACGTGGTGGCCACTTCCATTAGTAGTCGTAGCCAGTGCAGTATGTAAGGTACACGTTTGTTTATCTATTGTATCTACATGTACTCTACTTCACGTGGGTAACTTCCTTCCTTGCACTCCATACCCTCTCAGTTCTCTACGTGCACATGGGCGCCGGTGATTGCGTCCTATTCAGTAAGGTTATGATACCAGTAAGCCATGTTTTCGCGAGCTACACATTGATTCGTGACGCAGGAATATATTTGCGCGGTATAGACCGTGACTACATGACACATATTATTGGCAATCTAGATCGAGGCCTGGCATTATACTCTCCCCCGCTATGCACCGCCGCTAATCCACCTTCTATTAGCATGGTCTACTCTAATATTTTGGGATCATGGAAGTCTCGGGCTCAGACATGCACGCGTGTGTGTTATAGACAGCCCTTACTGAATTGATTGGGTCATGGTATTAATATATTCCCCCTTACCTACCGTAGAATTCTGCATAAGCTTTGTGCGGCTGGGATCTAGGTGTGGTTAGACACATCTAGTAGATATATGTGTATGCAAGGATCAATGCCTCACCACCACATTCGAGCCGCAAGGCTGTGAAGCGAACCAGTAATTACAACGCCGCATCTATTAATTGCCCCTGGAATATAGATATCCCCAAAGACTTCCCTGGCTCGACTTATTACCAGGAAGTAATATAATAAAAAACCGTCAGTTGTCACACACACAAATATACAAATTCACACAGAGTGCAGGTTTTCTTCGATTCCAGCCCCAACCCCTGTCAGTACGGAAACTAGGATCGATATCCATCATGGTAGACGAGACAAGATACATGTGCCGAGCAAGCCGGATTCGCGAAGCTGGCCTGTCTCGTCCCGTCTCAAGCTAGACATTTTTATGTACTCGGGGCAGGTAAAAAGTACCGGACAAATAAAGGTTTTGGTTCACCAATGGGTGCGCATACTAGGCGAGAACTACTGCAAAAAAAGACCAGAGACAAAACCTGCATTGTCCGGTACTTTTTACCTGCCCCGAGTATGATCACGATCGCACACATGGATGCATGTGCCGTGTGTGTGTAAAGAATGTGGAACCCACCCATCAGATCTGGCCTGGGCCAGCCAGCCTCTCCCTCGCCTGAAGTAACCTACATATTGTAGAGTAGCAAAAGCCCCCCCCTGTATATACGCCTCTACTACCAGAATTCCAATGGTACCACGATGCCTCCTTGAGGGGGGTATGGAGAACGGGGGAGGGATGGGAAGGGGAGCGAGTAAAAAATGTATATATATATATATATGAGCCTACGTGCACACACCCACTCATCTTCCAATTCTGCACTTCTCCACGTCTGATCAATTTGAAAATCTTCAGGTAGCAAAAGCAATCACCTATATACCACCCCTCCCCTTCCGAAAAAAAAAACCAACCAAAGTTGAAAATGCGCTCCTCGACCATTACCCTCGCCCTCAGCCTCCTCGCCGCTGCCGTCTCCGTCTCCGGCACCTACACCAACGGCAATGACTTCTTCGACGACCTCCCCACCTGCATCAAGGACTGCAACGCCGACGCCATCGCCGCCGTGAAAAAGCAATGCGACTCGGCAAGCAACAACCTCGAGTGCGTCTGCACAGCCAGCGATTCCATGAGCGCCAGCAGCAGCGACGCCGCTTGCACCCTGAGCTGCTCGGAGGACGACCAGGACGACCTCATAAAAGTGAGCCTCGAGATGGCGACCAGCTGCGTCCCGTACCTCGCTGGTGAGTTGTTTATATATACATTCCCTCTCTCTCTCTCTCGCGAGCGTGGGGCTAAATAAGTTCTGGGTAGGTGAAAATTCAAACAACAACTCCACGTCCAGCACGATGTCCTCAATGTCGGGCATGACCACCGCTACAGGCAGCAGCGTGGTGGCCTCGTCCACGGGCGGCAGCAGCAGCAGCGGGTCAATGACCACCACCACCACCAGCAGCAACACCACCGGCACAGGCACGGCTACGGAGACGCCTTCAAGCACCGCGTCAAACTCGCCTGCGCAGGCTGGCGCGGCGGCAGGCCGGGCGGCGTGGGCTGGGTCGCTGCTTGTTGCGGTCCCGGCGGCCCTGCTGGCGGGAATGCTCGTGTAGGCCGGCATGGACGTGTTGCTTGTTTGTCTCTTTGTTTGTTTGCTTGTTTGGTGTTAATTGGGAATTGGGGGTTTTATGTTTCTGCTTTTCTCTCTTTCTTTGGTATTGTAGCTATAGCTACGGGTCTAGGTCTCACGGGAGACTCTAATGATGGGACGACGACGAAGAAGACGTGGGGATGCGGTACGTAAAGTGTAATTTGTACCTGTATTTGTTTTTTTGGGTTCCTGTAGAGTAGAGTAGCTACTCTATATACATAGCTACTATATCTGTCCATCTACCTACTCTAAAGTAGATATCTCGGTATGTACGTGAATCTCTCCGGCGCGATGATCAAAAAAAAAGGAAAAGAAAAAAGAGTACATGATCACGATCACCACATGCCCAGATCCAGAATCTAGCGCGATGCGTTCACGTGCCCGGCGCGGGCCTTTTGCTGTTGTTGGGCCCTTGCCAATTAACAGTGTCTTGGATGTTGCCAAGTCGACCAATAGGACCTCCGTGCGTGATCTAGAGTACGGGTGGAAGCGGGGCGGGGGCTGGTGGTGGACGAGTGATGGGACGTGATGTTGTTGCAAGAATGACATTCCAGTCTGATCAATTAAGCTACATTGCATATCTTCAGGTGGCTGGAATATATATGTATCTACTTGTCTTTTGTTTCGGGTTACCGAGTGTGTGCCCTACTTGTGTACATGTATTTTATGCCTTTTACCCCAGTGTCGAAGAGATATGGTTATGAGATGAGGTGAGGTTCCATCGCTTTTGGGCCGTCCGTGAGATAAAAGCCGGGGTCTCAAGTGGATACCAACAACCCTTTCCACTCGCTTTGGCTACGCCCCCTCTTTCGCTTCCTCTCCTCCTAGAGCTCAAACTAAATCATCTCCCACCATCTTCCACTTTTGACCAAAGTACAATTTAGCTCTGCGCTTCTTAAAGTCATTCACCTGGGAAATATTATAATAATGATGGAAGTCCATGCCAAGAAGATTAAGTTCGGTAAAACCTGAGTTGGTAGGCGACCTATAAACTGGGGTTTGGTGTCCACCGATTTTGACAAGATCCGGTCCGCTTTCCTCCGAGATACCAAAGAGGTCGCTCGTCTAGACTATTCAGCAGGTTTCCTATTCAAAGAGAGGAGTGGCATCGAGACTGGGTAGGAGCGCTTACCTGGGCGGAAAGGTACGTCAATGGCGATCCAGTGTCCACGATAAAGAAAACCCAATGGGCCCGAGTACCATTACCAACCACCACTGGGAATATCGTCCGAAACCCCCGCCCGAATATATAGCAGTCCCCGATTTCCATCACCTTGCTGGCATCCTCCTTCGTTGCCTCCGCATGGTATGGCAGCCCCACTACCTCCGCAACTTCACCCCGCAATTTCTCATCATTAACGTCCGAGATCAAAACATCATAATCTTCCGGATCCACGCCACCGATATCATGGATATCAATGTATTCACCACGCTCTTTAGCCTCTTGCTGATGCTTGCGGATGAAATAGGACTGCGGATCGACCTCGGAGGAAGAGAACCGCCGAGCGATTGTGTCGTAACTCGGAGGACCAGTATACGGGGCTTCCATGCTATGTTCATGGCGTGATGCGGTACCGCTGAAGAGACGAAAAGGTCTGGGGATAGCCTTGACTGCTTGGCGGCTGAGGAGTCTGAACATGGTTGTCGCAACGATTGTTGCTTGCTTGCTTGTTCGCTGTTGAGCACTCTCTGGTGGGGCGGTGGTGCTGCTGGATGCTCTGCTCCACTCGCAGCGTTCCGGGCTAATCCCTAGTCCCTACTCACGGAACGTTCCCACTTTTACTGCGTAAAATCTCAGAATTACTTCCACCGCTCCGCAACTAAAGACAGAATCTTAAAGTGCTGAGTAAGATTCATACTGCATGGCGCATACATGACCAAGAGCTCCCCCGAAAATCCACATATACATACAGCGGCGGACACACCGACCATCAAACTATCCTTCACCAGCTGGCTTTCAACACCACAACACCTGTCCAGGGATAGTTACTCTCAACAGTCCTACAGAAGGTATTTCGAATCAAACAAAAAATCACTTACATATAGCCTCTACAACAATATAACTGAGGGTCGGTTTTGAGTGTCCGCCACTGTACATGTATCTATCCAAAAAGCTCTACGGAAGATATATAGCAAGACCAACCTTTATATCCCGCCTCTGTGAGCTCGGCGATACATAAGCTCATTTAAAACTCAGTCGCATAGCTGCTAGCATTGGAAGTCTGCTAATCAAGTACAGGCATGTGGTCCTCCCTACCCAAAAAATAGTCGACCATACCCCTCACGTGTTCACAAGGCAATTTCCTAAATTCCCTAGCCCCTGGTTCAGGACGAAGAAACAGCTCATAAATATCTTCAATCTCACAACCCTCAAGCCGAGGACTCGTTTTTTCCGTTTCTTTCAAGTCCTCCATCAACTCCTTCCAGCCTCTACGGTACAAACAGATTCGTCGCAGAACCAAGAACTTCAAAGCACTGCGAAACGTTTTATAGACCTCCAGTAGGTTATAGGCGTAGATTCGAATACCTTCCAGTTCAAGGGTATGGACTAGATATAAGGGAAAGGGTTTGTATCCGGGTTCTATAAACTGCAATGTGAGGGGAAATAAAGGAGGACCTGAGATATGTTGAGTCGGGTGGGTAGCGACTATACTAAGCTTCCGAAGCCCCGCTAACCCCCCAAAAAACCCCACGGGCGGGAAACAGAAAGTCCCTACATGCCTTGGTCCCATGACTGGGTCAATTTGGAGCCGAAGAGTCCTCGTGTCCCTCAACGCCCGCGTGAGCCGCAAACGCTTCTCACCCGGAGGGAGGTCGAGCCAAAATCTTGGGAGAGTCCCTGCCCCTTCCAGATAGACAGTATTGACTGGTATTTTGGGATACAAAAGGATTTCGGAGAGGATGTTGTGTACACTTAATAGGAAATCTGGTTCCGAGTTGAATGGCGGGTAAGAGATGCAGCTACCCTCATCCGAAATCCCATTGAATTTATCACACCAAGCCGCTTTCACTAAGGGCTGCAACACCTTGTTGACCCTGAAGCAACCAAATTGTAGGCTCAGTCCTGTGAGGTTTGGCAGGTTTCTCACCGCCTCCTTGATTATATTCTCGTGCTCACTTGAAAACAACAGTCTGCGCTGCTCCTGGCACTCTCTATTGCTTGCTTCCACAAGCTCAAGGTACTCCTCTGGCACCTCTTTGCGTAAGACAATATTGGTAGACTTGTCCCCCAAAACCAGCGTTTGATCGGGTAGGCCGGGTTGGTCCCCACGAAAATCACTAATCAAAACCGCAACATGTGTTGGGTACCTAAAAGTATGGACCAAGGGGGAAAGTGTGGGGTCCCGGGAGATTTCGAGGAACCGCTGGATACCAGCAAGTGAGAGTGGTGCAGAAACCTCGCGGTAGAGGAATTTCCTTGCAGATTTCAAATGTGATGAATGGACTAGGCACATTGAAACTAGGTCTCGTGGGGCGAGATAGGAGATTATTTGCTCCGATAACTCGTAGGGTAGGTCCATGTTTGCAAACTCTTTAGGGTGAGATGAGGCGATGTTGGAGTCATGAGCGGGGTGTGGATGAACATAGGCGTTGTTACTCAACATGCATGCATAATTATGGTGATGCAAGACATGTCCACAGATTGGAGATACAAACTTTAGATATGTACTTCAACACCCATGGCTCTGGAATCATGTCAGTTGGGGATACCGAGCTTTACCCGCATCCCAGTGCTACCAGTAGTGGTACGCCTAGGGCGAGGAGGTATCGGGGGGGTGCCTTTTCTTACTAAAACATCAGGCTAAGACAACCTTGCGACAAAACCCCCGGAAATATGTATAGGCTCGATTCTAAAAGATATGACGCGCTTTGGTACATGTATTTAGATAGAGAGGAAATTGATACCTAAAAAGCAGAAGAGCGGTGACGAGCTTTTGCTCCTACATCTGGGCCGTGGCGCTAGCTACACATAGGTACTCTAAACCAAATCCTAACTACACTGTTACCCAGGAGAGGAAACAGCCACGTCTGCTCAACACTGCAAGATCTGGCCAATTACCGTCCCTCGCTGCAGAATCTCCAACACCAAGATGGTGCCATATACCACCTAGTGCTCATGATAAAACCCTAACCCTACCATTTTCGGTCCACCTAACTTGTACTTCATATACTTGCCAATAAGCTTAAGAAGCATTGACCATCGTGCTGTCACGTCTACCAGGCATATATACCCATCTTGAGACTAGGATTCTCGAGTCATGGCAGAGAAGAACGGCGCCTACGTAAGTACTTGTATGTATAAGTACATGTAGCTACATGATATATATAGACACAGACACAGACACAGATTAGTTTTACTGTGGCCCATTATCCGTATGTATATCCCCATCGACGTGAGGCTGAGTAGCTCCTGCGATGTGTAAGTAAGGCTGCCTGATGTGCCGAACACCCAACGACCGGGTTCCACATCCCTACCTACTCTACCTACACCACCATAAAACAGCTAGAGTACAAACAGACGTACTTAGAGTAATGTGCTGTAATGGTGCAGGTGGTTGGGAGGGGGGATAGTTCTGTGGCCGGTGCAACCTTATCGAAAAGCCAAGCCCCGTCCCTGCGCCGCCATCTCAGGAACGAGATCTGGCTGAGTCCTCTAATAATATCATTCGCTACTCCGCTCCACAAACCTTGTAGTCGCTTTTTTTTTCTCGCTCTTCTTCTATTGGGGCCATCAAGGGGGGGAAAAGCCCAGCAGCCCCCAGATCTCTTAGCTCGCTGCCGCGCCGGGACCACCGGAGCTCTCTCGCAGCACAACCAAGCTGCACCCAAGACATACAATACGCAAGCACCAAGAAAAGGCCCATAACAATCATTACTCATATTTATTCCTCGGCCAATCCTTAGTTAGCCCGGCCACAAAACCATCACCGCGCCCACAAGTAACCCTAGTAAATAGTAAGTGGTAGTAATAACAATAGTAGCCGCTCCAACCAGCTAGTAGTAATAAAACAACCCAATTGCACCCAAGCAGAAGAAAAAAAACTCCATCATTATCATCATCGTGAAAGCCGAACAGGAAGAGAAGAAATGAAAGAATCGCGAAATTGCCCCCAAAACCTAGAGTAAAAAAAAAATATGTTTCTCTTGTAGGAAGAAAGGCTAGTCCCTATGGCTTACACCAAATCCCCTTCTCCTCGGCGCCCTCCTCAGTGCCAGCATAGTACCCCCCATCCCGTAATGTCTTCTCCACACCCGACCAATAGTTCCATTTTCCCGCGTCTCCCGTCTTCAGGTCTAAGTCTCCGATCCGTGCCTCCACAGCCTTTTTGTCCCCCTCCTTCAAGTCCAGATCAATCCGTAAAAACATGGTCAGATCCCTGACTGTCATTGCACTCACAAACTTCTCCTTGTGCTCTTGGCTCGCCGTCTGAACAGCCAAAGGCCCATACGGATCGAGATCCTTGTTCAATTTCTTCAGCGACGTCATTAGGTCGCCCTCCAACAGATACCGTACTATCCGGTCGGCAATAATTTTCTGCGTCGCCGTCCATGTGACTCCTGGGGCCAGAACGAGGTTGGAAGGCTGTTTTGCAGGGATAATATACTGTACCGCGCGTCGGACCCTCGTCTCCTCGCCTGATGATAGGTCCAGCGGACAAAAGTTGTTTTTTTGGTGCTTGGAAACACGTAGGGCACAAGTACGGCACCGTCGCCATGAGTCAGGCGCTGACCGTGACTGCAGAACCCATTTCGGCTTGAACTCTATGAGGAGTTGTCTCGTCCGCTGCGCGTGCGCAGGGAGGGACAAATCGGGGTCACTTGAACGCTTGCTACGGCGCCCAGGCAGCAGAGAAAATACTCGTGATAGGAAGCTGGGTGACGACGGAGGTGTGGGCATAGGGTGCGGCGACATGTCCATTATCAGGAACCCAAATTCCTCGTCTACCTCCTCTAGATAGAGACCCTGTCTCTTGGGAGATCGCTTGTTCTGTTCCTCCATTGCACGGAGCGCTGCATTCTCTCTGATCAAGATCGAGGAGGGGATGCGGATCAGACTGGTGGGGAGTAGGAGATGGTCTGGAAAGAGTGGATGAAAGGTGTGAAGAAGGTGAGCATAGGCTAACTTATTTGGCTGTGCACTGGGAAGGGCCTTTCGAAGACGGAGAAGCTGGTTGGGATATTGTGGTGCACCTGGGGGTGAGGATAGACGATAGATAACGTTTGCGGCACCTTCGGCTAGATAACTGAGGTTTGTTGTGGGAGGGAGACTTGGAACATGATTTAGGTCATCATGGGCCGTGGCAGCAACGACAACAGAAGTGGAAGTCATGGCTGAGGTATCGTTGTTGTAGCCGTTGTTGTTATTGTTATTGTTATTGTTGTTATTTGGGTTGTATTGTTCAATGGTGTGGGCTTTTTCGGAAGGGGAAGATGACGATAGTGAAGTAGTAGAATGGGAAGAATGATCTGATTTAAGAGAAGAAGGAAGAGAGGAAGAAGAAGAAGAAGGAGGAGGGGTAGAAGAAGAAGACAAAGAAGATGAAGTAAGAAGTAGACTACCACTATTAACACCTTTACTACTAATACTACGTGCAGACTGTTCCGAAGCTAGTAAGGTCGACCTCTTCTCCCCCGTGTTGTCTAGCAGCATTGGCAGTAGCGCGGATAGAATAAGAACGGCAAGGGCAGGCACGATGATGACAAGGCTTAGCTTCAGGCGGGATGATGAGGGAGAGTTAGTATTTGTATTATTAGCATGGGCAGTACGAGCATCAGAATTCGCGGTAGCAGGTGACTTTTCCGGGAGAACGCGTTGATCTGGCATGGCGGAGTGTTTTACCTGGTTGTGGATCTACTGGAAAGATGTGAGAATATGTTGATGTAGGTTAGTGTGTGTGTGTGTGTGTGAGTGTGAGTGTGAGTGTGAGTGCTACCCCTCCTGTCTGTCTGTCTGTCTGGCTGCATGTATGCACGGTCTTTCTCTTCCCCCCCCTCCACCAACCCCCCCCTCTCTCCCTTCCCCCCTCCCCCCTCTGTTCTCCTCCATTCCTTCTCCGCTCTTAGACACACGGAGACCACTCCGTCACAAACCCTTGTCCTCGCTAATGCAGTTCCAAGCCCGCTAGTGCCGGGACAAGCATTCACTAGAAGAGCTTGTTTTTCACATTCATCCGGGGGTCCTAATCTTGAGGCTTCTTCTCTCACTTTACTCGATACGAAGTTAAAGGGCAGGATCAAAAGAACATCTACACCTATGATGGATCCATCTAGCTATATATATATCTCACGTGCTCGATGCCTACTTTTGAACACTCACCGGTGATGGTGCTAAAAAAGCGATGCGAGATGAACGTCTCAACCAATAACATCCCATTAGGCACATTCGCCGATTGGCGCACGGAGGGGTGGTGTGTATGATAGAGTTTACGACCTGACTAGACGAGACTCGCTGACCAATACCACCACCAGACCACCCTAAACCCTAGCCCTGTATTCATCTACGGGATTGTATGTAACTCGCTACGAGGACCCCTTGTTCCCTGCTCATATGACACACGTCGCCGTTCTGAAAATCACAGGAAATCAATCGACCAATAAAACCGAATACTGGGAGTAGCCTATCAGGATTGTCATTCAATCTGCTTCTTTCTTTTTATGCTCAGCTCAAAAGTTCAATCCGAGCAGAGCATCAGCTGCTCCATATCAGCTTGAGCAGTAGGGCTTTTGTTTCATGAGGTGGAGGATAGGCAAAGCAGATGCCAGTCAGGGATACATGTAAGGCCGTCGTATCCAGGTGGTACTAGACACCTAGTTGGCCCTAACCCTCAATTCTCAATTCTTTCTCTAGAATGCAATAGACACCAGGACTCGACATTGCCAGTGTTCAAACGACCAATTGAATAAACCGGCCAGGAAACTTGCATCCGATATCAGCTCTCGCCTTGGATTCCATATCACCCCAGTAGGATGGGATCATGTTCTGGCCGGTGAAGCTCCGACCAAGGTCTCACAATCGAGCCCGATAAGTGGATATCTACCTACATGTATTACTATGCAGGTTTTAAGCAGCTGTAAGCTTTGCATACATTTATTTGCTCATCTTAGCCATTTTAGCTGTTTGTCTAGCCCTAATCTTCACATTGGCCGAGTGAATCCATTGGGAATAAGCAATCTAGAACTCTCAGCTCAGTTTGCTAATTGTAAATTCAAAGCACCTACTAGCACCGGATGGTCCCAAAAAGATAAGTCATGAAAGTACACAAACCCCTATTAACGGAAAGCTATATAGACGACAGTACACCGGCCTCGTTACTGAAGTATCATTCCTGTATCTTATTTTTTCCCAACACTTCTCCTCTACTTCATCGCCTCCACCAACCTTGTATCTATGCTTTAGTTCATTTAGTTCTAAGTCCGCCAGAGACGCGGTATACTTTAAGCCTGAGGAGGGTAGTGTGATTGGAACTCGTGGGGGGAAAAAAACAAATAACCGATGAAAGCTTCAAACGCTGGCAGCAACGCAGATCCCCTATCAATACCTACAACCAAATAAACCCCGCATACATCCGATGCCTATGAACGCTAAACTACGAAGCCTAGGCCGCAGGAACACAGCCCCTAGGAAGACCCAAAGATATCAGCGATATGAAATTGGGTCTTACCCCAAGATCTCCCTACTCTGGGGAGTAAAAGGAAAGAAAGTCCACAGATCTCCATCACCAGCTCGAAACCACGATCCCGTCAACGTACAACACATGAGCGACTGGCCCCAGTGGAACGTAGAAGACCAATTAATCCAGTGATTAACATCTCTAATATCATTGGTTGTGAGATTTACCATCACAGCCATAGCTTCTACCATCTCATTCTTGAAACCGGGTTTGCACATGTATGACGACTACATGTGTCTAATCTGCCAAGCATCCGTCAATGGCCATGCACCGCATTGTGGCCATCAATCCCATTATCTAGGGCGGGGTAATGGCATCTGTACCCGAGCGAGAAATTCAATGATGCTACCACAACACAAAGTGCACAGACGCAGCCCCGATATTTTAACGTGTCGGAGGGCTGTGAAAGTTGTCACTACCTCCCCCAACCAATGTCGAGAAAGAACTTGAGAGGGCAGTTCCGAGCGGTAGTTCTGTCTGATAGCTGAGGTGGTTGATAGATGTTGCCTGAAGGCGGAGGTTGGGTTAAGTGGCCGACCATCTTCGGATCCTCAGTTTAAGTGTGGTATTTATTACTCAAGGAGAGACGGCGCTGCTGGTACGTAATTCCCATTATGGATAGCTTGGCGCTACCCTTACTGGGGACGGGGGAGAAAAAAAATGTAGCCTGCAAGAAACCGGGAAATTTCGTGTAATAGAGCTCCAGTAGGGTCTGTCAGAGATTATATTTTCTCAGTCACTGAGAATTAACACATTAAAATTCGGGGATTAATCTGCTCCAACGTACGGCTGGCTGCGTACCTACGGCAGGCACCGAGAAGGCAGTATACGTGCTACATGTAAGTATTCACTTAGCATACTAAGGGAAGAGGAGGACTTATGACTAGAGTAGAGATGTATTTTAAGCGCAACGTTAGTGTACTAGAACAAAAGCAACTGGTGAATACCCATCACGATTTATCACTCGGCTCTTACCATGGTTGCACCCAAGTCGCAGATCTGGTACGTGCGCACGGCAATCTCCGGGCACCCCAGATTACCCCACTCCTCCACTGCAGGTTGCCGAGTAGCCTGCCCAGGGTAGCTCTTCAGGCTGATGCTCAGTATGTGTACCTCCCCACTCGATATTCCGAATTGTTAAGGATCTATTAATCACCAAAACCTGCTGTATACTTCCTTATCCACATATATATACCAATACTTTGCTTTTACAATCCAAGAATCTTACACCAAATATGAAGCTCACGACACATATCCTCAGGTCTTTCCGAGCTCGCTCAATCACAGCTATCCGAAGCTCAAGCTCGAGAACTCTCCTAACGCAGAGCCATTACCGAGGTCCATCCGAGGTAAGAGGTTCCCCTAGTAGCTGGAATTAACAAAACTGATTCAAATAGCCTCCGCTATTGAAGCAAACAATTGGAAGTCATATCGCCAGTGTTGCATCTAAATACGGCGATTCGCCAGCGTTTGCCCTCCTATCCCCCGACCCTCTGCTGGCATTTGGTGCTGATATCTGGATAGCGTGATATCGAAACATCAGAACGTCAGACTCTCGTATGATGACCTACACACACAATCGTCGGCGCTTGCACATGGCCTTGCGAACATTGGTGTAAAGAAGGGAGATCGCGTTGCTGTTTCGCTGGGAAATAACACCGAGTTTGCGATTGCGACTTATGCAATCTTCAAGCTTGGCGCTATACTGGTTAATCTCAGATCAAGTAATTGGTGCCCTGGAGTGATATTCTGACGTCGTAGAAAGGTTCCCCTGAATCCGTCGTTCAATTCCAACCAGGTCGTTTCAGCGTTAAATCATCTTGATACATCGCACCTGATAATATCGTTAGAAACAAACCTTCCCCGGAAACCTCCAAGGTCAAATGTACCACTATTTCAGCAGCTTTTTCCATCGTTAGAGACGTCCATTGAGTCGGAGCTTGTGCCCTCGCTCAAGAATGTTCTCATGGTTGATAATTCATATGGACGGGTCGACCCATCAAGGTTTAAGGCGTTCAAGGTGTTTAAAGATACTCTCGAAGATGGCACTGGCCGTGGTACTTTGAGTGACGAGGGGCTGGACCCGAATGAAGTAGTAAATATTCAGTTTACGAGCGGGTGAGTTTACCAGGCTATTAATTGATCTACCACGTTTACTTATATGGTGGGGGTGCTTAAGAACGACTTCAATGCCGAAAGCAGCTTGCCTGACTCATATAGGGATTCTGAATAATGGTAATAGTATTGGTGACCGTATGTTACTCACAAATAAGGATATCGTGTGCTGCCCACCGCCGTTGTTCCAGTGAGTACACACATAGAGTAGCTATAGAAATGAATATACTCATGAGATACAGTTGTTTCGGATGTGTCTTGGGCTACATGGCGACCGCTACCCATGGTGAGCCCCTTTCCCCGGTCAATAGCTCACATCTAACGTGACTTGAATGTGGCCAGGCTCGGCAATCGTATTCCCTTCGGAGTCTTTCGACCCCCTCCTCACTCTAAAAGCAGTCCAGGAAGAGAGATGCACCGCCCTCTATGGCGTCCCAACCATGTTTACAGCGGAACTAGAACTACTACAGAACGGCGAGGTACCATATGAGGGATTTCAGTATCTTCGGACGGGTATAGCGGCGGGGAGTAGCATTCCGACGGAGCTGATGAAAAAGTTACATTCGACGTTGAATTTGACGGAATTAAGTACGCCCTGCCTATCTGGGGAATATTTTGATATCAGATTGACTAAGTGACGTGGAATTCAGCTATATGCTACGGGTGAGGCACTCTCTACAAATCGTGGAACGTTTCCTAAAGGTGTTGTAGAATGACAGAGACATCACCGGTTTCCGCAATGACGACGACAGATGATCCACTAATCAAGCGCGTTGATAGTGTTGGGCGGCTTCTACCCCATGTTGAGTGAGTATTTACCTCTGTTCATATCATATGTAGGGGGTAGCTCAACTCTTGTAGGGCGAAAATAGTGTCTGCAAATGATCGCAACAAGATACTTCCGGTTGGCGAGAGGGGCGAACTTGTGGTTTCAGGCTATCTTGTGCAAAAGGGCTACTGGAACGACCCAGTTCGAACTGCTGAAGTAATGATGCAAGATGAGAAGGGAAATGTCTGGATGCACGCAAGTATCTCTGTTCTTTTTTTGATACTGCTAGGCGGAAATCACTAGCTGACCTAGATCAACTATAGACGGGGGATGAAGCTGAGATGGATGAAGAAGGTTACATAAAGGTAAGTATCATCGTCGTCGCATCCAATGAGTAGGTACCCTAAAATAATCCTAGATAACAGGAAGACTAAAAGATCTTATCATCCGGGGCGGAGAAAATATTGTACAGCCTCTCCTGGACCTTATCGCATCGCAATGATGTCGGCACGGCTAATAAGACATTCAATAGCATCCTCTGGAGATCGAAAACTGCCTCCTTGCACATCCATCTGTTATCGAAGCCTCAGTTGTTGGTTTGAAGGACGATAGATACGGCGAGGTGGTTGCTGTATTTGTAAGGAAGGAGGAAGCAAAAGAAATTACGCCTGATGAGGTGAGGGACTGGGTTAGAGAGAAACTGTCAAATCATCTAGGTTTGTGCCCCCTTTTATACTGGTAGATAAAAACCTTACTATACAGTGCTAAGTTTGTGGGTATCTAGTGCCAAGATACGTCTTTTTTGTGGACGGGTATCCGAAGACAGCTAGTGGGAAAATTCAAAAGTTTGTACTACAGGAGATGGGCGCTCGGTTGGTTCTTGAGCAGCAGAAAGGCAAGGCTTGATTATCATCTCAGGCAGGGAGATAATGGTATGGGAGTAGTGCGCTAGGTAGTGCAAAAAAACTACACCCACGCCCAAGTAAGTGGTGTGATTTCGACGAAAGTTGGATCCATGTAATATGCACATGCTGTATCGTTAAGATGGTTATATATGGTGTCGATAGCAATTTTACATTGTAAATACTACTTCATAGAAGCTTTCCTGTACATTTGTACAAACACACTCAGGGTAAAGCAATGTACCCCGGGGTATCCTTAAAGACCCAACGGGTTCAATACTCTGGTGTAGCGGTCACCACCAAAGCTAGGCCCGGTTAGCTTTTTCCACCTTTGCTCCCACGTACTACTCTGTCCGATGCAATTCAATCTATAGAAATTATTTCCAACCTTTGGGCATGGTGGCCAATAGCTGCGAGATTGTGATTCTTTGTCGCCGTTACATCACATTGAAGACCCCCAGGATACATGTAGTATATGTAACATGAGGGTGTTACCCAGCGGGCTTAGCATACTCGGCTACTCTCTTGGAAATGGGACCGCGGATTCATTTCCAGGATGTCTTTCCACTATTCATTTCCTGACCCTTTCCTTTACAGTACCTTTCTTAACACATAAATTTTTGTTTTCGTTTTTACAAGCAATATTACATAGTTTAATATCTGATCAAGGTGTGGCCTAGCTGGTAATATCTTTGTGAAATGATGCAGGTTCAACTCCTGGTAGTTTTATACTTTATTTATATAATTCTACAACACATTTTGCTACACATATCTCTAGAATATATGCTCAATAAATGTGTCCATTTGCACTTAGGATTCCTTTCTGGATGCCTTTCTACATAGCAATCTATTCATTCCCACAGCTGGTCACTTTCCATACACACCATGCACCCACCACACAGTTAAGGCGGAAAAAGAATTCATTTCCCAATTCGTGTCTTTGCGCTATTAGAGTTACCGCACGAGGATAATATTAGCTGAAAGTGGGAGGCCGCGATTTGACAATCTTTATCCGTCCAAGGGGTACACACGCACCACTGGTCGCACAAGAGACGAGGCTGTATGAACAACCTCATGACCTCCCCGCTCCTGAGAGTTAAGTCAGTAATCTTCAGCAACTAAAGTCTATATCGATATACCCACATATAATCTGTCTTATCGGAGAGTGCTAGATAGCTTGCAGTTATGGCACTCGAGGCCTTTGGGCTCGCAGCAAACATCGTTGGCCTGATACAGTTCACCGGAAAACTGACGGCGATGGGCTATGACTACATAGGTGGAGTAGCCCGGGCATCGAAGGACTGTAACGACCTTGTGTATGAGCTCAGCTCTCTCGCTAGGATTCTTACAAATATTCAGAGCCATATTGAAAAACCCGGCACCCAGCACTCATCCGCAATCCGACAACTCAACGAGCCAGGTGGGCCTATCGAGGGGTGCACTAAGCATCTCACCGAGCTTCAATCAAAGTTGGGCAATAGAGACGGACTCAAGGGGTTAATAGACAGTTTGACATGGCCGTTCAAAGAAACCGAAACAATGCAGCATATTTCGCGGATAGAACGATATAAGAGCGCATTTAGCTTTGCAATGAGCGTGGATCAACTGTATGTGGGCCGGGATACTGGGCCCTTTCGATTGTGGTACTAATGAGGTATAGAGCCCTCACAAAATCACTTAAAGCTGATGTCCGGTCTATGGACATTGTTGTTCAGAGGACAGACAACGTTGTTCGGGATAGTAGACGTATGGCATATGAAACGAAACATGTTGCAGATGTTATTGATATTACTACCCAGAATATAAATACTGTTGCTCATGACACAAACGTTACACTGCGTAATCTTAAGGATAGAATCAATTCGGGTTCTGAAACTCAGGAGGAGAATCGTTTAAGTAAGTAAACTCTCATTTCTAAGAAATCCAGCGTGTTGTATTGATGATTTGTTATTTAGTGGAAAAGCGCGAGAAAGTTCTGGAGTGGCTATATCCAGGCCCATTTGACACTCGCCATACGGAAGTTTCAAATAAAAGACGGGAGAATACAGGCGATTGGGTCCTGCAGCTCCCAGGCTTTCAGAAGTGGATGAAGCAGGAGTCGAATAAGCTTTGTGGTTATGGTATACGTAAGTACTACTATTCGCCTGTAGGAACTGGCAAAAATGGACGAATCTGACGCAACTTAGCGGGGGCTGGAAAAACATTCATAAGGTTTGGACATCCAATTAATTGACATATAATTTTATAGCTTAACATTGATTACTAGTTCTCTTGTGATAGACCATTTAGAGGCTCTAGCACAGAAAGGAGGAGACTATTGCGTTGCATACATATATTTCGATTACAACGTACAAGGCTAACAAAGCCCTATTAATGTCTTCGCCAGTCTCCTAAGGCAATTTGTCCGCCGGTTGCAATATCTCCCCCCGAGTATTGAGAATCTATACGACGAACTTCAACCCAACAAAAAGAGACCTACGTTAAAGGAGCTGTACGCAAATCTTTCGGCGCTGCGAAAGTCATATTCAAGAACATTCCTCATATTTGATGCTCTTGATGAATGCCACGAGGAATATCAACGAAGGGAGCTACTTCCGTTATTTGAGCGCCTGGGTATGGAGGACGGCATCAGTCTTTTTTTCACCAGCCGACCATATCCGGAAGACATTCAAGACAGCCTTTCTGACGCGGAAAAAATTGAGATTTATGCCCAGGAGGGAGATATCAAGAAGTTTGTTGAGGAAACGATCAACGAAAATCGGAGAGCAAGACGTCTTATCGAGAAGGCCAAATGCAAGGAAAGGATAATAGATCAATTATCTGCATGTGCAAAGGGAATGTAGGTACTACTGCCAGAGCTCTGATAACCTCTTTTGATATTTACCGCGGGTGTAGGTTCCTGCTCATCCGATTCCATATTGAATATCTATGCCAGCAGGCCTCCCCCAAACAAATTCTTATGGCACTCGATAAAATAGAGGCTTCCTCCGCAGGAATAAAGCCTCTAAGCCCAACATATGATAGGGTAATGCAGGAAATCAACCGACAGGGTACAGATGCTACTAATTTGGCCATGAGGGTATTCTACTGGTTAATGGGCGCTAGGGCGCTTTTGACAGTTGAAGACCTCCAAATAGCTGTCTCTGTAGAACCTGGCCGATACGAGCTCGACGAACTGGATTTACCCGATAAGCCTACTTTACTCGAAGTCTGCTATGGCTTGATTACTATCGATGAGGATACAAAGATTGCTCGGTTCGCACATTACACTGTTCAAGAGTACCTCGAGGAGAATTCTATCGCCATCCACACAGGACCAAATATTGTAGCAGTATGTTTCACGTATCTTTCTTTCGATAAATTCTACGACATTAAAGTATGGGACTTTGATGGCGATGGCGATAACACGGGCAAAGTAGTCGAGATGAGGATGGCCCCTATTGAGTCCCGTCCACTCCTCGTATATGCGGCAACTCATATTCGACACCACTGGACTGTAATGAACATAATTAAATCTAGGGAGGGTCTCCTGAAACTTATCCAAAGCTCAGATCACGTGATCCTGGTAGTGTTTATTCACATCCACTTAGTGTGGTTCATGAGCCGGCTCGAGTTGGTTCGGCTCATAGGAGTCAGAGGGTAGGGCTCGAGCTATGGTGGCAGGCTCGTAAACTAGCTCGAGCCGGTGATCAATGATCAAAAAACAGGCTATCCTCTCGCCTAACTTAGCAAAACGGGAGATAGAGGCTTAATTTCGACATGGTAGAATACTCTAAGAGGAGTAAATTATTTAGTTGAGTATTAAGGTAGGTAAAACTGCCCTTTTCGCCTATTTCATGGCTCTTAGGGCCTAGCAGAACACATGTAATCAAGGCTCAATATTTCAGTATTTTTTTTCTTTTCAATGGGATTCTCGAGCCACGGGAGTCCTCGACCACATTCATGTTTTTATGGATTTGATTTGAACATTACTACTCAACTTGGAGCTGCATGATTAGCCTGTACTTTTCCTTGCTTTTTTCTAGGATCTGCTTGATACTTTAATAAAGATATACATACATACATATATATAAAATCTTAGTTTGTGAAGACTACATGTATCTTCAGCGGTTCCCCGCAACCAGCCTGCACTATGATCATATGTTTTTTCGGCCGCGGATACATGTACGCAAAAACATCAACCCAAACCCCCAACGCCTAGAAACTTAAGAAAACATAGAAGCTTCTCAAACGACCCCACGCTTCTCCCTAAGCTTAAGACCAACATAACCTCATGAAAAATCCGGGACACAATGCCTGAGTTACTGCCTAGCTTCAACACACCCTAATCATGCAAGCCCATGTCCAACTTACCTACTAAATGAGTCGAGCGTCATGTAGTCCGGATATTTGGCTCGAGTGGGGAGTCAGTTCCAGAAAGAGAGACGAGAAGCTTGGGATTCATATCGAACTTTCTTGAAGGGTTGGAGGGCAGGGGTCATACCGTTAGGATTACTTCCAAGCGCTCTCCCCCTTTGACTGAGAGCTCTTGGCGGGTGACTTGAATAGCACGGGAATATTTGATTGAGGGAAAGGGCCGACATTACTGAGAGACATGTTTGGGTTTGTTTCTTGATCAGAAACATGTCGATATTAGATTAGAAACATGGGCAGACACTCCAATTACCCAGCTAAGATCCTTCCCTGTACTTCTCAGATTACGTCAATTACCAACCAGCTTGAGTGAAGAGTATAAACCCTAATCTCAACCTTAACCTCAACCTCAGCCGTTCGTGGCGAGAACTACATCCCTTCGATCGCAAGATGATCATTTCCCACATGACTAATTATCTCCGCTTCTCTGGCAGACGTTATGATCCAACTATACGCATCGCCTCCTCATCTCCCTACTCCAAATTCCACTAGAGATTCCACGGTCAGCTTATATCATGTAGCCAGTAGGGCTCAAGTCGCTGGTTATGAATGAGTAACTAGTATTGTAGTTCGACATATATATGATTCTCCCTATATATGGAGACCCGTGTCTATTAAAAAATATGTGGAGATGACGCTCCCGATAATAGATTGATAGACATACCTGATTTGAACTCATTAGTAGCTAGGCAGGAGGCCAGGTATAATATATCAAAGTGGTGGTGGTGGTGGTGGTTTGGTGCTGTTGGGGGATTAACAGGCAGGCAAGTAATACCGCGATAACTAGAAGTGAGACCACCCTAATTAGTAGAACTTCCTAACCCGTCATGATCGATGTAGTGATAGGTTAAGCGCGTAGAGGGATGAGCCAAAAAAACAAAAACGTGGAAATGACGATCTCGCACCCAACGCGACGGGAGATGCCTACTCTAAAGCTCCATAGAGTAGCTAGGATAGGCTAAAAACAGAATGAACCGGTGGATGTAGATCTTGTCGCGTTGTGGTAATTATTAGGGAGCCCAACAAACAAACAACAAACAAGTGAGTACTATGGGATGGGTGACGGAAATTGGGAGGTTCTATAAGGGAGAGCTTGAGTGTTGGGTCTCAGATGGGATATCTTCCCGGCTGGCTGTGTATTAGGACGTTGGTTGGAAACTGTTGCATGTCTTACAACTTACTTGTCTCGTGCCTGTAGCTACGCTGCACTCCGTAGGGCTGCGCGCTAGTCATCTAGTGTGTAGCCGCTGCTATTCTTTTCGGCTCAACGGCATCCCACCTCTCAATCCCCCATGCCCACCTATCAATCCCCAACTCGTTCGACTTCAGTTCATCTTCATATTCGTGGCCTTGATTTATATTGAGACATCTAAGGAATCATCCGTTCATCGATTTCTTTAGTACACTATTTCCATAGCAGCATATGGCATCACACATTCCTCTGCCCACTGTTCCAAACAGCGAAACGGCCACGAGCGGATCACACATAAACATTTGTTCTAATCGCTTCCACGGATTGAATCAACGGGTAAAGTCGTTCTTCTTTTTATCTCTCCCGGTATTTTACTTATCCGGGAACGGACGTGCACTTGTACATCAATCCGTCACGGCTCGTGGGGGCCACCGTGCCGTGCGAATAGTGGTGTCTTTTGCAATGGGGCCCGCCATGGGTCCAAAGAAAAGCACTCCACACTCCCGTTCTCCACGACCGATGTCGGTTCCCTTACGAAAATCCTGTTACCGGGCTCTCGGGCTCTCGAGCGACTGGGATCTTTAACACTGTCCCATTGTGAGGTATGTAGAACAAACATCCGGAATAATAGCGTGAGAATACTGTATTATATGGTGGGTGGGGTGAGAATGATATAATAGACAACGCCCCCTACCTCGTGAAAGTACGTATGTACCTTCACTCACCCACTTGTGCCTACAAATGCTCATGAGATATCACTCGCAATCAGGGGTTTTTTTTGTTCCTGATCTAAACAATATGAACAATATGGTAAAAACGGCAGGGCCAATATTGACCAATCAGTTCTCTTCCCCCGCCCCCTTCGTGGCAAGAATACAGGTTCTTGGATTCGAAAGGTCTGTGCGCACTCATGTCACACATGGGGGGTAGCCGCCGTCTTGGGAACAAGATGGGGGGGATGGGGGATGCACATCTACAGAAACAGCAGCGGTCATGTTTAAAACAGAACACAACAAAGTACCACCGCGAGAAAAAAAAAAAAAAGGAGAGAAGATAAAATAAAAAAGGTGACTAAAATAAAAATAAAGACACAAACAACACGCGCACGTACTCTCCCGTGATCATCGATGTTCCAATTTAATAATTCTTTTCTCACTCTCCCCTCTCATTCCCTCAGAACAGTAGATATATGCATGTAGTCAGTGACGGCGATATCAAAAACAGAGAGAGACAGAGAGACAGAGGAATAGCCTTTAAACGTTCAATCGGGCCCGGGACACCATAAGCGCGCAAAAGGTCCGTGGGAAAAAAAAAAGAATGCGACAACTTTGCATCATCGGGATAAACACAAACGTCTGTACTCACGCGTTGTGTGAGCCTTAACAAGGCTGCACTGAGTGCCCCCTCAAGAAGTCGCATATGTACCTGCTTACTCCCTCTACCACCCCCTCCCCTCCTTCCTCATAACGAACGGCCATATCCACCTGACAGTTACAACACACATAATTCAAACTTTCCCGAAACACCTAACGTTATAAAACCCAACACAAACCATGACTGACGTTCTCTCGATTGCAGCCTCTGCCCTGATAATAATTTACGCCTTCTCCAAGCTTCTCTCTCTCTTTTACACCTACTTCACCAGTGTCCACCGTGCGCATCTTTCCCGTTCACATCTGCTACTAGAGCTCCACCTCCTCCAGCAATTCACCCTCGCCCTCCAGGAGTACACAGACTCCGTCCAGGAGTCCCCCGCGCTGCAGAAACTCAATTCAACCATTGATGAGCCTCTCCGCGAGTATGCCCGGAGCCTAGAGGAACTTCGGAGTGGTATCGAGCCCGCCTACGGGGGTGTACGTGGGATGCTTCAGAGCCTCGTGTGGCCGCTGAAAGAGCGGGGTGTGATGGCGGAACTGAGTAGGTTTGGAAGGGTTAGGGAGATCTTTGAATTGGCCCTGGGAATGGACCATGAGTATGTTTTGACTACCTATAAATAGAATTTTTTTTTCTGGAGTGATTTTTAGTTCTGGTTGCTGATATTGTGGCTACGGCCGGGGCAGGACGATATTGAGGAATATGGAGTCTCATGTGCGGCAGACATGGATTTCGACACAGGCTATTGAGACGTGTGCGAAGAATACAAATGTTACCGTCTATGAGATGAAGAGGCTGCTGCCGCCGCAGAGACCGACTTCGGAGTATTTTGTTAGGGCGCCGTCGACGGCCTAGCTATAGGCTTTGAATACTACTACTGCTTTGGCCGGTAAATAGGTAATTGGTGGGTTGTAAATATCGTGCAGAGGGATTTCTTTTTATTTTATTTTTACCTTTATCTTTTTTTTATCTGATCAGGAAGCCCCGACAGGCTTTCTAGAGAAGGGATTATTTATTATGTTTTTCTTATTTTTCTTTTCTCTTTTTTCTTCGTATTTTGGGGGTTCGAGTAGGGTATGGTAGGGTGGGTATTCGGGGTTTTTTAGTGGGATCTCTTTTTTTCAGTTTCGTTCTGTTCTTTCATTTACCCGTTTCTACTTTTCCGTGCTCGCTTTCGTGGATTAAAGCGAGGACTATCATGTGCAAATGCACTTTCGTTTCTATGTGTCATACTTTTGTTTCCTGCTTATGTACTTGACATTACAATTTTATTCCGGCCATGGGGCGTACCTGCATATATTGAGGTTCAGGGGTAACCGCATAGATATTTTTATGCAGGGTGTGCACGATCTGTCGCGGCCCAGCTCGCGCGAGAAGGTGTTTTTCGCAGGAATGAGGGAGAGAGTGAGTGGGTGAGTGGGTGAGTGAGCAAGTGCAGTTTGAAACAACTCCAACCCCGCGGCCGATCGATTACAGTAGTGTTACAGCCGGGTCCCGGAGGCCGAGCCCGATCATGGATTGTCACTCGGTCTTTGTGCAAGTCTAGGTTGAGGAAGGGGGACGTCTACTTGCCAAATATTCAAGAATACGACTAATAATATTGGCGGCTGCCACTACCCCGGTTGTATTCGGGTAGGCATACATGGGATGCATGCTACTTATGTTAAGGTGTATCTTGTGGAGTCTGTAGTAGGGTATACAGCGGAATCAGCAGTCAATCGAGTTTCCCGCCCCCTCCCAGTAATACCATTGATGCGATGGGGGTACGCAATTACTAATTAATTTACTATCAAGCCTAGATGAGGGGGCTGGATCATAAACCATCACTCGTATGCGATAGTCTTGGCAACTTTGTAATTTGAATAATGTATTATCTCTTGCGTTTGGAAATTCTAGCTGCAAAAAGTCCGGGTAAGCAGAGCAGTCTCTAGAATACCTTGAATGTGCCATGAAGCTCGCAGGTTTATGCATGAGAGAGATTCTCCAAATGTCTCATACGTCGATCCAAGGGGTGAGTAAAGAATACGTAGCAGATTTAGTTATATAACCAACTTTGGATACAACAGAGGCGTCTCATATACATATCAAATAGTCATATACTTATGTGTACTAGACATATTTACTCGCGCGTTAATTAAGTCCTGAGAAATTTTGTGAGCCCGTTGCTACCAAGGATTCTCAGAACTTGATCAATACGTGAGTATATAGACCTACATGTAGGCACAATGGTTGACTATACTTGGAAGCAACGTCACCCATTAAAACAGGCAGGCCACCTTATTATTGGCCGCCAGCAGGGCTTGGGGTGTGGGTCATGCTTTGGTTGAACATGATACGTAACTTGACGTTTTTGTCGCAATCACCTTCAAGATTGAGCGTAGGATATACATGATGCTACATGCACGTATCCAATTCTCATTTCACGCGAGAGATGCTCTGCTACAGATTGGCACTCGAGTGATCATAAGTGGGTAATAGAATCGCTCAATTGAAACTAAAAACTAAGGACTATCCGCAAACAACCCCCCCCCGGGCCCCGCTCCCGCTCCCAACTTGACATCCCCCGCATTGCACAGCGTAGTAGCGCAATGCAATGTGGAGGATGCAGAAATAGCTCAGTTGGGAATTTTTTTTTAAAAAAAAAAAAAAAAGATGCAAACACCAAACAAGGCCCACCAGGGTCCAGAGTAGAACGTATCAAACAGCAAGCATAAAAAATACCCCATACCAAAAAGTAAAAACGAAAATCAAGAATCAAAAACCAAAACAAGTACTAGATCAAAAACCAGACGCCTGTAAACTCCATGTCAAAGAAAAAAGAAGAAAATCAAAAAGGAAGAACAAACAAACCCAAACTTCAACTCAACTCAAACTCGACCCCACCCCACCCCACCCCACCCCACTCCACTCAGCGCACTAAAACCCATCAGGAAACCAACTAGGAAGAAGAAGAACAAGAACAAGAACAAGAACAAGAACAAGAACAAGAAGAAGAACAAGAAGAAGAAAAAGAAGAGGAAGAGAAAAAAAAACTAATCACCCCAAACACGCAAACTAACGGGAGAAAGAAGAAGTTATTAATTCACAAAAAAAAACACTAAACACCAACATCAAGTAACAAACCCTCCATCCGGATCTCCTCCCTCCCACCCAACTAACTCCCCAACCGGTTTCGCCAGCGAATGCACTTGGTTATTTTCTAGTTATTCCGACAACATCGCCCAGTGCGAAGGCCGATGGTGGTGGTTTATTTGTTTACCGCATCTCGCTTTAGGTGCCTCGTGGTTGGGGACGAGGAAGGCGAGGGTGGCGCTCGAGGGCGAGGCGGGCGATGGAGAAGAAGATAGAAGAATTAATTATTGTCTGCACTGCAGGCTTTGGAGGTTGATCAGCTCTAGTGAGGACTGTAGAGTAAAGAGCGAGAGCTGATGGGGGATCCTGAGAGACGGGGAAGAGGGGGTTTTATATCGGCTTTTGTGCAAGTATGTCTATCAGTACATACCCAGCTACCTCAATGAGCGTGGTGTCATGGTTGTGTTGCCAAGGACAAGCGTTTCAGGAAATGCGGGGTATTAACTGAAGTCGCCCCGTCTCATCTAGATGGCCGGTGCGCCACTGGACAGTTGTAATGTGGAGTGGTGGTGGAGTTTGAGGTCTATGATCTCACGAGTCTGTGGCCGTCACATGCATGGTCTGTGGGAGGTTCGGTTTTAAATCGTCCTGGAGTCCAGTTGGGGTATTGCAAGAGTTAGGTTTCCAGAATGGTGTTTTTGGAGATATGGGATGTGTTTTGGATTTTAGCTTATTGGTGATGAAGGGGCTCTCAAACTGAGTAGATAATCACTCGACGGGCTCTTAGAAATCGAACTATGGTGAGATTCTCGGGTATTGTAGAGCAACGAAAATTGAGAATAGTGACTGATTAGTACCAATCAGTAAGGGTGAATTTATATTTATTGATCAAGAGCGCCTTGGAGATAGAAAGATATGCGTTCGGACCTCTAGGTGGGGAAGGGATCGGGGCCTTAATTCGATATGACGGTTTATTCCCCGATAACGAGCGGCGGCCAATTGTGAAAAGGATTAGAAGTTTGGGTGTCTGTTTATTGTTGGATAAAGGTCGATGGTGAGGTGGTGGGGTGTCGTTGGCTTACATGGTAGCCAACCATTGGCTGGACCGCGCAGCAACGACTGAACCACGTGTTATCGAGTGAGAATCTATGCACTCAAACGGCTCTGAATTCCAGGCTAATAGAAACAAACTACGGTATCTTGGCGGCTGGATCCACTCTACATACCTCAACAACTCTTACTTGCCAAATCTTCAAGTTTGCGACGAAAACACAACTCGTCCTGAACTTAGAAATTGGCAAGTATAACAATTACAGCTGTCTGCCTGTAACGCATAGGCTACCTGCTTCCCTATAGCTAGGTAATTAATTCTCATTCTTCATCAGGACATCCTATCAAAACATAGGATAACTGAAGGGGTATCTAGAGTCCCCAAATAAATTGGGAAATTAACCTTGCTTAAATGTAAACTCGCAAGAATCGATTGTTCTATGTGTTACGGCGGCCGGGTCCCGTAATACCGTAAAAACTCGACAATAACGAACGGGGCCGGGCTGGAATACTTTACTCTCACTGGTTAGAACCATAAAAATTTACTCTTTTGGTGGTTGTGATCGAGGCTCATTTGATGATCAACAGTACCCCTTCGGAAAAACAAGAAAGTAGTATTCATCCTGCGGTCTCAGTCCGGCCCCGCTGGGCTTTTGCGGTACTAGGCTCATAAACTGACACGGATGTTGTGATACACAGTAGGAAAGAAAGAAATTACTCTATTGGGCGAATCGCGGTCGCTTGAATAGCTTAGAGGAATTTTAAATTACCTAATGAAACTTTCGAAGTCCTCGCTACGTGTAAATACTACCTAACCCTATTGTCATAGCCGTGAGGCTTGACTTAAACAAAAAAAACTACACAACCCTAACCCTAACTGAGCCCTAGTATCAAGAAATCTGCGCTGTAATGTGTTGTTCAGCCGGGCCTACTTGTTAATACTGCCATCAAGGTAGCTGTAATATATCACGACAGGGGGTCATGTGTACCGTACTACTCTACCTCCTAGGTATATCTATATATATATGCAGGTACTCTAGAGTAAGTATATATATATATAGTACCGTAGGCCTAGGTGCATGTCTTCCCCTTGAAGGTTTAGCCCTACGGGTCGAATACCGATATCATAGTTATAATCTTGACGCCAAATAGCCCTTAACAACGTATAAGGGTGATCAATTATTTGATAAGAGAGATAGCAAGACCTAGGTAAGTATTAGCGCTTTTTATGGGAAGGGGGGGGGGGGGGTCAGCGCTTACCATTAGCTACCTAAGGCATAAGTACTTACATATGTAGTTGGCTTTTAAACGTCTCATGTGAGGAAGTGACAGATTAAGAGTGGTTTACTAGAGTCCCGGTCATATGCTTGTTTGGTTACATAAGCTGTACGGAGACTGCTATGTACGTATACTTCGGGTGTACGTGTACCTAGGGTAAGTGAGAAGGCGCCTCTGCTGAGGTTGCGTGCCTAGCTTGTGTGGTTGATTTAATTCTCTGTATGTGCCTGCTCATGTGCGACAACTATTTTCAAAGTGAAAGGGAAACTCATGCAGCCAAGCCTGCGCCGCCATTGCAGCTGGTAAGTCACTTTACAGTGTAGAAGCTTCAGTCCTCAAGTATTTCTCAGCACGCAGCTGTAAGGTCCTACATCTAGAGTACAGCCTCTGGTAGAATTATTACAAGATTTCTATTGGCTGGGCCAGCTACCTAAACCCTGTTTTAGACCCCTGTTTCTACAATAATTCGATTCTACCAGAGGCTGTACGCCTGGTTTGTCAATAAAGTGTATATATAGGGCGAACTCTTGGCTGCATGAATTTACCTTTCACTTTAAAGGGTTGCACTGAAAGACTCGAAGAAATAGCACTTCCCAGCCGCTCAATCAACACCAGTCCCTAATCCACTCCCAATTATTCTCTATTTCCCCCTTAATTTAGCCGCAGGGGGTGTTGGCGGGGAATATGGGGCTGCCTAATGGGAATCTTTCTTATTACAGTCTCCCTCCGCTATAACGAACGTGCATATTGGGCTATTTTTTGTTCGGTATAGTAGGTTATTTGGTATAGTAGACTTAATTCTTTGCTGGAAAAAAAAAGAAGCTGGCCCAAGTGGCTCGGTACAGCAAATATTCGGTATGGTGGCATTCGTTACATCGGAGGGCGACTGTATTCATCTATGCACGTGATATATAAAATCCCTAACTCTCTTAAAGTTTTGTACGTACGTTTTCGACCTTAGCTACGATCACGGGTGTGGAAAATAACACAACATCCACGCGCACGTTCAGCTTATGGTTGATGCGGATGTAATGTGGAAGACCCCGTCATTAACATAATTTTACAGTAAGTCTGCTCTCCACTCTGGGAGAATTGGAAGCTAAGACCTGGTATTTCTTTCGAGTTGCTGATACTAGATATTTGATTATATACAGGCGGAATGAGAATAGTACAGAATGAAGGGCCCTTAGCAAAGATTGATGGTGAGTTGGCTCTGGAATCAGGATCAGATTAGAAAACTGATTTTCCGCCATTTAAACATGTTTCTAGAGATACATCTGTGCCCCATAACACCAATCACCAATGATCGATATTCGATCTATCTTCAAATAGCATATCTCGGCCGGAGAGTAGGGCTTTAGGTGAGAACATTGCGTATAAAAAAAGGCATAGCATACTACTAATTCAAACAAGATTATAATTCTCGGCACAATAAAAGACTTAATTACTAAAACGCAAGCAAATACAAATGACCGAATACTAATCCCCTATAACAGTACAGCACTTCAACCATCGTCTATTGTCTACAAGAGCCCCTCTAGTTCGTTCATACCAATAGCCACATTGATCCTCTAAAAGATCACAACAAGAGCCGCCGGAATGGCCACAATCAAGAACGAGCTCATCAGCAACGAGCTCGCTCCATTCTCGGCCTGAAACTCAACATTTGGTGATCCAGGGCTGGTGGTGCTGTTGGTGCTGGAGTTGGTGCTGGAATTATTACAGCTGGTTGCGTAGCCAGTCTCGCAGAGAAACTCTGAGGTTGTGTTGTAGGCGGTTGGATTCTCAACTATTATTTGCAGGGTTTAGTATTAGGGTTTTACTATAGGGTAGGAGGAGAAATTGCTTACTTATAAAAGGTAAACAGGATAAAAAGAGGTCGCCAACGGCCTGTGTAAAAGCGGCATCTTCGCTCTCAGGGCATGCCTCGATACAGGCTTGCGACCTTGGCGCTCCCGCAGCATCATCGGAGGGGTCTTCGATCCGGATAGACTGCTCGCAAGCACATTCGAAATCATCTCCGCAGACCTCACTGATGACCCGGCTATCTAACGACTGGCAATCCCTGTGACAGCTTGGGATGTCGTCCACAAATTGTTGATAGAGGGTGTAGTTAGTACCGGTGGATTGTTGTGCAGTTACCGCAGCGAAGAGAGTGAATAGGGCAATAGCATAGGAGAACATGGTGGTGGAAATCATTTTGGTTGTCTTTGTATATATTTTCTAGTTTGTAATGGTGGAAAGCTGAGGATTGAATACTGATATCCGGGGCTCGCAATGAAGGAAGGATGAGGTGGATGAGGTGGATGAGGAGGTGATCGAGGTGCTGGATACCTAGTGATTTATACTGGATTACTTTCATGTTCATGGTGTATATTTGGCCCTCAATTAAGGTTAGTGGACTTTGAGTTGGTTCAAAGTATCCCATGTACGTCAGTCATGGCGCGTGGGCCGCAGGAGAAGGATACTTGCGGCTTAGCTACATTGTACCTGTTTGTGGTTTCGGGGGGCTGATTTCTAGATTCTCATCCTCTGTTTACCGGAGATTCCGCTGATAGATCTAAAAGAGCGTACATAGTGTGGTAAGTGCATTCCAATACCGCCATACATAATCTTGTAATCAATATCGATCCGATCCTGTATGATCATGAAGGCAAGGTAATTAATTGGGAACTGGTGCCAACCTTTTCATCAACTTGATGCCCCATCGGGCTCTGAGTCTACCGACTAGATGACTGGTTGGCTGACTGAGTTAGGTTTAATTTGTTAGAACCTTTAATTTCTGAAAGAATGCCATGGGAAGCACTAGGATACTAGGTTACAAAATGTATGTAACTACATTCGCTATCGCCGAAGAATGCAAAATATAATTTTGGGTTTTCTAAAGCTTGGCTCACAGTCAATTCGTGCATATATATTTTAGACCTGCATCATACCTAGTATGCTCTATTGGAGCGACGTGGGGAGTTGCCCGTTCTTGACTGTGGAATGCTTGGCTTCAATTAATGCGCCACAATTATAACCAACATTGAGGCACACGGGAGTCTACTGTTTTCTCAAGGTATAATTGCTACTCGGTTCGGCCGAGTGGAATGTGTCCGTACCAAGCATGAGTTTTTTCTTTTTCCTTTTTGCGTAATACATGTAATACATACCGCTCTACAATTCTGCCAGCGCATATGTATACAGTCGCACCTCGCTATGGCAGGACTCAGTATGCCGGGTCCCTTGCTGTCCCGTACAATGCTCTCTGGAAATTCTATCGCACAATTAAGTTGTTATCTCAAGTCCCTAATTCTATCGATATCCTGTACGAGAGTTGGCGAATTTTGGCTATCTAGCTAGCATAGTGAGGCGCGACTGTATGTACCTACATGTAGTAGCCTACGCTAAGACTAAGAGTGTTGAGATTCTATACTTTTAATTTTGCACTACGATTTAAGGCTGACCGGGTTTCCGACGTACCTGCATAATCGTGGCAGGCCTGCAGGATCCACAGATATGCCGCACTCTATCAAGGGCAGCAAGGTAGAGTAGGCGTCCCTAGCTAATGATTCAGGGTAGCTATAGGCGAAACGTTGGGGCTCGACTTGAACAACATTCTTACACCGTGGGGGCCAGGGAAGGCGCTTTTGGTTTACCCTCTAGTGCTTACTGCGTACACATAGCTTTAGTTCTGGGAGAGCGTCGATAAAGTACGTGCACGTGAAGATCGATTCTATACCGTGACCACTAGGGAATTTGACGGCAATAGGCCTTGAACTGGGTTGGCAGGAATGAGATGTAGGGTGTTATGATCAAGTCGTACCTGCCACCACGAAACCGATTTACTAAAACATAATAAATTAATACGTTTCGAGCACCTCGAAATTCAACTAGGGAAGGATAACCCTCTGACGATACCTAAGTAGTTTAGGCCGTAAGCACAAAGTTGACCAAATCATTCCACTGATTAAAGCAAAGCATTGCATATTGTGTTGTTCTCGGTTTCACAGCCGCAGCCTGACGGCACAGTGGACCTTGACAGGTCCTGTAGTATTGAGAGTCACTTGATTTGATCTAGAAAGATCTAGTTGAGTGAATAAGGAGTTACTCGCTGAAAAATAAAGTATGGTCTCCAAGGTGAGCCAGAAAGCAACCGGGGATGTTCGGGCTGGGACCATACTTTTTTTTCCAGCAAGTAGATAAAATACTTAATAAGACCTATAACCTAAATTAAAGGATGGGGATTAGTTAATGGAGCGCAGTTATTACTACATGTATAAATATTTGTCCCGCTGCAAGAAGCTTAGCTACCAGGCAATATTCCCAAGCCGGATAGGCCCATGATCAATGAAAGCTACAGAGCTTGTTCAATGCATCTTCATATGATCGAGAAATCTGAGATACCTCGCTAACAAGAATCGCGTGAGGAGATACAGGTAAAGAAAAGCTGTACATACCAACAAACAGTAATAACTTATCCAATTGGTTAGAAGCCGCCATGGCCACTTTGCTTTAAGTAGCAACATAGGCTACTCTAATATTGATAGCCAAAGAATCCCCTGGAAAGCGAATATGTACTGCTAGATCTTGTGCACCAGATCGATTAGTGGCCTGCGAACGAACATGCATGGATGGAAGAGGCCTCAAATTGTGTTGCGACTCAGGACATATCTCCCGTAATGCAATTTCTCGCTAGCTGATCATGAGATCTAGGGATATATGGTTTGATAACGCAGAGACCTCTCATCTTCGTATTGACAGGTTATTTTAGTAGATATAACTATATCTGGGATTTATAGGGCTCTACTGGAGTACTTTATCTTCGGCTGAGAGCGATTAACAAATAATCACAGGGCAATCCAGTGCAGGGGCAGAGAAATAGCCCACGATCCATTTAGACATCACGTGGTGGTAGAATGTACTGATTAATTAGTAAGGATCTAAATAGAGAGTATCAGTACTGGAATCGAGATAGAGGTAGTTAGAGTTAGTAAACGCATAGAATCGCATCTCTGATAAATTCAATAGACATTGTTGAACCTTGGTGGCATACCGGGTCTTTCTATTTTTTCTTTCTTCTTGGCTTTGTACTATAAAAGAAGCCCAACCGGGCTCCAGGACCACAGCAGTAAACAATCGCCAACTTCAGAACGCGTCAATATCAATTGGAGAGAGAAAAGAAACCCTTATTGTATCTTGTTTACGATATGCCCGAATCAATGCCAAAACTAAATTGGAATTCCTATAACAGCTCTCTCTTCCATCATCTCCTTACTACACTCCTTGAACACCCCGAAATTCGTCTTTGTATCTGGAGGCGTACAGATGACACTGGGCGGTCCGCAATGTCCCATCGAGACGCACTGGCAAAGCTTGTCAAGATCGCTTTCCCGAGCAAAATAAAATTCGAAGAGAAGTTTATGGGCCCGTATATGGACGCTGTCGACTCTAAGCTCAGTAACGCCAGGCTTCAGTATCTTGTTAGCTTGGAGCCCGGCAACGAAAAACAGTTTACAAAGGAACATAAGGGTAAACATCAAAGTAAATTGTTATTCATGGAGTTTGGCTAACTCACCGTGAGCATCTAGATGCAGTTGCCAGGTTGCAGCCTGTTTGGAACCTCATACAAGAGCTAAACGGCGATACCCCCAAGGCGGATAATAGTGGGGTGGTAGTTGAGTCGCCTGCGATTCTTAGTAGGAATGGTGTTGGAACTGCTGAAACCATGAAATCTGTGGGTTTAATAACATCTGCACAGGAACTGGTTGGATCCGAGGGGGTCGGAGACTTAAGACAAACAGCGGAACTCACCAAAAAGAAAGGAGCCACCAGCTTTAAGGAGACCGCGCTCAAGATAGGCACAGAAAGATTGATCACCAAGGCAGATAACTTGCGCCTCCATAGTGGCATACCGAAAAAAGTGTCTAGCAAGCACCCAGAAAACCTTGTGCAAGATTTGAAGGGGCGCAAAATCTTGACTACGGCCGCACCCTTCGCCGAGGAGGCCGGGTTGGTCAAAGAGGAGGTCAAGACAAGGGCTGTTACACCACCAGAAGCTATGAAGAGAAGAGTAACTCCCATAATACAAATCCTATGATTTATAGTATCTAACCTTGTATCAAGAAACGCCCATGCTCAGATCCGGAAGCTTCAGATGGCTCTGAAGAACGAAAACTCCGGATCCTCAAAGGTCGTAGGCTTCAATTAGACTTGATCAACGCAAACATCCGCCTCGTGGAGGCTGAGACTAGACTTGCCAGGTTCTATAGGGATCGAAAAAGGACCAAACAGGGGCCCCGCCCCAGTAGGTTTGGTTCCTATTGAGTCTGGTATTGTTGAAAGAGAGTTGGATCGTTGTTGCTTTCTGCGCCTTGGGACTAGGCAGGTGTGGAAGGGGCTCTTGGGTGTACTTATACGGCTTCTTCCTTCCCTCTCTCACTCTTTCTCTGATATATTTCGAGGATACAAAAATAACAACTCCTCGTCATCATCGATTTCTCAATAGTTGTAGCCTGCGCCCGGCAAATATAACAACGAAGTATAGGTCCCACACTGTGCAGATCAACTAGAGTGGGTGGCGGTTGTAAGTCTTGGGGTCAACAAATGTGTATTAATATAGACCAGCTGGTACCAAATACAGACTCCATATTCTTCTGGGACATGATGCGCAGTCGCTTTTGTAGTGATGGGAATGCTGGCCATGAGTATGGGAGGCCGTTTGTTAACTGTTGAAAGGTGACACTCAATATTGAGATTGAGTGACCCGTCTGTTGTACACGATTTTCGTTGTTCAGAGTTCATCGTTACCCCTAGGCTAGTTGAAGCGGCTGTAAAGTATATTTCTAACATCGGAAGACTATATATGGCAATCAGCACTTAATATTTCCTCTAGATCTTATATATAACTACCAATATTGCGTGTCTCGGTGGCTTTGTTGCCTCGGGAGCATTGTGTCACAAAAGATCACTCGCCTCACAGACCATCACTCGACCCAAGTTAGGTAGCAGATTTCTCTTTGTTGTTAATTCATTAGGTTAGTTGATTTGTGCTATAAGGTTCGAATTTCAATACCTCCTGACTCAGATTGATTTGTATTAAGTTAGTGCTCAACTGCACTCTTCTTAAGCCGCCAATAAAAGGCCCAGGGGACAGTTCTACCAGTTTGGTCTTAAATTCGTTAACGAACGTATGGTGGCGTATGATGGCCGGAAGACTGTACTGAATCAATCAACCGACGTCTGACGGCTGGTGTTAAAGCTAATGGGCTCTTTTTTCTAGCGACGCCCCGTGGTAACCCAGCCGCGGTGAAAGATATACACTTCGGAGTTAGTAAAATATTAGGGTCTTGAGGATTGTAAGAGTGAAAGACAAGTTACGTACATTCTTGAGCGATGGATTAGATCAGTGGGGAGTTTTCCACTATATGAGGAGCCTTAGCATAGTTATCATTCTAGGTTACTCCTAAATTAGTAGTTAGTGATATTAGCGAGTATAAATGCGAGAGTAGCTAGCCCTATGCTCTTCTGAAATGTGTCAAGCAGTACAATAGATCTGCTGATGGTAGGACTGGAGCAGTATATCTGCAACACCTGATATTACCTCTCATAGCACGTATTTTAGATTCAGAGTATCCCAAAACGTAGCAAAACTCATGCGGACGGAGACTTATAACCAAATCAAGCTGGAACATTCGTCGGTAATGCTCTAAAGGCTAGATTTATGGCTATTGGGTTAACCCATCCATCTAAAAACAGACACATTAGTATATATCACCATTAGCCCAATGCTTGAAATACTCACAGCCAATCACTCGCATCACACGCCGTCACTCGGTTTCTTATTTAGATTGCTATATTTTATGAATGACAACCCTCTGGGAACGGGAAGAATGGGATGGGCCTATGCCATGAAGTTTATGTCGTGAGTATCTTTAAAGCTGCGTATCTGTAGACACAATAGATGGAAGAAGGTTTAATTAGCCACATATGCAACTACGTCATTCATATTTGTCCTTATTTCACATCCCCCCTTGGCCTCTCCCCGAGGGGCCACATATATGCTTGGTCAACACGAGTCTTAGATGTACGTCCAAATAGCAATCTCGGATTGAAGTCAACAAGAAAATTAAAAGTCCCGCCCCATTAATTCTATCTACGTTCTGCGAAGGGTTAGGGTTTCTCCTTGCGCTACAATATATTCAACGTCTAGTCCAACCACATCCGCCACATCAAAACCACTCGCATAGACACCTCACCTTCGTCACAACGCCACCTTGCCGAGTATCACCGCCAAACCATAAGCTCGCACAAGCACCCACACTACCATTATGAAAGTCTCTGCAACCCCACTCGTTATATTTTCCCTCCTCACTGCTCTGCCCCTCATCGCGCTCATAATAATCATCACGCTTCTCCCTGCGCCAAAGTCAGCCATTAGAGCCTATGATTTCGTGGCGCACCGTAGGCACATCAGGATTAGGTTTATCGGAGAAGACGCCAAGCTTATGGCTCTAAGGCCGGCGTTTTCGGTACTGGATACATACCTTGAACCCCGCAAAGGTGAGGAGCCTGTGATGCTTAAGCCGCTGCTTAGCATAGAGCCTGCGAATCGGAGGGCCGAGGGCGGGATCTAGGGGGACATTGTTTTATGCGGATACGGGCGGCTGTTTCTGGACCTTTGCGGCACGGTGCGGACCGGTGATGTGAATTAGACTGGAGTTTTCGGGGGAGGGTGTTTGGGTGCTTGCTTTCTGGTGATCTCGGGCGTTCGCAGTCTTTTTGTATCGAATTGAAGGAATTGATACACCCTCAACTATTCGTCAGTATATGGTTAAGCCCTGTGATATTATTTGAAACCTATAGTTTGTAGGAAACTGATGGTTTCTTCAAATTCTTTTTATAGTTATAGCTAATGCCATGCATGCCTGGTAGCTAATTGAGTTCAAATAATTTAGAGTTTAGTTGTGCGCTCATAATAACCCTCGATCTAATCATCCTTCCTTAAAAGCCAAGAGTATACTAGTGAACGGTCTTAAGTTGTCATTTAAAGCGCAAGGAGTTAAAATAATGACACTCCGCTTAGGATCCTAACCTACATGTAAGTTACCCATAGCTCTTTCCCATACTGCGGAGTTTTTAGCCATGCTAACCAATTACCATAGCCGAGAGGCTGCATGCAATTAATGAACCAAAAAACAAAATACTATGTATACGGTATACGATGTTTAGGCCCGTTGTAGGTACAGTAGAGAGCATGGGTACTTGCGTATATTATGGGGAGATGCATGCAACTTTAGCTTCCTAACAAACAGATCATATACAGTAGTGGCAAACAAGCTCTGAGGGCCCGGGAAACAGCTCCAATATATAACCCATCACTCGCAAGCTTTGTCAGTAACCCATAATCTGGGGTGGCAGCCAAATATATAGGTATGTACGTGATCTAGATATAAGCTGGCTGAAACCCCGCCACACGAATCAATAAGCAGCTGTAACGAGGGCCACAGCATCTTACTACATGTAGTCTTCCCGTGAATAGCACAATGAGAGCCAACGCTAGAATACTCCCGAGGCGGCCAGACCCATAGAACAATAGGCGCTAAACGGCGTGTGGTGTAGGGGGTAGAAAGATTGACCAATATATTTACCTCACACGCCAAACTACAACCCACGGCCCTGATCGGTGATAAAAACCAATCCCCAAACCCCGCCAAAGGAAAATAGAAACCCAGTGCCCGGTTTTAAGCCCACAAAGTAATTATGCCAACCGCTGATTTCACCGCTCTGCCTGCATGCAGAGATCCTTAATTTCACCGAAGTACCAGTTCCTGAGGTTGGTGTTTATCTGGCGTAGCAGAGACGTAATAGTATACGTATCCCTAAGAGCGCTGATAATGTGGCGAGTGGGCACTGATGTCCAAATCCTCGTAAAATTGTTAGATTATCAGAATTTTTAGAAAGGCGGCACCTCGGGGAGACTTCACTGGAGTAGCCACATAAGTACTACGTTATACCTATAGCCACCCCCGGGGCCCAATCACCACACCCAGCTTTTCAACGCTGCACAGCCACCAACACACCCCAAAACATCACGACGCAGTGTAGTGAGTGAGATAACGAAAGCACAAGTTATAATTATACAATAAGCCGAGACTAAAGTTGACCAAGACAACAAATAAAACCACCCTAAATAATATACAAAAAAAAGCCAGAAAACAAACGCCTATGAATGGATGGATATTAAGCCCTAAAATAAAAAAATAAAAAGTAATTCTGCCCCTAGGACGTTCTGGACATGCGGTACCTCGAAGTCCTGGAAGCCTTGAACAGCTTCTTTACAGTTTCCAGGCTCAACCTGGCCTCCTTCTTCATGCTCTCCTTCTCGAATACCTTCCAGGGCGATGTTGGTTCCGTCGGTGTGCTGCATAGATTTTACTTGTTAGCACAAACCTAGGCCACGTAGGAAGAAACAAAAAAAAAGGAATTCTCACCTTGTCTGCCTCGGCGGAAGAACCTGTGACTCCGTATATTCCGCCGGAACATACCACGCAGCACTCGGGTACACCTGCCTCACCTTATCACGCTCCCACTCCTCCAGCTTTGAGTCCGGCCTCATCGCAGCATCGATGACCGTCTCCCCGTTCATGTCTTCGAGCTTGACATTTGCGCCCTTCTCCAGCAGCAGATTGACGATAGGGTTTCTCCAGAATCCGAGCCCGACATCGACCACGCAGTGCAGCGGCGTCTTCTGCCGGTAGTCCATGGCGTCGATATCGGCTTTATTATCGATGAGGTACCACGAAACCAGTTCGTTGCCCCGCACCGCCGCCAGATGAAGCGCCGTCTCCCCAGTTTCTGTCCGTGCCGATATTGATGCCCCGTGCTCAACCATGTAGATAACGACGCTGGGCGCGCACACCGCCGATTTCACCGCCATGTGTAGCGCTGTCTCCCGGGAGGGCCCTTCCACGTTTATCCCTGCTCCGCCCTTCAGCAGTGCCTCCACTGTCTTCTCGTGCGGCGTTCCTTCGAATACCACATGGAGAGGTGTCTTTCCCAGGCTACTCACCATATCGACCTTTGCGCCAACCCCGACCAGCGCCCGTATAGTGCGGTACTGCCCCGACCTCGCTGCCCAGTGCGCCGGCGTCTCGCCGAACCTATCCACGATATTGATGTCGAACCCCACATCTTTGTACAACCGCGCACACTGCACCAGTCGCTGGATGATGTGCGGGTTGCGCACCGCCGCCCAGTGAAGGATCGTTGCGCCGTTTTCGTCCTTGCCCGCGCCCGTGACGAGGGCTCCGTATTGAAACGAGAGGAGGGTGTCGATGGCTTCATAGTGGCCGTTCTTTACAGCGCAGTATAATGGTGTGACGCCGGCTCCGGTGGCGTTGAGGACCCGTGGTTTCGCACCGTGCTCAAGGAGCAGCCGGATGACTGGTGCATGGCCAGCCATTGAGGCCCAGTGGAGTGGGGTCTGGCCATGTGCGTCTGTTAATGACGCATCACTGCCATGGGCGAGTGCGAGGCGGGCGAGATCAAGACATCCGTGCTTTGCTGCTACGATGAGTGCTGGATTGCCGTTGACACCGTTGCGGACTGCAGCTGCTTTCAGGGCGGGGTTAAGGAGTGCTGAGATGCGACGGTCAGTGAGTGTGAGTGAGTGTAGTGAGGTGACATCGAGGTGCTCTGATAGCACGAGGAGAAGTTCATTTGGGAGAGTGAGAATCGGGGCCACTGTGGCTGTGGCAGGTGCTGTTATGAGCATGGTGACGAGAATAGAAGAGATTTCTTGACGGGTGGGGGTTTTCAGAGACTCTATATCTTCCAGAAGTCGCAATGATGACCGTTGTAGTTGATAGAGGGGGTGGAGGATGTCGAAGATTGGGATTAGAATCTTTGTATATATTAATAGCTCTGCACAGCCTGCCGCGCAAACCATAGAATCTTGGCAGGTCTTTTTGTCCCGGCTCATCATTGGAGATCGTTGGCTGGTGCATGCAGCTTGCCTTGCTTACATGGCTCGTGGAGAGTGACAGACAGTGGATCGATGCCCACAAGACCCTCAGAGGCTTCTTTGCTGCCGAGGTACAGGAAACCGTACATACCCTGATACATACGAGGGATCCAAGTTCCCAGAGCCCACCAGCCCTAGCTAGTCCTGCTGTTTCAAAAGTCGATACGGAGTTTCAGCATGGATGCGAACGAATCCTCGACGAGAGAGGTACCTACATAGGTACGTAAATACACATTGCAATTAAGTTTATATCATATGTGGATCACCGGACCTCAACACTTGTGGAAATGCTTATATTGAGTGAACTCCCGACCAGATCGGTGGGTGACATGGATGGGGCCCGTTCCCGTCTGTATATAACAATCACAACCACCACGGATCAAGCCAGCGAACCGTCCGCGGTCTCAGGCCCCCTGTGTGGTCTAAAATACATCTGCAAGATCGATTACCGAGCTGAACGAACGGCTCCTCCCCTAGTATAGGTGGAGTACCTATACTATAGGTGCTAGAAACAGGGGTACCCTGCCAATTGCCCCGGCTTTCGAAATTTAACCTCAGCTTGACAGGAGCGGTACAGATTGCGATACGAGCAGCTGAGCGCGGGGATCCATCCGGTTGCTGGGCCGTTCTTGCGGGGGGTTCCTCGACGTTGGTCCGCGCGCCGATATAACGAACGTGCATACTCCAAAATTTTCCGTTCGATACAGCGGTTTCTATGTGGGATTTGGATTCGGGTTACCGAGGCCTGTTCGTTATAGCGGATTTGTGGCTTTTTGGCTGTACTCTATATTACCGTGTTTGGGGTTTGTGATCAAAAATAACTGCTTTATCACTACATGTATCTGGGTGCAAGGCTCTTTTGCGTGCAAGGGTTGGTCCAGAATAAGTACATAAGTTGTGCGGGCAGCAATCACGATTTATTCCATATGACGCACAAATTGTATTCTACTATAGACTATCTAATTGAACCGCCCCTTTACGAAGTAGGTCGTAAATGCCACTATCTCATGCATCATCACCATCATCACTGTATTCAGAGTCAATAGCGTCGGTTGGGCCCAAAATATGGCATTGAAGTAGAGAGCTTATGGGCTCGTCGCAAACCGACCCCCCTCCGTAAGTCACCTCAGAGGCTAAAAACCTAATCCTAAATTCCCACTCATAGGCATTAGCACAGAAAGAGACCACCTCCGGTCACCAGCCCCAAAGTCGGTCTGGCAACATACAAACCCGCATTCAAAAACAGGTTCATAATCTCTCAGCGCCCGGGAGCTCTTGTACCACCCCCAAAGTCGCCTCCAATTCCCCACCATCGAGTAATGCCGCGCCGGTATCGGGAATGGACGAATGGGCAGGCGGTTAGTTCCCGCAACATACTGGCCGGCGAGCCGTTTTGAAAGCGGGACAAGCGCCTCCCAGGACTAGTAGAGTGCACACAGAAAAATTGTGGGGGGAGATGCATCTTCACCACGCCTATAACCCTGGGTTGCTCGGCCGTGGAGTGAGGCCGGTAGCCGTCCTTTTTGGGGGGCGGGTAGTAGCGGTATCCAGACTGGGGAAGTAGTGTTGATGCTGAACGAGTTTTGGATGGCGACCTTGCCTACGCCAGTGTGCTGAGGAGATCCCTAGCGCGCACTTTGGTTGATTGGGGACGTGATAGAGAGCGGGACCCCACTGGGCTAGCGCACCCTTAACACCATACGGACCCGCGATCATATGATGCCCTACCGGGCTCGGGCTCGGGCTGGGGCTCGGGGGTGTCGCGCGGGAGCTGGAGGTCCTTCTTGTATGTAACGTTTCTTGGTCCTCCACCGCCGCTTCCCCGCCAGCCGTTCAGTCCGACTGCAGTCCAAAAAGTAGGATGGACTGCAGTGTTTCAGCCAAGACAGTCCGTCTGCTGGAGGACGGACTGCGGACTGTGGACTGCATACATGTAAGTATATATTTTAGATAGTATGCCAACCCAGTACCATAAATGGAATTGTGAGGTGTATAACACCTGCGGGGCTTCTCCTGAAGCTTTAGTTCAAGAGCTTCGGATTCGTACTAAAGTTGATATTAAGAGAAACACTTCCGGACGGCAAACAGCTCAACCTATGAGCCATCAGTTGCCGATACTATACACTGGCAGTCGGTCAGAGACGATCAATTGACAACTTAAAGAGCTCCTACAGTTCCAGCTGCCTTTCAGCAGAAGCCGAAGGAAAGAACTAGTTGAGTGTGGAAACATGGTATGGTTATTCAGCTAGAGATCGAAATGGAGTTATTAAAGATGTAATTTATATATAACTCCAATGCCAAACACATGCTCATGGTTGTGATAACTCCAAAACCAAACCCATAAACCTCTTCACAACTAAACAGTAACAGTATGACATACTACCGCAAAAACTCGAAAAATTGGCTTTCTCCGGCCAGGGACTACCTCCTTCACGATTGGTTGAAGGGCGTAGATCAGCAATTCTGATCTCATATGCATAGAGTAATGGCGGTACTTGCGCTTCTTTGCCAAGAGTTTTCTCGCAAAGGTATTAAGGTGCTTGGCGAACAAGCGCGAGTACAAAAGATAGCCCCAACCTCGAATGAGCCCCAACCTCGAATGAATAACAAATTTGTTCCCTGACAGGTAGCATCCAACTCTACATATTAGCTATTGAGGACGTTTCAAGTGTCTCGGGTGTCGTCTCACGTGTGGCTACTAACCCAAAGCGGATCGACCCTTAGCTCCGTGGATGCTATATGCTTCAGGTCCAGTACTCACTCCCATGAGCTCCTGGATACGATATAGCTCATGTCTGTGGCTATTTTTTTTTTTTTTTAGTTTTCGCAGAGAAAGAGTAGTGGCCATCACAAAACCCGAGCGCTTTCTTTTTAGAGATGGTTTCGAGATACTTTATACCGGAGGTAGACACAGCTGTACAGGACCCACTCACCTGGATCTCTAAGCTGTTATAGTAACTTCTCGTATCCGCTAACTAATTAATGACCAACGACCACAGACTCTCTGCACACACAGAAAAATATCTGAAATAAGGAACAGCGGCCCATCTTCACGAATTCGGAGCGAACCAGAGGAAGGGTTCCAGCAATAGGAACATGCCGTGACAGGCACGACAATCTGCTACCCTTCCACCGATTCCGTGCTACAACATCGCCATCTATTAGGGTGTTACCAACGAGCAGCATTTGCCCAACATAGCGTGCATACTACTCAGGCGGGGATCACACTCTATGGACTACAGAGCTAGCCCTATAATTCCTGGACTAGGCCCTGCCGGGAATGTTATTTTTTTTTCAACTATGGCTGGGGAGCTGTTAAGCATGAGACGGTCTAGGTAGTGGTACCACACAGGCTGCAGGGAGTCAAAAGTATGCCGTGGAGATTATCGGCTAGAGATATCTGCATGGGTGTGGAGAACCGGGGAAAGATATACATTTTATACCCGGGGTGCTTGATGCAGTCGACGCCACTACTTGTAATACGACCGTGTACGAAACTGCATGGCTATCCGTCGGCCGTATCGGCTCTTTACCTATTGTGCAGAGGTTCATTATAGCAGACCGCCCGCGCGGTCATGGTCTACGGCGGTCGTATTCCTGTGGGGCGGCTTCTGGTTATAGAACTCGGTAGATAGGCTAACAAAAAAAATATAGATCCGTAGAAGCACACTTACTATCCCTCCATTGACCCCTATCAAGTGTATTCGCCCTTTACGAAGATGGAGGAAAGCATCATTGCGAAGGGCGGTATGGGATTCGATACTTGTTTAATCGCGAGTAAAGGACCTGGGAACTAGCCGCGCACATCTCAAGAACCCCAAAATGAATATATATGTACAGACACCTATCCTAATGAGAAGAAAGACGGCAACAGGAGATATATGAAGCATTCAAAAGAAACCAATAAGTAAATAAAGAGAACTGGCAGCCCTGAGACTTTCAAGGCCCTGAGACCCAAAGTAGAAAATAAGATCTGCAAAGTAAACATTTTTGCCCGAAAACCCCGTCCCTGCGAATATGATCGTGACTATGACTCCTGAGACCAATGCAAATATAAATGAAAAGGGACACGTAAGCCGAAAGACCGCAAACACAATTTTGTAGGTTGTCTAGAGGAGCGTGGTAAAAGTCTTATCTCCGGTACTGCGCGCTGGATCGTAGATGTGCTGAGAAGCTGAGATGTTACAGGCTGGGGATTCGTAGCATAGACTGGGGGCAGAGAATTAACATCTACCTAACTAGTAATTTAAGGAGGTCACGGCATGAATGAGATGAACTAACATTTAGTAAACCACTAAAATTCACCGTGACCGCCTCATTGAGGTAGTCATAATTTTCTTTGGAACAACGGACCACCGAGTCGCCTCCAAGGCCCTACCTAGTTTGAACGATTCCTTAGCGCTAACATAGGCACCAGCTTCGAGGAGAAGTTTGACTATGTCCATATTTATATTTTCACCCTCAACTGCGGCCTGCAAGGCTGTTTGACCAGAGGATGACGCAGGTGGAGCGTTAACATCGGCACCAGCTTCGAGGAGAAGTTTGACTATGTCGATATCTTCATACTTAACTGCGGCCTGCAAGGCTGTGGGAGAGGATGACGCAGTTGGAGCGTTAACATCGGCACCAGCTTCGAGGAGAAGTTTGACTATGTTGACATCTCCATCGACGCCAACCGCGGCCTGCAAGGCTGTGAGACTACATCCCGCAGGTAGAGCGTTAACATCGGCACCAGCTTCGAGGAGAAGTTTGACTATGTCGATATCTCCATCCTTAACCGCGGCCTGCAAGGCTGTTTGACCAGAGCATGACGCAGGTGGAGCGTTAACATCGGCCCCAGCTTCGAGGAGGAGTTTAACTACGCCGATATTTCCGCCGAAAGCCGCGGCCTGTAAGGCAGTTCGACCAGACCATATCTCAGCTGGAGCGTCAACATCGGCCCCAGCTCCGAGAAGAAGCTTGACAATGTCGAGAGTCCCACTCTCAGCCGCGACATCTAAGGCTGCTTGGCCAGACCATGTCTTAGCTGGCGTTTTAACATCGGCACCAGCTTTGAGGAGGAAATTAACTATGCCGAAATGACCGTGTATTGCCGCAGCCTCTAAGGGTACTCGACCAAACCGTATCTCAGCTGGAGCGTCAGCATCGGCCCCAGCTTCGAGGAGGAGTTTGACAATGTCGATATGCCCACCCTCAACCGCGGCACCTAAGGCTCCTTCGCCAGACCATGTCTTAGCTGGCATTTTAACATCGGCACCAGCTTTGAGGAGGAGTTTGACAATGTCGATATGCCCACCCTTAGCTGCGGCCGCTAAGGCTGTTCGACCAGAAGATTCCGCAGCTGGAGCGTTAACATCGGCACCAGCTTCGAGGAGAAGCTTGACTACGCCGATATTTTCACCCTCAACTGCGGCCTGCAAGGCTGTTTGACCAGAGGATGACGCAGGTGGAGCGTTAACATCGACCCCAGCTTCGAGGAAGAGTTTAACTACGCCGATATGTCCGCCCCCTGCCGCGGCCTGTAAGGCTGTCCGACCAGACCATATCCCAGCTGGAGCGTCAACATCGGCCCCAGCTCCAAGGAGAAGCTTGACTATACCGATAGATCCGCGCTCAGCCGCGGCCTGTAAAGCTGTTCGACCACGATTTTTCTGAGGTAGAGCGTTAACATCGGCACCAGCTTCGAGGAGGAGTTTGACAATGTCGATATGCCCACCCTTAGCTGCGGCCTGCAAAGCTGTTTGACCACGGCTTTCCGAAAATGGAGCGTTAACATCGGCCCCAGCTTCGAGGAGGAGTCTGACAATGTCGATATGCCTACCCTCAGCCGCGGCACCTAAGGCTGCCTGACCAGGCCATGTCTTAGCTGGCGTGTTAACATCGGCCCTAGCTTCGAGGAAGAGTTTAACTACGCCGATATGTCCACACCCTGCCGCGACCTGTAAGGCTGTGAGACCAGAATCTCCCGTAGATAGGGCGTTAACAACGGCCCCAGCCCCGAGGAGAACCTTGACTATATCGATATGCCCGCCCCAAGCTGCGGCCTGTAAGCCTGTTTGATCAGGACCCCTCGCATATAGGGCGTTAACATTGGCACCAGCCTCGAGGAGAACCTTGACTATATCGATATGGCCGCCCCAAGCTGCGGCCTGTAAGGCTGTTCGACTAGGGCGCCCCGAGGGTAGAGCGTTAACATCGGCACCAGATTCGAGGAGGAGTTTGGCTATGTCGATATGCCCACCCTCAGCTGCGGCCTGTAAGGCTGTTCGACTAAAATCTTTGGAAGGTAGAGCGTTAACATCGGCACTAGCTTCGAGGAGAAGCTTGACTATGCTGATATGTCCGCCCCCAGCTGCGGCCTGTAAGGCTGTTCCATCAGAGTTCCGCGAGGGTAGAGCGTTAACATCGGCACCGGCTTCGAGGAGGAGTTTGGCTATGTCGATATGCCCACCCTCAGCTGCGGCTCCTAAGGCTGTTTGACCAGAGAACCTCGGAGCTGGTGCTCTAGCATCGCCCCCAGCTTCGAGGAGGAGTTTGACCACATTGATATGTCCGCCCCGAGCTGCGGCCTGTAAGGCTGTTTGACCAGCGCGCCTCGCAGGTGAAGCGTTAATATTGGCACCAGCCTCGAGGAGAAGCTTGACTATATCGATATGTCCGTCCCAAGCTGCGGCCTGCAAGGCTGTAAGACCATAATCTCCCGCAGGTAGAGCGTTGACATCGGCACCAGCCTCGAGGAGAACCTTGACTATATCGATATGTCCGCCCAAAGCTGCGGCCTGCAAGGCTCTAAGACCAGAATACCTCGTATGTAGAGCGTTAACATCGGCACCAGCCCCGAGGAGAACCTTGACTATATCGATATGTCCGCCCTTAGCCGCGGCCTGTAAGGCTGTTCGACCATCAAATATCTCAGCTAGAGCGTCAACATCGGCCCCAGCTCCGAGGAGGAGCTTGACTATGTCGATATGTCCACCCTCAGCTGCGGCCTGCAAGGCTGTAAGACCACAACCTCCCTCAGGTTGAGCGTTAACATCGGCACCAGCTTCAAGGAGAAGCTTGACTATATCGATATGTCCGTCCCAAGCTGCGACCTGTAGGGCTGTTTGACCACATTCTCCCCCAGTTGTGGTGTAAACTTTGTTCATGGCTTCGAGGAGAGGCTTGGCTGTGGCCCAATGCAGACCAATTATTCGGACTCGGGCGTTAACATCGACCCCAGCTTTGAGGAAAAGTCTGACAATGTCGATATGACCAGCTTGAGATGCTAAACGTAAGGATATGGAGTTGGAGTACCCCCAAGAACTTTCAAACTCGGGATTGACAAGGTAGCTAAGATTTACCTTTAGAAGCAGTTCGACCACATTTTGAAGGCCCAATATTATAGCCCTTATAAACACTAATCGATAGTTCTCTCTACCTGGCTCGCTTTCCCCCTTTAGAGCTGCCAAATTCAATTTCCCTCCCGCGTTGTTGCTTCCCGCCATGTCAACTGTAAAAGCTAAGCCTTTCAAGAACAAACTAACCAAACCAATGTTTTGGAGTTCGATAGCTCGTTCAAAGGCTTTTGGGTAGATCTCGTTAGTTAAGGGATCCATCGGTTTGCCGTTTGGAATCCCTAGGAGAGCTGAAGTAGCTGATATGTAACCTCTAGACATTGCTTCGTCGAGGAGAAATGGAACTTTCTCCCTTGCTGAAGTTGGAAGACACTGTATAAAGTCGGCACTTCCTTCCCCTCCTATCAAATGATTTCGCTGGACATGTCTAAGATCCAAATCCACGCCCATCCTCAAAAACTCCCCAATCGTACCTCCAATCCAGTTGGATAAAAGTGGGCTCCGCAGCGCGCTCAGCGGTGTTGGCCGGTTTCGAGGATTTGGGATTAATAAACCCTTGATAAATTCTACCCCCTCCGGGCCTACTCCCGATTTAAATAACGGCTCTGCCGGAAACTCAACCTCGCCATGGCAAAACCTCGTGAAGTAGCCATAATCAATACATGGGGTAAATGATTGCTCTGTAATGACGCCTGTCACTCTTTCGGAGTCATTGCCAGGCCCGCCTGTATCGGAGAAAGGTGCATGAGAGGTCCAGAGCTCATATATCATGGCACCTAGGGACCATATATCTAGAGCATAACCGACCTGTGTTCTTCGCTGTAACTCTCTGGGCAAAACCCTGAGTATTTCAGGAGCGCGGTACCCATCCGTGCCATGTCCTGTTTTTGGGGCAGTTCCTTCCACTAGATACTTCGCGACTCCGAAGTCGGCAATTTTGACCCAAATTGGTTCCGCAGAGGCAACAAGAATATTCTATCATTGATGTTAGGCTAAGCACTAACAGTTGTAATCTATCCGTTGGCAGGAGAAGGGCCGTGCAAAATACGTGGGCAGTTATCTGTGTGCCTTCTTGAGAAAGCTACATGTAGTAGGGAGTTAGGGTTTGAGGGATCACACCTGAGGCTTCAAATCACGATGGCAGATATTCTGGTCGTGTAGAATCACAAGCCCTTCCAAAATTTGTCTAGTAATCTCTCTTGCATCTTCCTTTGCCTTAACGCGGTTTCGAGTCATGTGGAAATGAAGGTCCCCGCCCTCAATATACTCCATAATGTAGAATATATTATTGGTATTGGCGTACCAGCCCAAAAACTTTACAAAATGTTTCTCATGCTACTGTGCTTTTAGAATGGTAATTCATCGGATATGATCAACGCCACTTACATTCTTCAGCCTCAAGAGCGCGTTTAGTTCCTGAGAAGATCCCCCTTGTGTCGCTAGCAACATGGAGTCCCATGGTATGCTTTTGACGGCCCTTAATTGACTTGGATGATTCTGAGGGTGCACTTTCTCCTGAATATATACCCTTCCATATGCCCCCTTTCCGGCTACTCCCACCTGTCTCCATGCCTCAACTCTAGGCGTATCCGCCCTATGCACCACAATATCGTTGGGATAGAACGATGCGCCTAGCCTGGAGCTGTTGAAATCAAAGGGTGATCTCAAGGCCGACATCTATTAACCGTGGTCGAATTTATCGGGGGCGATGTTGAGTGTTTCCACTAAAATCCGGGAACCTTTGAAAGTAAGAAGTCTAGATGCCGTGCCTGATGCTTATTCTCCTCGAATAAACAGATCGATTCTCTTAACCGGCGGCGCAGCCTGCATGTACATGTATAGCAAGTTCAACGAGTACAAAAACAAATGTATATACTACTCTCTTCATCAATCCATTCAAATAAAAACCAAACTAGCCCCTCTTTTATAGCTTAAGTTTAGTAAAGTTAACATAAGAGGCTGTTTATATGACTTAGCGTTGATGATCACGTGATATTTATTACTGCCAATACCGAGTGATTGTTCATGAAAGAGCGTCAAAGACGCAAAGTGTAGGTGCTCCTCCTAATGTCAGCAATGGTACTACCGTTTAGGGAGAGCTACACGAATTAATTAACAGCTCGACCCTTACGACCCATACCACATGTAGTACTATCCCCCACTTCAATCCGTTCGTATGTGTTAGCATCCCTGCATTACGCGAGGAATACACAGCTAGCCCCCACACTCTAGCTCCTCAATTGCAACCTCAGACTTAATTCAAACTCCCCCTCACTTTGCAGGACAGCTACCACTCACCTATCTCGAGCTTCAGAACGACCACAGTGCATCAGAGAAACCTACACCATCCAACTGCACTAGTCCTACATACAACCCAGCCGCGGTACATCCACCCTACAACCCTACAGCCCTTTTTTTTTTTTAACTCAAAGTTTCATTCGTTTCTAGGTACAAGAATATTGCATGCAGGGACTCCCTATGGCATAAACAAAACCGATCCCCAACTAGCAACTCAACAAACAAAGGAAACCGCAAAAGCAAACGCAAAACAAAATCACAAACACAACAAAACAAAGGAAAACAACCCCGTCATCGCCATATAAACATATATGCAATTTAGTAGAGATAAAGCATCATATTACCCCGCCTCCGATTCCAGTGACGATAATAATGTAAGGGAAGATGATGAGGAAAGAGAATACAGTGGAGATTTGGAAACCTGATTTTTAACTGGGAATCCTGTTCGTGATCTGGAAATATAGTCACTAAGTGGTGTTTGATTGATTTGAAGCAGTCTTCGAGATTGGTGATGTGGGGTATTGTAAGCATTCGGATATGTTCCCGAACGGGACAGTCCAGAATAGCATGTTGCATTGTTTCTTCCTCTTCCTCGCATCTTGTGCAGATGGGAGAGGCGTCGGGGTGCATCCAGGAGGGGTGAGCAGCGAGGTAGCTTTTATAGGCTCTCATTTCATCAGCAAACTACTACTTGTGTATACAGTCTCCCAACAGTCTCCCGGGTCTCCTGAGAGTCTCCTGAGGCTCCTGGATATTTTTTGAGTCTCCTGAGGCTTAGGAGACCTCAGGAGACAAATGAAGTCTTGCTGATGTTGGCATATCCTGCCAGAGATGAATCTGTTAAGCAGGAGGTGGGGATGTGGTTTAGGAGAAATTGGCCATTGGTAATACTCTGGAGTTGGGAGAGATTGCCAAATGTGCATTGTGTTGCGTTTTATGAGAAGGCCGAGATTGGGGATTACCCCTTGGTTCTGGGCAAAATCGGGTGAATTGGTAAGAAGAGTGTGGCATAGTTGGTCGATTGGGAGTCTGGCGACGCCTNTGCGTGCNGAGTTCCAGNGGATTGGGGGATTGGGGATGCCTCTTAGAAGTTTCCGATTTTGGTTTCTTCTAAAGGGGCTAGTTGAGGGAAAGTTGTCCGGCAGTCGTGCAGCAACCAGGTTATACTCGGGGGGGGCGGAGAGGATGCGAGCTGCGTATCTAAGTCTCAGAGAGGATATGTATAGATCGATAGGCGGGCAGGAAGATTCGGCTTGGAGAATTGCAATAGGAGTGGAGCGGAAGCAGTGGCGACCACCCGAAGACCGAGTGAGGCGTTTTCGAGAAGTTTTATTGATTTATTTAGTGGTTGGAGGCATGACGCTCCGTAGGTGAGGATGGGGAGTATAGCCATCATTGCTAGTTTTCGGCGATTTGAGGTATAAGTCGCTGCGAAGCGAGTGGCGTGTGCGAAGGAGCAGCGGTCACTCTTTTCTTAAAATGGGGGTGGGGGTTTAAGGAGGGGGTGCATTGGAATCCAAGCCATCGAATCTCGTTGCCGGGTTTGATGGTTGTGTTTTCCAGGACAATCGGGGTGGTGTCGATTGGTGACTTATCTTTGGGGGTGCGCCAGTGCATGAGATCAGTTTTAGGGAGGGAGAAGAAAATATTTATGGGGTTGCCTCTGTTGGTTGCCTTGGTATAGGCCTCTTCCAGCAGGCGTATGTTCTGGGTATAGCTCGGGGAGGCGACTGTAAATGCAAAGTCGTCCACGTATGAGATGGTAATGCCGGGGTCGGGGTCTATGTGCAGGGGGCTGACATAGATGCAGAATAGCAGCGGGCTAATAGGAGAGCCCTGTGGGATGCCCACGTCGACCGGGAGGGGAAGCCGTGGGGATCCGGGAAAGAGAAGTGTGCATTTCCGTTCTGTGAGGAAAGACAGAATCCAGTGGATGAGGTACATCAGCAAGACTTCATTTGTCTCCTGATGTCTCCTGAGCCTCAGGAGATTCAAAAAATATTCAGGAGTCTCAGGAGACTCTCAGGAGACCCAGGAGACTGTTGGGAGACTGCATTCACAAGTAGTAGTTTGCTGATGTAGACATCAGCAAGACTTCATTTGTCTCCTGATGTCTCCTGAGCCTCAGGAGACACAAAAAATATGAAGGAGTCTCAGGAGACTCTCAGGAGACTTGGGAGACTGTTGGGAGACTGTATACACAAGTAGTAGTTTGCTGATGGAGAGGAGTATCGTGTTTGTGAAGGATTTCTGCTAATTTCATGGGGTTGACATGGTCGAACCCTCCTTTCACATCGAGAAACAGGGTGGAGACTTTGAGCTTGACTCTTTGTAGGAGCCTCACCTCGTGTTGGAGTGTGGTGAATGCATCTGCTGTAGAGAGGCCCCGGATGGAGCCGCATTGGTGGGGGTGGATTAGGTTTGACTCTCTGGCGTGGTCTGCGAGGCGGTAGCACATAATCCTTTCTAGAATCTTCGAAATGGTTTCTAGGAGGACTATGATCCTGTATGCTGCAGGCGATGAGTAGTCGGGTTTTTTGGGTTTGGCGAGGACTACGCCGAATGCGGTTTTTAACTTCCGCGGGTGGTATCCTGTTTGGAGGAGGGGGGTAAGGAGGCGTGGGAGCAGTTGAGGGTTGGCGTAGTGTACTTGTTTCCAGACCAGGGGGGGGAAGGAATCTGGCCCTGGGGCGGAGTTGTTTGAGGAGGCGGCAAGGGCTTGCGAGACTTCTAGCGCTGAAATCTCGGGGACGTTTGCGAAGTGCATTGGTGGTATGTGTGGAATTGGGGAGGGAAGGGGGGGAAAGAAATGTGCAATCATGGCCTTGTTTGTGTCGATTGGGTTGGTTGCATCTGGGAAGGACGGGAGCTTGGTTATTTTATCTCTTGTGGCTGATCTTTTTAGGGACCAGATTTGGGTGGTCAGCTTGAGCGACGAAGTCATTCCAGTGCCGGTCTTTGGCTTTTTGTATGGAGTCAAAGTAATTGTTTTTGGCTGCTTTGAGTGCAAAGGGGGGTGCAAATCCCTTTTTGAAGTCTCTTGCGACAGAGTGATAGATCTGTCGAAGAGTGGTGAGGTGAGGGGACCACCACGGTTTTGACCAACAGCTCGGTCTCTTGTCTGGTACGTGTTCCAGAATAGAGGAGGTGATGGCTCCTAGTGCGTTTTCGAACCATTCTTCTGTGTCCGGGGTGGGGTCGGGGAGTTGGGTTGTTTTGAGTTGCGTATGGATAGCGGGCCAGTTGGCTTTACTCCAATCAGGGGTTAGCTGTTGGGTATTGGGGGTGTAGTTGTCAATGGACAGTCTGATCCGGATAGCTGTATGGTCCGATCCCGTATGGGGGAGGTTGTTGGTCCAGGACTCAAAGAGTCGAAAGGCAGGTGTGTTGGCAAATGCTAGATCGATAACGCTATGTTTTTGTAGTGGGTTCATCAGCAAACTACTACTTGTGTATGCAGTCTCCCAACTCTCTCCTGGGTCTCCTGAGAGTCTCCTGAGACTCCTGGATATTTTTTGAGTCTCCTGAGACTCAGGAGACATCAGGAGACAAATGAAGTCTTGCTGATGTTTGGGGAGAATCTTGTGGCAATGCCGGGGATATTTAGGAGGGTGTAGCAGTGGAGAAGGGCTGTATCGAAGTATTTTGTTGCGAGGCGTTCTTCTCTCCGATTGAGTTTGCGACGTGGATCGCTGCTTTTGGAGTGAATATTAAAATCTCCCGCGGTTATGCACGGAGTCTGTTGAGTAGGAAATAAAAATTCAGGTTGTAAGGAACGAGAATCAGCAGTAATGTGTCTATTATAGACATTAATGAATGTGATAGAGGATAATGGCATTCCTGGTTGTTGAAGCCAGTTCAGTGTCATCGAGAGTATATCACCCCTGTTTAATGGGTGGATATGAAAGGAAATAACTTTAAGTAGATCTACATGGATATATGTAGTTGTTGAAATTTTGTCTCCTTCGGGGACGCTTGGGTAAAAGGTCTGATGGCAGGTGCGTTCAGAGCCCTTTCATTAAGAAAGGTTCCTGGATCATGCAGATTTGAGGAGGGTTATTTTTTGAAAAGGAAGAAAAGAGTGAAATAAACACTTTGTTGCTATTAGCGCAATTGTGTTGGATAATTGAAAATGAGCGTGAGGGACCATTTGAAATAGACGATGCAAATGAGGGTGAAGGCGAAAAACAGCGTGGCGGAGAGAACGAAAACATTTAAATCTTGCCAACGACGACCCCCTCCATGGCGCCTGTGAGGCCTTCAGGAGAAATATGGAGGGCAAAAATGGAAGTATTTAGCGTAGAATTTTTTGGGTTGGTAGCGGTGGTATTGAGGGGTTGTTTGGTGTTTTGGGAGGGCGGGCAGTCGCGGCGTATCTTTGTGTGCGGGCGTTGCAGTTATTACATTTAGAGGCGGAAGGCGGAGCAGCATTCAGTTACTACTTTCTTATTGCCTTCTTTGGGGCAGTTGTCGTTGTTGCATCTGTGGTCGTGTTTGGCATGAGGACCGGCACAGATGGGGCAGGTGGGGGCTTTGGCACGGCATCCTGCGCGCGTGGCGGCGTCTTGATTCTGTGCAGACAGTTGTGGTGAGCGTCTGCCATACTTTTATTCTGTGGCGAGGCGGCCAAAGATCTGAATAGTTTCTTGTCTTTGTGGTGTCTTACGTGTGGAATGGTGATCGCGGCAAGGTGGTGCTTTTATCGCGCTCTGTTTTCAGGTTTAGTGAAAGCGTCTTTGATGGCGTTGACGTCAGCGTACGCAAATGCGCTGTTGCATCACGGGTGTAACCATGTCTTCACTGGGAAAGGAAAATAGAGGAACGGCGTGCACAATATAGTCCTCATCAGTTGGGGCGAGTTTAAATTCGACATACTGATTTTCTTCGGCCTTAGTTGCAGCGTTGAGAATTTCGATAAAGCGGGGGAAGAAAGGTTGAATCTTTGAAATATGCGTAGAAGGGTAGGTGGTAACTGTGGCGGTTCCATTCGCATTGATGGAGACCTGGACTCTGGTGTGGGGGAAAGACAGTCCGCTGTCAGCCAAGATTTTGCCGAACTCGGTCGGGAGTATCGCTTCGATCTTGGTGCGGTCTGTAACAGGGCCTGGGGTGGTGCGGGTGGTAAAGGAGCGTCTTTGGGTAAGAGGGAGGTTGAGAGTTTTTGGTGGGGCGGGCCCGGCTGCGGCAGGTGCTTTTTTGTTCTTCTTTGGATCCGCCGACATAAGCGCGGCGGCTTCCCTGTTCATTTTGGCGACTTCGGCAAAGGTTTGGAATCTGCGGTTGCCGTGTTCATCGATGTAACCCTACAGCCCTTCCTAGGCCAAAATATATATATATCCCACAGACCAACATCCTCTGCCTCGATCTCGCGAAGGGATATATCGGAGTGCAAGGCCCGGCAAGTTCAAACAGGTAGGCTGTGCAGCCCGTCATATACCACACGGAACAGATTACTAATTATTTCCAGCACTCTATATATGAGAAGCAGGTGCTGCATGCAGGTACATTTCTTCTGAGCACATACAGCGCATATACCCTATCCATGATATATCAGCATGGTATGACATCGATAGGTTAATGAACATTAACAGAAATCAATTATTACAACACTGATAGGGATTGGTTCCAAATGCGATGTATCATATGCAAAGGGAGGCTGGTATGGCCAGTATCGATCTAACATATAGACCTATAAATCAACTTCGGGGTCGAAGTACTGCTCTACTGTTTTATCCTGTTCAACACAGCACCGGGGAGCACGCGTTAGTCGGACTGAGAGAGGCGGGAATGATCAAACTTATAATAATTGCCGTCTAAGTAAAGGTATCGTGCTTCTAAGCTAGCTCCATAGTATTTTATCACCCAACCAAACGATGTTGGAATTCCCAAATGATTTTAAATAATCACCGCTCCCAAAGCCAAAAACTCCGCTTCTCAAAGCAAAACAGGATAGTAATAATAATAAAAATAATAAAAATAAAAGGAAGACGAAAGGGAGACAGAAACGGGGCTGCTGCTACGCAAGGAAACGAATCCAACGACTGACTGAAAAAGGCCCTAATCCCCCCAAAACAAAAGAAAACCGAAATAGCCCCGGCCCCCTCTCCCGCGCTCCCCACAACAAAAAAAACCTACACCGACTCCGTCCGCGACAACTCATACTGACTGTCCCCCGCACTCGTGATCCTGGTTTTCTCCCCGGTCTCCGCCCTCGGAAGCACCATCCCTCCATGTACCACATTGAACACACACTGCACCATCAGCATCGGCACCGCATCCAGACAATACGCCCACACCTCATTCTTCTGCACGCTCGACGTACGGTCCGCCGAGTACTCGATGAGCCTAAACACACATCTCATGATGATGAAGGCTGCCGCAAAATACAGTATCTTCAGCATCGTCGTCCAGTGGTACCTTCCGTACTTCCGGTCGTCGATACCTGCCTTAGAGACGCGGAAGTAGAACACGGACGAGATGATGAGGAAGAATGCGAAGGAGGCGAGCTGCACGTAGAGACCCACCAGGAGGACGTTCTTTCCGAGGGTCTCCTTGCCGTCGACGGTGAGGAGGGCGCCGCCGCCGGCTTGGATGACGAAGGCGAAGAAGTCGCTACAGACGAAGACCTTGGTCACCCAGGTGGGACGGATGAGCGAGAGGTTGGCAGCGTTGACTAGGAGCACGATTCGCCCGTAGATCATGTATATTGTGGCGGCGTAGAGGGAGGGAGGTAGGAGGATGAAGAGAAGTTGGACGACGTAGGGGGTGAGGTTTGTGTCATCGTTGATGGAGATGACGCGGAAGATGTAGCCAATGCTCATCACTGGATTTGAATATTAGTCTACGTCTATATGGATTTTATATTGGGGTATGAAGTGCGGACGTACTGTATGCACCCATCACGAAGACGCTAAAGTACCAGGCGCGGTAGCGGACGAGTTGGTAAGTGTGTGCAATTGCGCCGGCGCCAAAGAGGGCAGCGAAGACGATGGCGAGAGTAGTGCTGGCGGTCTTTCCACGCCAGTAGTTGGGCGTAACGCCAGGAGCTGTGGCTCGTGCCATAATATTTGAAACCGTTTCCACCATATCTGAACCCATTATCGAAAGAAAAAAATTAAACAAAAACAAGCCTTATAAAATATTAGTCTGATCAAGAATCGAATCGAGTAATTAATATCTAAGTAGTAGCTAGTTAGCCAGTGTAGGTCGTAATTGTGATTGTATATTGCGTCGGTATCTTTTTTTTTTCTTTCTCCCGGACAGGACTCCCATAGATCTTTATACACCGTCCCGCCCCATGTCTGATCTAAGGATTACCTTTCTCCCAACTCCCAAGCCTCCCATTCAGGATCCGCAAGATTCCCAAATAAGCATAAACAGCCCCACCAGACTATACTATCTTACAGCCTAGGAACCAAGACACAGCCCGGTTCCACGTACTACTCGCTACCGAGCAACCCTCTCCTAGCCTAGAAGGCTTAAGCCATAAAAAATCTGCCACGCGCTACATGCTGTTCGGGGCCCTGTAAGTGGTCTCGGCCCCGAGGTCGGTCAACCAGCTCGGCACTCGGGCGCTTCGGGGGCCGACGCCGCCGGGTAAAATTGAAAGGAGTCAAGTAGATAGAACATTACGCAACACCCGCTGGGATTGATAAGATTGAGTGCACTGTACAGTGTGGCTATGTATCTGGTTGTGCGATTAATGATCCACAAATATATTGAACGGGTTGGAGATCAGGAGTGTCGTTGGTTGGTTAAGGGGGGTCGAGTGAGGGATTATGACTCGCTTGTACAATACATGTAGTTATTTTGAGACGCTAGTGGCCTTGGCAGAGCTTAATTCTGCGAACGTCGTATCGTATTCGACCGGCTATCTAGAAAACAGTCACAGTAGCTTCTACCCCTAGCACCCCCAGCAGAGGATTTCTAATCGAAGCTTTTCAAACACGAACCCTAGACACCACCATCACCCCCTTATCCCGCAACTTTGGAATTTCTCAGTCAATCAGACCCTAACGCAGCAGTAGCAGCAGTAGTACCCGGCCTCTCAGCCTTGAGATTCGTTCTGCGCGCACGCCAATGTTCGCATCGTTAAGCATGTAGAGAGGAGGGGGGGGGTGGTGAAGTACTTTTTTTGATTCATTGATTGTATGGGGTGAGGTACTTACTAAACATCTACCCAGCCAAACTTTTAAAATAAGCAATAAGCACCGCCAGCTGCAGTATATTTGATGCTTTCATATATTTCTTCCTTGCATTTGATGGGGCGAGGCTAATAAATGAACGGTCCTCTAGGTACATATAGGTAGCCGACTGCCGGCCGTAGATCTCCTATTTAGCTACACCAAACTGCATTCACTGTTGCCTAAATCTTTTTCTGTCCCAAGAATATGAAATAATAGATTGGCGCTCCCTGAGTTGGTTAAGGGCAGCCAGAAAGCTGTTCCCCCAATAGACATTACTAACAAATCTACACCTAAGCCTGCCCATACCACAATGTGGCCAAAGCGACTCGCCAGAGGTAACCAAGCAGGCCAGCAACCCCGATATATCTTTACTCTGGCCCTTAAATTATTCCGGGGTCTTATCATCGCGCCATGTCATAGCACCGAGTGATAGTATATGACCCTCTTTGTCTCCCTCTCCACGGGGCCGATAGCCTTAGCAAGACCCTTGACCTCCGGATATAGGGCTGGGGCCAAATCTGTTAACCACGAGCCTGGAGTGGTCTTTGTAGTCACAAAGAACCCGAAACTCCTGGCAAACCCCTGATACATTATTGGAGGACGGCCCAACCAAACCTCTCCCGGGTCATGGTCCTATGAGTCGAAGTGTATTAGGTAGGGGCGCAGCTTTTGCTGGAAAGACTAGGCCTAGCACGATAGCCTAGTGTGCATTACATTGAGAACGTTGAGTTACTGTGGGATTGGCAACACCTGAAACCGCTTTAAACTCTAATACCAGTATAAGCCTCCATAAGCAACCAACCCCTCCATCCAATTCACAGGGGCTATACGTGTAAAGTGTGTTTGTAGACCCGTAGGAGATAAAGTGTCCGGAACTGCACTATGGAAGGCCTGTGCCGACGCCCACTCACTGCCAACGGCCGCAAGGAAGAATTTTAAAGTGCCACGTGGGGGCCAGCCAAACAGCCCCGGGGACATGGCCCGCTATGTGCTACCCCCCCCCCCCCCCCGGCCTAGTCAAATTTCTTGCTGGCTCTTGATGCTGGGGTGCCGGTGAAAGGAATGCATGGTAGGTCGTACGTACGTGTAAGCAGAGAGATGGGTTCTTTGCTGCGTGTGCAGCGGGGAATGGCCTCTTTCCCCTGAAGGTGAGATGTAGTAGTTACACGCAGCGAAAAGAGATTTCTTCGAAACCCAAAGCCCCGTAACCAAGCCACGCCAAGGTACGTAGATGAAAGTACATGTATATACTTGTACCTGTATACATATAGTAAGTATGTACATAATGTAGGCAGGCTATGGCTCGTGAGCCAGCAGCATCAGGAGATACTTCGGCAGAACTGCTTACGTGTAATGCTACTCCATAAATACTAAATTATGTACATCTAGCCAGCGCCTTAGCCTTACGCCAACTGTCCTCTTTACTACTTGCCCTTACTAGGTGTGTACATATATCTAGCTAGGACAGCGTCGGTTATGATCCGTGTCTAACGTATTACCCACTCTATTCATATAGAAGGGTCGAACCCCCTTGATCCTTTTTTCGGCTCCAGATAATACAGTGCGCTCCGCCCCCCACCCCCCCCGCGCGCCCTCGTCTCTACAAAGCACACAGAATAAGATCCATGGCTGCCACTACACATCTCTAGCTCCAAAATACGAAGGACCCTAACCCTAAACCTAACCCACAACAGACTACTTCAACTACAGACAGATCGAAAGGGCAGCTTTTGAAGGTATCTTGGTCCTCCTAGTTTGCTTGTGGATAGGTGTGCGTGGGTGGTAAAACAGTTATCCTGCCAGGAGTGAAAACCATCCCCTGATTCACTTGAATTAACCACCAAAGGCAGAGGGGCGTCAAGGCACCCAGATACCACAGAGCGGGTAGGGCAGAGAACTATAGTGACCTTATGGCTTCGGAGCTGCTACGTATACCCCCCCCCCCCCCACCGCTTTCCATCCCCACAACCTGCGGCGGGGGCACCGCGTACCGGTTAAGGCCAGAAACTGCCTAAATAAAGTCAAGTGGGAGGAAGATGCAGTTCGTATATATGTAGGCGGAATTTGAGTTCCACATACCACCCAGGCCTCGGGTTCCCATCTCCCAGCTGAAGAAGCCCTTCAACTCGGACAGACTGTTGGGACTACTATTAATAATATTGCGAGCTAGGGAAAATATATCCTTCCTGTAATACCTGTGGCAAGGTCTAGACCACTATATATATATGTTATATCATGTCATTACTACATTTGTGCCAAGGCAATTACTACTATATATATAGAAGGGTAGCTAAGTTCCCTCCTATATTAGAAGAATACATCTCAAAAGATACTTCCGCTACAACAATCATATTTCGGACAGTATAAAGTATAAATAGATAAATAAATATTTCGAGCACAGACCAATTCATTACCATAGCCTAAAAGGCTAGATGTAATTAATAAAGTAAACAAAAAAAAAAAAAAAAAAGACACAAACCAATTGCGATATAACGAGTGATAAGACGTGAAGATTAGTAATCACACCTAAACTCAGTTGTGGGAATTTATATCAAATCCCAATTCTTTTTCGATAAATCCCCACATAAGTAAGATCTGTTAGGTCTTTTGTAGCTCCAACGCATTTTCACTATAATATGTGGATAGGTTGCGCCGGGCCGGGTGTACATATGCAGGACATGACGTTGTGCCATTAATTATTTGAAGCTTATATAGGCAACATGTAGTACGCACCTAATGGAATCCTATTACATATCACCTTGTATAGAAAATATATTAACATGAAATATATAAGATACTTCCCCTAGATATGTATCTACATATAGCCCCAAATAACTCAGACCATGGGGCCTGGGTGTCAAGTAAACAGTGCATGTAGTCAAGTAACTGAAGAAAGCATAAGTGTACTCTAAGATATATAATAAATAGTAAATTACACAATAATTATTTTCTTGATATTATAAGCGACGGTAGTTTCTATAATCCCTTGTTTGTATCCCTCCCCGCCCTGAGCTAAACAAACTCACAGAATAGCGGTATGTCAACCGCAGTTCTAAACGAGTGACTTTCTGTGAACCAACTTATCACGTGTCGGGAAATGTCCCGTGAGTGATAGAGATAATTGTGCTCGAACAAAATGTAATACCTAGTATATTTCAGCGGCGCTTATCGCAAATAACACTGCCCCGATCATACGTAGATACGCGGCGAGCGAGCTTAGGCAACAAGATGATAGTCTTATACTAAATGGAGGGCTTCTCGTAAGCGGAATACCCAATCCAATAGTTTTTGAATAGACCCGGTTTCTGTAAGCGCCCCGCAATTTTCAGTTCCCAATATAAACTAGGCATCCGTTGGCACTAACTCTTGTGCTAGTAAGTGTTTTCTCTATAGAAAGATTAGTAGTAATAGAGCTCTCGAAGATCTACAACAAGATAATAGACCCTCTATCCTATTTTTCTCGAGCATCTAAATCTGATCTGTTGGGCGATATGACATGTTCTATGTTCACGGGAAGTCCTCTAATGGATGGGTTCACGCAGCTAACGACTCACCAAGCTGCATAATGTAATAGTGGCCCCTCTAAAATAAATCCGGATATATTCCTCCGTTTTTTTTTTTTTTTGAATGAAGAGGAAAGTGCAGGTTTTTCAGAAATAGAGTACGCTCGGGTCCCGAGAAGTTTTGTGAGGTAGCTATATGTTCTGCCAAGATTCGCAGGACTTATTTAACGCTCGAGTAGATATTGCCGTTTAAATCCGATACGAGTAGTGGTATGGAATCTGTATATTCTGGCGGATCTTTGCGCTCTTAAGCCCAGGTACAGTTCGTGTTGAGACGGTGACATCACTTGGGTGCGTACTGGCAATGATCATTTTTGAGTGGGCTAATAACGGCGTTCTGAGATTTGTCATACCAAGAAAGGGATTCTTAAAAAAGGGTCCGTGGGTCAAGCCGTTGTGAATTTAAATCAAGCCCAGCCAGAAACAAAGAAACCTAAATAGAACGGTGTTAAAAATAAGTACATGTATGTATGTATTTATGTGCATGCATGTATTCGGTGTTGCGATACCGAAACAGAATTCCACTGGCTAAATCGTCAACAAAAGCGCCATAGGGCCCAGGAGGTTCTACCCTTGGTCATAATTGAAAAAGTGTAAGCTTTAAAGGGTCCATTGTTGCATTAAAAACGAGATCCTAAAAATTTGCCGTGGAATTTATTAAAGATTCGCTTCGCGGCATACGATCAGCGGAGAATCCCGCTAGACAGCAATGCAGGTTAACCTTACTTAGTATCAGATTTCTCTAGCAGCAGGGCAATTAAAACCTTTTGTTTCGTCAGAAGTTCGAGTCGGGATGGGAGTTCACCCGATCTTTTGCTTGTTTCCTGAATGTGCCGTAAAGACAAATTCAACACTCCGGAATATTCCATAACTGCACCTGAGGATTTGTCCTGGAATGAATCATCACTTGCAGTGAGAGCTCCGTAAACTATCAGAATTTCTGCGAACTAAATAATATTTGTGAAATTAAAGGTGGTAAGCAAGATAAGCAATATCAATCTCGACTGGTCCGATCATCGCGAATATTTTCTTTTTCTTAGAAATCACCCCGCTATGCGCAGAGAACCCAGGATTAGCTTCGACCCGTGGTTTATGTCAAAATATCCGCCGAGGCCATCACACGCAGTATATGCAGAGTCAGACGGAATCTGTTGTATAACTCGAGCTCAGGAAACAAAACCTCCCCACTTATGTGGCGCTGAGGGGCCCCGAAGCGGACCAATATAGCTAGTCAAAGGTATTTGTTCTATGTGGGTAGATTAATGCTATAATTGCAGAACCCACCCATGTCTTGGCCTGAACAGAAGCCATTCAAGTCGGTTTAAACTGCGATAAACTTATAGACATAGCAGGTAGCTTTTTGTTAGATAGTGATACTATAGTACCGGAAATGGGTAGAAATTGACTATCGTATCCCAGTTATTACTCTAGTGATTCTGTAAGAATATGGTATTGATGTGGTATCGATATGGTATTATACTTACCATGTTGGTTTAAACCGGTATCCTTGACTCAATACCGTAGCCCCACGGTTACATTTTTACTCCCATTTCCGAGACTGTAATCAACTAGTTAATCATTTGACAAGCAGCCCACCGAGACAGGGTATTAGTACAATTGGCCTGTACTTGAAACCAAAAGTTGAAGATCCCGCGGGAGTCAAATCCTTCTCCAAGAAACACATACCAACAGCATTGGGGACCCAGCACACTGTCCCCCGGGAAAATACCAGTCACTATCCTAAATTATTTACTCAATTATTAGGGAGTTTCCATTTTTACAGGCCCGATATGAAGGGCATGTTCATGTTTTCATATTTTTGTGCTTCGTCATTTGTGTCTCCAGTAATCCATCTCATGACCATGACCACTTTAATTCATCTGTGGACACCTTAGACGTGTCTCAATATCGATATCCAATCATTTTCAACGGAGTTACCTCCCGAATACAGTGGCACAGGTCGTTAAACATGGAGAAAAGCCATAGTTTCGTATCGATAGTGGGTACCGTGCGGTGAAGCTTTTAAAATAGTCAAATACCCTTCTCCGAGCCCGCCCAAATTTCACATCCCGACACCGTTGTTCTTCCGATGATCGACTGCAGATCCGGAACCCCACCGTAACTGGTACTAGATAGGCAGATCCTCTGGTTTGATTTGGAGCCGCCCAAACTTGCGCTGTGGCGAGCGGTCTAGTAGCTAGCGAGAGCTCTCTATTTTTTAATTTAGGCATGTATAGTATATAGATATATTACCTTTTTGTATGAGCGGCCCCAATCCAGCCGCAAGAGTAGGTGAGATTGCATTTTCAATTCCATTTTCGAAAGACGTTTGGGGAGAGGCGTTTTGGGATCGGCCGATCCAGTAATAATCTTTGACGAATCATTTGATTAAAAGTTATGTGATGACTTAACACTGTTTACTGTGGATCTGTGAGATTAGTGGCGTAGATCTAAATACATACTGACCGGCCTAGGATCAGGCCCTTTGGCAAAAGACTCCAGAGTCTTTCTACGGCAACATGATTGGTGCCTACACTCCCATAAACCAATCACACAAGTAGAAAAAGACTCTGGAGTCTGATCTTTTATGCAAAGTGAACAATTCATCGTGCTTAGGTGCCCGCCCGTCCGAGCGTCACAAAGCGGATAGGATGCGAGTGCGAGAGTTGAGATGAACATGAATCGAACCCGCAAAATGATCTTGGTGTTGTTGTCTGACTTTTCCGTTTCCCAACAGGGGGGATCAGGCCTGTTGGCTTCACCATTCAGGGCTGCAAGAAAGTTAAGAGAACTGCATGTACTGCACATACGCGTAGTTTACAGTCAGTTGATAACAACGGGTGCTACATGTAGTGCCGCGTCATCAGCATTGGGTCTGAGTTGGAGACATTGCTCATCATCACCCCTAGTATACAATATATACATGTAGCTATAGGTGTATACATGTACATTGCCCTCACCCTCAGGATCTTACTCGCTCACTATTCGCATTTCTAGTCTTGTTGGACCTTAATTAATCTCTCACCAGTCGTCAAACCTAGAGTAGATTATGACCGCCGCGGAAGAAAGGGGGGGTCGTCAACTGATAGCTGAGAGGATAGAAACCTACTAAGGTGAGCCAAAATTTCCCAAGAAAACACCCGTTAACAGTACTACCCGTGGTGCAATTTATATGAGCAAGTGTATGATTGCCGCCTAAGTACTATCACATCTAAAGTCAATTTGGGGGCAACGACGAACCTGGGGCAACGACGAAAACGCAGGTTTCAGGATTTAGATACCAGCCTGAGCGCCTGTGCTTTGTCCATCAGAAATCCGTTTCGTCGTTGTCCCCAAAGTGACTTTATCTACTTATATGATTGTTATCTCCCAATGCTGGGCAATGGCCTCGATATACCAGTCGAGTATCGATCTCCCGGAAAATCCCCTCCTCCGCGGCTGTTCTGTCGGCAGATTTTCTATGTGTGCGTTTCCCTAATCCACCGTTTTATTCCACTGGAAGAGACCAGTGGCAATCACGCTCACCACGGCGTAAGCCACAGAAACTAGCATTCATCTAAAGTGGCTTACGCTGTATTCTTGCCCGTATCCGACTGGTATAGATACCCCCTAAATGTAGGTGAGATAAGATGGATAAGATAAAAAAATCCTATCAGCGCCAAGAAAGCTTTAGATAACCAGGATCAATACCGCATCCACCCCCCCTTCTAACCCGAATCTGGTCGGGTGCATGATTGGTCGTTCCCAACGTCGTTTCTTACCGTTATTAAATGCCGTACCGTGCTGGAATTCGCACAGAATCTTCCTCTTGCTGACACTACGTAGTTACATTCGGATTCGGAACGATACAGAGGCGTTTCAGCGAGAGAATTGACCAGAAGGCAATCAATAATATGACGCACTGTAATTAAGAGTTTGAGAGAAAGTTGGACGGCTACTAGCGGGTCTTACTTTCTTACCCTTAACAACTGTCATACTGTGACCCCCCGCAGGTATGCGATTCTGGATTCTGACTGGCTGTTGCTCATACCATGGCATTACATGGGGTAATCAACTAGCGTCCTTCTATTTAATTTTCCCTACCCGCGTCTAGCGCCAATTCCACATAGAGTTCCATTAAGGCTACAGCAACAGGAAGGGAAAAAAAAGGAAACAGAGAGAAACCCAAGCGAGGAGGGGGTACTTTTCTGAATAATAACTCGAGGGAGGTCTGGCTTCTTGTTACTTGAAAGACTGAATTGAACGCGGCGCCTAGAAAATATAGGGTGGCCTGAGTGAGTAAGTGGGCCCAGGACCAAAGATACCAATGCAGTTGCCTTGATCAAAGACTTACTAATTATCACAGAAACTGTGGGGAAGACATCGATACCCCAGCGCCCATAACTACGGGTACATACATATCAATAATATAAGTCCATACCAATTAGGGGACAGCCTAGAAAACAATCCCGGGGCCGCGAAATGAGTGCGACTCTTGAGACTCATTCCTTGGATATCACCAACCGATTAGCGACATTACATGTCGAATAAAAACTCATGAGAACGTCGGCAGTATCCGGCGACATGACTCGGCCTCTTTGGCTAAGTGTAGTTTACCAGTTTTGCCCTGCTCTCCCTATCTTTAAATGTCACTCAGATATCGCTGGGCCCTAAACTACGGCACGTTCCGCGGCTGTGGTTGTTATCTTGTGCTCTATAACACCGCTCACATACTTGGTTGTGGGGCTTTGTGCTCCTGTGACCCATGGCCGTCCTTTGCAATTGTTGGCTCGCTTCGGCCGGTTTATATTGCAATACTTGTTTTTTCCCTCCTCATTATTTATTTCCTTCCTTTTTGTCAAAACCGTTACAGCCCGTCAAAGTGCACACGCACAGGCCAATAGTGATCCCGCGAGCGCAATCATCACGCCACATCACTCGTACCGACATGATTTACAGCTGTCCAAGAGACGAGGATACAGATATTGAGCTGTGCTTTTAGCACGGACGGGGCTTGAACTCAGATGAAAATTTTTATGCGGCGCAGATCAGCAGGGAAGAAAGAGTACTGGGCCAGCTCTTGGGTGTTTCACTACCCTTCTTGCCCTTACAAAGTGCTTTTTTATGAGTGATCGAAGATGGCACTCCGGGGAGGTATGCTGTCCTGTCCTGGCCGTGACCCATCACGAGCGATCGAGTATGCGAGGGCGTTGCAAGGGTATTTCTTTACATGTACATGTGATTACTTATTCCACTCACAATGGCACGGAAATTGTCTCCGCCTTGTGAAAGTTTTTCTCTATCTTTGTGCGTGGAAATGGTAGCAAGGTTCTTTTTCTTTCAAACTCAGTAGTATTAACAGCCCTCGCATATAGACCAAAAATATCAGTAAATAGCTAGCTAACATTGTGACTTCGATTCCCAGGTGGGTAACAAAAAAAATCTGCCCGAATCAACGCAACAGGGCAGCACAAATTAAGGAGGGTGGGAGAAAAATTCAATCGACTTGATAGAAGGAGAAAGAAAAAAAAAATTCCAAGAAATAGATATGAGATACGTGAGACGCCAACGAAAACGGAAAAGATAACGAGGAAGAAAGAAAAAGACTGGTTTATCGAAAAAATATATATATATATATAGAAAAAAATATACCCAAATCCTTATAACACCGAAACTAACAGACCACCCGGATAATTCTCAAACGACACAAAAAAATAACAGGTCGTTAAAGCCGTTCCCAATAGTATCTCCGAACCCTCAAAACCGGAAGAGAAAAATAACACCAAGCATGCAAAGACAAAAACTGGAAATAGGCAAACAAAATTCCGGGGAAATAAAAAAAGAAATAGAGATCAAAAACAATAGACAAGAATGTAAGCAGACGCAAAACCGTAAAGACAAACGCATATAGAATAAAGAAGAGAAGAGGAAGAAAGAAAGAACAACTCAATCCGTGATGGTCTTCTGTGTTTATAATATAAGTGGTTGATAACCAACCAACCAATCGATGGTCTAGAAAGGAAGCAGTAGCTCTAGCTAGCAAGCAACGGCCATGTATCTCCTCCTAAAAAGTACCAAATATTTCACCACAACCAAAACCACAGTGATATCCATCCCTTTATTGTGTGTCCTTTAGTCTCGACTCATCCCCCTGAATCTTCCAACCCAAGCACCTTTTGTGTTCGCACCAGCACCTTCTCCGTGAACATCCTCCTCAACCGGCCAAAGGTCAAACCTAAAGCTATCTTTATTACCCGCAGGAACCAACCGCCTCCCCCACTGGTCCTCGAACCTGATCTCCCCATGCGGCCACATCTTTCTTGCAATAACAGGATGAATTGTGGGTGGGTGTGGTGATGACGGCGGTGACGGAAGCTGTCCATTGTGGCGCTCCGAGTCGGAATCCTCCGAGTAGTCCATGTAGATCCCACTGTCCCGCGCTGCCTTGTCGCCATGAGCCATCAGATCGATCTCTTCGCCCGCCTGACGCGGCGAGCGCACTCGTGGTGGCTCCTGTACATGTGGCTGTCTACCGATAAGGCTTGATGGTGGGATACGCCATGAGGGTGGCGAGGAGGGGGGAGAGTACGAAAAATAGAACTCTTGTGGCGGTGAGAGATAGTCGTTGTCTACCTCAATATTGGGTATTGGGAGGTGCTTTGATGAGCTATTAGGAGAGCGGTTTGGCGATCTGTTTGGTGATCTATTTGGAGATCCAGCTCGGCCTAGGCCGGAGCTTATTGCTGGGTCATTTAAGATATCGTCCTCATAGTCATTGGGAGGTGATCGTGTGCGCTGCTTTTTGTTGGAAGGACGGAAACCGGCATCGTCTTCATCGTCCTCATATGTGTAATGAGGCGAGAAAGATGAACTCGGAGATGGGAGGATCTCGACATGTTCCAAGAAGCGTACAAGCTTCTTTAGCTTGCCGCCAGTGCTTGAGGAGGGTTTCACTAGAGCGGACGTGGACTTCATAGCTGTCTTTGGTGATGCATTCTTTCGTGTTGAGAAGGCGGACAGGCCGATATTTAACGGCGGAAATGAAGTGATCGACAGGTATTGCCCCATATTGTCATCTGCGTTGAATTTTGGGCTTTCTGGGGGTGAGAATGAATCTATACCCGCCGACAAATCACTAACGTCGTCGTCGTCGTCGAGGAGTAGGAGGGGTACAGGGTCCTCCTCTTCGAAGTCCTGAGGGGCGAGGGAGGGCGTCGGAGGAGATGAGGTCCGATATGATAAACCTCCCATTACGGTATTCTTCAAGTCTTTCGGAAGACTTGTGATGATGCGGGGTATATATGCTTCCTCCCGTTGATGTCTTGGTACTTCGACCTTCTTGATTGATGGTGGCAGTAGTATGTATGTATGTATTTATGGCCAGGTCAAATGATCGGCTTTTTGGCAATGCGTTCGATGACCCGGTTCTCACGGGGGCAGAGGATCGAGGAATGGGGATATGAAAACACTGAAAGAAAAATTACGAGGTGAAGGGGATTTTATGGAGTTTATGTTTGACCTAAGAAGAAAAAACAGACTTCCCCTTGACCAGTAGTAAGAGAAAAAATATTAAAAAATTGACTTGCAGATTTGCCGAGATAAGAGAATAAATTCCCGAAATATGTGGGATGAATGAAGTAGTACAGTACGGTTCGAACAATGTGTGCAGTGCAAGAACTGATCTAGGATAGATAATGAGAGGTCAGAGGGGGGATGAAAATGACAAGATAAATAAAAACGACCGGGCGATCTCACAGAATATATCGCGTGGGTATGTAGGGGGAGGGATGATCACTCCTTTATATCTTCCCTGTCCGAGGTTGATGTTCGAGGATATGTAGTGGACATGGATTATTGGGGGGGGGGGGGGTCTCCCACTCTTTGCTTGACTACGCCGGCTGACCTGCCTGACTGGTTGACTCGTTGTGACTGGAAGGCAGCAGAAAAGAAATAAACATGATTCTAATACGCGCACCCCCGACATGAAAGGTACCGGTTGACACAGAATCAAGGCGGTGTATGAGATCGAAGGCTCGCCGTTCCGTATTGTGGCTTCGTCTCTTCATTCTGTTTCATTACCTATTCTCTCACCTTCGTACGCACTCATACACCGCTATGACTGAATCATATACTATTAGTGAGAGAAATGCCTCTATGCCATTCGAAATTTGTCCCTCTTTACTTTGTTGGGGCTAGAGGTGGAGGGCCTGTTTAGGATGAGTACCCCCCGGATTGCAACCGTTGTGGTGGGTCTCCAGGATACACTATGCGCGTTACTTCTCAACACTCCCGCTGAAGCTCCATTCGCTCGCCTGTTGGATATCAGGGCCGATCTGCATGATGCACGGCGGCCGGAAAGATGATCCAATATAATTTCTTCAATCAGCCCTTCAATATCGAGTCGTTCATCCATTCCCTGTAGTTTCGATGTGAATTATCAATTAACCCCTCCAGGCATCACAAATGTCTTGGCCGGTCGAGCTTTCGAGCAAATACTTGACAAATATTCCCAAGCTATACATCAGCTAGTGTTCCGTGCTTGCCTATGTTTATTTTTATTTGTTTTTCATTTGATTCGTTTACGAGGCAATCGGTGGGTAGCCGTGCTGCCGTAAATAATTGATGAGTGTGTGTATATTCTCCACTAGAAATCAGCGAACGCGCGCCTTGCGCCGTGCCAGAGAGCAGGAATTATCTGGGAACTCATTTACTCGATAGTGAATAAAGAGTTAGCTCAGTCTCTCTCTAAAGTGCGTCAGCCTCACTCACATAGGCGAAATGAGTATGTACTTACAAGTACATACCTTGTACCGCGTCATTTACGAAAAAGATCACGACTAACATATGTAGACGACACTTCACACCATGCCAGATAAGTTAGTACATGATCATATAAAACTAGAGCCAAATGGTCATGTTCCCACAAGTCTCTTTTTTTCTCATGTATTCTCTCTTTTCCTCGAGTTCCCTTCATTGATTTATTTTCTTTTTATGAATTGTTTCGTCCCATCTTCTATTGAGGCGTCAGGCTGGCAGAGAGAATCTGACCTTGCTCCATTATTGGAGCAGTGTGTGTGATTATGGGTGGTGGTGGTGATGGGTGATGGTGGTGGTGGTGATGATGCTTGTGAGTGGGCAAGAAGAACTTACGACGTCATAGCCTCTTACGGATAACAAATCCACCTTAATAGAAACAGATGTTGGGCTGACTAGATGTAGTGGTAGCTAGTACAGGACAGATAGAGAGGGGGCTTGCCTTTTTCGGGATATGAAAAGTGGTGGACAGCTCGGATCGGAAAATCACCAGAGCAGCTCACCCAAACAAATATGGAAAGGCCGTACGTTATTGGCATCCTCAGTCTGTACGTACCTCCGTCCACATCCCTCCTCCCTTCCCTGTCTTGTTGTTCACTATCACCACTACTTTTTTTTTTTTTTCATTAGCAAGTAACAGCTAGCCGCAGCAAGGACACGCCGAGCCCTGAGGTCTAATGGATGAACTGAGAATTAAAACAACGAACTAATTCCGATTTTTAGTGAAATCAGTTTGCCCGTCTTAGCTTGAGGTCTTTCAGTAATGGAGGCTCTTTGCAACATGATCTTCACTTGGCGTGTCCGTAAACCAGTCAGGTGTTACCCACCATGCATAAAGTACATGTAGGGTCTGCACCATATCCCCTTTCTCTGTCTTTTCACCCAGGTCAGTCCCGCCAAATAACTAGTTCGTCCCCTAAAAGGCAGAAAACGAGGTTATATAATCATAGTCAATGAGAGTTTTGTAATCTATCTCCATCGCTATAGTCAAAGGGCACGCGGAAACCGTTTTCCCGCCGCCCACGCAAGTAGAAATTGTTCGTTTCGCCAGGGTTCATGTACCTACTCCGCGATCTGATCATATCGATATATCACAATAAACTCAAGGGAAAGATATTCGTCCATCCAGCAGCCTCCGCCACACAGCCGAATCAAGGATCAATTTTTATTTCTTTTTCCCCAAGAAGGCTTTGCTCTCTCTCACAAGGCGATAAAACGCAAGCTAATGTGAAAAGCCCAAAGAAGTCATACGGCACCTCCTTGAATTAGGGAATCTCTTCCTCACCCCCAGCTCGATCATCATAGATTCTACTAATAATACCCCTCCCTGGTCTGGATTCGCTAGTCTAGGGTGACCCAAGATTTACGAACTTTTCATCCAAAGTTTTTTACTGGGCGTCAGCCGTATCTACTTTCGGCAGGCTACCGAGTCGCATCATCGCGGGCTCACAACGATTGGATACCATGAACTATTACTGCATCAAAACAAAATAGTAGCCCAAAATTCAGCTAACTGCTTCGCCATGATGTAAAAAAGCTCCGAGAGGTCTGACGGCATAAATTGGTCCATGCGGGTAGGTATGCAAAGTTACTATTCACCGGAACCCCCGGAATGTTTCTTTCCATAGGTTCACTCACCCTAAGCTCTGGGGAAATGGCCCCCCGAAACTATTCATTATATTATCACTTCTCCCTCTGTACGTTTGTATCTACCTCCTTCCACTAACTCTAGCTCGGAGCTTCAGAAAAATTGTAAATCAAGATTTTGAAAGTTGATTTCTAGTCCAACCGATCACGCGTAACTATCTCGGATTTCAAATCCTTCCAGCAAGCGCCCTGATAGGCATGCCCTGATCTTCAGGCCCAGGGCACGCGTAATAACAGAATTCCTCAGCCTGCCCATTGTTGGTCAATTTGACCGACTGCAATAATCACGTTGCTACTATCAGCTGCTATGAAAATTATTTTTGATATCATGATTTACTACCGGCACGATAAAGGAAGTTTACGGAACTCAAGGCTATACTGTCGTGAGACTGGTAACATATCCTGAATTGCTTCTTCTTATTTCTCACTTCTCCTTGATTGCTCGTATTCTGTATGTCCTACATCAGGTCGCTATATGCGATGGACTTGTTGACGATCGTGGAAATTGTAGCAATCGCTATCATACAACACCCTGCTTATGGGGGTTTGTGACAAACCATCTTACCTCTTGATCTCACCTGGATGGATAGATAGAGAGATAGATACTAATGTAGATAGGAAGAGTTTCTCGCAGCTTCGAGAAGGCTTCTTCATTCTGACATGACGCAAAATACCAAAGCTGTGGGGTCAGACAGCTGAAGTGCAATAGCTCCCAATCCGGCTACTTAGAACCGAAAAGGTTGCGGGTGTGCGTTGCACCATTTTAATTTGTTTTTTGTTTTCTCGACAGCCGCGATGAGATGTACTGTCAGTTGGTTAAGGAGAGTAATAATTTTACCCCACAAAACAGCTCTTCATGGGTGGGTGGGAAATGCTGTGTTTATGCAGGAGAGCTGAGAATCCGATGTTTTGGTTGGGAGACGTATGGGCTGCTATAGCTACCATGTACTGCTGCTGCTGAAGCTTCAAACCAGCTTTCTTTTTAGCCACCAGGAGGCATGGTGGATAAAACAAAACCATCGCCCATGCGCCGCCCGGGGATCCAAGTGCATCGGAAAAGGGAAGGTTTTGATTCGCTCTCCACATATGGATCTTCCAACTTTTCATATTTCATTACCCCCTTTATTTATTATTTTTTATTCACTTTATAAATTTTATTTGTGCGAGTACCAGCTATCTCGCAGGCTAGGGGGAGGGGGTGGTCAGGTCAGGTAGATATCGTGCGACACAAGCATAGAAACCGATTTCACCGGCGGAGCGGGGTAGCTGTAAGGAGGGTAGTAGTGCTAAGTTGGGAGGGGCGGAGAATGGACGATGGAGGGAGGGGTCGGGGATTATACATAGCACCCGACTGACTACTTTCTTACTTCGATCTCGACTGACTGCTATCGAGTTCACAGAGGATCACTCGAGTAGGGCTCTCGATCTCGCTTCGCTTACTTTCTTTTCCTTAGTGTGGAGCCGCAAGTGCAAGAAGCAAATTATTGCAAAAGGAAAGGCAATGGTGGGGAAGAACTCGTCTTAGTAGAGCCAGATATGGCTCAGACACGTGTGATCATCATCCTCCATCTGGTGGCTGGGGCCCAGACAGAGCAGGGCAGGGAAGCAAATCTATTCGCTCGTTTATTTACCTATCAGATTTTATATTTTTGTTGGCCCCTCATGAAGGGTTTTACAGTGGACACCTTACTATCGTGAGGTTGTCACAACCCCAACCCCGCCATGGAGGTTTATGGGCAACAGTCTGATTGGTCGGGGGAGGTTTGCCGGTGTCTAGGACCGCGAAAGTAGAGTAGGCCATCTAGACTAGAGTTGGTAGGTTAATGGTCTTCTATCCTTGCTATTTGCTTGACTTCTTATGACCAATTGACTGATAGACAGACTGAGTGAGCAATAGACTGACAGGACTGACAGGACTGACGGGACTGATAGGAGACAATCTAGTAGGGATCCAATCAAAGCGACCCGGGACTGCAGTTTAAACTTTTGAAACGAGTAGTAGGGTTGGGTTGGGTTGCGTTGGGTTGGAGAGAGTTGCATACTTTCCGGTAACTCAGCACATACTTTTGAGTTGAATTTTGAGTTCGCTGCATGTGCAGCAGGATGGATTTGATTTCTTCCAAGCGAGACCAGAGGCTAGATTTGTCTGTGTATGTAGTGTATCGTGGGGAAGGGGGGGGGGGGGCAAGTCCACATACATCTTGTTCGGGCCACTCGAACTGAGAACCGGGAACAGAAACATGTATGTCGGCGAGCACATACATGTACATAGCTCACCGTACATATGCTGGTGATAGCAATCTATCACTGCTCTACCACCAGTTTGTAAAAATACATGTATGTACCTACATGTACCTACTTACCAGATAGATACATGTGTAGTTATATAGACTGTAGATAAGTTACTATATCTAGATAGAGTAGACAAGAGCACGTTGTAGCAGTGAGTGAGTGGTACAAGATTTCATTATTTCAGCATGCAGCGGGAAAGGGTTGCTCTGCCTATATGTCCCTACATGATAATAATACTGCACTCTTCTACATTTTCCTCTTATAGAGAAGTAAAAAGCATGTATGTAGCCACTTCTGGAATCAACAGCATGTAGCATGTAGCTAACGTAGAGTACACTCGCCGCCGATTCTGTTGCTGCATAAATCTACTACATGTACTTAGTAAAATGCATGCCTAGATACGGACATACATGTACATCTCTCCTACCTACATATACATAGCATACTACTCCACGATTCACCAAAGTTTCATTCCCCGCCCCCATCGATCGGGCCGACCCATTTCAATCTCTCCACTCACATCCACCCAGGCCATCTCTCCTTCCCTCCCTCCCACGCCCCCTACCCTCCCTTCATTCCCTGCGCACCCAAAAAAGTAGCACCCTCAATGACGTCTCCATCTTAGTCTTGCGTACTCACTCACTCGCTCACTAGCTAACTCGCACACTCACTCGCTCACCCATTCCTCCGCATGCTGCGGGGCGAGGCGCAAGATAAAACACAAAGATAAAAAAGCGCGCCTGTGATCTCTTTGCTTCGGAATATAAATCCGTACCTTGCAGTGACTTCATTACGTGCTCTAAGCGGTTTAGTCTAGGAGGCTAGCTCGGGTAAGGCAAGGTATTAAGGTAAGTGGTGGTATGGAAGGGGGGGGGGTATGTTGAAGGGAGGGAGGGAGGGAGGGGAGGGAGCGTATGTAGGGTAGAAGGGCCCACATGTGAAGAAGCAAAGCAGACAGAAGGAGGGACCGGTCCACTCTTGTGTCCGTGCCCGTGGGCTGCCCGTGTTCGGGTGATGCGGAGTGTAGTACTCGTAGAGTAGGTGTAGGGTTCCAGGGTGCGGTACTTTGGGGTGAGGAATATATGATTGGATTGGGTTGAAGGTATTTACATATGCATGTGGGTTATGGGTATGGGGTAGGGTAGTACGCTACTGGTTGGCGTACAAGCTGCGGTACTGCACATATTGACGGGGAAGAGGGTTCAATGTGCCCACCACTACGGTCTACCACAACCAACTCCACAACTACCACCGCTATCTTCCGAACAGAGATAGTCGATAGATGTATGAAGCCCTGCGTGACCTTGTCCTTGTAATCATCCTTCCTTGTCCGCTGCCCAGATGTAGATCTCCGATAGAAATTACATCGCTATTTTATTTTTCCTTCTTTATTTAGGGCAGAGTACGTACGTCCGTACAATCAATATACATACTGCATACCATACGTACATACATGTACATACATAGAGTATGCCTGGTAATACTGATGAGTTCTTTTTTTTACTCTTCTTCTTCTTCTTCTCCTTCTTCTCCTTCTCCTTTTCTTTTCTTCTCTTTTTTCTTTCTTTTTTTCTTTTTGAATTATTTGTTTTGTCTACATGTACAAGTAGATAGGGCAGAGCAGCTTTTGTGTAGCATACTGTCTTCTCGAGTACCAGCCCATACTTGCATATGTATTCCTGTGTCCCGTCGCACCGATTAAAGGACGGGGGAGGCTTAGGGACTCGGCATGTCAATCAACGCGCGCGTCGTGTTCTCAATTCGCCGCCGCGCCACAGTTCCTAAGAACCTACATGAATTTACATGGTGGCGAGCTGAAGTCCAGAAGAGACACAAAGAGATTTGTTGGTGGCGCTTAGGAAGTGCGGTGAAGCCATATTAGAGCGAGAGGGAGGGGTTCTGAAAAGTAAGCATACATACATACTCACTGCAGTGCTGATCGTATGTCTTTTTTTTTTTTTTTTTTCTTCTTTCGTTTTTCAATTCGCTAACCATAGCCAGACAAGACCAGGGCAACAAAACAGTGTACTGAACCGTGCGACGGTACTGTATGTGGTGGAACTATGGAGAGATAAGTGAGTCTATCAACTGTCTCGCTGTATGGGCTGAAGAGAGAGAGAGCGCCGCTGAGACATATGGTGGTTGTTGATTGATTATCAGTGTGTAGGCTCGATGGGGCGATAGATCGTGAGATTCATTAATTGGCACCTTCTCCATAGGGAATAAACCACAAGCTATCACGGTACCGCTGTTTCTGAATGTCTTGTTCCATCGTGGCATCGCCGCGCGCAGAAACAGGCGAGTGATATCAGATGTTCCAACTATCCACTTTTAGGTCTCCGCCAATGGTGATCCCTATCAGGATTAACTCACAATATTCCAAAAGAGAGGAATGGAGTGTAGATGATTTCCCAATCTTTCTAATCTCCAAACCCACTTGCATGTGTCCACCATGATTAATACCGCACCCCCCCCCCCCCCCCAATCCCCGCATTTGTCTAAGACATAGACGCAGACACTGTCTCAGCGGGGTATGGGGTTGGAGCTGGGGCGGAGAGTGGAGGGGACGTGCATGGGGAATCACTCGGGTCTCAGCCTTGTCGTTTGCTAAGGCTGCGTCTGATATTGATCGAACTCAAGTGAAGTTTACTGAGAGGCTGATCAGGAATTATTCAGTATCTGATGGTCTTTTGACTCACGGCCTGATTTGGATATAAAAGTGTTGTTTGCTCACCGGGGGAGGTATACTCAGTATTGGAATTATGTTAGGTAAAAGTTTTCAGGCCCTGGAAACAAATAGCGCAGTAACCACACTCATCCACAAAGAACACCCTACTGATTGATGAACAGGGGCTACTGACACTGTACCACGAAACACTGTTTCCTGTCAGCGTAAGCTCCTCTATCCAAACGCCTGTCAACTACCTGTAGTGCAACTATATTGACTATTCGTTTGGCACAAATAAATAATTGTGACCCGGCTCTAAAAGTCACAGGATCCCTCTGAGACTGTTTTAATGAGGCATACTGTGATACTGATAATTTCACATCCCCGGGAAAGAAAAAAAACGGGATGACATCAACGTCGTCCGCCTTCCGGCGCAGGTATTTCGCGCTCTACATGTTGTTTCACCAGATAGCTCGCTAGCCAAGCCACATAAGTCATTTGTACCGGCTTTATCGTATCAGGTGATCCCCTAGCCTCCACAGGCATGTGAGGCGCCGCTGTCGCGCGCAATTAATAGGCACAAGTATCAAGAGCTAGCTCGTAGTAGTAAATAGGGGTGTTTAAGCTTGAATTCATGAACTAGGTGACATCAAGTCTTGAAGCTTATTGTGCGGAGAACGTACTGCCATGCGCGCTTCATGCAGGGGTTGATAGATGTCATTGATCATGGAGCGGAAAGAGTTTGTGAACCCGATTTACTGTCGAATAAAGAGTCAATGGAGTTAGCTCTATAGTCACGAATTAAATAGGCCAAGTTGCAAAAGTACCGGGGCGGTGTATCTGAACACATTTCGAAACTGTTGGTAGTGGTGCGCACTCACGAGTGATAATGAGTGACTCAACGACTTTAGTTCCTCAATCATTGGTTTATAGCATCCTTGAACGCAGCCTTCCATCTTAGGTATGAGATTCACAGCTCTTGTTCGCCACATATGAAAAGGGGGGGGAGGAAACAAAAACAAGGATAGAGATATAAAAAATAAACCTAGTTCTCTATCAGGTGATCGCAGGTAACGAAAAACTTAGTAGTGAACAATTTAATGGAATGCCCTTGGTTTCTCAGCCCGTCCATTAGCACCCACAACCTTACCGCGCATGGCAAACTCAGACCCCCCTGCCATACTTATTAAAAGATACTAGTGATCGACGCTGATATCACAAAACGAGTACCCGTATAGAGCGCTCTGGAATATGCCTCGACGCCCGTAGACGCCTTATAATTATCATACCACGTATCACTAAAAACCTGCCTATAAATCTAGAGTTATATTAACACCGCTATATAGAACTTTAGTTGACTCACCGTTAATTCCTTCCCTGAAGTTTCCAAGCCCGCCGCCCATCAATACTTCGCCGGAAAGTGCACACCAGTTAATAACAGTAGAAAAACATCACACCGACCACCAGGGTTATCAACTAGAAATCAGTCACCTACGCAAGAATCCTAGCACTGGATACGATTAATGATGTAAACAAAAAAAAAAAAGAATCCTAGCACGCGCAGTCTCATGAGTTTCACCTTGGATAACTTAGTAAGCCAATCAGGGATCATGTTTTTTGTGGTCTTGGAAGGGTTAGGTTTTGTTTTAGTAGGCATCAATGATCGGCGCGCTTGTCGGCCTACAGTGTGTGCCTGAAGTTGTAAATTTAGCTTAGATGTCATGGCACAAAAAGGGGCAGAGTAAATAAATGCTATTGGATATATGGCGCTGTACCAGCCAGCTAATCATAAAATATCGCCGGCTAGTCACAGTACATCACTCGCTGACATAACCTGACAGCTCAATGTTAACTCAAACCCGCGTATAGACAGCAAGAATCCCGCTCTTGATAGGGTTCCCAGCTCGGCCACAACATCAGGTACCAAAAAGGTTGTATATTCACTACGGTGTTCCCGTAAACGCAATAGTAATACCGTAAGAATACGGTATTGGTACAGTATTCTTCCTATAATGGTAGTTAAATTCAATATTCATGACTAAATTCCGTAGCCCTATGGTAGGATTCCGCCCCGCTTTTAATACAGTAGTCTTCGTAGAGCCCCCCGTGATATGAACAAGCGTACATGTAGTACTAGCTAGTCCTGCCCCTCCACCCCCACCTACAAACGTCCTATAAACTTTTAAACTTTCCACTAGTATGTTTTGAGATAGTATTACGGACTCAACAGCTTCGGTGGTAGTATTCGAGTAGATTCTTACGTATACAGTAACGGATCGAGTTCTTGGCATAATAGTCTGAAGCTAAATCAATCTATAGTTGTTCACTCATGAACCTCTTTCTACTCCATCAACATCAATTCTATCCATCACCAAATTCCAATAAAAACATCTAATTTATCAACATCAATTACCTATATCCATCACTAACTTCCAATGAAAATCTCTAATTCATCACTGACTGAAAGGATGGAAACACTCAAGCCCGGTGTTGTTCTTGAGAAGATGAAAGCATTAAAGCCCAGCCTTTCCCTTGAGGAGTTGAAGGCTCTAAAGCCCGGTATTTCTCTCCCGAAGCTCAAATCACTCCAAAACATCTTCCAGCCAACGCCAACTCCTGTTGTCAAAGCCAGCAGCGGATCTGGAGCCAACTTCCAATGGCTTCCCGCAGACATCATCATCATCATCATGTTTGAAATCGAGGACGCTCAGGACCTCTACTCCTTCGTCCTCACCTCCCCCTTCATCTACAACCTATTCCCTCACCATAAAACCACCCTCCTCAACCGCTTTGCTCGCACCCTCCTCAGTGATTCCTGGGACGAGGGGGTCGAACTACTAATCTGGCAACGCAACACCGACCCCACCGACCATACCCCCAACTACACCTCCGTCATCCATGACCTCAGCTCCCCATTCGTCCTCCACGACCATGACCTCCGCAACCTCATCGCAAACCAGCGTTGGTTTGAGAACTGCCGCAACCTCTACATCAACACCTATCAGAAATCTATACAGCGTTCGTTCCGCCAATCCAAACGCACCTGGACATGGGGTAGGACCCGCCAGCTACACCCCCCCGCGCCGACACTCCGGCACTTCCTCGGCGCGGGGCCCGGCGAGCTGTTCCCTCAGAGACTATTCTACATCACTTGGCTACTCCAGTACCGGTTCCGCTGGGAGTGTTTGAAGGCGTTTGGGAGCCGCGCGCGTGCGGATCCCGTCGAGATGCTGGACACTTTCTTGATGTCCCGCACGATGCATTGCAGCGAGGAGTTTGATCAATTCGTCCATCTAGGGCCTAGGGGAAGTATCTGGGAGCGCGTATGCCTGTTTACCATCTGGAACCAGCCACCGCTGGTGAGAGATGAGGACCTGTGGGTGAGGCAGAAGGTACTCACGCATGTCGTTGCAAGGTTAGAGATGGAGAGGGAAGAGGGTGTCAATTTGCAGGAGTGGGCTGGGTCTGTGAGGGACCTGGTCGAGAATGTCAAAATGGATTTTGACAGGCTGGATCTGGAGACGGTGATGGAGATATATGAGCTCTACTGAGGCTTAATCGGCGGGTTTGCACTCTAGCTTAATTTGCTATCATTTTTTTCGAGGGCTGTTGCTATGTGTCTGTGAGTTCCCCCCCCCCCCCCCCTCACACACACCCCTCAACATCCAAGTGCATAGCTAACGAAGCCACGCATCAACTGTAGGATAATTTTCACACCTTTACAACTAGGACTATTGTTCCGTATCTTTGCATGCTAGGATTTAGCTCTCTTTGGGCGGTAATAACTGATTGGCTGATGGTGGAGGCAGTGAAAACGAGGAAGAAGAAATCTCCCTAATTACTCTTTGGGATATATAATATCTGCAAGATGAGGCTAGGTCTTCATCTTTGATAGATGCGTTATAATGTGTTTTGTACACATATGTAACCTCTTATAATAACTTACTAGTACTTGGTCTCTATGACAAAGTCCCTGCATGTAACTACACGCAGCTAGATATACAATCGCTATAGCGCAATTGAATTGAAAATCGAACACGCTCTAAACGGTGTCTGGGTATCATGCGTTGCTTGTTGTCGGATCTGGTGATCTACATGCACTGAGACCGACAACTAATCGATTTGGTGTCATAAATTATCACTCGGGTGTGGTAAACCTTATTTGAGCGACTACCATGAATAAACGTAATCTCCTTTTTAAGTCTCATAAGGCCTAACCTATGTGGCTTTTTTCGTGGGTCTAGGGCATATGCTGCTCTCTCTCTTCTGTAGAGATGCGGTATGGTCTAGCTGCGGGGCTCCTCGGGCGGGGGGTACCGTAGCGTCTTCAGAGAAGGTTATCAGCCCTCTTTCATCTTATTCTAACATATCCTCACCTACGTTCCTTAAATACGAAGCTCGAGAAATCCGACAGTATTTTCTATCTTATTGGGAGCCGTGGTCACGTAGTATCACTCGAGAGACTTGATCATGACTGATAAATCGATAAGTCGAATATTAAAAAGAAAAGAAAAGGAAGATAGAGGCAGAACAGATAAACCTAAACAGAGAAAAGTCAAAGAAAAGGAAGATCGAGAAACCACCACGACCGTGAATAAGAATAAGTCTGGAAAAGAAAAGAAAAAGGGAGATGAAAAATGAAGAGGTTCCTTAACGTTTATCAAAAAGCGGTCTTGGTGTATTTGATTTGTTGATTGTATATGAAGTTTGTTATTCTCGGAGTTAGTTTTGGGGCCTTGTTGGGGATTAGTCTCCGATCTATGGTTCCAATTTAGGTATGTCCATATTTAAGACCGCTTCTACTAGCTCATTCTTACTGACGGACCTGGCGTTGATAATACAGATCTCTATGGGGCGGGGGGTTCAACAAATCCTATGTCAATCATTGTGGGTGATAGTAGATCATAGTGAATCACTCGATGCGTAACCATAAAAAGACAGAAATTGTTATTGATTGATTGATTGATATCTCATACACAGAAATTGTTATTCATTATGTTCAATATGGGGGCAGAAAGAATAACGTGTACCAAAGGGGGGGGGGGGGGAATAACACTGAAATGAAAGAGAACTCGCCTATACAGATGTGGTGTTAGATGGATTAAACATGAAGGTTGGGAACTTCATAGTAGACTACAACAGACGGTAACTAACGAAGATTTCTGTATTAGATTTAGGGCTTGCACCTTAATTTCACCCCATTATCAGCACGTAGGTACAGAATTAATGATGTAAACAAAAAAAAACGTAGGTACAGTGCATGCAGTGTGAGATACAATGTGGCTAACTGGCGCCAAGATGTTCCCGAAAGGGTCAGGTTTACGTACTCCGGAATCTGTGAGGTAACCTCTCAACCATACCTATACAAAAGTTGTGCCCATCTCCCCCAACCGGCGGGGCCATTTTCACCGCCCCCCCCCCCGAATCACCGCCTAGACCGAGATTAATCCTCTAGCGAACCGACACCCCCCACCTGTTTGACGCTGACAAGAAAACTGTGGTAAGTCGCACACAGATAAGCGTCTCTGCCTTGTTGATTTTATCCTAGTTTTCACTTGGTCAAACAGCTAAGAACCTGGTAGAGTTTTGCTGACCTGGCATTGTATATACCCAGGTATATGTGATACAGTGATGACCGACCAATGTAAACACCAACCACAATGCAGTGCTCTGCTCGGTAACCCATGTTACACGGTATTTTCGGCGGTCTGTTTAGTAATCGTAATGAGGGATATAGGACACGACTTTTTGAATGCCTGGCCAGGCATGTGGGCCAATGTGCGAGAAAAGATATTGTCAACAGGTGTTGGGGCACTTACCATGGAAGTCCATAATCAACCCCTTAATCGCAGATTGGGTCTCATGCCGATTAAATTGATCAGCTATCCCCAGCCCTCCACGGCAGGAGAATCGGAAGCATAATCTAGAACTGCGATTGTTTTACATCGAGTGATATCACATGACTACATATTGCATGGGATGCATGTGAGTGATACATCAAAATGAGAAGTATCTAATTCGACAGGAGACTCTTTCCTCATCTAACCTTCCAAACTTCCCGGGATACAATAGCGACGGGTTCTGTCTTTTTGCACGAGGTGAAACCGATTGGCAAGGCGTCGGCGTTCAGCGATGGCACCTTAGTTGGTGAAAAATAATAGCACAAGCGTAGGTGCAATACATCCAATAGAGACATAAATTTCACCCACTACTGATCATGTGTTGTGTTTCGATATTCACTAGAGATAGCTATCATATCGCCGGTCAACAGGTCAAACCAGCAGGGTAGTGTTGCCAAGAACTAGCTACCACTTCGCTGGGTCTACAAAACACATACATACTCAACTTTTCAAAGCGGTTGGCGAGGGAACAAATGCAAGATCGAATCTTCTCGCCTTATGCAAGTGTGGGATATGTATGCGTATTAATTCCTTACGAGGTCCGAGCACATTGCTGATATGTGTTAAATGTTATATATGGACGTCTAATAAGAAATGACCTTGATCAAAGTCTACCCGCCTGGTTGGGTCGATGCTAGTGTTCCTTTTACCTTCTCCATGGGAATGTGATAGTAAGGGCTACAATTTATATTGGCCGAGACCAGCAGAGGTGTCGAAATAATCATTGTGGCTTGCATTAATAGTCTATTCTAGCCGTGGGGACGCTCAGCTCATGCCGTGATCCCGCTAACAGGACCCTTAATTGCCAAATGGGTATTGGACACAAATAGCGGTTAATAAGCACAACAACAATACTCCCAGACGATCGGATAATAAAAATCTACAATTTCAACTACGATGGATGACACTGGTTATCGGATTTGATGCATGCGGAACGCAATGTTTCATCTATGGCTTTTAGGTACAGTCATGACCGATACGGTAAATCGAATTAAAGGTTAAGGAAAATTAGAAAGACGATTTAATTATTAGGTCTTTGCGCAAAAGACTCCAGAGTCTTTTCCCGGTAACCTGATTGGTGCCAATCCTCCCATCAACCAATCACACAGGTAGAAAAAGACTCTCGAGTCTTTTGCGCAAAGGGCCTATTGACTTACGATGTCTGGGTTATGAAACACACCAACTAACTTTCTGTTTGAAGATCAGATAACGTCTTGCTCGATCCTTCCATGCTATGGCGGATCCCGGTAAAAGGTGGTATTGGAATCATTTGCAGATTCATATCATATTGGATCGTCGTTTTTAAGGTATCTCTACGCGTAGTACATGGTATGCTCGCGTAACTTTCCTGATAAGCTCTCACGGACCTGGGCCTCTCTCACTTCATATGTACTCTACATGTAGTCAATAAATAACCTGTATGGACCCCCGGTAATTTCCCAACTGATTGACTGACTCCAGAGGTAGTTATGTAACGTGTATGCACTCAAGCAGCCAACCATCTCTACGTCCACTAGAACTCAGTTTAAACGGGCACTCGCTATTCCCCTCAATGATGTAGGGGGGGGTAGGCATGTACAAGTAAGTACTCTACCTACCTCTGTTAAATCCTGCAACACCTACCTACCTGGGCCCTGAATGGAGCCGTATCGAATTTTTCTGAGTGATAATAATCATGGCCTGTAGATCCCTGTAGACTGTACTAATAATATAAATACTCGATACTCTAGCTAGATAGGTACATGTACTCTATTCTACGACTGAGCTCTGTGAGCACGTTGCGTGGCACCTCTTACCATGCCACATGCAACGTTATACGTGTGTAGTCACCACTTCTACTCTAACTATCCTGGCACTCCAGTACTGACTGAGCTTCAAATATAAAAAATCGTGCATCATTCTTCTATCTGAAGTCTACTGGCTGGAATAAGCGCCTTGAGGGATCCTCTTGTTCACTCATCGTCATGCTATGGAATGTCCCAATGATGCTATGTCCCTTGCATCGTGTAAAGTAACATCCCGTCGTCATTTCTACATACCTACTTGTCATCTGCCCCGGAGCTCTGCCAAAAACTGGACTCCAATTAAGCGCGGAGTACCTTCTCTGGATGGAGTATACCGGAAAAACCCATGTCGCACAAAAACAGTAAAAAAAGAAAAAAGAAAAAAGAAAAAAGCTGGGCGAAAACCTGAGAGCTCAGTTCAACCGAGGAACGCGTAAGTCAACGTAGGCTTAAGAACCCTCGATATGCATCCAAAGCATATCGATATATGCAGGCATCACACCAAAGCCAGCGGGGAGAAATTAAATACCGGGAAGCCCCGGGGGGGGGGCGGGGCGGGCAACGTGTTCATGAGTCGTGCACATGCTGCTCGCTTTCCTTTCCCCACATATGGCATGTATGGTATGAGCGCTGTAGCGAGCGAGCGTGGATGTTGGTGCGAAATGCATTAGGTGCTTTAAAGACTGATGGAGTACGCACAACACGGTTGGGAGCTGCATATACCGCATACTGTCTGTATGCTAGAGTGGGTTCTAGGGTGGGGACGAGAGAGAGCAACTATAGTATTGAGGATCTTGGGTTTGGTCTGTTCTGATTTAACACGCATGCGAGATTGTGGGGGGTCAGAGATTATGATTGGGAAATATTGTTTTAATTGAGAAACAACAGTTTAACCCTGCGATTCTAGCCAATTGAGCTTTATCACCGGCCCCCTTCTCCCCCAGCCCATCCTCCCGATAATAAAACAAAAGAAACGCCGTTTTGGCATCGTACCGTGATCTTCCCCTTCAAATCCTGGGGGTACCACATGATGAAAGAAAGGAAAAGCGACAAGGAAAAAAAATGCCACACCCTAAATACTCAAATAACCCATATCATATCAAAATCATACAACTCAAGCGTAATACCCTAGCGCGAGAGAAAAAAAAAGAGAAGAAACCCAAAAGCGATCGTAAAACATTATCCCAAATAAAAATTCACAAAACTCCACTTATGCGTAGCACCATATCAAACGGTCGTTGGCGTCGTCATATCGTTACATGCTCGTACACTATCGTATCATTGCCAGCCAAAGAAGGCCTCTTAGTGCTTGGTATTGACCAACTTCCCAAACGTCTGTCTGAATGAGAAGTTGTTGAAGAGCCATGCGGTGCTATGACGTCCACGGCTGAACTCGTGGAATTTCAGGGGTCTCCCCTGGGAATCAACAGACTCGGTACTCCTGCGGGAGCTGTTGGTTTGTACGTAGTGAAGCTGAGGGCGGTCGGTGTTTTGTGTCTGTCTCGTGACGAGAGGGGCGGACGAAGTGGCTATTGAGGGTGCCTCTTCTGAGATCTGGGGGAAGGTATCGACTGGGAACTCGCGGTCGGTGGAGTAGCCTGACAAAAGTGATGCTGGAGATCCCATGCCATTCGAGTCTGAGCGAGGTCTCTGAGTGTTGATGGGAGCAAGAGGCACTGGCTGAGCGGAGGTACCGGTAGAGGAGGTAGACATGATGATAATGGTTATCTTGTATGAAGAGGTGGAGGAAGACGTTTAAATTTTTCTTTCGAACTGGTTTCCTAAGATTGTGGAGATGGAGGAGCTGTCTGATGAGTAGTGAGTGATTGAGAGTAATGAGGAGGGGGGGAGGGCCTCGAGTTATATTCACATCACTTTCCTATGCAATAATGGAGGGGTGATGGTATTCGCTGTGGTACTTGCTCCCAAATGCCGGCCGTGACTTAAAAAATGCGACTTACATATGCGGGACTGGTCACACATCCCTCGAGCATGAATATTACTCTATTTTTATGGTTATCGCTGATAACATCCTATCACGGAACCCTTCTGGAAACAGCGAATAGATTAACTGAAAGGGTCTCTGGAGAGACCGGGTCCCTCGATCCCAAGGCGTAATACTGATTTTGCTAAAATGACAGGCATTGACAGCAATGTTTTGTATCCCAACTAAGGAATTCCAAGAACTGTGTTTGGGTGTGTGTTCTTTATTGAGGTCACTGGAAGAGAGGGACTCTACATACATATGCATGTCTGTCCACTTTTCTGGAGAAGGGGAGAGAGTGACTCACCGTGCAATCTATTCGTGCATATTGTATTTAGCTAGTCCCCATTCGACACAAGGCTGAAATCCACCAGCATTGCGACAAGCGTGACATCAGTACTTTCCCTAGCCAGGGTTCATGCCAGATAAAGTGTTGACTGGTAGTTATTTATTTGCTTTGTCGCTCCAAGCTGTGTATGTAATTGACCGACTTTCTGTCTGCGGCATGAACAGCTGGAACAGACAATTCAATGAAACCATTAGTTTGCAATCGGAAAAGGACTGAGGATCTGAGCAGAGAGTTCTAAATTGGATTTCATCATCATTTAGGTAGCAGAGAGTACTCTACTCGACGTATGTTCATGGATGCTAGGATACTAGGATCAAGCTTGTTAGTTACAGCGTGACAGTGCAGGAGCCGGGATAAGGACTTCTGACTCAACTCCGGATAATAGATAGGTTCAATTAATTTCTCCACAGCACGATATTAGAAATGAAACTAAAGGTATACTATAGTATTGTATAGCAGAGCCTCAAATCCTGCGCTCTAGCCGCGCCAGTGACTGGTTTTGCTGTACCGCAAAGGTCCGTTGGATAAGACCGGTCTGTTCTTACGGGTTCACGGCATAAGCCACAGAGAAATAGTGTGGCTTACGCTGCGAACCTCTGGTCTTATCCAACGGACTTTTGCGGTACTACGGTTGTAGGGGTAAGTCAGTAGGTACTGTCTATAGATGTACCCCCTACACCCGTAGTACCTACTTCCGTATATGTGTGAGCCTACATATACATGCAGCTTGTTGGTTTGTGCGATTTCCTTGCCAATGTGCGAGTTTTGTCCCGCAAGCTGCAAGTGCATGTAGAGTATGTATCTAGCGCCGTGAATTGATCGTAAGGGGCATTAATAGTTGTCGATTCAATTTTGTATCCTTCACGAGGGTTTCGATGAAGGCAGAGTCGTAGGCGCAGCTCTAAGCTAGGCCTGGACGTCCAGCATGCGCAGGTCCCGGGCAGACATTCCTAAAACGAAACAGTTCCACCTTGCACTGCTGCACATGCTGCTACTCTCGCAACTTATCAAAAACTGTAGCTGCCTTCGATCCCCTTCGTCTCCGACCAATTTTTCTGCTCCATCACTCTCGCATCTCTATTATAATTTGCGTCCAAATGTTTTTGATACGTTTGATATATAGACATCGAGTAAGAAGATCCCTGTGTACTTCACCGGTTCTTGCCTTAGGCAATCATGCAGTAATTCGGCTACCCGTAGATTTTATGACACGCTGCAGACCTAGTGTTTTTAAACGGGTCCTGATTCATCGACGGTGACACTAACATTACCGTTGGATAGAGAATTGTGTATTACCGAGAGTCCGAGATAGCGATGCACTGGTACCGAAGCCAGAAACTGAAGTAATAGACCGATTGGGCCGGGGTTGCTCAATCAGAAGGAAAGGATGTCTACAATACTCGTGCTCCAGCGAGTTTATTTCCTTTCTCTTTGCTTACAATGTGTAGCAATAATTCCTTTTTAGATACCAGAGCTAGAATGCCTGGTGGATCCTGCCTGACTGTGGCTATTCACTCTATATCAGGGAAATTATGAAGCCTGAGTAGAACACCGCAAAAACTCCCCTTCACGATTGGTTGAAGGGCGTAGATCAGGTCTGCTTATAGCAATTTTGATAGAATGGCGGCATACCTATTCTCCTCTGGAGAGCCTATTCAAGAATAACTTCCCTCAACCTGCATGCATCACTCAACTTGATGAGCCCATGTGATCTGTATTATCTATGCTATCGCCCAAACGACCGAGGCCTTATGTAAGTAATATGCAGTCAAGATACTAATACATGAGATGTTTCAATTTCATAGCGTTTTTGAACACGACTAATATTGCATACACCCAAAAGAACCGCCAAGACTACATTTTTGTATGGCATGTAATAGCGGTTGTGTTCAGAAACGCTATGAAGTTGCGAGTACCTATTGCAGTTTTTCAGCCCCAAGTACCGAGGTAGACATCAGCGCAGCATGCCAAGGCTAACGCGCTCAGTTCTTTACCCAGATTCGGATCGGGCTTAAGGATAATCCGATTGTTCCTTCATTCAGTGTGCATCATCTCTGCTGGGAATACCGAGAATGGCAACTCTTGAGGTTGTGGGGAGCAAGATTTTTTCAATCCTGCCTGAAACAATTTTTTTTATGCATTTCCGGGTAAAAGAGATGCAGTTGGAAAGATAATTACCGCCCCTAGGTAAATTTTATGGACAATGGGTTTCCATCTCGTGTCGTGCGGCTATCAGTAGATATCAAGAAGTGACAAGTTTTATTCCTCCGTATTTAGGTGGGGGGTGTGGGTCGTACACAGTAGGATAGGCAGATAAAAAAATACTCCGTAAACAATTACTCATAGGTTCAAACGTGCTGGACATATAGTCATGAGTTGTCATCTGGTATATGCAGCAGGTGCGTTGTTGAAACTATGATTCTGATACTCCTTCGGTTTTGAAATCCGTTAATTACTTTTTATTCAAGTGTGACGGTACCTATTGCGTGCGTGTTCAGCCGCCTGTATTGACTACAAGTCGCCGCATTGGAAAACCGAGTACGAGTGAATCTTGGTTAGGTAAATATAGAATCAGTCGTGAGTCCCATGAGTAGAAAGAAGCGTGTCATACACATTTAGGTATTACCTAGCATCGTGCTGTACTCTAGCTTGGAAGTGGGAGGTCGGATCTTTAATACCGAGTGATACCGCGTGAATTAAACACCACAGTCGTTCGTTTGGAGTAGTAATAGAGCCAATTAATGAAATGTAAGCTAAGTTACCCCGGAAAGACGTCGACCCTGGAATGGTTCATTGTAACGTTAAGGGTCTGATATGTACAACACACCACGTTAGTAAGTGTTCTTCTCAGCGTACCTCCACGCCTTGTCTACCCAAGGATTCATCTACAGGTACATGTGCGTATCCAAGGGATCATCCACCTTCACATGTGGTGCATGCTCGCCGGCCGTGCTAGTTCGGTCTATTATCCGGATTCAGCACAGACTCGGAGTTCATGCTTGAAGCAGGTTGAGATATTATATCGTTTTGTGTTTCATGATCATGATCCAGGGCGGACCATGCGTATATATACGGCACTCTTACGACTAGCGTCTTATCTGCTGATGCCCGATAAAATTGAAGAGTTCCCATCATCAGAAGAAACACAGGGGCGTCAGTGCTGGGCTAGAATAATATCATCTGGTGGGTTCTGGGCTTCCTAAGAGGAAGTTTAAATAGGTGTACCTATGTATTCACAATCAGTTTGACAAGATCTGGGGAAGTCAGCGTAATCTGAATTGCACTCTCGCTAGAGGGGAAGTCGTAATCTGAGTTGCACTCTCGCCAGAGGGCAGAACAACATCATGTTAATTTTAAGTCTGTAAGACATGCCCTCCCGGCGTTCAGCCTTGTGTCCCTTCCCTTCCTGATGCAAATGCAGGGCCGCTGAGAACACAAGGCTAGCTCAGAAGTAAGCTTTTGCTTATTACAACACCTTTGCGCATCCCATCGGTTCAACTGCATGATCGGTGAACAGCGCCCCTGCATTACCCCACATTTCGGTATGTAGGAAAATATGCTCATCTGGCCCCATTGGTTCGCCTTTGCCTGGTTCGTCAGGTGGCGTTCATCAATCTACCAAATGGGTTTAACTGCATACAATGTACTTCTACATGCCTGAATCTTATAAGATACATGTAACCAGATGGTGTGGTGTACTTTCAACTACGTGTATTTACGCACTCAGGATTTTTTTTCTAGCTAAATGCATAAACCTCGTACTGAGAAAAGCAAAGAAACTTGTTTTCACTCCAAGACTAGCTAGTTTAACTAAAAACAAGGTATCGGATACCATCAGAAGGTTCATCCAGGATTGGACTACAATTTGCATATTCGGAGGTGAAAACCCTGCCAGCCAAGAAACAATGGCCCCAACGGAAAGGGATCGGCCGCATCAGTATCGCCGGTCATACAAGAAGGCAAGAAACGTCATGAACCCTATCCTCCTCAAAAACGAGTGGCTATTGGTGATAACTCTTCTTAGGATCAATTGTAACTGGTTTGTGGTTATTGTAACCTAGCGAATTGCATCAGCCGTTTACGAAACCGCTTACCATATCCTTTGTCGAACACCTGCTAAGTGAGTGTAATTAGGGTATGAATTGTTTCTGCAGCTGTAAGAGGACTCGGAACCTCAATAGGGAGTAAGTCTACAATATACGCACATGTAATATAATATATGATAGGTATTTATCGAAGTACCGACATGTGCACGGAATTAAAAGGCGGCCCTCCATTCTCCCGTCCGTCCAGTAACGAATTAGGAAGCTTAAAAACACCACCTGCGTACCCATGTGCTCTGAATGTGAAGCGACGGCCAGAGATACTGACGCCGGCTTTCCAACTTTGAAACTGAGGTTACGTTACATCAACATCTGCCAGAGATGCCACAGCACCCATTAGAGTAGAGACCACTGGTCATCCACGGCTACATCTATCGCTATGTTTGGCACGCATTAGATCCAGACCACGAATTTATCAACCCAACCGTATTCCTTCAGCTATCAATTACTTATGATCCCCCACACAATAGAGAGCGGATTGATTGATTGCAAGCTTGTCAAGGGAGGTAAGGGATCTGTGCGGAGACGCCTCACTATTATCGGGGTCATCGTTTTAATAACTTACAGGGGATCGATAACTACATGTACCCAGGGGTCCCTAAAAGTGATGCAACGGCTTGGGATTGCACTGTTAGGTGAGGCTTTGGTAAATTCACAACCACCTTGATTTCTTTTATTTAAGTATGATCGATGAGTTCTTTATACTGATCTGTTTACTCTGTATACCATATATTATTGCTTCACTTGGGCTACAATTGGGCCGCACGCGCATGTGGTTGAAATTGTGAGTGGTAAATCGAGTCGTTGCCTATAGCTATGTAGGTACATGTAAAAGTATATGCATGATACACTAGGCCTACACGCCCGCGCAGACAACTTAACTTAGGCGGGGAATAACAAGTCTCCAGGAATATATCGAGGCAGCCTATTACTCGGTATCCCTCCTCATCCAGGTCTCCGGGCACTGTTATTGTTCGTATATTTCTTCCATTGGTTGTTACCTCTATGCATCCTACGTAACGTACACAATCCCTGAAGAGATTTATTCTCGCTTCATAGGCTCTCACTCGTCCAACGCTAACCTAAGAAGGGGATCCCTGCAAGTATGAGCGAAGTCATATATTGCATTTATTTTTGGTATCGACCCCCCCCCCCCCCACTGATAGACACATAGCTAAGGAAATAGACCCACCTGCCCCATAAGCCCGAAGTAAAAGACATAAAGAAAAGCAGAAAAAGGTATAAATGCCAAGCTAATAATATGTTCACATTCAGAGCAAAAAAAAAAGGAAAAAAAAAAGCCTCGTTTGACCCGAGAGAAATGAGAAAAACACAAGAGGATATCAATCTCGCCATACAAAAGAAACCCATTCCCTCATTAGTCGTAAGATTGTCAGCTAATTAAACTCTGCTGCTGCCAATGCTATCCATGCTCGACAGGCTCCCCTCACTCCCCTTCCTGTATCCCTTACCACCCCTCACCATCTCTCTGCTACCGCCATGGACAATTGCCCTGCTTCCAACGGGCACCAAGTGGCCAACTGGCACACCACTGCCGTAGGTTCCGCCCGCACCACCTCCATTGCGCTCAATCGGGCCCTGCGACCTTCCGGCCAAGATATTCTCCATTGGCAACGGGTGAGCATAGCTCTTATTACCCTTCGCCATCCCAAGCTGGCTCTGGTCGATGCTGTCATCGTCACTATCCGTTTCACTCTCGGTTTCACTCTCTGACGAGGTATCTGAGCTTGTATACTCCTCCTCGGGCGTCGGGATTCTCCTTGGCTGCGGGGGGGGCTTCTGGGGTTTGTGTGTCCGTGTTGACTTGACTCGACCAGCCCTACTCGCAGGCGCCGCCGCTGCCGCCCTCGACTTTGAATGCCGCACCTTTGCCGGGTGGCGCACTGTCGTCTCACCGCGACTTAGGTCCGGATAACCCGAGAGGTCCGAGTCCTCCGGCTTCCAGCCTCTGGGTCGTGCAGGCTCCTGCTTATCAACAAAGCTGTGCGGATTGCTGACCTGCCGCATCTCCTTTTCGCGCATAACTACCGTGTCGTTATCGTTTAGACCACCGCCGCGCAACCGTCCCCAGATGCTGCCCTCGCCCGTACCCCACACCGACGTCTTCTTCTTCCCCATCGGGCGGGGTCCAAATGTCTTGTGGACGTGCGACTTGGTGTACGTAGTGTCGAGCTCGCCGAGGACGACCGTTCGCGCGCCAGCAGTGCTACCACCAGCGCGGCGTGTTGATCCGTCAGAGAAGACAGTGATTGCGTCGTCGGGGCGTTCACCGGGACGACGCAGGACAGAGGATTTGTAGTCTTCCCAATCGGTGGGCTTCCATATGAAGCCGCCCTTCATGACGAAGAGCCAAATGGCTAGGAGGCCGATTGAGGCGCCGAGGAGCGAGAAGATGACGAGCACACCAGCGCTCATGGATTTGGGATGGACATAGGGACTACTGCGTGGTTCGAGACCGGAGCGGGGAGCTAGATCGGAACGGGCCGAGAGAGGACTGTCGTTTGAGAGGAGATCGTGGAATGCCGAAAGGGCCCGGGCGGCGAGATTGGAGACATCGTCATCGACACGGGCCATAAGCTGAGAGAGGGAGCCATCGGGGCTACGACCGGATAGGGTGGAGAGTACAGGTGCCATGATTGGCTCGGAATGTAGCTAGGGGGGGTATGGGAGGGGCACTTGTCTTAGGTACGTGAAAGAGTTCGATCGTTATCGTGATATCGTGAAGAATGGGGAATGGGTGGTAGGGTGGTGTATGAAGTTGAAGGTTTCTGGTGGGGGGGGGGGGGGAATGCAGACGTTGATGCTCCTACTCCTCCTTTTTTTTTTCCCCTCGTGTGTGCTCGTGTTTTCGTCAAATGCAGGAGGTTGGTTAGATGGATGAATGGAGGGATGTGCCGATGTGTCGATGTGTGCCGATTTGTTTGTTGATGGTTGCTGGGGTTACGAAGGTAACGTTGGTACCACTTGGCAGGGGTGTGGATATATCGCATATAGAAATAGGAACGAATAACCTACATTTAGGTACTCTATGTAATTCTCTATGGATACAATTCCCTATTGAGCCTCAAGAAAGCAAGGGAGAAGGAAAAGAGGGAAGTATCGATCCACTGACACTGAGCTGCATGAACTTTACCCTGGGCTAAAGGCACGTTCTTCGATTGTGACCCTATGTATCTAAGACCTGGTCTTCCCTTCCCCTCCTCCCCCCCTCGCATCCACCTATCAGATTGTATGTACCTACCAGAGTACGCGATATAGGATACAGGGCCCTTTAATGAATGACGTCTGGAGGAGGGGCAATTTAAAACACCACGGCCACACCGTCACTCGGTACCGAGATCCTGTCCAAGGGCGGTTTGTGTGCGTGTGCTACCTAGTCTGCTCCACCATGCCCTGCCAGCTAGCTACGTCAATGCAGGGCCCACGAGGACGCCCCGTTCTGAAACCTAAAGCCTGAGGCTCAAAGGTTATGCAATCAGTATTTGTGAATCGTGAGGGCCGCCCGCCCCCATATGCGAACCTCGAGAGAAGAGTTGTGGCGATACAGCGTGACGGACGCCGTGACAGCGACGGCCACGATAACGTGCATTTAATTTAATCTGAAGTAGCAGACACTGTGACCTGGGAAGGAGTTCCTCTCACGTTGCTGGTAGCTACTAAGCCAACATGATACATCACTCTACATGCCCTGCTGAGCTAGAGTCTAGAAGAGGGCCTCATGCAAGGGCTGCCACAGTTGCCTGCTCATGATATCAAGCATTTCAGAAATACCAGGCAGCTTCCATAAATCTTTTTCTAAAAAAAAAAAAAAAAAAAAAGCTGCATAATATATATATTTAAAAAAAAAGAAAGCAAAGCAAGGAAAAAAAGAAAGAAAAAAAACCAAAAGCTCCATAACGCCAGTGGTAGCTAGCTACATTTACGTCTACAGATACTTCTTCGCGGCATTGCGGATGCGCGCGTCAAAGACGAGACTCACAATGCGCATGTCAACCTCGTAGAACGGGTTCATGAGCGTCTTTGTGTACAGCTCGTACGCATCCGTGAAGAACTGGCGAATGGCGTCATCGGCTTTGGTGTCGTGGAGGAGGAGGAACTTGATATCTGTTCCGTTATACGCACAATGCCATCGTCAGCCCCTGCTGCGCATTGTGCAGCTACAACGTATGTAGCTGGTTCTGGATGGCTGCTGTATATAGACAGACACAAAAACCAAGAAAGAAAAGAAAGGAAAAAAGAAAAGAGGAGGGAGGAGGGGCCCATACTGCCAGCGGTCAGGAAGCACGACACAAACAGGTTGTTGAAGCGGTCAACGCACTTCATGTACATGGTGCTACTCGCCCACTGCACCTCCTCGATGATGTCGAGCGACGAGTGCACAATGAACTGGTTCATTGGGCGCTGCTCCTCACGGAACTACTTTCTCCCTCCCCCACCTTCGAGTTAGCATCAGCGGCCACCCCTTCTCTCCTCTCCTGTAGTAGGTAGAACGTACACGCGCGACCCCATCTCCGCCTTGCTTGGAGGTGCCGAACTCGGCTTCGTAGAGCGGGTTATCCTTGGTACCGACGATGGCGAAGTAGAAACTCATCTTTGAACTATTCTTGCCCGTGCCGTGCCGTGCTGTGGTGTATGCAAGCTCTCTCTCGCGGTTGCGATAGATACTGATACAGAGCCGACTCTAGATCTGATAAAACCTGCTGAGTCAGCCACTACCGGGCATGGCAGGGTGGGGGGAAGAACCTGGCCGACGACCGAACCATCCGATTCTTGTCCTAATCGAACCACAATCGCCAATTCCGATCAACATCATCGCAACTTTCCCACATCTCCACTCTTAGCAGAACACACAGCACATATTCCTCTCGCAATGGCGTACGCATTACCCCTCCCCCCACCCCCAGCTGCAGGAGGAGGATGGAAGGAGTGGAAAGTGGGCTAATTAGATGGGGAGGGGAAAATAGTTTTATCAACCGCGTCAACCGCGTTCAGCACTACCAGCGCCTCTTCCAGAACGGCGATGGGTGGCGCCAGTGGGTTAAGGTTTGTGTTCACTTTTTTCCTCCGCCTCTGAGCGTGGGCTAATGGATGGTTGTGGGTGCGTGGAATAGACCCCCAAGAGCAAGTACTTGCTCACTCCCTACTTCATGATCTTGGGCCTCGGTGTCAGCGGCAGTGTGTGGGGAATGTCGAGGATGGTCGCCGTAAGTTGTCCCACTATCGAGCTTTTTGGGGGAGTGTGTATTGTTAGGTGGGATGGCGGGGTGGGATGTGGGATGTTAAGGAGGGAAAGGGTGCTGAGTGCTAATTATGTGTTGGCGTATAGGGAAAAAAGACCTTTTTTTAAATGACGGTAGAAGGGGCGTAGGAGGAAGAAGGGGCGCTCTTTGTATAGCAGATAGTGAGTGAATAGAGGCGGTTTTTAAGTCCCGTACTATGTAAATGATCTGATATAATTCTTTTTGCGCTTGTGACTGTAGTGCCACAGAACGGAGTGGGATAGATATTGAAATTAGATTCGCGGATGGGGTTCGGTTCTGGAAACGGGGTGTTTACAGGTGCCATAAAAGAACATGGACCTTAATAAAGTCTTGGGAAAGTATAGAGAGTATGGGGGTTTCTTTTTCGGTTTTGGATAGACCAAGAAACTGAAACAGATTAGTTTCTATTAGTGATTTGAGTATATAAACCGTAATAAGGTCTCAAATATAGTTTTCTTTTTCCTTTTAACCCGCTTGCTACTGCTAGGGAGTTTGGTCATTCTGGGTGTGTTAGGTATCTATAGAGGATATTCTCGTTCACACTGGACATTCCACATTGTGCTCCCAAAACATTCTGTTTGTGGCATCTGCTGTTGTTGAAGCTGGATGCATTGACCATGTCTCTGGCACACGCAATTTTAGCTGATGGCCACAGCGTTGAAGTTGAGTTTGGTTGCGACATCGGTCTCCAGTGGAGATCACCTTCCCAATCTAGTAATCACTTGGCACAAAACTACCCGAAGATTGCCAAGATAGTAAGTTTATACCAAGACACCAACCATCAATGGTAATGTATTCCCAATCGGGTAATTATTGACCTAAAAGGTATTTGATGTGTGATGTTTGGTTGGCCTCTCACCAAAAACGCAACTTTTAGAAATTCAATAGCTCAACAACCACAACAGATAAAATTAATTGGGATCTGTTACAGTGCTATTGACTACTTTCTATATCATCCTAGAGATCTATTCTAATTTTAATGTGTTGTGGTGGTTGGCCATTAAGCCTCAAAGTTAGGCAACTTTGATACTCCGTCCCCAACCATAGCGCCACAGATACTCTCACTCGGTTAAGTTTCCACATGTGGGGGTTGGCGGCTCAACACTTTCCCCGGTTAAAACTGTAACCTGGGGAAAGGACAGACCTCACCTCCTGGTTAGAGCGATACCTGGGCGGAATCCCTGTTAATAGATTCTTCTATCTTCCACCTTTCTGTTCAACTAACCCAACCATTTCCCGTTCTCCTTCTCTCCTTCTGCTCTTCGTTCCTCTTTCTTCCTTCTCCTTGATAGAGGCCCTCCTTCTTAGGCTTTTTGTAATTGGGATATTTTAATCATGGCGGAATTCATTAATTCATTCTTTGGAGGTGAAAAGAATCAGGCTCCTGTGGCTGCGTCTGATGATGGTATGTTTGAATCCTTACTTCAGCGGTCCCATCTCATGGGGCCGTATTCTACTTCAATTCGTTCTTGATTTGCTTTGTAGATAGCAATAGCTAACCCCACATTAGACTTCGCAGACTTCGCAACCCCATCTGTGGCAACGCCCTCCCCCGTTGCTGCCGCATCTGTGTCCCCTCTATCATCAATTGCGTCCTCGCCAACCGGTCTCCCAGTATCTACTGGCCCTTGGTACGCAGTGTGGGAGCGTGCTGAGCTGAGCGACTTCAAGTTTGAAGGCTACGTAGGGCTCCTTTTGCTCTTCGTCATCGGTACTCATGTCTGGGGTACCCGTCGCAACCGAGCGATCGCAAAGAAATTTATTTCTTCTGTCACACCGGTCTTGACGCAAGAGTTCGCATTTGTTGGCTTTGATTCGCTTGGGAGGGCAAACACCCTCAACACAAGCCCTCTTAGTGAAATAGGTGTCGAGAAGGAATTCAACCCTGAATTGGCCATCAAGGAAAACCACGCACTTGAGTTCATCTCGTATGCTTCCGGACGCCAGAACATTGCCTTTATGCATACTACTCTCACTCTTCAGCGCCGTAACAACCCCGTTGCCTGGATCGGCGAAAACTTGTTCTCATTCTTCCTCGATAGCGTTCCTGCCCCGGCTGACACTGCTACCATCACAATCTCACCCTTCGATGGACAGGATGCCGGGAAGCAGGGCGGTGGACACAACAGCAAATTTGACAATTTCGTCTGGGCCCTCGTAAACAAGCGTGACATGAAGAGATGGCGCAACGAGCGTTATGATCTTTCTTTGACAACTACCAAAGACTGGGAAGGCCTTCCGAGCTGGCTTGCGGTCATGAGCGAGAGCAAGGAGATTGGCGATACCGTTTTGTTCAAGGAGCTGAAGGACGCAGTTACCGAATGCCAGGATGTTTTGGAGTACTTGATCGTCACCGACCAGCCTGTTGACAAGCCCATGGAGTAAGATCCCCCCATAATGTCCCTTCAGGATCTTTGGCCTAACAATATCTATAGACTCAAGGAAACTGTCCCAAAGAAGCGTATCACCCTCAAACTCACTCTTCCCTCCTCTGAGAAGTCTGCTGCCGCCGTACCTGCACTTTTGTCTGCTTTCATCCGTCTCGTTGATCATCTTGTCCTCACCGCCCACTTCCGCCCCGAGGTTCTCCGAAAGGTCAAGTCCGTTCGTGAGGAGGAGATCCGCAAGCTTCAGAAGATCGCTGATGAGGGAAAGGCCGAGGAGCGCATGATGAAGCGTGATGAGGAAAAGAAAAGGGAACGTGAGGAGAAGCTGAGGAGTATGAGCGCCGAGGACCAAAAGAAGTTCCTTGAGAAGGAGCGTGAGAAGGAGGGAAGGAAGGCTGCCAAGAGGCAAATGAAGAAGGCTTAAAACACCATACCTAGCCCTTTTTCCGGCATACTTTTTATTTATTGGGATGGTATCGACGTTATTGCTTGTCTTGTAGCTTATCGGCTTGCTCGTGACATCTTCTGTGCGTAATCTTGTTCATCTTTTACTCGGGGTTGGGATGTGAATGAAGTTTTATGTGAGCGGAGTGGATGGAATGACTCTTACGAAAAAAAAACTGGGGAAAAATTAGCTTGGTAGTCTACATAATGATAAAAGTTAAAGTAACTCTTCTTCGTTCATCTGTGTCTGTTCCTGCCCTTGTGTTGCATACATCTAGTAGGTGAAGATTGAAGTGGCCGTTGACTTTAGATTGATGTATGCTTAGCTACATGTAGGTAACTACCCGCTGAGCCGTCAAATACATGTATGTAGTGTATGCTATTTGGTTGACCCACACTCTCTTGCCCTCAATCCGTATCTAGAATCGGTGGACGACCTCCGAGCTCGTACCGTGCCCTATAAATGCGCAGGATATCACAACTCACTCATCCTTTATCAACTACACCATCAGTAAATGCTAACGTAAAAGCGGCGGTAAAGACAGTTTTTACTATCAATGCGGGGAACGCAAGTAGAAAGAGATATGGCGGTTGGGGGTACATACTGATGGATTAGGGAATAGGCTCCTAAATAGGAGATGCGATTATTTTAAAAAGGTAGTGAATTGATTCTATGATAGATTATCCAAAGTGGATATCGTCTTTCCTTTATAGTAATCGAAACAAAGAAAAATGACTGTATACGGAAAGAAACGTCTATAAAGAGAAAATAAAGAGGGCATCATCCCGATAAGGAAATAAAAGGTATCTGAAGCCAGTCAGCCGGTTGAAAGGACTGCCATACCGTAGTATATATGCGTAGTCAGCTCTAGGTGTGAGTTTTTGGTCTCGACGGGTATAAGCCCCGGCCCTCCGTGCGCCTCTGCCCTGGGTAGGGTTGTTTTCGCTTGAGTGCACGTTGTTACCCCCCGTAAGGCCCTAAACTGTATACAGTATTGCGCTAATGCTCCGCGAGTGATATTCGGTGTTTGGATTACCCGGAATTGGGTGAAGGATCGAGGGTCTGCATATTATGGATATGTACTTGGGGTGAAATTAAGTATTGTCCCAACCGCGCTGGCAACCATGCTATCGCGAGAGACAATACTTAATTTCACCGCAAGTAGAGTATACGTGGAATATATGATGCTAGATAATATTTACAGGGAGGGTTTTTGGCTTTGTCGGTTGGTTTGAAATAATATAGGCTTGGTTGGGAAGAAATAACATATTGAGAGTTTTTTTACCTTCTTTCTTGTGCGCATGGCTAAGAAGAAAGAAAGAGGGAAGGGATCTTTTGTTGTGATTTTAATTGGGGTCGGGTGTGCAGAAGTCCATGCATGTGGATTAGATAAATTCACCATTACGGTGTCATAGTCACAATTGACGGCCAAGTATGTATATATATAAAGAATCGTATAGGAATATGATGAGATAGAAACGGAAACAAAAAGATCTTTAGTTACCAGTACCCAAGAACTATATCCGTCAAGTCGTCCATCGCGCTCGTTGTGTTCTGATTTGGTTTTCGTGAGGGATTGAAGTTGCTGTGCAGACATATATAGAGGGCCGGGGCGCTGGCCGAGCGCGCTGGTGCGTGGGCAATTGAACCAAATTTCCCGGGATAGTGCAAAACATGGTCGGCTCTGTTTTAGTAATTGAATGAGGTATCTTCCAATGATTCTTGAAAACGACTGTTAGAATTCCTCCAAGATAAAATCTGGGGTTTAAGGGTCTAGTTGGTTACCTTGAATAGATTTTAAAATTCGGGAATTTCCACAAGAACTTGCAGCTTCGAGGGCTGTCAGACCATTATATGATCCAGCTTCAGCGTCCGCGTCGGCCCCACGTTCCAATAATAGCATGACGATTTCCTCATGTCCACCTTCTGCAGCCGCCTGTAGCGCTGTTCTGCCGTTTTCTGTTGCTGCTGCGGCATTCACATCGGCATCACTATCCAACAAAAGCGCCACGACGGGTACGTGTCCCGCCCCAGCAGCTGCTTGTAGCGCTGTTCGGCCCCCATTTTCTGCGGCTGGTTCGTTCGCGTTGGCCTTCTTTCCCAAGAGAAGTTGAACGGCACTGATGTGACCAGTCTCTGCTGCGGCTTGCAAGACTGTTCGGGCTTTATCGCGTTGGTTTTCCAGAAGAATCTCGACCATATCGAAGCGTTCAGTGCTCAAAAGCCATTCCAGAACTGTCTGATCGTGCGTAGAGATACGAACATCAGTGTCCATTCTGTAGCACAAAAGTAATCTCATTGTTTCGAGATATCCGGCCTCTGCTACTGCTTCGAACAACTGTCGTCGAGCTGTTGGCCCAAGCATTTCGTGGACCCGAGATTGCAGGAGCATAGTGACAGCTGCGTTATATCCTCCTCTTACGGATTTGATCAACAGTGATGGTAACATGTTCTCTGGCGTGTTTAGCAGACATTGCTTGATGTCTGCCTTATAGACCTTTCTCAATAGTAGGTCTTCTTTCCTCGCCGAATCTAGATGCACCCCAATCTTCAAGAACTCGTCTTCTAGAGTCCGAAGCCAGTGATCGCTATATCCTTGAAGCCATGGATCTTTGAGGGCACTGTCTGCAGTCCCCCGTTTTTCCGGAACTGCAATCAAAAGCTTTGTGATAAATATTACCCCCTCTTTACTCACACCGGGATTTTCTAGTGATTGAGTTGGAAAATCTATAGCCCCTTTGCAGTACTCGATAAGCGATTTCATGTCAATTATAGACTGTTCGCCTGGTTCCACTATACAACTATATATTCCTGTCCCGTCGTTGATCTCCAGCTCATGAAACGGCTTGAGCGAGGTAAACATTTCATAGACCATGCAACCTAATGACCATATGTCAAGCGCATAGGTATACATATTTCGTCCCGGAAATATCCCCAAGAGTTCGGGAGCAAGATAGCCATCTGTTCCGCATCTGGTTCGTAGGAAAGTATCTTTCGTCCGCTTGGATACCCCAAAGTCGGAGATCTTAACCCAAATAGGGTTCCTTGAGGCCATTAGGATATTCTATCAAGTATTTAAATCAGTGTCTGCGCAACTAGTATCGTCCAAAGTCCGCTGTCTTAGCTCTCCTGTATATAAGACAATGGAATATGAACGATCTTAAGTATATATTATGGATAATTGGGAGTAAGATCACCTCAGGTTTCAGGTCACGGTGGCAAATTCCCTTTCTGTGGATAACACTTAGTCCCTCTAAAATTTGTTTTGTGATTTCCTTCACTTCGTACTCCATGAGCGTCTTTTGGCTCTTGATATATTCTGCTAGGTTCCCGTGCTCAATATATTCCATTGCAAGGAATATATTGTCCCTGTTTTCGTACCAGCCGAAAAGTTGTACAAATAAGTGGGCGTGCTAAATTGTTGTATCAAATTAGTAATTTGTCAGTGTGAAAATGTATGAAATAGTAAACAAATAGAATTTTGCCCCTTTGGCACCTGCACACAGATTCTTCCGGGACGCTTACCTCTCTCAGTTTAATTAAAGCCAATAGCTCTCTAGTGAAATCCGGCTTTAACCGTCGGCGCAGTTGTTTGACGGCCCTAAGTTCCGTTGGAGTCTCGCCCCTCTCGAGCCAAACTTCACCACTTGCCCCAGACCCAATGATACTCAGACGCCTCCATGTCGATGTTATCAAAGCTCTCTTACTACTTGCATCTTCCCATATATACGTCCTGTGCACTACATGATCATCATGGAAGTCGGTTTCTAACTTGTAAGACTCAAATCTCCCGGAAGGAGGCTTCCTAAGGGCACTAGCCGGGAAGCTCGGTGAACTCTTGGGCATTTCTGCCTCCTGCTTTGGGCTGGGGGTGTTGTTTGTAGCTTCTTGTTCGAATCTGAGATTACTAGTTTGTTCATGTTCGTGCCTATTTTCCAGACCAGGACTTAGCGCTAGCCATCGATCTTCCACCGTCTTGATGGCGCTGTTATACACAACGGGGAAGGGATCGGGTGGCAGATGTTCGATGCCTCTCTGTAACAGATCATTGATTATAAAGGATGGTGGAGTAGGTATGTAATTGTGGGGCGGTTGTATGTGGAGATAGTTTGGGAGATCAGTTAGTTTCTTGAGATCTACTGGCAAGATTGAAATCAAGTGGTCTGCACTGGGGAACATCAAGCCGGAGTAATTGCTGCTTGGCCGGTGGTAAGCTCGCTCTAGGTGAATATGCCGTCAAAGGGTCTTTGATATTGATGCTAGGAAGAGGTAGATACTACAAGTAGCTATCGGAGTCGATAGAGCCTCTTGTTCGTCGTGGTGAGCTGGCTCGAGCCCCGCATGAGTGCGACAGGCTGGGGGACACTCGTATTGATTTGCTGTAAAAGGCAACTTCGACGACTGTGTAACCGTCCGCTGTGACGAATTACTGCGGTAGGACCTGCCAAGAGTTCCTATCGAAAGTCATCAGAACATTTCCAAGATCTCATTCTATCAACACCTTCAATCTATATGCTATTTGGGGTACAAATCTGACTGTGCAGAGATAACCTTCAGCGGGCAGCAGTAAAATTGAGGACCAAATTTTAGCCTCTTAAGATTTTTAGGGCACATAGTTGATATAAGTCCAAGGTGGGGCCAACTTGGCACTCCAGGCCAACTAGAAGAGCAGTTCTGATCACTTACCCTCACACCCAAGTACATTACATGTAAGTATGTATACAGTCAACTCGAGTAAAATAACTCCAGGACCCTGATTTTAATTACGCCGCTGTTAAAAGTAACCTAAGGGCCCGTTTGCAGTTGGCAACAGGCCAAAACGGAGTTTTCACCCTTGTAAACTCCGTTTCAGCGGTCGTTTTGTTAGCCTTGGAGACCCCGTTTTGTCCTGCTCGCGATAGCAACCACCGACCTCACTCTTTCCCACGGGTCCACCAACCACCATCATTGCCATGGGGGGTATAATTGTCTTAGGGCGTAGGGGTGACTGTGACTTTAATACACTCAGATCTAACTAGTGGTTGTGGTTCTGTATGGTTTTATATTTAAGTCTGGTGGGCTGTAGTACTTAAGCTTAAGCTTGCATGTATGCTTTACAGGTATACATACATGAGCTCAGCGTAATGACGAATAAGCGAATAATCACTTGGAATACTACACAAGCCCAGTATCTAGCTATGGAGCGGTGAATGTGCCAAAAGTAATTTCACCACTGATGGTAAAATAGCTACCACCGGTGGTATAAGCACTGAATTTCAGTCCTTGTGCTAGTACAAATGCTGAATTTCAGTCTCTATGCTGCGCTATACAATAATAATTAGTGGTAAAGTGCTTGCCACCAGTGGTGAAATTCACCACCGGTGGACAATTTAATTGGACTCATAGGTTGGCATTATATAGCCCCTTTTGGCCAAAGGGTAAAATAATTTACCATCGCTGGTAAAATTACCTTTGACATTTACCGCACCATATCTAGCAATCGACCGGCCACGAGCTGGATATATCAATTAGCTTAAACCTAAAGCCAATCTCCACCCCTCGCACATACCACTAGCGTGCTAAGATGTGCGCCCCACCAACCCGAGTGATAGTCCATGAACCACAAACCACCTCTCTGATCCACCCCCTCCCAAAGCACAACATGTGTCTGTACGTCCTCCAAGTACATACCCCGCAACACTCCTCCACGCTTTAATTCCGCCATTTTCATCTTCACCTCCACCCACAGCTAGCTTATTCAACCATGGCACGGCACCGAACCCAACGCTGCAGCCCGTCTATCACGGCTCCTGCTCCGCCCCATCGCAAGCCCAGCCTAACCAACAGAGAAAACGGAGCTCCAACCACAACCGCTATCCCTTCGTCTGCCGACCCTCACATATAATACGATAGAGGAAACCAAAATCAAAAACCCGCTTTACTGGCACAGACAATGGGGTAGCAGCAACACCACGTGTCATTCTAGCTGGGGGAAGGCACCAATTAAGTAGCTACATATAGTAGCCAAACAGGATTGTTTATCAGCAATGGGCGCACATAACCCCCCCGCCCTAGGTCGTGGGGTAGTCATTTTTTTTATTTATATATTTGTTTGTTTATAATCCGCCCCAAGGCAGCCAGTCAATTGTATACACAACCCCCGCCGAAACCGCCATGGTAGCATAAGTATATATATATATACCTCCAACCAAATCCGCGCCCAAAACAAACACCACGGCCCCTGGCCCAGATAGATAGAGCAAGGGGAAGGGGCAACAAACTACTTACTTATGAAAAGGAAGAGTGCTCTATTATCTTATTCTACAAAAAAAAAAATAACAGCAACAAAAAAGGCAGAGCAGGCCAAGTGAATTAAAAAAAAAATGCAGACACCGCGCACCGCGCAAAACCCTTTAGCCCGTTTATTCCCAATATATAGATTAACCTAATTACCTAACTGCAGCATTTGTTAAAAACTGTAAAGAGAAAAAAAAATAAGATAAAGGGAAAGAGGGTAGAGAAACAAAAACACAAAAGAAAAATAAAGATAAGACAGAAAAAAAAACTGAACAAAACAAAATAAAAATAAAAAACTCCCGTCTAAAACTCCCAACCCGCAACTAGACCCAAAACCCCCCTCCAACTACAGCACCTCCACCCTCCGCTCCCTCACCCCACTCGCATCTTCAATCCCTACAACTCTCCACAGCGCCGCCTTCGCACCCGCCATATCCCCCTCCCTCTCCAGCGCCTCCGCTAGGTAGTACCAAGCCTCCGCGCAGTTCCACCCCCTCGGACTCTCCGTACACGCCTTCAGCAGCGTCACAGCCCTCGCCTGCCTCGCCACCCTCACGACCGCCTCCTCCTCCAGCTCCCCCAGCGACTTCAACGGCACGACCTCCTTCCGTACCGTCGCCGGGACCGCCTCCCCTTCCTCCTCCGCCACAGGATCAAGTCCCAGTAGGAGCTTCGAGAGCCCCACAACGGCCGCGGGACAGTTTATGTCGACTGCTAGGGCTGCCTCGTAGTGGCACTGCGCAGCAGCAACATCTTTACCTTCGAGCGCTTGCAGCCCTCGCTCTACGTGGACGGCGGCTTCGCCTTGCATCTCGCCCCAGCCACCCCATGTGCCCACGCGCGTGCCGAAGCCACCCTCCTTGGGGGCGTCGGTGGAGTTCGGGGCGCCGATGAGCGCTGCTTCTTCGACGGCGTCGCGGGCGTCGCTGGCCCAACCGCAGTGGCGGTACAGGGTGGCCATGAAAAGCCATATTGCGCGGAGGGTGTCCTCGGAGCGGCGGCGCTCGGCGGCCTCTTGTAGGACGGGCTCTGGGAGATATGATGGGCGGGAGATGGTACGCGCGGGAATTTCCGAGCTTGGGACGGGTGCGATTGGGTTGGGAAGGGCGGAGCGGGGGAGGTTGTTGGGGAGGTTCTTTTGTGGCTTTTCGTCGTAGACGGAGACCGGGGTGGCCGTTCCGGTGGTCTTGGGCGTGAAGGTGCCGCTGCCGTTGCCGGTGAATGTTGCGCTGGTGCCGGTACGGCTGGGGGTGAAGCTACCGCTGGGGGAGAAGGTACCGTTACTGTGGACTCGCTGGAGCTTGCTCTTGAGGACGCTAAACATTACGCCGTCTTTCTTTTCGTCCCCTCCACTGCTTGTTGGTGTTGCCGGCGATGAGATATCAGTGCTGCTAGGCAAAGGGGGAATATCGTCTTCTATGCTTGTCCCAACCACCGAGTATGTGCTTTTGACACTTTTTGATCTTCTTATTGTCCCACCACTCACCGAATACCTCCTACCCTTACGGCTCCTTTCCGCAGCTTGGATCTCCGCCAGTGATGGCGGAATGCTCTCTATCGGCTCAGTTGCCGTGATCCGAATCTTCGGTGGGCCGCGATGAGTAGACTTCTGGCGGACTCGGACTGACTGTGACAGACTAGAGTCAGGTCTCCCAGTTCCAGGGCGTGTAGGAGGGAGACATCCAAGCGGCGCTGGTGATGCGGAGAGGTCATTAGCAGAGATGGAGTATTGTTTCTCATACGCGGGCTTTATGGTAAACATTCTGCTGATACGGGAAGCGGTGGAGGGCCTACGGCTGGATTTAGCAGTCGACGGAGGGTCCGGGGAAAATTGAGACGGGAGCGGGACAAGAGGCGGAGGGAAAAGACGGCTATAGAGGGCCAACAGAGCTTCAGCGCTCCCAACAGCAGACAGTGGCCCTGAAGTAGCCTCTATAAGGGCCATTCTTGTCATCTGCAGCTCCAGTGCGAGCGTTTTTTCATCAACGCTCAATGTTGTAGGGTCCGACGGGGACAGTAGAATCGAAGCCTTCGCGCATATCTTTTCTGCCTCTTCAAACTCATCCTGCGCAGAGAGTAAAACTGAGAGAGTATGCCCCACCGCGGCCTTCCTCCCTCGTTCTTTACTAGAATTCCCCGTTCGTTTCAACGCCTTGCGTAAATTCTTTACTGCAGCGGCGGCATCACCAAGGTCGGCATGAACAATTGCGACACCGTAGTAAGCGTCCACATCCTCTGGGTCATTCTTCAAGCTCTTCTCAAAGGCCTTCTTTGCGAACCCGAGAATCTTGCTTCTCTCCTCCCCCATGACCGTCTGTCGCGCCCACGCCGCATTCGCAATTCCAATACCCCGATATACGATCCCCAGAACCAAAGCGTCCTTCACCTTCCAATCACGCACCCACTTCTCGCATCGCCCGGCGATCTTCAACGCCTTTGCGCCCTCGCCGAGGTATTTTATAAGCATCCTGATCCCATCGACCGCAGTAGTAAGAACTAGAGAGGGCGAATCAATATCCTTCTCAATTTTCCCCTTTGCAATCCTCTCGGCCGCATTTTCACTCAGATCTAGGTATGTATCGAGCGAAAGTATAGCATCAGACAGGTTCCCCATAGCTGTGAGCACATAGAACAAGTTCCTCAAGATCCGTGGCGAGTGAAAAGTCTTTGTGGCGGCGCGGTATAGACACTCACTAACAGCCTCGGCGTCGAGACCTGACCCACCAGAGACGCGCCAGTTGTGGCAGACGATATCGACGAATTCGCCAATCAATTGATGAAAGGTGTCGGCAGCCGGAAAGGAATGCGTGTGCAATAAGTAGGCTTCATATATATTTTGCACCAAACCCAACTCATTGCGGACTTGAGAAGGCGTGCCAGCGGGCTGAGCAGGAGAAATTAAGGACACCGAGGAGGTATTTTCAGAGCCGTTAGAGAGTATCCGGGGATAGGGTGCATCTGGGTGAGTAGGTGGTAATAATAACACTGAAAGAAAACGAAAGTGATGGCGGTATACTTCTCGTCTTTCCGCATCTTTGAGCGGGTCACTTCCCTGGCTAGGCGATGTAATAGTTGGCTGTTTCTGAATTGGAAGGTCGGAAATAAATCGGTGAAACGCTTTAAATGCGGCCGAAACGGTCGCTTCGTCAACCAGTGACTTCCCGATTGCCGCCGCACGTATTGATTCTTCATCCTCCACAGAGGGCGTCGATGATGGTGTAGCTTGCTCCGAATCCGTTTTCCACTCGCCTCGGGGCTTCTCATGCTTCCGTGGAGTAATATGGCATATAGTTGCCGGGGGTATAGGAACGTCTGGGCAATTATTCTCCGCCCAGCATCGATATGTCATGAGTGCAGCATGGGAGAGTGCGCGCTCAGTCCAAACTGTAGTTGACGGTGATGCACGCAGGCCCGCGGGAAGAGTGGCCGCCTGGCGAATTGCGGTTCTATACAGCTGTAGTGGAAGCGAGAGGTCCTTTGGGTTTGTATGTGATAGCGCGATTCCTACAGATTCGAGTCAACACCACGAAGCCTTCCAAAATAAACTCCCCCACCATTCACTACTGTCCATACCTGCCGTCTGAACCATCTCCGGTGGTGGTCGACAAAGCCACTAAACAAACCCCCGAGATCGTCCAGCCAGGCCAGATATTACATTCCGGCACACCATGAAACAGTGCGCCCCACAGAAAAAGAGAAATCTTGGCCCAGGCTACTCTTCATCACCACTTCTACGCACCTTGTAAAACCAACGACTTTATCCTCGCAATCTCAATGTACCCATCCTTCGGCTTTCCCGTGCCCACAAACTCCTCCGACACTTCTCGGACCGCCGGAATGACCCTGATCACGTCCTCCCACTCCCCCTTCAGCATGCAGGCCCAGGCGATCGTCACCCGTGCATCAACCATATCATCCGCCGTTGTGCTCGGGCTTGCCCCACCGCCCGCAGGCGACGGCAGCCTTGTCACAACCTCCGGGGTTCCATCCAACTCCTGCTGTAGAGTGTCTTGTAGCGCGTCCAACGACACAATATACGAGACGATTGTCGATGGCGACTCATGAGGCGATGGCGGTGGAAGTAGTTGATGGATCTTTGCCTCTGTGGCTGCTGTCAAAGCAAGACCTGGCGTTCTGAGTCAGTTTCTGCCTTGTTGGACAAGGAGGGGGGATAGGCAAGGATAGGGTGTGTATATGTGTACATTTCCGACCCGGTGCATGTTTCTGAACTTTTCTCGCAAGCTCTGGGATATCTTCCCAGCGGCCGTTACACCGCGCCTGTTCTAGGCGCTGGAGGTACAGTGTTCCTTTTGTCTAGCAGGAAGTGATCAGTTGGGGGGAGGAGAGTTAAGTTGCTTGTGGTGGGAAGAGAGGAACTCGGAGGAAGACGTACTGTGCTCATTGTTCGGGTGGTAGATGGTTTTGTGTGTATGAGCTTAGTAGAAGTCGCAGTTGGAGAGAGACGCGAACCCGTGGACCTCGAGGCGGAACCCGTGATCGGGTCTTTGACTGTCGTGGTGTTGCGGCTCAACAGAACGTGACGTACGTATCAATTGAATGCGAGTGACCCTAACCCTGTATGGATTATTTTTTTTTTCCCTCCCTTCTCAGAAGTAAAAAAAAGGGCAACGACGAAGGGGGTGAATTGGGTGTGTGTATGTATCTGTATCGACTGCAGTGTGATAGGCAAAGGAGGATATAAGCGGCCAAGGTATGTAGGTACTTGGTTAGATGAATGAGTGGGGGGGAAAAAAGGAAAAGGAAAAAGGAAAAAAGAAAAGGAAGAAGAAGAATGAGAAGAAGGATAATTTGATTTTCATTACTCCGAGATGATGATGGCGATCCTGGCTCGGTTAATTATACGCGTGGATCTCCGACTGAGTAAATGAACATGTACACGTACTAACCCGATATTCTCATCATTCCCTTTTTGCCATGTACCACGCTGACCCCTTCCTTGTGTCTGTTCTGTTCTGTTCTGTCTGTTCTGGTGTTTAGATAGAATGCGTGCATTGATACATAGAGTGCCTACCCACATTCTGCATGCTATACTCTGGATGATCTGACATCAGCTACAAATATAAATATGCTGCCATCCATCTGGTTGGTTGAGCTACAGAGCAGATCCCCAGATCATTCCCCATCCCATACCCTGTTTGCCTGTCCTTAAGCTTCCATACCGTCCTATCCACTAGCAAGTGCAGGGTATCAAATCTTGGTTGTCGCTACTACACAACGGTAGAAGAAGAAGGAGAAGAAGATTGGATCAGGCAAACAAAAGATGCCATGTCTGTCTTAACTATCCCTCCGATCCCCACCTAGCCCTACAAGAGGAGACTCAAGGACCAACCACTAAAGTAGCGCCAAACAAACAGTCTCAACCTCCCCCCCCCCCCCCCCCCCGTAGCACAGACCTTGGTCGATCCACCAACTAACTAACTAACCACCCAGCGGGGTGTATCCCCTTTTACCCCTTGATTGATTGCGTGCTGCCTGCTGCAGGAACCCGCCCGCCCGCCCGGACGTCCGGAGTGCATAGTAGCGATCCGGGCCTTACGTCGATCTTGCCAAGGCATAGATACTTGACACTTCCAACTAAAAATAACACTTCTTCCTCGCCTGAGATACTTGCAATTGTACATGTCGCGGAACGAAGCCCGTCGAGTGTCGTCTATAGGACACGCGGCTCCTCTTGTGGTGGGTTGGGTTTATAATTTATACTTATCTTACTCTATTATTACCACATACTTGTACACCGCAGAACACCCCACCTTCCTCGATACCCTCTAGACAAACTACATGTACATATATCTGCTATATATATATGCCATATCCCCTCCAACCGGCTAAAATCTCCTTCTATTCCTCCCCCCCCTTAGAATATATCCTAGGCGTACTCACCACCACCATAGCCACAACCGACAATCGACCTTCCAGCAGCTGCCCATACCCCAAGTATGGGGTGCTGTCCCTTCATGTACAGTGGTTTACAACCTACATTTAAAACAACCCCAGCATGCACGGCTGTCACATATTCCTGTGCGTACTTTCTAACACCTCCTTGTAGAGCGGGCTCTGCCTGCCACTGCCGCCGCTATTTCCCGAGTAGATAGAGAGGGGGCTGTATATTCATGTAGTAGGTGATCAAATGACGGCACTGTAATGAGAGGGGGAAGGGAGGAGGGGGGAGGAGCGAGTGATCCCTCCCCTCTTTGTAGTAAGTAGTAGTCGTAATAGCGGACTTAGAGGCTGAGTGCCTCTCTCGCATCGGGGAGGGAAGAGAGGTCTGCCCACACGGGGTTACGCAAACGGTGTTCACCACCACTGAACTACCACCCCCAGCTACATGTATTTTGTAGTTGACCCTACGGTCCCGGCCACCCCCACCACACTCCAAGCCAACCTAACCCACACATTGAGCAGAAACAGGGCCTACATACATACAAGTACATCATCTATACCCCCCACTCCCCCCTCCATCTTCCGCAACCTCCCAATCAGTCCTCATGCCCAGTAGAGCAGCACAAAGTGGGCGAGGCGAGGCTACAGCTCAACCACACGTGCTACGTGAACCTCAGTGACACCATACCCGTGAACTACGACCACCAACCCGACTCTATTTTCGGGCCTACTCGAAGGGTCTCGAAGCGGACGGAACAAGAGCCCCGCGCGGCGGCGGTGTACTCGATGGGTGCTGGGTCCCATCCGTAGGTTAGTTATCCTACATCGCCGGTGCTGCATAGATGCAGCTTTTATTACTTATCTCGTAATATTCTGTAAGGGCCGGTATGCGGGTATATCTTTTAATGGGAGGGTAATAATATTTACCTTTGTACAGAGGCAATAGTAATACAAGCACAGTACAGTCCGGACGTAATTTCCAATGCTCACACCTATAAATCCAACAGATAAAGCTCAAATAAGCGAGTGATGCACTGTGTCGCACTCGGGGGTAATGCTGGTGATGTTTCACACACAGGGAATGGAATTGGGGACAATTATAAGAGGCCTTTTTACTCTCGCGACTTTCCCTCGACCTCTCATCCCCATATCATGCTTGCACTGCCTAATCTCGAAACCTTAGTTCTAGATTGTAAATCCACGCTCACATTCACCGGCTCACATTCGCCGCGTGGTAAGCCCCAAAAACAATCCCCATCACAAACTCGTTACATTGCATTAAACCCCCCGTTGGCAACACGGCAGCTCCAAATTCTGGGGGGGGGGGGCTTCAAACTATATTTGCATATCAGTCATTGGCCAAAAGGCATGTTCACCACCGCCCTTTACCAGGCATAAACAGGTGAATAATCCAGAATGGCGTGTCGAGGTTCGCATAGAGCAAATCACGTTGCTTCCGTTGACGAAGCTCGTGTGAACCTATTTCTGACGCTATCAATTAGTTTTAGTCCCCTACTAAACAGCTCACAAACCTATGCATCTCACTTCCAATGGACACAACTTCCAAAAAGTCACTAACTGTCAAGACTTTAGAAGATTCCTCTCATCAAGAAAAGCTAGTTTTTCTCCGTGTTTTCACCCTGAATCCTCACCCCCCCTTCGTTCTCCCCCTTTCTCAGAGGGGTTTTCGAATTGCCGGTCCCATCCTCACGTTTCGATCCCAGAGACAGGAAGGTCCACTGACATCAGAATGTTTTCAGTACTCCGTGACCTTAGCTAACGTTTGGCAATGGTTCCCCTTTGAAAACCATATCCTCGTCTTGGTCCCCCATGTCAGAGCTTTGATCATAACCATCTCGTAGTTTGTTTGCAGGATGTCGGTTGAGTTTGGGGCGAGGTGTTCCGGCTCAACAGAGGTCGAAATCCTTCCTCCCCATCGCCGAGGGATAATAGGTATCCCCAGCCTTGTAGAAACTCGCTAAAATACATTAGCAAAGCAAAGATAAAGGTTAGCTTCGCCGGGTTCTCAATAGCCTAGATAATGCACCCCCCGCCGTAAAGCAGCTATAGCAAGGCGGGTGAACAGGCCACACCTCCAGAGTCACTAGAGGTCAAGCTATTCTTCAATTCTTCAGAAGTTAGTGATAGTCGCGGAAGAACTCCCATATTTGGAGCTGCTTTAGGAAAGTGTGTGTTGGTGGTGGTTCGCACCCAGGGCGAAGGGAGCTGATCCGACTCTCAGGGACGGTGGCGGCAAAATACCCGAGGGACTGTTTCCGCGTTTGCGCTACCTGCTCCCGGCTAGACCGATGCTTTTTTAGTCTAGAATAAGGTTTGTTATTGTTTTGGCAAGCTGGAAGGATCTAGACGGGAGCAAGGCCGTTGATGTGTGTTGGTTCTTTGTAGGAGTTTAGAAGAAATAATGAGCCTGGTAGGATGACTAGAAATAAACTCAGTTATGCCCTAGATCGTGTTGATTATCCGTAAAGACCCAATGGTGCTTTTTTGATCATCTCTGAGAACAAGCCAGCCTGCCAGCTGCGTCTTGAGGATTCTGCGATTTAGACCAGTTCAGAACTGACAGGTATTGCATACAGTATGAAAGGTCTGGAAGAAGATCTAGAGGAAAGGCCTGGGGGGGGCAGTATGGTGGGTTTCAGGTGCCTGGTGGCCAGATTATACGTACGTGTGCTCGGTGTTTCAGGTGAACGACAGGTCGAGCCAGTTTGAGTGGGTTAGCGTGGCTGGTGTCTTCGTGGGAGAGATGAGTGAAGGGATAGCGGAAGGTACATGTACTATGATGTATGTAGTAGTCGGGCTTTTTACCCCGCCCTAGTGCGTGTGGGCTCTGCTTGGGTAACGTGTACATGTAATCATGCGTATACCTACATGTATTTAATCTTGTAGGTAGGGAAGGAAGGAACGGCTGGTTTACTCTAATTGGGGCAGGAACCCCGACTCTATGCTCTGTACTACCTACTACAAAAATGTTAATATCGTTTGTATAATTTCATGTAGAAAAACGCCCCCCCAAAAAAGGCCTCGTATTTAAAAAGGCAGAGGAGCTAGCCACATGTACCCTCAAACCCTGAAACCTATAGCACAGACAACCGCGGCTCAAGAATTATTGCAAATCTCAGCTCTATTTCTGGCCTCTCTAGACCTATTTGTAGTTATTTTACCAAGAATCAGGAGCATAGACATATAGGGTCAGTAATAGCTACCTATTACTAACCTCAAGACCTATGTGGACAGAAGCTTGGAACCCTTCCACTGAAAAGAAGAAAGAAAAAGATGAAGCCAGGGCTATACAGTCAATTTTTCCACCATAGCAACTAAAACCCATCACCGGCCAGCGGATTACCAACGCTCCACCCCCGCTCTCAAGAATCATAGCAGTTCTTGCACTTCCTTCTCTGAGAAGCCCATTTACAAGACGACCCTACACCTACTCGTCAGCACCAGCATCTACACCTAATTCCAAATTCTACATAACGTACTTTTGCATGGATAATCGGTATGAAGGATGTCTTCCTCGTTGTAGTATGGACACTTCATCCCCAATGGGCCGTACGTTTCGATCCACGAGTGGCAAGGGAAGAAATTCTTCCTGCGATACTCTAGGGCGTGTTAGCTGTCGAAGGCCCTTCCAGAAAGAGTAGCAGACTTACCACAGCAATAGATGGTCGGGGTGACGGTACACATTTCGGTGGGTGCTTGTGGATAGGGTAGCTAGATGGAATTGTTTGCGGATGGGAGCGCTTGCTTGGTACTTCATACATGCATGCAGCGGGGACGCTTGCTTAGGTATAGGTATTTAATTATTTGATTGTACATGTCTACCGCGAAGAATGGAGACCAATTGACGCCACAAGAGCACCAAGCTATAATTTAAGAGCGTGAAGCATAAGATACATATGCATGTAGTAAGTAACACGTGTACATGTGACTTTTAGCTTCCATTTGGGCTATCAAGTTTTGTGTGGCTATCCTTTATGTGATGCGTTTCATAGGGTCGGATTTTGGCCGTTTGAGCAACCTAGCCCTTTAGGACTGAGTTCAAAAATATAGTTCGTATGATTTAAGTCATCTAAACTCATCGGTGGTATTGGCGCGCGGGGAGCTTTCGGAATTTGAATGAAGCCGGGTAACAAACACCCTGCCTCACATCCCATCACTCGCGCATGTTTGCTTTTTTTAAGTAATATCAGGGAGATCAAATTCAACCATGAATTTAAATGCAGCTACAATTTTCTTAATATATTCTAAGAATCTTAATGAGAATTATGCACTTAACCCTAGATTCAATCGACGAGAGAGCATGCCGAGAGACCTCACGTCTAGCGCCAGAGTCTTTACTAAGTCTTGGCATTCTGCTACAATCAAAGCGATTTAGCACGTGAGGCCTAGTGCCTCGCCCACAAGTGTACCTCCCACTTAGGCATAGTGCCGCAGCAAATACATGTATTTACAGAACTCAGAATCTTCTCAGCTAATTAGAGTGCCACCCGAGGGAAGTGCATTCTATTCAATCTGAATCCTCCGAGGTCAAGTCCTGGGATCAGGAAATCGCAACATGATTGGTTAGAGTTACTCGTGGTTACATGTAGTATAGTCCCCATTGTTATTGTGTTCGCTACATGTAGACTACATGTACTAGTGTACTAGTGTGGCCGCCTTTCCCTCTTATAGGCTGTTTGTGCTCGTTTCCCGCAACTATTGCCATCTGTCACCAGGGCCTCTAGGAACGCCAAAACGACTCCGGGGATGCACACATGTGACCTAATCCTTTCGCCTTTGACCCATCATGATTCCTTTTGTTGGCAGATTTTTGTCGGTAAAGACCGAATCTAACCGATTGAAATTTTGAAATGTTGTAGCAAATAACCTTAGCTACTTTAATGATGTAAACAAAAAAAAAAACTTTAGCTACTTCGATCCATGAGATGGCCCTGGTTAACTTCCCGAAAATCCAATATGAAAAAGGCCTTTGCGGAGTCCTTGAGGAGCATGAATGCTATAAAAGCACTTCTCGCTTGATCACAATTCTGTTGAGTTACGGATCACACTAATCCAATAGAAAATCTCCGTTTCACGTACCAAGTTGACGTAATTTAACCCTAAGATATACAGAGTGCCCCCCCCCCCCCCTCGGGGGCTCTCCTTGCACATATATCTACAGACCGTCACATCCATGGACCGACACCAACAAGAGCACTTTTGTTCGTAAGTAAAGTCCTGGGTCTGCCACCCTTGGTACGGGGTCCCCTAACAGCGGAGTGTTTCAAAGGTTGAGCTCGATTTCTGGGGCCGATATAACAGCCATTTCAGTGATTTCTTTTCACCTTGCTAGACTGATCTCCCCCGGGGTGAGTTCCGGGCGTTGATCTACTTCCGGAAGAATAGAACTAACTAAATGGTAGTTTTTCCACCCACAGTTTAATTTTTAAACCAATCGAACATGATCAAAAGATCCCTGACCGCCGCTGCAGAGAAAAGGAGACGAGCACTCGCACTGACCGCTCTGTATAAAAGACTCTCAGAAGCTCTGAACGAACGCACGACGGTCACCTCTGAGCTCAGATCTATAAGTACCGCATCTTCCTATGTTCTTCATAGCCGCCTCGTTACTGGAGTACACCATGTTCACAGCGCTGGCTTTCCGACGAAAACATACTCGACTGTCGACCTCGCTGAGCAAAATGGGAAGTGGGCCGAACTGAAAGAAGCGCACAGAAGACTTAGCGAGGAAATAGATCTTGCCAGGGCTGAGATCCGCCGTCTTGAAGCCGTGGTGGTTGAAGAGTACCTGCCGACTCAGTATACCTAGAGGTTTGGTTTGAGTGAGCTTTGGACCTGGCGCCTGACGAGGTTAATTATATAAAGTATAATGAATTTAGGTATTTGGTGAGCACGAGTGTTGTTTTGTTGGTTCTTTCTGTATTTTCTAGCAATATTTTAGAGCCTTAGAGCTATGGATATTCTCGTACCTAGTTGGAATGTTAAGCTCGGCTTCCTAGAAGCCAATTAACCATTTCCTTATTTAACCGCTCTACTAGCACTCTCATTTCAATTATTTTATAATTACCCAGTGCTTTTGCTCAGGGTCATGGGATATACGGCAGAATAGAAGGTTCATATGGAACCCACAACTTGTTGGAAACCTATCCACTATTACGGGCCCAGGCCTGTTGTGGTTGACACGCAGCCGTATCCCATGGCTCGTAGCTTGGTTTTGATTTTTTTGACTACAGCCCTCTCCTGCAACCCACCGCTCAAGAAATGATACAAGCCTGGGCTCTACGCATTAAAAATCATGTTGATGAGTCTTGAGGTCGATCTGAGAATATACGGTTGAGAACTAGTCACCATCGGCTACTGGCGAGGACTTCAAAGCCTTCTGCTACGGGTGATGATAGAGCTTCTCTCGCTATATTGTGAGATGATCAACAGTTAATAATAATCTAAGATTGGATAAGGGGATAAAACGTACTGTCTACAAACTTTCGGTTGGTATATATACTGATAGCAGGCCTTCAAAGCTGCTGCTGATCAGTGGATGATATCGATGCCAATGGCCAGAACCTTTGCCAGGCCCCTCGACCCTCGTGGCCCCCGCAAAGGAAGATTTTCCAGTTGGCCAGAAGCGGTTCTTTTTAGAGCAGGATATCCCAGGATCCAACAGCTCGAGTTTGTAATCATCATATCCGATTTGTTTTGAGACTTCCAACTGCTGTGCGTACGAAGTCGACACCTCCCAGACCAAAGAAGTCAACCGAAAGTTGGAGCTATTATTAAGGTTTAGTGGTTACTCCGTTTCCCTGCTCAGCGAGATCCCTACCCAGCGAGATTCAAATACAAATATTTCTTGGCTGCAGGCAGATTTTATGTGGTGGAGGGCCACAATTCTCGGTCAATAGGGATCTCGCTGAGCAGGGAAACGGAGTACCCTGCTCCCCTTCAGCTTAAGTGCATGTTTTCCAACGAATTAACCCCCTATATGATCTAGGGGCAATTTCTTTCAATCTCTCGGATTGGCTGCTTGTTATGCGCTTGATGACAAGAAAATTATTAAAATAAAATTATGGTTGATGATGAAGTTATAAAGTGGGGATGGATTGATGGACGGTGAAGTTATAATTAAGCTGCTGGAATGGAGAAGCTTATTAGAGTGATTTGGCCAACAACCTCTGAACCTAAACATCTAGCTCGGCGATAGTTTTGGTGTTAAGAACTCAAAATTTGAGCTCAAACTTTGAAAAACAGGGATTGGCCAAATCACTACTAACTGCAGCAAGTAGTCAATAATACCATGCTGTCCAAGTCATGAAAAGGCTTAACTGACAGGTTTCTCGATTTTTCTATTGTGACATTATATTATTTGACTTAAGTACTTTACATGTATGTACGTAGACTGAGCTCTGCTAGCTTCAAATAAAACTAAGGTTCTATACCTGCATGCACCACAACCTGCCTCAGAAGAAAATTGGTCTTCATTCCTATTCTCCGTCCCACCCCACAAATATTACATGTACATGTACATGTAGCTTGCTAGTAAATACATATGTACCGGTTTTAGTCTACCCTAAGAAAAATAAATCCTCATCATCGCGGTTCAATGCCTATAGGAGAAGATCTGCACACACGGAAACAAAAATGACAGTAATCAGTAGGAAGGTGGTCAGCCGCAAGACGTCAGAGAGAAAGAAGGAAGCTTGTGTGCTTGTAATAAGTGTAACATGCTGGGAGGAAAATGTACAATAAAAGAAGTAGACTATCTGAAGAAAACATAGGGGAGTCCGGAGAAGAAGACAGATTAACGAAAACGAAGGAAAATTATAGTAAGAACTGAGAAGAAAAATAAGGGAAGAAAAAAATACTTATAGGAACCTTTTTTAACAAGCCATTCACAAAAAGACTGGTACAACAATATTAACTCGTACATGCTTGATGCGGAGAAACATAAAGGGGATTTCAAGTATCAGGGGAAGGGTATACAGCTTGCCAGGAAGCACGATAAGCATATATTGCTTAAAATCTCCTCCCCACCCCTCCAGCTCCATCATTTCGACTAGCCATCTCGTTCATCCCAAGAGCGAATTCTCCATGCAGATCGCGCCTTGAGGGACGCATCACTTTCGAGGCATGAAGCTGTCTATTCCACTTAGCGGACAGCTCGCTCGTAGGTCCCGCACACTCGTCGTGAGCGAAATGGATAATCACGCCTTGGAACATAGGCGTTTCGAGGAAATACTTCCGAGCTGCAAGGGCCATTGAGATACTGGTGAAGTTGAAGAGCGATGCTCTCTTTTTCTCGATCCCCAAAGGTGTCACCATTGCCATTGTATCGCTGTAGGACTCGATATCGGCTTTATGTGGGTAGAAGGCCCTTTGGAGCCTCTGGAAGATGCCGTCGATGCTTAGGATCTCAGGGATCCCATAAGCAACGATGCATCTCGTTGCCCCCTCTCTCTCGACGGGCCTTCGCACCGCCTCCGGGAGACGATCATATCCGCAGCCTTCAGGCCCAATGAATGCTACGAAAGAGGGGAAGGAGATTGGATGCTCTTTCGGATTCCACCAAATACCCCCAACATTGTTGGTAAATTGCTTGTATGCTTTAGCAGATTCACTTGAGATAAAGAAGACTGCAGCGTCAAACTTGTTCTCATCGACAGGGTAGATGGTGAAGCTGTCGATGGCACCACCCCGGATATTTGCCAAAAGCTGGCTCGAAGTTATATTTGATGGCAAACCACGGATGTAGATGCCTCGGGGGGAATTGAGCAACTGCGGCGCATTTGAGGGGGCTGGTCTGTGCCTTGAAGAATGTAAGGCTGGGTTTCCAGCGACACTGGCATGATGAAAGTTGTGCTCAAGGCGAGAGTTTACTGAGCCTTGAGATTGTATCAATGTAGGGTGATAACTAGATGACGCTTGCATGGGATAGCGCATGTCATTATTTAAATCCTGGTTTACGGAGACGCGTGGCTCCGACTGGAAGCCTTGATTACTAGCTCTGGCCGTTAACGTCGAGTGGGTGCGACTTGTTGACTGGTGGAGCTGCATAATCGCAGGGTTAGAGGCTTCCGCAAGTTTGAAGGCCATTGAACTCCTCGAGATCTCTGAAATTGGTGGGTTGAAGTATGAATCTTGGTGTATATACGTTTGGACTGCCTGAGTGGATAAATTTGTATTTGTATGCCACATATCTGGATTAATACCGCCCGTCTGCACGGAGCCTTTTTGGGTATTTCCGTGTTCTCCCCCAGCGGCTTGTACAGAGCTATCTTGAGTATTTTCATGTTCTCTCCCAGATTTTAAGGGAGGAAGGTTCTCATCAACGGAGTTGCGCTTAGTTGACTGAAACGGTACGCCTGGGATAAATGGCGGCGGAGGTTTCCAGGAGCTTGAGCGTGCAAGACGTACCATGTCGCTGGACTTCTTCGGTGATGGACGAGAAGGCTTTTGCAACAGCGGATTGACAAGAGGCTGCAACTTGAACGCTCTGGAATGCGCAGCAGCCTTCGCTTCAGGTTCAGGCTTGACTGGTGTTGGGGGCTTTGCATTCATATACTCGAACAATTCGTCAGGCAACATGTCAGGCCTTTCTAGAAATGGTGTGTCTTAGGTTTTCACACATGTTAGCAGATTTCCAGGGAGTAAAGACTGAGCACAAAGAGCTTACCCAGGATATCGTTGTTTTTGATGCTGAAATCCGGCCACCTCTCATCCTCTGCAGGTAACTCTGGAGCTTTCCAGTAATTGACAAAGATTTTTGACCCAAAGGGATGGTACGAGATGTTATGATTCAACGGTGGGGAAACAATTGGGGAATCATTTGGTGTTTCTTCCTTCTGATCTAGCGGGTTATTTACCATCTCTTTCATGATATCCTTCAGCAACCTTTCCCCTGATGATCCGATTGCAGCAATTTCCTTCAATTGGACTGATAGCTTACGCTTGAGGATGGTAATGGAATGTTTTTTTGGCGACTCTTTATTGGAGGTGGTGGAAGCCTGTGCAGGGGAATTCGTTTCAGATGGGTGAAGAAACTTTTGAATGGCGGAAGGGGCAGATGGAACGAAAGCAATGCCTGGATAATTGCCAACTGGAGGAGTAACTCCTGGAGCACCATATGCTGAGCGATTATCACGATTTCTACGGCGTTGAGTCGTGTACTTGTTCCCTTTCCCCATATGACCTGACATGTCCTGTTCCGGAAAGAAGATTGATGGGTAATGAAGTTAGGCGGAAGGGGGAGGTTTGTGATAAACCAGACAATATTGATAGGCTTGTGGGGTGACGAGCGGGGAGAAAAGAAGGGGGGAACGAGAGGGGGAAACAGTGTGGCTCTTGTGTGGACCTGGCTGTGTGTGCGGAAACAGGTTTTTGAGGGCATGGACCTGGCAAGCCCCCTTCACCCAAACCAAGCATACGGCAAATTTAAGCTTGAAGGTGTGAAGTATATGGCTAACCAAAGCTAGAAATTAATAGAATTCCCCTAACTGTTTGTCGTTCATTTACGTCATAATATATCACTCGTTGGACATGGCCGGTGTACTAGTTTGCAACGATGCCCTTGCGATTCCTACAACATTTTTCAGAACATTTAGTGTGCTTTTTATACATAGATTTCGTTCTGGTGCCCTGTCCACTTGGTAAAAGTCTCCTCTCATGGGCGAGAAAGGCATCCCTGGATAGATTAAACAAGGTTCAGACATAACCTGCTGATAAGGGTAGAATATAGAATAGAGGCTGCTGCACTAAACAGTTTCCTCACTGACTTACGCACTCATACCAAACGAAGCCAACCGCTACCATTGTGGCAATTTGTATTCATGAATGTATGTAGTGTATTTCGATTATAGATCTCTTATTAGGCCACCATTCGTTAAGTACATGTATAGTTCTTGTTCAAAAGTCCTGGGACAACGCAACCGCGAGTTGCTACGGGGCTTGTCCCGGGATTTTTTGACATGGAGGTATACATGCATAATGGTGCTTGTGCATGCAGAATCCCGATAAGTACTTGAAAACTCCGATTCTAAGGGAGGTACCTGAGTGCACGGTCCCTTCTGGGTTCACTCTTTTATCGAATAAATAGACAATTTTCAGAATCCAGACAGCATGAATTGTACATGTAGTAACCCATTATTCTTAGATAGATGCTGGAGTGTTTGTAGTATTCAGACACATGTATCCCAGCTGCTGTTGAGAAATATACACTTACCCTATACATCACCCATCCTGGATGGCCGAAAGCCTACAACGATCAAGGCCCCCACACCAGGTGAATTATAACAATGCAATTGATACCACCCAGAGCATACCGGTAGAGCCTCAGCGCCTCATGTGACCTACAAATTGTACTCATAAGAGCCTCTCGTTCATCTAGAGTTGTTTCCCACGATCCACGTTTCTCCCCCAACTCATCCAATTTCCGTCATAACCATCGTTACACGAGCCCCCCACCCCCCCTCCCAATCACCAGACAGACTAGGCCTTTTGGGTACAACCTGTATTGGTACATATTAGCAACTCCATGGCGGGGAACCGTGCTGTTCCGGCCAATTTCAACGGGATTGGTTTTACGATGATTGATCCTGGAAATGCTGGGGAAGATGCTTCTACTATAGCAACCAAAGCTAAGAATGAGGACGTTGCTAGTGTTACTACTCGAATTAGTGGTGCCGGCACCCCAAAGTTTGGGTTCTGGGAACCGACGGATAAGTCTAGGGTGGTGGAGCTCATGATTAGGCCACTGGAAGAAAGATCTGGCAATGGGAATTCTAGACGTGGACCCGATAAGTTTAATACTGGCAAGAAAAACAAGTATGGCCTCAAAAGGGAGGCATCGGCTTCCACATGGAGGGATGGTTCTACTTCACTAGGCCAAATCTCTGCGCAACTTACGTCTATCACCTCAGAAGGCCTGGTGTCGGGGGGTGTCGTAGGGAGTAAAGACGCTGGTGCCTATCAAAGATCCGACAAGCCGCCTGCTGGTAGAGGTAATTCCAAAACTCAAGCTAAAGCTCTAATCGCTACCTTCCCAGGTGTAGTGGGGCTTTCAGTTATAACGCAAACTAAAGATAAGACTTCCTCGGGTGTCTTTGAGGTTCGGCCCAAGCTTGAAAAAGATAAAGTGATAGATAAAAACGGCGGATTTAGACACCAATTCAGTAATTCTAGAAAGAGCCCAACGATGAAAGATGAATTTCTGGTGGATTCTCATAACAACGACATCTATAAGTCATTTACACGGAATCAACAGCGATCTCTTTGCTCCAGTGAACACAATTCCAACAAGTCTAGTGTTGGCAGAAACACTCCCCAGATAGAGGACGAATTTACGGCGGACACTCACACCGACACTCAATTCTTTCACATGACTCAGGCGCGGGCCATTTCACTTAACGAAAATTACATATATACCGCCATTGGCAGCTCCACTAGACAGGATCATCAGAAAACAAATTCCAACCAAATTATTGATGGAGCCAGGCAAACTAAATCTGCAGAAAATTCTCAAAATAGTTCAAATTATACACCAACTAAATTTACAAGGTTCTCTGGAAGGGATACTATTCTGGCGAGAAAAGCAAGGTCCCTCAACCTAAACAAGATAGGCGAAGCTAGTCAGGGTGTTCATAGACCTGAGATCAAGCAAACTACAGAAAGAACTAGTCACACCAATATTTATATATTGTCGCAGCACTCTGAAAGGCCAAAGATCACAGAGGGAACAACGAGGTTACTCAAGGAATACTACTATAAAAATGGTATTGGAGATGAGAGCAACAAATCTATTTCCAGCCAAAACACCCATAGATTAAAGAGCGCAACAGCGAGCAATGATAAGAACGACGAAATGTTACATCCAGAAACGCAATTTAATTCTAGTCGAAACATTGATGGGGATCAGGGTCTAAATATATCGACTGAACCTTTACCATTCTCCGAGAGACTAATTGTTTCTAATGTTTCCGAAGTCAAAGATGAACGTGGAATTGCGGTAGATACTTATACCAACACAAGCATCAATAGTTCTTACACCTGCGCCGAAATCCCACAACTCTTGGAAAACATCAATATTCATGATAGAGCCAATAGTGATTGGGGGGGAGAGAGCGCACCATTTGATGTCTGCGGCGAGAGCATTATTGGACACTTTTCTGTCAAGTCTGGTTCTGTAAAACCCACTGATATGGGCAACGAAGAATTAGATAGGACCAACTATACAACCTCAAATACCCATAGCTTGGATACTGCTATATTCACTCCTTCCCATGCCAGCTCCTCCGCCACCGAAGGGCAACTACAGCCTACAGTTAACTCTTGCCTACACCAAAGCGAAGCACGCAGAGCCCAGCCTGAAGACCGAGAAGATTTCCCAGATCCTCCCGACCGCATTCAAGAGACCATAGACCCGGTTATACACATATGGCACTGGCAGAACCAGTTTGTGAACTCCAATCCCTCAAACAACAGCCCCACGGCATCCTTGGCCACCATACGAGACCCTGTATATGACAGGTTCGACGCGCTGGTCTCGAGGCCGCTAAGGTTTACCTTCCGCCAACAGCTAGACCTCCAGTCAAAGGTTGTTGACCTACTAGAGGGTCTCTACGGGAGGACAAGTACGAAGCTTCTAATTGCCCTGGATTCCCCCACCGTGCTTAGGCTAGTTTCTAGCCTCGATCCTGCATGGCTCACGTTAACCGGTGGGTTCGAGCGGCCATTGAGGGTCAGCGACTTTCCGGCGGCGGCTTGGAACCAGCTTGTTCACCGAAAAAAGGTCCCAGTCAATGAAATCATCAACTTAGAGCAGAACACTACCTTTGATCTGACCCCTGCCACTGCTGGGCTCGAAGAGCCTGAGCAGGTACCCCTACACGTATGCAGCAGCCCCCAGGGCCTCAGGCAGCAGTTATACCGCTCGAGGGACCGACTCTGGGGCGCCCCTTCCGGAATGGAAACCTTTATAGCCCCCGTGGAAGGCTCGACTGCCCCTGCCTTCTCCGGCTTCTGCAAATTCTGCCCTGACCCCGCCGCCTCGGCCCTCTCTGCCTCGGCTGCGCCATTCGTTCCACGTGTGCCGCCCCATGGTCGCGGGATTCTGATCAGGAATCTCCCTCCGGATCTTACGCTCGCTGAGCTTTTTACACACCTCGGGGGCGGAGCCCTGGAGCGTGTCGATTTTCAGGACGGCGAGGCCCGAAAGGTCGTCGGCATGTACTTCATCTCCTGGGAAGCTGCAGGCCGCTACCGGGAGTTTGTCAACCGAAACGGCGGCATCTGCTGGGGAGGTGGAGCAGTCCCCGGGCGCTCCATCCATATCCCTCGCAGCTTCGCCGAGGTCATTCCGGGCAAAAAGGGCGGCGACGAAGACATCAAGGAGAATATCCTCAAGAGTATTCGGGAAGAAGGGGCTACCAGGTGCCTGATGATCACCGGCCTTCCTAGGTGGGTCACAAGACAGAGGCTTATGGCGCTCGTCCGCAAGCAGAGCAATACTATCAGGCCAGCCATCGAGCTCTGCGAGGTGATGGACAATCCTAACACCCCCGGCACCGCCACAAATGGGCGGACTTCCAGGATGGCCCTCCTTTATATGGCCTCGGTGGGGACGGCATTGGGCTCCAAGCTCACTCTTGGGAGTAGGAAAGGGTTCGGTTCGGCCGTATACACCTTCCTGCCGGACCCGTGCGAGTCCGTCGAGCTTGAAACACTGGGAAAGAGGTGGAGAGACGCTGACCACTGGGACAGTCACCTAAGGCTCTTTGAGAGTCGGGCTTCGATGATTCGGATGCGAGCAATGACCGAGCAGAAAAGGGAATCGAGCCATGAGTAAAGGGGAGGAGGGGGTAGAGTACAATGGGGAAAGGTCTTCACGATGTTTTCCCTCATATATATTTGAATAAATGTTTGAATAAGTTCCTTTTATCCCTTATCGTGAGAATTAGTTCAAGTAGATAAATTTTGGAACCTAGTCCATTTTTTTACTTGTATATAGGGTTAATATGGATTCTTTAAGCGATTTGATAAGAAGATGCATGTATGGAGTATCAATCAATTAATCAATAAGAAGATAGGTTGTTGTCCACCGAGTGATACTCCATGATCTACTTCCCTAATATCCACCAAGCGACTGCCCTCACTAATAGGGCAATAGAGCCTTCTAATAACCAACTTGGCAACGAGTCCCCGTTATCCAATTAGGTTAATTGCATGTGTATGCACGCAGACCTCTTTACCCTTTACATGCTCAGGTACTAACAGACCCCTGAGGAAAGAAAAACACTCCAACACTTGCAACAGAGAATGATTGATGTCTCATTACTATCAGCCATAATAGCAGCCTCACATGAGGCTACTCGAGATACACAAAGAAATTCCATATAATATTGACGCCAACGGCTAGCGAATTGCAAAGCTCCCGTCAAAGGAAAGGCAGAAAATGAAAATTATAGTGCCCAGCCTCCCCTTAACCCTAGTTGGAGAGCGAGGAGATATATCCCACACGATGCCGCATATTCACCTGGTCATGGTGATACCCGCCCTAACCATTCTGTCCCTGTTCTCATTCTCGCCCGGGGCGTTGCCGGAGGGGTTTTGGGCAGCCCAGTTCGGCCTTCCCGACAGCGGGTCAGGTCCGGTGAAGAGATGGCAATCGTTCTCCGGGTTGCTAGGCTACGGGAATGGGGTATGTTAGCTAGTTGCTCAAGGGCCTCCCCTGCAGATAAGATCAAATAGGATGGGACTGGGTGGCGGAGGCATGCTTACATGTCTGACATACTTGCAGCAGAAAAACAACTTGACGTTTCTCCATTGTTTTTTTATCTTGATTTTGAACTCGTTCCAGTTCTTGCACCTGATGAAATAAAAGTAGATGGTACTCGTAATGCAGGTGATGAGAAACAGTCCAACAAAGACAAAGACGAAAGCCAAGCCACTGGAAACGAGTTTTGGACTGGGTTCGATGACTGGGTTTTGGTAGGTAGGGGGTAGTGGTGGCATTTCTAGTCCTGGAGATGTCAGTGTAAACCTTCACAAGAATCATAGAACGGGAGCAGCGAAGATAAAACAAGATAAAAACATCGTTAGAGGGGAACGGGGAGAAGGCCGTTGAATTCTGGAAGTTGGGTTGAAATACCTGTTATGTAAAGACTGTGGGCTTTGGCAAAAGTTGTTTAAGGAATGGACTTGAAGTAAATGGTTCCGTTTAATGGAGCGGATGAGAGAAGAAAATGAGAGAAGAAAATGAGAGAAGAAAACGAGAGAAGAAAATGAGAGAAGAAAACGAGAGAAGAAAACGAGAGTAGAAAATGAGAGAAGAAAATGAAAGAGTGGATGAGATACTAGACAGCTACGAGATGAAAGAGTGAGTGGGATGTGGGGCGGGGCGGAGGAGCAAATGGGATTAGGAGGAGAGACCAGAGGGGGACTAGAAATGGCCTAAACGTAATTAAGAGATGCGGGATTGAATTGGTAGAACGGCGGCTTATGTGGGCTTCGCTTTACTTTGAATTGAGAACTACTCTCTTGGCTACTTGAGACAAAAACCATCCGCTCATCTAAACACCTTTTATAACCGGGTGTAGGATAAACCTAAGCATAGAGGCTCTCCAAAGGTTTGTTTCCATCATATACCGATGTCTACAATATATTGATTAAAAACTACATGTAGTAGCTTTATCATACACATACAACCTACATACATGTATGCATGATTTTATTTTGTGTTATAAATATTGCCATCAGGGTGAACAGTCATATATACATGTATACATGTAATCGCTTAGAGCTACAGATTTTTGCCATATAGCGCCTCCACACTTCATTATAGTCGCTTCGGGTGACGACGAATCCGGATCACTAACGAAGGCCGACCATACATATATTTCAGCTAATCGAGTCGTTTGATACAAGCTCTAGGCACAATTTTTCATTCCTACAGACCCCCTTTGTCTTCTAATGAGCCTCGTCTTTCTTCGAAACAGACTATAGCTGTTTTAGCCCGGTGGCTTCATAAACAGCACACTCTATCTAACCCCCAAGTTCCCTAGATTGCTTCTCCGAGCCTGACTGACAGTGCAATCTGGCCTCTGAGGTTGATGAGTACATGTATCCAGTTTCAGCTAACATCCCTAGGGCGCGTCTCTCCATATATAGAACTCTCCTTCTAGCTCACTCGATCGTGATTGTGAGGTTATGTAACGTCATCTAGGAAGCTCCTGCCGTAGGCATTCAAGTCTGGATTTTGACGCCTGAGCTCAATAACTCGACCATTTTAAGTGTGAAAACCGCTTGGAATGATATCCTCTAGACAAAACTTAGTAGTAAGGGAAGGAACAAGCTCTTCATAGAATATCACTCGGTCACACTGATCTTGCATGTGGACCGAATTTACGGGTTGAAGTAGATATTAATCCGTAGAGAACTGATAATCGAAGAGGCCAATGGTGTAGGAGCTAGCACTTGATGCTTGTAGGTTTTACCCCCAAGGCCCCAATACTCCGGAGCCTCGTCGCGCAGAGCCTCAGGTGCACAGCATAACGTCCTGCTGTCAGTGGCACATGCACACTTAGCTGCGCAGCAACACCGCTCACAGTGACCTTCCACGACCCCCACCATCCCACCATTCCAGCACTAAAACCACTGCAACACACACTCGATCCTCGAATATCCTTAACAAATAACCCACTACCACTACCCTCTTTGTTCAATCATAATGCTCGGAAACCACGTTATCATCCTCATTGTCAGCATCTTCATCATTCTCATCATCTTGATCATTTGGGGGGCTATGATCGGCCTCGGCACCTGTGCGGCTTTGAGCATCATGAGACAAAGAAACAATCAGGATGCAGAGATGCAAGCTTGTCAACCTGTCCATCTTGTTATCGAACCCCCAGAGGTCAAGACTTGAGCGGGAAGCAATCCTTCATGCGGCACCACCGATGTTAATAGAAGTTGCCTGGAAGTTCAGGGTTTGTTGATCATCTTGATTCAATCTTTAGATGAATTCTTGACTAATGAATATAGTAGGGTTGTATACGATCGGTTTTAGAAGGATTGTCAGGGTACTAGATGTGGTGTTTTGGTCTCCTTGGGATTTCTTGTCATATTTGGTATCAGCTCACTCGGAGCCAGTCCTCTCACCTAGATATTAATGACTTGGTTCTCTTCTTACTAAACTGAGGATCGCTTACCTCGAGTTTCATACCCTGCGCTCTGATTAAGGGTGGCGTATTTCCTGGATATCAGTCGAGCCATATATGTCTTTCCCTACCGTGCCCATCATAGCAATCGAGTGAGAAAGAGAGGCAATTTTTCCTACCGAAAACTTAAGATTGTATGGGGCCAAACAGACGACTCTTTCTTCATCACTTGTCCAATCTTTCTCTTTCCTCTGTCCTTTATCTATATTGTGTACATCTGTTAGCGGAGAAACAATTTGATCAATACCATCCCGCTTTATGTGCTTGAAGAAACAAATTTTGTCCCAAATCAACTAGACTTGGCCAGCAAGAATAGAGATTTCAATGAAACCACACAATAGCTACTTTAGCTGAGCAAAAGGCTCGAGACAGTGAGCGCGCCAGGTTGGTTAGTGTTGAGGAGGTCTGAGACGGGGGTTTCTTTTTCTTTTTTTTGTTTTTTGTGTGGATTGATCTTGGGGAGGAAGATTTTACCCTGCCTCCGGAGAGCGGGAGGAAAGGTTTTGCCTTAGCCTACGGGCTGCATGCATGTATGAAGTATCAATCAATCAATCAATAGCTGAGCAAAGACCCTCTGGCGATATTCTCAAACCCTAAGCCCAGAGCTAGAGGGCCTTCGGGTATGGGAGTCCGGCCAGCCAGTACCAAGCCCCAGCTCCAGTATGGTGGCATGTAAGAGCCTCTACGTATACGTGTCAATATCAGTTGCACGTTTTGGCTCTTCAGAGTCCTATTCTGTGTCATCCTACTCTCAACGGGAACGTGGTTGATCTTCTGCTCCAATTTCACTCTCCTTTTCTCCCTCCTCCACGCGCGGGAGCGTACCAGAGGTGGTATCAGATTCTCTCTCACGATCTCCACCTACAAGACAGCCAGATATTCTCAAAATAATGCACTTAATAGTGATGTGACCTCCTTACTTGACCTACTCAAGAGGTTTACTAGAGTAACTCTTAATTACTTGATGCTACCTATCAGCTTTTCGAAAAAGCCTTATGCCCTTTACTCTCTAAATATCCCCCCCCCCCCCCCCCCAAATTCTAGTTACGTTGAGGTTTCGTTCTGAGTGTGCTGAGATCACCCGCTATACAACGATACCTTAACTTTCAAGTACCTCAATCACAGAATATCCCTCAAAAGTTCTTTGTACAAGAAAGGAGTATCATGCCCATGTTCCCTCGAGCTCGATCGTCGCAGATACATAGATGTATATGCGTATGACATACATATGTACCCGGGGGTCCTCAAAGTGATGCAACGGCGACAAAAACCACTAACTTTGCAGCTACTGGCCACCAGGCCCAAAAGTTGGGAAGCAATTCATATATGTCGAATTACATCAGGCGGATCTATATAATGATAGTAAATGGAAATACAAATGAAAAAATTGACTGGGTCTAGCTTTTATGGTGGCCGCGACACCAGAATATTGAGTTTGAGGACCCCCGGGGGACATGACCCACTACATGTAGAACATGTATATACGATCTAATAGCTACATGTATGTGTTCAGCAGAACTCGTCTTCAAAAATACCTGAGAAAGAATTGGTCGGATGTTGAGCACTTGATTCTATTTAGCTATGTCTATCGCCACACTCATGATCACCGTTATCCTCCAGTACGTGAACCTATCAAAGTATTAATTAGGGAGCTTCTATGAAAATTCATGATTAAACAAGTTTGTCTGAGCGCGATTCTCCATATGTTATGATTAGAAGATACATAAACCAGATAGGTATGGTCTCTATACGTTAATATATACAGCTCATAATAAATTAGACCAAACCTCATGATATTCACCTTGAGCCTAGCTTGAAAGAGGCTACGGTATGTCCTACACATTGCTACACCCATCTCCGACGTACCACCGTACTAGGACAGCCAACCTCTCCTCGTGCTCCTCCAGTTACAATTAATACCCGCTTGCGGCCTATCTTCCTTATCGATTTCTCCAGCCCCAATGGCTCTATCTCCGCTGATTGGCCATTTGTGCAGTACCCTACTATAATCACGCCTTCGGTATCTTCTTACATCTTTTATCTACCTTGATGGAACAGGGTTCCCGAGTAGCTTCGACCTCATGCGGCATGGGCTAGGGTGTGCACCGGAGCAAATTTCTCATGCTAGCGTGTGTATCAATAACGGGACCTTACAGGTGTATTGTGCCTATGGGTACGGGAGTGTAGACACTGGTACAATCTGCCACAGATGGACTCCTGCACCCTGTCATATACATGGCCATTGCTTCAGATATGCTCTGTTATAAGTTGTTTTGGAAAAGGTAGGCATCGTTTGAGCAGCATCGGAGTATGTGGAAAGGCGTACACTAATACAACGGAACCACAACTAGTAGGGATTTTTAGAACTGCCATCGCGGCTGTGCTCTCTGTGCCGGTTTATCGAAAGATGAATAGCAGGAATAAGAAAGACAAAATCAAGCACGACAAATGACCAGGCTGCCAGTAGGAAGCCTGGGGCCATGGCACCAAGGTGGGCGGGGGTTCATATAAGGCACAATATCCTAGGTAATGAACAAGTCGCTACGGGCATTTATTAATAGATTTATTGCTTTAGACTCAGTTTTCCCCGCCCCAAAAATATACCACATGAAGTTTATACGTTCTATGCCAAAGATGAACGCCACGCAACAAACTCAGACTCATACTACCACAACTCTTCTCGACTATCACTTCCGTCCAGTTCAATAGATGAGTCTTGGTTACTTATTACCCCTTCCCCATCGACCGCCGTTTTACCCCTCTTTTGTCGGCTTATCTGTCTCCTTTTCCGCGCACACACGTATATTGTAAATGCAAGCCCGGAAGCTATGAAGCACCCGCCTATTGTAGCCCCAATAACTATACCCATCGAAAGCTGTTTTGGTTTTGTGTCCGGTTTTGCGCACCATTCTGACCATCCTTTTGGTTTATATCCAAAACAATCTGCACAACTGTTTTCATGAAATGTTAGGCACTAGACCACCTTGTAAAATGTGTAGTCAAAGTTCAAAGGCGACATGTGGACGTACATTACCGCATTCCTTGAATATCCGCGTGTTGTGCACAGGCACTCTAACTGTGTAGCTGTAAAGAATGATGTGTCTAAATACGCACTGATCGGGTTCTGTATTTTTACCCCGCAAACCACCATTGTATCAAAGCTTTCAACGCATTCCGGAGTTGTTTCATAGCAGTTCTCCGCATGGTAATCGGTATCGTTTGTCCTATAAGCAACGTTGCTGCCGCACGGGGTGAAATTTAGGGTGAGAGTGATCAGGCTGATTTTAACGAGTAGGAGTGAGGATATTAGCATGTTTTTGGCTTCTCAATTTGAAGATGGGAGCAATGTAACCGCAATAAGCTTTTTTCTCTCTTCGAAGAACAGGTTGAAGGGCCAATGGATGGTTAAGGGAACCCTTGGAACTATATAACCCCCGCCTTCGTGCCATATTCATCCGAGTCTGCCTTAGGCCTTGGAAGTTATTAGGGGTATGCAACTTACAGTGCCATCTTCGCTTCATTTTTTATTTGGCGGGTGTTGGCATGAGCAGTCGCCCGGCGAAAGATGGTGAAACATGCGTATTTCCGTGAAGATGGCAACACAATGTTAACGCACGGCAGGTTATTGGGGGACAATAGTAATGTAATGAAGACTGAAATGAAACGGATGTTACTGTCTATTATCAGGAGAGACGATATTGTTAAGGAGGACGCAGCCTTGTATTTGGATCCTAGCTTGAGGATGTGGTCCAGCAGGCTACAGCAACATGTACATATGTAGTTTTATCTTCAGTATGTTTTTTGGACAACTGCACAGAACAGAAATCACAACCGCCAAAGACAGTTTCAAATGGGCAGCTAAGCGAAGAGTGGCGAGCTGCAGGAAGGTTGCAGTAGGTAGAACCAGCCATAATCTTCCACGGTTTAAACGTTATCGTTAAGGTTGTTGAGTCTTTGGTTCTTTTATCCCCCCATACATCATGAAGATCTGGCTCCTGGTCCTGGATAGTGATATCTGGAGATCTCACGATCGATCCAAGAACTCTTTACTACCGTTGTTTGCCCACTACACACTTAGGATATAGTACTAACCTGCTCCTAAGAGAAACCAAAAGCACCTACCTATCGTTTGTGACTTGATACTAAATATGCCACAGCACTTGAACGTTGAGATATTGCTGGATACGTCTCAAGACGAGTGATAGCCTGTGTCTCGGCTATATTACGTGCCCGTGTGACATTAATGAAGCGAAATGTTGACGTTGGGAGGCCCAGATATTAGCGATTACTTGAAGCGAGACCTCATAATATAGGTCTACAGAAGCAACAAATATCCTTTTGCTAGCATCTCCAACCCACCAACCTGTTGTTCGAGCATAACTTGGTCATTAGAGTCTTTTAGCTGCAAGATCAGCTGTGTAATGGCCCGCTGCGCTTGCTTGGCACAGAAGGCTTGTGGATTTCAAAATCGAGATGTTTTATTACTAAGATTCTCCTCTTCCGATAGTTACATGTATACCCTTCTAAGGACACATAACGTAATGCATGTCACGCACAAAAACAACACCGTGACAAGCTAGGCAGGAAGGACAAAAAGCCCTGGACAGTTTATTTGTTGAACGATGCAAGTCCGAAAACTTCTGTCCAGCCTGTTCGGCTTTCTGTTCAACTCGCGCAACTAAAAGACTCTATTAAAGCGTTTCCTAGTAATATTAGGCAGAGGGTGTTGGCCAATGGGCAGTGATATTACGAAGGACCAGGTCAGTGGGGTTGATCCTCTAGCCAGTAAGGGGCTAGCTAATGTAAGATTAGATCAAAAGATAACGATAACCTTCATTGAACGTCACCTCAACCCTCTCAATCCTCAACGATTCCCCACAGCTGAAGCTAATAGTCAATTCACGCTTCTCGCCTCAGAAATTACATCCGAAGTATACACGAACGCCATGGAAACTCTAGGACGGCTTTCCAACGATGAAGTACGGCATCTCCCCTTGCAACCCATCCGATTAGAGGCAACCACTAACCAGCCCCACGTATAGTTCTTCGCGAGATTGACCACCCTACTTACCTCCACCTCCGCAAAAGAGAAAAACTCTGTTTACATTACGCAGAAAGTGCTCCTCCCTATCCCAGAAGACTCGAAAACCCCCGCCGCACCTACAGATCCCGACGCGCCCCTTAAACTCCTCATTCGCGCTACCAATGGTCAGAAGGAGCATAAGCTCAAATTCTCCACCGAAGTGGATGCTGAGCAACTGGAAGCCTTTTACGCACGGTACGCAGAGGTGGCGAAGTCGGGAATGACAACCCTGAAAAAGAGGGATAGGAAGGCTAGGAAGTTGAAGGCCCGAAAGAAGGGCAAGGCAGTGGAGGGATCTACAGCGCCGACAGCTCCGGTAGTATAGATGAGGTTGTAATTTATATTGGTTGAACATAGACAATGGGTTGGTGAGATTTTTGGCTTCGGGACGTATACTCTTACTTTACGGGTTGTGAAGGCGAAGGGGCTTTTATGGGTTTGCTGGCGGGCGCTTCTGCTGTCTGTGATTCACAATACTTTTCTCGTTCCAAGATGTGTAGCTTCCTCGTAATTATGATTCCAAAATTAATGCCTTTACTCCGAATTGTTAACCTCAATATCAGAAGACATAAAGGGCTACTTCCTTCGCTCACCCTGAGACCTTTTTCGCGTGCAATGTGTCACTCTCTATAAGTCTGCTCCCGCATATGTTCCTCCGTTATGGGATGGAGTGACTCCGGTGGATACAACCTCGCTAATAAAAATTGGGGCATGGTATTGTACGCACTTTCAGAGGAAGGTGCCGCCCCGACCTTTAAAATCTTTATCCTGACCCAAACTTGTTTCTACAAAGTTGCGCAGCCGGTGTAGCTCTACTATGAACCGTCCCTTTCTGAGAATTAGTCGCAACTGATGCGTATCTTGAGAGTTTGATGACACATATTTCATCGGCTGACTTTGTGCGGCTGTTTTCGTTTAAAACCCACACTATCCTATAGTACGTACTACATCTCATTGCAACAGGAAGTCACACCAGGTCGTAGACTCTGAGCTTCAACTACACACAAAATCTTATAAGAAGTGTCATTGTTAGACCTTTACTCCTCTCAGCCACATTAGGTGGTTTCAGTGAAGTGTATGAAGGGAAAATATTAGGCACTTTAAATGTTAGTATTTCAATCAAACCTAATCAGTTTAGAATTTTTTAGGGGGTTGTATACATGTGCTTATTAAATACAGTGCTTATTCAAGTCAAGAATCTTTGTGACATGTTCATAAATCGTCACTCGGTATATCACGTGATTGTTGCCAGATTCACTCTCTCCATTCATTACCATTGATGCACTTCATCTACACTTTCAAACCATAGAAGCAAAAATCAGCAACAACGAAACCATTTAATGGCTATTCAAATAGGCTTACGGCAGCTTTCTTCACCTGTTAGAGCTTTTTAACTCGTTAAGCATATATAATTCGATGAGAAATCCCAAAATTTAAGCGCCCACAAAGAAAAACACAGGGAGTGATGGTCACAGGCATTCCCTTTCTAAGCTTAGAACATCTCCAGTCTTCAACAAGTCATCCCTAAGATAATCGGCGGGGATGGCCTGCCACTGTCCAGTACGCTGCTCCTACCCTCCTTTGAACCCGTCAGCTATGGAGACCAATCTCTCCCATGATATACTGGTATTCACAAACACCGCCTCAATGGACTACATGCACAAAGATAAACCCGATATAAACCCCAAAATAACTGCTGGAGGCCCGGATTCGAGAACTAGTTGGATTACACTCTCATTACCCACATAACGTCAACTCAAACACTAGCTAGCCGCAGTAATACGGCCGAGCTCTTATCTGTATTACATCTACAGGTGACTCCAACCGCTCCTGTTTCACTGGAGCCATGGTCATGCTTGGTCCCGCTGGAGATTCCGCCGACTACTGCGAGGCAGACAGAATCTATTCTTGTATCCACAATTACTACCCTTATAGTAATTACTCCTACGCCTATATCCGGAGTTGTGATCAGCTTGCCAACACAAGATCCGGCATCAGAAACGCCCATTAATTTTTCTCAACCGGTAGCAGAACTACTACTCCCGAACCAATAGCAGAAATACCTATCGAACCTTCGCAGTTAGTGAGTGGACCCCCCATGGGCTTCGTGGAGCTCTCGTCAGAGAACTGTTCTTATATTCTGTTCAATTGCTATTCTTGCCATTCTCATTGGGTTGGGTTATACGCTCTGGTTACGTATAGAAAGGTATCGCAGAGGATCGAGTGAGAGTGTTTATGATGAAGAGAGGAATAGAAGAGAAAGTGATGACGCCGGTTCTCATCGGGGGCTTGGTAGTGACCGAAAAATGAGGAGTAAAGATGGAGGAACAGAAGTAATCAAAGAAAGAGCTAGTAGCTTGGGGGCCGTTTCAACTTCTGACCCCTTATCGTTACCGAGAAGAGGACTTGAGTTAGATACAGTTCGTGACCTTGGGCTCATTGGCAATCACGAAATTCTTGGATGTATCCCCAACGCCGCTACCCGGGAGATATCTAGCAGTGATCACGCCACATCGATTGGAAAATATCCTCCCACCTCTCCACAAGGCCAAGTGACTAACAACTCTTTGCCGTTACTCAGAGATTGCCCAGAGATCAGCGATGAACGAGCGAGCTCTTTAGGCCAAAGCCTTATCATCTGTGTTGACAATACTGAGCAAGATTTACCTCCAAGACCTTGTGCGGAGACTTTGACAATCCAAGAGGCCGCTCATAATTCACATCTTTTCATCACAAGCTCCTCAAGCGCCTTCTCTGGCAAGTCACTGCACCCTGAAACCTCCAACCCACCAGAGGAAACAGAGCTAGAGATCCCAGTACGACGAATTATATCAATGAAATTCACCACCTCCCTTCTTTATATTCCTCGTAAGCTCATTCGCTCTTTTTCATCCTTTAAAACACCCCAATTCCCGCAATTAGGTGCAGAAACCCCAACGGCTTTTGCAGTATAGGCCCTCCTCGAGGGTAGTGATAATCGAGCCGGTGCAAGTAATCCGGAGATTCATGCACGTGACGAGTGCTCCAGTACCTCCTAGACTCATGGGCACGGGGTTCCTGTAAGAACTGTGCATAGGCACGCTGCACATGGGGAAATCGTTTGTGCTGTTCCTGCACGAGGGGATGAGGGCGACGAGGAGGTTAGAGAGTGTTGGCAAAGTATTACAGCTGTCTAGAAGCTTGGACATAGTCGAACCGTATAAAAAGATAATAGGTGAAAGATGGCACCTACGTCGAGAGGTTAGAAGGATATAGTCCAAGGTGGGGGTGAATTATGCTATGAACTTAACCAATACGAGATTATTGGATACAGCAACTCGGAGTGGGGGTCTAGATAGGGGTTAATAACTACTGGAATTCCACGGAAATGGTTTCAGATATGCACGATGAGTTTAAAAGAAACTTCAGGCAACTCAAAAACTTTTAGGCCAAGGAAGAATTACCACAGATAGGGGGGTTGGCGTTCTAATGTGTTACTCTCAACTAATTTATTCATACTCATGTTATCTTAAATTCAAGAATTTGTGTCATCATTCTTTACACAGCGTGTGCTTACATTGCTTTGCATGTCCCGTCATTGACTGATAATGCCCCCATAATTTGATAACAACGTTTTGGGAACGTTTCGTGCCCCATACTACTACCAAATACTAGAAGCAAACGCTCGATATAATGTCTCCGACCCTGCTTGTTTTCGAAAAATTTCAGAACATGTGAAAGATGTTGTAGCTGGTGGTCCGATGACGGTTATATTCTTCGTTAATGACAGTATCTAATTTGGCCGTTATATCTTCATGTGATGAAGTACGTACTCACATGTCTATGTCAGTATGATACCTCACAGATATACGTCCCTAAAGTAATTATATTTAGGACTAGGAGAACAGAAATAAAGGAAAACCAAAGAGAAAGGGCGGTGTAGCGTTCCCCATTCGCACTCCTCAATTCAGGTACACCCCAAACATCAAAAAGACTGAGGCAAGAATATTTGCCGATTCCCTTAAGTCACTCTACTGTCAGTACAGCTCCAGGATCAATGACCGCCCTGAGTATTCCACGTGCTTTTTCACGCATTAATTATCCCGCAAACAGCGCCTAATTCATCAAGGGAGCGGGAACTTACCTAATGCTTCTCCTTCTCTTGTTATACAGTTCTATTGCGTTCACCAACCAATCCTCACTACACACCTACACTATGAGCAGGTTTTTCACTATGTCTGTTGCCGGTAAATATAGTCTTTGATCGTAAAGTAAGAAATCAATCGAATCGAGCGGGGCAGGAGATGTTGGGAACAAGCCGTGACTGAGTTTCTGTTTGCCCTGTCGATAATACTTATTCTCATAAATGTGGTATAAAGCTGGAGACCCTACACTAGTTGAGATCATACCTTCCTTTCTCCAAGTTATTATCCAGAAGAAATCATTCGGCACTACCTCACCCGTTTAACGTTTCCTTTCATCCTACTCTTTTCACTAGATTCTCGGAGTTATTTCCCAGAACCTTACTGAGCTCCCTCTCCAATTTGGAGTTTTATCACAAGACTCTTTCTGCGACTCTCCGGTATCCCCAAAACATGCCACTTGTGTCTGTACCTACCCGTTTACCTAGCCCTGTTAGCTTTACTACCCTATCCTACAATGTCCTTCCTCGCGAGCTCACTGAGGCTTACCGTACCGACTCAAAGCGTGCAATCAGTATAAGCCTTGGTATAATCTTTGGAATCCTACTGCCCAGCGTGGCTTTCATTATATATTACTGCGTTTCTTACAAACATAGACGGTTAGTAAATATTCAGCCCTATCCTGAGAAAGAGGGTTCTAGTGTTTGTGTGATGTATGATTTGGAGGAAAAACCTGTTATTTTTGGATGAACTAAAAAAAAACCGTCCAACAGTAGCCACGAGGGTCAAAATGACGAAGAAAGTTTCTGTACAAGCTTTTGCAACGATTTAGCCAGATGTGCAATGTCGAGACATGGGGACACCCATGAGAAATGCAGAAGTGAGGTAAATACTATAGGCCAGATACAAGGTGACTCTGGATATCGAGACACAAGGATGCATACCATGAATACAGCCCCAAAAGAGAAAACAGGCCGAGGTCAACATCGACAAGAGGTCCCAAGCCGACAGCGTAACCACCTCCAGGAGGATCATGGTAGAAAAGACTGGCAGCGGCCTACAAGCGTCAGAAGAGCTCGTAAAGGGGGTAAAACTAGGCCACCGGAAGCAGCACTCTCGAAATCAGAACTTAGTTCAACTACTCCAGAGTCATGTGTGCCAAGACAACGAACAAACACACCGCTATTTGATCTCGCCCAGGAAAGCCAAATAGATTCTAATAGACATCAAGGCCCTTACCATAACTACAAACGAAGTCGGCCACGAAAAAGTCCGAGGACAAGAACCCTGTACTCACAGACACCAAGTCGAGGTACCAATTCTGATATCTCATACCCAGAAAAAATCCACGTTTCACTTCGTGAACCAATCACCTCTAGGCCTCGGCCATTACGGGATTTTGGGTCCGAGAATGATACTAGACGAGAGAATGGAGGGCTGAATTTGCCTGAGAGATTGGACTCTAGGAAGTTTGCATCCCCGGGGAATTTTGCTACTGGTATCAACACACCTGCATCTTCGACCAGTTCTACCTGCCCTGTCGAATCCATACCTGCTCCCCTCAACACCCAGAAAAACGTTGGCACATGCTCATTTGTGGAAACACATTGGACATCCACCAACACCGCAATCAGTAGAGATAAAGGCCCGATCGCCCAAGGATACATGGGTGATGGCAAACCGGAAGAGCCTATGATTGAGCTGAAACATCCTGGAACGTTAGTTGATTTTGGACGGAACGGGAGCTTGAGTAGTGTTTCTACCACACCTCATGCTGCCACAGACATAGCTATAGCGGAAGATCCAATGCCTCCAGTAGTAGTGACAAATTCTACGGCCTGTGGACCTAAACCTATATTAAGCCCATCAACAAACCCTCTTATCGCCAATGTTGTTTCTCCCGAGAGAAGATCCTGGGATTCCGATGATATAATGTTGGACGCCGGCGTAGGAATACCTGACTCTTACGCCGCCTCATACTCCCCTCCTGTTAGATTTGATCCAAGTGCTCCTGTCTGGGCACTACGTCCAAACAACCTCCTCCATGCATCTGAGGTAACAAGATTGTCCGAGAATACTCTGACTGGAGATTATTCGAGGGAAGGCCTGCCCAGCTCCTCGACAGGTATTAACGCAGTTTATAATCCAGAAGAAGTCATAGACTATCACTCATCTTCTAACTCGTCCTCAGAGTCCTGTGTTTCAAAGCCCTACCTCAGATCTCCAGGCTCGCCTGCGCCTTCGGATATTAGTTCTGTTATCAGTATGGCTGGTTATCTTCTTGGTGCTGGTACTGGTGTCCTAGGTCGTGAAACTAGAGATAGACTTGAGTTCAACAATGCAGAATCTGTATATCACCCAGTGGCAGGCTTTTCTGAGCCCTCTAAGACTGGAATACCTGGAAGCTATTTCGTCCCTACCCCCGTGCCCCCCTCTTCAACGCCTGACTACGATATTATTTGCGCGTCGCCATCTCTTGAGACAACAGTCAGCAACAATAACAAAATAACATCCTCAAGCCTTGTTGAAACCACAGGAGACACTTCCAGCACTCCTTTATTTGGGGAATTGAGCAATGTGAATACTGCTGGTTCGTCGTATGGTTCACCCCAAAATTCGTCAGGGCCAGCCTTAAACGGCAACTCGCAGGGCCATCCAGGAAATATCGTTAGCCCAGCAGTCACACACCTATATCACCAAGTGATATCATCGGCCAGCTCTGTACCTGAAGGGTCCCGTTTGAACGATTCACATGGCCAGACCTTTATTCCTTCAGTAACAATCACTCAGAAACCGAGGAATATAACAGTTCAGATAATAGAAAACCCGTTGCCTGAGCGAATAGACACTAAGAGTATAAGCCGTCGAAGGGCTAAAACAGAAAAATCACAAAAAACTAGAACTAGTGGGAACGAGCTTCGGCGTGTGCAGGGGGCAGAGCAGGTGCTTATAGCGAGCTTTCCTAGATCAAGGTACAGGGCGACGGTAGAGAGTGTTGTTGGTAGTGACAATGAAGCAAATGATTCCGGTCCTATACAAAAAGGTTAATCCCATATGGGGAAGAGAAATCTAGCGCGTATGGATACATACATGTACGTATATAGCTGTTGATTTGCGCTTTAAACTTTGTTGTGAGGGATAATAGTATGGAGGAGGAATTGGGAATTGTGTAAGATTGAGTCCAAGTTGCCAGGGTTTTTATTATTTTGCTTTATTGTTTTATTTTGTTTTATTTTATATATGTGTTAATGGGGGAAGTGGAGTGACAAATAAAGATACATGTAGTAAATATAAGTCCCATTCCTCTAAGCTCATGAGTCCAAAGATTTCTACCCAGGGGGGGTTCCACACCAGCTAAGGAGTCATTCCCAAATGCTATGTATGTAGGAACACCATTGGCTAGCCTCACCTACTACATATACTTCAAAGCACCAAACTCGAGAACTAAACTGATGATTGATGAAGATACATTGGGGACTGGTTGAATTTACTATTTGTCACGGGTTTCAGCGTTTCAGCGTCCTACCTAACCCCCCCCCCCCGTGCTCTAGCGACGTCACCACCACAACCACAGCCTCAACACACACACACACACACACACACACACACACACACACCCCACTATCACCGGCATCTTTAATACTACAGGGCCTCACCTCGTCGCTTCTAGAGGTACCTCTCAGGAGCCCGAAGATAATACCATCAAAAGCCGATCTCACTGCTTATCTTTTAGCTCTGTTCGAAGCTGTAACAGCTCTCTCGCTTCTCCTTTGAGAACCCTTCACCAACAATGTGGGAGGACAACAATCCCCTCTCCTACGATCGCCGGTCGTCTACCTCGTCGTTCCATCGGCCTGGGCTATCCCCGGCAGCTTCTGACGACTCCCATGGTGCTGATCCACCTGACTTCTTGACCTATCAGGCTCCCTCTGAGCACTCTCAAGATGATTTTCCAACACGAAACCATCTAGAAGATGATGATGATGAGGGCGAAGAGGAAGAATATAGACAACAGAGAAAGTCGACCACAGGGTATGGCTCTAGAGTTGAGCAGATGTTGATGGAAAATAAGGATGTCGCTATCAAGATTGCCGACGCGGGGAAGAACTCGGAAGGAAGTGGGGGCTACATTGTGTACACAATCAGGACTGGGGTATGTTTTGATAGCTTCCAGAACTCCATCCTTCATCAAGATATAAGTTTCATAAGAGGCACGATCGACGCATGGGTGTGGTTGAAATTTTCAAGCTGACCGGCACTGCAGGACCTTGAAGTTCGTCGTCGCTACTCAGAATTCGAATCTCTCCGCAGGAATCTCGCCCTGCTACATCCCTGTCTCATCGTACCCCCCATACCAGAAAAACACCAAGTCTCCGATTATGTAGCAGCACCTACAAGTGCTAAAGAAAATGTTAACATTATTGATCACCGGAAACGTATGCTGGGAGTCTTTTTGAATCGTTGCGCTAGAATGCGTGAGATTCGGGAGGATAGTGTATTTCAAAGGTTTTTAGATTCAAATGCCAGCTGGGTAATTACACTCTCTAGTAGCTGAAGTGATTTTTCGCTGCTAACCCCGGGTAATTTATAGAGCGAGGTATTGAGCTCGCCTCCAATCTCTAGTCTCCCAAAGCAACATTTAAAAGCTCCGCCTCTCGACCCTTCGAACCCTTCACCAGGCCATGCATTCCTCCCAATCCCCTCGGCTTCTGCTAGGCTCAAGCAGATTTCTCCTCCTTCAACATCATATGGCCCCCGTGAGGGTCAACCATTCGCAAGATTCCCGCCAACTAGCCACATGCTCTCCGAGTCGGAACTTGACCCTTACTTTACTGCATATGAATCCGCCACCCGCACATACGAGTCGCTTCTGACTGGTTCTATTGAGCGAGTGAACCGTCGCATCCTCAAACGTTTAAGCGAGCTTTCTCTCGACTATAGTGAACTTGGCGCTCGCTACAACGCCTTCTCGTTATCTGAAACTGGCGATCTTGCCGCCTCAATCGAGAGGGTTGGGCAAGCCGTTGATTCTTCCTACATTGCAACAGAAGAGCTTGCCAGAGTGCTTAGTTCTGGTTTTGCTGAGCCCCTCCGCGAGTCGGCACAATTTGCTGGTGTAGTCCAAAAGGTTCTTCGTTATAGGCTTCTAAAACGTGTCCAAGAAGAAATGACACGAGATCTACTAACGCAAAAACGCCAACTATTACAAAGCCTTGAGCGCTCTGAAAAGGAAGCAAAAAGGATTGAACAATATCTTCACGGTGACACTGATGCCTCTAATGGGGAATCTAGAGGCTCTGGTGGTAGTGTAGATGGTGGGGTTTCAGGTGACGACGTGGAAAGCATTGATTCTGGTGATTTTCCCCCTACGCATTCGGAATCTTCACCTCCTCCGCAGAGATCTAAATCAACTACACGACCATCTAGAAATAGTATATCCTCTTCCTCTGCAGGTGCATCATCGGCTTCGTACGCCCATAAAAAATCTTCTTCATATAGTGCTCCATCTTCTGCTACATCTAGTGGAATTGGTATCATGGGGGGTAGCATAGCTGGTGGAAGTGGGTTTCTAGCGAAGGGGTTCGGGAAACTTAATTATGCGATTCATGGGATTGTTGACGTAGATCCTGAAAGGACCAGGAGGGATAACATCGGGAAAACGCGCGAACAATTAAGTCAACTTGAGGCTGCAAAAGAGGTGGCCGAAGGGGACGTGAAGGATGCCAGTAAGGGCGTATTGAGGGATCTAAGGAGATTCCAAAAGGGAAAGGAAGAGGACTTGAGAGCCATGATGGTAATATCTATCTTCATAAATCACTTTTTACCAAGACTAACAGAAAATGTAACCAGATTATATACGCTAAATGTCACATTGAGTGGGCTCGCAAGAACCTGGATAGCTGGGAAAATGCCAAGGAAGAGGTGGACAAGATTGTGGCCAGATAATCGACCTAGCTGCTTACTGTATGGTAAAAATGGACTAACAAAGTTGAGCCAACTCTCTCAAAGTATCTCCTCGGACTAAGAGGACAGCACTGTTGTTATTTAAAGAGCACAAATGGTGGGCTTTTTTCTGTTCACCCGAGAATGAAAAATGATTGAAATTTTTATTCTCTCTAATCCCCATCTAAAGCTATAATTGATTAATATCAATAGCAATAACGAGTGATACTATATGATGCCATACAGAGTGGGCACTCGTGCCTCCGTTCTAATAAAGGGCAAGAGGAAGAGGAAGATTTATTAGCTTCTCCCACAATTTATAGCGTGTTTTTGAGCCTAAATAGCGTTTTTTTTTATCTACAAAGAGGGCCGGGGGCCGAGGAGGAACCTCGCGAGTGATGATGTGTGATTGGGCCTTGGCAACCAGCCAAGTCTAGAGGGGTGGGAGTACACAGAAGGAAAATCAAGACGCTAGAGGTGGGTTTTTATGTTGGTTTTTCATATAGCTACATAGGAAGGGGTTTTGAAGTACAATGTGTGTGTGTGTAGCCACTTGTAAAGACATAAATTACCCAACGCAGTGACTTATATGTTCTTTCTTAATTATATCTTTCGTATTGTAAGGTCCGGAGACGCCCTGAGGCTTTGTTGGTGGTGGAGCGGCAAGTAATTAGAGTAGTCACTAAATACTATGTAACTGGGCTTCCTACACTTAATCACCTCCTTACCCACAGCAGCTTGTACAAGTGTAGTAGCAGCTTTAACCCCAAACCCGCAGTGGCCCTCAATCTCCCAACCCCCCTACAACAGCCACGTTGATTCTCCCAATACCGCCCGGCACCCGTCAACTCAATTAAAACTCCAAGATACTTCGTCACTTCCCTCTCCCCGAAACAATAACATCCCGTCCCACGCTCTAACTCCAACTCCAACCCCTAACGCCGCGTGAGATCAAATGAACAAAATACCTAAACCTATCGAAGAATATCACACCAGAAAGCGAGCTCTAGCCATCAAAACCGCGCTGCTTCAGGAGCCCCCCGAAAAATCACCCTGCCCCGTCTTCTCCCTCGCCATTTCAGCAGGCATCGCGGATTCATGGAACCTACCCGCAGAGCAGCAAAAGAAAGTTATGGAGGTCATCGATGATATTTGCCGTGAGATTGGGTGGGAGCTGGCATCAGGGATGAGCGCGCTAGATGCGGTGGAGAGCGTGGTTTATACATTAGAGAATATGGGATATTTTAACGCGGGGAAGGGCGCGACGAGGGTGAAAATGCGGGAAGGCCCACAGGTTAGTTTTGAGTGTCTGTTTAGGGCTTTAGATGTGGTATTCATGTTGGAAAGGGAATTAATACGTTTGGTGTGTTTGATAGTGTAGTGCGGCCATCATGGGGGGCGGCGATAGCACGAAGGGCCTCCCCGTCAAGCACGGTGTTGCCATCGGCATCCAGTCCTTCAAGAACCCAATCCGCGTTGCCCGAGCCTTTCTAGACCAAAACCTCAAAGTCCGATTTGCAGCCAATGCTAAAGAACTCGGGAGTAAGGCCCGGTGCAGGATAGTGCCGGAGGATTACTTTGAGGAGGCAAAGGATAACTGGCTGGATACCACCACAGTCCAGTTATTTAATCCACGTTATCTTCCAACATTCCTAGAGGGGGTTAGTGTAGTTTGCAGGGACAAATTTGGGAATGTAGCAGCGGGCGTCTCGACGGGTGGGCCGGCGGGTGAGTCGAGTGATCCCACGATAATGCCGCCGGTTTGCGCGGGGCTGATGTGTGATAATAATTCGGCGGTTATTTGGTACGTTCCTAAGCTCAATTTTTCCTTTTTTAAAAGACTGACCAAGTTGGTAATGGTGTTAACTCTTTTACTAACTTGCATAGTTCCGGCGCAATTGAAGATCTCATGGAGTATGAGCCAGGAAGACTTGTCTGCTATATGAACCGGGACACCAGCGGAACCATTGGCAGCGCCGTCGACCATGTCTTCAATTTCCTATTCGAGAAGAACTGCCACCCATACTCTCTCATCGCAGTCGACAGGACCGGAAAAATGTCGGTCCGCTCCAGTGCACGTATTCATCTTGTCTCGACTTGTTCCAACCTTGCTGGTAGCTGGACTCGGCTCCACGGGAGCTCAGTCCCCGTCAGTCCTCGCCATCTCATTAGAGGTGATTCTCTCCTCGAAGCGGGCTTCACCCGCTATGGAATCTGCAGAGGTCACGTAGTGGCCACACTCAAAGACTGCTCAAATATATCGGATTTGAACTATACACAATTTATGCAGACCATGGTTTCGATCTGGAGCATGTCACTATCCATTGCCGCTTGCGTAGAAGTCCCATTTATCGGTCTGGCCTGCAATGGTACCGGCACCCTCTCTCTCCTCCCCTTCAGCTATAAATCCAAAGACTGGAGCAAAGAGTTCTATAAGCCCCAGCAACGAGACGCTACCATTCCCTACCTGACCTCCAAAAAAGGCGAAGAGGTCTACAGCAGCGGTCTCACCGCCATGGTGCATGAAAAGCTGGGAGCTGCACCACCTACTTCCTTCACTATAAAAGGTGAACCCGAAGAAAATAACCCTTATACCCGTATCATCCGTGGGGAAACGCCACACCACCGCATCTGGGAGGACAGTGACCATGTCGCCTTCCTTGACCCCCATGGGAGCAGCGTTGGGGTAACTATCCTCGCCCCGCGGAAGCAGGTCAAGGGTGATGTGTTTTCGATGAAACCTGCGACGTTTATCGGCTTGATGAGGGCTACATACTATGTCATGCAACTACTTAGAGACGGCCTAGAGGATGACAGGGTCGGACTCTTTTTTGACGGGTATGGCGAGTCGTTCGCTTGTGTCATTCTTGTCCCATTGAGAGACCCTATGAAGGGAAATTGTGTGCCAGATAGGCTTGGAGATACGCCGTTCTACGACGAGCATCCGGGGTATTTGACGACTCAGATGGGGCGGAGGATTCAAGCATTTGAAATTCTGACTGACCTGAAGGAAAGACTTCTTGATCTTGAGAATAAGAAGAATGTGAAGAATTCAAAGGATAAAAGTGCAAAGAAGATGAAGGAGACAAAGGAGACAAAGGAGACAACGGTCAACCTTCTCAAGTCTCAAAGCAGAAACATCTCTAACCAGTTGAAAGTCGTGAGTGATATCTTGAACCCCAACCGGCTGACATGGAGCTGTGTTTGATGAAATCGTAACTGATATTGAGGTTTAATTTCTAGTCCTGGCCCTTCAGGAAAGCTAAATAATCTTGTAGCTCACAAGAAGCCAATTTTCTTCGGGAGTGTTTATAAAGCAATGTTAGCAAAGTTAACTATTCCCGAGATCCCTTTTTAAAAAAAAAAGAATGAAATGAAATGAATCTCCTGCCCTTTTCTAGCTTCACTCAAGTCCCGCAAAACACAAATACTAGTTCCCGAACGAGGTCTCGCCAGCTCGAACTGATCAGGGCATAGATACCCAAAGCTTAATTTGTTTTAGAGGCCAGGAACACTCGAGAAATTATGAAGTAGTCGATGAGGCTGCATTGATGATGATACAGAAGCGAGGAAGGAGGAGCTTCTTACGTGCTAAGATCCTTATTCGCCGACTAAAGCCACATCTACATGCTAGATGTGGCGTCTTGTGAGTGCGGGTAATAGTCACTTACTGTGCCACTGCCTAACCCGGAGTCCCCGCAACCTGCATACATGTATTAATACATACATACATGTACATACATGTACACATAACAAGGTCAAAATGCGTTATTACATGTATGAATGGCATGCACTGAATAGTGCTAGCCATAATAGCTGATCTCCTCCATTGCTTACACCAATTCTTAAAAACCAAAAAACGTAGCAATGTATGTAAGTACATGTATTTAATGGATTAATCAACAAAAACGCAGCAAACGTCATCTTCGAGTGATTTACCATGACCCGCCCAAACCAGTCCGAGTCCTAGTCCAGCCGGACGAAACTCATCAAGAAGCACAGTACGATATCAACACAATCTCTCCATATCTTTGCTGGCCGATTTTCAATGCATTCATCACCTAACCCAAGCCTACTTCTAATCCCCAGGGGGAAAGCGCTCGCCCCAATCCCAGAGGTGCAGGGCACAATCTTAGGTAAGAACCATATATGTCAACTACTCTCCGTATGCGCTACTGTGTGTCAACATCTTTAACTAATGTTTGAAGAGCTTGTGAGCGCCAAGTCGATCAGAATGGAACCCTCAACCTACCTAGTCAACCCGCCAAAGTGGAGAATCAACTCGATCCAGAGGGTAGCCCAACATGAGTACCCAGCATAAAGTCTCGAGTTGGGTGAGCATGAGGTAGGATGAAAGTGCCACATTATCTGTGTTCAATGGCCTATCGATTTTCACCACGAACACACTCATATCCAATGACTACGGACCCGTCATATCCGTATCAACCATCTCCACTAATGGCTCAACTCTTCAGACTGAGAGTCCATGTTATCTGAGAGCCGGCTCAAGAGGCATGTCGGGGGCGCGGAGCTACGGTTGGTCATCTGATGTATTTTTTATATGCTTCCAGAGAATATAGTGCTAATTTCTGATTCCCTGTAACTAGAATGGAGGATGTGACCCCGTGATGATATTGAGAACACGAGGCCACCCGTCGACTCCTTGTATGCTACATTTGCCTATAACGCCTCCAGGGGACGACCGCCTAACCAGCTCACCTTACCACCGCTGGCTCTGATCTGGTATTTCGACATTTAGTACAAGGCTTCAGCCACGTTTGCCGCCAATTAAATTGGTCATTCTAACCGCTTATTAGTAGTGAAAAGTAAAATGGAAAATTTCGATCTCTTCGGTGTCTCCTCTCTCCTGAACGCGGGCACTAGAAGCGGGTATTTCGTTAATGGGCTCAGTTTATATCCCCTCATCAGTCCATATCGACTGCCAAGAATTTAATTACGCTCATAGCCCGTCACTCGGTCACTCGGGTGTTTTATTGGTCTTATTTTCACCCCCCCGCCCCCGGCCCCCTTACAATCAGTACGATTCACATACATACATGTAGCTAACGAAGAGCGGTGATATCTTCGGGATACTCCACTTTGAACTCGGCTTACGTATCTCCAACACAAAAACCTCTTGCAGTTTCGGGCGCACGTCCCGATACCATAACCTCGGTGCCTTCCGACCTGTTGTTGGAGCTCACCGCTTCAAAGCTCAAACCTCCTCTACCTTCTTCACTCTGTTAGTGACCCTGTTGATCTTGTGCTGTTACTGGTGTCTTCTCCGTCCAAAGAACGTCAGAGTGACTATGCCAAGCGCAGATCAAAGGTGCGAACCCTTGGTATGAAGCGAACATAAGCTCCGATCGACGTGGGTTCTATTTTCGGTGCTTCGGGGAGATGTGGGGAGATCAGATAAGATCTGGGGTAATTACTCTACACACGCGAGGTGATGCGAGTTTGTACTCTGTGACTGTGTTGTGCAGACTGTAAATGTGGAGTAGGTATCAGCTCTGTTGAAGCATAAGCAGCATTGCATCCAGGCTTCAGCTTCCTGTAGCCCAACAGCTTGGTTGGAACACCAACGTGCCGCCGCACGCGCGGCTATCTTGGGACCCACCTAGAGCCTCACCTCCACCCCCCTCTCGGCAGAAAGCTGAGACATCTAGAGCAACAACCGGGTTTAAACCTTTTCTTTTTTCTTTTCTCCCCATGGAGCCGCATGACAGGTAATCCTCCGCATGTTTTGGAAGCTTCTTTTTGAGGGTTTTTCTCTCTCTCCCTCGCTTCTAGGCTTTTCTACGCTTTTATCCGGGCAGTTAGGATCAAGCGCGCAGACTACTGCTTTGTGGTATGATCGTGAGATGTAACCAGGTATCATTTCAGGCTGAGCATCTCAGCGGTGAGAGCTTGACTGTCATGTAGGTAAAAACTATATTATGTCTTGATATACTTATGTAGGTGAGGGGGAGATTTTTATGTCGGCTTTCTGTCCTCGGTAAGAAGCCAGGAAATGGGCACCGTTAGTTGGTTGATATGTGGGTTTGTGCAGGTAGGACAGCATTTGGGTGACTCTTGAGGCTCAATTCTTCAGCTGGTGGTGTACTGGAAGAGCTTGTGGTGGTACCAAGTGACTATCATACCTAAGCTCGCGTGGACTTGTTTGCTGCTGCACAGTCATTTCGAGGGTTTCACTTGTTCTTGGGACCAATATCATCGGAGGCCGGATTATTCATGACCTCATCTCCTTCCCCAGATGGATGAATGGTAGATACATGTACTTATGTATATGGAAGGTTCAATTCTCTCTATGTTTGAAGTCTGATACCTGTGATATGCATGATATTACTAACCCACTTATCTGCTCTACTGAGCCTGGCCTACAAATAGGCAATGAGTGGTGTTACTCGAAGGAAAGGCCTCAAGTACTTGGCTGGAATTGGTCGTCTGAATTCCAATTTACCCATGCGACTCGAGTAGCCAACTGCAGTAAGTGGATGAGAGACAGATAGACATGAAGAGGACAGGAGTCCACAACAACCAGCACAGTTAGAAGAGAGAGAGGGGGAGGTAGAGAGAGAGAGAAGAGAACTGGTCCAATCCTGCTCTACTCTGCGTGTTAGTCACTCTGACTTCATTGCGGAGAAGGTGAAAAGAGCATTCGTCTCTGCTATCTCTATCACGCTACGCAGTTTAAATTCATTTCTTCGTTACCCTTAGTTTCGCACATCTTCTGATCTAGATATATTCAATTCAGCCTCTCATTGGCTATTTGGTTTTATCTTTCTTCTACTCAGTCATTCAATTCACCACTGTCACCATATCGTTTCTTCTATCTCCCTGTTTCGTGTCTCGTGGGGTTTAGGTTGGGTTGGGATCTGGCACCGAACCTTTAGAAAAACCCCCCCCCCCCCCCCCCCCACACCAGAGTTTCTCCGCAATTGCGCCCTCCAGATCCCCACCAAACCACCGGTGATCTTCCCTTTCCCCATCGCCACTTCCTCATTTCAATTGCACCACACTTTTTGCGCTCCCTACATACAGAACTCTACGGTACGCTCGGACGAGGCTGGCTGCATTCTTATTTTTCATAGCCAGTCAAGTCTACCCTGAGGGCATACGTTTGGTGCTACGTACCTAGATAGTAGCCAACCCCCATCAACAATCTCAACGATCATCCCTCAATCGACAGCCCCAACTTTATCAATCGGGGGAAATACATAATGTCATCGCCTCCATCAGTCAGCAAGCTCCTGGGTATTAACCCTTTCCCTGCAGAAGCCTCGCCGATCCCATCCCCCGGCGATTCCCGAGAACCAATGAATCCTTCCCCTCCTCATTCTCCTCCACCCGCATCAGAAATCGAGCTCCTGGCACGACTCGACCAGAAGCGAAGAGAAGTTGAGGCGGAAATCGAGGCGTTCAGAGCGGCAAAAGAAGAGGAGTATAGAGAATTTGAGAGGTGGCTGAGAGGGGAACAGAAACACCTACAGAACATAAATGGCGGGGATGCGATAACACATGCCTCGACGGCGGCGGCGACAACGACCATAGCAACATCCTCCCGTGACAACAAGGGATACATTTGTGGTGAGGAGCAAGTCGGAAGCACTTCTGGAACAGTAGGCAGTCAGAGTCAGATCCCGCTGGACCTCGGCGGTTCGAAGCTTAACGACACACTGAAGCTCAAGCTCCCTGACAACCGAAAGCAGCCAGGTCTGGACGAAAGCGGCGTTGACAGTAGCGCTACCACCTCTCCGCCATTTGAAAAGGAGCTGCAAGCTGCGGGCCTATTTACACCTCGATACCTCCCACTGCTCGATAACAGCTGCTTCCGACATAGCCCTCCGCAGGATAGCCCAGCTTCGTTACCACAGCCTGTCATGCCGAAGCGTGCAACTTTCCCAGGTCCGCCGTCTAGGACAGAAAACACATCGCCGCCATACCCCCTCGCTTCGTCGCTCAAGAGTTCCTCGGGTAGTTCGACGGGTACGCTCAACAAACTGAAGCAGAAATCGCCGAAGCGGGTTACGTTCCTATTTGAGGATGAGAATTCGGTTCCTTCACGCAGTAGCCCACCGCCGTCTACGAAGGTTCACTGGACTTTGGAGGATGACTATCCGCTTGACGATGAAAACGGCTTCCTGGAATATGAGGGAGAAGATTTTGAGGAAGTGGACCAGGAGGAATTCGAGGAGACATCTGGTAAGGTAGAACAGGTGGAGAATGTCACGGAGTATGTGGGTGGGAGGAGCATAGGGGATGAACTTGTCGTACCCACGACGATCGGAAATGGTGCGGATAGAGATGCACTCAGCGGACTAGGCATCAGAGGTGTATCAAGCGGGCTAGATGCGACGAACGGAAACAAGCCAACAGCTTCAGGGCTAGAATCAGAAGACGATGAGGTTAATGGGGCGAACATGGACGATGACGACGATGAAGAAGCTCTCTTCGATTTGGATGAGACAATACCGGAAGTTGCGGATAGCTCCCCACCACATCGAGATTACTCGTCACTACTCGATACTGTGCAGCCGCAAACGAACGATCGCATTACGGCATCTAAATTTCCCATGCTTGCATCGTTTACGCCGACATTACCTTCAGCCCCTACATCCGCTTCAGATACGATCCTGACCTTTGGAAAATCTCCTGGTCCCCGCCTTGGACTGCCTAGAGGGGGAGGGGTAGCAGGAAGGGCTCGGGGGGGGGCTTTGAGCTCTTCCCTATCACTATCGCCGTTCCTTAACCAAAAACAAGAAGAAGAGACAATTGCCTCCTCGCTGCCGACATTTGGATGGAAGGGCGGCATGGGCATAGAACCGCCTGCGGGTGGGTTCGTCCCGACGCCTGGTGGACGATTCAGAAGGAGAAGCATTGTGAAATACGACCTCCCCGGAGATGATTCTGACTCTATCAGAGACTCGTCTCGGACAGTCATCAACGAGGAGGAAGATGAAGAAGACGACACCCTTATGTTAAGTCGTAGTCCAAACGCAACTAGTCTCCCAATGTCAATAAGCCGTCATAGCCCCGCAGCGTTCGTAACCAAGTCCTCATCCTCAACACGTAGCCCCAAGCTCCCCGTCATCCAGAACGACTCCCCTAGTTCGCTACCAATCGCTGGGTCTCGCCCATCGCCAAAGCCAAGCCGGTCCCCACTCTCGGGAGAGGCTCAAGTGCAGTCAGCTCCTATGCGCAAGATAGACTCTGCAGACCTACTAGCAGCAATGCCAACATCCCTCTCAACGCCGGAGGAGGAAGGCTCTCCAGAGAAGAGTGACTCTGTGGCCAGCTACCGCCGCAGTTCACCGTTCCCATCTGCATATGATCACACACCGTATCGGACCGCATATGCCGCCGAAGTAGCGGCCGCGGCTGCCCTCGGTGATGATGAGGACTACGGCGGCGCCCTAGAGAGTGTTGTGGGCGGCGTTGACGGCAGGACGGGGCTAGATCCAGACATGAGCAGCTTCTCGTATCGGCCCAGCTCCGTGGGAGTGAGGGCCCGTAGGGGCAGCGATAGCCATAGTAGCGTAGAGCCCATGAATCCCGGTCAGATGAGCTTTGGGATGAGGATGGCGTTTGAGAACATTCATAAGGAGCGAGGCGGGAGGTAGATATGACTCGATCGGTTGGTTCGTGACAGTAGATATGGGCTGTGTTGGAGGGAGTTGCGGTTTCCTGTAGGGTTACTTTTTTTTTTATTGCTTTCTTTTGGGGCAGAGTTTCCCTTTTGTATTGAAATATTGAGAGCTATCGATATTGTAGTCTAGCTACGCCTGTATCTTCTGCTTTCGCTCTTTCTCCCCCCTTCATGTGCATAAAAGTCTCGGACAGTTTTTCTCCATTTCCTTTCTTCTTGGGAGAGGTAGCTTCCTTTCTCTCTTTCATCACTGCTATGTTTTCATGTTTCTTTTTTATCTCTTTTTATCTATGAACCAGTTACACCTGGAGTGCTTGTCACTGTGGATGGTTGTTATGCATAACCAACAAGGGTCTTGTGGGTTTTTTCTTTCTTATACATCTGTATCTGGGGGCTTACCCTCCTTGTGCTATGGTCGGCCGTGACCTTTGTATATGGATAACGGGGATGGCGCGAATTAGTGAATCTCCACAGCTGCATGTGCAGCCCTACTTCCTCTCCCATGGTGGGGGGAGGGTAATACCTGGGTCATCAGAACTCACTCGGGTTTCGTTGCATGTGATGGGGTGGTGGGCGGCTGGATGGTTCAGTGTTGGGCATGTGAGTCGGTGTCCCATGACCGCGGTATTGTGATGGTCCTCTTTACCGCGGATCCGTCTGGCCTTGTGAAATCTATCACCGTCACGGCCGGACTGGAACGGGGGGGGGGGTTGAATATTGGGCTCGAATATGTATGCCGAGAACCGGCCGCCAAGAACATATATACACGGTTCCATTATACCGCCAGTGGCTCAGTCGGTTGTGCCAAGACACGCAGTCCAAAATATGGACTGCATGGACGGACTGCATGGACTGCAGTCGACTGTTGACTACATGGTGTTCTGTTACTGTCATTGCTGACATTGATGTTTATGATAACCGAATCAACCTCAACCCTTCAGCAGCACAACGCTAGAGTATGTATATGACAAGGCCTTTCCAATATCAAGAACCCCGACCCTTATAGTGCAGTCTAGTCCTTGGACCTCTGACTACTAAGTACAGTCGGTGAGGCAGGACGACAGTTGCCAGTCCAGTTGATCGGACTGTTGGCGAAGTTGTCAATGCATGATGATATACTCTACTAGTATCTACAGTCGAGTCTCCGGGGTGCCTACTATGCTCCCCCATAAGGATAACCACCGTGAGCTTTGTTTGCTCTTGGTCGAAGGGTAGGGTAATATAAGGGTGCGTACCAGTCTTTGGTCCCGACGTACGTACCCCTCATAGAGATCCAACTTGAAGTGCTTTCCCTCGTGAATACATGTATTCAGGTTGTACTTGAGCAGTGGAAATAGAGTATCCTTCTTGGATTACCTGGCCGTCTTCACCCCTCTCCATAACGTCACTCGTAGCAGATGTAGGTACGTGAGACGTGTGGGTCTTGCTCCCCCGTCCATGGTCCTTCCAGGCCCAAGGAACCACTGCTGTATTGTCTATGTATGTAGTTATAACCATCTGCCCCGTATTTCAAACAGTGTTTGTCCCAAACCCTAAGCCCTGACCGAAAGGCTGTCTCTTGTCTCACAACCGCAACCCCAATTAATAAGCGATTCCATAATCCAAGGCTCGCTGCTTTGAAATTGGCATTTCAATAACGCCCGCACAAGTAAAACCTCAAGCCTTGTCTCCTTTACAGAGTTACATATAAGAAAGAAAGAAAGGAAGGAAGGAAGGAAGGAAAATACATCTTGCTTTGTTACTTAGCTATCATTCATTCCCTAGTTAATTCTAGATATCTGTCTACATAGTCTATATCTACTACATATATAACTGCCACGATCAGCAGCCCCACCCCACAAAATAAGCAAAAACGATCATCACCCCTACAGACCGCCATGCCCGGCTTCCTCCCCCTCTCCAAATACAGCCCCCTCATCTCCCTGACCACCCCCTTCACCCCACCGCCCGTCCCGTCCGGCGCCGCCGCCGCCGCATCCCTCGACTCCGCGCTCTCCCACCTCTGGGGCGCCTACCGGCGGTCCAGCGGCGCACCCGCGCACAACACAACACACCTAGACCCGAGCCAGAAGACGCAGCTGCTGCTGCGGCAGCTGCTGACGGTGCGCGACCCGGACCCCGCGCTGCCCGCGGCCGTGCTGGCAGACGTGGAGAAGTGCCTGCTGTACATCAACGGCAAGAAGGCGCTGACGGCGGTTGCGTCGCTCCCCGTGGTGCTTCCGGCGCAGCGCAGGGTTGCGCTGTGGCGCGGCGATATCACGGCGCTGGGGGGCGTCACGGCGGTCGTGAACGCGGCGAATGACCGCTTGCTGGGGTGCTTCACGCCTGGGCATAGGTGTATTGATAATGTCATACACGATGCTGCGGGGCCGAGGCTCAGGGACGACTGTGCGGCGATTATGGACATGCAGGATGGAAGGGAGCCGACTGGCAGGGTGAAGGTGACGAGGGGGTATCTGCTGCCGGCGAGATACGTGCTGCATACGGTGGGGCCGCAGGTGCCGAAGCGGCCGGAGGAGGAGCCAAGGGTGTCGGAGGAGGAGAAGCTGGAGCTGGCGGGGAGCTATGTGAGCTGCTTGGAAGCTATGGAGGAGCTCCCGGTCGAGGAGGGCCAGGGGAAGTCCGTAGCGTTCTGCTGTATAAGCACGGGCGTGTTCGGATATCCGCCGGAGGAAGCGGTGCATGTCGCCGTCGACACCGTGCTGTCGTATCTCGACGCACACCCGGACACGAGCATCGACCGCGTGATATTCAACGTCTTCACGGCCACAGACCTGAGCCTATACATCAGCAAGCTCAACAGTCTCCTCCCCAAACCCACCCTCACCCCCGCGCACCTCCTACCAACGCCGCCACCACCGCCCTCCCCCGCCCTCTTGCTCGCAGCACAATGGCTCAAGTCCGCGCCAAACCTACTCATCACCGCGGGCGCCGGCCTCTCCGCCTCCGACGGCCTCGACTACACCTCCCAGGAGCTCTTCCGCGCCAACTTCCCCGCCATGTGGGAGCAGGGCTTCACCTGCCTATACGACTTCTTCGGCTACGACGGGTGGGCGTCGCCCGCAGCCAAGTGGGGCTACTACCTCACCCACATCATCTTCGTGCGCGGGTGGAAGACGCCCCGCGGCGCCGAAAACAGCGTGTACACGCAGCTGCGCCGGCTCGTGGCGGCGCTCCACGGCGCGGGCGGCGAGCGCAGCCAGAACTTCTTCGTGCGCACCTCCAACGCCGACGGGCAGTTCATGCGCCACGGCTTCGACACGGACCGCCTCACCATGCCGCAGGGCACGTACGAGCTGCTGCAGTGCATGCGCAAGTGCCGCACGGACGCGTACTGGCCCGTGCAGGAGTTCCTCGACAGGGCGCTGCCGTACCTGGACACTGCGGCGTGCGCGCTGCGGGCGGACCTCGACGGGTGGGAGGAGGCGGTCCCGAGGTGCCGGCACTGCGGCGGCGACGTCTTCCTGTGTGTCCGTGGCGGGAGCTTCTTCACCGAGGTGCCCTTCGAGGAGTCCAAGCGGCGGTATCTGGAGTTTCGGAGCCGCGCGGTGAAGGAGGGGCTGGTGGTGCTGGAGCTGGGCGCGGGCTTCAATACGCCTGGGGTCATCCGGTGGGCGGATGAGAGGCTTGTGACGGAGGGGGAGGGCAGGGTCAAGTTGGTGAGGGTGGGGATGGGCGGGAGTGAGACTGTCGATTGGGCGCTTGAGGGGGACGGGCTGGCGGCGGGGATCGACGGCGATGCGGGGGAGGTTGTGAGGGCGCTGCTGGAGCTTGTGAGTGCCGAGTGATGGGCTGTGAGGATGAAGCCATCTGTAGATAATCAGATAGATAAAGCCATAGGGCTTTTTAATGAGACGGTTTTCTTTTCTCCTTGTCAATTCTGCTGAGTCTGCATCAAAGTAAGAATACCAAGCCTGTGGAAGCGGTGCCATTCCTCTCGCCGCTTCATCCCACGTCTAGGTTTACAGCCGGCGCTGTGTGGCGCGCAAAGACATGCGCCTGTATTGACACGCGGGCCGAGAAGTGGAAAGTCGGTCATTGATGGGGTTGCCTGGGAGACGGGGCAGAGTAACCCTAATCCTGTGCCACAAGTAGCATCGCCCGGTAGCTGTATACTTGGGTGGCCCCGGGCCAAGATATGTCTGCCCACCTGTGCGGTGATGGCTTACGCCCATGATCATTCATGGCCCGGGGGGTCAGATGGCGACAGTCGCCCCCGTGCCTGGCGCCGCACGGTTAATTGGCGGTGGGTTTCTTTGCTTGGGCTTGTAGTTGCCGCTGTTCTGTAACTTCATGTGGGAGTGCCCCTAGGAATCGTTGGTGGCAGGAATGTGCATAGACATTACTACAAGTAGGTAGCTCTTGGACTCCCCACCCCACCCCACCCCACCCCATCACCGCCACTGTTTAAACAGATACATGAAGGACGTGGCAGAAGCGCAAGAGCCCGGGCACAGCCAGGGCAAATTAAAGCTTAGGCCTGGGTAGGGAATGTAGACAGACCTGGCCCCGTGAGTGGCCCGAGTGATAGCGTGTGATTAGTACAAAACGTCCAGGATTGCCCAAGTATACCGGGGCGGGGCTACTTCCCAGCTTTCCCGGGGGTGGAGATTTGGCCTGAGACCTATGGTATGATAAGGTATTGTATGTGTTAATCAATTATTCGCCATAACGCCCACTCACGACGGGCCTCAGAACATGCGGCCACGATAAAAGAAACAGAGCCACAGTTTCAAAGCTATGAACGAACCACCGGAAGCGGGTACATGTAGCCCGCCAACACCCGCTTTACCAAAAACCCGGATTGGTGGTGCATCATGAGCTATCACTCTGTGCGTCCCGGGCAGGACACGTCTGTCTATGGGATATATACGATACACCACACCGGGCAGACACCCGTTCAACCAAGTCTCCGTCACCTCGCGATGTTGCTCCACCGCACTAGCTAGCCAGCTAGCTAGGGGTATATCAGTTCTGCTCACCCACTCCAGCATTCCCGGCCCTCTTGGACCACGTCCACGCACGTCTGCTTCAGCAGCAGAGTCTCCAGAGCCGTGACGTCTTCTACACAACCCATGCAGTGCCTCACTTGTCGCGACTGGTGATCCCTGATCTGCTCAGCCAGACAGAGCATTCCGTGTATTACCGGGGCGGACCCCGGCAGCGCACCAAAGCTTGTTCCTGGTCCTGTCCGAGGAAGCCAATCCCGGGGGACAGCTCTGCTTTGCCGGGGCGGCTTGTGGGAGGGCTGCAAACATTCGGGGACGGTTGCTCTTTGTCTACAGGCTACCCTACCTATCCTGTTGCACGTTTGGTAATCCTCTATATACTCCTGCATGGTGTTTCGTGTCGGAACATCTCACTGGAATCAAGCTTCATAACTCGGCCATGGACCTATAACGCTCTCTACCGGCCCAGCTGCAACAAATCATGATATGCACATCTCACACGCACCACGAAGAAGCCTTCCACTAGCTACGCCAAGAGCTGGCCCAAAGTCGCCAAACAAAGTTCTCTACGCCAAGATATATTGAAATTTTCTCAACAACAGACACTCTCGTCCAGAGTATCAAAAACCCAAAACCCGATACAGTGTCACCACACCCTAGACACCACCCTGGTGGGCGCCGGAACCAGGGTCCTCTTCCCGACAACAGGTACTTGCAACCGATGACGCCCCGGACAAGGCCGGCCAGAAGAAAGGCAAGGAAGAGCTCTTGAACATTCACAGAGTAAAGACTCCAGGTCGGTATCTACTCCACCTGCCGGCATGGAGCTAGGACCTGTCAATCTCAGCGCCGCTGAGGGGGACAAAAAATGTTCCAGGCACGGAATTAAGCGAGGAAAACACATGGGAACAGGAGAGGGTAGGAGATCGATGGCTAATCAATTCAGTTCCGGGAGTGCATGGGGATCTCAGATCTGATCTAGCCTTTTTCCCGTTATTCTTCCCGGAGTGCCTGCATCATCAGCCTTTTAGCAGGCTATAGGCCAGTCCGCTCGAGCTGGGCATCAGAACGGGACGACGGGTATTTTGACAGTGCGGAGAGGTGGTGATGAGGAGCTATGGAGTGGGAGTGGGAAGGTGGAGGTGGAGGAGGTGGAGGTTATCGTGAGGAGGTGAAGACTGGAGAAGAGGGATTTTCACCACGATAAACAGCGCAGCGGAACGGCTCCCCAGCGCCCGCTGCCAACGATGTACGATCTAGCACCGCTGGGAGATCGTGGAGCGACGGCGTTCCTGCGTGTTTGGGGGGGTTGGCTATTTAACGTAGGGCTGCAGTGACGATGCGGGTAAATCTTGAGAAGCCACGAGTGATTTCCTGTGACGCGTATTGAGTGATGAGTAACCCAGCCCAATCCCGCCAGACAGGAACACAAGTCGCAATATATCAATTCCAAGATGGGGAGGGGATGGGGGGGATGGATGGAGAATAGCCCGGTAGAGGTAGTCAGTGGAGTAAGAACCTATTGGACGATGCCCAAGATCGGGGGGGATCTGGGCTGAGGGGGGGGGGCATTTATCCGGTGTTTCTGCTTGCTTTCTTGTTTAATTTGCTGCTCGCGATCTCTACCACCATCTATCTATGTAGTGTTCTGTTCTGTTCGGAGGGGGTTGCTATTCTACCCCACATACATATGCTCAAACAATACATGTAGGGTTTTATCCGGGCATCGGCGGCGCGAGCTCGAGCACAGTAATGTTTCATTCAGGTGGGGCTTCCCTACATACTCTACTCTTACACATATCTTGTATTGATTAGAGAGCGAATGTTTCGATCGCTGCGGGGAATAGACTTCTGGGAAACATGTACGTAGCCAGGCAGGCAGGCTTAGGTGCAGCGCAGGTTTCATGTGACGCTGGTGTGCTTTCTGCTATGTGTGGAGAGGGCACAGCAGAAAGACCCGTACCCGCGCCGGCCGGCGGCGGCGAACCGACACGGCGGTGCGGCCCCGTTCCCCCCCCCCCCCCCCCCATCTACATAGGTACTTACAATGTAGGGTACATGTATGTAGTCGCACACACAGAGCCTCACTCACCACCACCACCACCACTCACCACCCCACCAACCAAACCCAGATCCCCGAACCATGGAAACAGCCCAACTCAAAAGCAAAAACAAGTAAAAAAAAAAAAGGAATAAATAAAAGAATAAACAACCAGACGGCCTACGGTTTGCAACCACGTCACCGGGTAGTGGTCGCGAGTCGTGAGTGGTGAGTGGTGAGTGGTGGTGGCCGGCGATCGGGGTGCAAAGATGAGATCCGCTGGCCCTGCGTGGGTGGGTCGGTTTGGAATGGGTGGTGGGTGGGTGGGTTTGGTATTGGGGTTGGGGTTGGGGTTGGGGTTGTAGGTACCTATGTCTAAGGTAGGTAGGTACTTACTAGGTACTACTACAACTACTACTACAACTACAATAGAGTAGAGAGGATTCACAGAGTGGGCTAGCTAGCTGGTGGTTTGATGTGTACTCAGGAGAGTACTCACTAGGCACAGTAGGTTATAGGTAAGCGTTTCCACCGCACTGTACTGTACTGCACTGTACCTACTACACACATCCACGCCCGACGTCACAGCAACAGCGACAGCGACAGCACAGAGATAAGGCCTTAAGGGCCGATAAAGCCAATTCACGATGCCGGCTGCTACTCTCACTCTGGATGGAGCTGACATGCTTCTACCCAACTACTCACAAAACGCCCGCCAACCACCAAAAACATATCACGCGCGAGAGGTAGACGCACGACATGATTGCGTCTATAGCATAGAGGCGCCATCTGCGACAACGGTCGTTGGATATGGGGCGCTGACAGCTGTCGACTCGTGTTGGAGTTGCCGGTACGGGGGGGGGGTGCTCGTGACGAGGGGGAGGGGGGGAAGGGGAGGGGTTGTCTGTGGGTGGGATGACGGAGTAGGGTGGTGCTGCTTTTTGATATGTAGAGGAGTAGAGTAGCTATGTAGAATGAGATACCTACCTACTTTGGTAGAACAGAGCAGAGCAGAGCAGAGCAAACAGTAGGTAGCTCTCAGCGCTAGCTGGAAATGATACTTCTCTACTACAGATGGGCTCTACATACATACATACGTACGGATGAACACCACCTACATACAGACATGCTCTACCCAGGCAGAGCATCTACAGAGCTCGAGCTGAAGCCAGACATCTCATCATCATCCCTCTAGGCCTTCGTCTCCAGCCCAACACAATACCCGGTTATCTAGGCGTGCTGCTGCTGCTTTGCTAGTTTCAATTCCAATCCATGAATTGATAGCCAACCCTACATAACATAGCATAACATAGCATACATACATAAACGAAGCCCCCAATACCAGCGCAACAATCCAGATGACGATGACGATGGCGCCGGCGAGCCAATCGATAGAGCGGCCTCTCGACAGCGCTCTGCCTGGATGCGATTTAAACACAGCCCTGCCTGCCTGCCTGCCATGCCGGCCGGAAACCGGGCATCGCGCATATACTGTATAGAGTAGAGCTGCCATTCGGACCACGTCTCTGACAGGAGGACAGGCGAATTGACCACATGCCTCCCTCGCTGACTGGTTATGGGGCTAGCTGGTTTGGTTGGTTGGTCGGCTGGCTGGCTGACTGGTTGGTTGATTGGTCGATCCGGGAACTCTCGGGGCGGTGGAGGTGGACGCGGGGGCAGTCCGCTCTACTCTGGAGAAGAGTAGGCGCTCTACAGATGGATGGGGTCCGTCCGGGGATCTTTCAATTGTTTAGCTTTGGTTTTTTATCTGCCCGGTAGTGCAGTGTGCTCTACCCATGCCAGGGCCACCCCCGGGGCGGAAAATCAGATCATACCCGGATTTGATCTAATTGATTGATTTGATATTCCGTTCGCCTCGCCCTCCGGGGGGTGGCGAGCTAGTCCTTCTGGAAAGGGCCCCCTTCCCAAGGATCATGTAGGGTTGGGTTGATGCCAACTCATCACCTTTTTTGGGACCCTTTTTTTTTTGGGAAGGAAGGGGAAGGCGAGAGCAGGAGGCTGGGAGGATGGCTTAATAATAAGGTGTTAGAAGATATGTAGGTAAATACAGATTGATGCTTTAGAGCATGTATGTAGAGAGGTGGATGTACGGTACTCGATGTGTAGGTTATGTGGACAGGTATCGAGAATTGCCATGACGGGAACCGCCGCCAACGTAAGTCACCTCCTCCTCTACTCGACTCTGCTAGCAGTGAAAGGCATGTATGCAGCAGTAAGAACTTGCACTCTAGCCAGACGAGGCGGGCGTTACGGAGGGATCTACTGTAGCTTAGCTGAAAGAGAAGGGTGCATGGGTGATATGTGGGTAGGTGGACTCGTAGAATATGTAGCTAACGTATAACTACATCTCACTTAGCTCTCCGGGTACATGGCCAGAGAGAGACGTACGGAGTCCGGAGAAAGGCAGAAAGAAGAAGAAGAAACGTGGGGATGATGATGGCGCCGTTCTGTTCTGTTCCTGTCCCTGTTCCTGTCCCTGTGCAGCTTATTCTGTTTTGTAGATCGTGGCTACTGACTGACGTGGTGAGGTAAAGGTCTTGGTTGGTTTGGCTATCATCAGTTCAGAGATACCCAGCGAGCTACATGTAGTACATACGCGCCTTATGTAAGAAACAACAGGGCCGGGCCGGACGGGGGGCGGCGAGAAGACCGGTTTGGACCGTGGTATCATGAAGTTACCTACATACATACTCTCTATGGGCCTTTTTTCTGCCTACTTACATCTTACTCTACTCTAGCAGCAGCAGGTTTCCCGAACCTCCCTTTTCACTCCTCCCCCTTCTCCTTCCCCCTTCCCCTGACCCCATGTTTCCATCTCTCCCCATCTCATCACGGTGCTGCAGTAGCTGCAGCACCCGTCGTTGTTGAAACTGGAGGTTGGTACATGTAGTTACATGGAGAGCTGGTTGGTTAGGGCGGTGCCTCGGATGGGGTTAGGGTCTCATGTATGCATGTAGTTGGAATAGTATTATTACAGGGTTCACTAACGCGTTTGATCTAATCATCTAATCGCAATCGGATCATCGATTCGATGCACGATAACTCTTACATAACTAACCCCATTCCACAACCACACCTGCAAACGGGCCGGGTCACCTGACTGGGCCTCGCTCGCTCCCTCCCGTGCGTGCCTTCTCCGATCTGATCATGATCGGGGCATTTGTTTTTTTGTTTGTGGGGGTGGTGGTTCTTTTTTTCCTCGGAGGGAGAAGGAGGGAGAGTGAGACAGCGGGATTGGGTTGGGTTGACGCCGGGCTAGTTAGGTGATGGCATGGGGCATCCGGATCGGAGGGAGGGACGTGGGGTTACAGGTTTGTATGTGTGTGGGTTTTTTTGGGTGCGCCGGCGCGGGCTTCGGCCGAGATGAGATGAGCTACCTAGATGGGCGTGAGGGTTGTGCTGCTGACGGTCCCACAGCACTGGCCGTGGGAGAAGAGGCAGAAGAAGGAAGGACAGAGGGGCAGAGTGAGATTGCGGAGTTAACGAATCCTGTTTCGGCGTAGGATAAGGATTCGATAAGGATTATCGATAAGTGTTTAACCATTTGCCGAGAGACAGACAGACAGGACAGGCGAGGCGAGGCGGCTGAGTGAAGGCCCGCTTGTTCGTTTGTACGTGGGGATGCGCAGCGCAGGGTTGGTGCTGGTAGGCTGTAGGTAGGTATCGTGAGATTGCGGGATATTGGGATACGAAGTGGAGACTGACAGACAGGACAGCAGGACAGACAGACAACGGATAGACATGTGCTAGGACCGCCTAAATCTAGGGCGAACGACCGGGAAACAGGAAAACTGGAAACATGACGATATGTAGCAGCTAAGTATGTATATCGTCACCGAGGGAGCTCGAGAAATCGGGAGAGCGGTCATTGACCCTCTTCCCACCCCCTTCCCCCACTCGACAGCAGCCTGCGGTCAATGATTGCCGATGCAATGCCGGCAGTGTCTACTGGATGCGAAGTTGCGGCCGGTACATGTGGTAGGTATACATACATTTAGATAAACATAAGAATCTAAACCGCAGCAGCCGGCCGGTAGAGCTATGTAGGGCTCATCTCGCAGGAGATGAGATGTCATGAAGCTTGGTCTTGGGAGCTCACATTTGGGTTGGCTTCTGGAATGAATGCAAAGACAAATAAACAGCTGTTTACGAATCTGGATCCGGATGTGGAGCTGTGTTTATGTTTGGAACTCCGGTTGGTTGGACCTACGAATAGCCTTGGTTGCTATTTTGCTGTTCGAAACACTCTGGTTGTCGTGGGTGTACCGGTACATACAAGCCACAGTCTATACAAATAGAAACCACGCACCACACACTTCCATATCCGATAATAGAAACCGCACGCGTGGGGGCTACCCTTGCTTCGGAGGATAGTTTGGCCAAGGATGTGTATAAAGATGTTTGCAGGAAGGCAGAGTGAGTACGATACGGCAACGCACTAACTGAGATTGGGTGCTACGTGCATGGATATGGATCTACGAGAGGCGATCCATATAATGAGCAAAGCATCAATTTCGGAGAGATCCTCGTGGCGTTATCTATTGGCCCCCAATTGCAATTTGCAATGGACTAAGGCGTTGGGGGTGCAAACGGACACCTGCCTGGTCGTGAGTGCTGTGCTCGGAGAGGTAATAATATCGCGGCCCGTTGGGTTTGGAATCTGTGAGGTGCGAAGGAATGGAGTGAGTGAGCAAGTGAGTTTTTTTTTTTTCCATCTCGGCGGGTCTGATTTTCAGCTTCAGCCACAGTGTGGTGGGTGGGTTTGGGTTTTGATATGTCCGATTTGAGGATAATAGTGTGGAGGTCTTTTTTTTAATTTTATATCTCCATGTGTCTACTGTATGGTATGTATGTAGGGGGACTCTACTACTCGGTACTCTATGTAGGTACCGCTGATATCTACATATGTGCTGGATTTCGGTAACGTCTGTCTGTATGCACACAGCGGCGGCGGCATACTACATCATAGACTGCTCTCCCAAACTTCCCATTTGCGTGTCGGGTATTAGCGAGGAAGAAGACGTTGAACGTCTCGTCCAGTGGGAGAGTAGAGAGGCAGGTGCTGCGATGATATGATACTCGTCAGATTAGCACTCACCGAACGGTCTCATGACTATTGGTTCCGGTCCGAACAAACAAACCAGTTTCTGGCTAGCTAAGGGTAGGGTAGGCTAGGGCGACCAATGATAGGTCGACCACGAAACGAGGAAACACCCTGAAGGGACATTCGAGGTCGTGTTCGGAACTCGGCCATCATGGCAGAGATGGCCCACACCGTCTCGGGTAGGCCTGTGATCCGTTTCGTTTCGCTTGGGTGTGCGAGTTTTTTTTTTTTTTGTAGGTGGTTTGTCAGTGGTCACATTATTGGGGCTTTTTTGCTACTCGTGCGGGTGTTTAGGCGACGGGCTGGGCGGGGACGGAGGGGAGGGGGGGGGGGTGGAGGAGCGGAGGAGGAGGGGGACGTTCGTTGGGTTAAATTAGTTTTTAGTTTTTTTTTTTTTTAGTTTTTGTTTTTTGGGGTTTCTTTTCGTTGGTCGCTCTGTGGTGTCCTATGGATTGGAGGCTCTCGATTACATGACTGCAACTTATCTGCTACTCTACTGTGTTGCCGCATCTTCACACCACCTAGAGTAGGCCTCTGTACTCTATCTACTGGCATGTAGCCTTAAGGGTGTCTCCCCTGTACGGTGCGTCAATGCAGTGGAAAATTTTGCAATCTACATGCAACAGTCTGAGGGCAATATGATAGATGTGGCGCGTGAAGGCAAAAAATATTGGGTTCGACGAAATCTCACTTGAGCTAGAAGAACTGAATTGAGGTGTGTGAGAGTGAGTGCGCAGGTAATTGATTGATTGCTGGAGGTCAGATAAACCTAGTCCTAGTTTGATGTCTCTGCTGACTGCTCATATGACATGGGTTATGTCTGAGGTCTAACTTGCTCTCCATCCCTCCGACGGAGGGAGGAGAAGGAGGGGATGGGGAGGGGGGGGACAAAGGCGGGCTTACGAAGCGGTGGTGGGAGTGAATGGGTTGGTTGTCACGGAAACGGGGGGGAAGAGGGAAGCTGGGGATGATGATCATGAAAGGTATCCGACAGGTCCATTCCAACGGACGCTTGCCACGTCGACAGCGGATGTCAATGAGGGCAGGTACCGCCTGTAGAGTACTGTATGTACCGTAGAGTACCTGCTCTACTGCAACGCCCAGTATGTACGATGTACCTGCCTGCCTGCTTACCTGCCTCCCCTTATGGATCATGGAGCTATGCGGTTCTGAGAAGGAATAATCTCCCACTGCATCTGAAAAATCCCCCCCCCCACACACATCCGGGCGTCCTTTTTTGCCTTTTGTTGAGAGAGATCTCGTTTCTGTAGCATTTACTTGCCATATGGGCCATTTTACGCGCTGCACTGCAAAGCATAGCGGGTTTATTTTATTTTTATCCTTTTTTGTTTGCTTCCAGTGTATGCGGAAAGCAAAGAAGAAGAAAAAAGTATTAAAAATCAAAATAATTTATGAACCGCTTATTTTTTTTTTTTTTTTTTTTTTTTTTTTCCTTTTCGTTGATTGAGCGAGAAGTTCCTCAGTCACTTATAATGTGAATTATCATTTCCCTCCCATTACCCCCCCTCTCACCCCCAGTTCAACGTCGTCATCATCAACACCGTTTTTAACCACAACCACACCCTAGTAGAGTCACTCGAGTAGGAGCACTTGCAACTGTAATGTGTGCTGATATTCTTCGTGTTCCCTCATTCTAAAACCTCGTCAAGGGCCCGGTTTTGGACAAGTCTCGAAAGTACTCCGGCCAGCAGCAGGAGGAGTTGCGGTGGTTGAGGTTGCGCTTTCCCTTGCGCTTTCCCTGTTCTAGTCTCACCGGCTTTGAACCACACAACCGCGCGCAGTTCTGCTGTCTGCTGTGGATGGTGTCAACACACACACACTCACAGCAGCTAGTTATGGCAGGCAGGCAGCCCCGTTTTCTGGGTTGGTTCGCATGTATGTAGATATATTGCGGTAGGTATGTATTTGTATTTGTATGTAGCACACACACACACAACAGTTCAAGCCTCAATTGCCTCTGTCCGATTCGTGGACGATCCAAGAATTTTTTTTTTTTTTTTCAAAGCTGTCTTTTAATCCTCCCCACATCCTAGTTTTCACGAAAAGAGGAAGGGAGGGAACCAGACGTTCCTAAATGCGCTACCCCACATCCCATTGGACGCTGGGCATAGAGCGGTTCCCTGGTTGGGGATTGCCGAGTGACTAGAGACACACCAGGGCGTGAACGAAACAACGCATCCACTGGCACTGAAAATCAAGTAGGCCATGAAGTAGGCAGTTTGAAGCAAGCACTCCACTCTTTTTTGGGGGCGTAAAAAATTATTCACTGGGACAATTGATTTTATTACAACCTGTGCCCGCACGGTCCCCGCACATATGTATGTAGTAGAGAGCATGAGAAAGAAAGGAAAAAAAAAAAAAAACTGCCCTGCTTTGTCTGGTACTACAATTTTTTTCCCTCCCCTTCAATAGTCGTCACTTTCCCGCAGGTGATGCGTATTTTCTTTCACCACATATCCCCTCTCCTCCTACTATACTCCTCCGTCCCCTCTCTCCTCCTCCTCCTCCTCTCCCGCCAGTGAATGCATCACCCATACATATTCCCTACTCTCTCCGTATCCGCCTTCCATTGCACTACCTACTACATCCTGCTACTACTACTAACTAGAGAGTACTACTGCTACTACCAATTAATTCCATCCCTCATACCCCTGCAGTTTGAGTGGGTCCTTGTCTTGTTAAGCGACTACTTTTTTGTAGACCCTCGACCTCCCCTCCCAACTAGAGTAGACTACTCCCCCCCCCCCCCTTCCAGTTCCAGAAGCCCCCCAAGGTTACCGTCCTTAAGGAAGCCACATCCCATCTTCCTCCTGCGATCCATCGTCGTCGTTTATAACTAGTCCAATCCCCCCTCCACACCCCCCCCTCCAACTGCTTGCTCTCTCACTGGATCTTCCAACCCGTCCATCCATATCCAAACACAGCACACCCTCTTCAATCATCGCCCATAGACATCATCGATACGCTCCCTTATCGGTCTGACCTGCTTGTTTGATTGATTGATTGATTGTTTCTACCTCGACTGAAGCAGCAGCAGCAGCAGCAACAGCAGCAAACCGTTCGTGTACCATACATATTATATCTGTCCATCGCCCTCCCCCACCCACTCTCGCATCTCTAATCGATATCGTTGACGATACCGATACCGAGTCCCCGTTATCAGTTTATCAAGCCTATCCCATCCACCTCGCGTAGTTAGTGTAATATTAAACTTCTATCTTTCCCCCCCACAGCAGTAGCAGAGGCAGCAGAAGCAACAACACTTCTCAACAACCATCGAACCACTACCATTAGCTACAATAGCTCACACCTTTACCAATGGCTGTATACGAGGAACCGTATGTCGAGGATTACAACTCGGAGCTGTCTGAGGCCATCCCTCTGACAAGACGGCAAACAACAAAGCGTGCTTCGGGTCTGTCAAATTCGATATCTGCTGATTCAACCAGCTATGAGCCGGAGAGTACAAATGTGTCGGATTCCGGATACTCATCACACGCTGAGGCCAGTACCCCAGGAGAGACTCCTCCGCCAAAATCAGCAACCCCAAGTACCCCATCAAGGAACCAAGCTCGACCCAGCCGCTCCCCATCAAATCCAGCACTTCCACCATTCACTAGACCCTCAAACAAGTCTTTCTCTCGTACCCAGTCTTCAGGAAGTGTCCCCCGGAACATCCCAAGCAGTTACAACACAATAAGGAGGGAATACAGGGAGAGCTCGCCGTCAACGTCGACCGGCGGGGCGGATGATTGCGATTGTGCGGATTGTGGGAAGCCTTCAAAGCCGGTGACTAGCTCCCCGAGTAGGAACAGTGGTGTTTGGCCGGGTGGTGTACCAGAGCATCCGTACCAAGCGACGTACTCTTCGTCGCCGTCGTCTTCTTCGTATGCTTCCTACCCATACTCGTCAAAGTATGATGTTTACAGCGAGAGTGCCCCAACCCACTCGCCGTATGCTGCTGATCCTCGTGAGGGATCATCTTCAAGAAGGGAAAGGGAAAGGTCATCGACACAGTCCTCGATGCCCCCTCCCCCGAGACCATTGTCGACTTTTGCAGGGGCTTCAGCAACAACGTCTGCGCACACCCCGACTGGGTCATGGACGCAATCTACTTATAGTTCCGGATATGCTGCACACTCATCATCCCCAGCTCCCGCAGCGCCAGCTCCATCTTCAACATGCCCGCCGGCATATGGCTCATCGATGTACCCCCCTCCTCCGATAGATACATCTGTGCACACCTCCTCTTCCCACTCATATGACTACTCACCTTATGCTCCTCCGTCAGCATCCGCGTCGTATGGACATTCGTATACTTCTGATTCATATAGCCAGAGCCCGGTCCCGCCAGCACCAAACTACTACCAGGAGCCCAGTTACCACTCGGACAGCTACCATTCTGACAGCTACCACCAGCCAGAGTACAGCTCCCTGCCACCTCCACCCGCGTTTACAGGGCGCAGGGGTAGCATGCATGCCCGAGCAAGCGCAGCCGTGCTGGACTCGAGCGAGTACTACACTCAGCCGGAATACACTCACCCACAGGTAGAGAAGCACCGCGAGCGCCGCTCAAGTAACCGTGTCCACAGCTCCGAGAGGCCTTCGTCATGGTATAGTCAGTCGCAGTTCCAGGATGTTCCCAACCGAAGCGTCTCTGTCCCCCCGGCCCAGTCAGATCCTCAAGCCGTTCCCTCATCGAGCCGTAGAATGGCAACGCCGCAGCCGATCAGGAGAAGGGATAGCAGCAACTCGCAGGGGTCGGGTTCGCACTCGTCGAGACTTCCGTCGTCACTTTCTCGCTCGATGGAAAATTGTGCTATTGATGATGAGCCGCCTTCACGCTCGTCTCGCCATGGGCACAGCCACCATCGTAGCAGCGGGTACTATGAACATCATCAGCACAGTGCTGTCACTCGTAGGGATGCGGGGACTTTGATGCAGAATAGCCACAGTAACCGTAGCAGCGACTCTGGAAGCAGTGGATATAGCCATGATAGTGGGAGGGAGGAGCTGGTTGTTCTTGATTCGGATGAGCCGTTCACTATGAGGTACCCGGCCGGCGTGCCGGTCAAGTTGTCGCTTAATGGTGGACACTCCCCGAGGACTATCTCTGTGGGAAATAAGAACGAAAACTATGAGTATTCGATAGGATACAAGTACATTCAGCAGAGACAGCAACAGCTGCATGCTCAGCTGGGTTTGGAGACTGAGCACTATGATCGCCGAACCAGTGCGGATTATTCGCACAGGAGCTATGAACGCCAGAGAGTTTAGGACTTGATGAATTTTATATGAGGGGAACGGATGAGCATCGGAGTTTGCTCGGTTTTTTTATGTCCGGTTTTTGACGATATGACTGTTCTTATATCTCCTATGTTTTTGGGCGGCCGGTATTTGTTTTATATTTTCTTTTTCTTCTTCCCTTGGTTCGATAAAGATCATCGGACTCATACTTGACTCATTTGACCCATGGGTGGCGATTAATCCTCTTTCGGCAAGGTTCTCTTGTCTTCCCTTCACTTTATTAAAACTATTTTTTATTGGGGGAAAAAAAAAGGAAGCTGGACTGGCGACACTTCTTGTGTTTGTTTATTATGTTTTTATATCTTTTATAACTTTTTTTTTTCACTTTTTTTTTTTTAACTCTTTCTTTCTCTTACGGTTTAGCGACAAGAACGCGGTTTCTTTAGCTCGGGGCACCTGGGTATTGGGTTGGGCGCGCGGTTTTGGATTGGGTTTTCTTTAAGATACCTTTTGTGTACTTTTTTCTCCCCCTATTCCCTATAAGATATTTGCAGGACTTCTTCGGATTCCCGGGAGAGGGAGAGGTTGCTATTTCATGTGCTGTGCTGTGCTATGCTATGCTCAATTGACAGCGTGTACTCTTTTTTCTTCTTATATTCCAATATGTGGCCCTTAGGATGGAGGATGGGTAATGAACTACCTGGTTATCTTATCTTGTTTTTCTTTTTTGCCCGCTAGATGGTGCCGGTTGCTTATTTACTTTTTTTTTTTTTTTTTTTTACTGCATCCTACTAATACTGCTGCTGCTGCTGCTGCTGCTATACGACTACTATTGGAACGGCCCGTGCCGTGCCGTGCCAGAGGCAGAGGGAGGAGGGGGAGTGGAGGACGGCGGGCCTGCAAAATCGGGGAGAAAAATACTTTATGGGGAAAAAACACTTGGAGGAGGGGGGGGGGGGTTATTCTTTCGAAACACTCCTTTTTTTTTTTTAACCTTTGCTTTTGTTTTGTTTACATGTCTTTTTAGTATTCAGGCAGGCAGGCAGGCATGGAGGGAGGGAATGGGGGGTTGGGGTCGGTAATGATTATTAACGCTTAACGTTGAAACTGAAGTGACGATTACGAATGTTATGCACAAAAATTCAAGTTATATTCTTCTTTTATATCATGAGTCTATTAGTAAGACCTGGATACCTAGAGCTACACAGCTAGAGGGTCAAGCTTTGATTTTCACTCGGGGTGATCAACACACCACACCTTTGCGGAATGTCTGTGCTTACAATACTTACTTTCTCTGGACAATTCCGGCCGCCCTATCGTTTCCCTCTGCGGGCTTGGTACCGGCCCCCCGTCGTGATGTGGTGACAGGCAGTTACACAAAGTATCACCTTACCCTACACCAACGTCATGGTGGTGAGCCTATGCTATGCACAGGTATAAAACTGAAACTTATCTACATTAGAACGATGTATTACCTTGCGCTCGCTTTTGAAGCATTGCAAGAGTAAGGAGAAGGAATAGTTCCTTGTATTTTCAAACTAAAAAGCACGCAGGATTATCTGAATGAAGAAAAAGCTCTGGAGGATAATGGGATCATTCCAAGAACCAAGCCGTGGAGTGTCAAGCGATGAGTCATCGAGCCAAGCCTCTTCCTTTATGTCCTGGGGTGGGTGAAGTCTCTCTCATGCATAAACCTGCGAACTTTATGTATTCTAGGAACTGCAGCTGCTTACCCGGACCAAACTTCTGCATGAGAGACCTTTCGTAGGCCGCACCTGCACATCATCCTTCTTTCCTCTATCGTTTCAGAAATTCTCTGCGCACAATCTTCACGCCGCCTTGCCACTTTTTCTTCTTCTCTCGCTGATCATGTATGTCTCGACATATCACTCGCTGCACTTCTTGCTTACTGAGGGACTTCTTAGATATTGTGATCCGCCAACGTGCCCGCAACCATCTCCATCAACTGTTTGCTTCTTGGTGAATCGAAAGATAAAATATTTACGATTGACCTTCCGGACAATAAGGACATCAGTGCTTTAAGGGACCAAATACAATCCGATCCCACACGAATCCGTTTAATATTTCCTTCTACAAACTTGCAAAATGTCGACAGCAGGGTCAACGAGTAGCCAAGGTACTATAAACGTGGCTGCATACACGAGCTGCATTAAATTATCGATGCATGCTCCTTCAATTCATTGTACAGCATACTAAGTTCTTTTTAATTTGTAGGTCCCAGCAGTCTCGGTAGCGGTGTCACGATCTGGTATCAAGTCGAGGGACGTTATCCAGTGGAATTGGAAAATTTCACTAGGAAGTCCGTCTCTGGTCTGCAAAACGCAATCATGAAGAGAAGCAAGCTTGAGGATGCAGAGGATAAACTGTGTCTCTTCGTCGCCAAACCCGGTAAAGAGAAGGAAGACTTGAACAACATAGAGAATGAACTTGGGGATTCTTTCGACTTCAACCAACTTATTGAATCCTACAATATTAAACGAGTGAATCCTATCATCGTTAGGCTACTAGGTAAGTAAAACCCATTTCGCTTTTAACTACGCATATTTGCTAACTGTACTGTCATCGCTAAAGCTCCTCCACCCCTAGCTGGTAAGTGAAACGTATTCTCTTTTCTAAGTATGCATCATTTCATTTTAGACTTAATCTTATTGTTTTATCTTCACAGACAAACTTACGGAAACACAACTACTTGCGCTTGTTCCTCCCTCCATTACCTATATAGCCCCGAAGACGAAGACGAAGACGAAGACTACGACAAAGTCAACATGGGCACGCACCCCCATTCCCGTTAAAAAGTGGAATGACTTCATACTTAATGCAAATGAAATGGCCGTGGACACTACTCCACGGTATGATCGGCCAACTTTTATGCACTTCAAGGCCTCAGAAGAGCAATACGTACGGGTTGCACTCCAAATCAATGTGTTTGAAGTACTCTCGACTACTATAGGAGCTCGGCGACCGTTAAAAGAAGAGTTTAATTGCGCGTCCGCTGTTGAGGGCATTAAAGGGAATCCAGACTTTGTCTTGCTAGCTGGTGGCAGCCTCTTGCTCCCTATTGAGGTGAAGACGAGGTGGATTTTGTCTGATGACAATATGGTGGAGAGATACAACGCTAGCAATCCTCCAGAATGCGTCATCGACTCAATTAGGCAGATCTTTGGATACATGGCGCACAACGAGCGTCAATACGGTGTCCTATCCACTTACGACAAAACATGGTTTCTCTGGAGACCCAAAGACGGACTCAAAGACGGCCCTAGTCCGCTCTTCGTATCAGACGTCGTGAAGAATGAAGCTACCAGCCCCACCTTGTTAAGGTGTTTCGCGTACATCATGATGTTAGCACATCAAGATCCCCACTGCCCTCCCCCCCCAAAATCACCACCGAGGAGTCACGGAGATGACTATGAGCCTCCGGAAGAAAGAGATAATGAGGATAAAGACTCCACATACCAACCCCCCCCCAAAGGGTCTTCCGGAAGGGGCTGGCGAGACAGTGGCAGAGGTGGTGCGAGCAGTAAGAACGGCAGCAACAATAACACGAGTAGGAGAAACCAATCTAATACCAGGGGAAACCGGGAGGCGGCTGGTAACAGAGAACTCAGGCTAGAGAAGTTCGACTGGGATAGCTTCGAGACGACTGGTGTGCTTGGGGACGGGCGTAGTGGAACGGTGTTTGAGGCGACTTTTCGAGGAGAAAGAGTTGCGCTCAAACTCTGCGATCTGTGGCAGCACCCCGAGTATCATGAGGAGATGCTCACGGAAGTCAGGACTTATCTGGCATTGGAAAAGCTCCAGGGATATGCCATTCCGAAGCTTAAGAGTGCCGGTTATACGGCGGGAGGTCTTTTCGCACTTATGATGGAGTTGGCAGGCTCACCGATCGAAGTAGAAAATTTAAGTGACAAGGAGCGTGAAGAGATCGTGAGGGTACTGGCGGATATCCATGGCTATGGCTTTCTACACGGAGACATCCGCCCGGACAATATTCTTATTCGACATTATCACGACGGGCTTACTAGTAAGATCATGTTCATCGACTTCGCCTTTTCTAAAAAAATTTCGAACCAGAAGGAACCCAAAAAAGAGATGGCCGGTCTAAAGAATATGCTCAGACCTCACTCAGTTAAAAAACCTCGTATTGTTTAAATCTTTTGATTTTGCTGTTTTTTTTGTCTTGTGCTTCTGAATATGAATTGAACGTGAGTGGTTCAACTAACAAACTACACGTCTTACTAGCTAGGCCATCAATTAATACAATAATGACATGATATAGCGCTTATCATGCGAGCCTATGGCTATTGGGTGACTTTCCTAATGACTTCCCCGCAAAATGGTGGTAAGATTGTCATGCACATCTCTCAAGAGAGCCCTGGATAGGTAATGCATTAAGGGATGCATTATCATGTCCGATTTTGTATGGGCAATGTGTCGATAGTGCATCAAATTATGCATTTCCTGGCGTGGTAGAGCCTTGTATAGTTTTTTTCTCCCTCTCGGAGCAATACTTGGACGATGAAAGGAGATGCTTGTCTAAAAAATTTTTTTTGTCTATTATTTGTTTATTTTTCTATTTCCTATGTATCTAGTTCATCATCATTCTCAATTACAAGCCCCCTACAATCTTCCTTTGCTCAAAGATTCCTTTTATTCCAGACATGCACCTTCCGCGCTCCTGACACCTCACCACGTAAACAACAACAATGATATAATGCCGCTGGCCCTGGGCGAGTGGGAGGGATGTTTGTGCGCGAGCACGAATAACTACAGCGGGTTTACCTCTCCTCGGGCCGGACCCGCTTGCGTGGTAGTTACAGCACCGCAATTGTCCTCGTATCTGGGCAGCACCCCTACCCCCTAGAATTGGTTGGTGAGGATCCCCCAGCGCATGAATCATGGTCCTGCGGAAACGTTTCGTCGCGTTGCCGCCCCGGCCGGCTTCTGGTCATTGGCCCCGGGGGTGGCTGTGTCTCGGGGATGCGACCCGTGGGGATCCTGGGCGCTGGGGAGTGCACCGGGTGCATAAGTGTAGATCGGGTTGTGCGGGCGCGGATTGGGGACTGGGATTGCGGACTGGACTGGACTGGACTGGACTGGGTTGGCCTCATAGGGTTGGGTAGGTAGGTAGGTGAGGTTGGTGAGGAAGAAAAAAAGGAAATGCAGGAAGAAAAAAAAAAAATCCCGTTCTGCTGGATGGGGTGGGGCGGGTTGATGGGCGGATGTAGATGGCCTGTAGTTGGCGTTTGGGTTTGTGTATTGGTAGCGGTATCACTGGTGGTTAGTTTGCCAGTGGTGGAGAGGTACTCTACTCTACTCTATGTACTTACCTACCACCCCCGTGTACCTCACACACATACTCGGCCTTCCCGGCAGGCGTTTGAGAAGCTAGAATCTACCCCGTATTATGCCATGCCATGCAGGATCGATATAACCTGGGTAACTACTGTACTCTAACCTAGCAGACAGAGCAGAGCAGAGCAGAGAAGAGAAGAGCAGAGCAGAGCAGAGCAAGCAGAGTACCACTCACTACATACTACATGTAGGTACACACTCAGCACACGTGGCTGATGGGGGTCGCTGTAAGAGGAAGGAAGGGTAAGAGTACTTACATGTACTTATGTATGTATGTAGGTACGTGGGATTGCTGGATTGTGGTATTGTGGAGTGCAGGTGGTGGTGGTGGGTTCAGGTACAGACAGGTACATACTCTACATGGATGGGTGTATGTACTTACTGGCAGCTAGCTGATCTACATGTGCTTGTAACTGTGCTTATAGCCTCCACCTCTCCTCTACTCTGCTGCTGCCACCTCTATACTACCCGGGATCCACATCAATTACAACTGTGGCCGTGGAACCCAGGACATGCTCTAGGTACTGCTCCACCGCCCTCGCCGGAAGATTAAGCACGCACATAGATAACACCTCACGCTGGAACAGGGGTCACGTCCTACTAATCATCACCTCGCCCGAAACAACCACCGAGTCCCGGAGACGTTGGGCCAGTTTTTCTTTTTCTACCTTTTCTTTTTTGATCCCAGTGTGCTTGCTCTGTGGGGCATCTCATCCGGGGTTGTGCTGCAAGTAGGTAGGTAGTTAGGGGGTGGGAAAGCGATATATGTATATAAACGAAGCAAGGAAAAAAAGAAAGAAAAAACAACAACTAAAAAAACGCAGTAAGGAAGGAAAGAAAGGAAGAAGAAGGGGGGTCCGACATATGTAGTGCCATGTAGCAATGTACATATGTACATATGTACATAGACCACCAGCACGACCACCTCTCCATCTAGTAACCCGGCGGATTAACCCTCTGGCTAACCCTCGTCCACTTTGGCACCTCTGCACCCATCTGTCAGCCACTCCCTGCAACCATGGGGGGGAGGGGAGGGGTAACTTACTATGCACCCCCTTCCGGTACTTCCTCGCATTGCGGTCAAACAGCGTGTACTTGTCACGCGGCTCCATCTCCTCCTCGCGCGGCATCTCGGCCTTCCAGCGCTCGACGGCGGCCGCGCTCAGCCCCTGCTTCTCGAGCGCGGCGGAGACGCAGTCGACTATGCGGTCGACGCGGCGCAGGCGCTGGCGGTGACGGTACTTTTGCATGCTGGACATGCGCCAGGGGATTTTCCTGCGTGGGGGTGTTAGTGGTGGTCAGGAGCCCAATTGGGTTGTGGAGGAGGGGGAGGAGGAGGGGTACCAGAGGAGACCGCCGCTGAGAGGGGCGGTTGGGCGAAGGAATCCGAACATTGTAAATGTTTTGAGGTGGGTTGGTGACGGGCGGGAGTGAGGATTGACGTTGGAAGTCGGGGATCGTGGTTTAGTTACATGAGGTTAGGCTGTTGAGGCTCAAACAATTTTGCCCCACCACACCAAGAAAGAAAGGTGTGGATTAGTCATTGACCCTGCTCATTGGGGAAATTTTATTTGAGACATCCAACAACCCCGCCACTACCACAACTCTCGAGATCTCGTTATCATCATCATCACAACCATCAATAACTACATACTCACTACCTATCCTCCACCGCTACATAACTCAATTCCCTCACACATACAATCGATACAAGGAATCAATTGATTAATTGGGGGAATGACCGCCTACTCCCGATCATAACAGTGAAGCTGATCCCCGAAAGTCCTCACATCCTCACCAGATACTCTCTCTGCAGCACGTATGCGTCCCCGTCGCTCAGACCACCGTTTATGCGTCGTGCGATCCAGAGTACCGTCTCCCGGCGGTCACTACAACCCCCCACCCGGCCATTACTGATAACAATCCCTCTCACCACCACCACCACCACCACCACCGGCCCCCATGGCTGGCGATGTTACGCCGGAAGCAGAACCAATAAGGCAGGCAGCAGCAGCAATGTTAATAAAGTAACTAGTCGCAGCAGCGGTGGTACGGCCAAGAAAGCAAGCGGTAGCAGTAATGGGACCGGCGGGGGCGGGGGAGTCAGGGGGCACCCCCACAAGTCAAAACCACCTCCCCCAGGTCTCGAGGAAACCGATAAACGCTTTGTAAGGGCCAGCATGGGCAATGGGAAGGCAGCAGCAGTAGCAGACACACCCGCTTTGGGGAAGGGGGAAGAAAAGGCACCGCGTCAGCTGACAAGCGCTGAGCTACCACCCAGCCAGCGGCAGCACATCAACGACAGCACTGCGCGCTTCCGCCAGCTCGTCCAGGAGTCTTCTGTCTGGTCGCCGGAATCCCTCAAAAATAACCTTCTCGTGGATAATCCCGCATACGCTACAAGTATTAAGCTCTGGCAGATCTTGCTCAACTTCCGCCGGCGGCTGTATGGGCACACCGGCGTCCGCGAGATCTGGGATGGGCTACGCCTGCGGAAACTAGACCTGCCGACGAAGGGTGCAAGCGCGGATGAGCTGTGGGGTGTGTTCCTGCGCTCGGCGGCGAAGGACGACAAGTTCATGGAGGCCATGTGGGTGTATATACAGGATCTTGATAAGCGGACGGGTAATGTCTGGAGCGGCGTATATGATACAATCATAGGGACATACTTTATCGACAACCCCATGAGGGCTAGAGCGTGGCACTATAAGATGTACCCGCGGCATGTATCAAGGTCGCTCCCGACACTGTTCACGGAGGTGCTGACCCGCACGCCGGATGCGCATATGCACCTGCGCGTCATCCACGCGGTGACCAAGAAGCCGGCGGGCGTATATGGTACTGTAATTCGGTCCCTGTGTGAGCTTGGCTTACATGCAGAGGCGGTGCGCTGGCACCATCACTGCCTGTCATTTGATGATTTACCAGCAGACACGGGCGTAGCAAACCCACTGGTGGTGTGGATGGCAAAGTATGGGGCCATCAATGAGCTACGCCAGCTCGTGTACTCGTTTGTGGAAATGGGCGTGAAGATGGCTGAGAGTACGTTGGTTGGGATCATTATATCCCGTCCGGACAAGCTGGAGGCGCTGCGGTTCATACTGGCTAGGTCGAACGAGTTCAGTACGGACGCCATGGGGGACAGGTTCTGGGCGCACGTCATTGCCCAGCAAGGCATCGATCAGGAGGATTTGTACCGGTATCTGTGCACGTTTGCGGCAGGCCTATCGGTGGGGCAACAGACAGTCGAGGCGGCGGCGAAGCGCTTTGTGATCCCAGAGGATAAGGCGGTATGGCTGCTGAGCGAGATTGGGATCATCATCCGCGAAGAGGAACTCATGCCCTTGGATACAGAATTGGGCGACACGCGGAGGTCCCCAGTGCAGGCCAACCAAGCTGACCACCGACACCCGGTCACCATGGCCGACCTCTCAAACGCCCTTCAGGCCCATCTCAAGGACAAGGACTGGCAATCATTCGACGCCCTCCTGCGCCAGCCATTGCCAGGCCCCCCCGACGCAACCCTCAGTAACATCCTCCTGCAGTCAGACCTCTCGCGCGGCCGTCTCCAAGAGGCCCTCCATAGAGTTGGGCAGATGCGTTTCTCCTCCACCATGATCTCAACGCCCTCAATCCACCTCCTCATACAGACGCTACTGCGCCCTCGCCGCCGCAGGTACAACCCAGACACCATGCCCTGGTATCTCTCGGAAGATATCTTCCTCGTCATCGGCCTCCTCTTCTCCCTCCTCCGCAGTGAAGCCACTAAAGTCGAGCCCTACCTCTGGGAGGAGATCTTCAAGCGCCTGGGCATGATGCGCCGCCTGACCGACATCGAGACGCTGGCCATAGGCCTAGTCGAATGGTACCACCCCGACCGCGCCGCCACCACCCGCCGCCGCTTTGTTGCAACATCAATGTCAATCCCACCACTTACCACCGCTACTAAGCCTAAAACCGCTGCAGAGGTCGTCCCGGCACTCTCACCTGTCCGCTCCACGGCCGTCGCGGACTGCAGCAGAAACAACCCTCTTAGAAAAGTCTTCCACAAGCAGTTTTTCCAGGGAATCGTCGAGTGGGGGTTCCTGACGTACCGCCCATACTCGCGCGAGGAGATGCCGCTGATTCCACGGCCGCCACGTCCAGCGCTCCGCCGCCTCCCGAAGGTGTACAAGGAATGGGCGGGGTGTGTCCCGCTGTTCACTTGGGGTGTTGCACTTGCGCGGCGGTTGCGCGACCTCGGTGTCTATGTAGACTCAAGGGTGATTGAGCGGGGCGTGCGGGTGCGGCTGGCGCCGGTGTTTTTGAAGTCGGGGGTGCTGCCGATTCGAGTGCGCATGAACCGGATGAGTTCGTCGATGCTGGCGTATCTGACGCTGGAGCAGATTGTGGATGCGGTGGAGAAGGCGTGGGGAAAGGGACTGTGGAAGAGGGTGGGGTGGAGGTCCCCTGTTGTTACCGCGAAGAGGTTGTGCGAGTGTGGGAAGGTGAAGTTTACGGTCGAGGATGGGGAGAGGCAGAAGATTGAGAGAGCAAAGAGAGATAAGGCGATGAGGGATGAGGTGCTGGGGACGGGGACGCCAGAGGTGAGCATGTTGAGGAGAATCAGGAGGATCATGGCAAAGAATGAGATGAAGTTAAGGATGGGGAGGGCAAAGGGGGGGAAGGTGAAGATTACGGCTGAGAATGGGAGGAATCAGAGGCTTCAGAGGACAAAGAGGGATAAGGCGATGAGGAATGAGGTACCGGGGACGGGGACGCCGAAGATGAATATGTTGAGGAATAGGGGGGTCATGGCAAAGAATGGGATGAATATAAGGAGGGTGAACGCAAAAGGGGGAGGGGTGACGTTTGAGATAAGGCGATAAGAATAAGAGGGGGATGGCAAAGAATGAGATGAGATAAGGAGAGTGGGGGGGGGGGGGGTAATAATTCTTATACTTATTTTTCTTTTATTGTAGTATATATATCTATTTTTTTCCTCTGTGTTTTGGCGTTCATTGGGGAGCCCGGTTCTTGCTGGTTTTTTTGCTCTATTAATTGCATCTTATCATGTAAATATATAATATACCAACCAGGATTCACCCTTGATGCGAAACCAGACTGTTGGATGTTCTGTGTTTTTGCGTGTCGTGTGGTTAGGGACAGGCTGTCACGCTACCTAAGCTTATTCGCCCGCCAAGTCCACAGGATACGTGACCTAGATGTATTGTCACGCACCCAGGATCTGTTGTGCCCTTTGCTACTTACATGTGGCCATTACGGAACGCCTCACAGTTTATAAATGAAGCAATAGACGCTTTTTATATTCACGTAATGCTACGATATTTGAGGTGTGGTCGGCGGGCATAGGTGACATGCCCGCCGTTGCCAACATCGCCATATGCGGTGCTGGTAACTACTTGTAATACACGGAATATTACAATCGGTGTAGCAGCGGCTGTTCTTGCCCGTTATACATGTATGTATCGGGCAACGTCCAAGGCATCATGTACATGTTTTGTCGAATTTATTTAATTTTCGTCGTCTCTTGTATCGTTGGTGCGACGGTGCGATCCTCTCCCTGGCGTCCCGACTAACACAGTCTTCTTATTATTTCCGCCCCCTCATCGCCGCTGTGGCTTGTGGGGGCCCGCAATTGCCCCGCTGGCAGAACGGCGGGTGGTTGGCCACGGTGCGGCAAAACATCAAGGACACAACACTAGGCTGGCCACCGTGGCTAGCTAGGCGGGTAGGTATGGTGATGTATTTCCTAACTACCTAGGGAGCCGTATTGGGCCCAGTAGGCCTAGCGCGCGGGAACCTAAGGATATTGACCTCACGATGTTTTCTCGAAAGTTAAGACTATGTCTGCGTATCGCCGGAATTAGTGGCACTTCGCGGGTCCGCGAGGAAGTGTTGAACTCCTTGTAGAGGGTTAAACCAAAAGGGGCAGCATAGTAGTTGTGATACCAATGGCGGATGTGTAGGGCCGTGGGTAGCTCATAGATCGTTACTCGAGTTGTCCCAGATCAGCTGTAATTGGACAGCTAAAGGGAGTCTTGCTGCTTCCGGGCGAGGAGTTGTTGAGATCTCTACCTTATAAAGCTAGACTTTCTTGTAGCTAGGAAGCTCTAGTTACACATATTTACAGCGCGGGATTAGTCTCGAGATCGATCTGTGGTTAATGGGGGAGCCGGTCGGGAAAGTCTTGGCGAGTAATGATATTAGGTGCAGGAAAGGAGCTAGCGCGACCGATAGTAATTGTCAGTGTCCAGAAACTGCGAGGGGTTAAAATTGCAAGTACGCCGTAAGATTGCCCCGCTAAGCACTTTTAGATAGGCGGTTTGGATTATCCAATTCCGAGGGCGACGGTGTCATAATATTATATAGGTTTCGCCACAGGTGTTGTTGTGTTGTGCAGCGGGGAGAGAAATGATCGTGTGGCATGTTTTCTCCTTCGAGTCATAATCTATGATGTCAACCATAGTGCATCTTCCATTTTAGCACAGGCGCGCCCGTTTTCTCGCTCTTGGGTAGAGAGAAGTACCCGTTCCTATCCATAGGGGTCTTTTTTTTCTATAAATTTCGACGTTTTCCTCCACTATTCCGATGAAGCCAGCCCATCCACCACCACTCACTCATTCAGGCTAACACTGGTGCATCTGGTTGTTTAACTTATGACCTGGTGCTAGTGAGGTGATCTGTCTCGAAGGCTGCCTACCAACTGGCCAGAGTCTGTTTAGGCCAGCTACAGCGGTACTTGGATTTCCCCTGCGCCCACGGATTTCAGCTCCATCCATACCTCCACCTCGGCTTCACATCATCCTCCTCCTCTCTACTAATCCCGACTTTGTCACCATCTCCCCCTCCCCTCCCCTCCCCCTCCCCTCCCCCTCTTTAGACTTCCCCCTCTGGCCACTCTGCGGCCTCCCCCTCCCCCGTTGTGCCAATGGACACCGACGGGCCCGTTTGGACGACGACCTTTCTAGCTGCTCATGGTACTTGTTTGCTTAATAATAAATTCACCGCTGATATAATTAATAACGTACCTGATGCTGTAATCACCCCCGATTCTATCTCCACCCTTGATAGTCCTACCAATACCTTTGATTCTGCTACCTTGATCTCTGAGGAATTCGTTGCCTCCGCCGCGTCACTAGAACTCTCTTACAGCCCCACTAATAAGCCGGCGGACCCTCCGGTACCTCACGGGGTACTTAGTAGACTTTTGGAATTACTTACCCCTGCGGATGGTATTGAATATAAACCTTTCGATAGAAACACCCATGGGTGTTATGGGTGGCCTGGATACATGGGAATGAGGTATTGGAAGAATCCGAAGGCTATCTTCATGTGCTATGGAGGGTTCAATGCGGTATGGAAGGTGACATTGGATCCGATTGACGAATTATCTGTAGGTACACTAGAAAGACATATACTATAGCTACGCTGTCAATGCATACACTAACTTCCTGGCTCTCCCAATAGAGTTGTTCCTCGATGTCCTTGATTCTGCGTATCCCAATTAGTCATGTTGTGGATGTTCGCCATAGAACCCCTAAGGTTTCCGAGAACGATTTTATTTACCTGGGAGACATCAGACACTCCATCTTGAATGAGGCTGCAACCATCAAATATCTCCGCCAACATGTACCATTTATTCCAGTCCCGCAAGTGTATGCATTCGATGCCGGTCGCCTGTTATGTGAGGTGCCCTTTATGGCAATGGAATTCGTCGAGGGCGTTACGCTCCATCGGATGTGGGGTACGTACACGGCCGAGGAGCGCGAGCAGGTCTGCCAGAATCTTGCCAATGTCGTCACGGCGATGGCCTTTACGGAGTTTAAACAAATTGGCGGGATCCAATTGAACTGCGGAAAGGGTGAGGAGGAGCAGATAGGCCCTGCCATCGAGTTTTCGAGGGTTCATGGTTACAGGGTATGTGGTTAGAGCTATGCTTGCGGTTGGTTATCTTTGTTTTGTGGTTAGTACTAATGCGGTGTATGTGTATGCGTGCGTATAGAGGAAACTGTTTTCCGATGCCTACTATGACATTGGGCCATACAACTCCACTAAGGATTACACCGTAGCTTGCTTCGACAAGGAGATATCGTTCAACGAGGTGATCCTAGACTCGAAGTGCCCTATAGATTTCTACCAGTCCTTCATCACACAGGTGTTCGCTAGAACACTCCGCAGGTCACGCAGTGAGTACAGCCAGAGCCCTGAGGCGGCGAATAACCGTGAGCCGTTCGTGCTCATCCATGGAGACATGCACGTCGGCAACATCATCATGAATGGGACAAACATCAGTGGCATCCTAGACTGGGAGTTCGCCGGGGCGTTCCCTCTCAGCGACCTGTTGAGGAGAGGATTTGGAAGACACACATGGGAGTTCGAGGGGAGGGTCTGCGAGATAGTGCTCGGAAGGGTGGGCGAGTGGATGCGGGCCGTGATGGATCCGAGTGGCCCGGACCCGGCGTGGTCGAAGGTGAGGCGTAGAACCTTCGACAAGGGGGGCGGCAGGATTGGGGCTGAAAAGATCATCTAGATGGATGTGACTGTATTTGTTTATTGGATGAGAGTTTGAAACCGTTTAGAAGAGAGAATTCATGTATACGTTCCTTTATAGAGGGCCGGAAGATCTTTAGAGGGGTGGTGGTACACTAAATGTATTCTATGCTCTTCTTTCTTCTAACGCGGGCCAGTACAAATGTATAGATGGTAGTAGCTACATAAAGCTACTCATCTTGTAGAGTAGCACTAAATAGACTCGGAATGGTTCACGATAAGTAATCATAGTGCTTGGGGTCTATTCGCTATGGGGTTGCTACATAGTGTGAAACTGGATGTTCCCTCCGTGTTCAAAAAGATGTTGTACCTATTATAAGTCACGAGAACTATGCCCATGCTCTGCCCAATAGAGATCTTGCTCCTAAGCCACTGGTGCCGGCAACATATAAGCAGCAAACAAACACCTCTCAATAACTCAATTAAAGGCCTTGGCCGACCGAGATAGGCACAGATACGATACATGCACGGCCATAGAATGCCAAGACGCGCAAGAGCAAAGCGAACCGCAATCACTAGCTATCACTCGGCAGCTGGATCTGCTTAGCCCTTTTATAACAATGACTATCTTGGCAAAAAGCAGTAGTGACATACATGTAATATAGGAGTGGTCTAGCAACATGTACGTAGCTAGACCTTGCCACAATAAGTACTTATATATTACAGTAAGGATATATCCCCCGAGGCCCGCGCCCGCGGTAATAGTCCCAACATGCATTGTTGTGATATGCGCTGCTTCGGGCATAGGTGCCTGGGCTGGGGCTTGGTGCTGTCTTATGTCTCGTACTGTCTATCTGCTTGACTGGTCGGGGTAGTCTTGAGTACATAGCTAGATGCTGCGCCGGCGGCGGGGATAGGCGCTGTTTATTGGGTGTATATAGGCCCAGGTGTGCGGTCGGGTAGGGGCGTCTGGAGTGTATGTGGAGGGCGGTTTGTAACATGTAGTTGATCCCCGGCGGGGCTTTCCGGTGGGCTCAGTTTTGTTACCCTGGCCCGCGCGAGGGACACGGTTGCGGCCTGGTGGGGTGTGGAGCTGGTCGGTGAGTGGGTTAGGCCCCGCTAGAGAGTGGTGGTGGGTGGAACTATAAGCCCGGGAATGGCTTATGAGGTGATAATAGCCCGGGCATGGCTGTCTAAGCGGTGTTGCGAGTGATACCTCGTGATCTGCGCTCGTAGGTGTTTTTTCGTTTCGGCTATTGTATTCGTCTCTTGCCCATCCCTACGGTCAGCTAGTTGCTGTTATAGAGTCTGGACGCAGTTATCTCTCCGACAGGTTTTGAGATTAGATGTGCATATGTCCCCGGGGGGGGGGGGGTCAAAAAAATCTAGTCCCTAGTTGGGGTGTTAAGAAGTTACATGTACTTTACATGTATGTCTGGTTCCCATGCCGAGGTCGGAACAAGTCTTAATTCCCTGTCGGAATAGATACATGTACATACATGTACATACGTTTACTGTATACTGTATACTGTATCCTCATGATTAGCACAGAAATCCGTAAACAAGCCTACATATACATGTAGATTTCCTTAGTCTTTGTCTAATTATGTATATGTTACATGTAACGGCAGCTACATGTATGTATCAAGACTGCTCACCTACATGTACATGTAGTTAACCTTGATTTCAGGGGTCCATCTGTCTCATTACTTCCCCTATCACACCTTCAGTGCCCACCAAAAAGCTTTCTCCCCTAATTCACTCTTACCCTAACAACTGAATAAAATGGACCACCTCCAACCCATCACTTCCCGGGCCCCGGAAATCTTTATATTTACCAGCCTCCTTTGCCTCGCTGCCAGTTTGTTCCTCCTCAAGCTCTCCGGAATCCTTCCAACCCATGAAGCCGATAGCGCACCCCAGGTCGGCTGCCCCGCCGGTCTCTTTGGCCTATTCAAAGCTGGCTTCATCTGGCTATCCGAATCCAACTCCCTAATCGCCGAAGGAATGGCGCTCTATGGGAACCGCGGCAAGCCCTTCAAGATCCGTAGCTTTTACCACTGGATCACGTTCATCACTTCGCCCGAGCTCCTCGCCGAAATGAGGAACCTCCCGCTGTCGGTCATGTCTTTCCGCGAGACGTCGGACGACCTCCTCCAGACAAAGTATACTCTCTACGACGGGCTCATGAAGGATGCTTGGCACATGCCCATTGCGCAGCGCCGCCTCCCGGAGAAGCTTAACAGCTCCATGAATGAGATCTTTGAGGAAGTGGTTGCGGCATGGCACGGAGGCACTAATATCGGCGACGGCGGGTGGGCAAAGGTCAACCCGTACACAGTGCTCGTAAATGTTGTTTCGAGAACGACTAGCCGTGCTCTCTTTGGGCTTCCGCTGTGCAGGGACGAGGAGTACATGACGGCGGCCACCGAGATTGCGGCGAACCTTGTGGCGACTGCGGGGTGGCTTCAGATGCTTCCGCTGTTTGTGCGGCCGTTGGCGGTCCGGTGGATGCTGCGCAAGAATGAGCAACTTAAGGTAGTCATGCAGCGTACGGGTCCCATCTTTGAGGAGCGCAAAAAACTGAATGGAACATGGGCGGAGGGCGAGAAGCCGGATGATGCATTCCAGTGGATTGTTGAGGCTGCTCCTCCGGGCACCAGCGCTCGTCATATGACGTTTACGCTATTGTTCCTGAACCTTGCGTCGATTCACACCACGACGGTCACGCTGATACAGGTCCTCTTCGACCTCTGCATGCATCCATATTACCAACCGCTGCTCTGTGAAGAGGCAGAGGAGGTCCTCAGAGGCGGACTGTCCAAGAATGCGCTGGTCGCCATGAAGAAGCTTGACAGCGTCATCCGAGAAACCCTGCGTATGAACCCTACCAACGTTGCCGTGACCCTGCGGAAGGTCATTACCCCACACACATTCAGCGACGGCACCCGCGTGGGCAAGGGGTCCTGGACTGCCGAGCCCCTGGTGCACGCCCACGGCTCTGACAGGTGCTATGATAAGCCAGAGGTCTATAATGGGTTCCGGTTCTCAGACATGTGCGAGGGTAGGAACCAAAGCACAAGCACTTCGCCGGAGTATCTAGCATGGGGACATGGTGCGAGTGCCTGCCCGGGAAGATTTTTTGCGACGGCGGAGATGAAGATCGTGCTGGCGTATCTTCTCTGCAATTATGAGTTTAGGTTCCAGCCAGGGACGGTTGAGAGGCCGAAGAACTCTACGGTTGGGGTCTATCAGATTCTGGATATGAGCGTGGAGTTGGAACTGAGGAAGAGGGGAGGGAGGGAGACGTCGGTGATGTTCGTGGAGGGCTTTTAATGATGAGGTTTTGTTGAGCGGCTTGATTTTGTATATATTAACAATATGCCACTCTTCATCCAGTCAGTAAATGGAGGTAGATTTCAACTTCTACCTCTTCGTATTAGCGAACTCTAGTCTCTAAAATTAAACCTTTAGTGGAGTTGTTGATCGAGTGATGGTATATGACGCTACAATTGAGGTGTCGCCTCTTGTGATATGTATTGGCTTCGCCATTCCCCAGGCTAATGGTCACAGAAGTGGATATTTGGTTGAATTTTAGTTATTTTTTGTCCAAAGACCAATCAATGTTATCGATAGTAGAGCAATGGCGAGCCATAAATTCTTGTGGGTGACATCCCAACTTTATTGAAAGAAAGATTGTGGGCCCGTATTTTTAACCCCTGTGGCCGAAAACCCGGGCCCCATTTCACTATGTTGGTATTTCCAGGAAACGGGTGTGTTTTGGTAAGAGAAGTCCCGGTAATGTAAGCCTTATGATTTGGTTTCAGCTCGGTTTATGGTTATGCAATAATCCCTTAAATATATCCGACGTAGGATTCCCAGGGAAACTGTTAACCGTGTGGTCTCCATAGGTTTAGGGTAGTATCTTAAAACGAATTATTGGTCCTTATATCTAGCACCACCTTGAGTTATGTTCTCATATATTTTCGCTCTTGTTTTCGTTGCAAGTCCGCTAAATTGAAGGTGTAATTATGGGAGCTAGAACCGGGGCCTCGGACATTGTAGTGTTATAATGATTACTCACCATTGTATTGTACTAGTCTTTAGGGGGTGCTTACAATGCGCGTTTTTAGTATAGATCTTGACTCGCCCTAAAATTATAAGGACCAGGGGTATCAAATCAATGAACTTTTCAGCCTGATCAGCAGCCAGTTTGAGTATTTATACCCTACATAGGTGCTTATTTCGACTCCCATTGGATTCACCAGCACCCTCTTGTATCCGGGGCGATTCTATGCTTGGTGGACTTGGGATGCGCTTGAGATGTTGAGATATATCTAAGTAGTTGTGTATAATTGCTTATTTGAGGTGAATAGTTGATTTAGTTTCAAATCTAGTTTTTGCCCGAGTCTCCTTATATAGAATTTCGGACGTTTGTCGCCGGTGCTCAGTCCATGCTTATCTGACCTATTGATATTGGTAGCTAGCTGAAGGTTACTGTAGTAATATCCTCTGAACAAGCTCAGAGCTGAATCTTGCTGTGGGGGCGGGGTGTTTGTGACGAACTCCCAAATGTTTGCCACCAGCTGTTGATCCTTTATACACGGGACAAAATCTCACCTTATCCTCCAGCACCCGCCTTCAGTTTGTGAAAATTAGGAGTGCCAGTTCACTCAAAGGATTTGAATCCTTTGGCTATGAGCTATGTAGCGAGTGATGACCGGTGATGTGAAACTATTGCTTAGCGCCATCTCAAACATCCAACCGATGTCGGTGAATACCGTGTTAATAATAATAAAAGATAACATTTGTTGCAGCCACTCAAGCTTCCAGGCGCGGGATTCTAATGCTACTTCCCTGTTCTAAAATTGCGGAGCTCCAAGTAATCACCACTTATTTCCTAAATGGATCAGGTGGCTGCCTAGATAGTTTTTTTTCTCTTGATGAAATAAGAACCCAGGTAAAGTGATGTTGAATATCACGTGATTCACTGTGTGTATTGTAACCGTGTTTGTGCAACCTGTGTGCTTTGTGACGCTTGAGGTTGCACCCTTCCCCAGGTTTCTGTCTGGACCAGTGAGGAACATGATCGTGTCGTTTGAGTGATTTCATCTCTTATCGTTTTTATTTGTACACACATGAGAGGCGGCGGACCGGAAAGGCCCATGCTGTCCGGTTATGCTGATCTTCCGGCTGCAGCGTTAGTTCCCCTGGTTGAAGAGAATGCAACCCAGCAAACATCTGCCCCTTCGATATGGATGTGATACCTCATGTATCTACATACCTACTACACATATCTTCTGTGCGCACTGGGTGAGTAAGGGGAGGTTTGTTGTGTTAGTCCAACAGTAAAGTGAGGTTTGTCGGTTTGTTGGATCTGGCTTGGCATTATTGTGATACCACAGCTTACCCAAACCCCATGGCAGTTCGTGAGACACATGAAGGGGAAGGAAAGAAAGGGACTAACTCCCTGGGCAGACATTGAAGAAAGTATGTACCTAAGTACGTGTGCATGTGTATGCTAAACCTTGGGGCCCTGGACACGGGCCGCCTGAGAGGTAAATTGTATGAGGGGGCGACGAAAGCTTATTATTACCATGTATGCCACGCATTTCTCACCTTCTTTCTTCCTCAGCTAGTAACGTTCCTTCCTCCTCGACTTCTTTCTAGTTGTTGGAGTATTTCTCTTTTTTAGACTTCTCTTGCGGCTAACCGTCACATCTCTGTTTACGATACCTACATATCTTTGAACCTCTCATTCGCTCAATACATTACCAGCAAGTAAGATATCAAGCCCCACATTCATACATACCTTACAACCCATCATCCCACCTATCCATCTACAAGAAAACAAAACTGTAGAAAGCCAGTTCGCCCACCCCACACACACACACACACACCAAACTCTCCCTAATTTTCAATCGCCAAAACGTCTTCCACGCAGCAGCCACGCGGGCAGCTGGCGTCTTCAGCCACCACGTCGCGGAAACGAAAGCTGGAGGCGGCAGCAGCAGCAACAGAAGAAGACTGCTTGCCTTCTTTTTCCATCAATAATACCACCACTCCGTCTTACTCTTCCTCTTCCTCCTCACCATCCCCATCCTCTTCTTCATCTTCGCCTTTCTGTGAAATCTCTCACCCACCGTCGCCTTTCCCATTCTCAGAGGCTGCTAGTGTCAACCCCTCCTCCCAGGCACCAGCAATCCCCGTCACTACCCCCACTACAGCCCCCCCAGCAACCACGAATCTTAACAGTACCACCACAACGACAGCCCACGGGGATCTTTCAGGTTCGCTTCCCCTGCGTGTGTTTACTTTAGGTACCTACAGTAGCTTTACTATCTGCGCCTATCCCTTTCTTTTCTCCTCCTCCTTCTCTTCGCTACTTGTCACATATCCCTCACCCTCCTCTTAACTGGGGCAACTGACCACACATCTAACCCTTCTCCATCTTCTACCGCAGATATGGATACTGATTCAAGCGACGCGGCATCTTGCTCTCCTGCAGCACCTGCGGAATCACCTGCCATCCTCCTCCAACCTACCGAACAAATATCGTCTTCCGCCGATACTATCGCCCAATCCTCCGCCAAACGGCTAAAGTCAGAAGAACCCCCAAGTAGAACTCCTGTTCCCACAGGTTTTGAGGACGTAACCGACCCTATGGACGAGGATACTCCAGATGTAAGGAGAGGAATGTCTGTGGATATGTTGGACGGGCACGCCGGCTCTTCTGAGAGAGAAACACCTTCAACGGCTGCCACTTCAACCACTTCGGCTCCTAGGCCGTCAGCTGAAGAGATGTTTCACGTGGTGTACAAGGCAAGGGTGGAAACCAAGATGGTAAAAGGGGACGTGTGGTATATCATCTCCGGGCCTTGGTTGAACAGGTTCTTGCAACCCCATGAGGGTGGCAATTCGTTGTCAAAGGAAGACGTTGAAGGGGAACTAGGCCCCATAGATAATTCGGGTCTCGCGGATTTACCTCAGAATGGGAAGCCCGATGAAAGTATGCCTCCTAGTTTTTCCCAATTTTGGTTTCCCGTAAATATTAGTCACGCTAGCGGGAAACGATAGCTAACCTGGCGATTTAGAAGGCAATTCTGATGAAGAACTCTCGGAGTCAGAAGAGTTGATCCCAATCAAGCCCGGCAATTTTGGAGAGGATTTTGAAATCGTTCCGGAAATTGTTTGGGACTCATTAGTTTCTTGGTATGGCCTTGCCCAAGGCTCGCCAATCATCAAAAGACGAGTGGTAGATATTTCTGAGGAAGGCGATGAACCAAACCTCCAATTCGAATACTATCCACCCAAATTTACCCTCTTCAAACTTCGGGACCCGAGCTCAGCCATCACAAAGGATAGCTTACATAATGAGAAGTCTCAATCTCCGAAGGAATTCATTGCAACCAAAGACGAAAAATATCAAAAGTTTCTTCAAAAGATCAAAAAACTTGCAGATGTGGAGCTCAGTAGAAAGATTAGACTGTGGAAAGTACTTGGTGGCTATACAGAAGAAGGGACTGAAGCAACGCCCCTAGGCGTCAAGAAACCGAATAAAGGAAAAGCCCCAGGGACATTCGATAAACTGGTTATAGATCTACAGGCATTTTTAGAATTACAACCTGGATCAGAGCGGGAACTGGTAAACTTGCCAGATAGTTCGAACGATTCAAACTATAACGGTAGTCTTCGCATCGGTACCGCTGGTTTTGGAGCTGGTGGGATCATTGTTATCGAAGAGCAGAGCTCAGATGGTGAATGGATTACCGATAAAAATGTTAAGTCAGCTATCAGGTTTGGTCAGAGAGTTACCGTTCCAAGCCATGGGAAGGCCGCTGCCATCACTCCATCTAAGAAGACTACGTCGAGGAGCTCAAGCCCCTCCACAAGCAGTGTTAAGAGTCCCCCATCGAAAATTAATATTGTTAGGGGGAGACGGGAGGGAAGACCACAGGGTAAATGTGGCCTTAGCAATCTTGGTAATACATGCTATATGAACAGTGCTTTACAGTGCTTAAGGAGTGTGAAAGAACTTTCTCGATATTTTATTTGTATGTCATTTCCCACCCATTTCAAATGGAGAAGTTACTAATCAAATCAATCAAAGCGGACGAATACGAGAAAGAGTTGAACCCATCAAATCCACTTGCACATCATGGTAAAGTTGCGAAAGCTTATGCAGGTCTACTTAAAAACATCTTTTCACCAACATGTCCTGCCTCCTTCGCCCCCAGAGAATTTAAGACTACTATCGGCAGGTTTGGGCCCTCTTTCCAGGGTTATGGACAACAGGACTCCCAGGAATTCCTCGCGTTTCTTCTTGATGGCCTGCATGAGGATCTGAACCGTATTCAAATAAAACCTTATATCGAGAAGCCAGAGTCCACAGATGAGATGGTTGGTGATATGGAGGCCATTGCGGAGCTTGCATCAGAACACTGGGACATCTACAAGAAAAGAAATGATTCAGCTGTCGCTGACCTTTTTGGAGGTCTGTACCAAAGCACTCTTGTTTGCCCCGTGTGTGCGAAAGTCAGCATTACATTTGACCCTTTCATGGACTTGACTTTACCATTACCGGTAGAGAACGTTTGGTCGAAAGAGGTCTTTTTCGTCCCAAAGGATGATTCCAGAGGGAAACTATTGAAAATCCCAGTGGAGATGGATAAGAATGGTAGTATAAAGTCTCTTAAGGAATATGTGGGGAAGAAAATGGGAATAGACCCCCGGATGGTGAGTTTTTTTCCTTCTTTCATAGGTTAATGGATGGAGGATACTTTGCTAAAAGTGCAACAACACAAGATCATGGCATCCGAGGTTTACCGGAATAAATTTTTCAAACACTATGACGATTCAGCGACGGTCGCTGATCAAATTCAGCATAACGACGATGCCTACCTCTATGAGCTTGAAGATATACCTACGAACTGGCCTAGCAAGAACAAAAAGCCCAAGAAATCACTCTTTTATGGTAGTGCGAATTACCGATTCGACGATGAAGAGGAAGAACCGCTACCCGGAGCCCCAGAAACGGAAAGGTTGCTGGTACCAGTATTTAATAAAGTGTACAAGGAAAGTAAATTTGCCCGTTCTACCAATTCTGAAGGATTCGCTTTCCCTTTCTTTATTGTGGTCAACCGAGAGGAAGCCAAGAGTCTTGATGCAATCATGTCGAAGATTGTGGAGAGGTATCAGCTTATGACGAGCCGGAATCTTTACGAGGGTGTGCAAGGAAGATATGATGAAAATGAAGGGCTCGAAGAAGCGGACGATGTTGTTGAGGTGAACGAACATAAGGCCAAGGTTGCTGGCGATGATGAGCAAGAGGAAGATGATAAAGACGGATTTGTTAATGTATCCATGAAGGATGGAGGTTCTGTCCAGGATTCAGAAAACGCCGATGAAGCCGAAGGTGGACTCCTTAGGAAGGCCGGCAAACGTGGCCTTCCAGACGGGCTGCAGGACCTTTTCAGCGTTAAGGTCAGCAAAAAGAAATCTGGGGAATCGTCATTGCTCACTGGTTGGCAGTCATTGGAAGCTTCGCTTGATATTAGGGATCGACTAAACCCCAATACCCCGCCCACCCCTCCTCCAAGAAAGCCGTCTGTGTTTCCTTCAGGGGGAGACTCGGGAAGGCGTAGCCCAGCGGAAAGTCTCACTGATGATGGCATCGATAATTATGAAGACGCCCCTGAACCTGAACTTGAAGAAGGCGATATGATGCAGGATGCTAGTGATGACGAAGAGAACACTCGATTCGAACAAGGTAGTGGTGTTTTCGCGACCATTGCAGACCCTAGCCTTTATGGAGATATCAGCGCGAATTCCTCTACCAAGGCATTCAAGACACCATCCAGAACCCCCAGCCCTACCATACTCGAAGAAAATCCTCTTATCAAATGGGGCGAAGGGCTTATCTGCGAGTGGACCGAATCTGGCTGGGATGCCATTTTTGGGGGGAAGGGTGAAGATGAATTCCGCGGCAGGGCGGCTTGGAATGACATAACGGTGTACAATGACCCAGAGCTTTACAGCCGACGTCGGCGCCGGGAGGACCGCAAAAACAAGGGAATACATCTTGAGGACTGCTTAGATGAATTTGCAAAGAACGAAGTTCTTTCGGAGGAGGACCCTTGGTATTGCCCACGATGCAAGGTTCACCGGAGAGCCACGAAAAAGTTCGAACTCTGGAAATGCCCTGACATCCTTGTAATTCATCTTAAGAGGTTTTCAAGCTCGAGGAACTTCAGGGATAAGATTGATGTTTTGATTGACTGTCCGGTGGAAGGCCTTGATTTATCCAATCGGGTTGGATTGAAGGAACAGGATCATGGGTTGATTTATGATCTGATCGCCGTGGATAATCACTATGGTGGATTAGGCGGCGGGCATTATACGGCGTATGCAAAGAATTGGATCGACAATAAGTGGTATTACTGTGATGGTTAGTACACTTTGGATAATAGTTTCTTCTATAGCTCCTTTACACCTACTAATTGGGGAAGCAGATTCAAGCGTACGAGAGGTTCTCGACGCCGACAAGGTCATTACCCCGGCGGCTTATCTCCTCTTCTATCGTCGCCGCGCCAGCCACCCATTGGGCGGACCACACTACGAACGACTTCTCAATGTTATTGAGGCTACCTCTGAAGACTCGGCTGATGAGACAGGATCTTCACGTGGCACATCTCCTAACCGGGCGGGGGAAGGTGGACCATCCGGCGACCAGATCCGCGGGTCGTCGGGGAGTGGGGTCAGTGGATTTTCGAGAATCTATTCCGATGACCAGATCCACGGGTCGTCGGGGAGTGGGGTCAGTGGATTTTCGAGAATCTATTCCGATGAAGTTGGTAACGGAAAGCTCTGGGGTAGGGAGCCAAGCTCAAACACCAAAGTGTCCGATGATGAGCAGTTACCACCATACTCAGCCTTGAAGCCTGACGATTCGGAAGAATCCGGAGTTGAGATGACCTCGTTGCTGGGAACCATCGGACCTCAGCCAGTAGAGCTATCATTTACAAACACTAAGCTGAAGGACGAGCTCATCAAGGATATGGAAGACAGCGATCTGGAAGCTGAAGTGAGTGGCGGTGGGGTCTTCCTCCAGCAAACAGAGCAGGATGATGGAGAGTCCGTTGATATAGTAGTTGACGGCGAAGATACCATCACGCCTGCTCCTGACAAGGTTTCATGATTTTCTGTAGAGTAGATTGGGATTTGATTGATAAAAAGCAATGGATCGTTTTGTTGTTTATATAGTAAGGCATGTTTCATTGCTTGTGTAAGGTCAGTGTTCAAAGGTTGAGGGGTGTACAGACATCTGTACAACAATAGCAATAAGTATGCGTGAAGCTAGGAACCATCAGTTTTATAAGCTGCTTTGGGCTGTTAGGGTAGTTTAACAAGGTTTACTTACGTCTTGCGATTCGTGAGGGTTTTTATACTCGACTGCTCCGTATCTAGGAGTTCCCTGCCAACCGAGCAAAAAGTGGTTGTCAAGTCGGCAGCCAAGCAATATTTGTCCTGACTTTTTTGAACTTCGACGCTATTGCATACACCAGAATCAGGAGCTTGGCGTATTTTTGTATGGTATGCAATATCAGTCGCGTTCAAAAACGTCAGGACACTACGAATATATGAAGGCTCGGAGCATAGTTGCTAATTGCTAAAGGCACTTTAGGTATACGTATACTCAGTGGAGTCGGGCTCATCGGGCCTTCGCCCGAAAAATATTCGTAGAGTATATGAGGGCTCAGCTTGCTTCATGCGGGAAAAACAAAATACCTACGAATTGAGACGGCTTTACGCCCTATATCATTCATTGGTTCGGTTTCCCCCCAGCCTGTTGCGGGCTTTCCCCACCCAGAACGTAGGTACGCCTTGCTGGCACAAGGCTGACCCACAACCTTTCTTATTAGGCTCGCACTCAAGGACCACCCTCTCCGAGGCTGCGATCCTCTAAGTCGTGGTTAAGACTCTTCTTATTATTCAAAACTAGAGGTACTTTCAATAAAACAATACGATGCCATTATTTAGAAGCCGGAAAGGGAAAGAGAAGGAAATAGCAGGCGAAGCAAGGGAGGAGTAAGTTACATTGTTTATCTTTGCCATTACAGCTTTGCTGATATGCGCAGCCTCATCAATTCAACGGATCAGAAGTACGGCTGCCATATCTTACGGGAAGACCTTGAGCAAGATAAGGTTGAGTAAGTGATTCTGGGCGTGCAGACGGTTTGGCTCTTTTCTTTTTTTATATTATTGGATCGAACTATGGCCGTGCAGTCCTAGCTAATATGTATTTAAATAAGCATCGTGTTTGTCCATGGCTTGACAGGCGATTGTATTACGACATGGACGGCAAAGCCTAAAAAGGACGGAGATAAACTTGTTTTTTGGCCTAAAGACCTGCTTCCTCAATCAGTCAGTGATGCCCGGATCATTACTTTCGGTTACGACGCAGACGTGGTGGGCTTTTGGAACCTGGCATCACAAAATAGGGTCTTCGATCATGCAAAAGCACTATCAGGAGCGCTTGGGAATATAAGGGAGCGTACAAACACTGTAAGAACCAAAATACCGCCCGGCCTTATCTGGTCTTAGACAGTACTAAAATCGAGGATATATAGATGGAACGTCCAATAATATTTATTGGACATAATCTTGGGGGGCTAGTCATCGAAGATGTTAGTAAATACAAACCCTTTCTTGATTTCAATAAGCTTAAGCTCGCTTTATGTTGTTTTATAGTTTAGTATGCTAACTTATATCGAAAAAGTGTCTGTTGAATTCAAACACTAGTCATGAGGATTATATTAGAAAGATTATAAGATCCACAACCGCTATCGCATTTATCGGCACACCACACTGCGGTTCAAGTCAAGCAGAGCTGGCCGTTCTTGGCGCAAACTTTCTAAATCTCTTTACAAAACCAAACAAGGAAATTCTTAAGTCTTTGACATCACGCTCGGAAACCTTAGCTAGGATACAGCAAGATTTCCACAGGGTACTAACGGGTCTTCCGGATGACCAAAAAATCAAAATTACTTGCTTTTACGAGGAGCTTCCTATTAAAGGAATCGGCGAGGTAAATGATCTCTCCCTATCCTTATATCTTTGCATGTTGAAATACGCAACTGACGGCTATATAAATCCACAAATAGATTGTACCTAAAAACTCTGCAATCCTCTCAGCCTACTCGAGCTACCCTTTGCATGCGAATCACAGGGATATGGTGAAATTCAGTGATCCCAAAGATCAAGGATATATTACAATCACAAATGAAATTGGACGGTGGGTTAGGGAAGAATTGAGGCGAAATAAGGCTATCACCAATGTGATAAGTGGTCATAGAAGCATAGCAGGTGTTGATGAAGCCGGACAAACCGCGGCAGAAGCAACAAGAGTCCGATGGGCTACGTCCTCACAACCTGCTAGTTCAACATATGGTGGTGCGATTAGTAGGGGTTAGTTGATTCCGATGCTTACTAGTAAATTAAAATATCAAGTCTAATTGATACAGTCGACGTCATCGATACCGACACCGACCAAGTGAAGAGAGAATTATATCTATCTGATCCAGCAAGTGACAAAGACGAAATTGTTGCATTCAAGGGAAAACACTTAAATGGTACTTGTGAATGGATTCTCGACACACCCGAATATGCGTCTTGGCTCCATGACCCAAAATCCCCCCTCCTACAGTTATCCGGCAGACCTGGTAAAGGGAAAACAATTTTCTCTATTTTCTTCATAGATCACCTCAATAGCCAACTTCGGCCCAACCGTGATTCCACGGAAACCTCAGACACCATGTTGATCTATTACTTCTGTAACAATAAAGATAATTCTCGAGATACAGCAGTATGTATTATGAGAGGAGTTCTCTTGCAGATGCTCCAGAGGCGCCCAGCACTCCTCAAGGTTATTCGGAATGATGAGAAGTACAAGATTGAGGGGGCACGGATTTTTACATCATTCCTGGATCTTTGGAGGATTTTCCTCGGTATGCTAAACGATCAAACTGCTCCATCAGTGCTCTACCTCATTATCGACGGACTCGATGAGTGCGAGGAGAATTCTCGTACGGAATTTTTAGGCCGCCTTAGGGCACTTTTACAGGGGCCGAAGGGAACTTCCACAAAGATTATCATTACTAGCAGAAACTACCCTGATATATGCGAGGCCTTGACAACATTTGTCAAGGTTGACCTCGACTTGAAAACCGAGAAAGTCCAGAACGATCTTTTCCAATTCATTGATTCAGAGGTTGAGCAATTACACAAAGAGAAATCTTATATGGATGTCGAAGAGGTGCGGAGTACCTTGAAGGCGAAAGCTGATGATACGTTTCTATGGGTTTCATTGGTCTTGAAGGAGCTCAGAAGAGACCTTACAAATGAGGCGATCAAAGCCAGATTAAGAACCCTCCCGGGCGATTTATATGGTATATATCAGAGGATCTTGGAAGAAATTCCCAAAGCCTTTCGCGAGCATACAAAACAAACTCTTATGTGGATTACCTTTGCAAAGAAACCACTCAGTATCAAAGCTCTGGCTATTGCACTCTCATTTGCTTCGGATCCCTACGGAACTGTCCACGATTTCGAACAAAACTTGAAGGATTTCATCAGAGTCTGTAGTTCATTGGTACACGAACAACAGGGAATCATCAACTTCGTACACCAGTCTACGAAAGACTTTATGCTTCAAGAACATGGGACAGACACACCAACCTGGTATCGATGCCTACCAGGGGAGGCCGAAAAGTCCCTTACAAAGACATGTTTTAGCTATATAGAGAATATGCCCTTCACGGCCACCAGGGAGTTGTATGGGAGAGTATATGATATCACTCCATCCGAGAGTGTGGATCCATTCCTCTCGTATGCAATCATGTTTTGGCCAGTACATGCCAACCAGTCCGTGGAAAGTGTTGATCAAGTATTTGACCTCAAAAGCCCGTTCTTTGAGAGAAATTCCACTATCCGTGACACATGGTGGAAGGTAGCCGACGCCCCCGGGCAGGACGCCTCCAATTCGCCGGTACATTTAGCATGCTCTTTTGGCATTCTCAGTCTTCTCCAGAGGCTGATAGATAGTGGAATAGACATCAACTCTACAAATGGAAGGAAACAAACACCGCTGCATCTGGCGGTTATACAAGGGAATGTGTCTGTAATAAGAACATTACTGAAGCAAAAAAGCGCCCTAAAACGGCGGAGGGTCAAGATCAATGCCAAAGACTGGCAGGGTCAGACACCGCTACACAGGGCAGTTACATCTAGATCGGCAGCAACAGTCAAGCTACTGCTGGAGCATAAAGGAGTCGATCCCATGGCAAGAGATGAAACAGAAAGTACTCCACTACATCTGGCGGTATCCGGTTTTGGGAGTCTTGAGGTAGTCAAGTTACTACTAGAGCATAAAGGAGTCGATCCCATGGCAAGAGATAAAACAGAAAGTACTCCACTACATTTGGCGACATCCACTTTTGGGAACGATGAGGTAGTCAAGTTACTGCTGGAGCATAAAGGAGTCGATCCCATGGCAAGAGATAAAACAGAAAGTACTCCACTACATCTGGCGGTATCCGGTTTTGGGAGTCTTGAGGTAGTCAAGTTACTGCTGGAGCATAAAGGAGTCGATCCCATGGCAAGAGATGAAACAGAAAGTACTCCACTACATCTGGCGGTATCCGGTTTTGGGAATGATGGGGTAGTCAAGTTACTGCTGGAGCATAAAGGAGTCGATCCCACGGTAAAGAATAACAAAGGGGATACTCCGCTACACCAAGCGGCCATGGCCTGTTGGGCCACGGAGGATATAGTCAAGTCACTATTGGCGCAGGAAAGAGTCGACCCCATGGCAAGAAACAACAACGGGAAGACCCCACTTGGACTTGCCGAGTCAAGAGGTGTGGCCAATATTCTCAAAGAGCACTGTCAATCACATTCGAGACGGCCCCTCGGAGATAGTCCACGGCAACAGGGTTACGGTTTGGTCGCGGAACCTATAGAATCTCCTAATTAACTACGATGGTTGGATCCGTAGGTCTATCCGGATTTCATCGTGTTGATGTTTTGAAACAGCCATGTATTTGACAGGTTTTTATTTGACGGGGTTTTCTTTACGGGATCAGTTTTCTATATCTTTTACATGTATGAGGGTTTCATTACTGCCATGTGCCTGGAAATTGATTAGCTAGCACTTTCTTCATCTCCTATGTACATAGGTACGCGCTGTTTTCTCATATCATGGATAACGACGGGACTAGGGGCGGGATGTTTCTGTTTGTGACGATTTTTCTGTAAGCGGATCAGCGAGTTTCTCAGTTACAAGTTTTTAAATCAAGCACATACTTCCTACTTATCTTACTGGTACATACGTGTGGCCCCACCAAGAACGGCACTGGCCCTTTCTTTTACGTCCGTTATACCCCACTATGTCAGCGTGGCTCAAATAGGCACACACACACTAGCACTACATAGCATACCAACGGCCTTGTGGAATATGCTTCTAAACTGCACATTTACCCCCTTCAGTCCCTTCCTCCACCCCCGGCGCCTTACCAGATCCCAGGACCAGCGCGGACTGCTGCAAAGATCTTGGAATAGGTACATAGTCAGAGCGCAGGACATTATAAGAAGCCTCGCGCGCAGCATTAGAGAACAGATCTCGCCCTCCAGCCATCTAGAGGGCGCCCTGTATCCAGATCATATCGAAATCTTGCAGCCACCGGAGTATAAGTGCGTATGAATATATCCTTACGACTGGTGTTTAAGGGCATTCATGAATATAAAAGGCCTATACATACCTAAGTAACTACAGTAGTGCTTCCTAAGGGCTTGGCTAGCTGTGCCGATTCACATAGCTTGGGTGCCCTCGACGTGCACTGCACTGTACTTGACTACATCTATATCTAGGGGGATATATGCACCGGCTGGATCTGGTATACAATTGCAATATTCAGGTGAGCTATGCATGCATGCTGTATAGCCAATAAACTCGGTATAACAAGTATATCAGAAGACCGATAGCTTCCAATAATTTATTAGTCGAGAAACCCGTTTAATTGGGTAAATGATACTTTGATATGCCGGCCCATGCAGCTCTATCTATTTTACCGGTACATATAGCAAGTTAGTAGTAGTATGTAGTCCGGACTTAGGGGATACCCTCCCCCCTCTGGGCGAGCACTTGCTTTCTAAGCGTAGATCTTGGCGCAGGGACTCAATTCCTAGGGTAAAAAAATACCTGTTTGGAATATCATTAGCCCTTTTCCCGCTGAACACCCACACCGGTTGAGGTCATCCCGCGTCACCAGCAACGGCAGCCAAGAGATCTGGGTCACAACCCCTCACTCGGCGACCACATGCACACACACGCGGAGGTAACGGCGATAGCGCCCAGATAACTCCACCACGCAGGCCGCCCGCCCGCCAATAAATACCCGCCCTGCCCCTCCTTCACCTGCAATCCGCAACATACCCCACAGACACACACACAGACAGCACCATGCCACACCCCGTCTTCGCCGCCTCAAACACAGCCGTCATCACCGGCGCCGCCTCAGGGATCGGCCTCGCCATTGCGCGCCTATGCGCAGCCCACAGCCTCAAGCTAGTGCTGACAGACATCAACGGGCCGCAACTCGATGCCGCGGCCGCAACGCTCAACGCGCCGCCGGGCAGCGTCAAGACCGTTGCCATGGACGTGGGCGACCGCGGGGCGTGGGGCGCTGTCAGCCGCGCCGTTGACAGCAGCTTTGGCGGCAGGGTCGACCTGCTGGTCTTGAATGCTGCGGTGGGCCCGAAGACGGACTGGGAGGATGTGGACAGCTTTAGGAAGGTGAGTTTGGGGGTTGTGTGAGGGTGGCGGGGGAGGGTTTGGCTGATGATGGGGCGGGGTGCATAGCTGTATGATACGAATGTCTTTGGCGTCTTGAACGGGATTGCAGAGTTCTTGCCAACGCTGAAGAAGAACTCGGGCCCGAGCTCCATCGTCATCCTGGGCAGTAAGTCTTCAAAACATACTCAGTATACAAGATATCCACTAACCCACCCCCCCACAGGCAAGCAAGGGATCACCAACCCGCCCTCCAACCCAGGCTACAACTCATCCAAGTCGGCCGTCAAGTCGCTCGCCGAGCACCTCTCCTTCGACCTCAAGGACACGCCCATCTCCGTGCACCTGCTCGTCCCCGGGTGGACACACACGGGCATGACGGGCGCCGGGAAGACCGACAAGCCCGCGGGCGCCTGGACCGCAGACCAGGTCGCCGAGCGCCTCGCCGCCAAGATGGATAGCGGCGACTTCTACGTCGTGTGTCCGGACAACGACGTCACGGAGGACATGGACAGGAGGAGGGTGGCCTGGGCTGCTGGCGACATCGTGGAGGGGCGCCCCGCGCTGAGTAGGTGGAGGGGCGGCGAGTGGGGGGAGAGGTTTAAGGCTTTCATGGAGAAGTAGGGCCTGGTAGTAGGTGGTTTTTTATTTATTTATTTATTTATTACGTTTTTATCATTGTTGATGGCTCGGTGTGCGTCTTGGTGTGGTGTGTATGTGTGCCCATAGAACCAGACTGTCCCTTGCCTGGCCAGTCCGTGGGCTCTGGAATATAAGTACGTATATACATCATAAGTACGTATGTATAAGCACCTGGGCAGGTAGAGATCTGACCAAATCAGTATGTAGCTATATCGTCCGTACCGGGCAGCCAAGTACTTACAATCCAGCACAGCATATATGTACTTATGAACCGTATACCACCACTAGCTTAGACAGTGTAAAGTCAAATGTGAGTCGACCCATAGATATATACATAATCCCATAGTCCCGCCGTACATAGGCGCGTACGGACCTGATCTCCGTATCAATTCTACTAGAAGGGTACTTATCTGTTGATAACAATAGCCAGGTCAAAGCAGCAAAGAAGGGCTGTAGGGTAGTGTGGAGGAGAGGTCTCGGGGCGGGAGGGAAAGAATGGAATGGGTTTCGAAGCACCGTAGCAGTACTTACATGTATGTCAAAAACAATGGGACGCACCGAGAAGACAAGGCTCAACGAACACTGCGGCACTCACCCCGACCCCGTAAGTTCCAATGAGCCCAATGCCAAATCTGATGTAATTCGAGTCTCTAACCTTTTATTCTGGCTTCTTCCTGGTTAATTGGCCCTGGTTGGTTGCGTCTGCTGGTAGCAAAGGTTCTCTAAGGTCCCATAGGACTACATAGACCCCCCCCCCCCCCATAATAATGCACCAACCCAGGCTGTGCTATGCTGGTACTTACATGGGCGTACGTGGATGAAAAAAAAAAATAATGCCTCGATTGGGATTCGAACCCAAGTTTCCCTCACGGCTCTGTCACTACGTGCCGAGTTTCTAGGCGTGATACCACTACACCACCGGGGCTTGTCTGCAATGGCGGGACGGGAGCTTCTAAGCCTGACGTGGCCCTAAAGTTTAAATTGCTACAGCCTTATGTACATGTATGTATGTATGTATGTATGTATGTATGTATGTACTTTACCGCGGACCGTATAAAAATATCAGTTTGATTCAAGTTTGAACCTGATTTCAGTCCGATATCAAGCTTTTATGATTTTATGACTGATATTATAGGTCAGGTCTTAATTAGACTATGATTTCGCTAAAGCTGATATTTAGTGAAGATTATGGTACATGATAATGCCGAGATAAGATTGATTTTATTCACTGAAAGATCTGGATGCGCAGGTAGGCCAGTACTCACGCTCCTTCTAGCATAGATGAATTTCACAAACAAAACTCTGGATTATCTCTCCATTTAATATGTACATTTGTCTAACTATCTTCACTGCAGCCGCCTGCCTGCCTGCCTGCCTGCCTTCTTCATTGCATGTTCTGCTAGTACGCTACAGTACGGTACATTACGCATCAGCAAGGTTTCACCTGTCTCCTGAGATTTTCTGGATCTCAGGAGACTCAGGAGACTGCCAGGAGACTCAGGAGACTCCAATCACAAATGGTAAAGCTTGCTGATGCGGTACAGTGCTTGATTCCGCCGGCAACCTCGTTTGGATTCACTGGATTCACTGGATTGGGTGATGAATTCGCTAGATTCGCTGGATTGGGTGCTGATATCGCTGGATTCACTGGATTGGGTGCTGGATTCGCTGGATTGGGTGCCTAATTCACCGATTAGCTCGTATCCTAATGGTGACGATGATGGATTAATTAGGGGGGGACGTAGATGAAGCTGTACAGATTAAGCCGTAGAGATGAAGCCGTAGAGACGAAGCCGTAGAGATGGAGCCGTAGAGGTAAAGGTATAGAGGTGAAGGTGTAGAGGAGATGAAGGTGTAGTAGAGAGCAGTAGAGAACGCAGTAGAGATATATCTCTGTCCACAACCCTAACCCTTATTCTGCTGAGGGTTTTTGATAATCCGATTCTATTCGCGCATGCTATTCTCTAGAAAGAGCCTGATCGAGCCTTTTTCGGCCCTAATTAGGCACCAAATATCAAGATTATCGCCTAAACAGGCTGAAATACGGCATATCCTATAGATAAAGCATATATCAAGCTAGCATCAGCTCTAGGTTTCCAAACCAGGCTGATATTCATATACGTCCTGGCGGTAACGTATGTATGTATGTATGTATGTAGTACCGGAGCCCTCTTTTTATTACTCTACTCTACTATTCTGGTACAAGCTGCTATAATAATGTACATACGACCCTTCCTTCTGGCGACCTGCCGGTGAAGACTGGACCCACTGGCACATTTATGTACAAGTCTCCTCCACCCGTAGCGGAGTCGACACCCGGCCAGCAACACAACAACACACCCCCCAGCTGGTACCGGGTGTCCCTCGGCCCGCAGGGCTTAACCTTATAGGTAGCCCGGGGGGGGGGGGTTGCGGAGGTGGTGTATACAGTACCAAAAAGGGGGGTGGGATCACTACGTTAATACGCTAGCAATGCGGTAAGAATACGGTATTTGTACAGTGCACTTCCTCTAATGCCTGTTTAATTGGGTATTTGTCACTAAACCCCATACAGTACCAAAAAAGGGGACGTAACAGGTACCGTAGCAATACGGTATCGTGAAAAACTTCCGAATTAAATCGGAATTTCGGCCATTGTACCATAGCAATGCTGTAGCAATACCAGAGTGTCATGGTATCCTGGCAGATAAGGTACTAGATACACCCGCTTTTTTGGTACTGTAGTCCTATGGTGGTGATTTCACCCCATTTTTTTCATATCGTACCACTTGGACAGTGTAAGGTCAAATGCGGGTTGTGCATAACCCATAGATACATACATAATCCCATGGGCCCTTGCCGTACATAAATAAGCACATATGGATCTGATTTCCGTATCCATTCTACTAGAAGGGTATGTATATATCTGTTGAAAATAATATATAAGTACATGTACTTACTTAGCCAGGTCAAAAGAGCCAAGGAGGCTGCGGGCTGGGTACTTACACAGCGGCTGTTGTGTGGAGGAGAGATCTCCACAGTGGACTAACTAACCTTTTTATCTGTGTTGTTGATCCTAAAGGTCCGTAGCAGCACATGTATCAAGGCCCCATAGGACAGACACCCCATAACATGTAATTGTGACGAGGTTGTGCCAGGCGGGGATGTGACTTGAAAAAAAAAATAATGCCTCGATTGGGATTCGAACCCAAGTTTCCCTCACGGCTCTGTCACTACGTGCCGAGTTTCTAGGCGTGATACCACTACACCACCGGGGCTTGTCTGCACTGGCGGGACGGGAGCTTCTAAGCCTGACGTGACCCCAAAGTTTAAATTGCTAAGTACATGTATGTAAATACACACAGCCTACATCGGGGCCCACTACTCTACTCTACTGTTCTGGTACAAGCTGCCATAATAATGAACGACCCCTCCCGGTGAAGACTGGACCACTGGCACATCTATGTACAAGTCGGGGCGGGGGCTGCGGAGGTGGTGTATACATGTGTGTATGTAGATAGCCGGTCTATAGCGCCTGTTGTACCGATTCCCGGTGACCAACCGCCCGCCCGCCCGCCCTAGATAGCGGCCGGTCAATTAGCCACATCTGTAGACCGGTGGCTGACGACACATATGCCGCCGGTCAGGCCTAGCTAGGCGTTGAATAGAGGACATCCATCGCTTCATGCAGACACAGAGAGGCGTTCCGCAATAGCGCCTACATCGTGCGTAGTAGGGTGAACCCCACAACAGGTACATACATAGGTAAGTAGACAGCACAGCGCAATACAAGCCCACTCTACTACGGCGGCCTTTTGGCATCCCGACTTGATTCCCCACGGCTGGTTATAAAGTGTATATATGTACTTACATTATTGGCCACTCATAATCCATCACCGGCCGGGGTTGTTGTTTAAGTGGGTGGGTGGGTGTAAGTGGCTGAACGGGTCGGGCCGCTTGTTACTATTCTTGGCATGTGCGGATGTTGGTCGGTCTCTTTTTTGTTACTGGCCTGGTTTACCGCACGAGTGACGCCCCATGATCTTGACCTCACCACTCACCCACCACCCACCACAACCTACAACACCATATTCCAGTCAGCCAGTCTGCAGTCTACTACTGGGTACATGTATCTTATTTACTCCCCCGCCCCCCGCCCCCTCATACATACAATACATACATAACCGCCCGCCCGCCCCGCCTACATGCTACATCATAACGCCTGTCTAGGTACTTAGTAGAAAAAGACAAAGACAAAAGAGAGAAAGAGAAATAAGAGGAGATTTACTTTTTTTTTTTTACTTGGTGTGGTGCTGCGGCCCATACACACGGAGGCTACAACTATGGCTAGCTATCCTGCCCTAAAACAAAAAAAAAAAGAAGAGGAAAGAGAAAAGAAAATATCCACAATACGGGCCCCTACCCCTGCCCCCTGCCCCGCAATTACCACCGCCCTACAAAAGCGCCCTACTCGCAACGGTCCACGCCCCAGCCGCGCCACCAACCATGACAGCGCTCCACGCCATCGGCCTCACGCCCTTAGTGCTCTTAAACACTGCGCCGGCCACAACGCCGGCAAGGACGCTATTCGCGGCGTCGTGCTTCCCGCGCACGCTTCCAATCGCCGAATTGACGCCATTGTAGACGAGGGCCAGCACGCCGCCCGAGTTGCCTAGGAACGGGCCGCGGCGCGTCATCCCGTTGAGGACGTAGTTGAGCTTTAGGCGGGGGGGGGCGGCGGGGGGCGCCTTGCGCAGGCCCTCCGAGAGGCCCCAGAGGCCGCCGGCGGAGAGGCCCACGAGGTACACGGTGCCTGTGCCGTAGCAGAGGTCGTCGGACCAGCCGCGGGAGGGGAGGGCCGTGCTGCCGCCCAGGGGGGATAGCGCTGTCTCGTCGAGGTCGAGGTAGGAGAGGGTTGAGGAGAGGCCGGCGAGGGGGTGTAGTAGCGTTGGGTCGAGGGTTCCGGGGGTGAGGAAGGAGGAGACGTCGCCGGAGGTGGTGGGGTCGAAGGTGGGGGTTGGGGAGGAGGTGAAGGTGCTTGTTGGGGCGGTGTCGCCGGAGTCGGCGGGGGCGTGGTGGGAGGGTGTGGAGGTGTGGGTGGGGGTGGGGGCTGATTTGCGCCCGGTTATGGAGTCCCAGATTGAGGCCATTGCGAGGGATCAGAGGGATTGGTTATTGGTGAGAGGTATTCTTTTGTAATGTGTGTGGGGTGGTGAGAGTTGTGATTGATGGACGGGGGCCGTGGTGATTATAAATGTGGCGATGGGAAACGACAGTCAAGTATCCGGATATCCCGATGACTGATGGTCTATGGTATTATATTGATATTGATATTGGTGTTTATATTGATAGTGATTGGGATGTTTTACTGAGATGATGATTGATGGGACGACTGGTGATTGATGATGACTGACGTTGTTGTCGTCGTTAACGGAATTTCGAGAAAATGAAAAAAATAAAAAATAAAAAAAGAATAATTAAAAATCCCTTCACCCGGGACAACGCCAAGAAGCGAAATGAGGCTCAAGTGATTGATTATCTGATTACCCGGTTGAGATCCACCAACGAAGAAGAGAAACACCAAAAACCGAATATCGACCCCGCTGTCTAACATCATCAATTTCATATATACTGATAAACCAAACCCACAGAATTGATGCCAGAAACAGACACAGAACCAGCGCTTACAGTCCCCCTGGGCGAGGACGTCCTCAGAAATGCCCGCGCATCCCTCATCAAGCAGAAAGACGGGTACCCGATCATTTCCCTCCTCTCTCTCCATACATAACCAACTAACAACCTTTCCCCGCCACAGTCCCCGCACCACGCCCGCCCTCTTCCCCGCGCTCCTACAGACCGCGCTCACCCCGACACTCACACAGCCGCACCGCGCCCTCGCCTGCGACGCCCTATCAACGTACCTCCTCCGCTCACGGCAGCACCCGGCGCGCCTCCCACTCCCGGACACACCGCCGCCCTGGGCCCCCCTCGCCGCCGTGATAACAACCCACTTCGACAGCGCGCAGTCCGCGCTCTCAAAGGCGCTCAAAGACCTATTTGGAAACACCCTCGGCACGCACCCGGACCCGGGCCCGTTCGCGCTGCGCCTCCTCGCCGCAGGGAGGTCGTCAAAGGTGCACTACTACATCCTCGAGACGGTGCTGCGCAAGCGTGTTGTCTCTGCGGCCGACGTGCTTGCGGGTGGTGAAGGCGTCGTGGAGGCGCTCCTGGCGGGGATGGGGGACCGGACGCTGGCGCCGGCGATTGGGAAGGCTGTGGTTACCCTGTTGGGGGCTAGGAGGGCGGAGATGCTGGGAGAGGAGGAGGCCTGGGTGCGCTTGTGGAGTGCGCCCGTGGGCACGGCTATGCGCTGTGAGGGCCTCAGGGCCAATGTGCAGACGTATGTGCTGCCGGGGCTGTTCAAGGCCTCGAGAGTGGGGTTCGGCCTGTTTGTGGACGGGTTGGGACTGGCGAGGTGTGCCGGGGGTGCCGAGGAGAAGGGGGAGGACGGCGAGGAGCTCATGAGTCTCCTCTGCTGTCTCAAGGTCGGGAAGGATCTTGGGTATGTTTCCGAAGAGGAGGGCACGGAGGAGGAGGGCACAGGCATTACTGTAGGAAAGAGTATATATTCCATATCTAATGAGAAACCTCCATCCTCCACACACGTGCTGATCCCCCTCGTAGAATCGTCCACAACTATCACCGTCCCATCAACCTTCACCGCCCCATTACTCTTCCACCCACATCCGCACGTCCGCCTCGCGGCCCTGACCCTCCTCACGCACTCCCCCGCCCCCACGCACCCTCTCCCAGCCTCGTCTCTGGCCGCGCTCCGCGCCGCCCTACCAGCACTCCACACCGAAGCCGACGCAGAGGTCCGCGACCAGACCGTCCAGTCCCTGCGCAGCCTCCTCGAGCGCCTCGCAGCCTCCTCCTACCACCTCTCCAAGCAGCACCAGAACCTCCTCCAGCACCCAGCGGGCGCCCCTGGCAGCGCACAGCGCCTCGCGGCACAGATCGAGGCAATCAGGGCCTTCATCGTGTGGTTCGTGCAAGAGCTGCAGACGCAGCTGCACCCAGGGAGCTCCTACCAGCGCACCACGACGGCGCTGAAGATGCTGACGGTGCTAGTCCGCAGCGGGGTCGACACCACCCTTTCCGTCCCAGCGGACGCGAAGCGTGTCTTGAACTGGCCTGCCGCGTGGGCGGGGCGGGTGCGCGTCTTGGGCCCCGGGATGCAGGGCGTGCTCCGCGAGGCGGTGTTTAATCCGTTTGACGACGTCCGCGCGATGGCCGCGGAGGTGCTTGGGTTTGCGGCGGGGGCGGTGGACCGGCGCCTGCTGAGTGCGGGGGTGGCGAGGATGGATGCGTCTGGGCGGGAGAGGGACGCGGACGGGGTTGCTAGGGTTGTGCTGCTGCTGTGGGGCGGGGGTGAGGCGGGGGTGGTCGCGGAGGTGCTGGATATGCTCGAGGAGCGGCTGGGGGTTGCTAGGTGCGACTTCCAGGCGGCGGTGAGGCGGCAGCCGGTGCATGGGTTGCTGGCGGGGCTGAGGTTGGTGCTGGAGAGGGGGGATGCGTGGGGCGGCACGGGGAGGGAGGTCGTGGTCAGGGTCGTGAGGGCGTGTGAAGAGATCTGGGAGATCACCAGGGACGTCCTCTGTGTGGATAGTCCCGAGGGGTGTATGCCCGCTGGGGTGGACGAAGACGAGGAGGACGAGGACGAGGACGAGGGGCTCAATAGTCAGACCGTCATGAGCTACTCGTGGAGGGCGGTCAAGGAGTCGAGGTTTGTCCGCATCATGAAATATCACTCCCCCCAATCCGATCATTGACCCACCGACTAACCGCACCCCAGCTCCCTCCTCGCAACCGTGCTCTCCCGCGCGCCCTACGACCCCACAACCCCCGCCACCTCCCCTCTACACGCCGCCGACTTCCCCAAAGCCGGCACCCTCCTCCTCTCCCAACTCACGCACATCCGGCACCGCGGCGCCTTCTCCGCCGTCTCCCCCTCCTTCACAACCCTCTGCCAAACCTGCTACACGTCCGCAGACCCCGCCCTGCACCCGCTCCCAGCCCACTGGCTCGCCCAGAACCTCCCCCTCGTCACCACCTCCGCCTCCAGAATCACCCGCCGCTCCGCCGGCCTCCCCTTCCTCCTCGCGGGCACGCTCGCCCCCGAACCAGACCCGGCCCGCCCGCTGCTCCACAAAACGTTCGCGCACCTCTTCGCCGTAGCCGCCATGCCCCCGCCAGACCCGGACGGGGACGAGAGCGAGAAGACAGACCTCCCGCAGGTCCACGCCATCAACTGCCTCAAACACCTATTCACGGACGCGCGACTCTCGCCCGGCGCCGCGCGCCACGTCGGCGCCGCGCTAGCCCTCGCCGTCGACTGCTTCGGCGCGCATGTGTGGGCGCTGCGCAACTGCGGAATCATGCTGTTTACCGCGCTGCTCAACCGGATTGTCGGTGTGCGTGGCGGCGGGCAAGGGCAGGACGCAGCGGGGTTCTTTGCGCGGTACCCAGGCGTGCGGGAGGTGCTGCTGCGGGGGCTGCGGGAGCGGGTGGCGGCGCTCGATGCCCGCGGCGCTGCTGCAACGGAGATGGTGTATCCGGCGCTGTCGCTGCTGGCGAGGCTGGAGTGCACCGGTGCGGGGGAGGAGGGCGAGTTCGTGGGCTGTGTGCGTGCGGCCATGGAGGCGCGCGTGTGGAAGGTTCGTGAGATGGCGGCAAGGGCGTATGCCAGTCTTTGCGGCGGGGGCGCGGGTGTTGCCGTGCAGCTGCTGCAGGAGGCTGCTGCCCCCGGTGTCCGCGTGAACGGCGTTCATGGCCGGCTGTGTGCCGTGCGGGCGCTCCTGGAGAATAACAGGAAGAAGTGGAAGGAAGAGGACGTGGCGGCCGTTTGGGCGGCCCTGGAGACCGCGTTCGAGGCCCTTGTCGTCAGGTCCGAATGCGCCGTTATCAGGGCCGTGTTTCTCCAGATCGTCACGGACCTTGCGGTGGTGGCGCCGCCGAGTGATGGTACGTGACCCGATCATTGACCTGCAGGGCGATCATTGACCCTCTTCTACTATACAAATTGCTAACTAATTGATATGTACAGCACTGCACCCAAAGATCAGCACCTACGCCGCCACCGCCCCCGAAGCCCTCACAGCGATCTCCAGCGCCGGCATCGCCGGCCGAACGCTCTTCAAGACCCACCTAACGGCATTCATGGTCACGCGGGCGCTTCGAGACCCGACGCCCCAGCGCACATCCTCCCTGACCGCCCTGCTGCGCAGCAGCGACGAAGAAGCCGCGCTCTCGACCGCCGAGCAGCTGCTCGCCGCGCCGCAAACCCTCCCGCCAACCGCAGACCTCGACAACGCCCTGTGGCACCTCGTCACCGAGCACCCATGGCACCAGCTGCGCACGGCAGCACTAGGCCTCCTCTACCGGTACGGCACCACCAGCCCCACCCGCGCCCACTGGAACACCGTCTACGCGCTCGCCACGGCCGGCAGCAGCCCCCCCCACCAACAATCCGCAGCCCTATCCACCCTCGGCCTCCTCGCCGCCCACCTCCCAGACACCCTACCAGCGCTAACCCCCCTCGTCACCGCCGCCGCCCACGAGGACCAGCCACACCCGACGCGCTCGGCCGCGCTCCACGCCCTCCACGCCCTCTCGCCGTCGCTCTCCCCGCGCAACGACACCCACGCCCCCGCCCTACTGGCACTCTACGACCTCCTCAACGACGACGACGGGGACCTGCGCGCCGCCGCGGCCCGCGCCGTCTGCGCCCTCCTCTTCCCGGGTAGCAGCACTCAGTACACGGCGCTGCGCGCGGGGGACGCGCTGCTGGACGCCATGGCGCCCTCTTCCGCGCTGGCGGGCGCCGCGCGGCACCGCCTCGCCACCGATACACCGGTGCAGGGCCCCGCCGCGCTGTTTGCCCGCGAGAGGCAGAACCTCTATATCGACAGTGTGGTTGAGGCGCGGCGGTGGGCGCGAGTTCTTGCGTCGTGCCCTGCGGAGGAGGGGTTTGCGGAGTGGGTTTGTGGCGCGGTGGCGGCGCTGCCGCGGGCGGTCCGGGGCGGGCTGGGCGAGGAGGGTCATGGGTGGGTTGTGAGGGTTGTGGGGTGGGGGTTGTGGCGGGGTGGGAGCGCAGGGGGCTTGTTGCGGGGGGGTTGTGGCGGCGTGTGCGGGCGGGGGTGGAGGCGTTGGAGGGCGTGGAGGGGGGTGAGGGGGTTGTGGAGGGGTTGAGAGAGGCTGTGGGGGTGTAGTGTAGATAGTAGATAGATAGATAGATAGATAGAAATAAATAAAAAGGTATTCTAGAGGTTGTGGTTCGTGGGTCATGGGGTGTCACTCGCTCTATAAAGTACCTATGGGCCTACACTCAAGCTCTACCCCCCCAAATCCGGTAACGGAGGACGTCCAGACACAGCGGGGGGGTCTGTGTGTGTCTTGCTAACCCATGAAAACGGCCGCGGAACAGCAGGCCTGAAGCAATGCGGGACTAGTCCATATGTGCACTGTCTATACATTACCCACGCCACGATACTCCCTTCCCCTGGAGAGGCAGGACTGCGGATTGTATTCTAGCTCCAGTCCCCGGTGGCTGGGGCATTAACTGGGGCGTATATATATAGGGTTATCGTAGCTCATAATCAACACTTTCCGGGTCGTAGTGTAGGCTGCCCCCACGCTGGTCTTGTGCCCGCGTCTATATGCATGTATACCGAGTGGTAACCCGTGGGGTGCGTTTGCGCTTGGCATGGGATATACTACTTAGGTCGAGTCGATCTGTCGCCCTGTGTACATAACAGCCCTTAATTAAGCCATGTCCATGGGGTTCCGGGCTACAATACAATGCATGAACGTCACCACAAGCCCGCCCTGCAGGACCTACACGCAAGGACATCTTGGGTTGTGTTGTGTCAGTCAGGGCACAGCCAGCCAACCACCACCGCCTCCGGCCTATGTAGTAGCGTAACCCAAACCTCCCGCCCCGGTACAGACCGGCATGTACCCAGTGCCCAGGACACCGTATGGCGCGGTTGTCACCGCCGGGGGCGGGCCGTGGGAAACCGCCTTTTCTCTTCGTTACAGGCTCCTATACGGCGACACAACTACAAACCCCACTACGTGTAGGGGATCTGTTTCGCGGGTGACACCGTCCCCCGCCAAAGGAGTCGGGGGGTACTTATAATACTTTTTCTGCACTCCAGCTAGCTAGAGCCGCCCACAGCACGTAGCGGACCTTACAGATTAAGCCCGCGCCCCAATGCCCTGCCCACATCCGCTACTCCCAGTGTACCCCCAACCCCCTGCTGTACAAGCTCAAAGTGAAGCCTCTGGAGCGGGTATGGATAGATCCGACCAACGGTATTTTTAAGCCTGGCCCAGTGCCCTACCGCGCTGCCTGGAACTCTGTGCCCCCCCCCCCCCCCCTCTGCACCGGCCGTACATGTAGTTCTTACCGGAGGAGATAAGTACAGGGATGGCTAGTGTGGGTCATGGGGTATCACTCGGTGGTGACACCGCTCTCGGGTACTTGTATTGATGGCTGTGCCGGAGCGGTGGAGGGTAGGGGTTACTTTGTAGCCTCTGGCAGCGGCGCGTTGGTGTGGTGTCTTGCTGTTGCTGGCTGCGTCAGGTTCCGCACTGGCGCTAGCGGTTTAAACTTTAGGGTCACGTCCATCAGGCTTAGAATTTCCCGTCCAGACAAGCCCCGGTGGTGTAGTGGTATCACGCCCAGAAACTCGGCACGTAGAAGACAGAGCTGTGAGGGAGACTCGGGTTCGAATCCCAATCGGGGCATTATTTTTTGTTTTTTATTGTTTCGTGCCTCCCTTTTATTGATATATCAAATCTCGTTATAAGGGTGCCACCACCTACTACATAACCGCCATGTACGGGCAATACAGCGAAGGCTCCTATGCTACAGTTGACCCCCCTACGAAGGTACACCGGGGTCAAAGACCGGTACCCATATCCCGGCCATAGCTCGTAGCTTGGTTTTGACAGCCCTCTCCTGCAACCCACCCACCGCTCATGAAACGATACAAGCCGGGCTCCACGCATGTTGACGAGTCCTGAGGTCGATCTGGGAATATACGGTTGAGAATCAGGCACTGTCGGCTACTGGCGGGGGCTTCAAAGCCCTCTGCTACGGGTAGTGGGATAGAGGAGTCATGTGCGGTTGATATTACCCCATGCCACCCAGCATGATATGTCTTATTTTGCAAAGACCGCCATATCAGACCCCTTTAACGACAATATTTACCATAGAAAAAGGGTTACCTTGTTTTTTCTACCTATAAGTCTACAGAACTAGACGGCCAGGTGTAAAATAAGTAGACACCCGCCCCGCCCCGCCCCGCCCGCTGGCACCTACTTGCCTCTGCCGCCCCATGGCCCACCCGCCTATCTGTGTGGTTTGAACGTACTCGGGATAGTGTTGGGCACGAGCCTGTTCGAGACGAGCCTGGCCTAAAGCTCGAGCTGGCCCGGATTATGGGAAGAAAGGCTTGATATGTTCGGGCTCAGGGATAGAGCTCGAGCTTAGGCTCGAGCTCTCAAAGATGTAGCTAAAGATAGTCATATCGATATATATTTCATTTTCGGGTGATTCTCAGAGGATCTATCCTTGCTATATTTACAATTTTGCCAATATCAACCCATTGCTAATAGGTTTAATTAGATCGCTCGAGCCTTAGCTCGAGCTTTTCAGGTATTAGCTCGAGCTGGCTTGAGCTCGTAGGGAGGAGAGATCGAGGTGTCCGAGCCTAAAGCTCGAGCCCAAAGCTCGAACTAGCTCGGCTTGTGCCCAACACTAACCCGGAAGCTCATAGAGTTTATACTTAGGGACATGCAATTAATCTGGGTCTCGACAGGCACCCCCTACCGTTCTGGGTGAACTGGGCACTAGCTTCTTATAAGGATAAACGGCCTTTGATGCAGGACTGCACTGTACAATCAAATCTCCCCGGCCTCCCCTATATTATAAGAATACATAACCGCCCTGTAAGGAAGGGTACACATAGTTTGCGGCCGGCTTTTTTGCTACCCTTGGTATAAGCGCCCTAGCTATAAGGGTACCGACCCGGCCTTGATCCGACGTACGTCTAAAAAGTGTATATAGGCTTATCCATCGTCATGAGGATATTGGTTAAGGTGGTTCAAATAAAGTCGCCTTAGTGGACACAAATCCACCCTGTTTATCATAATAAGGGTACACGCCACTCTTGTACTCTTATAGAGGAGATCCGCCTGTATAAGTAAAACAGGTACTAGAAAGCGCTCCTGTGAGTGGAGGGGAAGCTACATTACGAGGGACCCTATATACATGGTAAGTACTATATCTAATATGTACTGTCGTTGGGTTTTCTAAACTCTTGAGCCTTTGATTGGTCGAGAGCCGTGGCCCCTAGCCCTGACTCCAGCCCACCTCATCAAAATCTATAAGGATGGAAAAGATCTGTTTTACATGTGCTTAACGTGGGGCGGTACTGGGGTGACTTGGAGCTGTGAAGGTGGAAGAGGTAGAAGAGGTGGGTGGGGTGAGTGTGAATTAAGTGCATGATGGAGGGCATGGAGGCGGAGATGGGGAGGTAAATGGCCAGAGTCCCAATATTGATACATGTATGTAATGCTCATAATCCAACAACTCGCGGCCGCGAGGTGGCACACCCCTAGTACATAAGTACTTACTTAACTGTCCCAAAGGGCATCGTCTGAGAACATATGTAAGTAATAACCTAGTCCCGTTCTTAGACCCCAGCGGTATTTTTTTTGGCTGTATGGTTCAATACCGGAAGGGTCCGGTATGCTTGCCCAAAAGGTTTATACCAGGCCCGGTTGCTATAAGTCCGGCGGGGTCATTTAGAAACCCGGTTTTTTTCCGAAACGTTATTGCTCCAGACCCTACTGTGATGAACCTAAACTATACAACCACCACTACCACTAACATCACCGTATGAGCTGGAAACGAGACTAGTAATAGCCTAGTACACGGCCCAACTGAGCGACCAAAACCGTGCTACAAAGGGTTATACCGGCCTCACGGACAGATCTAGAGATGAACCATTACAGACCGCAATGCACACGGCCAAGCACTCACATATGCAGCCTCCGGCCGCACCTCCTGCGAGATTCACTTGCGGTATCGAACCTTGCTGCCGGCTGCATCATTGGGGGGTCAACCCCGTCCGCACCGGCGCTAGCAATTTAAACTTTAGGTCACGTACATCAGGCTTAGAATTTCCCGTCCAGACAAGCCCCGGTAGTGTAGTGGTATCACGCCTAGAAACTCGGCACGTAGAAGACAGAGCTGTGAGGGAGACTTGGGTTCGAATCCCAATTGGGGCATTATTTTTTGTTTTTTATTGTTTCGTGCCTCCCACAATCGAATCTCGCTATAAGGGTGCCACCACCTACTACATAACCGCCATGTAAGGGCAGTACAGCGAAGGCTCCTATGCCACAGTTAAACCCCTCTACAAAGGTACACCGGGACCAAGGACCGGTACCCTTATAGGGCGCTTGCCCTCATACTAAGTGTGGATTTGTATACTTAAGCACCCTTACAGGGCCGTTACTCTCATAGGGGGTACCCTTATAGGGAGATTCGACTGTGTAGCGGTACGCTCGGGACCGGAATTTGGTACCGTTACCCCTTGGAGGGATAAAACCGTCAAATATATCTGCAGCCTGGGCCGTGCACGCACTTAGTTACCTGGTATATTCGTTACTCCTAATAAGTAGTTACTAATAACCAAAGAGCCAATCAGAAATAGTACTTGCTGCTTGCTTAAGCTACTAGGTATGTAGTATCAGCCCAAAACGCCAAGCTGCGATTGACGATTTCATCCGTCCAAGGGGTAGAGATAAAGATTACGGCCCTTATATCTCTAAGAGCAAGTTATAAACGACTCGATCATTTAGTGGAGTCATTTAGTGAAAGTGATAAGGTCATGTGTATGATCACCGTTAATAAATGACCTTTTTGTAGTCATTTAGAGGTAAATGACCTTGAATTTCTAAATGACTTGTCGTACTAGCCCTGGGGTAACTTAGGGGACGTAAGCGAGCTTTCATTTTTCAATTGTTTAACATTTTTAATTTATTATTTATTATTACATCTACTACTATATCTATATCTTTGTCTGTATTCAGAATGGGGCGAAAATTAATGAACATCATAGTGTGGTGTTAAAGGGGACTTAGACATAGGAAATAAAGGGGCAGGGCGAAGAGGTGTCCCTATATATGGCTCGAGAAGCCATGGAGGGTAGGTGTGTAAACTTCGGTATTTGCAGCCAATCAGTCTATAGAAATTGGGAGATCTACTCTCATAATTGTACTAGCGCCTAGCCTAACAGTCTAATTCCCATACAAAAAAGGTTCCTCTGCGGTTTACACACCCACCCGCGATGCCTTCTCGCACCATAGTGGATGAGTTAAAAAATAGTTGGGGTTCTTAGCCAAGACTCTGAATCTAAATATTTAGTTCTTGGCGACAGTTTTTTCAAGTTTCTAGTCACTTAGTAAATTAAGTCATTTAGTGGAACGAGAGTCACTTAGTGGAGTCGTTTAGTAAGTGTATGTATAAAAATATCAGACTGATTTTGAGACCCAGGTCTGATTAGAGCGTGATATGAGCTGTAGATGCAGAATCATCCTCAATCTTTCCTGATTGGGCGATAACTCTGATATTTGGGGCCTATTCACATCTCAATCAGCTCAATTAGGGGTGGATCACTCACGGAGAAATCAGATTATCAAAAAATCTCAGCAGGAATGAGGGTTAGGGTTGGGGACTTAGATATATCATGTCCACCCTTCCTTCTACACCTTCCCTAAACCTTCACCTCTACACCTTCTTCTCTACGGCTTCATCTATACCCCCCCCCCCCCTATCAATTATCATTATCATCATCAGGATATGAGCTAATCGGGAAATCAAGCAGCGATTCCAGCGAATCCAGCATCCAATCGAGCGCTCAAGTATGCCTTCCATCTCTACACCTTCCACACTTTTACCTCTACACATCACCTCTATGCCTTCCATCTACACTGCCCCCTCTCATAACCCCGCTGCAATTGAGCACCTTATCATCGTCAAGACTCAGACATACTAGTAGGCTAATCGGTGTAACAAGCAGCGAATCAAGCAGGTACAGTAGGCGCAGGCAAGCAAACAAGCAGCAGGCAAGCAGGTAAGCTGGCGGGCGGCCGGGCGGGCAAGCAGGCGGGCAGGCAGATTGCAGTAAAGACTTGTGTATATTTATGAAGTATTTAATCAGGAAATAAGTAAAAATTTAACCTGTGAAATTTACCTATGCAGAATAAGCGCGGATGCTGGCCTACCTGCGCATTTGGATTTTTCAGCAAGTAAAATCATGATATCATACGATAAAAATATCAGACTGAGCCAGAAGTTAGCTTCAACGAGGCATGATAAAAAATATCATATGAAACGCCAAATCAGCCATACATCCTATTTAACTAAACCCCTATATCAAGCTGATAATAATATGTGGACTGGCGGTAAAGTAATTGACTTAGTCATCTAAGGTAGTCCTCTAGAGTATGAGGTGCTAATACCAAGGCCGAGCAAAAAGGACCGAAAGTGTTACCGTTACAGAGGGATTGCTCTTATATGTAAGTAAGTACATGTAAGTAGGAGGTACCGGTATAGCAGGCTTTCGCTGCATGTATGTGTTCACGATCCTTCTAGGCTTTACACATTAATTACAAAACCACTCTCGTGCATGGCGGATACATCTTGTCCGTTGATGCTGTGCTAGAGTGGGTAGAGGGGCCTGCAGGGTAACGGTTATCTTGTAGCTTCTGGCAGCGGTGCCTTTGTATCGAACCTTGTTGCCAGCTGCACCACTGGGGAGGGGGGGGGGGTCAACCCCGTCCGCACCGGCACTAGCAATTTAAACTTTAGGGTCACGTACATCAGGCTTAGAATTTCCCGTCCAGACAAGCCCCGGTAGTGTAGTGGTATCACGCCTAGAAACTCGGCACGTAGTGACAGAGCTGTGAGGGAGACTCGGGTTCGAATCCCAATCGGGGCATTATTTTTTTTCTTTTCTGTGTTTCACGTCCCCCCTTGTTCATCATGTACAGCCACCCAGCAAAGTGTGTGATTTAGTTTTTTATATCATTACTTACGTACATGTAGTGCAGCATACCCGTTATTGAGCTTCGAGGCAAACAAAACATAATATAGTTCCTGGCTATATAACAGAAAGTAAGTCACGGATCTTATTCTCTCCTGACTCTATTACTGGGAAGTCTTCTCTTGGGGGGTTTAATATCCCGCCATGATTACATATGGTAAAATACGAAATAGGAATCACGAGCACCCCAGCAGGGCAGAGCAGCGGTATGTATGTAGCGGCCGGGAGAATGCGCCGCAAAGGTTCCCCCCTGATAGAAGGACCTGAGCCGCAGTTTCAACAAGTGAAGTGCAGTGTGAGTAGAGACGACGTTAATGTAGGCTGTTATGTACATATCCAGGAGGATCCGATGGAAATTAAGTCCGTCGGGAGCTAGCGGAAACAAGGAAACTACATATCAATCACGCAGGCAGGCAGGCAGAGGGCGAGTGATGGTCTATGATCGCGATTAATCCCCCAATCTGCACCTTTTTGACTGCTTTCCTTGGCTCCTAATCAAATATAGAAATCATCGTGACTTTGTGGAAACCTTACAAATGGCGGCGATACCCCCCCCCCCCCCCCCCTAGTCTCGTTCCCAGACTGTTTTTTTGTTGCGCAGAGCATCACCACAGGCTGGGCACGAGACTACCCCCCCACCCATACCACCCCTACCACATACTTCAACTAAGTTCCCATTGTTGGAAAAGAGATGTGAATCTGCACCTTATTGACAAAAACAAACTAACAACTGCGATTAAGGTCAACAACAAAACTGCCCGACACGACCCAACACTTGCGCCTTGCCCTATACAAGCACAGGGGTTAAGGTCACCTGCTGGGAATGAATCCATTGACAGAGAGACATCGGCAAAAAAGAGAGAAACCGTATAGAGGGGCCTAGGGAGTAAGCACTCGCCGAGAGAGCCATCACCACAGATACAACGAACAAAGACACATGCGCCGATACAAACAACGGACGGAAAACAGAGAATATCTCATGCGTTTACTACGACGGGTGATAACTCCCATCACTTCCGCTCTGCCGCTCCACCTCCGTCTCATCCTGCCCATTACCCCCATTGTCCTCCTCGGCCTCTTCCTTCCACACACTACTCTGGTGGGCCCGAATCGGGACGCTCCCAGAAAGTTTTTTTGATGAGCCAAGAGGAATTCAATCAATTTCCGAAATTGAGCAATTGTAAGATAAGAAGCATAACTAAGCTTACTCGCCTCTCAAGACAAAGAAATACCCCCACATCCGTGTCCTTCTCGCCCTTCTGGCCACCCCCACCCTCTTGCCACATCTCCCCATAATGACTAAGTGACACGATACCATGAAAGTACACTCCCGCCTCCTCTACCTGGAATTGCCCAACGAGGAACTCATGCAGCCACATCCAGCCGACCTTAATCACGCGGCCCGCAGCACCTCCGGGTACCACTCCATGATCTTAGTCTGCCCCTGGTTTTCACAACTTGCCGGCGTGACGATAAACAGAACCTTTAATGAGAATTGGTCCAGTTAGCCACCTTATTGGGCGACTTTGCGTGACAAGGAGGTCAATATTGCGCCGCCGGTTGACGGTTTCCGTTAGTCCCACAGTTTTTGTGTGGTGAGCCACCGATTGCCACAAGTCCTGAATACAGACGAAGAATGGGGTAGCCAATGGGCCTCGTGGGGCCCATCTTTTCCAAGCTCCACCCAAGCCAATAGAAGCCACCATTGTGGAGATCCTACCGGATGCCACGCTCGAGCCTTCCACTGACGACCTCCTGCGGCCTACCGGGCACCGAGATGATCAGGGGCCGGGATGGGTAGAAGTAGCCTAGGCGTATGGAGGGGAATACGGCGCGGATGTCTTCGTCTGTTCCCGGTTTTCACACCTTTTTGGCGAAGAAACGGCGTGGTGATAGACATAATCTTAACGGTAAGTAGTATACACCATCACTCTTTTGTACACTTTTGCATGACAAGTGGGTCTCTCTTGCGCCGCCGACAGGCGTTCTTAGCTAGACTCTCGTTTTTGTATGGCGAGCCACAGATTGCCACAAGTCCGGAATACAGACGAAGACATGCGCTCGTACCCGCCGGGAGAGCAGCCGAGCTTTAGGATGTCCGTGTACTTGGAGCTGGCACACTGCTCTAGAAAGGTATTGATGAGCTAAATGGGCGAAACGGTGGTAGGAGTGGAAGAGCTAGAGATGGCAGCCATGGCGGTGGTAGAAGTGGTGGGAGTTGTAGTGGTAGTTGCAGAAGTAGTAGTGGTAGTGTGGGAAAGAGTGATAGTAAACATAATTGTGATAAGTACAGATATACAAACACTAGTAACGGGCCACCTTGCGAGCGCGAGGGCGGGTTTTGGTTACGTATACATGTACTCCTTCACACATTGGATATATTGACCACCAGACAAGTACGGGAACCTTTGTAACCCACGCTGCAGACCTTAGGATTCCCGAGTCTGCATGCACCTCCGGCCTCCAAGCTTACCTTGGAACCCGCATCCACCCCCCCCGACCGACCCCCCGTCCTCTGGACATGTTGCCTGGTGGGGCCCGTGGGGTACATAAGTATGTACCCATAGTGCTGTAGCCAAATACTTAAGTGCCCATCTGTAGGGGAACATTTCTATCTACACAGGACACACCTACCCTTCCCAACTACGTCATGTAGCAAGTACTTACATAAGTACTTGTAGATACCCGCGCAGCGCTCAAGTAGGCTAGGGGGTTAAGTTAAGTATCATCCCTTAACTCGTCTGTCAATAAAATAGTGCCCAATTAAAACAAATCTGGTGTGTGGCCTTATTAACAAACAGATCTCAATGCATCTATTACAGGGGCCGGGGGGGCAGACGAAGTGGATAGCGAGTGATAGTCCATGACCAACAATCCCCGCCAAAGTAGAAGGAAAAAGAAACGCACCGGGTAGTGTAATCGAGCATACTTACATGTAAGTAAACCCGGCCGTCCCGGTCTGGAGACATGATAGAGTCCCAGCGGATGAATGCATTGCCTCGGCCAGGAGAAACCCCTCCTCTTCTCTTCTCTTCTGTGGTATTTCCCCTAGCCCTGCCGCACCAGCAACAAATGCCAACTACAATGTACATGCAGCCAAAGCTTACTATAAGGTAAACTCTCTATAAGGGTACATGTACTTTACCGCCCGAATGTAAGACTCATATGAACCCTCTTTGTCAAGGGTGCTTCTGTTCCTTCATAGCTTGACTAGGAGACTAAGTTCAGATCCCCAGCCGGTCAAGTCACGAAGTGGACAAGCAGGCTAACAGGCAAGCGGAAGAGGATATAGACAGGCAAGCGGGCGGACGAGCAGGCCGGCGGGCAGGCCGGCGGGCGGGCAGGACCGCTGCACATTTTACATCTAGCCTTCTGTAGTCTTGTGTGCGGGAAAGTCATAAATGCCAGCTGCAGATCATGGTATTTTTGCAGTGAGCCTCCACCCTAATAACAGAGCCTGACAGGGCAATCGCTACGGAATAAGATATGAGATTTAAGTACACCTCAGCACATAAGCCAAAAACACGCCCCACTCCCCTTGCCCGCTTGGGCGGTAAAGAAATACGAAATGATAAAAACAAAAAATAATGCCTCGATTGGGATTCGAACCCAAGTTTCCCTCACGGCTCTGTCACTACGTGCCGAGTTTCTAGGCGTGATACCACTACACTACCGGGGCTTGTCTGCAATGGCGGGACGGGAAATGTTAGGCCCGAGCTTCAAAGTTGGCTAACATAGCAGGGTACTCTTCTATCAGGGTAACCTCCCGCTCTATAAGGGCACCACTCTTTGGCCCGTACCCTCTATAACCGAGTTTCGGTCCCGAGTGTACGCCTTCTAGAAATCCTCCGCCGTAATGTTGTGGAAGGCTTTACAGTAAGGTGCATGATGGAGAAGCCCCGATCGAATCTCTTCAACACATTTGACATCCCCATATATATGTACTTATCCGTTTAGTAACTGAAAGGGTTCTATTGCAATTGGGTTGCTCTCCCCCTAAACTATCCTCCAAACGTAACTGCTCTCCAATCCATAAGAACACACGGGTACCTGAGGTATTCAAGTGAATGAACATCTACCCATGCCCAGCCACAATACATATTAAGGTGTGACAGGCGGTCATATATAGGTGACATGCCCGCCATCCCACGTACGCCAACATGTATACTCCATGAATACTACCTACCTACATACTTACACGCACACACAAGGGCCCGTTTGTGCCGCCCAAAGCGGAGTACCAAAAAGCGGGGCGGCATTCGCGTCAGTACCTACGCTAGAATACAGCAGTACTCCTCCTCCACTCAGCTAAATTCAGTCCATAGCCCTATGGTAGCGTGACCCTACCCCCGTTCTTCATATCAGAGCTATGGTGGGGGCTTACAGCCCCGTTCTGGTCCGGGGAGTGGGTTGTGCTTGGTGACCTGTTTTGCGTGTTAGCTCCATCGAAATAGAGCTTAAACTCTGTTTCCGCCCGTATCCTACCCACTAACGGAGGACGGTTGAAACGCTGTTCTCTACTGAGCCAGCTCCCAACGGGCCCGGCCCCAAGTTGTTACAATCAGAGCATCAAACCATACCCCACCCCGGCGGGGAGTAGAGCTGTGGGCGGGGGCAAGTGAGAAAAGAAGACAAAAAACACCGCACCGGCAGGAACCAAGCCTGGCCACCTGGAAGTCCCCTCGCTATAACCCAACCTGGCCGCAAACGAAGGATCTTCCCGCTCACCTGGGACGATGCTTGCGGGGAGTAGATGTCAGCCCGCACCCCGCCTGCCCAAACCAATCCTTAGATACATGTATTTAGCCCTGCTGCACCTGGAACCCGACAAGCACCAGCCAGCCGTGACCTCTCCACTCCACCGCGCCACGACAGCCCCACAAGCGGCTCACAAAACCACTAGATAAGCTGACTGGGCACGAGAGGATGGAAAACCACAGCCTGTGCACACACCCATCTCCCAGCCCAGCTCAGCCCCTTAGGACCTAACCCCCCCTGTGAAGCAGATGGCCACCGTTCCCCGGCGAGCAGAGTACACGTCCACCCCCTGCAGGATCCCCTACTTGGTACCGCGACGCATTGCATCAGGCGGGCAGACAAGACATAAGTACTTAGAGGTACACCCAACCCCCCCCCCCCCCCCCCCCCTCTCCAGACAGTGCTACCCAACACAGCCCAAGTAATTAACCACAGCACCCCCCTGGGCGCCAAGACAAGACCAAACCGCCGAGTGATAGTCTATGAACGAGCCCGTGTTGGGCGAAAAGCGAGGGTTGGAACCCACGGGCATAGATAGACGGTGTATGTTCTCCTTCATACTACGCCAGCCCGGGTAGAGTATTGTAGAGTGCCGCCGCCGCCGGCGTCGGGTCGGGTCGGGTCGGTTCGGGTCGGATCATAGGTCCTCACTCGCTCGCACGACTTTCTATTTTAGTAGAGTACGTTGCCCACGACTGGAGGGTCGAAGGTAGATGTTTCAGCCATTCTTCAATAACACACCCGTCAAAGTATGTACCTGGTAACCACCTAAACTACATGTATCTACTGGCCTACATACATGTAAAGTACATACTAACACTCTACATCTAACCACCCACCCCCGCCGCCTCTCCACCCTCCTCCACTCTTAGAAAAAAAAAGATGCTAAAAAAAAGAACTTTTCCCAACCAGCCTGCGCAAGCAAAAGAAATAACCCAGGATATGAAAACGCACCCACCCACCCCCTCCCCACCCACCTTACCCACGACCTCTAGAAGTAAGAAAGGGAAATGACCAAATTAAGGGGACCAAAAGCAACCAACGAGTGGAGAGTACTTGCCACCGTGGCGGCATGGATACGGTATGGATACGAGAGAGGGAAAAAAAGGAAATAAGAGACAAGAGAAGAGAGATGGAAATAGAGAGAAGAGAGAAGAGACGGAAAAAGAACATTGAAAAGCAATATGGGAAAAACCACAAACAATGACCAGCCGGGGATTACAGTATAGAAACGTAAGCAAGCAATGAATCAGTAAGCTTACCACCACCTACACATCCAAGCCAAAGCTCGCCAGCAACGATCTCGACAGCGCTTGTCTGCGATCTGCCCTGGTCAGCTCCATGCCTGCCTCAAAAGAAAAGAAAAAAAGGCAAAAAGGCAAAATGCGGCGCTTGCATAAAGAAAAAATCACTCTAGATAAACAAAAGAAAGACTAAAGAAAAAGAAAAAAGAAAAAAGCTACCCGCTACACTACACCCCATAAGCTGGCGGCGCCTCCCTGTCCCTGCCCAACTCCCTCAGCTCCCTTTCAACATGCCACATATCGGCGCCCTCTCCCCTCCTCTTCCGCTCTTCCTCCAGCCGCCGCTGCATCTCCCCCGCTAGCTTCATCAAGAACGCCTTCTCTAGTATCCCGCTCCCATGCGCCGCCCCCGCTCTCAATTGCGGCCTCTTCTCCGACCTCGACTGACTCGCGTCCGCCGCTGACGTAGCTGTGGCAGCAGCTGCTGCTGTTGTAGCGGCTGCGGGGGGATACGTTATGTTCTCTGTAGCCACCGACGACGCGGGCGACGGCGGGACCACCAGTGTCACCGGTACCGTCGCTTGCTGTCCTTGCCCCTGCGTCGGCGTTACCGGCCTTGCAACCGGATCAATAAACCTCACGCCGCTACGCCTCGGCGCCACCTCGTCCTGCGTTGATGGCTCCTTCTCCGTAACCACCGGCTGTGGCGGCGGCGGTGGCGTCTCCTCTGACAGCGGTGTGGCCGGCTGCGAGGAGCGTAGGTTAACAACCCTGTGCTTTCTCCGCTTTCCGCGCGTGCGGCCCGCGGCGCCCGCGAGCGACGACGAGCTGCTGGTGTGGTGCGTGCTGGGCCGCGACGACGAGCTTCCCGCCGTGCTTACAGCGTCTCCATTTTCCGAGAACGTGTAGGTGCTGCTTGCGCCGCTGAGTGGGGTTCCTGGGGGTTCCAGGGACGCGGGGGTCTTGTCGCCGCCAAGGGCCGCAGAGCCGTTTCCGGAGGCCCAGGCGCGGAATACTACGTCTGGGATGGAGGGGGTACCGACTGATAGTGTCTTCTGCGAGCAGCTAAGCGTCTTGAGCATTGCCAAGTTCTTCTCCGAGAAGGATATAGACGGTGAGTCGGATTCCGAGTCTGTGGGTGAGAGTAAGGGGTTTATTCCGAATGCGGCTGCGGTCTCCTCGTCTCCCTCAGCGGTGGAGGCCCCCTCGTTGGGGTTAGGCACGGGAGCGTCGAGGCCGAGGGAGGCAGCATATTCGGGATTCCAGAGGCGGAGGGAGAGGCGATGAACGGCGACGGGGAGCTCTTCCTGGAAGAGGCCACGAACTTGGCGCTCGATCTCCTTCTGGAGGTAGTCCTTGATGAAGGGTATCGAGTCGAAGGTCGACGAGACCTTTAGTGATTCTAGGGGGTCATTGCGGAAGACGAGGGTGATGCCTTTTGCCTTTGAGAAGACGAGGATGATGAAGCCCGACAGGCGGAAATCGGAGAGCGTGATCTGGAGCGGGATCGTTAGCGGGGCGGAGGCGGCGAGGGGCGTAGGTGAGGTGAAGGACGGTGTGGTGGAGAGGTAGGTGTTTAGTGGATTTGCCTGCAGGGGGGGCACGATGGTCAGTATTGGTCGGAAATGATAAACATGCAGCAAGCAAGCAGTACTGCCGGCGTGACGTAGGTGATATAGTAGGTAAGGAACAGCCAATATAGCCGGTTCGCTGAAAGAGCAGCAACCCTGTCACGCATCAAGGCATAGCAGGTCATGGTAGGCAGAGGTAAAGTAGGTAAAGTAAAGCTGTGGGCATCAGGCAACCCCCACCAGGGGAGAGCAGCCCACAGCTCCCACGGGAGGTATCGGAAGTAGCAACACCAACATACCTGGACCTTCGTCTTCAGCGTCAGCGACGCATCCCCCTCATAGCTCATCCTAAAGATGCCCCTAAAGCGATCCTCGGCCAGATCCCCAATCTCCAGTATCTCCAAATCCGGCGCGCTCTGTCCCAGATTGAGCTCCTCGACAAAGATGTCATCGACGATGATGGGCGGCTTCTGCGACTTGTTGAGAGCGGCCGTAAGCAGCGACTTCGCGTGCGTGTAGAAGGCCGACGACGTCGTGCTGGACGTGGTCAGCGGCGTCCAGTTGAAGTTGAATGCCATGATTTTTTTTTTTGTCTGTCTACTTGCGGAGGTGCATCCACGGAACGAATCAAATCGCGTGCTGTGGTGACGTTAACTTTTTTTTTTGCCCTCTCCGATATCAAGCACAGTTAGAGCACAATGGAGATAACCCGCTGCTGTAGTGAAGTAGTAGATAGTAGTAGTAAGGTAGGTATCGACTATTAGTGAGAAGCAGATGGGAAATAGAAAAGTGGAGTGTCTTTTGCTCTGCTCTGGTCGGATGTCTATGTGTGGGGTCGTGGGGAAGGTGAAGGGGGTGGTGAAGGGAAGGAAAAAAAGGGAAAGGTTAATAATGTGGAGTGCAGTTAATTGTGATGGATGGTGGTGTGGTGGATGGTGGTGGTGGTGGTGGTGATGGGAGACGGCGGGATCTCGTGTGCTCCGTTTTTTTTTTTTTTCTTTCACTCCTTTGATGGCGGGAACTAAGGAAAAAGCCAAACTATCCGGGATGGATGTCAAAAACAGGAGAGAAAGCACAGAATAACAAGCAGGACAAGAAAAAGGCTCGAGATAGATAGAGATAGAGAGAGAGAGTATGTAGTAGTAGTAGTAAGTAGGAGTAGTGCCGGCTACAACTGATATTGTACGTATCCCCTATGGGATGTTTTCTTTTCCTAGCTCTGGATAAAATCCCCTACCTAAGTAATACGTATAGAAAGATTCAGGTCCATGTCCAAGGTTCCAGGTGCGGGCAACATATCCTCACTCCGCCCCCCCTTCCAGGCTTTCCCCTATGTATATCACCTTACTGCCATTCCTTGTCTAAGGTACAGAGGCTTATGTGTTTTCGTTTTTTTCATAACGTCTGGATCAACGGGGGAAAAAAAAAACCGGAAAAAATCGCTTCGTGAAATGACGGCCAATTGACTAAGCGAGGTTTTCCCGAACCCGAGTTCCGACGATCTCCCTTTAGGTTCCAACCAGCCCAGCCCGGGCATAGCCACAGCCAACCACAAAACAGCGCAAAATTAAAAAACAAAAAACCTACGGTTCGGAAAAACTGTCTGAGAGAGAGAGCGAGCCTGAGGAAAAGTGACCTCTCCCCGCAATACCTACGGCACAGTACTCTATGTACTCTAGTCTACTCTAGAGATATGTATGGAGTACCTACTTTAGCACCATAGCTACCCCGCAAAAATACAAAAAAAAAAAAATATCCGGACTCAAGACCGACCTCCGCTCCCCCGTATATTCTTCGCATCCTAACAGGTGAAGCTGTAAAATCACTCTTCACATGCCTCAGAGGGAGCGCTGACTTAGATTTTGTGCCTGTGCGTGTGCCAGACTGCTCCTAGTGGCCTAGTCCGTCCAGGCTAGCTAGCCCTGCGCCTATCTTTCTCTCTCTCTCTGGTCGCTTGCTGGTTAGGTTACAAGAGGCAGGGGCCTGAAAGTAGCGCTTGTCAATCAATGTCAAGCCCTTACTTAGTTCTGCCCTATCCATCCATCCATCCATACCTCTCCATACCCATCCATACCCAGCGCTTATGTAGAGCAGAGCAGCAACAACAACAAACCACACAACCTCCACTGCACCAGATCGCTGCACTTTCTCCCAAATACGGTCCAGATCCCCCTCATCCAGATGCAACCGACCGATCAACCCAAGATCCCCCCCCCCTAAGCCTAGCCCCCCCCCCAATGGGTTTCATTTCATTTCGCGCCAACTCACTGTGGCGATGGTAATCGCAAAGGAGAGGCCGATCTGGCATGATGATTAAAGCCCACTAACCGTTTTTTTTCCCTTCTGTCTATTTTTGCTTTTTACGGGCGGGTTGCGAATACGCTCGACGAGTGATGGGGCGTGAGCAGCAGGAGCCCGTGTATGTAGTCACAAGGCATCACTCGGAGTGCGTGTGTGGGAGGGGGGGGAGTTGTATGTAGCATGTGATTTCCCCGGAATATAGATCTGCGGCGGAAAGTGCAGGGCCTGATCTACCATGAATTAATTGAAGCCCCTTTCCGTGTAAGTGAGCAGGTATGCAGGAAGTTATAATATGTATATAGTGGGTTATATCGCCGCCGCCTGTGCCCGGGACACATGTCCACCAACCCCCTTCGCCACTCTAAATTGCGAAGAGGACATATCCGAGTGACGAGTTATGACCCACACCCGTCGTGTGCGTGCTACATGTGTTGAGCAAAAGACACGAGCTCGATCTCTAAAATACACGTTCGTAGAATTGAGCCGCATGTAAATATACAGAATACTATCGAATCATGTGCCAAAGCCGCTATCACCACCGCACTGTGCACGCCTCCGAATACCAACCCCTCCCCAATTAATTTCCAAGGGGCATGCGTACGACTACATGTAGTATACACTGCAGTACGGAAAGGGAAGAGTGGTACATGTATGGTGTAATTGTGTCCCCTCCCTCAGATGTGTTGTAGACCTGTAAGTATGTAGCTAACACACCACTACGACATCGTGTCCCTCGCCCCCAAATCCCCCCCAGGTGCCCAGCTTTGCCCATCCATCCCCAGGGGCCCCAAGCACCCCCGTATCCCCACTTCCTCGAGCTCACCCCGGGGGGAGATGAGCTTGGGGGTGGTGGTGGGTAGGTACGCACGCGGATGGGAACGAGATGATCCTCTGAGAAGATGAAGGATGAGCTCAAGGAGAAGGGGGTGAGGGGGTGAGGGGGCCCTCATCTCCTCATCTCTTTTGAATTTCGTAGAGTACCCCACCCCACCCACCTCACCCCCACCCCACCATCCCTCCTCGTGCCTCATACTCTAACACTCCCCTCACATCACACATCCGTTACACCACAATCACCATACCATCCAATTCTGCCGATATTACTATGCTTATTAACCGCATCCAGCTAGATCACACGACGCTGCTACTATTTATAGTAGCGGCGGTTTCCTAATACGGGGTTTCTACTATTCTGTTCTGTTCGGGCTGAAGGAGGAATATGTTGTTATCCAGATAGTAAAAGGTACATACATGTACCTACAAAGGACTAAGTTGAAGTTGACTAAGTTGACTACATTGTATGATGTAGAATACACAAAGGAAATAGTCGAGCTAAGAAGTGGTAGAAAAACCCCATTTGAATCCCCGTTTGATGTCCGCCCGGCCGCATTAACCCTAAACCCGCACCACCTGCAGGATGATTTGAAAAGTACCCTACACAAAGAAAAGGGAAAGAAAGAAAAAAACTTATTCAAAGAATAGAAAGGAAAAATAGAAAAGAGAGGAGGAAAGGGTATACGTAGAAGGAGCGGCACCTAGGAAATCAAATAGAAAAAAAAATAACACCCAGATCCCATTATCCATCATGAACTTCGTATCAGCACAAACTCTCATTTTCGCCGCCCTTCACATATTTTTTCATAGCTCATCCTTTATGGTTGAATACGCCGCCTTCACCTTCTCTGTTGCACTCTGTACTGTCTCATCAACGACTGAAGCTGCAGACGCCACCGAACTCGCCGCCTTCTCAGCATATCCAGTCTGAGTCCCATAAACCGCCTCCGACAACGAGCTAGCCGCTTGCTCGACATATCCCGTCTGTGTCCCAAAGACAACCTCCGACAACGAACTCTTCGCGCTCTCCACCGCCTCAGAGATCCTACTCTGCGCACTCTCAACTACCCCTTGCTGCGGTCCATATATCACCTCAGAGATCCTCGCCTGCGCCTGCTCATAGCTCTCACCAATCGCCGACCCCGCCGCACCCAGTCCCTCCACCATGGCCTCTGTTGCAGCAGCAAGATTCTCGCCAAGCACCGACGTGGCCGTGTTGGCACTCTCGGCAAAGGCGCTGGTGGCGGACTCGAAAGTCCCCTTAGAAGTCCCGTAGACGGCCTCTGAAATGGCGCGTTGTGCGGACTCGGCGGCCTCCTGCATGCGTAGCGTTGCGGACTCAAAGGCACCGGTTTGCCGGCCGTAGATAGCTTCGGAGAATTGCGAGGCAGCGCTTTCGTAGGCTTCGCTGAGGACGCTGGTGACGCTTTCGGCGGTGCCTTGTGTAGTTCCGTAGACTTGCTCACTAGCGGCGGAGATGGCGGCGTGGACTTGAGAGTTTGCGGCGGAGATTATGCTTTCGAGGGCGGGAGGCGGGGTCATCATGCTGCCGGCTGCACTGGTGGCGGTCTCGAAGTTGTCGGAAGCGAAGCTAGAGGCGGACCCATAGCTGTCGGAGATGATGCTGGAGGCAGAGTCGTAGGCACTTCCGGCGGCTGATGTGGCTCGAGAGAGAATGGGCGCATCGGTTCCGTACATAAGCGACGAGAACCTGCTCATTACACTCTCGGTGTATGCTGGTTCTTTTCCAGAGATAAGCTCAGAAACGAAGACCTTGACTGACTCGAGGCGCTCTTCGGCCGAATCAGTGACGGCCGAAGCATACTCTCCGGCGACTGATGCAACTGATTCAGTAAAGGGTTGTGGAGTACCGTATACTACTGAAGAAGCAGCACTGGCTACACTCTCGGCGCTTTGTGAGAGCCTAGATGAAATTATTTCAAACGTTGGGGTAGGAGGAGCTGTAGAGTTCTTGTCAGTCTCAAGGAATCACCCTACTCAAGAGGGGCGTAACCTACGTGAAACTGCCGTAGACGCAACGTTATACCAACTATCATATGTGATCTGAGCCTCCTTCAAAGCTTGCTGGTACTTCTCCTTGGCAACACTTAAAATGCTTTCCGAGGCGGGTTGTGGCGTTCCATAAACTGCAGTGCTTGCAGCGCTAAGAGCAGAATTATAACTTGCTTGCGCCACTCTAGATGCACTGTCAAATCGACTTTGAACCTTTGATCCTTCATTGAGGAGACTTGTGTACTGGGATTGAGCAACTGTTAAAGCCTGGTTATAGGCTTCCTTCGCAGCAGATGCAGCAGAGTCCTTATGCGGCAAATCCTCAGGATGAACCATTGTAGCCACTCTACGCATTGCCTTACGATACTCATCTTTAGCAACCTTTTGTGATCTTTCGTAGGCTGCCTGCGCCTGAGATGCAAGCAACTCTACCCTGGGCGTGGGCGTCCCATAGATTACACTGCTGGCAGCTGCGACAGCTGCAGAGTACTTGTCCGTTGCAATATTAACAATTGATTCGCCTGCTGGTTGTGGGGTTCCGTAGAGGACGCTCGAGGCAGCACTGAGAGCAGAGTCGTACTTTTCACTAGCGATAGACGCGTATTTCTCTCCAGCACCTTGGGTCGTGGTTGTGCCGACCAAAGCTTCGGAAACGGCGCGAGAGGCATCGGACAACTTATCGCTGGCGGCGTCGATGATGTTGCTTACTTTTTCGCCGAGGGTTTCTTCTTCGGGATCAAGCTCATATTCAACTCTGGAAGCACCTACATAACCGGCATAAACGCCACCGGGAACATGCGCTTTAACTACAGTAGCCAATGGGGTAGATTCTTCTTTTCCGGGGATCGCATTTCCAATAGCAGTGGCCGCTTTTTCAAAAGCATTCGGTTGAGTGTTATAGATCTGCAGGCTCATCAGCGGTGCACCAATCGTGATCTACACCGATACCCGATGTACTCTACCTTTTCTGAGATTACACTTGTAGCGCTCTCCACTTTTCCGCTAGCGACGCTGGCAACGCTCTCAGTAACGGGCTTTTCCGTGAACGGCAGCAGCCGAGACTTTGTCAGCAGCATTCTTCAGAGCTCCTTTCTCTTTTACTTGCGGGATAATTACCTCCTTTGCCTCCTCCATTTTCTCCAATACATGCTGTCCAGTCTCTCCTACAATAACGGGTACGATTGGGTTTGAGAAGTCGTCTGACGAATCGGCCAACTCAATTTTCCTCTTACAAACCTTCTTCAATCTCTGCAGCTCTTCAGCAGCATGTTTCGCAATATTGGTCGCCTTCCCCTCCCATTCCCCCTCGACCCACCTTGTTACTTCAATGAGTTGCTTATTTTTTTGCGCAGAAGCTATGATTTCCTTCTTTAGGGCTTCAAAACCTTCCTTCAATGCGTGATATCGCCGCCACTCTTTGTACGAAACGTGGTCCATCCATGCCCACTTCATCCCAAGTTCTTGCATCGACAAATCCCGCACTGAGTCGAGGACCTGGAGGTGATTATCGGCAGCGGCTGCGACATCATCATAGATTGATGAAAGATGGTTCTGAGATTCAACGCGCTGCCCCTGAGCTTTATCACGGATCTTGAGGCCAGCTTCTTTGGTTGAAGTAACCAGAGTGTCCAAGGCAGCTTGTGTCTCCTCGGCGCTACTCTCCGGGGTCAACCTAGACGCGAGCTTAATAGTCGCCTTTTTAATGTTGTTAAATTCCTTCTCTACTAGCTTCTGGAGGGCAACAATTTGTTTCGCTGCATATGAGGCCTTCTTCCCCTTGCCCTTAATCGAGATTTCATCAATCTGCGCATTAAGATCGCTTGATGTCTTTGCAGCCGAATCTTTGAACCTCTGTGTGTATCGGGAAAGGTCTTCTTCAACTAGCACACGAACTTCGTCAAGAGAAAGTTTTTTAGCGTGATCTGCAGATGCCTGTTTCTCTTGAGATGCACTCGATGGTGCAGATGACCTAGCTGATGCGGCTTTTGCAGATGCGGACAAAACAATTGAGTCCAAGGACACTGAAGATGCCTCGGCGGCTTTGGATGCATCAGGGTTCGTCAAAGAAGAGAAAAGAGAACCGGGCACGGACACTGCAGGTGTTCTGCAACAAGATTTTTCAAGTTAGCCTTGAAATTCTGAACAACACATACACGGCAAGGATCACATAAATGGAGTAGGAGGGGAAGGTGTTTTTTCTTTTGTTTTTAAGCCCTCCAAAATCATATATTCGGATTTTTTTTGTGTATGTGGCTATGTGGCGGGCGATAACCAACCACAGTGTCAAGAATCGTTACATAAATTCGTCTCTCATATTTTCGTGATACTCCAATCACCCCCAACACGGTATCATGGTATTTCCCATCCAAAGAAAAGACTTTTTGACCCAAACCTCTAAACAAAACGAGGAAAAAATAAAAAATCCAATCAAGGACTTACCCGTTGCCAGCGCCACCAAGGCGTTCTCCAATTCTCCCAACTTGTGGGCGTACAACGTCGCTCCAAATGCCAATACCCCAATAAACGGCCTTCTCTCCATTTTCCCTGACTAGAGGGGCCACTATTGTGAGAGCCACGTATTTTGTTTTCTCGTAGGCAATCACTACATGCGGGAGCGCTTTCTCATATGCGGGGATAACAATGTTCCTATAAACACCCTCTAATTGCTTCTGAGAACTCTCGATGAAAGGCTGTGCGGTGCCGTAGAGCTCGACAGCCTTGGCGACTTGCGCAGAGAGATATTGGTCGTAATAATACTTGGACTTCGCAGAGATTTTGCTAACACTAGGTTTTACTGCACTGTCGTACTTGTTCGTAACAAAGTTTCGGGTAGTAGCGACGTGGGGAGCAGCATAATGGTTGTAAGAATCCGTGACTTTGTCGTAGGTTGGAACAATGTATCTCTCGTTGGTTTGTTTAATCCACGGAGAATACTCAGTAACATAGGGCTCGAGGTATTGGTTATAATAAGGTTCAAAATGCGGCCGTAATGTCGTTGAAACAGTGTGAGAAGTATGGCAGATAGTTGGCGAATCGTTTGTCGGTACATCAGGACAGACAAAAAGGACAGTATATAGGAGATACCAAGCAACGATTCTAACGGTTTCCGATAAGCCTCATGTTGCTGACCATGCGAACAGACAACTGCGAGGGAGATCACTGTGAGGGGCTTACCTAGCAAAGACATTCAGAGCGGTGGAACTGCCAGAGCCCGTTCGCAAAGGGGGGGATGATGGAGCCCGGACGCTCCGCTTAGTGTCTGCTACACCCATGTCTCTGGGATCTTTCACTTTGAGATGTGTATAGTCCGTTGTGTCGTTCGTGAATCGGAGGGAGAAGCCGCGAGAAGTGATGAGATTGAGGGGGAAAAGAGAAGAGGGAAGAGGGAAGAGGGAAGAGAAGAAGGGCCTCAAGAAGATCGAAGAGGAACCAAGATTTCAAGAAAATGAAAAAGATGGCAGATTAATGCCAGAGAGGATAGGTATGATGAAACCCGTTCCCGGAAGGTGCAGCGTGCATGAACAGGACTCTACTCTATTCGAGCTTTCTGTAACAACCGTAACCGGTGAAAGGCAGGGGTTATGGACCAGGCGTGAAGCAGCAATGGTATCGAGTTGTGGAAGGGAATCCGTGAAACAAGTGACTTTATCTGCCTATATGTCTATCGCATTCAACTAGGTATATGTACTTTACTCTAGGTACTTTCATAGTCATAGACCGCGCTCATCGTTCATAATCACTGAGCTGCTGCTGCTGCTGCTGTTACAGGTTTATGAATCTACAATCATGCCTGGGGGTTGGGAGGAGAAAACCTATCACATGAAAGATAATGTAGAGACTGATTGATTCTAAGCGAGTATCTGCATCAGGGAGCATCATGGGATGACGATTTTGAGGGAGCAGCAGGTTATGTGACTTATGTCCCTCTTTCCACAGGCTGCCTTTTCTTTCTTAAGAATCAAACATTGTTGATAGAGAGTGATGTAATATTGTGGCAATAATACCATTGATTAGGCGCTAGACGCTTTTTGGCTCAGGTATTTAACTGGGTTTCCCACCAGGAATTGATAATATGCATACCTTAATATACCCTTATGGTGAATTATACAGTCTGTAGGGTATGTGGCGTAAAGAAGGCTGCCCAGTAGCAAGGTTGGTGCAAGTGAGACATGAGCTGGTCAGGATCCCAACGACCAGCGTTGCGAGAGTGTCCTCCGCGTGTCTGCATCCTTTCCCTTACCCATCCTCCCCACGCATAACTTTTTTCTTTTCTTTTAGAGCTCCCGGCACACTCCACACTGCCCCCTCCACCCCACGGGTCTTCGTAAAGATCTGGCCAGCTCGCGTCTTCTCCGGGATACCTATCACCACCGGCTAAGTGGCGGCCGTACAACTGTCGGCCTGAAAGCCTCCTTGTGTTCCCGCTGATTTTTCAACCACACTGGCTACTCATTAAAGCCCTCGCTCGTGAACATCGAACTTCCCATCTCCTCTAGTTACAAGCCGTCACCATGGATCCGGTACCGGATCCGCAGGTCGACGTCATGAATGACCCCGCCTACAATACGAATCCCCCCAACGATGGAACGCAAGAAGGCGTCGGAGAACCAGATCATTGTCGTATATGCCGTTCAGAGGGAACTCTAGAGGAACCTTTATTTCACCCCTGCAAATGCAGTGGTTCTATCAAATTCGTCCATCAGGAGTGGTATGTTAAGCTGACGTCCTACCCATTACTAAAAAAAAATCCCTTTTTTTCCCTGCCTTGCTAACTCTATACTTGGTAAAAAGCTTAATGGAATGGCTTCAACATTCCCAAAAGAAACATTGCGAGCTATGCAAAACGCCTTTCCAGTTTACGAAGCTATACGACCCCGAAATGCCCTCCACAATTCCCACGCCACTGTTCTTACAGAAGCTATTTAGGCATCTTGTACAAAATGTCATACTGTGGGCTAGGGGTGCCTTGGTCGGCTTCGTTTGGCTGGGGTGGTTACCATGGTGTGTGCGGTGGATGTGGAGAGGTTGGTTTTGGATCGGTGATGGTGGTTGGCAAGGATTCTATACCAGGAACCCTATTCGGGAGTCTGGTAGTTCGACCGGCTCATTGTCACCAAAAATATCATCACCCATTGGAAACGGGACTAGCCCAGCTGTTGGTCGAGGGATTATCCAATACTTCTCGTCTCCTGGGTTGATAGCTGGCAAGATGAGCCCTGTAAATGCTGGCGCAGTTAACGAGAGCGTTTTAGGCAACTCCACAGCATTGAGGATATACCCAAATGGCCTCTTCTTCGACTCGAATCCGTTTTCGAACCTTACCCGATACCAGGCGGTTAACAATGTCATTATTGATACCCTCGAAGGCCAATTGCTTACAGCTCTTATCGTTGTTTCTTTCATACTCATATTTCTAATCCGCGAGTGGGTAGTTCAGCAACAACCGGCTCTGGCTGGAGGTCCAGTTGCGGCAATGCTACCTCAAATGGAGGTCAGAGAAGAGATTCAGCAGCCGCTAGCCGAGGAAGAGGAGGAAGACGACGATGACGAAGACGACGATGACGAAGACGACGATGATCAGGATCTGCTACCTCTTAATACAGCTGAAGAGGAGGCAGAACAGGAAGGGCATTACAATCGTGCAGTCATAGGTGCTGAGCCCGCGGGGCCTAGGCCTAGGGCTATCGCGCCTGTTCGAAGACGGCGCTTCCCACCTTCCGATCCACCCACACGTTTTGAGGATGAAAGCATTAGTTCCGAGAGTCCAGGGAGGCAGAGTCAAGGGCATGTTCTTGGTAGTGGCAGCAGAGACACTTTCAAGCTCAGCACCAATGAAAGCTCCTCTGAAGGCTCCTCAAGCCATCCTATAAGACCACATGTTAATCGTGAAATAATTGCGAGGGCTGCGGAGGTGAGGAGGGGCATGGAAGAGGGGGCTATTCCGTACAATTTTGGCCAGTCTATACCCAACGATCAATCATTCAAGTTTGGAGCCTCCTCCTCTAGAAATGATCACACACCAGAAAGCAGTACCTCGAGTGGAAGCAGAATTTCAGAAATGGGCGGCGTCAAACTTCCAAGCACTCTACCCGATTACAATAAAGATTATCCTAAAACCCTAGATACGAGGGGTATGCAGGTGGTAAGCGGTCACAATGCTAGTAGAAGAGAATTAATAGTAGCGGTACTAATCTTAATTTTGGCGTCCAGTCGAATAATTATGATAGCCCAACAAAACAAGATAAAGATAACAACAGAGATCCTGAATCACATGTAGGCTCTGGAACCACCAAAGATTCTTATTCTTCCGATCACGTACCTGACGATTCGCTTAATACATGGGATTCGAATCAACTTGAACCCGAACATGCACTTGAACAAAGAATACCAATAAACTGGGATGATGAAGATCAGGAAGATCAGGAAGAGGAGGAAGAGGTGGAAGAGGAGCCGAGAAATAAAGGCAAAGGCAAAGGAATTGACTTCTCTGAAGACGTGGAAGATGCTGGGTTTGGTTCCGATGATTTCTCAACAGGGTACCTTGCTGCATCGGATGACGAGGGCATTGAAGCGGAACAATCTACATCAGGGTTTTATAGTGGGGGGGTTTCTGTGTCGGCTGCTGAAGTCGAAAACAGCGACTCCTCTACTCAACCTTCCACTCCCACAACCAGTGACTCAAGTACATCACCGGCGTATCAACAGCCCGGCGTAGCACTGGAGTTTAATATTGGCGATCGGCAGCTTCCAATGGGGCGACAACTCGCAAATGTAGGGCAGGGCCAGAATCCAGCTATGATTCAAGAGCTTATGAGACAGATCAATGACCGCCAACCTGAGATAAGGGATGTATTAAGGCAGCTTGACGCCGAGCGTTTACAGCGCCAGGCTGCCCAGGCCGATCCAGAAGTTAGAGGAAGGGGTGTTGGTTTGTGGGATTGGCTCGTTGGTGATCAACCAAATCGACCTTTTGCCAATATTCCAGGTAACGATCAAGATGATATGGGCACAGATGACGATGAGGACGAGGATGAAGATGATAGGGATATAGATGATATACCCGCCCGTGATGTTCCAGTTATTCCAGCGGATGTACAGCAGGCCATTGCAGATGAGGATGCAGCAGATGATTTTGACGGTATTATGGAATTAATCGGGATGCGGGGGCCAATGGCCGGGCTGGTGCAGAACGCAGCAATTAGTAGTGTCTTAATTACAGCCACCGTGGCACTCGGCGTGGCTTTCCCCTATGTTACAGGGAAAATATGCATGATTATCTTGGTAAGACGATTCAAGGGCTAATTATTGTTACCGAACGTTACTAACTTTAAGAGTTTAGGCACATCCTATAATGTTCTTATTCATTATTCCAGTCACAGTCGTCTCGTTTTCTGCGGAATTCGTCGTAGACTCTGCTTCATGCCTTCTCTTCTCGTTTCTTCTGATGTTGGACCAACTCGGACGGTTTGTCATGAGACTCGTAGGATATGTCATACCAGCAATGTCAGAGATGTCTAAAAGTACAGCAATTACAAGGCTTTTTAGAGACTGGGCCATGGACGGTAAGAATAGGGTTATCTACAAGCTTGCCGTGTTGGAGTCGAATTATTCTACGATCAGAAAATTTCCATCATCTGGAGTTCCACCACTCTCTTGGTTAACGAGGCAGAGCTGGTCAAAGGTTTCTGTCGGTCTTGCGTGGGGCGCGGAAAAAATGGGTCTCAGTCAGTCCAACGAAACATACAGTTTGCCTCATCTGCAAGACTTCGACGTGCGGGGAATTAGTATCTCATCACCGGCTGCCTTCATCAGTTCCAAATTTGAGAAGGTCGTTAGTCTTATTCACCGAAATGCTACGGCATTACTTCACCCTAAGGTCTCCGTATTGAATCATAGTGACCCATACCCTCTATATGAGTGGTCTGTATGGGATAGGGTCGCAGCAGTTCTACTAGGCTACGCCTTTTTTACTATGCTTGGCGCAATTTATCTGCATAATGCAAAAAAAAGGAATCTCGGACCCAGGGGTGTTGAGAAACTCGCCGTTGAACTTTTGCAGCAAGCAGGTGGAGTCATGAAAGTCGTTCTTATCATCGGAATTGAGATGTTTGTATTCCCGCTATACTGCGGACTTTTACTTGGTAAGTATCAAAACAATTTGTCCATAGTAAACGGCATTCCATGAATTCTAACAATTGACAGATGTGGCACTTCTACCATTGTTTGAAGATGCTACCGTCCTATCAAGAGTGCAGTTCTTTGCGGATTTTCCTTTGACCAGCGTTTTCGTGCACTGGTTCGTGGGGACTTGTTACATGTTTCACTTTGCCTTGTTTGTTTCAATGTGCAGAAAGATCATGAGAACAGGTGTACTTTGTAAGCCTCACTCTTACTGAGTATGATACAGAAAAAAGACACTAACTGGATTCGACCCATCAGACTTTATTAGGGATCCCGATGACCCGAGTTTTCACCCAGTAAAGGATGTGCTTGACCGACCAGTAATGATGCAACTTCGGAAAATAGGGTTCAGTGCTCTTATATATGGCGTCCTAGTCCTTGTCTGCCTTGGAGGAGTTGTTTGGAGTCTTTGGTTTGCCACTAGTGCGGTTCTTCCCATACACTGGTCTTCAAACGAGCCTGTGCTGGAATTCCCGGTCGATCTCTTATTTTACAACTTTTTCATGCCCATTGCAGTCAAGTTCTTCAAGCCCTCAGATGGCCTACAGAATATGTATGACTGGTGGTTTAAAAGATGTGCTAGGATGCTTAGGTTGACTAGCTTCATGTTTGGGGAGAGAAAGGCGGACGAGGAAGGGCACCAAGTAAGGCGTACTTGGTCTGCCGTTTTTTTGAGGAAGCGCGGTGATGTCAACAAGCCGGTTAAATCAGAAGCCATGTTGAAGGAGATCCAAGAAAGCGGAGTCGAGGCGTATTTCATGAGGGATGGGGGGTTTGTCCGGGCTCCGGCTTCAGACTCTGTTAGGAGGCCGAAAGGATCTACAGTATTCATTCCAGTATCAGAGGAGAATGTCCGTCTTGACCAAGCGCCCGACCCAGCAGACGGGCCGACTGGGCCAAACTCACGGGAACTTCAGCTTGTTTACATCCCACCCTGGTTTAGAACTCGAATTGGGCTCGTTGTTTTGGGCATCTGGGTATTCGCTGCAGTAACTGGAATTGCTGTGACAATTGGACCTTTACTACTTGGAAGGTTTTTCTTGAAGCGTCTCGTACCTGGCCATATCAAGCTGAATGACATTTATGCTTTCAGTGTAGGCGTCTATATTCTAGGCGGTATGATCTACGCTGGAACTAAATGGAAGTTGGCCCGCAAGTGGATTCGCCGTGGAGTCCGAAGTACTAAAGATAGCGAGCATTTCCGCAAGGCAACGATATCATGGGTCGTTCGTGCAGCAAAGGTCTCATATGTTCTTGCTGCCTTTGCTATCGTTCTCCCAACGCTATTTGCACTTATGATTGAGTTTTATGTCATCATTCCAATCCACACATACTTTTCGAGTGGGGAGCAACATGTTATACACTTCATCCAGGATTGGACTCTAGGGGTGCTCTATGTCAAAATGATGGGTAGGATGCTATTATTGGATGCAGAAAGTCCTTGGGCTAGGGCGCTCAGAGGTGTTGTGGCGAGGGGATATTTAGACCCTGATGTGAAGTTGGCTACAAAGTGTTTTATTGCCCCAGCCGGTGGATTCATGCTGGCGGCATTACTGCTACCGCTGGTTCTTGGCTTTGTAGCTGTCAACACTATCTGTAAGACACCTTTCTCATTAGTTCTACTGCAGTGGGGGCTAACCTATGATACAGTACAAAATGCCTCTTCGCAAACCATCAGTCAAATTTATCGATACAGCTATCCAGCTGTATTCGCGATTTTCTTAGTTATTGCCGGTGGTTATGCTCTGAAGTTGCTCGTAGATTCGTGGAAACAGAGCATTAGAGATGAGGTATACCTGACTGGTGAGCGGTTACACAACCACGGCGAAGTTGCAACGGTGCCACCACCGCCGATAACAGGCGTTTCTCCGGCAGCTGATCCTATAATGGCTGGGGATCTTAATCCACCCTTTGCCGAGGTTGCTGACATTAATGTTAGATTAGCGGAGGAGCTGGCAGAACGTAATCTACGGTAATTTTTCTTCTTACCATCTTCCTAATCCAGCTGATATCCTTGACTTTCGTTTTGAGATTGGTTGATTAGTGCTAGCCGAGCAGCTTCCTTATTGTTATATGTATATTTATCTTTTCTGTCTTTTTTTTTTTTTTACTTTCTTGCTGTCTGGCGCATTGTTGAAAAAACCTACTATTTGTATTACTTAGGGACTGAGGCGTGTTACGGGAATATCATTGTACTTCTGCGTCATAGAAAAAGGGTTTTGAAGTTGAAGTGTAGCCGACGAGAGCCCGCTCGAGTTTACAGGCTCATGTAAGAGTAGCGGGAAGTCGAGCTAGCTCAAGCCTTCACTATAAATTGGCTCAAATTACCTATAGAAGAGGTTTGTCAGTGTGTGTTGGGGTCTCACTTTCCATAGAAGCAATGATTTAGGGCGCGTTTGAGAGCCCCCAAATGCCGTTACGCCACCAAAACTACATATGCTTATCTAAAAAGCGTGCTTGCTTTGAATGCCACTTCCTCAATATTAACTCTCAAAATTCCCTGTTGGCACTGTGCTAACAGGACTTTGGCCTAAGCTGTGCTTCCTCTAAACGCGCCCTAATCGATAAGTAAAAGCTACACTGTTGGTGAAAGCAGGATGGGCAGTGCCTCCCCCAGACAAAGGAGTAGTAGCGTATTTAATGACAGCGGTGTCCATTATCGTGGTGGAGATCATGAGGTAGTAGGGGCTATATACTTGGTTGATCGAACCATTAAGAGTTATAGGCTTCATTGAGGGGGAAGAGTCGGAGGGCACAGGGTACCAAAAGATAGTGCCAAAAGAGCACAATATTTTAAGGCCCGTTTGGGAACGACCTAAACGGAAATCCCACTATGGACAAACGTTCACCTGTTTGGCATTCCACTTTTTGCTGTGGTCTTGCTGTTACTAATGGTGTATTGAGGAAGTACATAACTGTGACTTGCTTTCCAGTGTTGCAATAACCTTCTCAGTTAACATATCACTAAAACCTTATATACTAAATGGCAAAATATGATTCATGTTTGGGTAGAGGGCTCCGCCGCGAATCTCCAGGCGATTCTTATAACAGAGTTTCATGCCTTCTCACGTGAGTCATCATAAGTCATCACTCGTGTTTTGATTGGCCGTCATTGATTGATTGATTGATAACTCATACGACTGGTCGTCATAGTTTATTATAGGGACACGCAAGGGGTTTGTTTTGGTTGCAAATGCACGCGAGGGATGATACCGCAGTTAAGAGTCCGTTTGAAACAACTTCGAGTATACCCACGAGTTTATTTGGGGGATAATCCCCGTGATACAGGAACGGATGTTTGTATTTCCGGTGCATCCAAACGGTGGCTTGCAGATGTTTGGCACCACAATTAACTTCATCCCCTAATGAAACGAATATAATTCAAAAACCTATTTGTGTTACGTCCTGTCTCGTAGTCTTATCCCCTTAGGGCCCGCGAAATACTTTCCAATTTAGAGAACAACCGTACTTTGGGAGATAGGACTGTGGATATATTATGTGGGGATTTCCGAAAAGGGGATTTGGGCTAATACGCATCGGTATAAACTGGCCGATTTCTAGCTCAAATGTTTTTTAACACACGAACCCCTGTTAATATAAGTGTTCGTCTTCGCCCATGGAAGACATACATAATTGCCTACCACCTATCCATTTCTAATGTCAAGTGCCCACACCAACGAGCAGTGACGTAACTTGGTACCTTCCCTAAATTCCAGGACCCAATTCAAGGGCAATCCTAGCTGCCTAGAAGAACGCTCGAGCCAACCCCCCCCCCCCCCCTCCCCCAGAAGGGCCTGTAGGCTCGTAGCGGTAGTACTGGTAGAGTGTAGTTGTATTGGTGTGACTACCAAAATCTATATATATATATCAGAATCGGAGATTCATCAGAGATTTGAGATTTGGCTTCTCCAAAGACGCGTAATTACGGCAATAACAAGGAGCCAAAGATTGTCACTAGGACTTTAGAATTTTCGTAATAGGGGATGTGAGATCCGTTGTTTTGCGGGAATGCATATGGCTGGTCGCAATTACAAGGATGCCGGCATATTCTCACATATATGGTCTCATTACTCTAAACAAGCCTGGTAGGGCAGGTAGTCGTTCCAACGTCACGCCGCGCTCGTAGAGAAAAACACCAACGGATAAGGCCAGCGGCCACAAACCCGACAGATGAGACCAGACGGGTGATATCATGATCTGCGCCGTATGAGCACATTTCACAGTAGAATAATTTGTAGGCGTTTCATAAGAACTATACATACGCGAGTCGAGTATTACTTTGAGAAAAGTTGACAATCATATCACTTTCTTTTCTTGTTAGCTTAGTAATAGTTATCAATACCGAGGCTAGGGGTAACAAACGATTTAGCCTGAAGATTTTGAGCAGTGGGGGAAGCTGACAGTGGATTGAATATTAGAAAACTGACGATCAGGAGCACCACGTGGGGGCACGTCCGTGATGAGGTATGAAGCAAGGGAGTTGGGAACCGTCGCATCTTAAGCCATAGGTCCCAACTTGGTTAGCACAGGTATATGCAGTGGGGTCCAGTTAAGCCGTGTCTGTGGAGTGCATGTCTCGCAGATGCCCAATACTCCTGGTGACGATCGCGGGGACTAGAAAAAAGGGTATGGGTTAGCTATAAATGTGGGGCCTTCGGTAACTAGAAGGAGAGCCTCACAATTGAAGGTGGTTGTGCAATAATTTCCCGAGTGATAAAGTGTGATCATACCAGCATACAGGGCTGCACAATAGCGGCGCGTGGGTGGGATTTTTGCTTGGGTATCAAGGGTCTTGAGGATGTTGCATCAACATTGATTAAAAAACGCTTCCTAGCTTCATGTACCACAGGGGGGTGAGGGCTATTGGATAAATTGAATAGTAAATTTTGTGCGTGATAGTCTAAAGCTATGAGTCTAGATCTCAAAGCCGGCGTCAGGGTAAGTAGAAATATGTAGTCTGGGTATGTTATAGCCCGGCTACTCTGCAGTTGCAGTTGCACAGTCTGTTATCACGCTCTACTGGAACCGTTTCAATGTACTCAATTCTCTCCACAGAATTCGCCATAGCAGTCATCTCGATCATGACCGTTAACAGCATTGTCGCCGCTATATCCTTGTGTTACCATGGGTGCTCTGATGCGAGACAATGTTTCTCATTTTTTGAAGGTGTAGAGAAGGCTCCCGCAGGCTGAACCGCCAAGTTATAGCAAATTGCACTATCCGGATCAAGAGATCAACGGGCCAGGCTCGGGGCACTAATTCTATGATTCATTCCGGGGCGAAGTCTCTTACTTCCTGACATTCCGTAGTTGTGCGGAGGGTAAGGGTTATGAAAGGGGTTAGGACTGGCGAGCCGTTCTGGAAAGACACCTCAAAGATTATGGCTATTCTAAACACCCTCAATCAATATTATTATTTAATACAAAGCACTGAATTTATGTAGTGTGAAATAATAATCAAGAGACTTAAATTGTATCGATATTCGAACATGCTCACATGCCAAGGTTTGACCACATCTGTAAGTACATACATAGCAATCTTCCACTCGTATTGCAATTGAGTTATCACTACAGATTGTATTAATCAGATATTGCAAATTTAGGCCCTTTATAGTCTCTCGAATTTTTGTGTCGGGTGCAAAATATCGCAAGATAACCAATAACCTCATGACAAGTCGATCAATCAATTCGACACATGTCTGTTGGCGCTATCCCTTAAACTGTAGGGCCCGACCATATGGGCCCATATATACACCCCCACTCTTCACAACCATTGCCGGATAAGGAATATAAAATCAGGGCTTCATAAAAGTAGGGTCAAATAGGTAAGACATTTGACTAGAATGTGATGGTTGATATTTAACTAATAATTATTAACGGCTGGTAAAGACTTGATCCCACGTTCCCGAGCTAGACCCCGTTATATCAACAATATGAGATAACTTTACCCAGGCGGCAGATAATATATACGATACATGTCGCTGTTAGTGCTAATATCCAGAGATAGTGTGAATTTCAAGGCTCGCTCCGAATATCTGTTTGTCTTTGCATTGCCTTATCATGCTAGATCATATAAGTCCATGTTGCACATCGATTACTGCTTAACATTTGATGGTTGCTAGCTAAATTCTTCTTACAATGAGCACCGACACGAACCACAGGCTCAGGCCTATGGCTTCTCCGCCTGGGATCCGACCATATATAGAAATGGACACGTGGATATTCTGGTATTTATCCTTGAAAGATCAATCTGGGCCATAATAATAAGAAATATGGCCCTCGGTAGCCAACTGACTGCGAGATTACAGGCCTAGGCACCTATTATATTGAGCATCATAATCATGGGATGGACAGGCCAGTAAAAAATTGTGTGGATGATGATTACAGACCTAGAAAGAACTACATCATCAATTCTACCGTAGACTAATAATCGGCTATGTTCCGAAAAATATGAACAAAAAGGTAGGCATTTAATAATTATCATCTTGAACGAACGCTACAGGATCCGATATAGAATATCAACCAACGTATTCTCTCAACTAGGATCTTTGCGTCCACATTCTCTCCATTTTACGGATCAATCGGCACCCCGCCATACCCGCAATTCCGTCGTCGCCTCACGCTAGCTGGTTAAATCATTATTTGGGATTCCCGATAGCCTTCATGTTGTTTAGAATGTCGAAATGAGATCCTCCTGGTCGTCTATTGGGCACTTACATCGCTGACGTTTGACAGGTCTCCCAGGCCGTATTATCGGTACCTTTCCAAAACAGTGGGGTCTTACCAGGATCTTGGCTGGATATGAACACATCAAGGAAGTCCTTGCCGGTTCGGTGGGGGGTCCGAAACTAGCTCTTTCGGAAACGAGGGCTAAGCCACTCCCCGACCCTTGATTCTGGTGTCGCACTGAATCCATATTGATGCACTTCAAGTAAGTAGCTAGGCCTCAGTCTCAAATAACTACATATGTATATGATGCACTCATATTGGTCGCACCAAATAGTAAACTAAAAGATGATATGCGTGCTCCCAAGTCTACCTCAGCTCTTGAAATCATCCTCGATATTCACATCCCAACATCCAGAAGTACAACCAGTGGGTATCATGGCTTGGTCGGAACTAGTTCCCGCAAGCGACTGAGGGCTCAGGCCTAGATTTTGGCCAAAGTGAGACGGCCCGCTGATGTACATACGTGGAATTTTTCTTCACCCGTAAAGATGCTGCTAGGGGCCTAATTGCTTCGAGTTTTCTCCCCCAAAATAAGTAGGAAATTTTTTTGTTGCATAGACATACCTTTCTGTAGTACAGACTTAGTGATTTCATGAGTATCAAATCAGTTATGTAAATACTATAAAAATGCGGGATGGAGTCCAAATCAAGTAATCCCATCCTCTGCCGATCTGATATTCGCTACCAGTCGAAATTTAACGATCTTAACTTCAGAGGAGATATTTAACTACGGGGCTTTGATGTTGAAACTATCATTCGCTAAAAGGGGATGCATGAAGATCTTTTGGGACCTTCCCGGTATTCTGTATCACCAGATAGACGACGGACTGGAGAAGGCTCCGAATAATTTCTTTTCTCTATAATTTGAAAAAGGAATTATATGGCGCTCAGACATTCTACCCTGGCGCCTTCTACCCAGTCTTCCGGACATCTGCAGCTAAATAACTAGGGCATGCACCATGCAAGCAATGCGGCACTTTGTGGATCAACTTCTGAAATGTTGGATTGGACAGTGTCACAATAAGCAAATGATTCAGTAGAGACATGTAGCTTTACATCCACTATCAAGGATATTCCTAGGCCCGGAAACTAGTAACCAATATTGGCTCTTTGCCCAAGACCCATGGTGTTTTTTTTTTTGCTGAAGTTGGAAAAGTAGCCTCACTTGCAGAGCGGGTTACCCCGCTCTATTGAAAACCCCGAGGAACAGCCACGGAATTATTGTGTTTTTGAGTGAATTGTATGCAAAGTATGTACCTGGACTGGGATCTTTGAGAAGAGGGGCGGAAGACAAGGCTAACTACGGGCAGCATAAAAAAGAAATGAGAGAGTATGCAACAATGAGATATAGTAGATACACTCTTGATATCACTTGAGCAGCTATATGTAGCTAGAGTTACCTAAGTTCAGCTGCTTTCAAGGATTCTCCCAAGTAACCCAAGCCTTGTTCTCGAAATTAATTACAACGCGCCAGACTGATAGGCGCCAGTGCATTAGCGTTTCCTCATAAACCTGTATCTGCTTTAAGTGAAAAAGTTGGTTTGTGCCTGTTTTCAACTAGTAAGTACATGTATGTTATTTTTAATTTCCGAAACCGTTACCAGTCAATAACCATCATCTTTTTTAATTTATCCCTCGTGCCTCCCTTGCTGCATGAAGCTTTATCCAAAGGAGTAAGTGGCTGGAAATTGCAAGGTACTAACAATCGGTTTTTGCAGAGGTGGAAACTTATTAAAGGCGTCATATGCACTGGTATTCCTCGCTTAGAACTAAGGTTTTAGCACCTTATGTAGGCCACCTTATCCGGCCGAGAGTATGATCTACGTCCTTGTTGATAGATATAGGGCTTACTTACTTACTTACTTGAAGTAAAGCACGCCTACCCTACGGCGCATGTGAACCTGGAACCATCCCAAGGGTTCTACGCGGTTTAATTTTTCCGGAATTTCATGTTCCCCTCCGCTACCGATTTGATTGGACGGTAGCAAACGATCTAACACCGCTAGTCCAAGTAGAAAAGTCCCCCGCCATTATGGACGTTACCTCTTGGAGTATCCTTATCATATCAACCAAAAGAGAACCCTGGTCGATGCACAAAAGAACACATGACTTTGACTTTACGTCTCCTGCTGCTATAGATTGGTCAATTTCATACAATCTATTAGAGAGCAAGGGTTACCAATTAAGTGGCCCATTCAATGAATGAAATGAGGAATCGACCCTCACTAGGTAGAGGGGGAAATGATTGGAGATGTTCCCGATTTGGTACGCATTTTTAGTGATATGAATTTTCCATAGTGCATCCAATGTAACCTATCGTATGTCTTCCATACATATCTACGGATGACCTTGCATATTGTGGCAGCTAGATTTGAATGAGCTGAAGCTAAACCTCCAATAGTCGGCGTATCGGAGGCTCCCTGGTATCAAATCAGACCAGATCGCATCGAAGCTCAAGGGTTGGTCGAGAAAACCTTTTTTCCAGGCTGATTATTGGCGGCCTCCAGTCGTCCGTCTGGACGGAGGGAAATACGAGAGTCCCCGGGCGTGATGGACAAAAGGCGGTATCTTTGAGACTGACTAGTACTTTTCGGAATAATACATCATGTATGTATGTATGTATGTATGTATGTATGTATGTATGTGTATGTGTATGTGTGTACCTGGGCCTATATTCCTTGGGTCGTGATATCCGGCCCTGATACCCCTCCACCAAATAATTCGCCGCTCCTCTTTATTTCCTTACCACAGATTGATTGTTGTGGGATATTATTCCAACGGATCCCTGAATCTGCAGTAGAGCTAGCAGCACACTGACGACGTTAGCAGCTGATCGAATAATGGAAAGAATACGAGACGGGGCTCGATGAGAACTTAATTTTGATCAATGCGTGAGTACCGTTTGCAGGATCGAAAACTGATACATTCTCAATGCCGCCGTTAGCTGGGGTGATGTTAGTTGTTAGCTAAGTACTAGTGCAAAAGTTCACTGAGGATAAGAAAAAAGTCTGGGAGTAAGCAAGAAAACAGGAAAGAAATTCAATACATGATACATGCAGTACTGAATGTACTAGAACATGGCGCGGTCGCCCGCATAGCATCGCATATCAGAGCATGTCGAACACACAGACGTTGCGGGCCAAGACGAGCTGGTGGGGGAAGTGTGAGTGCGAGTGAAACATTAATGGCTTACATACATCCTAGTTCCCCCCGTCCGCATCAGCAGCTAGTCGCGTGGGAAAACGTTGCACACGAACGGGCATATAAGACAAGACACTAAGCAACGCAAGAGAAAGAAAAAACAATAATGGTGGTGGCCGTGATGGGATATGCCGTTACGTCGTGCGCTACCAATATGTGTAATTAAACAATCTTCCCTCCTCCTCCTCTTTGATTATAATTTTTTTTTTGATATTTTATATTGGCTCAAGCCGTTTTGTGGGAGCCCCTCCCTCATCAACGGAATCAAGATGCTACCATCAAGTTTTCTGATTGTGGGACCTTGTGGGACCTTGCATATGCAACGGACAATTGGGCCCGGTTGTCGGGTTCCCAGCTCTACGGCGCGGGAATGGCGTTCCAAACGCACGAGGAAGTATTGTTTGCTGCTGGTTGTTAGAGGTTCACAACCTACCCACAAAAAGCTTCTGGTCCAGTCCGTTTGTTTGCTTGTATGTCGATAATATGATGACCTTGAGGTTGCCGGCCTTATAGCTCCAATTGTAGATGAAGTCGGAGTGGGGGAGAAATTGATTATGGAGGGGCTGGTTTATATGAGGGAACGTTTATCGAATCATTCTAGGCGTCTTATGACTCCAACAAGCCACTTACATGTACTCTACATATAAATTTTGTTTTTGGTTTACCCGTCGTCTCTCTCATCTCTCCCTCTCACACCCTTGACCCCTATGTCTCTATACATAGGGACATAAAACCGATGTTTTTCATACTTAAATAGCTGGATCCGTGGAGTGGATAAGCTTCTTCTCAGGGTACATCGGAAGCCATCTCTCCTCGCACTACCATCCGACACATATCCCCCCTCCTCGTTAGCTTGGATACTACACCTGGGGCGTGTCATACAAATTCACAGTCCTTCTATAGTTGTCTTACATCCCTATCCAAATTTTTCTTATTGTGATCACTGGACATATATCTTAAACCATTTACCAGGTTCGAGAAGCTCCGAAGATATTTGGAACAGTCTACATCTAGGGATCAGGGGAGAGGTATCCAAGGTGTATTCGATGAAGTGCTTAGGTGCTTATTGCTTACCTGCTGTAACAGGTTGCGTGCTCGTACGGCCTGATTTGGGAATTTCTCCCTCTTCTAATTGATCATTGGAACGATACCTGCCAAACCTGGACTTCGCCCAGTAAGCGCCTTTTAATCTACAATCCTGATACCACCTCCTCTTGGCGGTCCGAGAGCTAGGAGGGTTACGCCAGAAGGTCTTACCATTTTCTATTTTTCCACCCCCTCTTGTTCTTTTCTTTTCGTATTTGTTCCACCCATTTCCTATTTATTATTTCTCTACCCCTTGTTGGCCTTGGTGAACTGGTTGTGTCGGACGTTGCAAGGTTTTCTGTCTCCGAGAGCTCTTGCTTTTTTCTCGTGCATGCGTGATCCAGCGTCTTGAAGCGAACGCGGGGAAACGAGCTAGCCTATAGCTAGCGATATTAGGGCTCATATCAACTCATTATCCATCCGAGAGAAGCGGAAAGGAAATGCCCATGGGACGCCCATGGACATATCGCTTCACAATTACCGGATAGCGAGCGGGCCGTGCAAAGTGAGTCCCGCTACCGGAGCAATTGGATATCTTCGGTTGGTCTGTCAGACGTTGTTCGTCCAACAACCAACGTTGAATATTGATTTTGGTTCAAATCCCTGCTCACCATTCCGAAAACGTGGTGCATATCACATTATTCCGGCTTCCATCTCGGTTCTGCAGTCGATTGACGAAAATTCCATGACCCAACCAAGCTGTCGGTACTACCATTTTAAAATTCAGGGGTCCTGGTTCTTCTGTTTCCAAGGGTTTCTCCTAAATTGACATCCCACGGCGGGCCGGTATGCTTCTTGTCAGGTGTTCCCGCGTATGCCCTCCGAACGGGGTATCTCTCTTTTTTTTTATATCGGCGGAGAGCAAGTTTTCGACGATGTCTATGCCTCAAACGACGACGACAAAGTCGGAAACACAGACCTCACGTTAACCTGTTGCCGTTACTGCAAGGGATTGATTTCGATTACACGCAGGTTTAAAGTGTGCGTTTGACAGATTTAGAGGATTGTGTTTCCCAAAGAAAGACCCACAAGTAAGCGGAAAGGCACATTGCATTTCTGGGGACATTTTTCGCCCTAGTGCCAGTTCGATAGTTATGTTTCTCACTATCGTGTGTGGTAGCATCTCCTCATGGCCTTGAGGGCTACTCTCCCTCACTTCTGCTAGAAGATATAATAATGACAGGAGTGGCCCATGGATGTGCTTCGGAACTTCATTTTCACTAGAAGAGATAACCCTGAGCCTTTAACCCCGAGAGATTTCTCAGTGATAACGTGTTATCCTTTGTTATATCTATTTGTCCTCGAGGACCTTCCTTGCTCTGATCATTCCTGTACTTTGTCTTTATCGATCTCTCTCTTTTTTTTTGTTCTTCAGCATCGGTTCTTTATTCGTTCAAGCAATCCTCGAAATAGCGAGGAATGTTGCGCTGACGGTGGGCAATACTTTTTTGTAGGTGGAACGAGTTTTTTTCTGATGCGAAGAGGTCAAGTAGTGCGACGGACTAGAAGTCAAACAGGATCTCTTCGAGACCAACAGGCAAATCACAACCAACAACAGCGACCAGGACGTCGCCGCAGAGCAAGCCAGTCAACCGTACAACTAGCTGAATCCGCCGAGCAACTAGCTTACCCAATAGAGCCACCATCAATTCCATTACGTCGATCTGCGCGCCTTAATCCGGGATCAGCCCAGTCACTCACAAACAGAGCAGTCGAGGCCGAAGCAAGTAGACTTCAAAGTCGTCGGCGAATCCGCCTTCGTGAAACTCGTAACACTCGTAACTCGGCTCACACCCCAGATCACACCGACCCGCCTACCCCCACAATCATCGACCAACAAGATATGGCAGGACGTTTCAATAATGCTCACTCCCTCGACGGGTCTGGAAGAAGCTATTTTCTTCAAGTTGCCATTCAACCACCAAGAATTGCCCGGGTTGGTGCACCTATGTACCCGCCTTTGGCGATACGGGTTCACATCTGTGATGCAGAAACTGGTGAGGAAATCAGTGGAGAAGATGAACTAAATAATCTTTTCGCCCAAGCCACTCTTTATGGTGAGAATATCAATTCGCCACCATTAGCGCCACCCGATATGTTTCTTCTTTCTGGAAGACTTTCAATGTCTTTGGATCTATTGAACGATACTCCTGGAGAGTCCGATGAAGATGCCGCTCCTCTCAGTCGGCAACTAGGCAGTTACGTCATTTTTCCTGATCTAGTTATAAACCGGGCTGGACATTATCGCCTGGGCGTCAGCCTCTTCAAGGTTGGAAGCAGTCGACGTGGCAGGTCCTCCGAAGACCCACATGGAGGCGGAACATCCTTAGAGGAAGCAAAGAGCAATGTAATCATCGTACAAGAAGACTCTGCACCCGTTGAAATAGGTGACCTTCAGATATTGTGCAGATGAAAGTCCCAATCTCACTAATAGTTGTGTCCAGATCCCGAAGAACAACAGTTTTTGGAGCATATCAGAGATCGTGGCGTCATGATCCCGTCCCCACCTTCAACATAGGTCCTGGGCTCTGGTCAAATTTCGCGGTTGGTTTGGTTAGGATATCGTGGTAGTATTTGAATTATCTGTGAGATGCGATTCCTGATGACCCTTGTAATGGCGCAGGTTGTGTACTTATGGGTTATAAGATGAAGGGTACATGTCGTTTTTTGTTTGGTTTCCTGTCGACGATTCTTGTTTTTTGCCCTAATTCGTTTTCACATGGTTTTTTTTTCTTTTTCTTTTCCCCCAATTCTTTTTCACTTATCTTAGAATTGGTTCGCCGCGAGGTGTCTGGAGTCGAAGAAAGGAGATTGTTATTCTATCGAAGATTCCGGTCCAAGTTAGTAACATTTAGAATAAGCAAAGGTTCATAAGAGTATCAAATGCAAACCCTTGGGTATATTTCCCCTCGTCGTCTAGTTTGTTATCCTTGATTTATTTATTTTATTTTGTCGTTTGTTGTTGAAGAAATCATCTGCGGTTTTTCCTTGGTTGAGGTCTGCACGGGAGGTGCAAGCCTTAATGCAGATGCATCTGGCGTGATTGATCGATCCTTTCGTTCCGTGTAAGGGTATTTATATGTGTCTGGCCGTTATAGCAGTTCGTTTCTTAAGGCCCTAGGATGTTAGGGTATATGCAGGTCTCGCAGGTTGCAGCGGAACTTAGGGTCATTCTTCCCGAGAAATTCTATGCAGTCAGAAACGTTTCCTTCAAAACAAATCAAGTAAGCTGGCTCCCATTTCGCAAGAAAAACAAATAGATGGAAGCACAAGGCTCAAATAATCAGGAGAAAATAGGAGAGACGGAACCGAAACGGATTACTTTCGTGGCACAGTAAATTATACAATGCCAGCTGTCAGCTACGTATGAATATCTCATGCGAGGTTGTGGACAAGATCCTGTATTTGTACAGAAGGGACAAAGTGACGGGGAAAGAGGAATGGCAGAGCGAACGAGCCCATATATTCGGCGAATACCGCATGTGGACCAACGACGTTATCTATTAAAGGGCAAGTTAATTTTTCACGGCTATACTGGGAAGTAGCAATATAAAGAAGTCAGGTGCAGCTGCCGGAGAATTTAGACGCAAAAGACATACCAGACTGGGGCCCGTGCATGAGATCCGGTTTCTAGAAGGAAAGAAACGGGGGCTTCCGTGAATGGCATTGGGGCCGCAGCGCCCAAATCATTAAATGACCCCACTCAATTAGTACGTATATCATATAGCTTTCTTAACTTATTCTATACGGACATGGCCGGGACGGTATATAATGCTCTTATGTGGCGGTTATTGTTTCTATGTAAAGCGCATGATCTCACACGGCGTGTGCATTTGTGCCTGTTCACTTGGGCTTGTTAGGCTCTCGAAAAAAGGTCCACATAAATATGTCAAAAAAATAACTGAGTCAACCTCACAAGAGAATAAAACCTATAGATTAGCCTTGAAAAGGACAATAACAGATTTTGAGAAGCCTAGCTAAGTAGTGATTCTGGACGTTCATGCGCCACATAGGGCATTAAAGTGATATAGAAGAACCTTTTTGTTTGGTGAACCAACAATTACAAGGCCGGTGCTGGCCCGTTCGTGGTAATTAGTATTATTAACTGAGTGTTCAGTGGGGCATACAAGATGAGCATTCATTTGAGCACCGAAAGGTTGGGGGGTGGGGGTAGGCGTGGGGAAGCGTTAAGGTTATGTGCAACATCTGTCTCATAATTGTTTTCTAGAAAAATAGACGTACGCGATGAAATATTCTAATAACCCCTGCTGCTGATCGTCAGCCACCTTCGGCTTATCCCGAGTCTAATGTTACACATTGAAGTGGTGAACTGTTTTCTTTACCTGTAGAACGAAACATCTTTAGAGGAGGAGGGTATTTTCGAACAAGTGTTGAGTGTTGAGTGATCTAGAGAAGGAAGCACTACAGCCGGGAACCAACTGGTATGTAAACTATTAGTGAAGCCTTTAAACCCTTAATTCCGCCAGGACTAGTGACATAAAGGGTCAAGTTACCATAAACTTGTAGAAAACTGGCACATCTAGCCGCCCTTTCTGAGAGATCTATCAAATCTCTACCCTATAAAATTTGTTGGCATTACCAGGCTGGGAGAGTTGCCTGGTAGGGAACATAACCCCGGGCTACCGGAGCATTGGCCGGCATAAACAAAAAGATGCCTGCTCTATTCATGCATTGCAGACATAGAAAGGTGGAATTTTTAATTTTATATGTTCACATGCAATACATTGCCCTTGAAAGTAGACCCTCGTCCCAAAGGAAGTAAACATGGCGATAGCGATGGCGATGTATCCCTTTCCTGATCGTTACTTATCTATATATGGCTAGTCTTTTTCTAGATGTCTGGGAGCAGGGGTTCAAAGATTGACTTCAACCTCACTAGATGTTCGCTCAAATCGGGGATATCAACCAGTTAAGCACCGCAGCGCTGGCTAGATTTTTGAGCAGAATCTAGTAGTTTTTGAGACTCGTGAAGAATCATATAACCCCGCCCGCGCCAGGTTTACAGGAGAGGTAAGAAAGAGAGGTTTGGTTAGTAAGATGGTAAGTAATTGATGTGAGTTGTAGCTTTTCCGAAAGAGAGGCCTAGGAGGGGGGAAAAAACGTGAGCTTATAATTTAGGGATGACGTTTTAAGTTGAAGGGCCTGGGACTGTTATAGTCCCTGCTAGTGTCCTTTTGCTCATGACACAATCGTCTCCACTAATAATACATGTATTCAAGGCCTGTCATACCTGTCAAACTAGCTAGCCTGTGTTACATACATGTATGTGATCCCTGGCCGCCATGCACGCTGTACTCTACATGCAGTTTCCAGTGACAATGGAATCCACAATATGTACAAGCCTGGAACATATTTTTCAGATATACCGCCATCACTACCACCCATCTAGCTCATGCCTCAAGACTTGCCACCGGAGACCCTTAAAACTTTTCTCTACCTTGGTTTCTAGCCCTCTTATTACGGTGAGCTATGGGTTTCATCCCAAGACATAGACTTCCAAGCTCCGCAGCCACAACAGGGGGGACTGAGTTAACTTTTCGAGGGAGGCCTTGAACATGGAGTTTCAGATTTAGTTTCCGCCAAACATAGCTACGGCGAAAGCTTGGTGGTGGGTATGCTGGGTGTTTGAACACCCCGCGATGCCTAGAGAGACCTAGAAGGATCACCCTTCCCCAGCCACTATAAAAAAAACACTTTCATGAGTACATGTACCTACCGTATCTGAACTTATCCGACTTAACACCTATATTTCAAGAATTTAGGTATCACATGCTTTTGAATTTCCCTATGCCTAAATACATGCAGTTTCTATAGAATGTCTGAGGTTACACAGGTTTAACTGCCGAAACATATCCTCCTAGAGACCAAACAAACATAAACGAGGACTCAGCTAGATTCCTAGGCTTCGAGTTCCCCGGCTAGGCGCAAAGGACTTATCAGGCACAGAGTCCGCACAGCCATGCAGTGCCTCCAAAAGGGCATTTTGGAACGTACACTTATCAGATAAGCCTTAGGTATAATTCCAGGCATATGTTACATGAGATCATTGAAGTCTCACCCCAACACCCCACCTCACCCCACCCCGTGCATACAGCGACAGAAATGATCAATGGGAAAACAGGGGGTGTCAAAATTGTATGGAGAAATATCTGTGCATCATGATAGAACTGCTTTTTCCATAGATCATTCCTATCGCTGTACATGATCACAAACCCTCACTCGCAGCTCCCATCCACCCCCCCTCCACACACAAAATAAGTCATTTTAGTCTCAACATTTATTTTTCTTCGGCATCGCATCGGCATCGCATCACCACGTGCACAACGAGCAGTCATCTCCCCCTAACTTCCACAACTTCCTCCTCTAGCTAGCTACTTCCTTGTCCTTTGTCTATAGTATCAAGCATCGCGAAAAAAGGAAAGAAGAAAAAAAAGACACTAAAAATACAAAAAAATACAAGCAGATATTAAATAAAAAGCCATCCCTCCCTTCCGCATCTCCCCCATACATGCAGTTAAGTACGTATATAAAACAAAGTAGTATACAGAATCCAAACAGCCAATCAAATTACCAAACCCACAACTGCAACCACTCAACTAACCAATCAAAGAACCATGCACATTTAACAATAGCATGCAATACACAGGCACACACAAGCAAGTAGTACTTGGTTTACATCCTATTTTGTTTTTGTTTTTTGTTCTTGGGGTAGATAAGTAGTATCAGTGTAGTGTAGTAATGACAGCATGTTACCATGATGACAATGACGATGACGACGAAGTTGTAGTATGTAAACGGCCAGGCAGTCCAAAAAGACCGCCGAGCCGACGACCCATAAAAAAGTTAAAAAAAAAAAAAGAAAGAAAAAAGCTAGAAAGCTGCCTCTCCCCCTCCCTCCCCTATCGAAAAAAGTTGTCTAGAGGAGGGGGTAGAGGAGAACAACATAGCATAGTTAGGTGATGATAGCCAACCCCCCCTTCCCTCCAGAGATAAATGTTTGAACATGAAAATGTACAAAAGAAAGCACAAGTAAGAAGACTCGTAAAGCAGACAAGATCCCCCCCGTTAAAGAAGAAGAGTTTGGCAAAAGAAAAAAGAAGCACCGACAGACATGCATGCATGGAAACACCGACCGCCGCCCCGCCGCCCAGCCCGCACCCACCATGAGAATGAGAATGAGAATGGGAATGGGAATGGGAATGGGAATGGGAATAAGAAAAGAGAATATGAGATAAGGGAAATGATAATAGCTCCCGGGGGGGGGGAAGAGGAGAGGAGGGAAGTAAGCAGGACTTGTACACTACGTCTATGTCCGCCTACTAGCTAGCTAGGAGCTAGCTAGGGGTTTGAACGTGTCGATAGAGTGAGTGCCTGTGCGGTGCTCACTTCCCTTGTCTTATTGACCCCCAGCAACGCCCTTAAAAATGCAATTGCAGACAAAACCCCAATTAAAACAAGGAAAAGGCCAAAGAAACAAAAAGCACATTATCCCCCGTTCCAACACCGGAATCCACCCCCTCCCGAATAGCTCCAAGTCCATTCCCGAAGGGGGCGGGAAAAAAAGCAATAGTAAAAAAGAGAAAGGAAGTAAGAAAAAAAAATAGGTCATCAAAGAACGTAAAATGCTGATTTAATAAGTTTCCCCCACATCAGTCAACTTCTTCCTCCTCACGCCGACCCCGGCAGACCCCAGCAGATGACTTCCATGACTGCCCCCGTGGTTCCCGTGGCCATGGCCGCCATACCGATTGCTAGTATCATCACTCCCGTCTGTGCTGCTACTGATCCGCCTTGTGCCAAAGTTTCGCCGTGGGAGTCCGCTGGCTGGTTTTGGGATTGCACTGCCACCGAGGCTCAGGTCCCTGCCGATTGTGTTTCGCCGGTTTGCTGGTGTGATCTTGGGGATTTCGCTGGTGCCGTTCGTGAGTGCGTTATTTGTGGCGTAGCTATCCATGCTTGCCCGGTCCCTGCGATTGTTGAATGTCGATGTCATCCCAAACTCTGCGTGTGCTCCCATTGTTACTGACCGTACCGGGACCGAGTTTCGGCTTACGGGGCGCGGGGGACGGTTGGTGCTTAGATCAGGGACAGATAAGCCTGCGGACGAGCAGGTGGTGCCCGATGCGTGGCTAGATGCTCTACTGGTAGGTCGTTCCATCATTCCTGCAGCCCTTGATGCTGGTCTCTCAATTACCACACCATTTCTCCCCCCTGGCCGTTCCATCCTACTGCCAGGCCGCTCAATCATCCCTGCCGCCCTACTCTCTGGCCGCTCTGTCGCCCCAGCAACCCCCAACGGTGGCCGTTCAATCTTTGTGTATGAAATACGAGTTTGGCGGCTGTTGAAAGTTTCGCTGCCAGATGTAGCTGAAGACGTGGTGGAAGGTGATCGATGCTTCTTTGGGGAACGCAGAATGATGCCATTTGTCGGAATGTACGATCCAGAATTGCGAGGTGATGGTTTGGGCGGTGGTGTATTATTGACCGGTCCCGGAAGCTTACTGCGGGCATGGTGGACCCTCTGCTCCAGCCTTTGCATCTGCCCGATAAGTCCTCGAATCTGGTGCAAAGACCGCGATGGTGGCAATGGTATCGATGTGTTGATAGCAGAGCTGAACGATGGGCCACGATTTTGTCGTGTCTTTGGAAATTGTCTGGGCCGTGGCGTAAGCGAGGGATCATTAACGCTAGACGTTGCGGTTGAGATCTCCGACATGGGTGGTGAAGGCGGGGTTGGTGAATGGTCAGATTGCGGCGTGGACGTAGACATGGCTGAAGCAGTTGTCGGTGTGGTAGGCGAATGCGAGGTGACCGATGACGATGTTTCAGACATGGGTGACTGGAGGCTTGGTGGGGGAACATGATGCAGGCTGCCGTTCCCATACCTAGCGGCCACTGCAAGAGTATTGTTAAGCTTTTCCACCGTGATGTCCTGCTCGACCTTCATGTCTGATATCTCATCCCTTAACCGCTGGACCTCAATCCTCAGCCCTTCCCGCTCCAGCTCACCCAGCCGAATCTCCTCCTCCAGCATGACCCCCCTTTCGATGCCCTGGTTGTACTTCTGCTCCAGATCCTCAAGTGAGGACTTTACGATCCTCTCCTGCCGTTCAAAGTCGTCATTTGTCACCTCGATGTCGCGTAGCTTCAGCTGTATTGCCCTGTTCTGCTCCCGCAGCGTCGTGATCTCCTTTTGGAGGATGTTCTGTGCTGAGTTTGCCTCTGCTTTCGATTGCTTGTATTTGTTCTGATAATTTTTTCCCGCCCCTTCCCGTCAGCATCCATCCATTTCAGGCCGATGGCGTATTTAGGAGCGGTTGGAGAAGGAATCAAGAAGGAAGGAAGGAAGGGGGGAGAAAGACAACACAACACACACATGAACATACCTTCCATTCATCCACCTCGTAGCGCAGAGCCTCGTTCTTGTTGCGCAGCTCGCGGTGCTGCTTCTCACTTGCCTCAAGCTCCTTTTCGAGCTCCTGCTCGAGCTCCCGAGAAGATGCCTGGAAGTCTGCCAGCTCCGACTCGAGCGTGTGGATCTGAGACTTGTAGAAAGCAAGAGCCTCCTGGACGTCCATGTCCGGGGCTTCTGAGTCCTTTGACGGCATGCTGTGTTGTGTTGCTACTTTGGGGTTGGGTTGAGGGACGGAGAGGGGGCGGGCTGGACTGGGTTGGGTATCGTCTATTATGTATGGTAGAACTAGTCGTTAGAATTCGTGAATAAAATCTATGTCGTGTATACGTGATGTCTCCTGGGTAATTCTATAGGGTTGTCTTAGTGTCTGTCGGTGGTAGTTGCTGGTATTGGGTGGTGAGTCGTGGGTAGGTTGATGATGGTGGTGGTGATGGTGGTAGTAGGTGGTAGTGGAGGGAAATGATGGTAGGTGATCGAGTTAGTGGTATGGGTATGGGGGGGGGGGGGGGTTGCCGGTTGCTGCTAGTAGATGTTTTGCTCCCAAGCTAGGCTAGCTTGCAGGTGGTTTCGTTCCAGGTTTAGGAATAGGAAAGGGCCTGGGCGGCGGAGAGGGTGGGTGGGTGGGTGGGCGTTGGCGATGAGATGATGACGAACGGCCCCGAACAGACGAACAACAGCGGAGACGAAAGAGAAGGTTCCCGATGTGGCACCGGCGGTCACGGGCTGTCTCGTCTCTTCTCCTATCGTTGTGCTGCGTTCTTATCCTTTTGCGGGGAGGGGAGAGGGGGGGGTGGTGGTGGGAGGGATCGTGGTGGTGGTGGTAGCAGTCAGCTGCGGCGGCGGCGGTCGACGTCGCTAGGGGAACGGGACTTCTACTGGGCGGTTCTTGAGGGGGACGGGGGTGGGGGAAATGTGTGGAAGGGAGGGACCAGCCGTGGATGGGTAGAGAGTATGTGGATTAGGTACTCCCTCTGCTCTAGATAGTTCTTTAACCCAAGGGGGGGGTTGTTGACTGCTGTTCGTCCGTTCGGTAGATTATTGTGAGTTGGCGGGGGTTATTTTTTTTTTTTTTTTTTCTTTCTGCTGCTGTTGTACGTGATATGATTGATGGCAGCACGAGTCGACGAAACGCAGGTCAGGGGGTACTACAGTACGGCGGCGCGGGTGGATGGTCGTTCGTTTCGATTCATCTATGATATGTTCTTCCTATCATGTAGATAGACGGACGTAGAACCCCCCCTCCCCTGCTGTGGGTGTGTGTTGTTGGCTCTTGAGGTGTTTACGAGCACGAGAAGAGCAAAGAGAGGTGGGGTTGGTTGAAGATGTTTACAGCCGCTCACTCTCTCGATCCTCGATCCATCTTGTTTTTTGTGCAGATACATACATAGAAAACGTACACTTACTGATACAGCACTACCGATCGTGAGGATATCCTACATAAAGCCCACCGACCTACCTACTTACTCTACTCTGCCTACTTACTCTACATAACTTATCTTGGTCTACAGAGTTCTCTTCGTCTTCATCTTCGCCCGTTTTGATATGTACCTACATCATCCGGCCACCCCTGACAGCAGACAGTCCATGCAGTTTATTCCACAATCTCCTCGTGATACCATACTAACCTAGCAAACAAAAAAAACAAAAGATCCGGAAACGGGGTTACGGCGCATTAAGTAATCATATCAGTTTTTTACGCTGATCACGACCGCTTATGGGTGTTTCACGTGAGAGTTACTGGGGAAACAACCCCAACCCTTGAGCAGCACGGTCCATCAGTTGATGGATGAAGAGGGCTGTTCCTGCGCAAGGGCGGGCGCGGGTCCTGTTTGTGATGGGATGGGCGAGTGAGGGCCTCCACCCCCCTCCCGACCGAACGGAGAATAGGTTAGGTACAATTGATTATGCAAGGGAATGTGCGGTGTAGGAAAGGGAGATGAAGTGAGTCCGTGCTGAATGAAGATGAGTTCGTTTCGGTCGGGTGCGGGTTAAATGGACGGACTAGGGAGGTCCCCATCCATAGGTTGGTTCAAGGTCAATGGCACTGGGCAGAGAGAGTAATGTGATTAGGTACAATACCGTAAAATGTAGGAAGGAAGGCTTGAAAAACACTGGAAACAAAAAGACTGCAATAGGTACACAGAAATACAATATATACATGCTGTTCCTGGTCAGCGACGAAACTGACTGCACTTGGGGGAGGGGCAACCTGATTCGCAGTCGACACTCAGGCGAGTGTAAAACCCGATTTACAAACACCAGCAAACAAATAGAGAGAAGTTGTGGTTTGGTTATGACTCAACCTACATGGCAGATCACACGTCGTATTTTTTTTTCCTATTTGCACTTTCCGACCACGCGCGAATTCGCGAGAAGCATAAAACCAACTCAGTCGTTAATGAGACAGCCCCGGGTTCGCTCATACCCATAGGATCGCGATACCTACTAGATCTGGCCATGGGCGGTGCATAGGCTCACTAAGCCCCTCAGTCGGTAGTGCAGTAAAACCGTTTGATAGTAGGCCCTTAATCAGCCTTATCTACTACTATTCATGATAAAATCTTCTATGTGACCGCTTAACTGGTGACCCAGTGCGGTGGTGGTGGCATTTTTGGGCTGTGAAGTTCTGGGTCGCCAGTTAGCAGGCCTTGGAGAATTTACCTGCATGAATATTTACCATAATCTTCACCGTCTTTCTAGAACAAGGTTGCAAATGCAGGCCCAGAAAAATACCTATGTACCAGGTGCGTGTTTGTAGTGATATCATCCTGTTGGGCTATGTGTGTGTGGACGCCGCATTCATCCACGCGCACACACATTCTCTGAATGGCCTGGGCGTCTAGGCCATGATCATTGAAAGAACGGATAAAGGGTGTACCTTGTTATACTAGATATTAGACAGTTTATTCAATGAAGGTGGGTGGGGCGGAGTCTCTGCATTGCCCATTGAATGAGTCTTTGCTCTTGGACACAGAAGCTAGAGGACGCCCTTTAAGTCCTGGTCATTACCCCCGCTTTCTTAAATCTCACTTCACATATACACCTGCTACTACCTCTACATTCCGTAACTACCATTATCGATATTACTACTACTAACTACTCCTACATTATCCTATCAAACTCCACCAATATGTCAAACCCTGCAAGCACCAGTAAACCGCAGCTGCCACAGGTCAACACTCAAGTCCCTGGCCAGCCCCCACTACAACCTCAAACTCAGCAGCAACAATTACCTCCACAGCAGCAGCAGCAGCTACCTTCTCCACAGCAGCAGCAACAGCAGCAACAACTATATCCTCAACAGCAGCAGCAACTACCCCCTCAACAGCAGCTGCCACAGCATCAGCAACAACTCACAACTCCCCAGGCACCGTACCAACAGCAGCCCTATGGAACTGCCCCCTCCTCCCCTGGTGGTCTAGCGCCCCCAGGCTCTCCACAACCTGGCTACTCCCAACAAGCTGGCGGCTATTCCCCCACCATGCAACAGCAGCAGCAACAGCCCGCCCCACCCTCACCCCAGGGCTACTACCAGGGCTATCCCCCCGCCCCCGCTACACAAGGATACCAAGTAAGCCCCGTGCAACCCCACCTGTCCCCAACATCCCACACTAACACCCCGCAGTATCCTCAGCAGCAATTCCCCCCATCCCCGCAAGCGGGCTACGCCTACCCCGCGCAATCCCCATACCCCGGCTACCCCCTCAACAATACCCACCCCCCCAACCCGGCTACCAACCCCCCCAACCTGGCTACCAACCCCCCTACCATCAGCCCATGTATGGCGCCCCCCAATCTCCACTCTACGACCCGAACTGGCAACAACCCACCTATGCCACACCCGTCATCACCTATCCTCTCAGTCAGGGCTACCTCGCAGAAGAACTTGCGCCCCCGCATTATCAGCCCCAACCTGACGCCGACGTCCTTCTTAAGGCGCTCAGCCCCGGCGGTGGCCTCAACCGCGACGGCGAAGACGCACTGATCCACATCCTCCCGTTCCTAACGCCGCAGCAGCTCGAGTCCATCCGTCAGCACATCCTGCTCAAGCACGGTGTGCGCGTGTCGGACCTCGTCGACAAGAGCCTCAGCAACGATTTCCAGGACCTTGTTCGCGCGGTGATCCTTGGTCCCCTGGCGTTCGACGTCTGGCTGCTCAAGCGCGCGATGGCGGGTGTAGGCTACAAGGCGGTCTACATGGATATGGTGCTCCTCGGGCGCAAGAATGGCGACATCAAGGCCATCGAGACGGCGTACCACCGCGCATATGGGAAGCACCTTGTCGATGGGATCAAGAGCGAGATGAGCGGCGGCGTTGAGGCGCTCTTCCGGAACGCGATTGAGGCGCGGCGGACCGACGAGGGAGCGCCGATCATAGATGCGGCTATCGAGAAAGATGTGGTAGAGCTGTATACGGCAATGGTAGGAAGTGTGGAGGCGCATGTGGTCGCCGAGATCTTGTGCACTAGGAGCGATGCGCAGATAAGGCGTATCACGGAGCTCTATAATGCCCGGTATGGCGCGGGCAAGGAGAAGAAGCTCGAGGACATCATTGTGAAGAAGTTTAAGGGCCACATGGAGGATGCGCTACTGTATATTCTACAGGGCGCGAACGACCGCGCACTGCGCGATGCAAGAATGCTGGAGAAGACGATGAAGGGTGTTGGTACGTCTTAATGAATCCCTCTATCTATCTACGGGTAAATAGCTAACTGATCTCTCGCAACAGGTACGAGGACGGAGGAGCTGACATATCGCATTGCCATGCTGCACTGGGATAAGGCGCATCTTGCAGACGTGAAGGACGCGTACAAGAGAGAGTTCCCGAAGCGCACGGATCTCGCCACGAGGGTGAAGGGCGACACAAGCGGTAACCATCAGAAGCTACTGCTGGCGCTGATAGTTTAACCAGCACCGGTTCAACGTGCTATACATACAGAGGCCGACGGGATCTATATAGAGGGTTATGGCTGGGTATGGCGTTAATTTTTTTTTTGTGTTTTTTTGTTTTCATTGCTTGTTTGTAACAGTAATGTGATCCCCGGGATAGCTAGACTTGGGATTGGGGATAACGGATTTATCTTGAAATTGTTTTGCTGGGGGTGAGTGGCTTTTTTAGCTGTAGATAGAAGCCGTTGCCGCCCGAATTGAATTAATACCGATTGTGCCTATCAATGATCATTTTGTGGTTTGCTTATGTCAGCGAACATTAAAACCCTGTCCTCATAAATAATAGCACTACATATAGTTAGTAGATTAGGGTGGGTTAGTAAAGGTTTGTTTGTTAGAAAGCGGTGGAGTTGGAAGGGGGTGAGCTTAGGGGCAGAGGTTTGTATATGAGGGCGGAGGTGAGAAAAACATATGATGGGTATGTAGAGAGAGGCAGATAAAGGGTTGTGAGTGCAGGGCTGGTGGGTGATTTATGTCTGCCATCATGGGCAATTACTCGATATGGCGCCACTTGGTAGGTAGTTAGGTAGCCGCCAAGTATAGCAGGCATAGAGATCTAGAAGTTGGTGCAAAGAAGGAGTTTGCAGGTTGCGGAGAGGTCGTGTCTGTGGAGGATACAAGGGTAGTACCGATTGACTAGATAGTAGATATACAGGTCAGTATGTCTATAGGGATATAGGGTCTGAACCGTCATGCCGCTATCGGCAAGAAGACGACCCGGCGGCGGCGGCGATAGGTGTAATCTATAGACCTAGGCCGTCATGTTTGGCCTGGCCACAAGAAGCGATGCCACACTCCTCCTAAAGCTGACCGCGCAGCGGTCATTTCCCCACGCTGCGAGTAGATGTTTTCGTGGGGGCTATTTTTGGAGATGCACGGGAATGTCTCACCCGGCCGGTAGAGTACCATGGTTTCATGCAGTTGGTTGGTTTGGTGACTGGCGCTTATCATTGGCCACAGTGCCTAAGATCGCATGTCCGAAGGGAAGGGAACCCGGAATGACCGGCGGAGATGGTAGCAATGTGATATTGTTGATATCCGAATTTTGCTGCCATATGTAATTGTCCCCAGACGCATGCGGACTCAATGTAGGATTGAAAGCTCGCTTTCTTGTCAATGTTGTTGGAAGTACCGTGTTGATCGGTGGTGCTTTCTATATGTTTAATATTGTTTCTAGCAGCTCTCCGTTGGTCCGGGCCGCCCTACTACCTGTGACCATACTGGCCACACATTCCCGTATAGTGCGGGGATTCATTACTATAAGGGAGAGAGGCGATGATACGTGTTGTCAGACGTTCGAATTATACGGGGGTTTAATTCATGACCGAAGGTCTTATAACCCGGGAATGGGAGTAGGTAGAGGGGGGCCGTCTGGGGTGGGGAGAATATGCCCGTCATGAAGAGTCACTCGAGCGACTAACTCACACGACGGTCACCAGTCCCACGGCCATGTGGACATAAAGAGCAATTAATAACCGTACGGCCTTCCCCCATGTTGGTCCGCCCGGGTCGATCCTCTCCTACTCCAGCCCGCTTCTATAGGTAGTGCCTCGCCCCCCTGAATGGTGTAGGCGGCCACCGATGTTTTGTGGGATTGTGCCTATTTTAGGGGATGAGCCCACAGGGTGAGACATTCCCGGCGCGCGGCCCGCACTCGTAATTTCATGTAGCTAGGGCTGGTTGGTTGGTGGCTTCAGCGCGGCGGGCGCTTATTGGTGGGAGCGTATGCCCTACCACGTAGAGATTGGTACTGGCGTGTAATTTGGTAAGATGAAGAGGCGGGGAAAGTAGCTGAAGGTAGAAGAGCTAATAGCCATTACTGCAATAACGGTGGATAGCTGTAATTGCTCTTCAGTACCACATACATGTCCAAAGACACAGTCTGAACACCTGCACGGCGGTAGCTGCCTTTTCGCTGGAATCACCGTCTAGATTGGTGACACCTGCTATATGTAACTGCATAGAGCTTCCAATAGCCGCCAGCCAAACCTGTACTAATCTTCATGGCTTGTCCGGTGCAGGAGACAGGTAATGGGATAATTCTCGTTTCTATGAGCGGGTCGAGAGATGCATAGAGGTTAGAACATATGTTGAGCACTTGGATCTTCAGAAAACAGAAAAGAAGCTTCGTGGGGCCGTTTTGTAACCCGGACTTGGCGGATACATGTAGTTTCGTGAGCCCTCCAAGGTTTTCGTGAGATGGGAAGTCAGCTCAAAAGATATTACTTTAGACTTATAGATCTGTAGAGGAGCTAGCTATAGGGTTATATATAGACAAAGCCTTGCCTGAAGTAATACCGGTACGTAGGGTAGAGATGGTGGGGATAGTCACTGCTGGTTGCATGTAGGCAATTAAGTACATGTATGTAAGTACATGTAGATACATGTACTTTTCAAGTTCTGCAGGTACAATCTCGTGGATCGTGAGGATGTATTGACGCGGTATGTAGGGTTAGGGGAATTATTTAAGGTTTGGTTTGGGCAGGGGACGGGGGGCGGGGGCGGGCTATCATCTACTTCCCGAGTTCTAACGCTAAGCATCGTTAGCATACATGTACATGTAGTGGTAATGCAACCAGGTAAACGGGGGGGACTGCCAGGTGGCTCGGAAGACCAGGGCTCGATTCCCTACTAGTGCGATATATTCTCTTCCTCCTCCCCCCCCCCCCCCTCCGGCCGGTGCCTAGGTATTATGATATGGTGTGATAAACGAATTCGAAAGGCTCAAGTTCGATTCTATGTCGACGTATTCTCTTATACTATTTCCTTTCGCCGGAAGCCCTAGAATTCAATTACGCCCACAAAGCAAAATAACCGCAACCCCCCTCCTTACACTCAACACAACATGTGTATATAAAGCACCACTGCCTACAAACTTACAAATCTTTCCCTGAAGCTAGAGCTACTTCTATTATCATTGACATCTTTGACCATCGACTCTACATACACCTAACACCGGACTCAGCATCATGAGTTATCACTCGCCGTTTCAGGACAAACGTTGGAGTTACTACATGATTGATTGATACTTCATACTGGAGTTACTACAAATATACGAGCCTGAAAAACTTTCTGGCTTTAATGGTTATGTTAATTTCTAGACTAATATGTTGTTACTCTATGGAGAAATTTCTTATCATACTGTGCCAAGCCAACTATTGGTACATGTATACATGTATAAGGGCTTCCTGTACTTGCCGCGAGAATAAGTTTCTGCCACCACTTCTGTGTCGCAACAGCGCCTTCTCGCCATAAGTATAATAGTAAGATAAAATTATTTTACACCGCAACAGCCCTACTAGAGTATAGCTATATACATGTATATATCAGTACACCAATCCACGACTTCTTCATGCACCGTCTAGTACCAACTTCGCATGCACACCCCGGGATCTAAAGAGCTAGGTGCCACTCACCAAATTAGAATTTCTACATATACTCACCAGGCCGCGAGCCCCATAAAAGGCTACGCTTTTCCCATCTCAATACCCCCTCCCAATTCGATCGAGTGTAAACGGGACAGAGCGAGGGCTGAATAGAAATATATCTATCCGGATCCATCTATTCAAACAAAAAAAAATGCATACCCATTCGCAAACTACCCACCACCCCTAGAAGAAAAAAAAATAGAAGTGTCCACCGGAGATCCAACCCACGTACGTCCCCCATGCGCAGCTAGGGCACCTCCACTCCGTGGCCGCTCCATATCCCTCCCACACAGGATCTAGTCCATAGCCCCACGATGCGCGTTTGTGGAGCTCTTTGGCTCTTTTTGGGGAGACCCTTATAATAGTAGCTATATACACCGCTAGAGCTCATGTCCCCGCTGCTCAGAGGATTACGGTTACCGAGTGATATTTAGTGATCTCGCACTCCCCCTTTTTTCCCTTTCCTTTTATCAATCCATTAAAATAATACCGGTTAAACATACACATGGGAAATATCTTGGCAGTTTTGGTGGGGTTGATCATAAATGGCGCAGCCCGGTGGAGGCTATGGCAAAGTTTTAGTGGGGTGTTGCAGTGGGGTGTGGTGGATGTTGAATGGCTTACCGAAACACTATGATATCCCTAATACCATGGTATGTATATGTATGTACAAAGCCGTAATGTCATGACATTTCTGCCCATCCAAGCAGGCCCTAATTGTGATCCCACACTGACTACAATTGAATCCCCCTATTATAGATGCGTAAATATCTACTATGAGAGGGGTAAGTAACCGCCTTTCAATCAATTATATTGTATTATCGTCCCCACCCAAACCGCCGGCGCAAGAGGGGAGTTGCCCCCGAGTCATGAATGGCTTGCTTAACCACGAAGCTGTACGCACATTAGGGTCCTTAGGGGGATTTGATAGGGCTGGCTCACTCACGAGTCTCCACCAAGAACCCAGTTTCTCCGTGACTGGCTGGACTGAGAGTAATGAAACATCAATTTATTCACGACTACGGTGCCTCGTTGCGACTATGATATGAGCTTCAAGGAGTGAGTGCTTTTCGGGACCGCAATGTGTCAACTATAGTCCCTATAAACAAAGTCCCGAATATAGCTTCTTGGAGCAAAATAAATAGAGGTAAGATTTTTGGGGATATCAAATTCCTACACATCAATTACAGCTGCAGATAATGTATTCAAAAAGAGTATATTTCTACTGGTTAAAGTTACATTTTTCTATCGGCATCAGCGCAGCATCAACATCTATGACATCAGTGACCGTGGCCGCTGGTCGACCAAATAAACAATATAAATAAAAAAACTGGAGCCCTGCGTATGTGAAAAGACTCAACTACTGTACCCTCTGCCCCTTCGCCACCCTCTCCATCAGCTCCTCCCTCTTTTTAAGGTCCTTCAGCACCTCCCCCAGCCACCACCTATGCATCCTCAGATCGCTCGTCAACTCCGGATGGAAGCTAGTCCCCACCACATTGCCCTGTCTAACCGCCACGATGGTTGCTGCATTCCCTCGGTTTTCCCTCTCGCGCTCCTTATCGACGTCCGTGCTATGCGTCTCATGCAGCGGCCTATCGCCCTTGCTCAGCCCCTCCGTTGGGGGTATTGTCCTCCTCAACTCCGCCAGCACCTCGACATGCTCATCATCACTAAACACGCTCTCGACCGCGCCCCTCGGCGCCTTCTGCGGCGCCCGCACCTCAACTTCATCGCTCCCCTCCTCCTTCGGTAGGATTGCCTCCACGATTGGCGCGCGGATAAAAACTCCATTAAATGGCGCCTCACCCTCTTTCAGGAACGAGAGCTGCAGCGGGGCCTCGAAGCTCTCGACCTGACGCCCAAAGTGGTTGCGGTTGACGCGGACCGACAGCCCTCCGATGAGCGATTGCCCGCCCTTCTTTGTGCGGTTGGCCGCCTCGCTGAGAAGGATCATGCCGGCACAGGTGCCCCAGGTAGGGCGGCGGTCAAGCTTAACGAAGTCGCGGAGGGGCTCGAGGAGGCCGGAACGCTCGGCGACGAGCGCCATTGCGGTAGACTCGCCGCCTGGGATGATGAGAGCTGAGCACTGGGAGAGCTCAGTAGGCGTCTTGACGAGAATGAAAGAGAGGGGTTGGGGGGTGGCGAGGCCGGCAGCGGCGGCGCGGAGGAGCTGCATGTGTTCACTGAAGGCGCCTTGGAGAGCTGGTGGGTACCCAGGTGTATTAGCAAGAATTACTTAATTGTTTTCAGAGATCTAGAATGACTGCTTACCGAGGACTCCGATGGTGATGGTAGGGTCTATAGTCATTTTGAGGTTTGAATGATGTTATTTTTTCCTCCTAATGGGCTGGTGGTTGTGGTGATGGTGGTGAAAGAGTTTTTTTTTTTTTTTTTTTTTTTCCCTTTATATTAAGGGTATGCACTCAGAGGAAGAGGAGTCATGGTCATGAAACAAATTTTATTGTGCAACTCAATTGGGAGGTGTGACGAAAGAGTTATGTACGGCCATTACTTCTCTTATCGATAAGAAGGACAGGTGGGGCGGGCCGGGGGGGTATAAGGCTATTGATACCAGTGAATTACTGGAGCTATCAAGTAAGTACATGTATGTACCAGTCCGTGATGTTCTGGTGAAGATGGAGAGAATCTCTCAGATGAAGTTGTATCCAATTGAAAAAGGTGCCTGGATTCTAAGGCAAGTTGTGACGGCGCATCGGGAAGAGATGAGTAATCTGTCCGCCTGTATATACCGTTATGTACTCTATATGTACATCATGTCACGACAATAGCATGTCAATGAAACCCACATATCACATGCAGCAATATTATATTAATTGCCCGCACCCAAGGTACAAAGGTATTCCAAATAGCCCCAATGCAATGGCATCCGGTAGCATTACTCTAATTTGAATCGAGATCTCGATTCTCTAACAACTTCATGAATCTATTGAAATGATATTGACTTTGTAACCCATAGGGCAGGTATATGTATATAAAGATCACCAGCTAAGCACCGAGCAACTCATCTCCACAATCTGAAACATCTCCAACCTCACCTCATCACTCCACAAACCTCACCCCTCACTTCAACACCCACAATGGCCACAACGACCACAGCTCCACGCCTCGTCGTCTGTGGCGGCAACGGCTTCCTCGGTATTTCTGTCCATTCCCGCATCCATATTTACCCTCTCTAACAACCCTCTCCCAGGCTCCCGAATCTGTAAATCTGCCGTTGCTCGCGGTTGGTCGGTCACATCTATCAGCCGCTCCGGCACTCCCGACTGGCAACTCGCTACAGGCACTTCGAACCCCCCGGAATGGGCCACAAAGGTGACATGGGGAAAGGGCAATATTCTCATCCCCTCCAGCTACCGCCAGCACCTTGTCGGCGCAACCGCCGTCGTCCACAGCATGGGGATCCTCCTGGAAGCCGACTACAAGGGTGTTATCAGTGGGAAAGAGTCACCAATCGCCGGGCTACGCAAGGCGTTCGATCCGTCCGTTGGAAAGGCGCATAACCTCCGTGAGGAGGGTGCAAGCGCGCAGCTGAGCTACGAGACGATGAATCGGGATTCTGGTAAGGTGCATTGTGCTACTATGATGATATACTCGGGTGCTGACAGTATGGTGGGCAGCAATAACACTCGCAGAAGAGTCTCTCTCTGCAACAAACACTGTCACGACCATGCTCTACGTTTCCGCTGCCGCGGGCTCTTTTGCTCTGCCGTCACGCTACATATCAACGAAGCGGGAGGCAGAGGCAGGCATCCAGAAGCTGTCGCAGAACGGGCAAAAGTTCCGCCCGCTGTTTCTACGTCCAGGGTTTCTGTATGACTCATCGAGGGCAGTCACGATGCCGCTGGCAGGGCTGATGGGCGTGACGTCTGCAGTTGATGGGCTAGTGGGGGGAAGGCTGAAGGGGCTGTTTGGCGCCGCGGCGTATAAGCCGTTAAGGGTAGATGTAGTGGCGGATGCGGCGGTGCAGGCAATTGCGGAGGAGGATGTGAGCGGCGTAATTGAGGTGAGTGATATAGAAAGGCTGAGCAACAAGGTGTGGAGGGCGGCGATGTTGTAGGTAGTTTCTGCTGCTAGTAGTTAGTGGCTGGATAATGACTTTGGTGAGACAATTGGGGCACGGTTGGGCAGCTTACAGTTTGCCTATACTTTTTGCCCGATATATGGGGCCGTTTAGGGACATTATTAATGTAAATAACTCCGGCCACCCCGTATTATTACAATACCTAGATTTAACTGCTTATGCTCGTAGCATACCTGGCAAAAGGCGCAACGTTATCTATGAGAGGGGTGGGGGTTTGATATCACGTACGAGTTCATTCTACCTCGTCCCTCCTTCCGTAATATTTCCAGCCAGCTTAGGTGGTATATTAAACTCGTATCACTCAGTCCTTTGACTAGGCTTTAATCAGGTTATGATAGGCCCTTTAGCTTTATTTCGGGCTTTGAGGGGAAATGAAAAGTCCCGAATGGGTGGTCAATGATCGAACAAACAACTTATTTATCCTCCAGGTATGGTGGATGGGGAGACACAGGAAAACAGCCATAGTAAAACACTAGTTGAACCGCATGTATGTGTCCTAATGGTTTCGAGTATATCTGTGCCATAATCTGATGGGTTATCGTGGTAGGGATCGGCTTCGGCCAGTCTATGATAGGCCTACCATAACGTACACAAGTACAGCGATGGGTAAAATCATTGTGGGGGGGTATGGTAAGAGTCCTATTTGCCGGGCCAGCCACCTATACCCTGTTTTTAGACCCCTGTTTCTACTCCCCCCGAGTACTATAGCTTTCCGCATCGCTGTAAAACTTACCGATTTGCTCTGTACAGTATTGCAGGTTCAGGATGAAATTTGCTACGTCTCTCAACCCTGACATCCAGTCCATTTATCGTAGTGCACAAATGAGGTGAGATTATCACGATAGCACTACAGCTGCGGATGTGTAGTAGGGAATTTCGCAAACGGCGCGTCACCATTTTTAACCGCACAAAAGTGCTATCACTTACTGTTATAACGCTGCAGGACTTAGTATAGAATGCCTAATTGAGCCAAATCAAAAGTATATTGCGATATATCGTAGCTTCTCTCGTAACTATTGGCTAGTAGTCATGTCACGTGCCACTTAATGCAAGCCTCTCAAATGCTAGTAGCTCCGATAGATAGAGCATCTTAAATGTGATTGCTTCCATTATCTAGTACATGTAAGTAGATAGACCTCTTCACGGGGGTATGGTTCTCACTGGGGTATGGTGCAGCGATGAGAACGTCGAAAAACGAGCGTAGAGGGCCTAAGGAAAACCAACAGAAATACCTATCTTACCCAGAGAATCCAATTCATATTATTGCCTTGTACTCTCTGTGGTAAATCTTGATGTTCTTAAGCGTTGAGGTCTATCTATCTCTCAGGAAGTTGATTCAGCCACAGTTCAAGACAATTCGCCACTCAAAACATACTAGCGTGACAGCTCAACCTTCCCACAGATCACTCACCAGAAAATTCTCGAAACTAATTTGTCGAAACCTAACCCGCGGTTGGCTACCCTCATCTGTGACTGCTCGTTCAGGAAGGTAGTTGAGATCCCTGCTACCAAATAGGAGTAGCATATTGTGGCTAAGTCACTAAGCCACAATAGCCGAGGCCAGATAGACCCAAAGGGAAAAAAAAAGTCTGGCCCGAAAAGAAAAGGGACCACCTGTCTTTCACTGCTGTTCTGTGTTCCATCCCACAACCACTTTTTTCGACATCAATTCTGGTGAGTGGCCTGCATACATATACCTCTGAGAATCCCTTTAACATTAATTTCTTCTTGAATCAAGAATTTTCGTACTGTCTTTTCTTTCCCTTGTTTAAACTAACCTGCCTATTACTCCGCCAGCATTGTACGATTCCGGAAAGCTTCGTTATAATAATGCCTACCACTACCGAGGAACAAAAAAAGACTTTTGTCCAGAAGCCCGAGAAACCGGATCAGGCAGAGTTTGAAAAGAACCTCCAGAAGGCTAACGATGAGCATGCCGCTGTACGGGAAAGGCTTGTAAGTTGTCTTCCGATCCCCATATTGCTTTGACTTGGCATAATAGTTTGAATCGTCAAATTGCGCTTCAGTGAACTCACTTCTCATTCTTACTACAGAATTCCGTGAAGCAAAAGCTTGAATTTATCAAGTCACCCGGAAAGTCCCCTCGACAGCAAGAGCTCCACGAACAACTCAATGATCTCCGGGCCGCACAGCAAGCCAAGAAAGGTGGAAGAGCCCAGATTGAGGAGCAGATCAGGGCTCTTGATACCTCCATCAAGGCTAAGATCAAGGAGCAGAATGCTTCAAAGCAAAAGATGCCCTACAGGACGCTTGAGGAGCTTGAGGACGCCATTAAGGGCTTGAATGCTAGTGTCGATAGCGGTAAAATGATGATTGCTGAGGAGAGGAAGGCACTCGCGGACATTAGTATGCTTACCGTTCTTTGGATGTCGTGATTTGAATGCTGACTCCGGGGGTGCCAGCGAACTTAACCAAGGCCAAGAAGAACTTTGCAACCTTCAGCGAGGCTCAGAAGGCTATTGACGCCGATAAGGCCAAGTTGGAAGAATTGAAACAGCAGAAGAGAGACCCAGAGGTTCAGGAACTAAGTGACAAGTACGAGGCTGTCAAGAAGGAGCTTGACGATCTCAAGGCCGAACAGGATACTGCGTAAGTGTCTGCTTGCCCCTGTCTCGTTAGTTATATTAACCGGTTTGCAAATTTAGTTTCAACAACCTGAACAACCTCCGTGACGAGCGCACAAAGCTTCAAGAGGAACAGCAGGAAAAGTGGCAGGCGATTCAGCAGCTCAGAGACGACTACTTCGGCGCCAAGAACGCATACAGAGCATATGAGCAGGAGGCCTGGAAGATCAAAAAAGAGAAGAGAGCCAAACAGGAGAGGGAGGCCAGGATCGCCTATAGACGACAGATCGCTCAGGAGAAGATGGGTATGGTGCCTTAATAAAAAAAAAAAAGAGAAAAGAAAAGAAAAGAAGAAAAAACTTTTGGAATTTAATCTTTGAAATATACGAGAATTGATACTTACAATTAATATAGAGGAGGCATCGCAAAAGGCCTACGCCTCCGAGATTATTACCTGCGAAGGTCTCATCGGATTCTTCGACCCCTCTTCTGCCGAAGCTGCCCGTTTGGCTAAGCTTGAGTCTGGCCCTCGTGCACTTGCTGCCCAGCCTACACGTTCTGTCGACGCCTCTGCCCTCACTGGTAAAAAGCTCGTTAAGAAGGAAGACCGCGAGGATGACTACTTCGTCGGTGGGAAGGGAAAGAAAGGGAAGAAGGGCCGAAAAGATACTTCTGCTGTTACTTCACCTGATGCCGAGTCTCCAGCTGCTGAGGGTCCAGGCGCAGGGAAATTCAACTTGAATGTTGGTGTTCTCGAAGAATTGGCAAAGATTGACGTCGAAGTCCCCATGGGTAAGGATGACGTTCCAAAGACTCTTGAGAAGCTCAAGGAGAAGTTGGCCTGGTACAAGGAGAACCAGGAGATCCAAACCAAGGAGGTCAGTAATAACTCTCCATAATTCTCTCTATTTCAATCACTAACACTAATTCCTTGCGCAAACAGAATATTGCCAAGGCCCAGAAAGAGATTGACCGTCTCGAGGCTGAAGCAGCCAAGGAAGATGGCGTAGAGGTCGGTGGTACCACCACCCCTACAAAGAAGGCGGAGGTTGTGGTTAGAGAAAACGCCGAAGAGGTAGAGACGAAAGCCGAGTAGGAATCAAAAAAAGAAAACCTTTTTATAAAATACTGGTTGGGTTGGGATAAGGTTCTGGCTGGGGTTCTTCATGAAAATTTCAGTATTATTTCTCTTTATTTACACAGTGGTGGGGATATTTTTATATTTTTGTGAAAAAAGGACCTCTTCTCTTTGTTTTCTCTATTCAACCCAAAAGCTCTTGATTATGAATTAGCGAGGCATGATGGAAGGAAGCGCGCGATGGAGTTAATTGCTTTTAGTGACAGTCAAAGACTACATATGGAGTGTTAACTGGTTACTATATGTATTGATCACTACAGATTTCTCCCCGCGCCAGAAGGATGACATTTTTTTCAGGGCTATGTTCACATAAAATAAAAGCATATGAACAATAACCTCCTTAAATCTAGTGCCTTCACGACGACCCATAGTAATCTTACTGAGAGCTGTTTGGTACCTCGTGTAACGAGTGATAAACCGTGATTTACTTGCATGTAATCAACAACCAGTTAGCCGTAACACCTAGAAAACGTTGTCGGCAAGATTCTTGGGGAATCCCTAAACAAAGGGCCTTGGTACCACGTAAATACCACTCAACGTGCTCCGCTGTATTGCAGGTTGAAACGATAGTAACAATGGCTTAGTATGTGGGCTTTTGACGAGCTAATATCCCTAGTGACATAAATTGGACCTTGGGGCCGGGAAAACGTTGGAGTGTACTGTAAAATAAAGCGGGTGGCAAAACGCGCCTATAGTGTGACACTGAGCACTTGAAAAGAAGGCTTTTGTCGATCTCAGATCAAAGATGACCATTCCTTTTCTCTCCCCACTATATATGTGCCATAAAAATGTGTCATCGTGTGTCTTTGAATAAAGGTACTCCATGATACTATAGCAGCTATTGGTATAGCTTTGAAAAAGTTGGAACACCTTGACAAATCAAGTAACCCGAGTTCTTTCATGTGGGTTGCCCCTCATTATTCCTTATGCAAGAGCATGGAGAGAGATGCGGATAAAATGTGACCTAATGATATCAGTTTATATCGCATATATTAATCTACCTGAGTAATCACAGAGGAGAAAGAGGCCGACAATACCTGATACTTTCTTTGCCTCGACCTTCAGATAGCTTCATCTAAAACCCCACGATAACTCCGATCTCAACCTGGAAGCAATTACTGCGTGCACTGCGCACCGTCGAACCCCTTGAAACAACTTGCGAATGAACCGCGGAGATAAGGTAGGTGAGGTGTGGATAGGTTGTGCTATGTACGCATCTCTAACACGGCTCAGCTAAGGAGGATAAAGCTTTTGTATGTCAGTGCTTTTGAGAACTACTTTTTAAAAGGCATCAGTTACAGCGATATACTAGTTTTGGAGTTATCTCTTTATCTTCTTCTTTGGCAGTACCTTATTTTAAACAACGCTATGCCTCGAGTGATAGCCTATGAAAATTAACGGACATCCGCAGTTTCTCCTTTTGTACTTCTAGTCTGGTTTTAATTTCATGGTCCTTCTAGCAACCACGGACATCTGGAACGGAATTTCTTCCTAGGACCCAGAACGGGAGGTCTCAGAAATCTCGATTACGCCAGCAATCGCACTATTTGGAGATTTTGTAGGCCGTATCGGGAAGACCTTCCCGTGACAAGAAACCGATCACAAACTATTTTTTGATCATAGGATGGCATCTATTCTAAAGTCAGGGAGTCTAGAAAATTTAGTAGAGCCCAATTGCAGCTACATAATGTTCTGGAAGATGGGGTCGCTGGGTCCTCCTACCGAGATAGACTTCTATAGCTAGTGGCGGTGTAAAATAGACCGTCACGTCAGTCCAATGTTGCTAGATTAGGTATATTATAATTAGTATATTATTTATCTGCTATTAAGGTCCTGCTGCGAGAAATATCAAGTTTATTGATGCGAGGGTCATGTGTGGTTGGTAGGCAGGACAACGTGGGCTAAATGATGGCTTTTGGAAGTTGAAGGGTATGTGGGGAAAAGGAAAGAAAGAACTATACCCGGTTGTGAGCTTGGTCGGATTTAATGGGAATATCGAGCTCTTCTCTCCGTTCCGCGCCTCCCCATAAGACTAATTACATAGTTTTCCCGCTTCCCCACGATCCCAGCTGGCCAACAATCGTGGGTGATATCTCATGACACGGTAAATCTGCATACTGGTCAAGCATGGAGCAAGGTACCTCAGCACAAAGATGTGAACTTGGTCCTCCGCTACCGCATTTAAAACTATCTGTATGTCGATAAAATTCAATAGACGTCGTACTATATCGATTGTCAAGGGAAAACCAAACTCTGAACGAAATCACCCGGCCGACCCCATAGTACCAATTTATGGGACCTAACACCAGGATCAAATACCAAAGCCTGGTAGAGGTATGCGCTCAATTTACTGTAGGATTGGTACTCCCGTACTGACAGGCATCTGTGCTACCGTCTAGTCGCATCTTGTTGTGGGGGAGCTTAAAACGGTGGGAGTACGGGGTCCAGATGGCCAGGGTCCTTCCCGAGGAATTTTGCCGCGGTTAGTCTCCATAATAAGAGGTATTCTATATACATGACGTTTAAAAACTTCGGTTGCCAAGGTGGGGTTTAGGTGGGGTATGCATCAATGTATAGCTGTACAGCTGTGATAACGGGATAATCCGGAGTATATATGTCTTGTGGTCTAGAACAAGGCGGGCTGCAAGATAAGTTCTCTCCATATCTCTTTTCGCTTCTAATTATAACTCGGAGACTGACATCCAGTCTGGGAGTCCCTGGAGTATCGGGGTCATTTGTAACATACATGAACAGAATACTCCCAGAACATGATTGCGTGTCCCTAAAGTAACCTTTGCCCTGCATACAGCAGTACAGGTACATGTGCAGGTAAAAAAAAAAAATCAACACTACCCCAGTATATATAAAAAGAGAAAATACGATATCTAGATCCATAGACCCGAAATTCAGCCTCAAGTGTCGTTCGAGAATATATATTAATTCAAACTGAGACTAATTAGCGAGAAAATACGACCCTCTATTTAAAGTAAATTAAACTAATCCCTGATTCATGTACATACCAGTCTGGACATGTACTACATCAGTGGTATTTAGACTTCGGCTCTTCGCTGGTCCCTGTTGTTTCGCATGGTTGAGCAGTACATGTAGTCACAGAGTGTCACTCGCAAAATCTACTCAACTTCCCCGACCGATATTATATTATACCTGCCATATATGATGCCGTTATAAATATTATTAGTTTATCATTTATTAAGGAGCACCAAAAAAAGACCCTTGCTCAATGATTCAGTTATAGACCACACTGACGATATATCCTAGAAGAAACACATATATGCATACCTGTATGTACCCTACCCCAAGTACTGTCGTTCACGGGTACTGGGTGTTGACGGATTGTAAGCAAAACTTGGCTTGGCTGTCTCTCTTTTGGCTTGTTTCGTCAACACCCAGTGTCCGTCAACACCCAGTGGACGACAGTACCTGTAGGATTTATATGTACTTTTGGATAGAGGTCGTTTTTGTTATACTATTAGCTTGTATCAATGGCTATGCCAAACATGTAGGTGTGCAGTTATTCTGTACGTTTCCATCTATCCTAAATAGATTTCTTTTAAACTATGATGAATCGCAGTACATGCACGTCCATAAAGCCTTTACTAATTAAAACCTAACTTGATACCTACTCGTTTACCACCATAAGAACCCAAAAATGCAGTTTCTCAGGCAAGGACGATTTGTATATGATCCCCTACAGATCATCCCTGTTTCAGTCACTTGCATTTTCTGGTTCTTTTCGTGGTAAACGAGTAAGTACCTGTATCTATATGTGCGTCTAATATAACCGCTACGATCAACCTGGTTCCTGGTTACTTGCAGTAATAATTGTACTACTCCACAAACGTTGCCCCATGTATTTATTGAGCACAGACCCAAACACAATTATTCACAAGGATAAAGCGTTGGAAGTCCTGTAATAGGCTGGACCTTAACTCTAACTGATTAAGTCCTTGCGATGTAATGCATCATGCCGAACAAACCCAAAAGCAATTGCAAACATGGGTCATTGATCGACCCCTAGTTCTTATATGGACTTAAATAGAAACACAGAGTCGGGATGTTAAGTCAATGAAAGTGATCTGAAATAATTCAGTCAGTTGGGTACGCCCGAATAGAATCAGCGACGAGACTGAGTTGAGTGAGTGCAATATATGCCTTGTAAGGTAGCTTATTGGTAGGTCGGCTATACTTCGGCTGAAGTATCGGAGTAAAATCCGTGAGTATCTATCGCATCTTAATGCCCTTCGCCGGTAGTTTGATCATCTCCGATCCACTTCTACCTCCTGGGGGCGCGCCATTAGTGGAAATTAGGCTGATAGAGAGACGTACAGTACATGTATGTATGTACTCCAGGAATTAAGCGGAGTAGCTCATGGTATGAGATGACAGCTGAGGTATACAAGATAAGCAGGGGCTATCATTATGTACATGCCTCTTCTCTTCTTTTGGGGGGTTTATGATGAATGTGCAGACACCGAACACATGTACAGTCGTTCACGGGGTAAAGACGGACACTGGGTGTTGACGAACAGGGGGATTTCAACGAATAAGAAATATTAAAAGGAAGCCTGGGCGTTCCTCACTCATAGTTGTAATGCCTGTCCGTCAACACCTAGTCTCCATCTTCACCCATGAACGACTGTACCTAAAAGTGGACGGTAAGATGCTCGGTGTTAGATGTCATTGTGCTTGAAAATATTATCCATGTGCGCAGCAGAAAAAAGTAAGACACTACATGTAGGTTGTAACAGAGAACACTGCACCAGCTGCCTGTGCAGTTGAGGTTTGAGTTCAAGCACGTCACCAACACCTAGCCTCAAGCTCCCATCACACCCCACCTGAGTCGCTTCAAAGCTACATGTATCCTCTACCGAAGTCATCACGTTCATCATTAATACTGTGAAATGTGATGACCCAATCGTCAAAGCCTTCCAGGCTATATTCCACAAGCCTCAGGCTTCAGTTCTCCGGGGAATGACTTTCATCCCGGCCATGAGAGCTCGCAAACCCAGCTACTCAGAATGCCCCACGACATGCACACTATAGGTCGGGTTTATCGAACTACATATTGTATCCATGCCCTAGAGACTAGCACCCTAGGCCTTTGCCGGATATCAATATCCTTAGTAAAGCCTTAGTCAGTTTCTCTCCTGTGGTTCACATTGAAATTTCCCCATCATAATGCTGACAGGAAACAGCCGTTGATTGCGGGAATGCCAGACCTCCTAAAAGCTGCACATAGTCTAGAGTCACACGATATACCGGAAGAAATTCCGAGCCGTGTGGGCGTGGTATTGTTCGCCACTTTGGTACACACAGGCTTAGGCCTGCTTGCTTCGTAACGAGGGTTCATGGAATACCATCGGTGATCAATCATAGGATATCACTCACGCCTGAGACGTTACTCTATGTTGCACAACATGCTTGGACAAGTTCGTCTAATGCACTGTTTGAGTGTGTTGAAACATAACCTTGACAGGCCCATAACGCTCTGTGGTTGCGGGGATCTGTTCGTTAATAGACGGGTAGACACACCTTAGTAAAAACTTGTGTGCGCCTCCCCTTTATTGCATGAGACGCCATTGGACCTTGCCCAATCAATCTAGGAAGAGATCTACCACCACGATATCAAACGAATTCCTATGTGCGTAGGAATCGAGCTTTTGAAAAAGCAACTACACATAGATCTATCTGTACCACCATCGGGATTCAGTCCCCTTCTGAAACAATGGTTTTTATCCTTGTAAGTAAACCTCGCTGAGATATTATACACTGTAATTAGATTTCTGACGATAAAGGCATTGATATGATGTTGGACTTGCGTGTAAACATTTTCACGGGAGCATAGCCTATAACAGCAATACCGCGGGTTGCGAGTGGAGACACGGATTGTATTTTGAGACTTCCACATATGGGACCCGGAGGCTGATATTCGGTTCTTAGCCCATGTTAATTGTGTCCTCCATCGTATGCAGAATATAAAGTTCCTTTATGGACTAGTACAATGTGGGAATGTGCTCAAGAATAAACTAAACACCAATGGTTTGAGACCCCGTCAAAGTCAATACCCAAGCTGCAAATCATCTTTAATATTATGAGGGCAGCTAGGCTGACATTTTATCCCTTGCCTAGGTAGGATCATGGGATTCTTCTTAGAAAGAATCAACACGGAGAAGGAATAGACGAGGGGTTATGCAGGTCGTGCTTATCTTGGGACGACGAGAATGCAGAGAACTGCCGCCCCGGACAGAATCCAATGGGTTCTTTTTTTTAAGATTGACAGTCTGGCCCTCCCTTGGGGCGTGAAAAGAGAGCGATCGAGACCGGAGCGTTCTGCGGCCTGATATTTAATGATAGTCGCCGCCACACAGGACTTGCCAAATCAGACCTGCGTCTACAGGCTTGTAGCTAGGTAACATGGTACTGAGCAGTACACGGAGAAAATCCCACTCTCGTGATCTTAAAGCTCAAAGGCATAAGGCGCGGGCGATGGGCAAGTAGTGATTGATGGTGTTGAATAGTGAAAATCATGACAAGGTAGGGGGCCTTGTCTGTTTCTCTCTTCTTCTAATTACCTGCAAGGCGAATCCGGAAAAGGTCCAGCGTACGCAACCCTACTCTACATTCTAGTCTGGTATGGGAGAGAAACACACCCCAACGCAAATGACTACGGGGGGTGTATGGGGCGGATGTAGGCATTCTCCTAGTCCGATCGTGATCCATCCTATGAACGGTTTAAATTTGGGGTCGGAAGTCGTCAGGCCCGGGAATAACCATTAAGATGCCGACAAGAAGATGCGATATTCCCTGAAACGCTGACTGTTTCCGAAGAGCGGCAGATTTTCGGCCATGCATGCGATCACGATAAGCAATAGTTCATGAATTCTAGGGAACCTACCGGTATAAGCAGCTGCAGATGTACTTTATTTGGGGGGAATAGGGAGCCTAGAGTAGATCTAGCAGATCCCATTGAATACACCTTTGCATTAGCTGCAGCGGGAAATCCGTGCGCTAGGTATATCCTGGGGTCGGAAGGACAAGACTCCAAAGGAAATATAAGCCGGGTTTTGACAACTTCGTAAGAGATATTATGGTTTTGGCCACATGTTGATGTTGTTGACTCCGTGGTATGATGAATTATTATTTTATTTCAGCCTACCTCGTGGCATGTCAAATCACTATATCCATCTGCGTCCTGCAAAGATTCTGTAAGTTTATCCAATTACCCTTGATGGCCGCTTGTTAGCAGTAGGATGCATATGCATCTCAGTTCCAAATACTTTTAGGGCACCGAGACGTCTTTTGGGAATTCCTGGATTCTTGCCAACACATGTACGCGCGCACGCAGGCGAGTGATCGGGCATGTAGTTACGTCAACGAAGGGATAAGATTCCATAAAGACCAGCCTGTCAGAGCCAACTCTTTATTGTAATCAAGGCTGCACAATAATTTTCCCCACAGACCCGCCTGTCACTTTCGGCGCTTGTAACTTTGGGAACGCGAGCGGATTTCCAGAAAGAGTCCAGACATTAGATCGGAGCTATTCCTAACCAACCAAAGCCCCAAGGGTTGAAAATTTATTCACGTGCCTAACCTGTGAAATGCAGAAGAATAGATTTTTTAGAATGCAGGAGCTGCGCCCAGCGCTGTCAACACGATTACTCGCTTAGGAAATTTCAGTCGAGAAATCTGCCTTTTTTTTTTGAGGGGGGGGGTGTGTGTATTTTTTTTCCCTCGTGGAGCAAAACCACAGCCATCGTGTGTACATGCTTCCGTCCCGCGACATGAGCCCTGTCAAATGGATGGGATGTGGATGGAAGGATGGAGGCTGGGGAGCTAGACTGGGTAGACGGTCCAAATCAGTTTTTTGACATTGCTTGGCATTTCTCGGCAATCTAATCAGTTGCCTAGTCCCTAACTGTTTCTCGGAAGATTTAATCACTGCCATAACCGTGGTTGCCGAGTACCGGACCATGGTAACACGCATCACATCATCAGATTCAAGATCGACAGTGACAGTTATATTAGATCCATTTATGGGGGGGTGGGGAGGCCGAGAACCTCTTTTTCTCGAAGGGGCCAACTCCTTAAATTAATTAATCACTCAAAATAGAGCTGCTCTTTCCACATGGGTGTTGTCATCGTTGTGGTTGTCGTTGCTGTTGTTGCGTTGAATGGTTTGTATGCTACCTGCACTGCATGGGCGAGAACTCGTTATGGCAACAGAGTACATACATCTACATGTTACTCTGCTGTTACTGTTACAATACTGTTGCTTCCGACGATGCAGCAGCATCTGCTTACATGCTTGAACTTGGATTTTAGTCGGCTGCACAATGTGATCAAGTCGGCGACAAAAAAAAAACACCTGTGATCACGGAAATTCTCCCCGAGGAAGGTGTATGTCTGTGCAAGTGTGAGGGTATAAATAAACGATCCGGTCAAAAATATAACTTAAAAACTTTTATGTTTTTTTCCTTGCCCTTTCAACAACTCATCCCAGAAACCTAAAAAAAAATAAAAAATAAAAATAAAAAAGTGCAATTATCCGCATCACAAAAACCCATAGTTCTCCAAATAATGTATAATAATAAAAATAAAAAAGGCTCTAGCCCCCATGAAACGTTAACAGTTACAGCTATACTCCTAAAAAAAAAGGGGGGGGGGGGAAGATTTTTGCTCGAGTGCAAGATAGAACTCCACTGAACCCTATGTATAGACATAAAAGAAAAGAAAAGGACTAAAAACGGGGTGGATTTTGCTCATACTGAGTTGAGCATCAATATATCCCCCTCCTATACAAAACAATGGTAGACCTTTGTGCCCTTAAAGATCTCCGTTCTTGCCGTTATGCGTAATCCAATATGCACCCTCCGTTCCCCAGGTAACAAACGAAGATATAAAGATAAGTAAAAAGATCTGAAAGATGACTTTGGTATTCCAAGAGATATAAATAGAAAAAGATTTGTTCGATATTAAAATAATCGACTTTTCCTAGAATACTTAAGTCTAGGTTGATAGATGTGTCTATGACGGGGGAAACGCCTGAATCGATGTGATGAAAAATGTAGAAAAGGTAATCGTATCGACGAAGTTACTGGTTTGTACTAGGATTTCCCATGGAATGGGATGGTTTTTGGTCTGTGTCAACCCGACCTCCTGTGATGCTGGGCAACCTTCGTCGGCGAGCATTGATAAACCAGTTTGATACCTGGAGAATCCAAGTTAGTTTACTATTATTATAAAACTATGATAATTACTACGTACCTGGTTTATGTTCAAGCCTGTCTGTGCCATCAACATCTGTTTCTCATCTTCGGTTGGGTATGGGTGGTGCAGATGGTCATTCAGCCAGCCCCGAAGCAAGTCCGTGACATGCTTGGGTAGGTTCCCCCTTCTTCGCTTTCCCGGTCTACCGTGATCAAAGTGATCCATAGTCATATCTACAGGGTGTCCACCAGTAGAAAACGGTGACCGGTTATCCATCATCATTGGTTGTGTTGACGGATAGCCTGGATTCCGTGGTGGCTGGGAGTATGTGGGATGCGAGTAGTATGGTGAATATAGGGTGCTTGGAGAAGAGCTTTGGTATGAAGATGCGCTAGATGTAGAATATCTGTGGTAGTCTTGGGGGGATTGATATCGCATCTCATTATCTACGGGCGATGTATAGGACTGTTGGTTACTCTGCGGGAGCTGTTGTGTATGGGAAAACAATGATGGCAAGGTTACGGGCTGCTGCCTCTCCGGTGGGTCTACATCGAATGAGGATCCGCGTGATGATGTTAATGATGCAACAGGTGGGAGATACGGGCTCGCTCTGTTATCGTTTGCGTAGTTTGATGAGGTTGATGAGACCATACTAATCCGTCTCTGGTCTCCAGAGGACGGGGTATAACTTGGCCCATCGTAACGAGAATCGGTGATGGGATCACTCGAAACCGTCCGACCTGTCAAGGGCATACTTGGAATTGAACATGTTGTTGAAGCCGCCCTGCGATGATGGAAACTCGGTGATGATAGAGCGGGCATACTTGAGGAGTCCGACACAGCACTGGAAGGACTCTGGGAAACTCTTCTGTGTGCTGAAAACGTAGGTGAACCCCGTTCAACCATCCTCCGTGGCATGGCGCTTGAGGCATGCCTCTCTCGTGAAGGGTGTGAATGGAACTCCGGGATAGCCTTAATTCAACCAAGAAGTGCGTCAGAAAGATGCCGTTATGACAAATCTCCACATAACGAAGAGAGTATTTACCTGATGCAAAGGTGGGAGGGATTGGTCGGTGCCGTGGAAAGTAGGGGAAGGACCCATTGTCATTGTGCTTGCCATTTCACTTCTGTGACTCCGATCGCGGGGGGATGTGTTCATATGGGGAGTCCAAGATGTAGATATCGTTTTCAAGGCTATAGGAAGATCCGAAGATGTGGATATTTAACGGACTTTATCTGTTATGGTTCTATTATTGTCCCTAACCAACAGCCACAGTTAGTCAAACACTGAATGTGATGCCCACAGCGCGGTAACTGTCGACGTAGTCCTGGATCCCCCTGTCAAAGAAAACAAGCTAGCCCCACAGCCCGAGGTGAACCGTGGAGCTCATCAACAGCGATACATGGGGAATTACAATCAAAACAGGAAGAAGCGCAAAAACCCCGGTACACACGACAGGATATATTGGTGTTCAGCGAGTAAGGCTACCCTTGAGAAGCTATCGTTGCGAGACGGAAGGCGGGGCACAAGAAACAATCGGACAGAACACCTGCAGTGGTGAAACAATCCGTAACAAGGGGGAGGACTCAACACTTCCAGAAAAATGGATCGGAATATTTATAACGCAAAGGAATATATGAAATGAAAAGGATTGGCACCCACCTTGCAAAGAAATTTATGTGGGGATCAAGGTATGTGTAGGGGGCAGGTGCTTTATATCGGGGACAAAACAAAGGAAACACCGATGAGTGTTAAAAAAAGCCGGCTGTCAGGCGTGGACGAATCGACGCAATGGCTTTGACTTAAACCTTATAGAGACTAGGGATTAAATCTCTGGAGGGTGAGGAAAGAATGGGGGGGGGGGGGAGGGAAGACAAAATCTTGTTCACTTTGGGAATATATGGTAGGTGTTCGCTTGAGATGGAATGTCGGAAATTTCCCGATTGATTGCGATACCGAGAGTTTGGCAGATGGCGTCGACAATGCAGTCAGTCAGTCAATACCTCAGCTGGATGAACAGTTCTGGTACGAAAGGTGAATTGTGATGCCCCAAGCACACACGCACACACGCACACACGCAGCAACAGCAGCCAGCAGCCAGCAGCCAGCAGCAGAGGCAGAAGCAGGCAGCGATTGTGACAGAGAACGGTTCACGGGCAAGGTAGGTACCGTCTGTACCTGATAGGGTAAAGAGAGAGAAATGAGAGAATAAGTTGTAGTAAGTAAGCACAGATTCAAAAGCAATTAGGAACAATTAAAATTGTAACGTTGAGAGACGATCTCGCGGAAAGGCTTGCTTGATTGCCTGCTTAAAGAACGTCCTAAAGCCAGCGGGGATGAGTCTGTGGAGCAGGAGGGGAAAGCGTGGGAGGAAGAAGAAACAAAAGAGGGCTGGGGAGAAAGAAAAGAGAAAACACAGAAGACCACTATCGGAGCAGGGACAGCGTCATGTCGCGCAGAACAGCTGTAGAGTATGCACCGCTATCCCCTCGATGTCCAACCACCATTGAGTATTTACATAGAGTTCCAGCCGCCAGACGCCTTGCGTGGAGCCGATGTCGATCGCCACACGCACCTGGGCCTGTCAAGTTTATCGCTTGTCTTGTCTCGGGCTACTCGGCGGAATACCACTAGAGGGACACCCCAGGAGGTCTGTGTATATGTAAGGAGGGTGCCTGCTTCTGCTCGCCGTCTGTCAGTCGAGCTGCTGACGCACAGCTGGGACGCTCGATCTTACAGGAAGGTTGGTGAGTAAATCCCATAAAGAATTGGCTACTAGTTTGTACATAAAATTGAAATAAAGTATGGAACGACTAGGTTCGAATACCCCAGCAAGCAAGAACTCGAGCATACATCCAGACAGATCACGGAAAATAAACCAGGGATGAGGGACAGGATGGATGGGTGAGCGGATGAAGGATGGATGGGTGGATGGGTGGGTGGATGGCTGTCTGGCCCTTGGACAGTATACGCAGATGTGCGGCAGGTTTCTTCATCCTGTCCCGGTTCCAAAATTCCAAAAGGAACAAATTTCCCTCCATTTCCTCTCTACTATTCCTCTTCCCTTCCCCCTCCTCCCCTTCCCTTCCTCTTCTCCACCTCGGTCCGGCCACAGTTTCTCCCTGGCTGCCATCGAAGCATCAGGCGGCCTATAGCTCTCACCTGAAACTGTACTGGACTGGTTACTGGATTTACCAGGCACTTCGAGGCTTGATCGATCGGTTCTCAAATGATGCCTCCATGATTGCCGGATATGATCGTCGAACCCAGGACGGGCATGGCAAAAAGGGAGAATGATCACCCCCCCCCCCCCAGGCGCCATCTGGGACAGGGCCGGAAAGAAAATAAACCAGGGTCAAATGAGAGAATAGGGAAAAAGGAACTTGACAGCTGCTGTGGACAAGGGAACCCTATGTACGTTGCGGTTTGAGGCGGAGACTGGCGTATGCTGTTCCTTACCTTGTCTCACTAGCACAAATTCCTCCTGGTGTTATCAATAGCTTCACCAATTTTTCAATAATTAGGAATTTAGACCACCACCATCATGAGTTTACAACCACCACCTCCTCACCCCGGGCCTTTATCCTGATTTCGGTACCAATTCTCGGTTTCTGATCACCGACAGTTACTCTCTTTTGGAAAAAGAAAATAAGGTCTAGGCTCCCTTGCTCACTCATAAGAATGGCGCGCAGTGCAGATAGCACGTCATCAAAATTGTCCTTTAAGGCTTTGCGTGGTAAACGTGTGGGAAAGTAACACCACCACAAAATGTGAATCAAAAAGATGCTGAACTCACTGAGATCTGACACCGTAGACAGCTACTGACAAAAATGAGAAACTAGCTGGCTTATTTGACAATCATGCACATAACCGGGCAGCAGGGGCCAGATGATGCCAGCTGAGAAGGGGGTAGCGAACCGAGAGAATTCGACAGGGATGGGAGGAGCGGGACAAGGGTGTGTTGACATGGTTGGCACTGGCAATTGTCTACCACTTGCAAGGGGGACCCCACCTATTACCGAGAACGCGATACGAACAAGATCTCTTTTTCAACTACACCACACCGGATCTGGAAACGGGGAAGAAAAAAGAAAAGTTAACATATTTGAAGTGCAGAAAACTCCCTAACTGAAAAAAAAAAAAAAAAGGTTACCACGCACGGCAAATCTGCGCTGGGCACCGAAGAAATTTCACAAGGGGGAAAGTATCAACGCCCATCCTTGCCTCTGTGTCAGCCATGAGTCTCATGGTTAAACTGCAGTAGGAACGACGGGAGAGACGAACCTCATTCAAAAAGTCTGGTTAGGTGCACGAACTATCACTTGACTCCAAGTAGAGATTTTGCTCCCCCCCCCCCCTTCCACCCCTTAACTACTTCCCAGATCATTATTACGGACTGTTGTTATCCGCCCTGGACGTTAACCCCCAAGCCTGCTGGCCTTTCATTATAAATCATTATCAAATTGAACTAATAATATCTTGTAAAGTTTGCCGCTCCATATCAAGTTCCCTTATAAACCAACAAAGTAACAACGAAATCCGACGCTAAATACCAAAATGATGACCTCGGCAAGTCACCTTGGTTAAGAGTTCCAAGTGACCTGCCACCAATCAGGTGTCCTGTGGGTTGTCAGCTGCTAGAATTTTAAGTGATTATAAGACAGTTACGAGTTATATCTTCACAAAAAGGGACGGAGGCGCCTGCGTGCCTGAGAGACGCGCATGGCAATAGAACCATCGGCGGATACTCTGGGGAGCATACACCATGGGGGACGATTTCAGACGGCTATTTAGCTTTACCCCGTCCTGGATTCGCGAATGCTTCCCGTAAAGTGGAGCGTTTCTAATGACTATGAGACAAGCTCAAAACGGTATTGCTATGGTGTAGCCCCGGACAAAAGAGGACGCCCGCGTTGATGTCCTGGATCCTTGATAGTCTAGAACAAAAGTCCGGAGTAGTAGCCGCGCCATCCTCTGACCCACGGTCTCCAATGTGATGGACAGCGGGAGCATCATCGCAGACCTAAGCCGGCCGAAAGCTGCCGAAAAAGCCACCTTGGTAATTTAGGATCTAGTATATGCCTCCAAGGTGCGCACGGCTGTTTAGAAATTATTATTTTATTAGGGTTTCGGAACTATCTGGCCGAGTGCTAGCTCAGGTCGAGGGGTGTTGTAGATATTGGCTTAGTTCACCCTAGTTATTTGTAAATCATTTCATATAAATGTCGATCATTAGTCGAATCAAATGATTGAAGATTCTATAAAAGGAATATCTTTGATAAATAGTAGGTAATCACAAAACATTACTAGGTTTACTTACATCTACCAATCTCCGGCCAATTCCCTCGTCAATCGAGTAGAGTTTAGCGAGTAGATTTGGCGCGCTAGTGTTGCCACTTTTCTCAGAAATCCCTGTACTCTGAATGTCTGGACCCTGATATTCATCCACCTTCGTGCTAGATCGGGAGGCTTCTCATCCTTCAGAAAAACTCCCCGAGGAACTTGCAGTGTTCCTCAAAGCCTAAAGGAACTATCAAAGAACACACTTCGGCCGTTAGACACCATGTGTACTACCGCTAAGACCGGGCTACAGCTTCCTGTTTTCGTGCCTCCGCAAAACAGCAGCAGCCGTGTTCGACGTTCCTTGCCAGCTGTCAGACCAGGCAGAAATATTTTCCAAGCCAGTCTCATTGAGACTTCTTTCCCCCAGGTGCTTTGGCCTCCTATTCACATAAACCTGCCACTCACATACAGTACCTAAACCCCTTATTTCTGAACAGTAAACCGATGACCGCACATCTTTCCATGGTGTGATGCAATGTTAGCTTTGTGGCCCTGGTTCAAAGGATTAACAGCCAGGGTCCGTACAGCTGCTGGCTGCTGGCTGCTGGCTGGCCCCTTCGCCCCCGGAAATAGCTATAACCTCAACATCAAAATCTGACCCTGTGTTGGGGGAAACTTGGCCTACCTTTCATCCCACTGTCTGCCACATACTGCTAAGCTATTTGCCTGCTCCTGAAATACAGGTTTTGCTTTTTTTTTCCCGCTCAATAGCTTCCCTGATTTCTTTTTCGTGAACCCCCGCACTATGTGTACGTGATTGCCGGCCTGTCAGGCATTTTTGATTGCGGAAGAGCTCTGTGCATACTAGATCGCAGCAAAAAGAACAAAAGAAAGGATCGGCATGTTATTGACTTTCGTTACCGACAGCCGACAGACATCGAGTCTCCTTTCCGGTTACATGCAATCTTAGTGGACTTGATCCAGCCCATATGTAACTTTTGATCTTACCAACAATAATCAGTAAACACGAAAAGTCGAAAAAGGTCTTGTTTGGCTGATTTGTGTGTGTGAGACGGTAAGGCACACCCCTCGATTATGAGATCCCAGCTACATGCAAGCATGGTGGAATGCGCAGCAATGCCATAACCTTGATAATTCTAATTCCTTTTTCTTCTTGAATGGATGTAACAAATGCTGGTAGCCGGTGTCAGACGGCGGAGTTCCTTGGCAGCATCTTAGCAGCTTGCTCCTATTGTGATTTTTTGAGAGTCATTTAGCTAACCAGTACTCTAGCGTCATCATCAAGGGTAGCAGCCGTGACGATTCCGACTGAGTGTATTCTCTCGGGTCTCAAATCCTCCATCCACGACTAACAGAATAACGTCCGAAGAAATGTCGCACATAAACTTGCATGTCGCCGATACCCACCTTGGGCACTTTTGTATCGTTGATCTATGGAAACCTGACAGACAACAAGGGCCCCACGCCCCTCAATCTTGACCCGTCTGTGCCTCATCGATATAGCGCCAAATGCAAGCCATATTTTTTTCTCTTCATGCTGTCAGGATGTACGATCCCAGCCGGCCTTCATACACACCCTATGTGATGCCCATGTTGTGTCCGCAACTAGACATTTCCTACCAAAGCTGATAGGCGCCCACAAACCAATGCCTTCCTAGGGATGGAGAAACGATATCCCAGGTCGTTTTCACTTTAGTATTTTTTTCTTTTGCTTGTTGTCGATCTTTGGGAGTGCATTGGTGGTGTACTGGTCTTCAGTACGTGTGCTAGAAACTTTCAGCTCACTGGGTGTTCGTCCAGCGTGCTCTCAAAACTCAACTCAGTTATTTCTTTTCAATGTTCTGGACTGTGAAAGCCACTGACCTCAAATTTAGTGGGAAAGTTGGGGAGTCTGGACTCTACTAGGCTCGGAGGAACTATATATCGATTAGTTCATTTAAGAGGGAATGACTAGTCGCAGCTCAATAGCTCCCAAACATCGGAGCTTCGGCACCTGTTATGGCTGTGTCTCATTATTTCCCACAGTAAGGTGATGTTATTGTTTTATTGGCTCTGCTTATTGGAAGTCCACCCGATATGTTAAGAATCCGTTATCATAGCCAGAGTTGGGAAACCGCATCGGAGGACCTAAAGTAGCGTGATATACATCCCGTGCAACAACACAGAACAGTGGAAAGACAAAGATGCGGCCCTAGCTTTGGCATTGGCAGCATCCGAACTCCGGCATGATAGACCAGCTTCGCAGGCTTACCCCCGCATCTTCTGGAAGTATTCCCACACGTCAGCGTATTGTCTTGTCTTTGTCTTTAGATACTTCATGAGGTTGTTTTGTTTCTCTAGGACACCAAGTTTCTGAGAATGCTGGTTGCCATGTGTTTCAGTGTGACACGAGGAGTCCGACGTGACATGACTAGCCTCGACAGTGGTGGGTTGGCTAAGGTTGGTTTGGTTTGGTTTGGTGTGGGTAATAGTCTCAGCCCGAATATGAAAGATGTGCTCATAGGCGACGTCCATCCTGTAATCGTAGTCCCCCTGGCACATATCAACTCCTAACGGATCAATACGGAGGTTGCTATCTCCGTATCGTGAAAGGACCGATGGAATTATCCAACATATCGATATCGATTTGCCCATCAGGAATTGAAAGCATAGTTTAATCGAATCGCTTGATGTTACAACAACTATCGGTTTCTATCGATGTTTGCTGTGTCATTGTCCAACACATACTCATCCCTTACACAAAAGCCCACATCAGCGGTTCAGATCCATACATCTCCTGTCAAAAGCAAGGATGCGATTGAGTACATTGGAGCCCCGCAAATTTTGATCGAGAGAAGCGGCCCTTACAGGTATCAAAATCATCCCCATTCAGGTGGCCTGCCAAACGAGGTGTCATGATTTCTAGTCATACTCCGTTGATTCCCCGGACGTCGAAAAAACATGCGCTGGCCCTCTACACAGACGACCTCTGGATTCTTCTATCCAATCTTTCGTCATAGTTTTGACGAAGACACAGCACGAACACTTTGTGATGAGGCGAAGCCTAAGGGTGAACACCGCGGAACAGTGTTACTCGAAGTTTGGCAATTTTGTTTGCACAAGGTAGCCATTCAACGCGTTCTGGGTATTCGATTTGAACTAGGTTGTATTTGAGCTACTCCAGTTGATTTTCTTTCCTCGAAGACGACATGGCATCGAAAACATCTCTGTTGTGACTCCAGGGTCTTTGATTGTTTTTTTTTTAAAAAAATAAAATAAATTGTGAGACGCTTACGACGTTACATAGTGCCAGCGCTCGTAGTCAAGAAAGTCAGAAGTTATCCCTAAAGGCGTGGCCCACTTCTATGATATGCAGTATTATCCATGTGCCGATGCAGATAAATAATTAGATACTCCCTGCGTCATACAAAAGTTAGCACAGAAATGGCTAATAATTGTGTCGGAAACGGTCATGCAAACATGAAGTCGAACTACTACCAGCGCTTGCAGCAAATGCGGAAGCAATATTATGTTGATCACGTGACGCCATCGAGATCTTGGACTCGTCTGTATTCAATATAGTATGTTATTGGGCCAGCCATGCTGTTTATCAGTATCAACGGGTTACAATTTATTCGAAAAAATCGATAAACACATGTGGAAGCCTTGGCTTTCTAGACCTCTCTCTCCGTGCTTTTTCGTTGTGGGTTATCGTCTTAGTTACACAGACTTGACGTGTCGTGACTATGAATATTGGATTTCCGGTACTTATATGGGAGCAGAATTGACTTGATCAACCAATATTCCCGTCCAACAGTTGTGACTTTCGATAGGACGCAACATGTGTATTCGTACTTTTTTCCCTCTTCCAAGGTTCAGCCCGCATTATTTTTGGTTTTGGTTTTGGTCTTGGTTTTGTTGGGGATATTTTTGCCAGGTTATCCTTGCGGTGGATGGTTAACAACCATGGTACTCCCGTCTAGAAATTTAATGATTTTCTCCCCTCTGACCCTCCCTCCTTTATTTTTGATATTTCGATTATTGCTATTTTGTTGTGTTTGAAGTTTCTGTACTGTTAGTTGATAGGTTCGTCTGGAATCAGCTAACCTTTCAATGGGCGACAGACTGCAAACATTACCCCATGGGGGTCACCAAGTTTCCTCGGATTTGGGCGGTCCCATGTATCAGATGCCCTCGAAGCTGTATATATGGAAAGCTCCACATCATAAGTGAGAAACAAAAACAAGAGCTGGAGCCGGCCAAGGTGTTGAGAAAGTGGGAAAGAGGAAAGAAGGTGGGAACGTTTGACCGTTGAGACGCTGGCTGCTCCGCAATAAATTGTACCAAGGTCAGTATTACATACAGTACATATGGGTCACGCCACTCCGAATTTTGCCCCTTGTACCTCTCGACATACCTGTACAATATCTACCCTGTTGCTTCCATCTAGGTAGAATTTCCAACAGGTTCGGCTTTAAAGGTACGGGAACGGGCTTCTTATGGGCTCCTTGAAACCCAGAATCAGTAAGAGGCCTAGACAACAGCTTCGCTTATCACGACACGGGATCTAGCATGGCAACAATTTTGACAGCAGAAACGTCACGGTTGTGTTTGCCGAAGCACTGACCCACTCCATAAAATGGTATTATTAACCGGGAGTGTCAGACAGCAAACGCAACGGCTGTGAACATGCTATATTTATCAGGCCCCACTTAAGCCTGGATTTGAGCTTTGACGTCTAGTGATAGACTTATTCAATCATCACATTTATAACATTTCTAGGCAAGTTGACTATTTAAAGGCACGTCTCTGCGTATTTGATGGGTTTGTGCAAAGCAGGCTCTGCAAACTGCCCAATAACAACATCGGTATTGGCAGGGGTCTCACCCGGGTGGCCCGAAAGGGGTTTGTCCGGATTACATTACAACAGGTTACATGAAGGGATACCGACAGGTTTCGGGTTCATTAGGCATAAAGCGGGTTTTGGTGGTCACGAATATCCTTTAAGAAACGACCACTGCACATAACTTTCTTCAAGAACCGCCCCGGTGCTTGGAGATACACATCCCAGGCCCTCCAGGCCTCGAGAGTTTGTGTGTTAGGACGTGTCGAATCTGCTACAAGACTTTTCATCCCTAGGTCTCCCGTACATTATTAATGCATCTATTAAGTACCGATCTTAATAATGTATGTTACAAATATCACATTAGGAACAGCTACACAGCTGCAGGGTTTTGTTCAGAAACCGGTCCAGTTGGGCTTAGCTGCATGTACCAACCGGACTATCAGGTGCAGGATCTACTGGGGGTTTTGTTCTGGTCCCTGGATACTCGAACTCTGGCCGGACTACAACTGGGATAGAGGCCCTTATATCCGCTGTCAATCGTGGGCGGGTTTATGCGGAAAACGTTAAATTCCATCCGCAGGAGGAGGTTGAACACAATGATCCAGAGTTATTCGCATATGGAACCTGCACAGATCGTGGCTTTGGGTTGAGATCGATTTGTGGTCAGTTGTCAAGTGCCGCGGGCTCTGGAACAATCATTGGGCAGCACCCGTTAAAACCTCCAGTATGGAGCCAACAGGGTTCTGAAGGTTTACCCCAAGGCTTTAGGCATCACAAAGGGACGACGGGGTTTCACAAAGTAGGCCTAGAACAGCTGGCATGTTGTTGATTGAGAATCCTTCAGCATCAAGTTGGTGGTGTCAGTTGCAGGTGTCATGTGGGACCAGGGATCTCTTATCAGATAGATCAAGTTTTGCTCCGCTTCTAGAGGTCATATGGCCCAACGGGGTTCCCTGGGATTTAAAAGCGTACTCCCTTAATTGAATATCTAGTCTACAATGGTCATTTAATTTGGTATGGATACCTACTGGAAGGATTAAGGCTAGAAACATAAACTCGCTTATGCGCATCATAATCAAGGTTTTTGAGTACGGATGCCTATGAGACTAGAGGTCTAGCCGCCATCAATATAGCACAGCCGTAAATTCTGGATGTATGGGTGTTAATATACACCTAAATGGGATCTTTGCTACCGAAAGGAAATATAGTGGCTGGGGTAGTTCATCCGAACTCGGTGGATGTATATTCCAAGCGAACTGCCGGACTGTAAAAAGCATATAGGGCTGGTGGTGACGGGAGGGTGCTCTGAACGTAGCAGGTGTTGCTTTGCTTGAAAATCCGAGAGCAAGATATTGATGACACGTGAATGTGTCTCACATGATCATGGTGGTTCTCGAGTTGGTGTTTTTTTCTCACAGCTCCGATGAGTTACCCCGGCCTCAAAATATCTGGCGCGATATATCAATGTGAAGCCACTAGTTTTGTCAAACAGGCTAGTAGAATTACTCATAGTGTTTTTGCCCCGCCCCTGACGGCTTGGGGGTATAAGCAATGGGGGGACTTCTTAAGATCGTCAAAAAGGGCGTCGAAGTTCATTTACAAGCCTTTGTCACCATATCCTTGGGCAGCAAGATGATTATTGAGGTATATCTCCCGAGTGATGTAATATGAATGTACATTCAATAAGCGGACGAATTCGAAAATACGTTTCCTATAAAGACTGTTTTTGTTTATAAAGAACCCAGAGGGCTTTAATCAACTGACTTTACTCGTATAGCTAAGTATCAGCATGAATCATCCCTTATTGCAAGTACTGTGGGAAAGGCAGTACCTCTCGTACTCATGTTTATGCCCCTGTTTTACATGCGGTTAGTTGCGGACATGATGGTACCAGCTGCATGGCTAGCCGGCAGTTTAAATATTTACATATACATGTATTTATAATCATGCAATTCTTACTTGATCAGTAAACCTTAATTGCGACTCAACTTTCCTTAGGAGGCTTTTGTTACCAAAATGAGGTTAGAGCTTCATCGTGCGGCACGATTGCTTAGGCATCAACTTTTTACTAGCGGGTACATATTTATGGAATATACAACAACTCTTAGCAGCAGAGCAAGATCAAGATTCTCGGGCCAAGGGGTCGAGATATACATACTCATCAGTGTAGCTGCTAACAGAAGAGATTTCTACGCGGTTAGTTACAGAGCCGCGCGCTAATTCCTTTCGTAATATACATGTATTGCTAGTGTATACATGCAGCTACTATTAGATGGTTTTAGCTTGAAAAATAGCCGAGTGACATGACATGATCTGATTGGACAACACAAGATCTAGTCGTAGTCCATCTATAACTTATTACCTGGTTGATGGCGCCTTCGGCACTTATAAGACTAACTTGGGGCCCGTTTGACAACTACATGTAGACAAAACGGAGTTTCCAAGGATCAAGGCCTAGAAAAAAGATCGTTGAAACGGAGCTTACAGGGGTGAAAACTGCATTTTGGCCTGTTGCTAAACGGACCCTCATTTAATGTTCGTGCTAGCCATGGTACCGAAACAAGAATAACCGAAGTCCACGATTCGAGTATAACCAACCTCAATCTTCAGTTCCGCGCAACTCCCTAACCGATTCCCCTCTGTTGCACACTACTGCAGAATGCTGCGATTTCTGGATACATTAAGCTCTACCCAAACTCCCACGCGTCCTATAAGGACACGAAATAGAGATCTGGCTCGCAGAGTCAGAATGGCGTTACCACTGGAGGTCTTTTTCGAGCTCCCTTTTAAAATTCCCGCAAGGATCATATCCCAGAAACCGTTACACTAAGGCCAAAGCTACTGTTACACTCAGGTCAAGATTGATCCGGTTGGGGCGATACTGCGACTAAGAGGACCGGGAGAAACCGCCGAATCCTGATCAATATTCGGATGTTGCAGGTTGCAAGAGGGATTTAAAAGAAATATCTTGAGGTTGCAGGAATCAGTCCTCATCCTTGCTCTGTGACAGATGTGACGAAGTCAAGTACTGATTGCCGATTATTAACTTCACATCGAGTTTTAATTTATACGCTCCTCCTTGAGGATTTTAGGAAATCACTACCCCAATCCTATTTCAAGGATATAATCGACCCCTACGATGACCATGCCTCCAGTTTCGGGGGCACATTAGGGTATGTACCCGTCTGGATAGGTTTTTCTTAGCAACGCATGCGTATGTGCAGTTACTTTTCCTTTGCGTGTACAGTGAAACTCACCGACAATTCGCCCCGAAGAGATTGTTACCCCAGCTCCCAGTGAGCGCATTTTTAAGACTAGAAGCCCGAACCAGCCTCGGCAGTAGTCACAGAATATTAGAGTATTCCCCCTATAAATTAGTAATCAAAAGAGGAAGATATCGATGTTCAATCTGGTTCCCTGCCTCCTGAGCCGGGGGTTCCCCACTAAAACCAACCAATCAACGGCTGTCCCGGCGGGAAGCGTATCTGCGGAGCGAGAAGATACCTAGCTCTTATTCAGTAAGTAAACAAATTCTATACAGGAGCCTTGTTACGCACTCGTGACCATATAATCGTTCTTTCTTACCGGGAAGCCAAGAGCCAAGCTGCTTAGCTCCGTCTGGCCTGACGCCGTACAGAACCTCTATCATAGCCTTCGGGTTTGCGGGGCTGAATCCTGCTGTGTTCTAGTAATAGCAAAACGCAGCGTATTCTAGATTCCGCTGTACTACACCGTTAGCCCCCTATCCTTGGGCTCATAATACAGAGAATAACAAGCAATACCCATAACGAAACGACAGTGCGGGACAGCTGCAGAAGATCACCCGAAATCCCAGTGCTTTATGCAGGGAATGTCCCCTTTCCAGGTCCTTTGACAGTCAGCATGTCTAGTTAGGTACGACCATGACGTTAGCATCCATGCAAGAGCGATAGATTGATGATGACCCTGGCGACATGCCAAGATTGGTGGAATGCCGATGTTGGAAACAGACCCGATGTAAACAGAGGTACTGATGATCGATATATGCGCATGCACATATGACGGCCGGTGTTCTCTGCGGATATTCATGCGGGTGAGTTATCATTTTCTGGAAGGTGCAGCATAAGATACAGCGATGGGGAAAACTATTGTACAAGTAGGGTAAGAGCCCTATTGGCCAGGGCAGCCACCTAAACCCTGGTCTTAGACCCCTGTTTCTACAATAATTTTCCCCATCGCTGTATGAAACGGCCCTTAGGTTAGGTTTATTGGGTGACACAAACCGGCTTTATCGGCAGCTGCTGACACATATGACCTCTGCCTCATTGGCACGTGATATCACCAGCATGCAATGATACACTTTACATGTTTTTATGAAAGATAAGTAGAAAAAGGCCAAATAGAACACACACGGGATTTAACCAAATAAAGCCTTAGTATAATGGTATTGGAACAATTCCCCCTCGTCTAGCATTTATCACTGAACGCTGTTGCACTAGCAGTAAATTCATCTATATCTATATCTATTTTAATAGGATGGTTGAAAAGGACTTTATTTCTCCAGATTTCCTCCAGAAGAAGGTAGCTGATAAGAAGGCAACCGGACAAAATTAGCCGCGCTGGCACTGGTTTGGTACACTCCCTGTAGTTTAATATCAGTACTCTTGAGCTCATCACCACGGACGGAGGCCTTCTTTGACCTGAGCATTTCTGGAGTTATGAGCAAGAAAAACAGTAAAAGTTGTTTAATTCGGCTCTTTGGTGTTTGTTGGGGGGCGCCAAAAAGGCGCCCCAAATGCATAAGTATCCCTTAGTCTGGCAATGCTGGCCCCCTATAATAGAGGGATTAAATTTGTATTAGAGATCTATCATTTGATAAGAGGGTCTGTTAGTAAAGCCATATAAACACTTGCTTTTGAGCGGGGTCAGCATTTCTTGCCAGACGAAGAGATAGTCAGTACAGGGCTCAGCCACAATCGATGGCCGCCAACTACAACAGATATAATTCAACCAATCCCTTGATGAAATTTTAGCTAACAGATACGGTAATTGTTCTACAAAGCCCATATTCTGTTGTTCTAATTACTGCCGGGTTGGTGCAGTTAATTCAGTTTCTCCACCCAGTCACAAACTCTCACTCGCGCTTTGGTAGCACCAAAACGAGCAACTATCCCGTTTTTTTTTTGTTTACATCATTAATCGTATGCAACTATCCCGTCATATTGCTTCCCAAAACACAACCGTGAATATATCATCTAATAACGCCGTCTCGACTATATAGGACGGGGTTAGTATAGTAAAACAGTTGGCAGCTAGCGAACATGGCTTTCATTATCATTACCAATTTTCTTTGACTCCCTACTCGCATATCCAATATGTATTGACGCAGCCATCAAAACACACCATAATTGGGGTTTGGGCAGAGCACAGAGATTTCCATAGATGTAACAAAGCTTGACTTACCAGACATAATATAATTTCGATACAGGAGATTCATATATTAAATCCCTAGGATGGTAGCAAAGTAATACGTCCTTCTTCCCCTCTTCTTCCTTGATTTTTGAAATAAACCTCCATATTTTGCGTTGCAACCACGTTACACAGGCCCAAAAGTCTTTAACACTTAGGCTTCAAAATGCCAGAACCCATCTCCAACCAAGAAATTCTTAGGATCTTGACCTCAAGACACCTAAACTCTGCCATCACCAACCAGGAAGAGAATACGTTTATCTCCCAAGCCACCTCAGCTCTCGTCAACAACCCCAACACCTCGGATGAGATGAAAATCATCATCACTCTCCTGTGCGGCATTGCTAACAATACTGCTAGCATCGCAGGCGACCTCGCCCAACTACAGCAAGACGTAGACGCCATTGACTCTAAATTAATGGGACACATCACCCAGCCCTCCACACTCTCTTATGAGAAAACTGAGATCGATAGAATCTCTCACTGCATCGATGTGTTGGCTAATAAGCTCAACAACCAACCCCCCGTACCCAAAACACCCCCAATAAAAGGCCCTCCCCCGACCCCAATAACTCCCGCCAGTTCTCCACGCATGATGCCGCTATCCGGGCCGAGGAAGAAAAGAGAGCTAAAGTCAACCGCCAATCAACCCGCCCCATTTATCCCGCCAACCCCGCCTCGGCATATACGCCACTTAAAGAAGAAAAGTTTCAAAGCGCAAGGCAGCCAATGGCGCCTTGACAACCTCCACCGCTAAGTTCTCCCCACCGCTCAACGCCGCTTCGCCTGACCACGCAGCAACCCTCCCCACCTCGACCGCCTCAGAGAAATCTCTCTCCTGAGAAAGCCTCAGAATCGCTACGCTGCCTATACCTCCCTTTCAAAGAACAAGAAACCCCAAAAGCCTGCTCCATCGCGCCACCCCACGATCCCAGCCTCCTTCTACAACCCGTTCTTTGAATCCTTCACCCCGATCATCAACGCTAGAATCAACACTCCCACCAATCCCCTAAAGCTATTCCGACCTGCCCCAACAGATGTCGACGTTGCCATTCATGGCATCCCCCTTTACAACTTCCCCGACAAGGCCACCCTGGAAAAAGACTTCCCTGAAGAAGTCAGATTCGCCGTCATGTCCGCTTCACAAAGATGACGCCACCGTGTTCTTTAAGAAACCTCCTCCATCGCACACGCGATCCGCCGCGCCCCAGATGGCTTACTATTAGACTCTTTTCCCACCTCACCGCGCCGCATGCCGCCTCCCACTACCCAACGCCGCAACTGCCGAAATTCGCCACGCACACTGCGACAAAGTGCTCAACGCACCACCGCCCACTCGCACCAAACCACACACTGTTCGAACATACGCCAAGACAACCGCCTGCGCCTCCTCAAAGCCTCACATCAAGAAACTACTACTTGTTACGAAATGGTAACAACAATCGAACGAGCTTGTGCTCACAACCGGCGCAAGAATGAGCCGAGATCTAACCGGCGAGGTTGTGTCGAACGTAGTTCACGTCGTTTCCTGACGTAGACGCGACGAAGATACCAATAGATAAATATTGATAACTTCTTCGCATACATGATCCGACGGCGCGACTACGGCTAAACGAGGGGGACTACGATCAGAAGACTTCATTTGTCTCCTGAGGTCTCCTCGCGAGACTCAAAATATCCGTGAGCCTCGTGAGACTCTCGCGAGACCTGCGAGATCATGAGATCGCATACACAAGCAGAGTAGCTTGACGCCATGTCGACTACACATGGCGGCGCAGAAGCGCACGTTGCCTGACAACGCCAAGCCAGAATGCCAGAAGCATGATCAGATATTCTCTGTAAGACGAGACAGGACTAAAGACCCTATATAGCAGGGTTGATAATGCGAAGACGTAAGAGAAAGAAAGAGAAAGGAAAGAACAGCCGAAAGACCAGAAATTACTATATATACTAAGACACACCCCGCACATCATGACTCATAAACTCGCAGAATTAAACCCGTAGAAAACCGTAACCCGTTCTTCAATATCCTTACTCCGTAGCTAGCCTTGACGCCGCGATACTTGCAGATGCAGCCTCCCAGCCTCCCGGCTCGGTAGCCTCCTGGCACTTTGATATGAGCCTCCGGCGCCAGAGACTGGAGACAAATGAAGTTCATGATGCACTCCCAACTCGCCGCCAAGATCTCCTAAATGCAAGAAACCGCGGCGCCACACCCCGCCAACGACTCCAACCTATCCCTAACGCCCAGCAGCCACCGCGAGCCCTGCTGACGGCTTCCATTGATATCACCACGACTTCACGTCCCAATTGTAAATGCGACAACAATAAGAAAACATCAAGAAGACTTCATTTGTCTCCTCGATGCCTCCCGAGCCTCGTGAGACTCAAAAATATCCAAGAACCTCGTGAGACTCTCGAGACTGAGATCATGGGAGATCGTGATACACAAGTAGTAGTTTGCTGATGAAACCGCTAAATTTTCTACGCATAATCCAACACAATTACGCTGGGAGCAACCCTGTGTTTATCTCGTTCTTTTCACTACCCATGACACAATCAGCACGTTGTTGCCATACAAGAACCTCCTCTTTACAAAAATAAACCGTTACAACATCAGCAAGACTTCATTTGTCTCCTGATGTCTCCCGGCTCGTGAGACTCAAAATATCCAGTGGCCTCGCGAGACTCTCGCGAGACCCGAGATCATGGGAGATCGTGATACACAAAGTAGTAGCTTTGTCACGAACCTCTTATTCGTGAAATGGCCCCACTGCCGACACCAGATCGACTATAGCGCCTCGCCATTACCATCAAGGCGCCCCGACTGATCTCTCCCATACACTACCCCAACCAACCTGACAGACTGAACCACTGAGCCACATCAAGAAGCACTTCATTTGTCGCGCCTCAGCCTCGTGAGACTAAAAATATCCAGGAGCCTCGGAGACTCTCGAGACCCAGAGATCAGCTGGGGAGATCGCATACACAAGTAGTATTGACGCAGATCGCCTCCACCACATTGACACCCCCACATCCACAGCCAATATAGACACCTGGTTCGAGACATCTCTTGATGAACTCATGAATCTCGTCCAGAATTATACACCGTCCAAAACAATCTGCAAATGGTCAAAGCCACATCAGCAAACTACTACTTGTGTATGCAGTCTCCCAACTCTCTCCCGGGTCTCCTGAGAGTCTCCTGAGATTCCTGGATATTTTTTGAGTCTCCTGAGACTCAGGAGACCTCAGGAGACAAATGAAGTCTTGCTGATGCATGATAGAACGCTAACCTCACCCAACTCCGCACAATCTTCCACTCACCCAGAAAGATGCAGAAAGCAAAGACTTCTTTGGCGCAAAAGAAAGAAAACGCCTACTTCAACGCCATAAAACGCCACAAGAACACCACCTGAACCACTTTCACACAAACGCGATATTAAAGACGCGCGAAACTCAAAAAGACACACTGATCCGGCGATCGTGATACCGCTCCTCCCAATTCACCAACTTCTCTACGCTAAACGGTAACCTCACAAGCCTTTTTCCCACCGGCATGCTAACTTCCCCTCACCCCCATTCAATATAAAGACGTCCTATAATTACCCCCGAGAAATTCACAACGCTCAAAACAACTAAGAATGCTTTCCGCCCGCCTCGACTGCACTCCTATCCCGTCCTGAAGTGACACATGCGCCAACCTCTTAATCTTACTCGCCTTCTCAACTCTCTTATTCAATTCGCCACCATCCATCAAAGAAACTACTACTACAGATGCAGTTCCCAACAGCCTCCCGGTCTGAGCCTCGAGGCCAGAGAGCCAGAGATAAGTTCTCACACGCCCTCTCCCCGAAAAAGGCAAACGGCATCGCAAGACTTCATTTGTCTCCGACGCCTCCCGGCGCCGTGAGACTAAAAATATCCAGGAGCCTCGTGAGACTCTCCATCAAAGAAACTACTACTTGCTACAGCCTCCCAACAGTCTCCCGAGCCTCCGAAAGTCTCCCGAGGCCCTTGATATTTTTGAGCCTCCGAGGCTGAGACATCGGAGACAAATGAAGTTTCTTGACGCCGTGAGACGAGATCTGAGATCGAGACTGCATGATACAAGTAGTAGAGACTGATGGAGACATCGGCAAAGCCAAATAAACCCGACTATACATCCCCATCCGCCTACCGTATTATCGTGCTACTCCAAACGGTCTCAAAGATCCTGGAGAAAGTAATGACTCTTCGCCTTGCATCCATAGCCAGAAATACAGGCTTGATCCACCCCCACCAATGCGGATCCGTAGCAGGACTCTCGACAGCAGATGCAGCTACCACACTCCTCAATAAAATCAGAGCAATGCAATACGCAGGCCTCAAAGTTTCAACCCTCTTACTGAACATCAAAGGAGGCTTTGATCACGTTCTCAAACAATTTCTTGCCCCTATATTAGCAACAGGTCACACCCCCCCGTATATGATGAACTGGATCCTATCTTTTCTATCCGACCGCCATATGACGAACTGGATCCTATCTTTTCTATCCGACCGCCATATTACACTACTGTTCAAAGGCTCGCCCAAAATCCCGACCCCAGTCCAAGTCGGAGTCCTCCAAGGCTCGCCAATTTCACCACTTCTTTTCTTTATATATGTCAATGCTTTCCATCTACACGATCCCTCCCCAGGGATTACGTTGTCATATGTTGATGACTTCGCCATTACGGTCGGAGCAAAATCATACCAAGAAAACGTTAATACCCTCACCATCCACTTCCAAGCTCTCACCCAATTGGCAACCCCCAAGAATATCTTCTTCTCGGTGCCCAAAACTGAGTTTATTCATTGGAGAACACTACGCGACCACTCACCCAACTGCACAATACCGATCATACTAGAAGGACACACCTTCCACCCGTACCCAAAGTTAAATGGATCGGCTTCTGGCTCACCCAAACATTTGACCCCAATGTACACTTCACCCACAGGTTATCAGCCACCCAAGCCTCCTTCGGGCTTATTCAACACTTCTCATCCGCGGGCAAAGGGCTTTCCTCCGCCAATTGCCTTAGACTCGCCCACCAAGCAATCCGCCCCATGCTCACCTATGGAGCAACAGTTTTTATTCCAACCTCCGCCACAAAATCCCTCCCGATTTTGCTTCAGAAATGACCAATCTCAAAGCCCTCTATATCGAAGCGGCCTCTCCTCCCCTACCACTCTACATGGAATTTCTTATGACTAAATACGCCATTCGAATTCTACAAGCATCACCCTATAAAGAACTCAAATAGTGAGGTTCTCACTCGCCTTCCCCAATCGCTTCGAGATACCGCTACTCTCACTCTTACCTCGCAAGACCCTAATCCCCAAGAAAGTTTAACTCCAACGCTAAGGCCTCCTCCCTATCGAACGCCTCTGCTCTCAAGCCAGACTACTTATCGAGGAAGGTATTCCACACCATAAGATGGCCGCCAGAGCCAAAAAGATTCTTCTAACGCACTGGACCACCTCTTCCCCCCCACCGGACTATTATAATTTCTCCTCCTCTTTTACGCTCCCCAGTTTACAAAACTTCATAAATTCACCGCCTCCAGAATACACCAACTCAGAGTGGTCAAGAGCTACCTGAAAGCATCAGCAAACTACTACTTGTGTATGCAGTCTCCCAACAGTCTCTCGAGTCTCCTGAGAGTCTCCTGAGGCTCCTGGATATTTTTTGAGTCTCCTGAGGCTCAGGAGATATCAAGAGACAAATGAAGTCTTGCTGATGAGCACACAAATCCTGGATAAACATCAATGAGATAGATCTCTGTCCCAGATGCGCCCAGGAGCCCGAAACTACACAATACGCAATCTTCGACTGCCCCGAGAACATCAGCAAGACTTCATTTGTCTCCTGAGGTCTCCTGGCTCGTGAGACTAAAATATCAAGGAGCCTCTGAGGCCTCTCAGAGACCCGAGATCATGGGAGATCGTGATACACAAGAGTAGTTGTCTGACGAAAGATGAACTCGAAAAACTACTACCAAATACCCACTCACCGAACGGTCTCGATAACATCGCAAGCACTTCATTTGTCTCCCGACGCCTCCCACTCGCGAGACTAAAATACGGCGAGCCTGCGAGACTCAGACTTGGGAGATCATGGGAGATCAGATAATACACAAGTAGTAGTTTGCTGATGAATCTCCCCCTCACCCTCGCCCTCGCAGCCTTCATAACCAAAACAAAAACCAATTTTCCGGTTAAAACTTTTCCTTCTCCCCTAAACTCAGGGTCACTAGACTCTACCCTCAGTTCGATCTCCTCCACCAGTATATAAGCCACCGCGAATATCTTCACTTATACCAAAGCCCTAATATTAGGCAAGAAAAAGTCATGGAAATCGTTTATGATTGTTCAACGAAATGGTTTTCAGTAGTTTTGTTTTATTTTCGTCTATGCATAACCATTTGTAAGTTTTCCTATGTTATTTTGTGTTTTAAATTTTGTGTTTTCGGGGAGGGTTGTTTGTATTTGATAAGGGGATAGGTCTTTTATGCCATAGTCTATGACTGCACGCAACGTTTTGTACCTAGAAATAAAATGATATGATTTAAAAAAAAAAAAAAAAAAGGTAGCAAAGTAATAGAGAAAAGTAGTAAAAAGACATCTTTGGACACCGTTTACCTGAGGACTCCCCTTATGAACAAGGCCTATAATCGACATGTAGACTCCTTTTGGTGCCTAGATACTACATGCATGAGGAAAAATGGGTAAATTCTCGGGATTCTGTGCCCTTTGGTGTGTGCGCCAATACATAACGGATATGCGGGTACCAGCACAACGGAAAGTTCACGGTATATACACATTAAAAAATACAAAGCAATCCCTCCACAGAATTCATACAGTCACCCCACCTTCAAGAACACAATCCAAAAATCTACCTATAACCGTATATTTCATCACCGCCAACTGCTGTGCAGTGCTATCCTAACCTAACCTACCAATACAATATGACCAAGAGTAACCGTTCCCACCCCTTTAAACCCACGATAGCACGGTAGTAAAGAAAAAAAAGCCAAAAAAAATGAATAATGAGAACCCCTGTATTCAAGGAACAAGTAAAAAGCGCCCAAAACACACCCATGCCCATAAAAGTAAGAAAGGAAAAAGAACCGCTTGCAGTAAAACAGAAATGAAGGGAAGAGAGAACAGAAAGGAGTAGTAATAGTTAATCGTGGCGGAGAAAGGTATAGTGAGAAAAAGGGTGAAGGGTAAATAGTTAATAGTCTCATCAGAATAAAAAGAAAAACAATAAGAGCAAGAGCATCCCTCATAGAGTAGAGAAGGTAGAGAGGGGTGAAAGAATGGAACAAAGCAAGCACACAATCATGATCAATGCAATCAACCACCACGCCGCCCCCCTCCTCACCCTCTTCAAAGAAAGGAAGGTCTTAAAAGAATTATACAAAAAATATGTAAAAGAAGACCCTTTCCCTTAACCCGAGAAAAAGAACGCCGAATTTCCCGTTGGTAGTAGGTACAGTAAGCAACCTACCCACAAAATAAAAGGGTATGCAAAAAAGAAAAAAGAGAAAAAAAACCACCCCCCCGCCTGCTTTTTTTTTTTACCACAAGAACCTGTACACCACACACAAGCCCAAAGATCCAATTATTTTTCTATACCGGCTCAGTCCACCCCTCAATAATAATACTCTTTTTTTCTGGATGCCGATTCATCATTCGTTTCGTCTGATCATCAAAGCCATTAAAATCAAAAAAGCGCGCCCATAAAACACAGTTCTGCATTTTAGTGGTATCTATTAATGATCAAGGAACCGGTTGACTTCCGGATCCTCGGCTGAATATGATTCATCGTCATCATCGAGGTTTTCGATCGCTTCTTTGATAAGATGACCAGCCTATAATAACCACCTTGATTAGCATGTACTCACCGGGGAAAGAATTACTATAAGGTCCTACCTTAGGATCCAGATTCATCGCGTCCGTAAAGTGCTTAATTGCGTTCTTTTTATCCTTCAATAGCTTATACAGCTTTCCCAGTAAAAAGTGCACATTCGCCTCATCAGGCGCAATATCCTTCAGTACTTTCAGTTCATTCAGAGCTGAAGGGTACATCTTGAGGCTCATAAGCGTTCGCGCCTTTTTAAATCTACTGAGAGCACTCCCGGGTGCCATCTCGCATGCAATCTTATACTGCCCCAACGCTCCTGTATAATCTTTATTTTTCTCAAGAACCATTCCGACACAACATACAAGAACAGCATTGGTAGGATTTATCTTGGTCGCGGTGCGGAAGTGTTTCTCCGCAATATCGTACTTGCCCATCTTCTCGAATACCTTGCCAAGGCCGTACCAGGCGTTATAGTGGCGCGAGTCGGCGGCAATAGCGGAGCGGTAAGATGAGAGTGCCTTTTCATATTCTTCGTTGGAAACATGTTCGTGTCCTTGTAGGGTAAAGGCATAAGCAAGTTTGGGGTTGAGCTGTGTAGCACGTTTGAAACATTTTAAGGCTTGATCATGGTCCCGTTGTAGGGAAAAGCAGTTTCCAAGCGCACACCAAGACTCGGGGGAGAGCCGGTCCAGATCAACTAATTCGTGGGCAAGGTATGATAGCTCAACATCTTTCCGCTGGTGCCAAAGAATCGTGGAGAACACCTCCATATCTTTTGTCCGCACAGGGTCGAGTTGTCGTACTTTCAAGAAACTTCGTTCAGCCTATTTCTGTTGTTAGTCACTTAGACTTCTTCACTCGCATCAAGGCGCACAAACATCGGCGTAGTTGGCCATCTCATAGTGAGCCCTTCCGATTGCACTTTGAACCCATGGCGTCTCCTTCTGACTCGTTGGCAGCGTGCTAAACGCCTGAAGCGCTTCTCTACAATGAAACCTACTAAGGCTAAAGTAGCCGGTCCCCAACTTCTTAAACAAATCTAATACAAAGTACATCGCCTCCTCTTTCTTCAAGTCAGTCAGCGGTTTCAACGTCACCGTCGGGGCGGCGACAACTGGCTTCTGCGCGGCCGCGGCATCGGTCATCTGTTTTTTTCGTATTCTCGTTAGTGACGGATCCGCTGATGCCATTTGTTTCCTTTTTGAGGCAATTGTTGCGGTGGTAGCTCTTGTAGTCCGCTTGGACTCAGGAGACTCTGTGAATTCAATTGAGACAGTAGTAGTGGTGGAGGAGCCGTTACGAACATTAACATCTTCGCTGTTCCCTCCTTTGTCTCTCTCCTTCTCCCGCTCCTTTGCCGCGGCGGCGGTCCCGCTGCTGATGTGTAAGCTTCTGCTGCGGCTTCCTGTCGACTTCATCTTCTTGGCTTCTCTTTCCCGTTCTTTGGTTGCTAGTCTTGTTTCCCGCTCTGCGCCCACACCGAGCTTGCTTGTAAACTTGCTTGTCAGCCGTGTACTCCTACGCGCTGGTGCGGCGGTGACTGTAGATTCCTGTGATACTGCTGTAGTTGTCGTTGAGCGTTTCGAGTTATCGGAAATTTCACGAGTGTTTCTACTTGAAAGCTTCCTTGCCGTAATTTCAGTAGTCGTTGCACGGGTCTTACGAACAGGTGGGGGCTTTTCCGGAATGGCGTTCATATTGCCCCCACCAAGCATCTCATGCGACGATGGATTTGAGGACTGCGCTGTCGGAGTCTCAACCTCCCCAATGTTACCCAAGCCCTCGTTCAATCTATTAAAGAAGGATGGATGGTTATTGAAAGCAAGATCGCGGTCCCTCGCACCACCATTTGTGGAGGAGAAAGGGTCGTTCTGAAGGTTTTCTGAAGTGTTTCGCAGACCGTTTATGGATGCATTTTCTTCAGGTATTGTGCCTGAAACGCTTATTGAACTTGCCGAGGGAAGTTTGAGCGATTCAAGCATCTCCGCTGTAGGTTTGAAAATATTACCAACTCGAAGATTTACGCCTGGGTAGAGGACTCGAATTAGCACTCACAAGGGAGTCACCGGAGGGGTAACAATACCAGTTTCGCACAGCCCAATGAATGCCTCCCAGAGAAATGGATTAATCTTCACAGCTGCCACATATGCTTCCACTGCCTTTTTTACATCACCAAGTGCGTGCCACAGCTTCCCAATCAAAAAGCTTATTGAGGCAGCGTCTGGAATTGCCCTTCTCTCCGTGTCTGAATGTTGACCTATAAGAAAGACAGGGCGTCAATAACCGCCGCAATTACAATTCATCATGGACTAGAAGAACTCACTCCACGAACTAGTCCCGGTCCATTGTCGTCTACACCCCTCCAACACAGTAACGCCTTCGCTCTCTCTCCCCCCACCAAGCTTCAAACAACACTGCGCGTAAACGTAAGCACAACCCACATGCTTTGGCCAATTCTTCGCCACATTCAGCGCAGCCTGGTACTGGCCATCTCTATACAAACACACAGCGTGTATGTGGGCCGAATCAGCGCCCTTTGGATCGTAGGCGAACAGCCGTTCAGCCACAAACAAGGCCGTTGGCAGAGATTCCGTGTCCAGGGCCTGCCATATTAGTTGGCGGAATTGCGCGATGACATGGGGCTGCTGTATAGCGGGCGACATATTATCGAGCGGCACGAAGGCGGCAGACACAGACTCGGGTCTCTGCTCGCTGCTGCTCGGGGGTAGGATGGTGGCAACGGGACGGGGTTGTGGGGGGAGGAAAGCTCGTCGGAAGGAACCAAACCCGAAATGACCATGGAGCGATTTCGCGGATGATTGGGGGTGTTCTGGAACAGCGGTAGTAGTGGCTGTGGTAGGGCGTTTAAGAGGGGAAAGGAGGGATGAGAAGAGATCCAGGGTGAGGGCTTACTGGGATGGTTGGGGGATGAGTGGGGAGGAGAGAGAAGGAGAGAGAGGGACGGAGAGGGCGATGGAGAGGAAGGTCAGTAACAGACTTCAGGGGAGCGACGAGAGGACCACCGTTGACTCCGCTAATGTTGCTGGTGGTGACGATACCACCGAATGGGGGCTACTCTTTGTCTCTTGTTGTTTCGTTGTCGTTGTGTTGTTTTGGTTTTTTACTGATGATTAAGACTGCAGCGAGCGGATAACGTGATAGCGTGATGTACACGGTGGTGAAGCCAGGGTGAATACTGAAACGAAGCTGAGAATGGGGATGGGGGTGTGGGGATGAGTATTCCTTTAAAAAAACAAGACTGATTATAAGTGTAGTGAATGATTATTTTTTGTGTAGAAGCCGTGGTATAAAGAAGGTTGGTAGTGGTAATTGTAGTTAATGTAAGTGAAGTTATAGTTGTATGTGTGGGAGTGTGTTTTTGTGTATTAGTTATGATATGGTTTGGTTTGGTTTGGTTTGGGGGCAGGATTCATAAATGTGTGGATGACTGACGGGGATCAAGTAGAGAGGTAATAGGTGACGGGCCGGGTATAATGGCCATTCACGCACTCCCTCACTCACACTTTCTCATTCACTCAGTCACTCTCTGCTCACTCGTTCTGCAGAGTTGTTTATGGCTGAGTTTGTTGATGGAGCAGCAGGGGATGGTGGGATGGGCCTGCCAGAGAGAAAAGGGAAGAAGGTGGGTGTGTGTATGGCTGAGTGTATGCCCATCCCCTGCGCGATGCGTGTTATTCGACAAAGCCGTTGTGTGGCAACCCTGCACGCGCGTTGCGATGGCAACCGCCAGCAGACAGAATTCAACTTTATACTGTAGTATACACTTCCTGCGCGGTAACTTTGTTTAAACCAAGGACCATCCCTACCTAATACCTAATTAATTACGTATCTATAAAATCAATGTTTTCTTTCTTTCTCCTAGAGCCTCGAAGAGGTGCTTTTGCCTAAAAGTTTATCCCTTGAACCTTCTTGTCGAGGGCTAAAGTGTTGGCACGTTCTTTCACCGTCACTCAGACTCACTTTCACCGTCACTACAAATACTAAGCACCCGAGAGTAGTAGAGAGTGATTCTGTATGGCCCTAGTTTCTGTAAGAACCCTGTAGGCTACATAGTGGTAGGCAGACACACTACTATCTTAGATATATGTATTGAGTCTTTTGGCCGAAGACCTAAAATGGGTTACACCTCAGATCAAAAGGTACCCGCCAAGAGATGCAGAAACCATCATTGACCCCAAGATGCCCGCTCATCATCCAGAAATTAACAATTACCAACATACAACAAGGGTGATATTATGCAGGTGCTAAACCCTCGATCCCCCTTCCCCCTTCCTTCCTTCATTCACCCAAAGTGATAGGCAAAAGCAAGCACCAAATCCGTACGTCATGGGGCTGATGTTTACCCTAGCCACCGCCAAGACCCGTGACCACCACCGCCACTTGTTGAGTTCTCACGCGTCGCTCAATCAACCTCCGCGCGACTGCGTAAATAATACCGAGATACATATCTTTCCCACCTCCAGAGACACTTGAATATAAGAAACCCCACCACTCCCGCCATCCACTCGCAGCCCTACGATTTATTAAAATAAACTCACCACTCGCAATCCTGTCGCCGGAGCGCGCAAGGAAACCCCGCAATCATGCACATCAAACAGATTATCATTCAAGGGTTCAAATCGTCCGTTTCCCCCCTCCTCCTTCTCCACCTGCGTCATAGCTCCCCCCTCCAACCACCCCCGCACTAGCCAGATCATGGTACTAACAACCCCCACCCCCCGTCCCATAGATACAAAGAGCAAACTGTCATCGAGCCCTTCTCTCCAAAACACAATGTCATCGTCGGACGCAATGGTTCCGGTAAATCCAACTTCTTCGCGGCGATCCGTTTCGTCCTTAGTGACGCGTACACTCAGATGGGGCGTGAGGAGAGACAGGCGCTGCTGCACGAAGGTTCCGGCTCAGCTGTCATGAGCGCTTATGTTGAAATCATCTTCGACAACAGCGATGAGCGCTTCCCAACGGGACGGGACGAGGTGGTGCTCCGACGCACTATCGGACTCAAGAAGGACGAGTACAGTCTGGATAGAAAGAATGCCACCAAGGCGGATGTGATGAACCTCCTTGAGAGCGCTGGATTCTCGAGGAGTAACCCATACTATATTGTCCCACAAGGGAGAGTCACGACGCTCACGAATATGAAGGATTCGGAAAGGCTGAATCTACTGAAGGAGGTGGCTGGGACACAGGTCTATGAACAGCGACGAGCAGAGTCGCTGAAGATCATGGAGGAAACAGAGAGCAAGAGGTCAAAGATTGACGAGCTACTCAAGTATATTGAGGAGCGATTAGGGGAGCTAGAAGAGGAAAAGGAGGAGCTAAGGGGCTTCCAAGAGAAAGATAGAGAAAGACGATGCTTGGAGTACACAATCTACCACAGAGAGCAGGTGGAGATTAATAATGCAATTGATGGAATTGAAGAGACAAGACAACGAGGAATCGAGATCAATGAAGACAGTAGAGAAGCCTTCGTAGAGCGCGAAACAAAAATTCAAGTTCACTCCCCGCTCTCCCTTTTACCAACTATAGACGACTAACAGCCATAGGAACTCGATCAAAAAATTTCACAAAATAAGCAAAAGTCAGATCTCCTCCAGGTCGATAAGGTTCAACTCGAAGAAGAGCACCGAGATCATGTGCGCCACCGCGCCCAAATTGAACTCGACGTCAAAGCGCTTACTGCTGACGCCGCGCACCTCCTCGCTGCCAAAGAGCAATACGAGTCTGAGCTTGCAGACCTTACTTCCTCCATCGCTGCTCGCGAAGCTGAACTAGAGGCCCTTCTCCCGGAATACAACGCTAAGAAGGAACAAGAAGCTGCTCTCAAATCTCAGCTCGAGGATGCCGAAGCCGCGCGACAGCGCCTTTATGCCAAACAAGGCCGTAACACTCAATTCCGTAACAAGCGTGAGCGTGATGACTGGCTCAAGCGAGAGATCAAGGAGTGTCAAACTACGCTCGGGAAACGGCGGGCAATCCAGGGCTCCCTGGAGGCAGACACTAGTGAAATGGAAACCGAGGTGTCCCGGGTTGAGGTGGAGATCGAGAATATCAGGGAGCGACTCGATGGGCGCTCTAGCATTGTTGAAGAGGTTGCGGAAGAGGTTGCCGCCAAGAAGGAGGAGAGGAATAAGCTTATCGATGAGCGCAAGGAGCTCTGGCGCGAAGACGCCAAGCTCGACTCTGTGGTTGAGTCCGCGCGCCAGGAGCTCGATAAGGCCGAGCGCAATCTCTCCCACACCATGGACCAAAACACCTCTCGAGGTCTCGCCGCAGTCCGTAGAATTAAGGAGCGCATGAACCTCGAGGGGTGCTATGGCACCCTCGTAGAACTCATGGACGTTGAGGAGAATTTCCGCACCGCCGTTGAAGTGACCGCCGGTCAAAGTCTCTTCCACTATGTTGTTGATAATGATGATACTGCGACTATAGTCCTGCAGCAACTCCAGAAGGAGCGTGCAGGTAGAATTACCTTCATGCCGCTCAACCGGCTTAAACCGCGACTCGGCAACTTCCCCAACACAAAGGATGCGCTACCCATGCTTGACTATATCGAATTTGACGAAAAATACAGGAAGGCCTTTGAGCAGGTCTTTGGCAAAACAATCATCTGCCCCGACCTCAACGTCGCCTCCCAGTACGCCCGCTCTCACGGCCTTAGTGCCATCACGCTAGCTGGTGACCGTGCAGACAAGAAGGGTGCCCTGACCGGAGGTTATCACGACCCGCGCCGCAGCCGGCTTGAGGCTGTCAAGGCCGTCAAGAAGTGGCGTGGGATATACGACGAACAACGCGCCCTCGCGGCAGACATCAAGCGTAAGATTGAGCGCAAGGACCAGGTTATCACGACGGCAGTCGGAGAGCTTCAGAAAGCTGAAGCTCGACGCAGTCAGACGGAAAGTAGCTTTGGCCCTCTACGAGCGTCGCTGCAGGGTATGGTTGGCACCGTTGGGCAACTGAAGGATAACCTAGAACGGAAGATGCGGAGTAGAGAGAACGTAGAGGCGTCGATAAAGAGCCTGACAGAGCAGCTGGAGGCTTACCAGGGAGAAATCAATAGCGAGTTCAAGAAGTCGCTTACGGCGGATGAGGAGCGGAGGCTGGAGGAGCTGACGGCGAGTGTGCAAGATCTCAGGAAGCAGCTGGGTGAGGTCTCGATGGAGAGGACGGATCGGGAGGGCCGTAAAGCGATCCTTGAGGTCGAACTGCGAGAGAATCTCAGGATGAGATTAGACCAGTTGAAGGGTCAAAGCATGGACAATCTTGAGGGAACTGGCTCTGGTCCTGGTGGGCGACGCGGCGACCTTAGGGAAGTCCAGCGAGAGCTCAAGAGGGTCGGTAAATCGATTGCCCGAGTTGAGGAAAAGCTTGCAGAGGTAGAAACGGAGCTTGAAGAGACCAAGAAGCAGCTCGATATCTATGAATCCAAGAAGCTTGAGCTTCAGACCCGGCAGCAAGACGAGGCTAAGAATATTGAGCGTCAAAAGAAGAAGATTGAACGCAGCATGGCCAAGCGCGCGCTCTTAATGGAGAAAGCGCAAGAATGCAGCAGAAACATCCGTGACTTAGGAGTACTCCCCGAGGAAGCGTTTGAGAAATATGAGCGCGCCAACTCCAACCAGGTCGTGAAACGCCTACACAAAGTCAACGAGGCTCTCAAGAAGTATTCTCACGTAAACAAGAAGGCATTCGAGCAGTACAACAACTTTACCAAACAGCGGGATACCCTCATGAAGCGTCGGGAGGAGCTTGACTCCAGTCAGGTCTCTATCGAAGAGCTCATCCAGGTGCTCGATCAGCGTAAAGATGAGGCTATTGAGCGCACATTCAGGCAGGTATCGAAAGACTTTGCCGAGATTTTTGAGAAGCTTGTGCCGGCAGGACGTGGTAGACTGGTTATTCAGCGGAAGGTTGATAAGAACCAGGAGGCCGAAGATGAAGGCAGTGATGAGGAGGAGGCTGCGAAGAAGGGTGGCGGCGTAGAAAACTATACGGGTGTGGGAATTAGTGTTAGCTTTAACTCAAGGCACGATGAGCAGCAGAGGATTCAGCAGTTGAGTGGTGGGCAAAAGAGTTTGTGTGCTTTGGCCCTCATCTTTGCGATTCAGCAGTGTGATCCTGCACCGTTTTATCTGTTCGACGAGGTGGATGCAAACCTGGATGGTATTCTACTTTTGATTGCAGATTGATGGCACCTGCTAATAGGAGGATGTAGCACAATACCGAACTGCCGTCGCACAGATGGTCAAAAACCTATCATCCCGAGCTGACAACGGTCAATTTATTGTAAAGAACCCCAAATCTCCCAATGCTTACATACCATTTACTAATGGATAAACCAATTATCAGTGCACAACTTTCCGCCCCGAGCTAGTCCAAGTCGCGGACAAAATGTATGGTGTGCTCTACAAAAACAAAACTTCGAGCGTGGATTCCGTATCCAAAGAGGAAGCACTCCGTTTCATAGAAGGCCAAAAACCATAATTTATCATTACCTAACCTAGATCCCCCTTTTATCTTCATCTTATTATTTCCCCCCTGTTTTTCTTCCCTATTTCTTTTTGGGTGGTACGAAAATAGTTACGGTAATGTGAATTGATTGATGTGAATGCAGCAGGGCCGGTTATTGAATTACTATTTCTTTTGTCTTATGTGCGTGTGTATTTGTATGTATAGTGGGTCGTACTCTGTTTTCCTTTCCTTTCTTTTTTTTCTCCCTATTTCCCCCTACCTTCTGTGTTGGCCTAGTTTTTGTGGTATGTTTGGGAGAGATGGTTGAGGCTGATGTTGAAGGTTGATATCGTTGGTTGCGGAAGCTTCTGGAAGCTTGGTAATGAGTGATACCTGATGATTCGGTTGAAAATACTCTAAACTGGGAATCGAATAAACTGCAACCGAGTACCAGCGTCGAGTGCTTTCTTTTTCTTCTTTTTTTGAGTAGTTTATCGATCGATAGTACATATTTTTGCGCAGTCCAGTCTCGAAAACCTTTAGGCCTCTAGAAGTTTTATATAAATGCTTCCCCCCCCCCCAACTCACCCGCTTGAATACATGTACTGTGGCTTAAAGGTTAGTCTTGACCTTTAGCGCAGTGATATCATTGACCTCGGAAATTTACAGCTTGGCTGGTTTCACAAGACTAGAAAAGCGGACAAGCGGCTCCTCTGACATGCCAAGAAGGATAGCGGCATGTCAATCAATGGGGATTAGGGATGATGTGGGGGGGGGGGTTTCTTTTTCTTTTTATTTACTTCTTTTCTTTCCTGTATTTTGTATTTATTTATTTTATTTTGCGGTTTGTTAGTAGATAGCTGAAGACGATGAAATTTAAAGTCCAGCATACAGGATCACTCGCCTCTTCAGAATTGATTCGCTGGTTGACAAGTGATGTCCGATATTCACATGCTCAGACATGATCCATGCACCTGGGGTGTGATCTCGCTGTCTCAGGCCGAGGTGGTGCAGTGTATCTAGCCGGTGATAGATCACGTTGGTTCAGCTGGGGGTGAATCTGCTCCCAACCGAATAACAGCAGTGGTCATCACGGAAATTCGACCTGATGTGAAAGGTGAGGAGTTGTAATACTGTAATAATTATCAGTTTTCTGGAAGTGGTTAGTATTGATCTAGTTGACTGATTTGCGCGGGGGAGGGGAATTAAGCACTGTTGTTGTTGTTGTTGATGTGAGTTCTTCAGAATTGTTTACGATCAGTGGTCAAAATCAGCTACATGTACGATGATCTAGTTAGCTACTTAGGGCATAAAATGGATTTGTTGGGAGGCGATCCTGTGACGGAGTGGGATTTATTACCCACCACAATTCTGTTCCTTTGCAGAGTAGCACACACATATGCGCCAAGGCTTGCGCACGTCGACCTTGAATTGCGGCAGCAGTTCACTCCCTTTCCTTCTCTCTATTTTCTTCTTCTCTCCCTTTTGCCAGTGCTATTTTCTTCGCTCTTTTTTTGTGTACCACTTGTGACGCCTGCTGCTGCTGCCGCTGCTGCTACCACTACCACTACCACCACTACCACCACTACCACTACTTTTCTGCTACTGTGGAATCGATACGATATAGACGAGAAATACGACCATCAAAACTCATCTCCAATACGAACGAGCCTACTCTAAAATAGGGAGATCTCAAGATTGAGAGACCTAACCACAAGAACTAAGTGCAGTAGCTGGAAATACCACATGGCCTTGAGACGAAACTCCACATAATACCCCCATACATAACATAACCATACCAGGCCCCTACTTTGCACTACACGAGTTTACTACCACCACCACCACCACTACTACTACTACCTCATCTACCTGTTACTTTATAGACTGCCCCCCCCCCCCTCATTTTCTTCACGCTTTCTCCCCCAGTCTATACCACTAAATCACCTACGTCCTAAGGAAAATTTACCACAATTCAGTCTCCGGCAACCTTACCGTTCCGCCCCCAGCCCGGCTATCAGCCACCAGCTCTTCCACAACTAGTACTCCACCTTCTTTTCTCCCACCCTCCCCCTCTTCTCGTCCGTCTTGTTTCCCACATACCACACCTCCGTCTCCTTAAGGACCGCGGTCACGGTATTATGCTCCACCTCATCACAAACTTCCTTTTATTCTATGCGGGCGCAATCATGGTCCTGTCATTGTTAGGCCGGTTCTTCAAGCAGGGGAGGTTCTATGCTCGAATTCTGTCGTGCTACTTCCTGTTGCTGAGCTGTGCGGCGTACGGGGTGGTTGCAAGTGTCTCGTTGAGAATTGTGGGAAAGGTGTCGATTGCTCAGTGGACCACCGCAAGGGCCTTCAAGAACCTAGCCTGTCCGCTCATTGGAATTGAATTTGATGTGCAGAATGAGGGAGCAATGGATGTTAGGCCGGCGGTATTCATCTCGAACCATCAATCGTGAGTTTTCACCCTTCTTTTTTTTCTTCTTTTTTTTTCCCTTTCTTGTAGTGGCCGGGAGTGGGCGGGTGGTGGTTAGGGCCGTCAGGGGTTGGCTCTGGGGATCGTTTGGGTGCTAACTGCATATTCCGGTAGGGAACTTGACATTTTGTTTTTAGGACGAATCTTCCCCAAACACTGTAGCGTCACCGCAAAGCGCTCGCTCAAGTACATTCCTTTCCTCGGCTGGTTCAGTATGTACTCTTATTCAGCGATTCTCGGCTTACAGTACTAATCGCTTACGTAGTGGCCCTTTCCGGAACGGTCTTCATCGACCGTGCCAACTCCAAGTCCGCCAGAGCCGCTTTCGACGGCGCCGTTAAAGAGATCAGGGACAACAAGCAGAGCGTCTGGATTTTCCCTGAGGGTACCCGATCATACTTCTCGCAGGCCGATATGCTCCCATTTAAGAAGGGCGCTTTCCATCTTGCAATCCAGGCGGGCGTCCCGATCGTCCCCGTCGTTGTTCAGAACTACAGCCATGTGTTGCACTTGCAAGACCGAACTTTCGAGCCCGGCACAATCAAAGTCAAGGTTTGTTCCACTACTGAGAGAATGGTGGGCTTCGTTTACTAACGGAGGCTAGGTTCTGGAACCGATCAACACGGAGGGCCTTACCGGAGCGGATGTGGATGAGCTCGTCACCAAGACTAGGGAGGAGATGTTGGTCGAGCTGAAGGAGCTCGAGACGGCCAAGATCGAGACAAAGAAGACTTCATGAGGAAGTTTAGAATTTCGGCCCCCGCTCATGTGGTTGCTGAACCAATCTTCCTTTTACGTCCTTTTGCGAAACTTCGGAGTGATAGATTAGGGACCCCGGGTATGCGCTAAGAAATATTACAGGTTGGGATGTAGCTGGTTGTCTGAATAGTTGCCTTAGACAGGCGGGTATGGAGTCGTAGATAGATATCCGAGGGTGGACTCTTTTTTATATATATATCCCCCCCCCCGATTTTCTTAGATTATTTTCATTTTTTTTTTCATTTTTTTACTCTGGGTTTCTTTTAGCTGGTTGGTCTTTTTTCTTTCTTTATTTCTGCATGGCGCTACTGCTGGTATGTGGTGGTAGTATGGGTACTTAGGCACGTTTTTGTGACATTTTTTGTGGAGATGGCCGGCGCGGCGGGTGTAAGCATGCATGGAAGGTATCTTCTGCGATGTGGTGTATGAGATTAGGGCTCGGGGGATCCGGAATATGCCATAGTCTAAAATATGTATGCACCTACATAGTCTTCTACCCAGGGTGGTGGTAGGAGCAGAGACAATATGATTCAAATTCGATGGGAAATTCTGGTTGGAACTACATGTAAAGTATGTATAGGTTGGTTATTGGTTGGACATATCGAGTGATCAGTGGTGATTGGGAGAGTCCTATCTCCACAGGTGCACTACACTCAGTGAATGTACATGTACATATACTTACATGTACCATACCTACCCTACATAAGACGACCAATGTTGGCTTTCTCGAGAATTGTTACCACCGTAACCATCGTTGATCAAGCTGAACAGACCATGGGTCCATCTCAGTGCCCATTAGCTGCTCGTACTCCATTCTGGAGGGGCCGTACTTCAGGTAGTGGAAGGAAGAGGTACATAGAGTAATGTCAGGTAACCACGGCGTTGCGTACGAAGTCTGGTATCCAAGTGAAAGAAGAGGGGGGAAAAAAAGAATATTGCACCGGCAGGGAATCAAACCCTGGTCCTCCGAGCCACCTGGCAGTCCCCTCGCTATAACTCTGCCCCGCTCACCTGGTTACATCACCACTATGCTAACTAGCCCACCCCCTGCCTAAACAAAACCTTAAATTCTTACCCTAGCCATACTTCGTATGCACGTCAGCACTCTAACGACCCGCCACGCTGTACAGGACATACAAATCCTACAGATCTGATCAACAGTGTGCTTCCAACCATCACCAACCTATGTAGACACCACCATAACCAACTATACTTAAAGGTACCTCTTATAGGGGCAATCTCCTACAAAGACATGAGTCCGTGGGCCTGGGTGTTAGGCTCCAAGGGTACAAGGCCACCCTAACTAAAGGTAAATGTTCTAAAAGGGACGACTCCCCGCAACTTCTGTACTCTTATAGGGCCAGTTGACGAGCAAAGGCTTGCTTGCATTACTATTACTATACGCCATCTTATTTAGCCCCGGCCTTCCGTGAGCCTTCTCCAGCGCTTCCAGGCTGATGTGATAGCCTTATAAGAATCGCCAACCCAGCTCACAAAGCTATTCGATCCAGAAACTACATGTACATACATGTATGTAGGCCGCACTTGTGTGCGTAAAGGGCCCCACAGAGCTTCTTCCCCGTTGCTGGAGCTCGATGCAGAAAACCTTGGTGCTGCATCTAACAGGCACATGTAGGCTAGATCTCAGCTTCTGCTAGCAAAGGACTGACTGCGTACATGAACCTAGTTGACCTTCTTCCTCTCATGTACTTGGCGAATCAACAATCCCTTCTTCTTTACCTGCTCTTCACGAGTGATATCCTATGACCGAGACCTTGAATCCCGTAGCGAGTCATCGGGCAAGGGCAAGGACAAGGACAGGGCCAATGATTATAGCTAGCTGCCTCGTGAAAAGATGCCGAGTATACTTGATTGCACTGCAAGATTGAAGCTACAATGAACCATGAGCCAAACCTACTGCTGTGGTATTGTGCATGGTACACCCGTGTCTCAGAAGTTCTCGAAGCCCCCCCATAGCAACAGTATTCCCTCTCAACCAGAATACAACAAAAAAAGTTAAACTTTGACTGAGTATAAAAGCTAAACAATACTGAGGATTACAAATATCTAAAAGAATTTGTACAAAACCTCTATTTTGGAATGTATAATCTTGACTGTATGATGTAGGCCAACAATTAATTCTAATCAATAAATGGTCCGTCAAATCAACCTAGAAATACCAGAACAGTAAATACAAATCATCTATTCTACCTAATCTGATCTGGAGTCAGTTGAACAACTCTCTACTTTTAAATTATTTTCAAGGACTGAAACAGAGCTAATTTTATCTTTCTCATTAAAAGTCACTGGATATTGCTGAAAAACTACCCATGAATAGGGCAGAGTCTCTTTTACCTATATTGAAGGTTATTTGAATACAGGTCTGTTGGTTGTTGAGGGAAGCAAAGGTCATATTCGTTGCTATGGGGGCTTCGGGAACTTCTGAGACACGGGTGTACCTCCAGCAATCGACCAGTGCCCTATAAAGTAGCGCTATAGCCCCTTGCTTAGATATAGGGACTTCAATAGGTACGCCACTGGGCTTAAGTGGCCGTGATTATTGAGAACCTTAGGGGGACTTCAATAGGTACGCCACTGGGCTTAAGTGGCCGTGATTATTGAGAACCTTAGGGGGACTGCTTTGGCGGGGCGGGAAATAGAGCGGGTTTGCTTTAGGGAAGGGCAAATAGACAAGGGGTCTCTGGGGCTTCGTTTAGGTAGGGTGGAGGGGGTATTTATGGGCTTTTGATAGGTACGGGCAGAAGATGGTAGGGTTTGGGAGCTCATTGCTGCCGTCTCCGCGAAATAGGGAGCCCATAAATACTCACAAAATACCTGTGCTTAGTATATACCCCTAGAGGAAGACGGCAAAAGATGCCACTCATCCCACAGACTCAGATAGAGCCTTGCCTGGGTGAGAATATAAGGGGAATTCCCGGCTACAATATAAGATGTTACGGAAGTTTCATTAACCCCTCGTGTACCGCACAGCACCACACATCTCAGAGTTAACTGGGGATAGAATGAGAGAGGAGGAAAGGAGGAAAGGAGAGAAGGAATAAGGGAAAAAGACCAAAAATGCAAAACAAACCTCATAACTCATAACCCATAGGAAATCAAGTAGAATAGGACAGGAAAATAAACAAGGGAATAAAATAACACCGCCAAAGGGGGAAAACAAATACCAATTTATTAAAAGCACCAACCAGCCTACCCAGTGGCGTGAAACGAAATAAAACACTCCCGACAGAGCGGTATGTTGCACTCCTTGCACCCGACGGTCGATTTCTTGACCTTGACTGCGTCCGGTTTGAGCTTGTGCCTCCACCGGCACCACAAGCAGCCGTTTTGTGTGGGTCGGCTTTCCAGCGCATGGGTAGAGGGGTGGGGGAACGAAACTGGAGTGGGCTGCTTAGCGTGTTTCGAGATTGTGGTCCGGGGGATGTATGGATCTGGGTCGACCCATTTCTCTCGCGGAGGGCGGGGCGGACGTTTTCGGGGAGGGCGGGCTTTGGCGGGTTTTATTGCCGCGACGTCATCTTTGGGCCCGGCTTGGTCTTGGAAATCTTGAGGTTTTTGTTTAGGAGGAGCTTTTTTTCTGATTCGGGCTACGGGCATTTCCGCTAAGGTTTCGGTGTTATCCTCAATTCTTACATCACCCATCCAACCAATGTTCTCGCTAGGGCTTCCCTTATGGTTCCGCCCGGTATTCCCTTCAGTCTTCTCCCCAATGCTCCCCTCAGTGTTTAGAGGGTCGATGTTCCGTTCAGTATCCCTCTCGGTGTTCGCCTCAAAGCTTTTCTCGGTGGTCTCTTCAGCATTTCCCTCCCTGCTCTCTTCCACATCCTCTTCAGTAGTCGTCTCAGGCCCTTCCTCAATAGTTTTTATGTCTTGTTTGGGGGGATCCTTCTTTCTAGGCTGCGCAGGTGTTCTATGTACATTCCCCGCATCCTTTTTTGCATCCTGTCTTTGTGCTTGGGTCCTTCTAGTACTAGTCGCATTCTTCTTCGCCAAAAGCTCAGCACTTTCCTCGACGTTTCTCGAATCTTCCCGTGGAGCTTCCCTATTCCAAGTCACCCGCAATTTCGAGTTACCCTGCTCTAGCGGCGGCGGCGGCGGCAGCGCCATCCTCCTGCCAGGGTGGCGGGCTACTTTATTAACTACTCACACACACACACAAGTCAATTAGCAACACTTCCCCCCTGCACTAAAAACCAGGGTATTTTTGTCTGTTTATCCTACTGGCGGTGAAATTGATTGAGATATCCAGCAGGGCATCATTCGCGCAGCTATCAGCTGCTAACGCGCTAGCCCGCCCATATTGTTGTAGGTTGTCAGTAATGGTTGGCTCAGCCTTGGCGGTTTTTCGCTGCTTCTTGAGACGAGGGGGCTTGGCGGTGGACTTGCGTTTGGAGGGCATCGTGGGTTACTGGGGAGGTGGGTAAGGCCTTAGTTGGTGGTGGGGGAGTGTAGTAGGTAGGAAAGTATTGCAGGTACTGGAGGAGCTTGATGTAGCTATGGTGGTGACGTTGTGGGTGTGGTGGGATATATGAGACTTTACTTAATCAGGCTAAAGTGCAGTATTCTGAAGTGTCCTAATAAGACATAAATGTTACATAAGATGCAAAGTACGTCTGCATATGGGTATTTAGGGGAGATTGAGAACTGGCTGAGGGTTTCTTTTGTGGTGATGGTAATCCTACATGTAGTTCATGGATAATCACTCGACGGGTTCCTACTATACATGTAGTCTATAACACCCATAAGAGCCTCAACATTCCATTTAGCTTACTTCATTAGTGAGCCAATCAACTACATGTAGTGAAAAAGAAAGAAGGACAAATTCTGAGTATAGGCGCCATTGGCTCACTGCATACATCTCCCCGTTAATAGTGTTGGATAGCCTCGAACGTCCTAAAGGGAACAGCACCAATGAACAAAAGCGAAAGATGCCAATACTAACTCCAGCTTCCGACAATCCCGGCGGGGGGGCAAGACTCCCACGAGTGATATACCGTGAAGAAGAGCCATCACGCGCCCAAACAGATAATGCAAGAGAAATTGGTTGTTCATTTGTTTGCGAGTAGCCAGGAACTTCGATTATTAGATTCATAAAACAATGGTATAACGCTAGGTAAGATAAGAATCCCTCGCCTCCAAAATCATGTAACTATGATATAATCCTCGCTCACCCGGCTGCATTAAAATACGAACGAAAAAGAACTTAGAGCCCAGCAGCTCACTGCTACTGCCCAGTTTACCCTACCTGAAGTGAAAAAAAGTAAAAAAGAAAGTAAAAAAGAACGTCGTTATCCGTCGTAAACATAAATTCCCCATTCCCCATTCCCCATTCCCCAAATCCCCCACCACCCATCCATCGCTATCCCAAAAAAAAGAAAACCTCCCATATCAAATATTTTATTTTTATTTTTTATTTAGTTGTAACCCTTGCCGCCTCTCCTCTCCTCACCCCAAGTCTTGGTCTCAATCCTCACACCGCCTGGCTCCCGCTCCTCCTGGAAGTTGTATACTGAGCTCCTCGCGTCTTCATCGACAGACCAGTGCTCCTCGGTGCGTTGGACAGTATGGACGCCGTTCGAGCCCGCAGTTGCAGCAGTGGAGTTAGCGTGCGCCTTCTTTCCTAGCCAACCGGCCTGGTTAGAGCTGGAGCCGGTTTCCCTATAGGTGGTGGTGTTGCGGTTGTCGAGACCTAAAGCAGCTTTACCGGCGGCAATTCCGTTTGCGACAACCCCGTTCTGATGAACATGGGTGGAGCTAGAGCTGATATTGCTGACTACTGCGTCAAGAGGGCTTCGTGTGGGAATCATGTTGTTGTGGTGTCCGTTTTGACGGATAGCTCCGGTTTTCTCGACTGTGCAGCCATCGTTGTGAAGGCTGAAGTTGCTATGAGAGTCATTGTGTGTACGGCCGAGGGCCGAGTGGGAGTGTCCGTCGTGGATGTTCTCGCTGACGCGGGTGATCTTGGTCGTCTCAACAACGCGGCCATCGGAGTGAAGAGCAGCATCACCGAAGTTGGTGCGAGACTCGCTGTGGCGGTGGGAGTTTTGTCCGTGTCCGTTACCAACGAGCTTCTCAGCGGCGCTGACGATAACACCGGCAACACCTCCTTTCTTGTGGGAACTGTGTCCATGGCTGTTTTGGCTGTGGGTGTGGTGCCCGCCGTCGTGAATTGTCTCGCTGATGCGGGTGACCTCAGTCTTCTCGACGGTATTTCTGCCATCTGTATGGAGCGCGGATCCGCCAAAGTTTCCCCGTGAGTCCTTATGGCTGTGGGAGCTGTGGCCATGGCTTTGGTGCCCTCCGTCGCGAATATTCTCATTGATGCGAGTGATTTCAGTTTTCTCAACAACGATATGGTCGTCATGGTGGCCGGACCTACCGAGATTGGCGCGAGAGTCACTGTGGTGGTGGTTGTGGCCAACGATTTTCTCGGCGGCACCAACGACAGCGCCGACGACGCCTCCCTGTCTGTGAGAACTGTGGCTGTGGCGCCCTCCTTCGTGAATATTCTCATTGATGCGGGTGATCTCAGTTTTCTCGACGACGGTATGGTCATCGTGGTGGCCGGACCGACCGAAGTTGGCGCGAGAGTCACTCTGGTGGTGGTTGTGGCCAACGATTTTCTCAGCGGAACCGACGACAGCGCCAACGACGCCTCCCTGCCTGTGAGAACTGTGACCATGGGAGATGTGGCCATGGGAGTTGTGTCCATGGCTGTGGTGCCCTCCGTCGCGGATGTCCTCACTAATGCGGGTGATCCCCGTCTTCTCGATGTGGACTGAATCGTCACCGAACCTCTGGGTGTGGCCGTGTCCAATGAGTGAGTGCCCTTTATGAAGGGTCTCTCCAAAGTCACTGCGGGTGTCTTCGTTGATAGTACTCGCAACGCCAAACTGGCGAAGGTCCTCTACAGCATTTGCGTCACTCTTCCACTCTTCAACAGTCTTGGTGGTGTGGATGATTGTCTGTCCATCTCTATGACCTTCTTTATGGCCGTGCCCATGACCATGGCTATGACTGTGAGAACCGTGGCGGCTTCCGGAGTGCGAGCGACCATGGCTGTGGCTACTATGACCGTGACCAACGACCTTCTCAGTGACCGTGCCGACAAGGCCATGGCGGCCTCGATCCTCGTGGGCGGAGCTATGGTGGGTGGTCTCACCGAAGCGGCTTCGAGAATCGGTGACGGCTTGGTGACCATCGTGGATACTCTTGACATGAGAGCTACGAGGGTCCTTTACGATGCCGAACTCCTCAACCTTGGTAGTCTTGGTGATGACCTCTCCGTCGTGGGCATGCCCGCTGTGGCTGTGGCTGTGGCCGTGCTCGTTGTGGGAGTGGCTAGAGAGCTTGTGAGCAATGGCACCAGCAGTGGCACCGACGACACCTGCAGATCCGTGGCGGTTGTGGGAGCCGCTGTGGCCATGTTCGATTCTCTCCTCAATGTAGGTCTCCTCAGTAATCCCATTCCTTCCAAACTGATCGTTCCTGTGGCCCGAGTGGCTGTGAGACTGGTGAAGGTTCTGGTGGGTCTCGCCGGTGTGAATACGATCATCAATATGTGCGACGTTTCCAATACGATGCCTGTGTGTGCCCTCACCCACACCCTCTCTCCATTCCTCAACCCTCTCACGAGTTGAATGGACCATGGCGTTTTCATGTTCGTTGTGCCTTTCTCTACTCCTGTTACGTCCGTGATGAACGGCCCCAGCCGCGAGACCAGCAACAGCAGTGGCAGCAGCAGCCTTCATCTTCAAGCTACCATGCCGGTTCGACTCCTCTGAGTGATGACCTCCAGTAATCTTTTCTTTTCCGGCTTCAATTAGATGTGTGACTTTATGGCCACCTTCAACAGCTTTGTCCAGTATCTTCTTTTGGCGGGGACCAGCTTTCTCATATGCATCTTTTGCCATAAGCTTGGTTGTCGCCTGGAAGCTGTGATCTTCAGAGCGATTGTAGGCGCGCATCACGAAGTAGTACAGCGAAAGAATTGTGCGATGAACAGATTCCTTGATTACCATTGTAATTCCTGAGTCATAATTAGCTGCAGTTCTCACAAAAATCGCGTGGGTGAACAACTGGACTTACCGCTGGATACAAACCCTCGAAGGAGCTCCCCGATTACACCCTCATAAAGCCCCATGATACCCTCACTTTTGAAAATTTCTGCTAGTACTACAATGAGATTCCCAGCACTCCTCTTGCGCTTAGAGATCCTATCCTTGATCGCTTGGCCGGCCGTCCCAACACTAGTGATACTGCTGAATTGGAAATCGTCTTCCTCATTCGCGACCTGCGACCTACTCTTTGCGACTGAAAGTGGGTATGTTATACCAGTTGCTATAGCCTTTGCAACCGCAGCAATCAGAAACGTTTCAGCACCTTTCATCTGTCTCCTGTTACCGCCTGCAAAGTTCTTGAGCGACTCGTAAATCAAGAAGGTCATTGTCGGGTTCAGCGACAAAAACATGTTTGCGGAGTAACCCGACCAGAATCCGGTGATACCCTTTTCCCGCATGATATCATGGTAGATCTGTACAATTCCAGGGGCTTTGGCGTTGGGGTGAAGCATTGCATGGGTTTGCTTCCTAGTTGAAATATTGTTGAAGGGTGTGAGGAAGAGGCGCGATGCGGAACCAGCAACAAGGCCGATTAATAGTTCTTCCAATACTGGGAGCTTTGGGGAGTGACGCTTGTGAAGGCGCTTGTTGCGAATATAGGAGTCTACTGACTGTTAGTGTTGAGATTCTTGGAGCGGCAGCGGGTTATCCTTACATGTAGCATAATACCAGAATGCAGATCCCAAAGTACCAATAGTCTCCTCTACAACACCGGTGTAAAAACCTCCAAGGCCTTCCGCTTCCCAGATCTTCTTAGCACAATCGATAACTCCGTCATACTGCAGGTCATAGTGATATTCCTCGATTGTCTCTTCCCACTCTTCTTCGATCACACGCCCACCATGCTCAGAACGGCTGCTACCACTTTTGCGAGTCTTAGACTGCTGCCTCTTTGATGCGAGGATCTGGTTTTGTATATGGCGCTGGACCTGGAGACGTTTTATCACGATATCGAGGGGGTGAGTTGCGATACCAGCGATTGAAGAGCCAACGGCACCGGAAAAGGCCTGGACAAGTGCCGGGACCGCGTTTTCTCCGAGACGGTGATGGTGCTCCGTATGGTCGTGGCTGTAGGTGCGGTGATGTCCAAGGTCATGTTTAAGGCCATGTCTTGGGGAGTGAAGGCGGTTGTCATGGGAGTCGCCATGCTTGACAATCTCTGTTGTTCTGGGAATTGTTAGTACCGCGCTGAGGGTGTAGAGAGGGGAAGACATATTTACTTGACATGTTGGTATGTATCATAACCATCCTGTGCAAGGTGTTAGGATTTGCATATAAAGTGAGAAGGTGTGATACTAACATGACCAGTGTCAATGGCACTCGAGTTCCCGTTACCGTAGTTCCGAGTTGAACGAGCCATGTTTACTAAGTGGTGATCTCCACGTGACAACGAGATGTAAACAAAATCAATTCGTGTCGCGAAGAAGGAAGAATACTGCTGCTGCCAGACAGACAATCGACCGAAGCCGAAGTCAAAGACAAAGTAAGGTTCGCTAGCTAGTAAGTACCACGGTAATAAAAAAAAAACTCAGATGGGCCAGTGGGCAAGGCCGGGGCAATCCCCCTCCTTTATGGGCTCCCACGCCGAATCAAAGAGGAAGGAGGGTGGTGCATAGAGGCCAGGGAGTGGACCACCCACGTCACGGAGAGATGGATGGGTGCAGCTGGTGTGTGATACAGATTCATTTCTTGTCACTGGCTGAAATTATTTAGTCCCTGGGTTTCTTGGATGGCTGGTCCGGGCAGAGTTGAATCCACTACGAGTCGCCGCATGTGAGACCTATTCTACAGTAACAATGGGCGGCGGTGTCAACAATAGCCGCGATTGCAAATCAATTATAACTATTTGTACTCCCAGCCTCCTGATATATATTTATATCTACTATATAGACTCCACTACTCTATTTGGACCCGCGATTTCGCTGTTTGTGGGTTGGCCGGTAGGCGCTAGAGGTTACCTGTAGATTGATTCTGGGATTGTTATTTACTACCTGTAGCTCTTGTTTTGTAGTCCGGCTGCTCAAGGAGACAAAAGAGACACCAGCTGCATGGAAGATTTTCTATAACTTCATGCAGATATAAACCCCACCGCGGCGTTCTTCCCCACGAACTCCACTAGAGCCTTAGGCTACTGAACGCATCCAAGGGGAAGCCTGTCGCTCACTCGCACCCCACTTTGTTAAAAGCGAGGCCGATATCACAAAGCCTTCCCACCAATAGTTTTCGGCTTTGAAAGTTGGGATCGGCCCCTCTGTCTCCGTGTTCCCCTGTCATAACAAACAAACAAATGATTTTTAGTATCTCGCGTGTAACATGGAAGGGCTCGGTGTAAGCAGGCAGCACCCTTTCCCAAACGTGCAATTCTTATCCGATCCAGAGCTCGCTCGGTAGCTTAATATGTTTCCTTTTCCTTTTCCTCAACTGGCTTCTCCCCGCATCACCTGCACGCGAGAGGTCGGCCGCAGAAGTGAAGAGAATACCTACATAGCACATAGATTGGTCCTAGTACTGTTGAGCGTAACTATCATCTCGATCCTTCAGCCAGGAATTTATGAATCAAATCCTTAATGCAAGTTCTCAGCTGAAATTGATCTCTTCATGTGCAAGTTCGTTCAGACCCCTATTGATATTATGCTGATGCATTTACCCCAGCTTCAGCTGACGGGGGTAATCGGAATTCGCCGAGAGGGTTATTAACTTCTCTTGGTCTCTAACTGCGATATCATAGGTTGTATATCGGTCGGTATACAGGCCTCATCACACACGGCAGAGAATTTTTCTCGGGTGCTATCTAGGTTGGACTGTGTTGTCCATGTCTTACATTAATCATTAGCATGCGTGCGATAACGTGACGAGACACGGGGACGTGCTTTACAACATTACATCATATGCCGCAAAATACAGTCTCTAAAGCCGAGAGCTTATGTTTGAATTGAGACCTGAAAAGTTGTGAGATACCTCCAGTGGATGTAAGATCAGAAATGAACCGTGGTTTCGGGTTAAATTTCTCTTGCAATCACGCCAAAAAAAAAAAAAAAAAAGAGCCATCTGACGCCTGCGAGAGACCTTTAAACCTAGAGTAGATCCTCAGGCTGGCTTGAGTGACCAAGAGGTTTGAGGGTTTCCTTAAGATAAAGTGACATTCATGCAGCCAAGACATGATACACTATTTAATTCACCTTTGGACCTAGGACAGCTCGTGAATTGGCGCTTCCTTGCGGCGATCTCCCCAAAGCAAGGCATTCAAAAGGTCAGTGTGATGGTTGGTGTTGCGCTGGTGGTTGATGAGAGCGATTAAAGCACATATTTAGGGTTGGTACAGTCACTCACCTGCTGGTTTTGTTTGCAGTAATTTGCTCTTGACGTCCATAGCCTGACTCTGTTATTGGCATTGCATTCCACAAGGAAGAAGAGGCTGAGAATTAAGCTTCGATAAGCTTCACATACTTACTTAAATCTAACCCTTGTTCTAAAAATAGGACCAGGAGCCAGAAAAGAAAGAGCTATGGCTCGTTTATCTGTAGTCTTGATAAGCGGAGTGCTGAGAAGTGTGGCTTGGCCCTAGCCACAGCACCTCACAAAAGGCAAGTCGAATGCAGGGACAAGACGGGGGGTCCTAACCAGCCACGGTAGATTAGCTCTGTAGACAATACCTGTTCTCTTTTACACCTTCACTCATTCTTACACCACATTTTTCAGAACTTCCCCGGATAAAATCTCGAAAGAATGACGGTACAAGAAATTAATTCTGCCGAAGCTTCCCACGATAGCTACCAGCTCACCGAGAAGGATGCTAAGCAGCTCGAAACCCCCGACGAGAGCTTCAAACTAATGACCTGGGGGGACCTAAAACTAATTATTGGTTAGTATAGCTTCCGCGATTGACCGAGACGGGTTCTAGGCTAATTAGAAATTACAGAGCAGAATAAGCTGGAGGACCTGAAAAGAGTTCCGTCGGATTTGAGGCGGTATATTTCCTGGTCCCAGAAAACAAGGGAGGAGTATGGTACCATCCAGGCATTCATTTTGAAAGAGCGCCTAGGTTGGAAGGATTTGAAACCAAGAAACCAAACACCATACGCGTGCGAAGGTTGGATTCTTTTCTTTTTTTCTCTTTTTTTTTTTTTTTTTGTTAAAGGTAGTGTGGAGGCGAAGCTAAAGGATTTCAATAGAAGATACGAAGGTGCTGATTAATGACTGGCCGTACGGGAATGCACCGGGAATTTGTAGGTTCAGCCCTTTCCTAGACCAGACTTATAGATAATGCTAAAATCATATCGTTACGCTTTAGTGCATCTTGTCTGCTGGACAAAGGCTCCAATCGCGACACAAGCGGATTCGGTTCCTGCAGGTGACCTCACGCCTGAATCGAGAAAAATAATAGATGACTACGTGAACCGAACGTTTAAGCAACGCCTAGGGAAGGATAATGTGCTATGGTTCAAGAACTGGGCCAGTATTCAGAGTGTACGGAGCGTGGAGCACATCCATGTGCTCGTTAGAAGTGCCAGTGAGGAGTTCTTAAGGTCAGTGGTCGGAGTAGAGGGCGACGGGGAAATCAAAGGGATTGGTCAACTAGAGAAGGAGAAGGAGATAGGGCTGTGCATCGAGTGATGGACTGTGTTTCAAGATTCAGGAATGAGTCCAGAGCGAGCAAGCAGGAACCAGTAACATACAGACCGCCGGATATTGCAAGGATGCACTGTAGGGATTGGTATAAGCACACTGAATGTGTATTGCCGGACACAAAGGCCCCTAAGAAGCCAGGTCTTTTTTTCTCGCTCAAGAATCATAATTTATTTTATAGATAGTAGAGGTGGTAGAAAGTGGGGGAATATCATAGGATACCTTAGAATAGAACTTATATAAATATTAAGACGTTTGGGGTTACTATGGGGTGATCGAGGGACACGACTAAGATCACCACCTTTCTTGGTTAATGTATCGCATATACATAGGTGCTTTGACCGAGCAAAGCTGGTTTGAGCAGCCTTTTCTGTGAATTGAGGATCCAGAAATTTAGTCACATGTACATATCTATTGCAAAAGACATAGTGGTGTGATATGGTCGGCCAGTATGTGGCGTATCTGTCTTGAACCTTAGGTCGGGGAGACTCTTTTATTGCGAGAGATTTGATACCCCGCAGACAAACTCGCCCTATAGAATCGAAGCCAAAAATAATACCAGATAACTCTTGCATAGTATGCGATTGTCCATGATGCACCAGTGCTATCCTATGGTCGGGTAGGAAACTCTCGCAAGTTCATGTTAAGCAGTTGACTAATAGAACTCTTTTCACCCCCAAGAAGCCTCGTGGATTGAATTGAGCGTAGGATCAAACACGGCTATCGAATTCATTCTAAAGAAGAATTTTGTAAGATAATGTTCGGTGCTCTACTTTTGATGTTGCATGCTATTGTCGTGTGGAGGTTGTTGCGCTCCAGAATTAAGGTGTGGTTTTCTGACTCAGCCGGGCCAAGGCAAAGCCAAACAGACGGATTTTGGGCCAAAAAACCCATACAAATATTCTTGGGAAAAGTGAGCAAGATTCAAGGGGGGTTTGTAGGGTGGTTTTTTTCGGCGAGGGCAGGCCCGTTGTCATGCGGTTTCTCCCTTCCTGCCTCTCCCATTCTTTTTCGCCTGCGCTGTCCTCGTACCCCGTTGATCTGGCCATGCCCTAAAAGACAAGTATAAATACCCTAATACCTTCCCTCTTAACTGTTCCCCTTCTTCTTCCCTTTTCTTCTTACTACGCCCAACGACACACGATAACTCATCACCAACCCCACGATCATCAACGCGTCTTTTTTCGACAACAAAAACTGCTCTCAACGTAGTACAAGCTTCAAACTAATTTACATTCATCATGACTGGACGTAAGTTATCCCTACGATTATCTCTTTCTTTCCCCTCTTCCCTCCACATCCTTGGTGCTGCTCGTTGTCGCTGCGGTCACAAGGTGACGTGAGTGAGCTCGTCGTCACGACGCGTCTCTCCCTCGCAACCCCAGAGCTCTCCATCCATCATCGCAAATAATTCCAACTCGCTAACATGTCTACTATCTAGGTGGAAAGGGAGGAAAGGGTCTCGGAAAGGGTGGTGCTAAGCGCCACAGGAAGATTCTTCGTGACAACATCCAGGGTTAGTTCTCCACTCATCTGTTTTTTCGCTTTTGTATCTTATTCTAACTTTTCTTCGCCATAGGTATTACCAAGCCCGCTATCCGTCGTCTCGCTCGTCGTGGAGGTGTCAAGCGTATCTCTGCTAGTTCGTACCACACATCCCTATAGCTATCGGTTGTGTTGCCGAATACTAACCTCTTCACTAGTGATCTACGAGGAGACCCGTGGTGTTCTCAAGACCTTCCTCGAAGGTGTCATCCGTGACGCCGTCACCTACACCGAGCACGCCAAGCGCAAGACCGTCACCTCCCTCGATGTCGTCTACGCCCTCAAGCGCCAGGGCCGTACCCTCTACGGTTTCGGTGGTTAGACAACCAAAGGAAATTAGGACCGGTTTCTACCTTTTTTTCTTCATGTACCACCAGTTGTAGTTGTCCTCATTATCTCATAAATCAATTGCGAATAATGGCCTCTTGTATTTGTCTAATAGTTCCTTCTTTTCTTGCACTCTTAAAATGAGAGTTATTGAAAAGACAATGATAAAGCCGGAGCCTTTGTTTTCTTGACAATGTTTGTCCTGTCCTTTCTTGTTACTGGCTACTTGGGGGGTGCGGGGTGGTGTTCTTTTGCTATTCTGTATTTCGTGTAATTGGCTAGTTTGAATGGATGCCTGGATATGAAACCCTCCTGCCTGTGCACTGTTCGCTGTCACTATCCAAGAGTTTGTGCGCCTCCGAGCCATTTCATTCCTCAAACAAAAAAGGTGGGGTTCCGGTAGACCCTGAAAAGCCGGTGGGAGAGACCGCTTGTGGTCTATGGCCCACTACATGTTGTGTGTATATGTGGTGTTACACATTCTACACTGCACATTACGTTACAATTGCGCAACTCAGGGCATGAAAATTACTATTGACTCTAAACCTTTCCGTATTACCCATCTCATGTATCCAGATTATTCTAGAATGGTATATTATTAACTACACCCCCACACGCCAGATAACAATAGTATAATTATTTTTTTAAAAAAAAGAAAAATAGGCAAAAAACAGAAGAAAAAAAAGCCCACACTGGGCAAGTCAATTACTGGTACCTGATTTTCTTTCCACCACGCTTCTCGCTCTTCTTCTGGCGATTGCTCATTCCAGCCGTACTTGGGGGCCCCTCCGGCGCCGCTGGCGGCATCCCGGGCATCATACCCTTCATGCCGCTGTACGTCGAGAACGCCAGGTACACCGCATACACCGGGACAATGGCCTAATCCTCCGTTCCGTTAGCCCACGTCCCGTCCCCGCCTCGAACGAAAGAAGAGAAGAAACATACCCAAAGCCACCACGCCCACTCGCCCGCCACGCCCACGAGTACCAGGACAACCCACGTCACGTAGACGACATCCCAGAGGTACTCGGTGACGCCCTTTGCGTCGAGGTCCTCGCCGGGGGAGCGCAGGTCGCCCGTGTCGGTGTAGGTGGGACGGCCGAGGCGCTCGAGGTAGTACTCGACCAGCAGGCTGGGCAGCGACAGAAGGATGTACTTTGACCAGGAGCCGTGGCGGTACAGCAGGCGGTACAGAATGAAGAGGACGTGCAGGGAGGCGGTGATTGTGTGTGTGCGCGTGAGGGCGCTGGCGTTGGCGCGGGCGAGGGATTTGGAGGCTTTCTAAAGTAGGGAGATTGGATTAGTTAGGGGCGAGAGAGATAGGGGAGGAGGGGGGGGGGGGGGCATACGTTTGCCATTTTGTGTGGTTTTTGTACTTTGGTAAGCTGGTGAGCTTGTGAGCTTGTGTATGAGGTGGTGAGAACTGTTGGGGATCGAGGGAGAGAAGAAGAAGCAGAGCGCTATCTTATCAGATTGTAATCAATAACCGTCTTTGGTAAGTCCACCCCCCACAGGCCACATAACAACTCGGAGATACGTTGTTCCGGTAACGACATGTCAGAATTTTTTATTTGCAGGAGGGCGATCGATTCTCGCCGCCTGATTGGTGTGCAGTTCTGAGGAGGGAGAAGAAAGAGGGGGGGGGGGGGATGGAGGGCGTGGAGGGAGGCAGATGGTAGTGGGAAAAAGTGGTTGGTTGGGTCATTGGTAGGCTAACGAGTGATTTTCTGTGATCCAGACCTGAGGGTGAAAGGCAAATATCCTCTTCTTACACACACTGCTGGGTGTTTGATAATATACTTTGATTTAAAAGTTGGGATTGGAAAGAACCTATTATTTTGTTGGGGAGGGGGGGTCAATCCTTCCGAATTGTTTGTAGGGTCCTGCATATGATATCGTACCTACAATATACATACATACGAGACTAATCCACAGCTTCCCGCCCAGAGAGCGTCTCTTTATTAGTCCAATGAAAGGGCGGGCATGAAGAGACTGCACAAAGCATGCCATGCCAGATGGAATCATCCCCTCTATATATAAGAAGCCTATCAATATCACTTGTTGAACGCACAATAAGCAATCTCTCCCTCTCCCTCATTGTTTGTTTCCCTAAAAGCCTTTGTCATTCCCGTACACACATCCTTGACGGAACCCCGCAGCCCTGCCAGTATCCGTCCCCTTTCAGAGCGGGGTGAGCAGTGGATATATAATACAGACAAACCCCCTCCCCTTTACCCCCCGCCATGCCATACATAATCCACGACGATAATAACATCGTCACCACCATGAGCACCACGCTACAGGCCCTCCAGGCCGCCATAAAAGGTAGCATCCGGTGCCACCCCTACTCCCGGTACCTCCACCACGGCACCAAGATCACGAGAATCAAGGACATCCTCGACGACGTCTGCGAGGATGTTATGCACTTTGGGCGGTTTCCCACAACACGCGTGCAGCTGCTGAGTACTTTCTACCAGCTGCTGGACGACGGCGAGATACCGATGATGGAGGGGTACCGCCGGCGTAGGCGGGCGAGGCTGGAGTCGAGGCGCCGGAAGAGATACATGAGGAGTCGTGGGCGCGCTGCTGCAAGGTAGGAGGGCAAATCTCCTGACCAGTTAGGCCCGTTGGTTATGGATAAGCACGGAGAGAGAGAGAGAGAGAGAGAGATGCTGATATTGCTGTTTGATTCTAGTCGCACTACTACTACCACAACTACAACCACCACCACCATCCCCGTCGGCCCCCACCCCCCCGCGGTACCTCCCCCTCCCTCACGCCCCCGCTCCTCCACGGGCTCCTCCGCCTCCCACGCCGAGTCCACGATTCCGCTGCCCGAGCAGCGCAGCCTCCTCTCCGACGCGCACCGCGCCTGCCTGTACGCGTGCTTCAACTTCTGCAAGCAGACGCTCCGCGCGGACATCGCGCGGGGCATCGACGACCCCGTGGCCTCGCAGCTGAGCCTGTCGGTGCTGATCGAGGCCATCATCTCCGCGTACAACAGCGGGCGCCTGGCGCCCGAGCTGATTGACGAGGAGGCTGGCTTCGGGCCGGGGAATGCGTTCGAGCGCGCTGCGTGCGTGGTGGATGCGGTCGTGTGGAAGGGATCCATGGGTGACCGTAGGCTCCTGAGTGTGTTGCAGGCGGCCGAGGAGATTGTGGGGGCGCTCAGGGACGGCGAGAGGGGGGAGAGGATCGATGTGTTGTATAAGAGGGCGGAGAGGATGATTCGGGAGGGTGGGGAAGCACCAGCTGCAGAGGCGGGGGAGAGGGTGGAGGAGACTACAGATGATGAGGATAGGTGAGCTCTGATCTCCATTTCTAATTAGGGGGGGAAGGGGACATGTAGACTGTAGATATTAGAATAAGGAATATTAATATTGATTTTTATTTGTGACATCTTCAGGGCCCTTGACCTTCCCGAGTCCTGATCATAGCTTGGGCCTTTTGATACGCTAGGGGAAGATTGAAGAAACAAATTTAGAGCAAGTGTGCAATATGCTGAGTCTATTGCTTGCCTGGTGAATGATGAGGCTCGAGATAATGAGCGCACCAGGCTGGCCAGTGTTGAGGACGAAAGATCGAGGGACGGATTATTATTTTTTGTTTCTTTTTTTGTTTCTATTTTTGTCAGGTTGGGGGAGGACTGTTCTACAGAGGGGGCGGGACCAGTGGTGCGATATTGCCATGGCTGAAAGGCTGCATGGAATCAATGAATTAAGCAATAAAAATGGGTCTGCGGTGTCTTGATCATGAGCAATCACTCGCACACACTCTCTCGAGTGTCTGATCAGGTGTTGATTGATTGATTGATTGATAATTGTAGGTGTACCGGGCCAGATAAAAGTGCTGTGAAATCATTAACTGAGCTAATGCTGCACTACGGGGCTGTCGACATGAGACCGCAGTGAGTATGTGAGAGTATAGATACAAGTACAGCCGTGTCCCGCGCGCATGGCAACGAACGAACGAACCATGTACCAACGAACGAGGCAAGAAATCAAAGACTATATAGAGCTAGATAATAAATACCATGAATCAAGGGTTACAATAGTTCTCCTCCTATCCTCACTCCTATATATAACTTTTGATTCTGGGATTTGTGGTCATCGTGGGGTTGCGGGGCCATGGTTCGTGGTTCGTGGCTTGGGCAGCGCGACGGCTGTACTTTACTTAGGTAAGTGTGTGAGAGCGGCCATCGAGTGATATCCCGTGAAGTTCGGCACCCATCTCCACACCAAGCCCCAAACACCAAATTCTCGACAGCATGGATACATACATACATCCGTGAGTCGAGGTCTATAGAATATAATCTCTACTCTTGTATCCGTCTGTTTATCTACCTGATCTAGCCACGCCCCACGAGAGCTTGAAGCAGAGAGAGAATAAGAAGAAGAAAACCAAATCCATATCCAAACCACCCCTCCCCAAAACACCACAAAATAAAAAAATATACTTACATATCTCATAAACCATTACCACACTGGCAACCGTGCAAGCCAACTAACTAAAACTAAGTACAAGCCTGTCCTAGATACTATACTATACACCCAATGACCGCCCCGCCCCGCCCCGCCCCATCTCCTAGTACCCCGCCGCCCGCCCTCCCTTCCTCCACCAATCCGCCACGCCCTCAACCCTCCCGTCGCTCTTCCCCTTCACCGCCTGCAACACACTCCCCGCAGTCTCCCCGCCGACTACAATCACCACGCTATGCCCCCTCTCCTCCAACCCCTCTATGATCCATCCCTCCATATCCCACTCGGCGCTCACCGTCTCCGGTATCAGCTGGTGGTGCAGCCTCGGCGTCTTGATCGTGTCCAGCAGATCCCACCCCCAAAAATACGTCTTCACGATCGCCTCAAACACGCCCGTGACGATCCTGCTCCCGCCGCTACCGCCAACCACAAGGCCGACGTTACCGTCACCCTCGACAATAATAGTTGGCGCCATCGACGACAGCGGTCGCTTGAATGGCTGGATATAGTTGTAGACGCTTGGCTCGAGGTCGTAGGCGTTGTTGCGACCCGGGATCGAAAAGTCGTCCATCTGCGAGTTGAGGACGATGCCGGTGACGGGGTCGTGGATCAGCGCGCCAAAGTACAGGTTCACGGTGGTTGTAAGGGAGGCTGCACCGCCGTGCCGATCAAAGACAGAGATGTGCGAGGTTCCCTGGGGGTCCGGAAGCTCGTAGGCGGGCCTGTAGTGCGACCAGGGATACGTCTGGGTGCTGGAGATATTGTCGCGCACGGAGGCTGCCCACTGTTTGGTGGTGATCTCGTGGATGCGCGGGTGGTTGGCCGCGACGAGAGGGTCGGTGGGATCGCCGAGCTCGGTGCGGCCTGCAGAGAGCCATTTCATGGCTCTGAAAGATGGGGGGCATTAGTGCTGTCCCTTAGTATATATATATATGGGCGCGGATATGTACTTACTCTACCAGATAATGGTAGGAGACCGGGTCTTGGGGGTCTCTCATGTTAAGGCCTTCGGCAATATTGAGCCCTTCAATCAGCGCCGGTCCACTATATATTGAGGTAATGAAATATAAATTTTAGTCTGGCGCCCTTTATAAAACTCTTTCTCTCTATAGATATATATAATTTCATACGAAGAGGGCACACGTACCTGCAGGGCTGCTGACAAGTAATAATCTCCATATCATCAATTATAGTCTTCGCTGTTTCCTCCACGACCGTAAAGAACTTTCCAAAATCCTCCTCCGTCAGTATCCCCCCATTATTCTGTACAAATCCCGCCAGCTGCGTCGCAATAGTGCCGTTATAGAACTCGCGCACACCCTTATACGGATCGCCGCTCCCCGAGTCGCGGGCCTCCTCCGCCGCCGCGATGATCTCAAGCGTATCCGCATACCTCTCCCGCCGCATGATCTCCCCCACCTGCAGCAGCTCCCCCGTCTCGTCCGAGAAGAGGTAGCTCCACGCCTCTCTGTGGGCCTCGAAGAAGGCCGCCTTGTTCTGTATGTGCCATGCAAGCTTTGGCGTCACCGCGACGCCCCCGCGACACAGCTCGATGCTCGGCGCCCACAGCTCGTGCCATGGCAGCTTCCCAAACATGGCGTGCGCAGTTGCGTACCCGTCGACTTCACCCGGGATCCCGACGGCAAGCCCCCCGACCCGTGCGTCCACGGGCTCGCCGTGGTACATGTCGCGCGAGGCGGCGCCGGGCGCCATCTCACGGAAGTTGAAGGATTTGGAGTCACCATATTTGGTGCGGATGACGAGGAAGCCGCCGCCGCCGATGCCGCTGGAGAAGGAGTCGACGACGCCGATGCAGACTCCCGTGGCTGTGGTGGTACTTTATGGGTTAGCTACTGATACTACCACTACGACCACCACTTCCGTAACTGCTGGGCTGGTAATATATATATATTATATTGGCCGTGGTGGTGGAGGAGAGTCAGGACATACCAATGATCGCATCGACAGAGTTTCCGCCCTTCTTCAAAATGTCGACACCAATCTCCGAGCAGACCTCGACATCGGAAGAAACAACCCCATGCTGCCCGTTGACGAGGAGATGATCTATTATATTGTCCACCGCAGCATCAGCATCCTCCGAACAAGAAACAAAGACGACAAGAAACGCACTCACCACCCCCGGCCTCGTTCTCCCAGAATATAACCCCGAACCCCACCGCAAACACCATCAGCACCGCCACGAGCGAGATGGTCATGGGCAGCCGCATCCACGTCGCCTCGCTGCCGTAGTCGCTGTATACCCTGCTGCTGCTGCTTCTGCTGCTGTTGTTGGTACTGGTGGTGCGCCGGCGCCCGCGCGCACTCGCTATGGCCGGGTACGGTAGGGATTTGGAGAGCATGGCTTGCTGCGAGTCGTCGCTCTCCGGGCTCGGGTCCCAGTAGTCGGGGGACTGGGAGCGCGAGACTTCGGGCGAGAAGCGGACACGGGTGGGGTGGGGGCGGCCGCTCATCGTTTTGGGAGTAGTAGCTAGAGCTGCTGCTGCTGCTGCTGCTGCTGGAGCAGTTACAGAAGGGGGTGGGGTAGAGGGTTAGATCTCCGCTGTAGCTGGGGGAGGGGAAGGTATGGATGGAGGTGAGTGATATCTGCTCGATACTAATACCGAGCTCTACAGTGAAGTTGAGGTTCTCGATATTGATTTGGCCGAGGCCGAGAGTCTCTCTGGGTGATAGTAACCAGCACGAACAAACAAGACTGTGGTGAGAGTGATGATGATGATGATGGTGATGATTATTGACAATGTGCTGCAGTATTTACCTACATGTTCAAGACAGTTGTTATCTACATGTGTGTAGTTCCAGAGAGGGGTTCGGGGAAAGCCGCGAAAAAAGAAACCTCAGCTCTCTCCCACCGTCTCTCTCCGCCTGTCCGTGTAGAGTGTCTCTGTCTGTCTGTCTGTTTGCCTATCTCTATCTCTATAGACTCTCTCTCTCTCTCGTCCCTCCTTTGCAGCTAGAGCACCGGGTTTTGGCCCTCAAAGCTACATGGCTACAAGCTATGCAGAAGAGATATCAACTGCCCCGCTCTACATCTCCTCCGACCTATCGCCTTGAGGTTCTAGGCGCACACAATACATGGAGGGTGAGATCTCTGTTTATTAGACTAAACCCTAACCCACTCACCACCTGTCGCGTGACACCGAAAGGGACGAACGAATGACTTCTTCTCCCTTCGCAAGCCTCCGATAACCGCCCAATCATTTACCGTTTCGATGCGCCGCCCATGTAAGTCGTGCATGTATGTTGTAGATCAGCTGCGATAGGTGAGCTTATCGGCGGCGGTAAAATAAAGCTCTTCCTGTAGATACGGGCGGTGTCCTAATGCGGGTTAGGCCCATGTCTGCTTTGTCAGATCTGGCATGGGTTGATATAGGTAGGTCCAGTATTAACAACGCGGGAGATCATCTAGAGTTGATCATAAATATCGAATAGAGTGGCGGACTAGATCCTGTGTTGTCTCCCCGTGGCAGATAGAGTTAAAAAGTGCACACCTACTTATGCTGAAAGGAAAGCTCTCGCAGCTTGACGTGACATCACTGACAGGCAAGCTAGCATCGAAGGCGAAGGAAACCAGGAGAGTAATATAATTCCAGTAGGTACAGTACAGTTACGTAGGATACCAAGGTAATCGCATCTCTAAATAGTCGACTCCTTCTATACAGTGTCAAGGGTTAAGAACACTCGTGGGAGAACGCAGGAGAATGGTATCTGCATTTCTGGCGATTGTCTGGAGGGAAACCTCTAAAGGTACATAAATTACCAGCTAGAGTCTAGTGTTCTCTAGAGCCTACATGTCCACTCTATAATCATTGAGACCAAGTCATAAAAGCATTGGATGATGGACGCCCTGATCAATCGGGCAGAGGTCACAGCTACATATATAGCTAGCACCCCTCCTTCCTTTTTCTGCGGTTTGATAGTCAAAAGTACACTTCGATTTGATCTCCGTGTCAAACTAATCGTCTCTACCATTCTACCACCCTCGTATGGAAACACGATTTGGTAGCCCTCCTCCTCCTCGGTTCCCGATCGTATCGTATCGCCAGCCTATAGTGCCGGGCAGACTAGATTCCAGACCTCCTATATCGATATATATACACTTATATATATAGCAAAGCCCCGGCCGCCTTAGATCTGGCATGGCAGAAGACGCATCACCGGAAATCACTCGCATTGTCTCATCCAATAAGACTGTCTGACAAGCCTAACTCGGAACCTTGTCAGAGCGCCCTCGCCTTGGTATTGGGTCCCTGGAATCCATCTCCAGAACCCCGGATTGGAAACCGTACCAGGTTACTTCTTTACCTCGAGTCGATACGAGATGCTTGAATATGATGATGACATGCTCAGCTAGAGTAGTAGAATGCGGCTCACCCATACATACCGGGGGGCCAGGTAATTTTGGTGTTTCGCTTAGTAGTTACTCTGCGTCTGGTCAGCACCGATTCGCATAGGACCCGGCTGCGATTTTTCCCCTAGGTTTTCGGTATGATGGTGATTACTCATGTAATGTAAAGTATCTCGGACTGCACTCTGCCTACTGTGGGGGAGAGAGATTGGCGATTCTCCCAACAGCGCACCGATATCAGGGCTGCTATTATGAGTTGCCCAACAGAAAGAGCAGGAAAACAAATTCAAACCAGGCCAAGGAAAATGAAGGATCGGGCGCCGCGACAAGCAGAAATGTATATAGAATAGAATTACCTATGTCCTACTTCATATATACATTTGGCAGCCTGCATACATGTAAATACACTACATGGTTTTACTTACGTCAGCAGCAGCATCCCCATTAAGATCATCTCTGTTTCCCGATGCCCTGCCTGCCCCTGATGCAGTGATATGCATATACAAGAGAAATAAAAAACTCTATGATATCAAATCGCGCACCCCACGTAGCTATCTCGGGCCATCCAGGGACGAACAGAGGTTGTTTATTTACGGCACCCCCCAAGTGTTCCATGGTAATAAAAAAAAAAAAAAAGGTCCCTTACTCCTCCGGGTGCCTGCTTGCTTGCTTGATTTGCTTGCTTTCTGGGCTGGTAGAGCTTGTGTGCTTTACGCGGATCCCTTCTAGGCTACTAGCGCTCCTGGAAGTATTTTGCCAAGACCCGCGATTGACCCTATCGACCGACAGGGCCCCTCGGCCCCTCCCTCCCCCTCCTGCACAATGGGCGGAAAATCCCCAACGTTTTTTTTTTTTCAAGAATTCGCCCCAACATGTTGCCCCTAGTCCCGTTCCTGATGGTGGGGCAGGCGCAACAGAAAGCTTTTTGGGCTGTGCAGCAGAGTTCGAGAAGGAAGGGGGGAAGAGTTGAGTAAAAGAGAGAGACAAATAAAGTCTCAAGAGCTAATAGAGGGGTCTTTTTTTGGTGGGAGAGGGGGGGTTGGTTTCCTATCTAGGAGCTATGACGGACTGACAGATACCCCAAGTAGACTTCTGACTATATTTTCTTTTCACAAGTGAAGAGAGCAGAGTAGAAAAACGTAAAAAAAAGGTACCAACCAACCAACTGATTCCCATAGCCGGAGTATTTCCCTGTGTTTCCTTTTTCTTCTCCGGGACTGTGGTAGTAAGTACTCTAGGTAGTAGAGAGCAGTGGGTGGTAGTACCACACATCACACACCCCTGCCGTAAAACAGAGCCCCGCAAAAAACAATTCCCTATCATTTTGTTGGTTGGGCCTAGCTAGCTCTCTTTCCCTCAACGGAGAGGAGACATTCATTTCTTGTCTCGACCATTTAGTACTTCAATAGGACCCAACCCTCCTACCCCCCCACCCACCTCGTTCTTATTCATCTCTCACCCATCATCTCCATCTCTTTTTTCTATTCCCTCCAGCCAATCCATCTTGTAAGTGTCAATCCCCCCCGCCCAAGCCATAGTGCAAAGTACAATTGTCCTCACATTATATCCTTACTAGTTTTTTTCCCTCTCAACGAACGAACGTTACGCTATCCTACCCCTCACCTCACGAAAGCTTCCCATCCCATTATTACCTCCTACGATAATAGCTTCCGCGGTTCTAGGAGCCACATCCACCAAGATAAAGAGAAGAGATAGAGATTAGAAGAGGAAGATAAAATAAAAAAAACACCCGCCAACATACCTCAAATCTACATATACATATACATATCATAGAATGGCTTCGGACTCAACTGCTACCGCCGCCGCCATCATGCGGACGAATGGAACGGCAGGCCAGCCCGGGGGGAAAGACAAGATAGTGACGCCGAGCTACTCAAAGAAGTTCAATCTGCCGACGCACTTTCTCGGAGGCAATTCGTTAGACGTTGCTGCACCCAGTGCGGTCAAAGACTTTGTTGCGTCCCATGATGGACATACTGTCATTGAGAAGGTTGGTTGTTGATGATGATGATGCTGTTGGAGAGTTATTATATATATTGGGCGGGGATTGGGGGTTGGGCTTTGAGAAAAGAGAAGGGGCTAATAAATTGGGCGTTGTTCTAGGTTCTTATTGCAAACAACGGTATTGCAGCCGTAAAGGAAATCAGAAGTGTGCGTAAATGGGCGTACGAGACATTTGGTGATGAGCGGGCGATCCAGTTCACAGTTATGGCTACGCCAGAGGACCTGCAGGCGAATGCGGACTACATTAGGATGGCGGACCAGTATGTTGAGGTCAGTATCCAGCTTTCCCCGTTCCCTTCCCTTAGCCCGATGAAAACACTACCCGGTTGAAATTCGCCAATTGAGATATACTAACCATAAAATATATATCCGGTTTATAGGTCCCTGGTGGCACAAATAATAATAATTATGCAAATGTCGAGTTGATTGTAGATGTTGCCGAGCGTTTTGGGGTCCACGCTGTGTGGGCTGGATGGTGGGCACAATTCCCCTCTCACCCCGCCCCATCCCCATCCCCCACAATCGCGATACTAATCTGTAAATTATAGGGGACATGCGAGTGAGAACCCAAAGCTACCAGAATCCCTGGCGGCATCAAAACACAAGATTGTCTTCATTGGGCCTCCCGGCTCGGCGATGCGATCACTCGGGGACAAGATCTCCTCCACGATTGTTGCGCAACACGCCGAGGTGCCCTGTATTCCATGGAGCGGGACCGGCGTCAAGGATGTCATTGTGGACAAAGAGGGTCTGGTCACAGTGGCGGACGACATCTATGACAAGGGCTGCACGCACTCTGCCGAGGAAGGTTTGGCAAAGGCCCGAGAGATCGGGTTCCCCGTCATGATCAAGGCATCGGAAGGTGGTGGTGGAAAGGGGATCAGGAAGGCGGAGTCTGATGAGAACTTTGCCAGCCTCTACAGCCAGGCTGCCAATGAGGTGCCAGGATCCCCAATCTTCATCATGAAGCTGGCCGGCAATGCTAGGCATTTGGAGGTTCAGCTGTTGGCGGACGAGTACGGGAACAACATTTCGCTGTTTGGTCGTGATTGCTCAGTTCAGAGACGACACCAGAAGATCATTGAGGAGGCGCCCGTCACTGTTGCGAACCCCGCCACTTTCAATGCTATGGAGAAGGCTGCCGTACGACTGGGTAAACTTGTTGGATACGTCTCAGCGGGTACTGTCGAATACCTCTACTCCCACTCGGATGACAAGTTCTACTTCTTGGAGCTTAACCCCCGTCTCCAGGTCGAGCACCCCACTACTGAGATGGTTACCGGTGTCAATCTTCCCGCTGCCCAGCTCCAGATTGCTATGGGTCTTCCCCTTCACAGGATACGCGATATTCGTCTTATGTACGGTGTTGACCCTGCGTCTACTGGCGAGATCGACTTTGATTTCTCAAAGGAAAAATCACACCTGACCCAGCGAAAGCCGGCCCCCAAGGGTCACACCACAGCCTGCCGTATCACCTCCGAGGACCCTGGTGAAGGCTTCAAGCCCTCTAGCGGTATGATGCACGAGCTTAACTTCAGGTCTTCCTCAAATGTGTGGGGTTACTTCTCAGTCGGTACTGCTGGTGGAATCCACTCATTCTCAGATTCACAATTTGGACACATTTTTGCATATGGAGAGAACCGAGGCGCCTCTAGGAAGCACATGGTGGTGGCCTTGAAGGAATTGAGCATTCGTGGTGATTTCAGGACCACCGTCGAGTATCTCATCAAGCTTCTTGAGACTCCGGCATTCGAGGACAATACTATCACAACTGGATGGCTTGACGAACTGATTACAAACAAACTCACCGCCGAGCGGCCCGACACCATGTTGGCTGTAGTCTGTGGGGCTGTTACAAAGGCGCACGTCGCCAGCGAGGCATGCATGGCTGAGTACAGGACCTCATTGGAAAGGGGCCAGGTTCCGGCGAAGGATATTCTCAAGACTGTTTTCCCTATCGACTTCATCTACGAAGGCAAGAGATTCAAGTTCACCGCGACAAGGTCGAGCTCGGATTCCTACCATCTCTTCAGTAACGGCTCAAAGTGCAGCGTCGGCGTACGAGCACTGTCAGACGGTGGTCTTTTGATCCTGTTGGCCGGACGAAGTCACAATGTCTACTGGAAAGAGGAAGTTGGCGCTACCAGAGTGAGTGTTGATAGCATGACCTGTCTCTTGGAGCAGGAGAACGACCCCACGCAATTGAGGACACCATCCCCGGGAAAGCTCGTCAAATTCCTTGTAGAGAACGGAGAGCACGTCAAGAGAGGCCAAGCATTTGCGGAAGTTGAGGTTATGAAGATGTACATGCCACTTCTTGCCCAAGAGGATGGTCATGTTCAACTCATCAAGCAGCCAGGCGCCGTTCTCGAGGCTGGTGACATTCTTGGTATCTTAGCTCTTGATGACCCCAGCCGAGTCAAGCACGCCACACCTTTCGATGGCCAGCTCCCCAACTTTGGAGCTCCTCAAGTCGTGGGCAGCAAGCCTCCCCAGAGATTCGCTCAGCTCAATACTATCTTACGCAACATCCTCGACGGGTATGACAACCAGGTCATCATGGCCACTACCCTCAAGGAGCTCATCGAGGTTCTGAGGGACCCTGAACTCCCATACGGCGAGTGGTCTGCTCAGTTCTCGGCCTTACACAGCAGGATGCCGCAGAAGCTTGATGCGCTCTTCTCCCAGATCACCGACAGGGCAAGAGCCAGGAAGGCCGAGTTTCCTGCAAAGGCGTTGCGCAAAGGTCTCGAACGTTTCTTGGATGACCATGTTCAGCCCGGCGATGCCGATCTCTTGAAGTCGGCATTGGCGCCCCTCATAGCCATTATGGATTCATATGCAGAAGGTTTGAAAGCACACGAGCTTACAGTTTTCTTGAAGATCATGGAGCATTATTGGAGCATTGAGAAGCTCTTCTCTGTAAGAATTTCCGCAGATTTATTCTTTCCACTTATTTTTGGAAACAATGCTAAACAAACATATATATAGGGCGCAAACACCAGAGACGAGGACGTTATTTTGAAGCTTCGAGATGAGAATAAGGATGACATCAACAAGGTTGTCCAGGCAGTTCTCTCACACAGTAAGATTAGCTCTAAGAACAACCTTATCCTCGCCATCTTGGAGGAGTATCGCCCCAACAAGCCTGGAAATGGACCCATCGTCAAGTTCTTCCGCCCAATCCTCAAGAAGCTCACTGAACTGGACTCCCGCCCCTCCACCAAGGTTGCCCTCAAGGCCCGTGAGGTCCTCATCCAATGCGCACTGCCATCTCTGGAAGAGAGAGCAACCCAGATGGAGCACATCCTGCGTTCTTCCGTTGTAGAATCAAGATACGGTGAGACCGGATGGGAGCACCGAACACCTTTGCTTGACACCTTGAAGGAAGTCATCGACTCGAAGTATACGGTCTTCGATGTTCTTCCAACCTTCTTCGCCCACGCCGACCCTTGGGTTTCCCTTGCTGCTTTGGAGGTCTACGTTCGCAGGGCTTACAGGGCCTATGAGCTGCACATAGTCAACTACCACAATCTAGACTCAGAGCCCCCATTCATGGTTACCTGGGACTTCCAGTTGCGAAAAGTTGGCGTTACCGAGTACGGAATGACCCAGCCATCAGCTCCTGTTACCCCCACTGTTGAGCGCAGCGAATTCAAGCGCATTGGATCGATCAGTGACCTCTCGTTCTTGGTAGGCAAATCAGAGGCTGAGCCCGTACGTAAGGGTGTTATCGTTCCTGTTACTTTCTTAGACGAGGCCGAGGAATTCCTTGGCAGAGCTCTCGAACTCATCCCGCGTGGAAAGGGAGGCAAGAAGACTACGAAGGAAGGCCACATGCCTAGCCTTGAGGGACGTAGAAAGGCACATACCCTCAGCGCAATTGAAACTGAAGAAGATGAGATTCTCTCGGCGGTGTGTAACGTTGCAGTCCAGGATGCCGAGTCTATGGATGATAAGAACCTTATGGAGAGGATCCTACCTCTCATTAACGACTTCAAGTCTGAGCTCCTCTCACGAAACATCAGGAGAATCACATTCATTTGCGGCCACAAGGATGGTTCCTACCCAGGCTACTTCACCTTCCGTGGGCCCGAGTACAAGGAAGAGGAGAGTATTCGTCACATCGAGCCGGCCTTGGCCTTCCAGCTTGAGCTTGGGAGATTGTCGAATTTCCAAATCAAGCCAGTATTTACTGAGAATCGCAACATCCACGTCTACGAAGCTTACGGCAAGGAGGTCCAGAGTGATAAGAGATACTTTACCCGCGCTGTTGTCAGAGCTGGTCGTCTGCGTGATGAGATCCCTACTGCAGATTACCTCATCTCCGAGACTGATCGTTTGGTCAATGATATTTTGGACGCTTTGGAGATTATCGGAAACAACAACTCTGATCTCAACCATATCTTCATTAACTTCACTCCTGTGTTCCCTCTGAGCCCCGAGGAGATTGAACCTGCTCTTGGTGGATTCATTGAGAGATTTGGAAGACGCCTTTGGAGACTTCGTGTCACTGGAGCTGAAATCCGTATTATCTGCACTGACCCCAAGAGCGGACTTGCCTACCCACTTCGTGTTATCATTCAGAATGTTTCTGGTTATGTCATTCAGGTCGAGATGTACGCAGAGAGGAAGACTGAGAAAGGTCAATGGGTGTTCCACAGCATTGGCTCCAAGCCCGGATCCATGCACCTCCGTCCAGTCAACACCCCATATGCTGCTAAGGAGTGGCTTCAGCCCAAGAGATACAAGGCCCACCTTATGGGAACTCAATACGTGTATGATTTCCCTGAGCTTTTCAGGCAGGCGATCCACCAGAGCTGGTTGAAGACCGCAAAGAAGGTCTCTGCATTCAAGGAAAAGATTCCTCAGCTCACAGAGTGCCTTGACTACAACGAGCTTGTCTTGGATGACCAGGGTGGCCTTACAGAGGTCCAGAGAGAGCCGGGTACCAACACCCACGGTATGGTTGGTTGGGTAGTTACTGCAAAAACTCCCGAGTACCCCAAGGGCAGGAAGTTTGTCATCATTGCCAACGACATAACCTTCAGGATCGGTTCTTTCGGACCTGCAGAAGATAGGTTTTTCCACAAGTGTACCGAACTAGCGAGAGCGATGGGTGTTCCTAGGATCTACCTTTCTGCCAACTCTGGTGCAAGAATTGGTATGGCTGAAGAGTTGATCCCCCACTTCTCGGTTGCCTGGAACGAGGCCGACAAGCCCGAGGCTGGTTTCAAGTACCTTTACCTCACCCCTGAGGTGCACAAGAAGTTCGCGGAAAGGAAGCAGAAGACCGTCATCACAGAGCGTATCACCGATGATGACGAGGAGAGATATAAGATCACCACCATTGTTGGTCAGGAAGATGGTTTGGGTGTTGAGTGTTTGAAGGGCTCTGGTTTGATTGCTGGTGCAACTAGCAAGGCCTATGAGGACATCTTCACACTCACCCTTGTCACTTGCCGTTCCGTTGGTATTGGTGCCTACTTGGTCAGGTTGGGTCAGCGTGCAATCCAGATTGAAGGACAGCCTATTGTAAGTTCGGGTTTATGGGTTATGCGCGAAATTACTTGCTAATCATTTATTTTTAGATTCTCACTGGTGCCCCTGCCATCAACAAGCTTCTTGGTCGTGAGGTTTACACTTCTAATTTGCAATTGGGAGGCACCCAGATCATGTACCGCAATGGTGTCTCTCACTTGACTGCCGAAGATGATTTCGAGGGTGTGCAGAAGATTGTTGAGTGGATGTCGTTCGTTCCTGAGAGAAAGGGTGCTCCTGTGCCTGTTTCCCCGTCCAACGATACCTGGGACCGTGATATCACTTTCGTGCCACCACAGAAGAACCCTTATGATGTCAGATGGCTTCTTGCCGGCAAGGATGAATTCTCCGGTCTTTTCGACAAAGGCTCCTTCCAAGAGACTCTTAGCGGATGGGCCAGAACGGTCGTTGTCGGTCGCGCTCGTCTTGCTGGTATTCCTGTCGGTGTCATTGCTGTCGAGACCCGTTCAGTTGAGAACATTACTCCTGCGGACCCTGCCAATCCAGATTCGACTGAGATGGTTACCCTTGAGGCTGGCCAGGTTTGGTACCCCAACTCTGCCTTCAAGACTGCACAGGCCATCAATGACTTTAACCGCGGAGAACAACTTCCCTTGATGATTCTTGCCAACTGGCGTGGTTTCTCCGGTGGTCAGAGGGATATGTATAATGAGGTCCTCAAGTATGGTTCCTTTATCGTCGATGCCCTTGTCAAATACGAGCAACCTATTTTCGTTTACATTCCTCCTTATGGCGAGCTTCGTGGTGGATCTTGGGTATGCTCCCTCATTCTTATAATACATTTAGTGCTTTTGCTAATTCTGGTGATTAGGTGGTCGTTGACCCCACTATAAATGCTGATATGATGGAGATGTACGCTGATGAGGAAGCCCGCGCTGGTGTCCTTGAGCCCGAAGGTATTGTCAACATCAAGTACCGCCGCGACAAGCAGCTCGACACTATGGCACGCCTTGACCCCATCTACGGTGATCTTCGCCGCCAGCTTGCCGACAAGAACCTCAGCCAGGACGAGCAGTCTACCCTTAAGGTGAAGATGGTCGAGCGCGAGAAGCTACTCATGCCCGTCTACGGACAAATCTCTCTCCAGTTCGCCGATCTCCACGACACACCAGGCCGCATGCAAGCCAAGGGAACCATCCGTATGCCCCTACAATGGAAGAACGCCAGGCGTTTCTTCTACTGGCGCATCCGCCGTAGATTAAACGAGGAACTCTTCTTGAAGAAGATGGCTGTCGCAGACAAGGGCTCCACCAGGGCTGAGAACCTGGAAAGATTGAAGATGCTCATTGTGGCCGACGGCGAGAGTACCCTGTTTGACGAGAACGACCGCTTGGTTGCGTGCTGGTATGAGGATAATAGGAAGGATGTGCTCTCCAAGATTGAGGGCTTGAGGCAAGATGGAGTCGCAAACCAGGTCGCATCTCTCATCCAGAAGAATGGCAACAGCGCCTTGAAGGGTGTTGCTGCTGCTCTCGGGAAGCTCAGCGAGAAGGAGCGTGACGAAGTCATCAAGTTACTTGCTCAGTCAAAGTCTCCATAGGGATTGTGGTACCACCTTCGCGCCAACTTGTTATCACTCTATTGTTTGATATCATATGGACTGCTTCTGTCCATAATTATTCTCGGGATTTTATGATTGGCCATGTCTAGTCTATGTATTCGGAGATGAGTTATGGATGTCTTTCTTTTTGCTTATGATTTTCTTGTGTTTCCTCTTTCCCTTTAAATGTTTTCTTATGTTCTTGGCTTGTCTTCACTTTTTTCCTTGGTATTCTACATTATATATTCTTGCTCTACTGCATTTTACTTTACTTTTTTTAAAAAAAAAAAATAACAGAGAAAAGGGACAAAAATAGACTTGATTTCAATTCTATTAGCTATGAACAGAAAGTAGAGGAAGGGAGATCATGCTGAAAGTGCCAAAAGCCATCACTCAATCACAGCCACCATACCCTCCCTTAACCAAACCCTGCCCCCTATTCATGCGGAGTCAATCCGTTGCTGACCATGTGGAAATGGATCGTACGCTGGAGAAGAGAACCGCCCGCGGCGAACATCGGATGGTTGACGGGGATTGGTACAATCGGATCGTTGATCACTGGTCTGACATGTTTCATGATTGCTTGAGCGACTTGTGGGTGCTTTCTGAGGAAATTCTCGAATTGTTGCAAGTTAACATAGTTATTGATCCTGAAGGCAATCTTCTTAACCATAGTGTCACGGAGAGTGTCGTGCTCCTTGTCATGATTGACAGCAAGGTATTCCAGTAACTCGATGTCATGACACGGAAGAATCTCGTCCTGCATCTCCCACAGAAGCTGTTTGATATGAATTGTCGCGTTGTCCTGCAGTTCGTGGGCCAAGAAGTGCTCCGCCATAGTGTAGATGTGGGCGTGGTAGATGAGAGGGTTATGGCCGTCACGGAAGGTCTCTGTCATATGGTAGTCGCCGCTCTGGATCCATTCAACAAAGTGCTTGAGAGTTCTGTGGGTCTCCTTGAGTATGACGATGTTGTTGTGAACGCAGCTTTCCACGATTTGTCGGTGAAGGTAGGGGAGATTGTAGTGGAAGACACCCTCATGGACCAGAAAACCGTGTGCGTGAACATCCCCGACGGCCCGCAGCTCAAATTGCCTCCCTAGATAAGGTTGGACTCTGATTCTCACGTCAGTAACCATATTTGACGGACAAGGTGGGGGCACAAACTGGAGGTAATTTTGGAACCACCCCGGGGAGTGGAGAGCGCTTCTACACCAATGACCAGCCATTATTAGATAGCTGGGTGTGGGGGTAGGCGTTGGAGTTGAGGATGGAGATGAGGGGATAAGGGTTTCAATGATTATGGGTGGTATGGGATGAAGATCGAGTTGCGATCGTTGGAGGGTGTGCCTGGTGTAGGAATCCATCATATTTTATCACTCGGTCTACACATTTATTGCTTTCCACATCCTCCCTTAATCTAAGGCTCCCAATACAAGAGATACAAGCAATACCAATCATCTAATTCTCACGGGGGACTAGTACTCTCAATGCTTTACGGGTCGAGGACTGCGTCAGGCGCATGTTTATTTCCCTTCGCTCCTTTTGCCTTCTATTGATGACTATTGTAAGATCATGAGCCTTGCGTAGATTGCCCTTCTGCGTATCCTACCTATCAAGGGCTGCTCATCACCGAGACATGTCAACTCTACAAGTTATTGAACTATCCAGCCCTTTTCATGGATCAGGTTCTATGATCGCAAGGCCTTCGAGGGTGAGGGTAGGTGTAGGCTTGGCCCTAGAACACAGTTGCGAAGACATTAACTCTCGCTCGCTCGCTATGAAAGCGTAGACCTAACCATGCTTTCCATGTCAACACCAATTTCAAGCTTGTAGCTACGATGGTAGTACAGCCACTCTTCAAAAGTGTCCGTGATTCAGGTATAGGATGTCAGTGCTCAATGTGGCTTACAGAGTTGAATCCAAGAACTCAAATGTATTCATATGGTTGTAGGGGTTTTGTAACAGGGAATAAAAGCATCGTGAACATCTAGTATTGATTTTAGCCACCATTGAGTACTAGCTGATGGATTGAGATTTTAAACATCTCAATGCACAGTTTGGTAACTGACCTGAATTGGACATGCCATTTTCAAATCTGAATCACGAACACTTTTGATGAGTGGCTGTACGTATTCAGTGGTTAATAAAACCTTAGAACCAACCACTAACAGCACATAGTACAATAAAGACAAGACAACTTTATCATAATCTAGGTGGATCATATGTCCCAAAACTAGCCCTCATTAAGCTATCTTACCCATAAGTACCCTATTATATCGCCGCACTAATGTAGTTTCGACCATCCTAATGTATGGAGCGGTAAATGTGTCAAAAGTAATTTTACCAACGGTGGTAAATTATTTACCACCGGTGGTATAAGCACTGAATTTCAGTCCTTGTTCCAGTATAAACGCTGACTTTCAGCTCTTATTCTGCATTAATATCATTAATACCAACAGTTTCCCACCGGTGGTAAAATAGCTGCCACCAGTGGTGAAATTCCCCACCGGTGGACAATGTTCAAATATACTGGCATTATATAGCCCCTTTTGGCCAAAGGGTCTGTGCTTCTATCCATTTTAGGGTATAAATGCTGGTGTTATTTTCACCACCGGTGGTAAAATAATTTACCACCGTTGGTAAAATTACTTTTGACACGTTTACCGCACCATACCCTAATGATCATGAAGCACTTAGGATTAAACATAAATCTTCAAGTATAATTCAAGGACCCCGGTTCTACCACAAGACTTCTTTCAACCTATAACCAAATTTAAGTACAGATTGTTTACGATGAATGATACTATGTTGACCTGTAAAGTAACGTCGTGGGCGGTCCACGCTCATTTTTATCACCAAGTTAAATCAAATCAATTAGTAATTAGTATAAATCCTCAACTATCTCCAGACCCCCAGTCGAAATCTATTAACTATAAATAAATATGCTTACATACCATTAAGGATTAATAGATTAACTAATGCCACCTCCTTTCATAAATGCAATTTCATCATAAGGTATCACTCGTAGGGTTAGGGTTCTCCGCTATTTGGAAAGATCACTGTCCGCAGACAAAGCCCTCTTCCCTATCAAGGACCAGTCCCTCCTAGGTCTAGTTGTTTTTCTTACCCGCTCTCTAGTACTCAACTTCCTCGGCTTTATCTCCTTTTAGTTTTAGAAGAGTGAGAGAGTGAAAACACCGTGAGATAGTCATATACCCCGGGTAGATTCAACTGGCTCTATTTACTTCTATTTCAAATGCTTTTATACTTTCGGTGTAGCACTTTTAATTTGTACTGGATACATGACTAAATGTATGGGCTACATATGCTAGAACAGCGTGTACCCACGGCGAAAGCATACCAAGCCGGTGGCTTATCAACATATCCTAAACGGAGTGTATCAAAAACAGAACAGCCCCAGCCTTCTATTAACCCATCTTTCTCTCCTACTGCCCAATGGTTTTGGCCTTTATGGAAGTCATTTGAACTCAATACTTCTTACAGCATCAAACTAGTACTCTCTCTCACTGTGTGTGTGTATGCCTCTAGTCGTTTGCATAGTTAGTTAAAACAGAAGTCAATCACACTAAGCAAGCAGTGAGTAACTCTGATAGTCTTTAAATTTACAGTGTAGATAACTAACATTTTTCAAATTTCACATTTCCACACTGCGTAAAAAAACAAAATAGCTATTACGGCTTTCAAGCACATATATTTCCATATCTGTAAAACTAATAACCCCCAAAAAGAACTTGAATGATAATAGAAGCACTATGTTCTACCAAGGGCCCAAGTGCTCATATCACTCCTCGACCAGGAACCTGCAAACATCATACGAAACCCATCCACAAGTTTCGAGCTCGTCCTATAGTTACTCCTTATCCCTTATCAGATCAGGCTTAAGTGTTCAACCCTCTCTCCAGCACCGCCATTGGCTCGGGTACGCGCAGCGGGAACCCACTTTAGTCTCTACTTGGTTCCGTGGGTCTCTCTCTACAAAACAAAGGAAAATAAGGGGGGGGGGATACCAGGAAACCCTCAAGCTCATCTCAAGTATATGTCTGTACGGACGCGGAGCCATGGAACCATATCAATTGGCCATGGCCCATCATAATCAACACTCTCCTCCCCTCCAGCATGTACTTTTTCCCTGGTTTCCAATACCATCTCTATTCCAGCGCGAACTAGATGCTATAACCTTCCCAACTCTGGGACACGACAATTTTTTGCACGGATTATCACTCGCCCCTTCCCCTCCCCTCCTCCCCCCTTTCCCCCCACACACCCTCGCGATTTGAATTGTTTTTCTACTTTATATCGACGATAAACAAAGCCCACGATCCCATCGTTATGCGTTTACCCGCCACGTCTTTCGAGCCCCGATCCGATACCGACAATATACTCCTCCCGCGCGAGTGACTCCTCATGAGTCCCCTCACAACACGTCGACGACCACACCTAATCACTACCCGTACATACCCCTCCTCTCCTTCCCCTCACGCTGACCGCGCGCAAACTGCAACCAAAATCACCTCACCTTACATTCCTCCACCCCCCACCCTCCCAAGGTCCTGATAAACATCCATCAAATAGGCAAAATAGGCTCCTGCTTCTTCTCACACACACGCACGAATAAAAAAAAAAAAAAAAAAAAGGCTAAGATGATGAGCTTCGCCGCCGGCACTGTATGTAGGCAGAGTACATGTACATGTATGTATGCACCCTTCACGGAGCCATCCGGTCACAAGTTGTCGACCAGTACAGTGGTAGCCTGGCTTCATTTTGGCACACTGTCGGCAGCGCCCCAACCATTTGTTGAAAAACGCCATACGGAAAAAAAGCAATATCTCGGCTGTCGGGTTCCAATTGGCCCAGCTAGTTGGTGATCGACGCACATGTTTGGGGGAGAGCCCGGGATGTCGGGAAACAAAAGGAATATGTGCAGTGGGCAGTTAGATATAAGATATGTTATTTCTGTCAGTATCTAGATAGAGAGGGGGAGAGCGCGATATATCGTTTTTTCATGTTCATGTGGGAAGAAAAACAAAAAAGGGGGGGGGGGGGGAAGGAACGGTATCGAAGCCCCTAAGCTCCAAAGTCGTTGTCGCAGAAGAGTATCAAGACATTCGCTATACCATTCCAGCTAGTTGCACGTAATACACTGCCTACTCTACCTACATAGTTGATTGCGTGTAGAGTAACGCAAAGACTCATCTTTGTGAGATTTATTTAGATCTCTCATATTCGATATCCTTCATACTAATCCCCATACGTCAATCTGCTATATATATCCACTCTCAAACGAAACAGGCATCGGCGCCATCCTGAGCTCCTCCTAACCGAAGCGTTTGAGAGACTGGCATGAACGATGGCGGTAGGCCCATCATGTTTACATGTACATACATATAACCTACTTTACACCCAGTAACCCACAGGCCCGTTTAAATGTTACGACTTGCAGGCACGAGAGGCACCAATGAGTTGTCGGTTACACGGGGGGGGCGATCCCCATGAACTTTGGTTGCACATCGAGATATCAAGTCGACAAGGGCAGAAGGAGAGAGATAATAAAGCGCAAAGAGGGAACGAGAGTACATACCCGGGTGTAGCATTTAAAACCAAAAAAAAAAAAAAATGCAAATACTCCATACAATCAATTCCTGGTTTTTATTGCGGTACCCGAGTAGAGTAGAGCAGCGCCTTGATTAATCCGAATTAAACCGGAATCCACGATGATGATCAGGGAGCCTGGCCAGCTGGGTAGATAGAGCACATAGCACATAGGGGGAGAGTAAAGTACATCGCATACTTTCTAAACTTGAAGAAACCCTATCTATACATCTATCACACAAGTCCCCAAAGTAACCTCTCTCACCCTACCGTTGCGGCACGGCAGGCAGGGCGATCAACAGTTTAAGGCGCACACAGAGAGAGGGAGGGAAAAAAAAAAAAGTCTTCACCGACCGAGTGCAAATTTCCAACCACTTACAAAAAAAAATCCCTTTTACCGGAACGGAGGAAACTCCTTTTCCCTCTCCACTAACTAACTAATATCTTACCGCCATATATCCCTCTCGTTCTCGCTAGATCCCGTCTCACCAAGAATCCGGGACGCGCTTAACTAGTAGAGTTGAGCAGCAGCCAACGATGCGTTGTCTCGAATCAGTTCCCGCATTTTGAGGGGTAGGGTATAGGGTAGCGGTAGCCTATTTTATCAGTCCAGTTTACTTGGAGTGCTCTAGAGAGAGCCAGCAAGGGATTCCCCCCTCCGAGTCCTGGGGGGGGTGTCGGGCTCTGGCCGGGGTGTTCATCGTCCACTCTCTCTCGCTAAACTCCATGTGGGTTGATTTAGCCAGTGAGGCGGATTACATAATATGCCGACGTGGTTCATTTTATGGCGAGTTAACCCCAAGCTGCATCCAAGTATGTACATTAAATAAGACCACGGCGCAAGCAGCAAAAAAAAAAAAAAAACCGATGATAGCAAGTAAAGGAGGGGCTGGTCCGACTTTGGTGATGAGAAGGAACGAAAGGCATAGGGAACTCAGAGAGAAAAGAAAAGAAAATTGGTGGTGGTAGGTGCGGTATGGTAGTGTAAAGTATGGGGTGTAACTACGGTACTGTAGCGAATGGATGTCAACATATGAGTAAAAAAAAATTCCAATCTGCTGCGGCGACGGCGGCGACGGCAGCGGAGATAACATAAGACTGCAATTAAACCACCACTTGCATGCTGAGCAGAGTAGTGGTGGCAGTTCCCCAAAACGATTTCCGCAGGGTAATTTGTTGGTTCTCGTTTTATCTACCCCGATTTGACTACGATATGATGTATTTAGGTTTCGGCACACTCACGATGTCATGCAGAACCCGTCCGTAGCTAGCAAAACATCTATCTAGAGCACATACGTATAACAGCTTACTCCTCATGTAGCTGGTTGTTTTGAGGTGAAAGAGGAGGGGTGATCATAAGGGAGGACAGAGAGGGGGAAATCTAAAATCTCACGATCATTTTCGCGTACACAGCGTTGCGGGGTCGGAACCTTTGGGAAGTGCTTTCCCAACACGAATTGATTAATCAAGTTTTCTACCTACGCAAAGTAAATGTGTTTTGAGCGAATAGAACAGGTGCATAGTCTGTTTGGCTCTATCCTGGATTGAAGTAAGGGGAGAAGGGAGAAGGGGGCATAGACAGCACCCAATCCCCTGATATTGAGATGCTGACGATGACTGGGAATGGCGATGCTGATGGTGACATTAAAGGTTCCGGAAAGGCTGAATGCACGTGTTGGGTTGGTCGACGCTGAGGGATCTCCCGGGCCAGGGGGGGGGGCTTATGGCTATATGTAGAAGTACTGGCTAGTACTGTGGATGGATCGCCACCATCAAGAAACCACACATGGCGAGTGGTAGGATTGTATATGGGGATGTGACTAGCGAGCGCTAGAATCCCAAACTCGGCCGGGTTGAACGAGTTATGATAGAGGATTGCCACCTTTCTGCAATCGAATTAAGTTCACTGGCACGGATTGGATCGATTCTGCCTGCGGTGCGGAAGCAGCAACCACACCATGCTTCGAAATCCTTATTTTCCTACACGTATCCCAGCCAAACAACGGCGCAAGCCACTCATAAGAAACTATGGCAGTAAAGGTAGTCGTGATTTCGTGGGATCGAAACTCTCTTGCCAATGGCTGACAAATTAACGCATTGATGAAATAAATCAGCCTGCCCGCAAGGTGTCTTTTCCCTTTCCCTCGTCGTGTCACTCGTATATGAACAAAAAAACGTTGTGTGCCGTGATTGGGCAGGATGCTTGGATGTGCTGAAAGCATGGAAGCAGTAGAAGCTTGGCCGAACTGGACGAATAAAATATACCCCCCATTTCGATTCGTACCTAGAGTATTAGGTAGGCCTGTTCTCAGTAAGATGGAACTCCCCAATCCGCCGCCATAGAGAGAGAGAGTACTTTACAAAAGGCAGTACTTCAGACCTGCTCATGTACCCTAATTCCCGGGGGTAATCCATTGGTCGATCATGCCCCCCCGTATCACAAAGCCGCTCGTCAATCGTTGTGGCAAGTATTGTATCCCCGTTGACATCGGACTTGTAGATCATCCCGATAAAAATCCGCAAGTCTACCTGGACCCTGCCCAGCTTCAAAACCGGACCGGCACCTTCAAATTTTTCCGTAAGATCTGTGAAAGTTTTTCTTCACTTCCGGAAAAACATACGGTGGTCCTGTTCCCCGTCATCACGCATGGATCATGACGAGGCCCTTCTGAGATCAACCACAGTGCACAGAAATATCAATCAGGGCCTCCATGTAAGATCTTCGGATCCACGGAAAGTCTCGGTTAGATGTTTTTTCGAACAACAACGAGCCCACGCGCGATCCAACCGTACAGACGGGCCAAACGCTTAGGCCGATTCAATGCCTGCCGGAACTCTACTGCTCAGGTCTGCATGTTGCCGGTATGTCTAGACCAGTGAGCTGTCGAGCTGTAGATCTTTTCATTGGCTGGTTGCGCAGGGAAATATTGGGACGCCGACGAAGCGAGGCAGCTCGATTGGCTATGGCGATTTACCAGTTGATCACTTGGACTGGTTGTACATCAGCATAAGCATACAAGTACGATAACTACATTGTCGGTCGATCATGGAAGCTTTCTGTTCAGGCCGCCAGAAGGGCTTTTGAGGGGGGGAAGGGGGGGGTAAGTCACGCGTCATTGTTACTCTGAGTGTTTCATGATTTTCTGCGTGCCAAATTGCTGCGTTTGATGGCGTCTGAAGACCAGGCTTCTGTAGGGTGAGGTGGTGCAAAGGAGCAAGCCCATAACTGACTGAACTTCATGTAGGTAGATATGTATGTACACAGATCTCTCTGAACTAAGTTAAATATGAATATTACCGCGGCAAGTTTCAGGGATGGTATGAACGAAGAAATCTGAGTAGACAACGATTAGAACCTGAGTGATGAGAAATACCCAATGGAGGAGCTCCGTGATACCAGAGTGATAAACTATGATGATACTATCGCTACCCTGTCGACTATGCCAAGATGAGACATTCGCGCCACAGCAGTCGCGTCTCCCCAACGTCAGGTCATCGTCTACCGTGTAAAGTAGCGTAGCTACAGCGACTGCGCGTAACCCCGGGAGTTCATTCTCTTACTGCTTATTCTCCGTCAGAATCACTCTGAGCTTTACTCCTACCCTCTTCTCCAATAGTCAAAGATGCCGTCCGCTTCCAACCAAAAGCGCGTCAAGGTACCTTATCGATTTTCAGATTCTCGTCTCCGGGTTCGATTTCTTTTGCGGTTTTCTTTACCTGCCCACTGCCCACTCCCCCACCTCCCCCACTCCCCGCGTCTTCCTTCTCTATCATAATCAGAACTCCATAAGCAAGCACACTTTCTCACTGATTGCGCGCGGGAGGGGGTTTCCCTGCTTCTTTAGTTGTAATTTAGGGAGTCTCTATCTACCGTCCATTTGGTACATGCTCAATAAAAATTCTATAAACGTCTAATTAATGACCGACCCGTTAACATGCATGTGATCTTCCAGTCTATGGCTCTATCGCAACCCCCGTAAACCCGGACAAGAAGCCGCCTGGTCTCCCAATGGACCATACGCACCAATGGACGGTCTCAGTCAAGGGCGTCAGCGACAACGACATCTCGCACTTTATCAAAAAGGTACAATTCAAGCTTCACGATACTTACGCCAACCCTCTGCGGAGTCAGTACCTTCCCCCTCCCAACCTAGTAGCATTCGCAATTGACACATACACCCCTCCTCCCCAGTGATCGAGTCCCCACCCTTCGAGGTCTCCGAAACCGGCTGGGGAGAGTTTGAGATCCAGATCAAAATCTTCTTCATCCCAGAATGCACAGAAAAGGCACAAACGCTCTTCCACTTCCTCAAGCTCCACCCCTACGTAGGCGACAAGGCCGAGCTGGAGCTCGCCCGAACGCAGCGCAGGCCCGTTCAGGCTTTTATCTACGATGAGATCATTTTCAACGAACCGACAGAGGCCATGTTCGAGATCCTCACGACTCGCGGCTCCGCATTAGTCCCCAGCCGGACTAGGAACGGGAGGGGGGAGTTTACGGAGGAGACAGAGGCGAGCGAGCTGGATCGCCTGACGGAGGGTATCAAAGTCGTCCAGGAGCACATCAAGAAGGCGAAGGAGATGCTTCTGGAGAAAGAGAGGCAAGTGGCGCAGCTCAAAGTGCAGTTGGAAAAGAAATGATTTTCTGTCTATCGGATCTGTTTTTCTTGCCTTGCGTATTTTTTGGATCGATATTTGTAGTAAAAAGCCTGTTATCGTCATCGTTATCGTTATCGTTAACCGTTATCGTCCCTGATCCCGCCTTCACCTACTCTTCCGCAATGGGTTTCATGGTTCTCTTCTCTTCTCTTCTCTTCTGATTTGAGGTTATTTGCAATTAATTTCCTACCTCGGGGAAATGGGTTTTTAAGAAACAAAAAACAAGTTCCGAGAAGGAATGGTGGGTGTGGTGCATCGCAGTTACTATTTCAGGACGATAGTCCAATTTGTATTACTACCATGAGATAAGAGCTCGACCCAAGGCGGTTGATCATCTCACTTCCTGCCTTACATACCAGATCAAAACGTCCGAAAAGACAAGAATGGGTCGACAGTTCGAAGCACCCCAAAAAAAGAAACACGAGACGGATAAACATCCGCAACCAGACCACATGCAGAGAGCTTTTTAAGCCTCACTACATCCCCATATCTGAGGGAAAAGAAAAAAAAAGCACGTCCAATTTTTTTATGTACGGAAAAGATTAGATATACAATCCTCTTCTTTTTCTTTCCCACCGGAAAGCCGCGGTCCAGGTTCATCTGCCACCGTGAAATTACTCGACCTTGGTCCTCAATTGAACTCCATGCCATCCTTTGATCTCCTCACTGAGGACTTCCTGGACTAGCCTATGCTGCTTTACCACGGGGAGACCCTTAAAACTCCGTGACGCGATCTCGATGGCATACATTGAGCCGCAGCCGCCGGAAACATCTTGAACCTATATAAGTGGGATTTTAACGTTTTACGTAAAAGATAATTAGCATTGAGGAGGGGGAAGGGGAAGTTATCGTAAATTTCGTACGGGGTAGAAGTGAGTAGGTATTAATGCAATTGCAATTGCACAGTACAATTCTACGCACCTCTAGCCTGGAAGGTGACAACTCCTTTACGAGCTTATTGAAGATGTGCAGCTCCTTTGGATCGAGATGATCCGGAGGGGCCAGAGCGGGAGATCTGGACGCCGATGTCGTGGAGAAGGGGGAGGAGCGCGGGGATTGCGGGGATGATGCCTCTTCTCTTGCTGTTCCCACATTCCGTTTGTTGAGCGAGAGGAGAAGGTGTTGCTGAAGTCGATGATGGTGGTGGTGGTGGTGCTGCTGCTGCTGCTGCTGTGTGCTGTTAAACAAGGGCCGTGCGTAGGAAAAGTTCCTGAAGGTGGCGGAAGAGGGACGGCGGAACATGGCACAGGTGATAAGGAGGGGTGTGGTGGTGGTTGAAGGGTGGTTTGTAGGGGTGGGCAGCAGGAGCAGTTACTAGAGTGATGATGATGATGATGATTATGGTAGATACTCGCTAGTGCCGTTTGTAGTCCAAAGTACTCAGAGTGGGCAACAACGCTAGCGAATTAATCGAATATCTACGGTAGTAAACTTCTACGGAGGCTATACTCTAAAAACCCCTCCTATCCATACTACTAATTCCCAGCCCTTGCTCTCACTCTTCCAACCAATCCGTGCACAGCGCCAGACACGCACATAACATGCATGTACTGTACCTAGAGTGCGACTCTACTACATACGCTCACGTACATACGCTCACTTCGAGAGTGTGGGGTGGGTTGGGAGAGGTGTGGTTACTCTACAGTCACTCAGTCGGACAATCACTCAATCGTTAATCTATCTACATGTATGTAGATACAACCCGTGGTACTTGTGGTACTTTTGGTACTGGAGAGTTAGAGAGTTTGTGGTGTGTGTACCATGGTGGGGTCGAGGGGGGAAATCAGGGCACACTATTCCTCTGGTATGGGTAGATAGATACATGATGTACCGGTACTTTGCCCTACAATATCCCTGCGCTAGGGTGCACACTACATGTAGTGCCACTCACCCACTCTCACTCACCCACCCCACCCTAATCTCGCCTCCCTCGGCGTCGGAGAAACAAATAATTATCTATACAACGGCGACACAAAAGGAACCCCGTGGTCGGTGACTAATGTACATCATATGTAGTTACAGTAACTATACGGAGGATCCGCTAGGACGAGACGAAATGTCAGAAAGTGTGCATATGCTATATCTACATACATACATGTATATACTACATGGGTGAGTAACATGGAAAAATGTAGAGTACATATAGTAGTATTGTAGCATAACCCATATCTTTCTAGGCAGAAGTAGCATCGTCCAGTCGTATTACACTGTAAAACACAGTACGGTATGTATACGAGTATGCCGAAGTATATACTTTAGCATATGTCAAAGCTAATGCTGATGCTAATGCTAATGCTAATGCTATGCACTGTAGGTCTTCTGTTTCCTTTTCTTGTTCTCTACATACCGGCGGTACACACCTACATCATACAGATGTTCAGCTAGGAAGAAGTCACTCACACTCTCGCTCACCACCTCTACTAGTGATTTCAAGGTCCCATATGCAGATGGTAATCTTAGGTAGGGTATCGACTAGCCTGTCTCTCCCGGTGTATATAATTAATATCAGCAGTAGTAATAGGGTGTACAATCTATACCGGCACCTACTATTACCAACCATCCACACCCACCACTACTACCCTAATCTAGAACCCCCTACCAACTAACGCACGGAAAAACACGACAGCTGAAACCTGACTGATTGACCGACCGACACGCAAGGCAATTCAGTAACAACCAGACACTAAAAGGCAAACAAAAAAAATCAAACGGGCTTAACTGTACGACTGTCCCGTCGAAATCTTGTTCGCCAGTCTGCTATGCCTCCCCCGCAAATGGCATAAGTGCTAAGGGCAGGTGAGAAAGGAGGATGGCAAGCAAGCGAGATTACATACTTGCTCACCCTAGTACCTCGAAGGGCCCGTCCCAGCAGCTAGATCTCCAGTAAGAGACACAAAGTGCAGAACTAAACCAAGCATCATAGAGTTACCCGACAAAAAAGAACAGACTCAATATCCGTCACGCATCACCCGATTGTAGCAGTGGCGATTACAGTTGGGAATGTTCATCACATCAATGTTGTTTTAACTAAAAAAGTGCTCGTAATGTTGGCCGAATATTTGTTACTACATACTTGCACCTACCATGTATTAGTATGCTGTTTTTGATTTCAAACTGTAAATCCAATTGATTCAATCAATAATAATTCATTCCATCGCTATCATAACGCTCTTGGTGTGGTGCCACTGTATTGCATAGTAAAATCAGTCAGTTCATCTTATCCGCCGCCTTGAAATCCTCACGCCATCACTGCTTCCTTCGATCCTCAACAACCCTCCTCACCAATTTACCCAGCCTGTCGGGCGAAACATCTCCTTCAGTGAAAAGGAACATAATGATATTAAGAAGAGGCTGTCCGGAATTGCGAGTACAACCGGCATTAACACACTAGACTCCTTTCCTTCTACCGTAATATATTCACCGAAACAAAATAGTAACCGTAATGTAAGTATTTTATTCGCCAAAGAATATGTATGTAGTTATGCCTTAAATCGATAAGAATCCCATTTGAAACCGTTATAGGAAAAAACCCGTGCTAATTGCAGTGACAACAAGACATAAAAAAAAAAACCGGTGTTCTCATTTTTTTTGTTTCCCCACCTAACCCCACCCCCTCCCAATTCCCAGTCCCCATTCAACCAGCTAAAAACTAAGAGAAAAAGAAAAAAAAGAACCCGAATCCCCGATAGAGAAAGGAGAGCCCATAGGAAACAAGAACAAAGAAATCAATCGCAAAAAAGAGAGGAAAAGGAGAGAAAAACGTAAAGCATAAGCAAGCATACAACATAAACAAGAGTTAATAGAAGCAATCAAACGCACGCTCTAATGATAAAACAACTTCGGCGGGACCCTCCCTCCAATAATGAAACAGAGTGTGAACTAACAAATGAAAGTTGAAGGAGCTAAAGTGAAGGTGCGAAGATATGTCTCCCTCCAATGCCGCATTAAAACGGCTCCCATTTTTCGAACGCTCGAGCAATGCTAAGTCCTGCGACAAACAAAAACAAAACAAAAAAAACATGATCCTAAAGTGCCCACGCAAAAATGAGAACGAGAAAGATAAGAAGGAAAAAAGATACTAGAAACACAAGGCCCCTTCTTCATGACAGGCATTCGTTATTAATCGACTGCTCCGTAGCCTGAAGATATGAGCAAAAGTAGAAGAGAATAAAAAACAAAACGCGAATAAAGCCAAACAGTCAACACCAAAGAAGAAAGAAAAAGAAAGAAAAAAACGCTCGAGCGGATTAACGCCTTGTGAGTGTATAGTCCCATGAGCCATAGAGAATTCACATCCTTCTCACTCCCAATAACCGTCCTATGTATCCCTTTTTTTTTTGCGCAGAATGGCCGCTCTTGTCGGTCCTGGTCTGGCGGATAAAAAAATCCACTGTCCTTCGTGCGATGCCAATACCTCCCCCAATCTTCAACCTGTACCAAACCAAAAAAAAAAAAAACTCGAATGTCGTGCATCCAATTTATAATGAAACTCAAGTGAATTTAACTCCCCGTCCCTTTTTAGTTCCACCCAGTTGGTCAACGACATATTCAACAGATAGCAGTAGGTGCTTGCTGAGCATCAAATCTGAATGCCCCGGAAGCTCTCCTGCGATGGTGAAATCCCGCATAGTTCAATGGTATCGGAGACGCGGTACCTGATGAAGCCTTAAAGAACGAACTGGCTGGCGAGCCTTCTGAAGGAGAGGGTGTATATCTGGGGCTTAGATCAGACTCCTTGACGACCCTTGGTTCCGCTGTATTAAAGACGGCCCCAGAGAAAAGGCCCTGATTTCCCGGTGCTGAGTCCTTGAGTTTTTTTTCCCCAACCTCATTGTCCGACATCTGTGGTGATGCCTTTGCCGAGCCATACTGAAAAATCAATTAGTGTGACGAAGGTTAAGAGTCTGCAATAGAAATACTTACGAAACAGTAATTGTCAAGAAGCTCGCGATATGATGATGACTCGATTGAAGGCTTCTCCCCGACAAATGCACTTGGCTGGAACACCTCAGGTGCACCAGCACCGACAGTGGTTGGGGTCTCGATGGGTGTTGAAGTGTTCTTATCAGGTGAGGCATTTCTCAGGGCACGAGCGGCAACAACAGGAGTCGTAGTGAGGGCTTCTGGGGCTCGGGGCTCGGTAACCTCAAGGACTGCACTTCCAAACTTGAAGTATGGGCTCTCTTGTGAGTTTTTATCAGTAGACTTCTCGGTCTTGATTCCCAACCCACTTCGCTTAGGACCGACGACAAAATTGGCAGCCTTGATAGCAGCGCTCAAAGAAGCACCGAAGTCGTAACGGTTACCAAAAGCGTTGCCAGACGGATTCGCTCGACGCGCTAGCGACTCAGTGGTATCGGTAATACTTTCAAGTGACTTCTTTGGAAGAAGGGTAATTGGAGTGTCGCCCGAATCCTTCGAGAAGAAAGAACTATCATAGCCTTCAAGATCTTCCATGTTAGGCATCGATTTGGGTCTAGCGGCTGTCGAAGGCTTGGATCGGGGCAGGGAAATTCTAGCACCACCGCTCTTTCCGTTCTGGGGCTTTGCCTTCTTGCTAAAGTTTACTTGGAAGTTAATGCCATTGTTGTTGTCCCAAAACTCTTGGCCGGCAACATTATACCGCACACAGAAAAAGAGAAATTTGCGCTCCAAGTTGACCTGGTCAACCAACTTGATGTTGAAGATGAACCTGTCAACACCCTCTTCTCTTTTCTTCTTCCTGACGTCGCTGTTGAATTCCGCGATAACCTCCGAAACCGTTTCCCAGTGATCCAAAGTAAACCGAACGACGACCGACTTCTGGAAGGACATGTTGTTGACAGCCACTGTACCAATCAGGTTTTTATTGTCGTTGGATAAGCATACTCTTTCCACTCTGACAGGCAGGTTCTTTCGTGCATCCATATCCTTGGGGAAGTTTGGTAGATTAATCTCCCACTCAAAAGGCGGTTCCCGGGATCGGAAAGCCTCTTCGTGAGGAAACGGGAACTCTCTCTCCCCGTCAAATGACTCTACCGGTGATGATCCAGCACTGACAGCCGAAGGCTTCTCCTGGTGTAAGAAATGCCTAACGTGCTCAAGGTGAGCATCGAAATGCACAGCCTTGGGGAATGTCGGTGTGGATGGCATAGATACTGGCCGTGATCGGTTTGGCGTTTTCAGTGACGACTTGACAACTTCACCGCTCTTCTTACGTACCATGGGTGGTGCAACCTGGTAGCCATCATCCTCATAGTCACTGTCACTGTTTGAATCCGGTCTGAGATTGTAGTCGTTTAGTAATGACGACTCGGAAATCGACCTCTGGTGTGCTCTTCCACGCTTGCTCTCCCCGTCCGAAGCCTTTAGTGAAGAATCCGGTGATGGTGCTCGCCGTTGAGGAATATTCTTGATTGCCTCCTTCAGCTGCTCCTCAAGGTTCCCAAGATTGCGACCTCTCCTCTTACCACGGCCCGTAATATCGTCCTCATCGCTAGAGTTCTGGGAAGAATCCGGAGGTGACAAGACGGCCCCTGTAGGAATCAATAAACCGTTGTCTATTGGTGGTGGAGTCTGGTGAATGCTGTTGGCGGTTCGGGAGTTGACGTTCCTGTGGTGCAACGTTGACCTTTCTGGGTGTCCATTTGATGGGGGAGGTGAACCTAATGTGGCATTCATCTGAGGAGTCCGTCGGTGCTTGTGGAGGTATGTAGCTGACTTTGGAGGGTTACTCGAGTTCAGCAGTGTCGTTGTTGTAGTGTATGCTGATGATGAGGTGACATCGTGGATTGATATCGAAGAGGACCTGCTGGAGATAGGGGAGGTGCAAGGAGACTGGCTGGGGGGTGTGTATGGCATTCGTACAGCTGTTGTATGAACCTTTGAAGGGAAATATTGTACTAGTAGTCCGTGAGGATTGGGGGGGGGGGTGGGGGAGTCGAGGTATATGTAGTAAGTACAGGTGGGTTGCCAGGAAAGTCGTCGAGAGTTTCGACTGGACGTATTGTCGTGGACAATAAAAAAGGACGAGGCCGTATTTTATGAGGAAAAATGAGGAAAGGGAAGAAAAAAAAAAAAAAAAAAAAACTCTGGAACAGTATTAGAAGTTATATAAGCCTGAACACAGCTCCCAGTCTATAGTCAGCGTACGCCAGCAACTGCGGGGAAATGTAGATGTGAGTGGGTAATTGGGCAAATATCAAACAACTGGCTGGATCGAGTACATACTCACGCACTGATGATGCAAGCCGGCGTCGACTGCCGGAGGGGAGGCGATATCAAATCCGAAAGCGATCGAGATTCCGGGCCTACTATGGCTCGCGGAAAATCAATGTATCTAGATGAGATGACACTCCGATGAGAGGAACAGGTCGTGGTGAAATAAATCGTCACGACTTTAAGACCGTTCAGTTTTAGCTGAAAGGGACTTTGGGAGGAAGGAGAGGAGGGATATATTTTGATAATGGAGGGTGAGAGAGAGGGGGGGGTGGTGAGAGATAATGGGATCACTCTTTTGGGGGCTCTGCACAGAGTAGAGCAATTGGAGGGGAGGACCCAGATATGTAGTTGGCGAGCTACAGTATGTACTCTAGTTATGGGTGGGTAAGGTATGGCAAGGCAAGGAAAGACTGGGAAGACTAGGGACGTCCAGGTAGGCAGGGCAGGGGTGTGGGCGGGAGAGAATTGGCCAGGATAGAAGACACAGAGAGAGGCTAAGATGATAGGACTTTCTTCTACCTCTTTCTCTCGTTTTGGAGGGGGACAAGAAACGAGAGTAATAGGAAGAGCAGATAGAAAGTCCACTAAAGAAAAGGGCGAGTAGAATTCCAAAGAGGAAAGCAGAGAAAAATGGTATCAAAAAATACCTAAAGTAGGGATATAAAAAAGGAAAGAAGAAAAAAGGAAAGAAAAAGAAAAGGGCCGTTCGCCGCGGTTCATGATGGGAGCAGCATGGGTAAGCCTCCTCGCCATTTACAGCTGGCTCCGCTTCTGCTGCGCTGCTGCTGCGCTGCTGTCCTGCTTCTCACTACTGTGCATCAGAAACCTATGTAGCTTTGTCCACCACACCCATACCTTACATCCTACCTTACCCAGACTTTACTTACATGTCACCACCACACCACTCACCCATTACTCACTTATGGCAAACCCCCCCCCCCCCCAATCCCTTTGCGACAGCGTTGCTGGCTCTAGCTCCACTCTCAACGAGGATGTCGCCGCCGTCGTTCACTGATCTGCTGTGTTCCCAACAACTCCCAGCACTCTCCTATCTAGCTGCTTGTTTGAAACTATTAATGCTATCTATGGTCTATTATTACTATTAGTCGTTTTGTCTTGGCTCTGCGTTACAACGAACCCCCTACCATCCAGGTCCTTAAAGTATGATATAACACTTTGCGTCGTACCTTAGACATGCCCACAAAAAAACTCTGCCCTAAACTTTATTACCGTCCAGCACAATCTGGATTCAATCCCGAGATTCAAGACCAAGATTCTTTGAAGTGGAATGAAATTATCTCAATACCGGTTCGCCAGATTCAACCTGAGTGACAGCATGTGTATAAAAAAAAAAAAAAAAAAAAAACAAGCCCCCACCCACACACGCCTGTCTGCCCCTTTGCCCCCTTTGCTTCCGTTAACTAGGTACATGTAGTGTACCTACCGCCATATCCGTTTCCGTATCTTTCCTCAAATTCATATCCCCCACCCACACTTTCAAAATTTCCTTTGAGCCCAGCTACGCGATGAACCGAAGAGAGAAATTATTATCTAAATTCCCTATTCCCTTGTGTATGGAAGTTTGAGATGGAGGGGAGTTACAGCAAGGATCATATGTGCCGCACCCATGTAAACGGTCGTTGTATTGTATCTTTTAATTTTTTTTTTTTAATTTTTTTTTTTTACCGTTCCCCAAATTCACATCTCAACCTCGCCTTTCGCCAGCCACACTTGCTTTTAATTGTTCTGAGCCAGGCGAAAAAGATCATCGCCTTCCCCTACCTTCCACACCACCTCGTCCCTTCCAAGAAAGCCCGCTGCATGCAGGCAGTCGATGCGCAGGTGAGACACATGCCAGAAACGCTCTATCTTTTTCCCACGAGTTTTTTCTTGATGGTGGCCCCATGTGTCTCTCTCTCATTCTCAAATCTCGCTATTTTCATAGTGCTCATAACCGTGCCATTTCCCTATCTGATGGCCGCTTTAGTCGTGATTGGTTCCCTGGAACACCTCATGCCTGTATCTCTGCGATTGCGGTTACGGTTACAGATTGGAAATCTTTTGGTAACAGCAAATTTCAGTTTCAGTCTCTTTCACCTTGAAGTAGAACATGCTGCACCGTAGAGTTACGAAGGAGGAGGCGCATAGGCTGCTCTAAGAGAGAGGTCAATGCGTCTGTTGTTTCTATTGCGCACAACGGCCTTCCGCCGTTTCGCGGAAGCAGTAGGGCCGTCGTCGTGATAGAGAATGCACACTCCGATATGGTCTAAAAACGGGCTCATCGAGCCGGCCTGAATCCGGAAAAATTACCTACATACATCTGGCTTCCTTTTTCCCCAGATATTTTTAAATCTCTCTGGTTGGATGGCTATTTTATTTCGGTCTTTGGCAAACTTTTTTTTTTATCTTTTCCCTTTCATTTCTTTTTCCGCTTTTCACCTTACCTTCCTCATCGCTAAGCCATATCGAAAGCGTAAATCATTGACATCTCGCCCAATCACACCGCGCGTACGGAATCAGAGTAATATGCATTTTCTACTTTTGCGATTTCGGTTTCCGCAAAGGAACAGTGCTTGCACTCAAGGGGGTAACCCGGCAGGGGCATTATAGGTGATGAAAGAGAGTAGCGCTTCGCTCCTGCAACAGAGAAGGGGAAGAAAGTTCGCTGCTAGGCTGGGAGAAATGAGCTGAAGCGTTTGAATTCGAATTGTCCTGGTCAATCGTAAGAGGGTCAGTCGTCTTGCGAATATCTTAATTGATGTCCGTCGCCCGTTTCCGGAGCATCCACCATCCGTAGTCGGAAAAGAAGGGAATCCCTGGGGGTATAGATGGAGTCACCCTTTTTTTTTTTTTAGTGTACGTGGGCTTTTTTGTTCAAGGAACCTCCGCGGCTCCCGTTGCACAAAAACCTACCTGAAAAGTACCCAAATACTTTTTTTTTTTTCGTTACCTGCTTGCTGTACCCTACCCCTACTGTACCCTACACCCCATCCAGGGTTGATTGCAGGGGTTGACACACATATGAAAGATAGTGAGCAAATGGCAGCCTTTGGTCACTGCGAGGCCATCAGCCGCATACGCATACTCTTGCCTATCTCAACACAAGATTTCGCCTTGGAAAACAAGACAGATCTTGATGATGATGGAGGAGGAAGAAGGAGGGAGAAGGGGGGGGGGGAGGGGTATGGAGAGACATTTTGTTTTTCTCCTCCGCAATCTCTTTTTAGTTTTCTGAGTATTATGTGTGCATCATGTACTCAGAATCTCAGTGAGTACGAGTTTAAATACGGATGTGCTCTATGCCGGGGGCGGAGAACGCACAGCCGTAAGATCGGAGGGAGAGTTGCTTGCTCTGCTGCTTGACACCACCTGTACACTACATGAGTCGAGTGCGTACTTTATGTATGTAGGTGTATGTATGTATGCCTATCCACCGTCGTCAACCGCTGTACTTTAGCCACCACAATCGAAAACCTACAATAAAAACAATATCAAAGGAAGGCAGAAGGTACCTAGGAAGAGAATAGCATGTAGGCAAGAGGTTTCTCCGGAGATATACTCACCAGCGGTTACTCATGCTACTGTTAGTGCTGCACGACATTCCGGCAAGACGGTGTATAGACATGAATAATTTCACCGATGATGTATGTAGGTACTCCAGAATTTCGGCCGAGCCGTTGGTCCCAGGGCTTGAAATTTCGCCATAAGCAGAGGTTAATTGATGCGTCGTCCGTCGGACTGGGCACTGGAGCATGTACGTCGTCTTGGTCTTTTAATAAGACTATGTACATACTGGCCGTGGTAGGCTCTGTCTAACCCGGGGGTGATGGTGGGACTGCAAGAACACGGACCGCGCGGCAACGTCTGGGGGTGCGAATTGCAGGTTGAAAGGAAGGGAAGGGTGCTCAAGACCGATGACGAAATGGTAGGCTTCTGATACAATTTGCAAGCAAGCAATTTAGTTGGTTCGTAATGTTAGTACCCTACTGGGTACCAATGATCGATAGACCAACCAACCACGAATGTGTAACTGTAAGGGGGTGTCACAGGAGTTTCGTCACACTAACTACATGTACATGTTCTTCTACTTTTCTTGGGAATACTTCTTACTTACTGTTTCTTCCCGGAGGCTTTTATTCGTTATCCACTTATAGGGTAGTGGTAGAGCGTCCGAGTCAGCGTGCTCTAGATCAGTTTACACCTGCGCCACCCGTGTCTCCGAAACATTTGTTGACAAAAGTTTCTGCAAGTGTTTATTGCGCCACACTATTGCGAGTTAGCTATCCGGTGTACCCTGGTCGATGGAGATGTGTGGTGCCTGCTCTATCCTCACCTCACTCTATCTACTCGACACTTCCCTCACCCCTACGCTCACTCCACTCGCTCCATTCTCGGCTGTGATTTCCGTCGTCCACCCAACTCTCCGGTACCGAGCCGAGAGAATAGCAGGTAATAAACACAACCGTATGTGAGCCCTACCCTACCCACCATCCCTGGGAGAGACAGACATGGTCTAGGTGCTGATCTACAGATACCTAACCAAAATAATAATGTGTATAAAAAAATAAAGAGTTACGATAGCGAACGGCATGTACGGTATAAAGTGGTAGTATAATAGGAAAGTGTCACTACCTGAAATATTACCTCTATCATATCAGCTCTGTAGGGTAGGTATAAAGCCCAAAACTATGATAAAATATTGCGCTCCACTTTGCAGATTCTTGGCCTACAGGTAAGTACTCTACCTTACTATGCCTATAATCAGCTACATACCACACATACCACACATAATCAGAAACAGCACCAGAGGCAGGTAATATCACCGAACCCCCCCGTCCTGATGGGAGAAACCGGTAGGTGAAGGGGGAAAGCAAGCAATAACTGACTTTTGTAAGTAGCTTAGACCGGATTCACACTCTGACTGGAATTGAGCACGGATATCCGAATCAAATCTCGCAAACCGGAGATACCCTGCAATGTCCTCCAGGCTGTCTTTTGAATACGACTACCATAGATGAGACGGCTGCACAAGATATCGCGAAACTCCATCCCCATCCACCCACCCCGCCTTGCGGGGTTGCCTAGATCATCATGGATAGGGTGTATGAGGTCCAAGTTATGTACCTCCGGTCGATGGTGGGGTGCGCAAGGCTCGAAGCAAAGGCAGAGGCAGGCAAGCTGCTCATGCTGCTCGCCAAACCTCCCGTTTCCCCCCAATGATGGCGCACACCCCATCGCCTGGGCCCGTTTCTGATTCGAGTCAATCTGCGAGTTGAAAATCAATGGGGACGACTGATAGCTGGAGTCGCTTATCATCGTATCAATAATAGCAGTACACCCTTTAATTCCCATAGTACTGACCCTATGTACCGCGCCACTACTGCAATGGTAGGGTAGAAGAGGATAGAGCTGCTTCCTACATGCCATGCAATATGGTAAACCGGACTGCTCAAATTAACTGTCTGCAGGGCCTGCCATATGGCGAAGAAGAGCAGCAGCGCCTCTGCAGTCTCGAACCCAATCTCCACCGACCGGCCACTGCATATCTTGGAAATCCTTCCTCCTCCTCCGGAGCATATCTCTAGCGCCTATCTTAAAGTCTCCAGCTCCTTCGATACCGACAATCTCTAGCTCCTCTTATCCCGCGAGGCAGGAGGTAGGATAGGCGCCCTGTATGTAAATCAATCGGTGTACACTCCTTTTTTATTTTAAGATTGAATTTTTCTTTTTTTTTCTTTTTCCTTTTTTTTTTTCCCTTTTTTTGCTATCATGGCGTCCCGTCGCACATGTCATCTCATCTCCTCTTCCCTTACGGCTAGGGTGAGAGAGCTTCGTGAGTTTCGGTGATCAACGTGCCTGCATAAACCACCCATATACCGACCTTAAACTGTAGCTAAACTAAAGAATTAGCTAGCTACATACATGTAGCTACTACTCACCTACTCTCCAACTACACTACATTTATCTAGAGGGTATCAACCCCAATCAGGTATTATTATTGTTATTAATATTGGAATACCAAGCTTGTGCAACACTACAATTAACAAAAAAAAAAAAAAAAAAAAAAAAAGGCCGGGCCAGGTACTCTGTATGCCGTCCGTCGTCGGTAAAGAACAACCCTCGACCGACTGATAAGCTATGCCTGGCCTCCTTGTAAATTTACGGTGTGGGTAATGGGTTGGGATGGGTAAGAGATGCCCTTCAACCATCCATCCACCGCGCGCGAGGCTGCGGATTGACAGTGCTGATCCTGCCCCTTGATACCAGCAAGTCGGTTGGTCTGCGGGCGGGCTGTTCGCATCCATATCCTGTTTATAACGACTGGCGGCTCAGATACACATCCAGTAGTCCCTACTGTTGCGGAGTGCAGTTATTTCTTTTCTTTTGGATGCGAGCTGCGCGGTGTAGGGAAAAACAAGAGAAAAGAAAACATGATGTTTGTGTCTCGTAAGCTGTTATATACCGCAAAATCTGAGAAAACTCGTTGCGCTGCAGCAGGGATATTCTACACCAAAACCTGCATATTGGCGTTCAAAGACTGCCTCTGGTTGGCCTATACCCCTGCTCTCTCGCAACGAGTTTTCTCAGATTCTACGGTAGAGTATGTTAATCCCATCCTTCTGATCTCATCCCCATGCCTGTGGCGTAGGCCGCAGCACAGTGTTGTTCGTCCGGACCATCTAAATGCTACATACGTACTCGTATGTAGGTTATGTATGGGTACGGATTAATTTCGCCTCGCTCTGCTAGATAGAGTAGTACCTAGTAGTAGGCAGGAAAGCAATAATATAATATAATATATCTTACCATGTGTTTCAATTGGGTGTGGTGTGGTAAGATGAGTGGTTCACGGTTGGTGTTGACGGTAGTGGTGGTGTGAGTAGTTTCGCTCTCATGCCCTCGCTTGTCTGCTCATATTGATTGGCACTCGCCTCGCGCGCGCGCCAGGCCGAGGCGAAAGATAAAGATCGCGGTGATCTCGAAACCAAGCTTTTCTTGCGTGTGTCTCACTCTCTACTCTCTCACTCTTTTTTTTTTTTTTTTTTTTTTTCTTCTTTCTACCTAGTTCGGTGTTGTGCAACGGCAAGCACACCTTTTACCTAATTACCTAAGCACTACTTTTCCCTTCCTTCTCTTCCCCTCCCCCCTCCCCCCTCCCCCCCCCACATCCCCCATTCATGATTCTCCCCAAACTAAAATACCATCGACAAACCGTGATTATCTTCCGACATGCGCGGCGTCTCTCTACCCCGAACCGGAACACAACGCGAATTGATTGATAGTCGACCGCCACCACCACCACCATCAGCAGCAGGAAACAGGAAAGAAGAAAAAGGAAAGAAAGGGAATCTATCATGTTTGATACTCATTAAACAGTTACCTAACACTCGCCACTAAAAAGAAAAGGGCGCCGCCCACAGGAACAGGCAGACAGGCAGGTAGGCAGATCCGCGGAAAGCTGATGAGGTGTTTTAAACTTTTTTTTTCTTTCTTTTTTTTTCCATTACGGAAGGCGACCAGCAGGTTGAGCAGCAGCGATCTGACCGATCCCCGACTAGCTGCCATGCACCGAAAATCAACTACGGAGATTCAGGCGAAAAATGAGGGTCCCGACGACACTTTTGCTAAGGCAGAAAGGGAAGTATATATTTATTTATCTATTTTTTTTTTTTAAAAAAAAAAGGAAAGAAAAAATTAATGTTGATAACGCCGAAGATCAGTGGCACTGTGGACGTTAGAACAATTGGGTTAATTAATGCTCTTTTTTTTTGGAAAAAAATTTTTTTTAGCCACGGTATTATGTTGGTGATTGCTGCGGAGAGCATGATAAACGACGTAGTATGATATAGATGTAGTAGGAATAGCTGCTACTGCTCACTTAGCTTGTTGCATCCCAGCTTAGTCGGTTCGGTTTTATCATGCCCTTGATCTCATTCACGTTCGCACCAGACGAGATATGACTTGCATGATACTTAGAAACAGAATCGCCGTCATACAAATCTCCCCACCGTATGCGTACCGATATGAGAAACAATCAATAGTATTGCCTCGGTGCATCAATCCGTTTTACTTTTGCTCTTTTACTTATGAAACCTCCTTCCCTCTTAATTCTAACTCCCAAAACTACGCCTATGACGATAGACGGTGTACGCTCTTCCTATCCCTAAATCCTCCTGGAGGCTCGGATTACATTATGCCCACAGCCAACTGCATCCATCCATCCAGTCAACCAGACAGGAGGCATCATGTACGCTCCCGCAACTGAACGAGGCTATGTATAATGGAATGTGCACTTTGCTGAGCCCGAGCTCCCTCCTCCATTTGTACATATTTCTTTGCACACAGAAAGAAAAAAGGTTATATGGACTGATGCAACAGTAGCATATATCTCGCACCTCCAGTAAACCCTACATGTGCCTACCTACCTACCTACCTACCTGCTTAAAGTGGACCAGGAAGGCCGGGCATGGCGGGCAACGTCTAGATGACTGACCGGCTACTTTTTTGTCCCTTGATGTACTCCTAGGTTACCTACAGATCCATGATCCATACCTACCCGCCGCTTACCTACCTCACTCACTCACTCGGAACCATTGCGATAGGTAAGTACGCTCAGCACATCCAGCCGGCATATACTCTACCTCAAAAACTAATCTTTTTTTTTTTTCATTTTCATTTTCATCCTAGGTCTGGGGGAAGCGGTAACTGAACAGCAGATGAGTTAAAAGCAAAATACGTATAAAAAATTTCCTCTTCATTGAATGAGGCGGCCCTATGACGACACCGGGACAGATTGAAATTTAATGCATGTTATTCTTCACAGCTCTACTGGCCTACCTTACTCACCCCCCTTGAGTGCCTGACGGGACAGCTTATCGTGCCGTATACTATGGCATACTCTACCTACATGTAGCACGATCCAGTCGTGCACAGAGCTATGGGGGGTACATGTCTATATGCATATGCAGAAGTGTAAGTTAGAGGTATAAGGTAAAAGTGTAAGTTACGGGGGAAGAGGGAGAGTGGGGAGGGGTCGTCCAGAAAAGGTTTACGAACTGGGCTATGAACCGGGCACCTGAGCTGTCAGTCAAGCTTTCGACCGTTTTACCCTAACATAACCGACCCCGCTAGCAGCCTCGGGAAAGGGGGAGGGGGGGGAGGGGAGAGGCTCAAGTGGAAAGGGGAGTTGGTGGGGAAAGTATGTTATGTGAGTCCCGTGCCTTCGTGTTTGGGTGTTTGGGTATGTGCCTGTGCTCTGCCTATCTTCCACTAGGAAGCGTCGAGGGTACCCCAACAAAATATATCGTCATGTCTCGCCCCAAAACGCGAATCCGGGGTGCGGTCAACGTCACTGGCATCACAGCCATTCATAGCGTGTCTGTCGACCTTGAGACATCGCGTCACCGTTGTTGTTATGCGGTCCCTGCCTGCATCATCAGCATGCCCCCCCCCCCCCTGTCGCTGAACTTTCAACTGCTAAGTTTAAAGCTAACCATGGATCAGTTAGGGTAACTGGATAATTACAAACAAACAAAACCACCACCACCGCCGTCGGAACATGCAGCTGAGCTACCCCGGCTGTGGAGGGGGATTCGTTGGATCAATTCCACGGGTATTTTGGGGTAGTGGGATGATGATGTAGTCGTGGGGATCGGGATTGAGACGTCAAGCCCGTGCTGGTGTTGTTTTGTTTATGTTTTTTGTTTTACTCCCGCCCGGGCCGGGACGGGCGGGCGGGCGCGCGGGTACTGGGTATGGGTAAAATATCTACATTATGCCCGACGGTTGAAAGCCGAGTACATACATCATAAGTACATACAATGCTACGTACATCGTGTACCACCAACCCTTCTCTCTCTCTCTCTCTCTCGTGTTCCTATGCCCATACCATATTCCATATTCGATATCCTTACCCATACCTGTACTTACTTGCATGTAACCCATACATACTTCTTATGTACATTAGCTTTTTGTCTCTAACACTTACTCGACCTCAATGCATATATGCACATACATGTACATACTGTATGCACTTACATGTATCTAGAGATACAGACTTGTCAGCAGCACCACTACATACCCCAGCCACGGGAGATATTGAGAATTCAACACACATACACACACAGCAGTTGGATCTTACATGTAGGTACGATCATTCATGCCCACAGCCGCATTCGGCGGCCTTGCCCTTGTGTTCGTTTCCTCTTTACAGGATTACCCCAGATGGTTTGGTGCAGTTGAGCTACCTACACCTCCTTAATTCCCGTACTTCTTTTTTCAAAGCATGTACTTGGGGTGAAATTAAGTATTGTCCCAACCGCGCTGGCAACCATGCTGTTGCGAGAGACAATACTTAATTTCACCGCAAGTACATGTAGCTACATGTATGTACATTGCCTCCACAGCTAACCACATGTAGCTCGTGGTGTAGCAATATCAGCAGCTAACTGAACTGTGGGGATGTAATTGAAGCGACTGCCACTCCACTGTTACTCCAGAACCCCTCAAATATATATCATGGCAATCATCCAGCTTTAGAAAACCCTCATGTGTCCACACCCAAAGGGACCTAGGCTATTTGATACCGGGCCAATTGATTGTGATGCCCTCTCTCTTCCTCCCCGCTGCGTTGTAAACTGGCTGAAAGTATCTCCCGTTTAATTCCCCACGGGGGGTGATGTGATGGCGATAATCGCATCGCGGGCCTGATTAAATAGGTTTACGGTATTTACGTTATAATTGATTCGAATCCGAATCAAATACCCTTCCCCCTCCCCTCAAAAGGGAAAAGAAAAAAAAAATCACCATGGGTTTGCATCTCGGTAGGGTAAGAAAAGAGAGGAGAGAGAAAACCACATGACTCGGGAGGATTGAAACAAAATTGGCTGGGTTCGATTAATGGTACCAATAGTCGTCGTGTCGTTAGATGTTTCCCCATGGCCTACTCTTGTATACATATGAGACTCAGCTGGGAATTGACTTACCTCTGATGGGGTGGAGTACATGTACATGTAGTTAACCCCCCAACCCCCAACCCCAACCCCAACCCCCAACCCCCCAACCCTCTCTAGCTCCCTTCTCTCTGTAGGTGTTAACGTTATCAAAAGCCAGTTGTTATATACAAATAGCGCTAGCATTGGTAGCAGCGATTCTAGCGCTTAGAGTGGATTACTTGGATCATTACAAAAAAGAACTAGGACGGAAATGTTCCCCACGGAAACGAAACAAAGAAGAGGAAAAAGGACCCGCCCGCTCCGCCGCCGCTACTCTCGGCTTCCCGATCTTTCATGAAACCTCAGATCCAGAGAACCGGAGCAGTGATTTTCATTTCTTTTTGCCGCTTCTCTTTCGCTGGGGCTCCCTGGAGCTGCATGTTTCTTGACCTCCTCAGATGGCCGGGAGACCATCTCTCCCCACGCTGTCTCAGAAACAGGCGTTCCTTGGTTTGCGAGCCCACGTCGATGTAAGCGTGATGGGTTGGATCGATGCAAAAAGCAAAGAGAAGCACCGCGGGAAAAAAAAGAACATCACCCATGGGAAACGAAACCCCACGCCCAGGGGAACGGTACACATTTCTGTTTAATGTTTCTGGCTTGGCTTGGGGGAAAGACCTCTAATAACGGGAGCCCGTGACGTCTGTCGTTAGCCCGCAGAGGGTAAGTAAAGTGACGAGATCTCCACAACGTGCGTATTTCGAGTAACGTGGGGAAATGAGGGCAACAGCAGCAAATCGTGGTCCACAGAAGAAGCCAACAATAACGTCATGGCTTAATCCGGAAGGTGTGACTACACGTCACACATATTCTGGTTTACTGCAAAACCGCACAACAGTTACCAACCACATGTTCTCTCTTCCCTTCTGCCCCGTCGTGACCATCGATCTAGGCATTAGCTTCTCGATCCCAACTCCTTGTATGTAGTTTTCTTTGAAATACAAGGCGTTTTTGAAATTTGCGGGGTGCATAAAAGGCAGATGCAGCACTCCTCATACTCTAATCTATTCTGAGATCCCCTGACCTTGACGATATGGGTTTATGGCTTGGGTTTACATAGGTGTCCGTTCGTTGCTTCGTCGTCGTTGGCTAGAACCGCCGTACCATCATGTGAAGGGCTATCTTCCTGAGCCACTTCTTAGGGCGGGGGGCGAGGTATGTTCTACCAGGGCGGGCGCGGAGTCGTGGACATCGTTTATTCGAGAAGACGGGTAACAGGCCAGGTACATGTAGGTAGTGGGTAAGAATAAAGATACATTTACCTACTTCATATCTACTACATAATACATACAAAAGTTCCTGAGCGAGCAAGCGGGAAAGACTATGTAGGTAGCTAGCTCCGGCATCGAGCATCACCATCGCATGCGCATGGTAGGTATGCATCGCGCGTGTGCTAGTAAGCTTATTGGGTAAGAGAAATTGGCCAATATATATTGGTTAATTGAAATCGGTGACAGGCGTGGGAGCAGTCTATATCTATATCTATATCTTAAACCTGGCTCTGCATGTTTCGATTCAGGCCGTTCCTGAAACATTCGATTATTATCTTCCGGACGGGTAACCTCCTGCCTGGCCGAGTCGGGAATTATGAACAGAAAAACGTCACCCACAGCACCGCATCGATCGTGAGAAGAAACAACCAGCGGGGCAGGGGACTAACACAGACTCCAATTGAGTCTCAAACCGGGAACAGGGAAAGTTATTTAGCTAACCCAGATGACCCAACCGTGGCCGGTTGTAATTTAAAGAACCTACAAGTTAGGGGTTTTTTTTTTCCTTCTTCTTTTTGCTCCTTCCTTGTGAAGAGGGGATAGTTGAATAATCAAGGGGGGAGAGGAATGTAACTGATAGGGGAGGTCTGTGAAATAGGTGCTCCCATCAACTCCGGATGTATCATGTAGATTTCGCATATGTCCTGATGTTCCCATATATACTCCGGAACCGTGGGGCTTGTACCAGGTGGAACCCCCTTCTACGCAGCATGTACTACGGGTGTAAGGGTAAGTCTACAGACTTACCCTTACATCGTAGTACTTCCCTCCCTAGCAAATTGAAACCTAGTCTCGTTTCCAGCCCATACGGTGTAGTGATGGTGATGGTGGTGGTGGTGGCGGATAGCAATAAAGTTTCTAAATATTAACCCTGCCAGACAATTTTTGGAATCTGGTAAGCACACCAACCCTCCCTGTATGTTCCTTAGCGAGGTTGTCGTTAGTCAGCAAGAAAAAAGGGTTTCTGATAACTGGTAAGATCACCCACCTGTTACCACCTGTCAACGCAAGATTGCGGAGCTCATCGCATTTGCCGGCCGCGTGAGGATTGAAGTAGCGACTGCTTGGGGCTGCGCTACTAGCTGGTCTACATGTACCTACTCTAGAAGGTGGAGCGTCCTTCGACAAGGCATCGAGAAGACAGCTCATACGGGCCTAGATCCTTACTACTCTTGAACAGAACTCTTTTCTTTGAAATTGCGGCTTCTTTATAGCTACGTGAGCTAGCAATAGAGACTAGTGTCTCACCACCTGAAACCCGATGATAATACAGCCATTCTACCAATCGCTACCCCGCTGTGTTCGGCGGGGCTGCAAATCCAAATCCAAATCGTCTTTGTCTCTTGGGGAGCAAGTTCCCGAGAAGCTTAGTTTGGCAGTATACATGCTACTACGTGTACCTACAGGTACTCAATTCGAATCCTGCATGGTTAGTTTAGTAACCAGAGCAGCCTAGCTATAGCTACTGTAGCTTAGCTACGCAACCAGCACAGACGTGCGCGCGGTGACCATGGGTGAGTGAGCACACAACCCATAAAGCAATTGCACGGGTCCGGGCAGTTGGATTGATAGATTTGTCGATGCATGGACGCGAGGGGGGGGGGGGGGGGGGGGGGTTCGATCTGGGACTATGTACTTACCTATTTGTAGCTTACCTGCCTACTTTTACCATACGGCTGCTTACTCTACTTGTTAGAGCCAGTTACCCCAGGGTAAGGGTCCTCGTGAAAGAGGTCGTCATTTCTTGGGAGTTATTTCGATTAGAGTACCGATAGTACCTATGGTACCTATAATACCTACCCGCACCTACACTACATACCTAGACCGGTGGTACGTTGCGTTGCGTTGATCAGTGTCGTTCCTTTTCTTCTCGAACAACGGTAGTCCGAGTGAGACCTGATGCAAACGAGATAAGGGTTGCTCAAACAGGGGTTGGGGAATCAGGATCAGGGTTAAGTAACGCGAGTAAAGGATCCCTAACCCTGAATGTGTTGGGGCGCCCATATCTAATTATTATTTTTGCCGGGGGACGGCAAGATTGTGACAGGACTAACTCTGAGGCAGGTAGGAACTGGAAGCGGTGGCAAGGGCTACTGCCAATCAAGCCACGGAACTCGCCCATGCCACTCAACAGCACCCTGCTGCAGCAGCAGCAGCAGCAACAACAACGACAACAACAACAACAACAACAACAACAACAACAACAACAACGACAACAACAACAACACCAAACTGTGCTAACCACTGCTCTATAGTCAGAAAATACCAAATACCATTGCATGAATTATTCTAGGGACCCCCACACCCCGCGTTATGTTATTCAAATCCCGCCCGCTTACGACGGCAACCCTGATGATAAGTATTCCAACGGGTTTTATTCGAATTTACTCGATTAGAAAATACTGTGTCGTAGTGAATAGGTGATTGGTGGCGCACATGCTGCGCCCTACAACTATAATCTAACATATGAGGAGCTGCTCTACCGGCACCGGTCCATCTATTCATTGGTGGAAGAACACTGGCCCGGTTGTCTTTGAGAATATCGGCCCTAAATGTACTCAGGCATCTGAAATATTCTGGATCTATGTTTTGTCTTCTTTGTCGTCTTCCTGCTGCGCTGCACACATAGAGAGATAATAGGTGCAGAGCAACTGAGTCTAGGCAGGCGTGTGTTTCCCATTGCCTACTGCAGCCACCGAGTAGATAGACGGAAGGTGAATTTACGTGTATCTACATGTAGGCAGAGGACTCTAGAGTAACCAGGCTAGGTATGCCTATGCTTCTAGTGCCGATACACTTTATAATTTACGGTGCCTACCTACATCCCTCCCTTATGCACGTAGGGTATTTGTAGATTACATGTCTGTCTGTAGAGTAATCTTGATCCGTGCTGTGATTATCTAAATACTTAAGTCAGCTAAAACTGAAACAGTGTGTCTTGCACACCCCCCCCAGCACACCTTACCCTAACCACCACCTAGAGTTTTATGTGAATGAAGATCATAATATATAAAGTAGTTTATATAATTAATAAAATACTCGTTTACTAGAATAAGATCTAGTTGCTTAGGGCAAGGATAATTTGTATGGAGTGGCGGTGATCTCTCATACAATTCACCCCGGTCTCCGCCATTTGCATTTTTGCTGGCAAACCAGTATACATATATGAAACACACTCACTCGAAGCTCCGGGTAGCTGCCTGGCTGCCGCTCCGCCCTCTTCTCGGATTAAGAAGCTTGCTTCGTCGGTTTCGGGAAACTCGGAATCGGGGAAAGTAGGAAAGAAGGTAATATACGAGCACATCAATGGGTTTGAATCATAGATAGAAAAGAGCAGTGAGTAACTGTTATTAATGTTGTACAATTCTACTATAACTACAATACTGATTACGGAATGGAACTAGGCTAGAGGACTAATAATAACTGATGATGGGGGAAGGAGAAGGGGTGGAAAGGAAAAAAAAACCATCCCCTACCTTAATATTTTCTCACTGCCACTGGCAAAGGTCTCAATCAGCAGAGAATAATGTCGGTGAAAAAGCAGAGATACCCTCCCCTATCCATTATCTTTCGGCTTTGGAAAAGGTGCGCGCATCTCATTCCTCAGGTCAGGTATGTGGTGGCCTCTTTGCACACATCTAGTCAAAACAGGGAACACATGCAAGAAAAGAAATTTTGGGACAGAACTGTGGATTTTGAAAAGGCCCGCCGGGATATCAATTTTTTACTCTATTAGCACAAATTCGCCAAGGAAAATACAGCGTAAAAATAGGACATGCACCAAAGACTGACAAGAAAAACCCCATTATAAACATACAAGTTGTCATCAAAAAAACCCCATATGCACCCAGAAGCAAGGGAAAAATAAAAATGAAGGAGTAAAGATAAAAATAAATAAAAAACGTCGCACGCGTTAACACCCACAGATAAACAGCCGGACCAGTAAACACAAATGAAAGGAAAATGATCCTAAGTAGCTGGGGATAAATTGGAGATAATGAGCAGGCCCTACAGCTTTTTTTTTTCTTTTTTTTTTTGGAGGATGTAAGATAAAGATAAAGGGAAGGGGAAAAAAAAGGTTCAAGATTATCACCGGGTATCCGCACGTACCTATTGGTCCTCGGAGCTGATACTTCCCCCAGCATCAGTACTCCCAACAAAATCTGGGGGAGTACTCCAACCATGAACACAATCCCCTTCGCTTTTGAAACAATACATCCTGGCCTCACCATCTTCGCCTCCAGTAACCATGTTAGAGTCGCTTAACCCGACACATGTTACCGGACCTTGATGGCCAGTTATTGTCCGTAAACACCGTCCTGTACGGACATCCCACACCTTGGTCATCCTGTCTTGCGATCCAGAAATAACCCGAAGGGAATCCGCAGCGAGAGCCCAGACACCTTCAATATGACCGAAAAGGGTCTTGGTACACTTGCCTGTAGCAACGTCCCAGAACTTTACGGTGGAATCGAGAGCTGCAGTGATCATCTTTTCCGGTGGCGGCGCCCGGGGACGCGTAGTGGGATTTGGTGAGCTTTTATCCCGGTATTCTTGCCAGTGCTGGGGGGACGGGAGTGTGGGGTTTTGGGGGGGATCATCTTTGGTCGGCCTGGGGGACATATATCCGGGGAGTTGCATGGGTATCACTTGCTGGACGTGCCCCACATGCCCCTCAAAAACGCGGACACAGGCTTTGGTATCTAGATCCCACATCCTTACCGTCTGATCATCAGATGCCGAGAAGACCATCCGAGAGTCGGTATCTATCCGAACCGAATTGACCCAATCTTTATGGCCCTTCAATGCATAACAGCTCTTATCCGCAAAATTCCAAATTTTGATTGTTGTATCCACCGACCCAGATGCAAGTAGATTATCGTTGAAATGAAGACATATTACACCACCCGTATGGCCTGGGAGAGTTGACAAGCATTTGCCCGTCCGCCAGTCCCATATTTTTAACTTTTGGTCCAGGGAACCTGAGATAAGCTTTCTATCATCAAACATGAGGGCACGAACTCCAGAGCCGTGCCCGGTCAATGTTCGGATCTCTTTGCCCGTTTCAATGTCCCATATTTTAACAGTACTATCGTAGGAGCCTGTTGCTAGAATAGCATCATCGAATTGCAAGCACATAATGCCATCCGTATGACCTTTAAAAACCTTCTTTGTACATCGCCCCCGTCGCCAGTTTGACTCGACTTTGTATCTTTCCGAATATACATCTTTCCAGGGCCTTGTAGGGGGTACTTCAATAGCGCGTTGGCACGTGCGCTTGGGTGAAATAACCGGCAACATTTCCACATCTGGCGAGTTACGGCCGCCCGGGCGTTTGCCATGGATATTGAGGTCCTTAGTTCCGCTAGTGATTTCGGTGGTGAAGATATTGGGCTCTTTTGCTCGGCGCTCCATCTGCCTTTTCGTCATCCGCAACCTCTTTCTTTCTAATAATGGCAATCCCCAGCCGCATTTGTCACATTTCCGGTCGATGTGCTGCTCGCACATCTTATGCCAGACTACATCATCATCGGCCAACATTCTCCATCGGTGACTTACTTGTGCGGCTTTGCACAACGATGCTGTGTCAAGATAACATAGTATTTTGAAAGCAATTTCTGGTGGAAGTGCACTGAGGAAGTCGATACGAATCAACTCTCGCAGAGCAGCGGAGATCATTGAAAGTTGGGGAAAGCAGCATTGGGTCAAAATTCCCCTCAGCATAAGGTTACGATGCGTCGCTGGGGCAGCAGAAAAAAGTGACCAGACATCCGTGATTGCTTGTTGATCTGCAGGTGGAAGTGTTTCCATCCCCTTAAAACGCAAATTAGTAAACTGTGCATGCACAAAGCAGCATGGGCAGCTTGGCGAGCAAACCTTCTGCAGCTCTTCCATGGTTGGCTCATCAGCTTGCCTCCTACATTTGATATCTGGCCTGTGTCTATAGCAAAACTTGGTGTTCCCTTTCTCCTCCAGATCATGTTGACCATCTTGCTGCTGCTGGGATCCCTGCGGCGCATATTGTCCGGGGATGTGCTTTGAAAGGAAAGGGGAGACATCCTTTCTAACTGACTCAGCAGTATCCGCTGGAATAGCAGCAGCATAAAGCTCTGGCTCACTACCGTCCATTTCGACGGCGGAGTTGTTGTTAAAAATCGATGATCTTTTGAGCCTTTTAAGAGGTCTCTGAATGTTCTCACAGGTACTTGTCAGGGACAAGGCGCTTGTAGACAGTGTGGGGGCGCTTGCGAGTGGCCGTTTGAGTGATTGAGAAGGCGATATTGGAGGTGCTGGTTGTAGTGGTTGTGGTAAAGGTGAAGCATGTCGTCGCTGTGGGGCAACCATCATTTTTGTTGATTGTGGCGTCCAACCAGGTTGACCAAATCAAGTGTGTAACAAAAGGCCAAACAGCGTGGGGGTAAGCGGTAGGGGGATGGATTCGGTTGGTAAGAGAGTGGAAAAAGCGATATGGAGGTGGATAGCTCCGTATAGAAAACAGAGACCTTAGAACGTCTTCGAGTTGGGATGACGGGATGACGTTCTTTCTAGTTGACGTTCCGATGTTTTTGGACCCTTTCTTTCCCAACCCTTATTTTTCTTTATCACGAACGTCTGAACGTGCACTTACGCATTAACTGATTGTCTGGTTGAACGGTACCACTGCAATGAACCGAGAGAAGAGAGGAAGAAGGCGGTGATGAGTTTTTAACGATGTGTGAGCCTAGCACAAGCTAGTTGACGAGAAGCACGTTAGAGGCCTGCTACGCACCTGGGTTAGGGTTATCCGGGGTTACTTCAACGTTCTCATCATTTTCTCGGCGATGGCACCATCACACGCGAGCTGCTTTCCTCTACGCTATCTGATGCATGCCAGAGCCTAACAGTACTACCTGAATACATATCGACAAGCGAGTGAACGGAGAGGGTCTGATACGATAGATACCACCGGGCGTGGATTACTCGGCCTGTGCTACAGTTTCAATCCTGTTTGATTGCGTTTTCTTGCTACTCGGTTCCTTTAGTTGCGTGCTCTGCTTGAAGATCTTAGAATCTCGCAGCCGCACTCAGACAAGCCCCAAACAGGGTGGTGGAAGGGGAGCATTGGGCTCTGCATTCATAGCTCTATAGCCTCAAGCAACTACCTAGCAATTAAAGCTAGGAAGGCGAAGGTGCCAGTATTTGGGGACAAGCTCTTGCTTGCTCGACCAGATTTAGCCTCCTACAGGACACCCAGCCCCCCCAATCACCTTCCCAACAGCGCTCCAACCCTCCACTACTCAGAGTACGGCCCATCCATCCTACTCCCTCCTCCATTGCCCCCGCGCAGCAAAGGAAGAAACATAGAAGGGAAAAGAATAGATAGAGGATCATCACCTCTCAAGTCTTGAACCCACCTCCGAAACTTCAATAGAAAAGAGGCATCAGTAAAAGAGCTGGACCATAACGCAAGAATAATATAGCATTAATCAATCTATCTGCGTTTCAATCCCGTCCGGCCCTTACTCTGATAAATATGTCTCCTGCTTCGCCGGCGCTCATGCAGCAGCCTAATCCCCCCTCAAATTCAACAGGCTCGTCCACGTCAGTGGATCTGACCACCTGGTTTCTCGATGCCAAACGTTCTCTATCGTCAATAGGGCTCTGTGCTCGCGCAAAAACTTTGGTGAATTCAGCGAGAGTTGCACTGCAAGAAGCTACGGTCATATCCTCAAGATGTGTCTTCTTACGGAATTCTCTGAAGGATCAGTTGAATGTTGCGATCCAAATAAACAGGATGATGCACAGCACTAGGGATACTTCTAGAGCCGAATTTGAGGTTTGTTTCTTTTTCTTTTTCTTTTTCTTTTTCTTTTTCTTTAATTTTTTTTATAAAAAGCCCCAAATGTATCTCTCTGTTTGATGCTACCCTTCGGTTATTCGCTCCCGATTTACCAGCTGCAGCGGGACAAATCAACTAGCAAGTGTTCCGATTTCGCCTTTCTGTTGGTAGAAGGCGTCAAATGTGTGTGTATGTGAATGTATGGAATAACCGACACTGACCCGGGAAACCTAGAAAATGTTGACGGGCTTGGACAACGCCGACAACAGGCTTAATCAGACTCTGGAGGTGCTCCGGAATTCTATAGTGGACCCGGCTTTCAGCATGCCAAATCCCGAAATCGAGGACCCCACCTCGATGACAAGGGCTCGCACGTTGCACGATTTTGTTGATGATGAGGGGATTGAAAATCTTAAATCCAGATTGCGACACTCGATCGACCAAGTGCAGGTAGAGACACACCCTTCCTATCTGTGCCCTGCGTCTGTCTGTTTCAAGGCCCTACGGGGTATTATTTGCTGATCTTAGATCTCCGGGAGCGTTCTAGGAGTCTCATGACACTCTCTCCATGTCTCTTGCTGCGTTCGATGCCGATCTCAAAGCCCTGGATACATCGCTCACCAACCTTCCCGACCCCAGCAATCAAGAGGACGGCTTGGCCGAGCCGATACATCCATATCTCCAATCTCTGGAAGAACAGGCCGAGGAAATGGCGCAGTTGTTGGAATCACTAACGCAACACTTTGATCGGTGCTCACAGGCATTGAAGGATTCCGAAGCCGTAAATACTCATAACCAGGAGAATGGCATGGCTGATGGTATATCTCTAGAAGAGAAAGATGAAATGTACAAAGTACTTGCAAGAGATGCAAGGGAAGTCGATGATGTTGTCGCAGAGCTCAAAGAAAGACTCGATACTATGGAGGGTATCTCAGCTTATGTGGGAAAACGTATTGAAAGATTGCATGAGTTGTCGGACAAGGCTCATAGCAGCTTTTCACTGTTCGAAGGATTCCAGGGCAACTTGGGAAGTTATGTGGGGACAACTAGGGAGTTTGAAACACAGCAGGACGGGTACTTTAGAGCTATGGAGGAAAGACTTGACGAGCTTTGGCAGCTAGGCGACTTTTACGAAGGATTCATGGGCGCATACGACGCAATGGTTATCGAAGTAGGGAGGCGCAAAGGAGTGGCAGCAAGAATGGATGCCATAGTCAAAGAAACCATGAAAAAGCTACAAGGGCTTTATGAGGGTAAGGGTTTCTTCACAACCCCTACTTGGTTCCTTGGGTTAGGTTTGGGAATGAAAGCTTGGCTAACTCACGGTTTAGACGATCTTGCGGAGCGTGAGAGTTTCAAGGAGGAACAAGGTGACCATTTACCTATGGATATATGGTCTGGGATAATGGACCTTCCCATCCGATACTCAGTCGTAAAGGATCCTCAAGGAGGCAATGAACTGCCGGGTATTAGTAAAGAGGCAATTCAGAGAGCCCTAGGACGCCGAGCAGCGAGAGAGGGCATGTAATAATTATATCTTTAAGATGCAGGTTTTTCTTTTCTTTTTGGGAAGGTTTGTTATTGAATGGCTGCAGATTACTTTTGGAGGTCTTCTTTTGCTTTTTGCTTAGGAATTACATTATGTATATATTAGGTATGTGGAGCAATCTCCCCACTAGCTTTTGAAAACGTTACTGCACTTTCGCAGACTTCACCTTGATACCCCCAAATGCAAAACATCCAACCATTTCTGTAGGCACGAAGCATAAAACCTGATTTATCTATGTTACCTAACGCATCCGCGAGACTGTAATGGTCGAAAGGTTAAGGAGGTCTCCACATCCCAGTTCTGATTTCCCTTAAAAAAAGCATGCATGTATGAGATATCAATCAATCAATAACGCATCCGCGGCACTAGATCAGTCCAGTTTACATTTGCCTGCATATTTAAGGCCTTCTTACAAGTAATGTACCTACATGTAGGTACACCACTCATCATCACATTTCTGCCCTACGATAATTATTCGGGATGAGATGGGTCATTCCTCCGTTGTATGGTGTTTATTATTCATGTAGTCTTGACCCCAATTTCCTTCAAATAGCAAGGAGATAAGAACAAGTACTCGTAGTCTCATACAGCAGTGGGGAAAATTATTGTAGAAACAGGGGCCTAAAAACAGGGTTTAGGTGGGTGCCCCAGCCAATAGGACTCGCACCATACTTCTACAATAATTTTCCCCATCGCTGTAGCGTTTCCGGACAACTGCTATTGCATACACAGAAAGGACCCGCCAAGGCTACTTTTGGATGGCATGCAATACTTTATTGGTCGTGTTCGGAGACATCATGTACTCCCTCCAACATCATACCGTAGATAAACGTGAAACTTTCAACTTGGACCGTGCAACCGTGCCCGGGATGAACTCCAATCAGCAGCATATTGAAAAATTAATGGTAGAGATGTATCTTATGCACGGAGTACTGCACAGCCACACTTCAAGCAAGACTGCCATCTCTCATTGCTGATATGATGGTAGCTTATCTTGTTAACAGATCTGTAAGGGTGCATCCCACCCCATCCGAATATCAAGTAGACGGAAGAGCCGAAAAAAAAAAAAGCGATAGATCTGGAACGTTTAGATTGGCAACAGCAGTCAATTCGCGGAGAAACTTAAGAGCAGGGATGGGGCTGGTTTGTCGTTGATGGATAAAGTCAAGATAACGGGTGATTTGTTGAAGGGAGCATGTATGGCCAAACGCGACATGAAGTGTACATTTTACCGTACAAGGGATAACAAGGAGGAGAGCTGAGTGATGGTGGTGGTGGGTTTGGTGGGTGGGGAAGAACTACTAATGGCTGGTTCGGAAACGATTGCTTAGATATCTTGCTTCCTTTTTATTTACTGTTCGCGCTTTATTCCTACCTGCGGATGGATGATCTGTTTGTGCATATTGTGACAGAGAAATAAAATAGGTAGGTTACATTTATGTTCGTATGCTAGATAATTTGCCTACAGCTGTGGCTTCGCGGAGAGTAGAGTACTACAGCGATGGGGAAAATTATTGTAGAAGTATGGTGCGAGTCCTATTGGCTGGGGCAGCCACCTAAACCCTGTTTTTAGGCCCCACTGCTGTAGTACAGAAATACAATAATAGGTTTACATAAGCCTGTGGGTACTAGAGTACTACAGTGTCAAGGGTAAGTGAGGAGAATGTAGCAACGTAAATCGCGCCATCGCGTTCTACTCACTTACCCTTAACACCGTAGTAGTAGTAAGTACATGTATGGAAGCAAAGGCTCACAAACAACCAATCATATTACTGATTTCCAGGTATGTCGGAACTGAGACATCTGGAGGTGGATTGGTTGGTCGGTTTGAAGATTGTCAGGGTTAAATGACAGGGTAGTCGACTACATGTAAGCACAACACATCAAATTGAGCAGGAGGGAAACAGGTACCCCAGCCAAACCGTGGTGAACTAGAGGATTCAAAATATAGAAAATTCGAAATGTTAGGAGTATCAAGAAAGGGTAGACCTGCTGGGAGGATGTCAGCCCCAAAGGTCTCCCACTCTCTAAAGAGCTGGCAGACTGTTGGAAAACTGAATCTCTGGGGTGCAAGGGGGCCGAAGGTCCCTCGCGCCACTGCTAGTACCTAGTACGTCCCTATTGTCACGTACAGTATGAAAAAATGGGGCGAAATCACTACCACAGGACTACGGAATTTAGTGACAAATACCGAATTAAATCGGCATTAGAGAGTACTGTACAAATACCGTATTCCTACCGCAATGCTAGCGTACCAACGAGAATACCTAGTGATCCCACCCCTCTTCTTGGTAGAGTACTGTAACTCCTACTCCACAATGAGGATCAGGAACTGTGACGTATGTTATGCCTACATGTAAATTATAAAGGAGCCAGTAAATCAGGCAGTACCAGCAACAGGATATGATGGCTATGATATGAGATAAAAATTACTACAAGTAGACCTGATCTATGCCCTTCAACAAATCGTGAAGGAGGTAACCCTGCCGGAGATAGTAAATTTTTCGTTTCTTGCTGGTAAGCGGTATAGACAAATTTCTAAGACTTAATTCGCATGGGGGCGTAAGCATGCTACATCAAGCAGTGTACGTCCATGGGCCGGACCACATCAATTTTGATTCTTTCACAAAGGGCGCCCTGCATAATCGGATGTGATAGGGGTACATTCGCTCGATGAGTTAAGATGAGTGAGAGTCTGTGATGAGCCTGTTCCGGCAAAAACCTCGTGCATAGGCGACGAAAATGTCGACGTGTTTTAAACTCTTAATTTTTCTCTCTCAGCTTAGATTCCGGAGATCCATACACACTCGAGTCAGGTAAGAAGAACCTGAAAATGACTTTTAACGGTAATAACCTCTGATTCGCTACTAGTAAAAAACTACACCAAATTGGGCCTGCTTTGCAGCTTGCATACTCGGGTCACGTAAGAAGAAACGATGTTTAGGTTCTTCTTGCCTGACCCCAGTAGGTACATACATACATGTAGTACTTAAGAGTATTTATGTACTCGATCTGCCAGAATTAAATGCCGCTTACTTAATCTTTTACCCAATTTTAGAGCTTGATTGGGGCTGATCGGCGGCATTTTAATTGGCATCATAGTATAATGTATCTACATACTTGTGGCGAAATTAGTATTGTCTCTCGCGATAGCATTGTTGCCAGCGCGGTTGGGACGATACTTAATTTCACCCCACTGGGGGTCCTTAAGCTTAAAGTGATGTAACAAACTCAGTACTCTGGTATCGCGACCACCATCAAGCTAGACCCAGTCAATCTTTGCATTTTTGTTTTCATGTACTACATGTATTTATTATATAGCTCTACCTGATGCAATTCGATCTATCCAAATTATTCCCTAGCTTTAGGTATGGTGGCTAATAGTTGCAAAATCGCCGTTGCATCACTTTGAGGACCCCTGGGTACCTTAAACAAGTTCGTAAGTGCTTACATGGACCCCTGTGTGAGAGGGTTGCTACGTTCTACTCACTTATCCTTGACACCGTAGTTCATGTGCATGTATTTACCTAAAGTACATGCTCTGCCATATCGCGTACTCCGCTACCCAAGGTAGAGGGGCTTAAAGAATATTGCGCACCCGGTGCACTTCATCGTAAGACTACTGGGTAATATCCCATGCAGAATTTTGTTTCCATGTAGCTCATCAGATCCTCTTACACGGGCTATTAGGGTGTCTTAGATTCCGTACCTACGCCTTATGCCATCCGGGTATACGTAGATAATCGAGATCGGTGTACAGCGACCGGAATGATCTATGGAAAAACAGGGGATCGAGAGACAGGTTGCGTGACCGGGGGTTGGTTGGTTGGGAGGACCTCTGAACTGTCCTAGCAAACGGGAACTGGTGCAAACGCCGAAAACTGAGGCAGTAGTATCCTAAGAGTCCGTTGAAGAACTGAAGCTTCTACAACTCAATCCACACCGTGAATTATTCTCTAAGTCTACAAAATGGATATTCATCTACTTTTAAATGATATTCCGGGAGCGGTTGCCAAGCCAAATTCATCTAGTACCGGTGGAAAAACCTCTGAAGCGAGTCATGCCATAGTCTTTGACTGCATGCAACGTTTTGTACCTAGAAATGAAATGACATGATTAAAAAAAAAAAAACCTCTGAAGCGAGTTACAAAACCCGTTGCATGATACATGCCCTACGATTCAATGCCAAATGGACCTACGAAGCGATTGCACAGGAAGTAAAAATGACTCCTAGCGGGGTATGGAAAATCTGTCAAGTACCTACTACACCACGGAAAAATAAAACCGGTCGACTACCAATTCTAGACACTCCAACACGAAAGCTACTAGTTCAAACAGCTACTAGTAGTGCTGAAAATCGTCGGAAAACCTACCGAGAAATTGTTTGGATGTGTGGAATAAGTGCTTGTCACAAAACTCTACGTGCAGCATTTGCAAAAGAAGGATTTAATCGTCGATCTGCTCGTGCAAAACTATTTTTAGACGAAATCAAAAAAGAAAAACGACTACGATTCGCTCTATCGGTTCAACATTGGGTTAAGGAGGATTGGCAGAGAGTTATCTGGACTGATGAATGTTATGTCTGGATTACGGGTGCAGGGGGAAGGGTATATGTGACACGTGAGTAGGAGAGGAGTTTTTGGACGATTGTTTAAAGCCAAAGTTCCGAACCAAGTCAAAAGATTCAGTCATGATTTGGGGTGCTGTGCTTGGGGATGGAGGGAGGAAACAATTAGTGACATGGGAGAAGAGTGATTGGGGAAATATTTTTTCAGAAACATATGTTAATCATATTCTTTTACCGGCACTTATACCAATGTGGTATTGGGAAAAGGTTAGGCTTGGTGGAGAAATATATGTTGCTGAAGATGGAGCTCCTGCACATACTGCAATATATACCCAAGGTTACCGGCAGTATTACAATATGCCAACATTTCTATGGCCCCCTTCATCCCCAGATTTAAACCCTATAGAAAATATTTGGTGTTTATTAAAGAAAAGGCTTAACGAGAGACTACCAAAACCTAGGGGAAAAGCAGAAATGCGGGCTGCTATTGAGGAAGAGTGGAGTCTCATATCTGAGGAGGATATTCTTAAACATGTAGATAGTATGCCTGAAAGGATACAGGCCGTTATCGCTGCACATGGAGGTCATACCCGCTGGTAGAAAACTTTCTCAATTCACTACTTATATTTTTTGGCCCCCACCACCTCCCTGTACGCACCTACCATGTTTATCCCCTGTTTTTCCGTTGATCATTCCTATCGCTGTAATACTGCTTTACCAGGGCTATCTATAGTCGTATATATCATTTCCTAGGATCGATCAAGAACTACTAATATGACCACAATTAAGTCCATAGCGGTGAGCAACTACCTGAAACTAGGTACTGTCGTTCACTGGGTGCTGACGGACACTGGGTGTTGACGGAACAAGCCAAAAGAGAGACAGCCAAGCCAAGTTTTGCCTGCAATCCGTCAACACCCAGTACCCGTGAATGACAGTACCGATCACAGAAAAGTATATACCGCTGGCTTACGTGAAAAAAGGTAACGGCCTAAATAGGCAAGCGGGAGATTGCGGCTGGGGTCATGGCTTAATAATATATCTTTGAGTCATGCGCATTGTAGATTTAGGTTTTCGGATATCGTACTGCTCGGTGGGGTGTCTTGCACATTACTGCGTACTTTATAGTGTATGTGGTTGTTCACAGCTTATCACTCGGCGGTTAATGGTTTAAACGGTGGTAGGTACTTCATACTTTTTTTTTTTTTGTTTACATCATTAATCATATAGGTACTTCATACTACATAATAGTGATAAGAAAACTATGTAACGAGTAGTGATCACATAGTATTCGATAGCGAGCTCAGGTAGGAACCATCGATAGAACTACTGCCACATTAACTATCGCAAATCGTTCTAATCCCCACGTGACTGTGACTTCCAGTAGCATCTAATGTTCGCGCGTGGTGGTGTATCGTGCGAGGTCAACAACTCTAAAGGAAGGAGGCGGGTTTTTGTCGGTCAATTTACCTTATTTATATCTGCAGAAGTTTTAAGCATAAGAATAGAGTTTTCGCAAGGCCTATAGCTATGCAAGCTTTTCAACCCGTGCCAGTGTTTTTAGTCACGAACTCTCGCTAGTGGTTGGACACCCGATTAATGGTTTTTTGCAGCGAATCGTGATATTCGGGTTGAAGGTTTCAAATCATGTCTCAGCTCTGAATTAATGCTAAGGGCTGTCTAATGTTCTACGGTGGTAGATTACTCGCATTGGTCATTTAATATAGGCGGGTTTCGTGTACGTGTGTCTATATATATATTATATAGCGAATGATCGAGGGGAAGTACATATACTGGCTACCAGCTTACGGTGGACGGGTTGCTGAGTTTTGATGGCTCAATATGTCTTATTGAATTTAATATGGTCTACTAGGACGCTAAAACAGGACTCAACCTGTCCTCAAGGTGGTGTTCTTCCCTGTATATAGTTGAGTTTTATTTTGACTGTATGTCCTCGAGCTGGCGCGCATGGCGGACCTGCAGATCTTTTAATTTGACACCACTAAGACTGACTGACTGACTGATATCGATAGCAGCACAGATAATGGCACATGACTATTAACCGGATTTTCAGCCCGTCTCGGGGCATCTAAGGTTGATTGCTTGATTCTTGAAGGTGAGAGCTAGAGATCGGGGATAAGATTGGAGTAGCCTACATCTTCAAAAACCGACGGCATAAACTCTTAAAGACTACTAAGATTTCTGTGCTATGCACTAGACGTAGTGCTGGGACCAGGGGAAAAAGGAAGAACTTGGGACTTTATCTCCTGTCCGGAATATCCTCAGTGTCAATTGGTTGTGGGATGGTAAACATCCGTATATGATCCACTATTTGGGGCTTTAACGGCTTGGTTTGATATGACTAAAAAATAATGGATCATCTTGTGGATAATAATGACCGCTACTGAATTTTGTTCTAAATACCAATATTCAAGTAAGTCGACTAAGAGCTCAAAAATTCGGGTACTTTGATTCAGCATTGCATACGTTAAGATTACGATATATTATATGGAACTTTCGAAGAGAAAGTTATTGGACCCCTAGACCATGAATCTGATTCTTTTGCTACTTGTAGTTGTAGGTCTACAGGATCTTACTAGAATCCATGCTATGAAGGCGCAAGTGTGTAAGACTTAAATGAGGGTAGTTCATTCATGTAGCAGGGTTGATATCTTTATAGTTCAATATAACGCTTACTCCCCGGATATCATGAGATTTCTTAAACACTTTGAGATGGTATATCTGCCATATTTCCATCTCTGGTTGAGTAGTCGAGAGCTACTACATAGCTACATACACACAACATCTGGTGTCGTGATTTTGGTTCATGTGCGTAACAGGGTACTTTGGCTCAATGTTTAGATTTTATGAAGCTCTTTCACCGGCATTTAGCCGGGGAAGGGGGTATGTGACCTAAGTAGCGTATTATTATAAGGTAGAAAACTACTCTTCACATCTCCTTTGTTGAAAATGGCGGCGGATGGGGAGAGAAAATAGTGCGATATCGCCATAGTCGAGAGGCTGCATGCAATTAATGAATGCAACAAAAGAAGACTACTCTTCACGACCGCCTCTCAAAGTATTTGGTATCAATGCCTAACCAACTGAGCCAAACAGCCCTGGGGTGGCCGAGTGGGTAGGCCTCCAGGTGTCCGAGTTCTCCCGATGAGGAAATTTCCGAGGGTGGGCAAGGTCGCAGGTTCGAATCCTGTAGGGGCATGGTGACTCAGGGGATATTAATCGTGGTTTCCTTTCCTGGCTTGGCATGTGGGATGGTTTCTGCCTCTATGGGGAGGAGTTTTCCAGGTACCCGGCGCCCAAATGGGACATGCAGAGAAAAATGCGAAGGAGTGTGACTAAGCAAGAAGGTGCTGGCCTTAGGGTCGGTTGGGGTATTCCACAATCAGCAAACTACTATTTGTGTATGCAGTCTCCCAACAGTCTCCTGGGTCTCCTGAGAGTCTCCTGAGGCTCCTGGATATTTTTTGAGTCTCCTGAGGCTCAGGAGACATCAGGAGACAAATGAAGTCTTGCTGATGTGACACCCGGGGCTAACGCTCCATATGGGTGAGACCCTGCACTGGATTGCTTGGAGAGGATTGGTACGCCGCCATAGCCTTAAAGGCTGGATGCGAGTATGAAGTAAACAAAAAAAAAAAAAAAAAACTGAGCCAAACAGGCTTGTTGAAGGTATTCATAGGGATACATCAAAGACGCAACTATAATAAAAACCGGATTTCTGGAACTGGACTCACCATGGTAGTAAGATTCGGTCTTAAATATGATTTCTTATTTCTTTGGATCGCTTTTTAAGATAAAGGTGCGATCTGAGCCGTCTTGTAGGAATCTGCCTATTCTTCATCTCATCAGCCACGTTGAGTTCAAAGAGACGTAAGTGAGCGATTGTGGCCGAAATTAAATGAATCAAACAAAAGAAAAAGAAAAAGAGGGAGCAACTATGAGCCGGGTCTAATTTATGAGGTATGAGTAGATATAAATAATAATGAGCCGGGTCTAATGTATGAGGTATATACGTATGGGTAGATATAAATAATAATGAGCCGGGTCTAACGGGGGTTAGAGAAATATGAGTGAGTAATTGTGAGCCAAGTTCAAAATAGTATTCTAGGGAAGTGTTCCTGGACTGTTCGGGGAGCACCAGGGGAAAATAATTTGTGTTTCGTCCGCTGTCGCCTGATACACAAATGTGTTTTATCTGCGCAGTTCAAGTTAAATCTGTTGGAGCTTTTAATGAAATTAGCAGCGCGAGACGAGATGATAGAAGCGTGATCGATCGTGTATGGGCGAACGCTCCCTATGTATGTTGGCCCTAGGGGACTACTTCAGATTTCCTTCCATTAATAATTGACTCAAATATCATCAAAGTGCTTTGTTTTTTAAACCTGAGCACAATGTAACCTTACGTATGGTGCCGCAGGCCTGTAAGGTGTACAGTAGTGGACAGTCAAAACCGACACCACTGTAGTACAGCGAGCTTCACATTGACAACAGATCAAGAATAGCAACGAATTTCAAGGACATTCCTAATATCTTTGAGAAACCTCTATTTAGAGGGATTTCTAATGTCTTGTATAGTGAAAAAAATATTAGAGGTTTACTTCAAAACCTTGATGACTTTGAGAGATGCTACAACAAGTAGTAAATGTTTTATTTCATTGCGACTGTTAAATGATTTCAAACAAGTAACGTATATGACGGGTTAACCGCCCACCACCGGGTAACCGCTCAATCAAAACTACTCACGAGGAATTAGAGGAAACCATATACAACCAAGAATAAATTTTAAATAAATCTAGAAAAAATAGTGAATGAACTATTTGCTATGTACATACTTTTTACGACCTTTGGGAATTTTGTTAGGTGGTGGAGAAGGCAGATTTTCGGAAAAATCCCCAATGTTAGTCCATTCTGTATCTCCATCCGAGTCTACGATATCAACAACAATCTCTAAATCATGAATAATAAAATCATCTGATATAATAACTTTCTTCTTGCTCTTTTCTCTCTTAGTTTTCGGAATTGTAGACCTCTCTCCCTCTTTTGTCTGTTTCTTAATATCTTTAGCAATAGCTTTAGCCACTTTGACAGCATCAGCCGCATTACTAGCCCCCCTCAACCGCTCGACATCCTCACTAGTGATAGCTCTAGCTTTGCTAAGTAGACCAGCTTGCTCATGAGGGAGTGTGGCCCCTCAACAAGCTTGTACTCAAAATTTAGTGGATAGCATCTGTTGCAACGGGAAATCTAGCAGGCAGCGCTCGCTGATAGCCATCAGCAAACTACTGCTTGTGTATGTAGTCTCCCAACAGTCTCCCGGGTCTCCTGAGAGTCTCCTGGGGCTTCTGGATATTTTTTGAGTCTCATGAGGCTCAGGAGACATCAGGAGATAAATGAAGTCTTGCTGATGCAGTCATCTTATTTCAGCCTTATCCAGCAACATCAGCAAGACTTTATTTGTCTCCTGAGGTCTCCTGAGCCTCAGGAGACTCAAAAAATATCCAGAAGCCCCAGGAGACTGTTGGGAGACTGCATACACAAGTAGTAATTTGCTGATGAAGTATGGAATAATATTGGAAGGTATGTGGGACGAAGGTATATAGGATGAAAGAAATGGAAAAGTTAAAAGCTGCAATAGTAAAAGCATGAGAGAAAATTTGAAAGCAAAGTTGTACTCTTTAATTAGGATAGTGCCATATCGGATACAAGCTATAATTAGACATCAGCAAGCTTTACCATTTGTGATTGGAGTCTCCTGATGGTTTTTTGAGTCTCGTGACAGTCTCCTGAGTCTCTTGAGACCTAGAAAATCTAAGGATAAAGGGAAAATCTTGTTGATGACGCCCAAGGTGGCAGGACAACAATTGATTTAGCTCATGGTTGTTGAGAAATTGACTCGCAATGGGAATACACATTATTCTCTGACGCCCTGAGTATATATCATAGAGGAGAATTAGTATGAAACTCTTGGTATGAGGTAAGAACTCTAGTAGGAATCAGTGGCATGTATGATATCTCTAATTCACTCACCTATTTAAAATATCTACTCATATTAGGTAAGAAGTACGCAAATATAGAAGTCTTGTGCTGTACCTCTTATTGGGTTAAAAAAATACAAATTCAGTTCAGCTGCACTTTTGGGTACCTGTTACCTGTTGTGAGCATGTGTCTTTGAGTTGCTATTGTTTTAATAAAAAACATTCACAACTTATAAGAACCTGATGATCTTGCGAGAATAATTGCTCATCTTATGTTCTGCAGGTATTGATCGCTAGTGGCTACTGTATTATCTGAAAAAATTTGTTGTGCTGCTCTCAGCAAGCTTTCACCTGCATCAGCAAACTACTACTTATGTATGCAGTCTCCCAACAGTCTCCCGGGTCTCCTGAGAATCTCTTGAGGTTCCTGGATATTTTTTGAGTCTCCTGAGGCTCAGGAGACCTCAGGAGACAAATGAAGTCTTGCTGATGTGTCTCCTGAGGTTTTCTGGGTCTCAAGAGACTCAGTAGATTGTTAAGAAATTCAGCAGACTTCAGTCACAAATGGTAAAGCTTGCTGATGTTGAAGGTTATTGGTGGGTAGATGGAGAATGTATCTTTGCTCTAATGAAGAAAATAGGGTTGAAGCGGTCCAAGAATTGAAGCAGTTTTTTCATTTATCACCTTCAGATTTGCCTTGAACTTTGTTCGAGCAACAGATAATTTCACCAGCTCAACAAAAGATGATTCCGACAATATTCAAAACTCTGGCGGATCAAGATAGGACTGAATTGTAGTATACAAAGCTAAAACTATTTGGGAATGCCCTTCGAAATGCATTTTAAAAATATTTATTTCCTGCTACTGAAGTAGCAATTGACGAGATGATAGTACAATTCACTAGACAATCAGTTCATATTGTTAGAATGAAGAATAAACGAATTGGCATCAGCAAGCTTTACCAAGTGTGACTGGAGTCTCCTGAGTCTCCTGACAGTCTCCTGAGTCTCATGAGACTCCTGTAATCTCCTGAGACTTGTAAAATCTTGCTGATGTCTATCTTAAGTATAACTTTACTTTATATTCCGACACTTATGCTAACGCCTCTATACTGAGTCCTAATTCATGCCTAAATTGACAACTAGGACACACCCAAAATGGAGATTTCTGCAGGTAGGGTAGTCACGCATACAGTCATGTTAAGGGGGTAGGGGCACATCAGTAAGACTTTATTTGTCTTCTGATGTTTCCTAGGCCTCAGGAGACTCAAAAAATATCCAGGAGACTCATGAGACTCTCAGGAGCCTCAAGAAACTCTCAGGAGACTCAGGAGACTGTTAGCATCAGCAAACTACTATTTGTGGATGGAGTCTCCCAACAGTCTCCTGAGTCTCCTGAGAGTCTCCTGAGACTCCTGGATATTTTTTGACTCTCCTGAGGCTCAGGAGACCTCAGGAGAAAAATGAAGTCTTGCTGATGAGAAGACTGCATCTGTAGTATTAGTTTCTTTGGTGTCAGGAGTTCTTGTCTTCACCAAGTATTACTTATTTTTGGGTCGAGCGATGGTAACTTAAGATAAAGTCTGCAAAGTCTGTGAAGCCTTTGAGAATCCAAAGTTTGTTTATATAGCAAAAACAAAAGACATCCAACATTTCCAAAAACAAAATTGAATGGAATACTCTTGAAGGTGAAGTCCTAGGTGATGTTTTGGCGTTTGTATAAATGATAATATTACGTACTTCTATTAACAACTATACATTGTTTTAAAGGTATTCATTCCTTTTTGTTATTGCGTTATTTCTAGATATAAAGGTTTTGTAAACAATTATTAATTCCAATATATGATTGAGTAAAGCTATCGATAACTATATTTTACGCAAACGGCGGCGCCCTGCAAAATCAAGTACAAAAGCAAAAATAGTTAGACCTATTTTTGATGATCAAACTACCCGATCACTTCTCATACCAATCATTATCCCTTGGATGGATGAAACTTATAAATTCGCGACCTGGACCGTGCCCCACTTGGAGCACTCGTTCTAACCACTTATGGTAATCATATGATATCAAATTCTACATCAGCAAGACTTCATTTGTCTCCTGATGTCTCCTGAGCCTTAGGAGACTCAAAAAATATCCAAGGGTTTCAGGAGACACTCAGGAGACCCGGGAGAGAGTTGGGAGACTGCATACACAAGTAGTAGTTTGCTGATGTGTATGGTACGGGAGAGACTGATCAGCAAGCTGATAAACTACCGCAACACTAGGTGCTGTAATACCAATACTGTCTCGATAGGTTGTAGAGAGCTCTGCAATGCCTTTGACTCGAGAATAAAACCGGCAGTTCATTGTATAACCATGATCACATATAGCAAATACCTTATAGCCTTCAGTGATTGGCTTATTGGGCATGCGTACTGTATGTTTACTTTTTCCACCAAATCGTATCATCATCTCATCGACTGTTACTGCAGTAGAAGAATGATAGTATTTCAAACAACTGTCTCGTAGTTTGCTGCTAAGTGGTTCAAGCTTATTCCACCAATCGGTTGTACCACTAGTACTATTGGTCCCGGGAACACCTTCATCGTTGACAATATAGTCTGATACAAGGGATAGGTGTAAATAGCGTTTAATTTGAAAAAACCGATTATTGGACATTGCGTTGGAAATAGGTTCTCTCCATAGGTATCGTGACTGTGATAGTCACCCACCGACATGTAATTTCATTCCGGCACTTCTTCTCCATATATCTGAAGGGGTTTTGCATCGGAAAACTCCCATAACAATCAAGATGGCCAGAAATACTCGTAGTTCTGAAGCAGTAACAGGTCTCCACCTCCTTCCGTACCTAACTTGACCTATTCCATCTGTAACTTTGGCCGCACCCTTCAGAATTGCATAGGCGTTGGTGTTTGTGACTATTGATTCCATAACTTCTTCGCTCCAAAAGAGCTGAAAGATCTCACTCGCATCCAAACCCTATTAAATTATTAGTTTCCCTTTTATAAAAATCAGAATTATTCAATAATACCTTCTCAATTAATGCCTCAGCTTCATGATAGCTCCGTGGTAGAGGATAATAAACTGGCTCTTGTGCCTGTTGCGCAGTACTATCTCTTAGAGCAGTTGTGGTTTCAGGTATGTTCATTCTTCTTGCTGTACGCCGAGGGCCTTTTCTAACATCCTTTGATCTAGGCGCCCAACCCTGCTGTAGTACGCCCAAAGGTTTCCTGGTGGTTGAATTCGGCATACTTCAGTAGCGAGCATTCATGGTCCACAGAAAGCTGTTGCTGTTTGCTACTAGTAGCTGAGGTCCACTCAACAGGGATGGCACGGTCCAGGTCGCGAATTTACAAATTTCATCCGTCCAAGGGATGGGGGGTATTGACATTGCAGATCAAAGGCGCTGTTCTGGCCTACACAGCTAACTGTGTCACGCAATTGGCTTTTGGTTTTTGGACGCAGCAATAATCAACGCTTTCCTCCTTTATCGTGTCAAAAACGTAGCGGCTGGAGAACTCGCCAAAAATATCCTAACCCATTGGCAATTCAGAGAAAAACTTTACCAAGTGTTACTTTTGGCTGGCGAACCCGCTGACAAGCGACATCAACCCGGGCCACACGAAAAGGCAAAGCTACCACATTGGACGCAAAAGTTACTGTGTCTATTGCTTATGGGTACACAAAAAGATTCGCTCCGGTAGCCATACACCTCCCCAAGGCCCTTCCGGTCCTCCAACGGATTAGGCAAAAGAGAAACTCAAACCCGTTCCTTTTGCCTATTCTGTGAAGTGTTTTTATGTGATAGTTGCTTTGATTTGTATCACTCTAAAGCGTAGATAGCAGAGAAAGCATGGAGAACATGGTTTGAATATCTGTATCTTAAATATTTATCATTGACAAGAGGTCGATAAACTGGGGCGCAACTGGGGCGCAACCCGCCAAGTCACACCTGTAGCATTTCGGCCCCCACGAAAAAGGGTCAGCGTGCCAGCTTAAGGGATAAGCAGACCTGATCTACGCCCTTCAATTTTTCGAGTTTTGCGGTATCTAGAGTACCGCAAAATCTGGAAAAACTCGTTGCGAGACAGTAGGCGTATAAGGCCAACCAGAGTCCACCTTTAGACGTCAATCTGCAAGTTTTGGTGTAAATAATCCTTCAGATTTTGCGGTACTTGACGTTGTGGAAACAATACCTAAAGTTCAAGGTCTCCCACCAACGGCGCCTACTTCCTCATAAGCACTCTCGTGATATTATTAAAAAGCCGAGCCAACACTTGATGTCTTAGACTATTTACTGCCTTGGTTCCGACACCTATGTTTCAAAAGTTGGTGCTGGTTGGCTCGTAATGTCTTACTTTAGGATCTCAATGATTGGAGGGGCACCGCATTGCATGGTCATGAATGATTCAGCTCTGCACTTGAAGCTCTCAGGTTCCAACGAGCGTCTGATAAGCATGAAAACCTTCATATATAAAATAGGACCCCGCCCGTGGTGGGTATGCTAACAAACACACCAACATCTGCCAAAGTCAATCTATCACCTAGGCCCCTCTATATATTTACAGGCTCAAAGATAAACCGACATGCCCGTACTCGATCCATTTGGCCACAAGGTTCCTAGCCGGAAGCGAATAATTATCTGCTGTGACGGTATGTTGGAACAATGATAGAGATTACTAACCAATTTCAACGTTAATTTCTTCTCAAGGAACTTGGCAAAGCTCCGATGGGGGGGAACCCAGTGTGCCCACAAATGTCACTAGAATCACAAGGGCTTTGAAAAGTTATACGAAGAAAGATGGTATTTCTCAGATCGTTTATTATCAGAGCGGAGTTGGAACAGGCGGGACACTGAACAAAATCCTTGGTGGTAAGTCTAGTGTCAACTCTACATAGTGTATACACAACACCCCCCCCCTCCCCCCTCGCATTATTCCCTATTCTTAGGGATAGATTAACTAAACTATAGGTTGTTAATAGGTGGTACTGGTTACGGACTAGACGAGCATGTCCGTGAAGCATATTGCTTCCTATCTCATAATTACCATCCGGGTGATTCTATTCATCTTTTTGGGTTCTCTAGGGGAGCTTACACTGCTCGATCAGTCTGCGGGCTGATATGTAGTGTTGGCGTCTTAACAAAGAAGGGAATGGATGAGTTCCATGATGTTTGGGGTAAATACACAAAAAGGAAATATAGGGAAGATCCTGGGTATTACCTCGAGACCCCAAACCCTCTCTCGCCCCCTCGGTGCCCTTACATCAGTGATCATGCCCCAAAAGCTCTCTTGGATGGTCTAAATTGCTGATAATACAAGACTACTCAAAGAACTTCAAGATAGGGAGGGCGGGAAACTCGTAATTTCTGGTGTGAAGGTCAAATCTATTGGGTGCTGGGACACGGTTGGATCTCTTGGAATTCCTAGTATCCACCTCCCATTTCTTGGGGAACTTAGTATCGCTCGTGGAGAAAACCAAACGTATTTTATATCAGGTCCTGTCCATCTTTTTACCAGCTTCTGACATTTTAACAGTTTCCACAACGTTGAACTTTCAGACAACGTCGAGAACGCCTTTCATGCCTTGGCGCTGGATGAACACCGCGGTCCATTTACTCCAACCCTTTGGAAAAAGTCTCCTAGCTCGCCCACAAACTTGAAACAAGTTTGGTTTCCAGGTGTGCATACAAACATCGGTGGTGGCTACGATAACCAGGAGATCGCCGACATAACTCTAGCGTGGATGATTCAGCAACATCTCCCCTTTTTAGAATTCAGTAAGGGCTACTTGAAGAGTATAATCAAGAACCATGAAGATTATACTCAAGAATGGGCAGCTGGGTTGATATACGACTCTGCCACAGGAATGATGAGGGTGTTCAGTGGAAGCTACAGAACTCCCGGCGGTTACGCTTCTTCGGATGAGGTTGTTGAAATGGAAGAGTTTCTACATAAGTCAGTAAGAATCAGGGCAAGGATGGTTAAAGGATGGGAATGCAAAGCGCTTATAGGTTGGGTGTGGAATGATGACGAAGGTTTGTGGGAAAAAGATGGTAAAAAGCTTCTTGAAGATATCCTGGGCAATGTGGAGAAGAAGCTTGCCGGGAAACATGTTGTCAAGAATATGTTGGGCGAGGAAATGCCAAGAGACGTCGAGTGGTAAATTTAAGTAACTACATCTGTAGGCATCTTAAACATTGCGTGTATGGTGCGCCTTACTTAAAGGTGCAATGTCCTTGATCGCCAGTCCGTATAAAAACATCACCCTGATCTCCCGGACCAGAGTCTGAATGATTCTGATATTAGCCTTAGGTGCGGAGTAACGTCACCGGGAGAGCGACCAGCTGCGAATAAAGGACGTTACGTTATGGCTAACAAACAGCAAGATACTTTACCGCCCGTCCGCATATCTGTATGAGACTAAATAAGAGCTCGATAGCATATAAAAGCCTGGTATAACCCTCGTATCAAACTCTATGGACGTTGGTGTTCCACCTCCCCACAGCACAGCCTGCCTCTGAGTGCCTACGCGTTTACTTCCTTCTGGGGAGGAAGTTGTAAGTCGCGGACGCAACAAGCGGGGGACCTCGCAAGAAGGACGTGTTCTTATGCCGGCCCCTAAGGGCGTGTTCTTACGCAGTCGAAGTTTACCAAAAATCAATACCCTCCTTTCAGGCTTTTCTACAAAGTCTACCACTCTCACGATGCTTTCTGCTCGAAAGGCGGAAAAATTCTCTCCTCGCGGGTCCCATCCTCGGATTGCAACCGGACCCCAACCACCCAAAAAGGCAGCACGGCCTATCAGAAAGGCGCCATAGTGATCCGGCGAAGATGTGGAATGCAAAAAATCCGGTTTTTCCTACTCTCTTTGGGGCACTTTGTGTCCCCACACTAAATTGTTTTCGACCCCACACCGGCAATGTTCGGCTGTGACGGGTCACATTCTCCACCTAAATTGTTTTATGATTTATGATTTGTCTTTTTTTCCTTTGTCTTGTACCTGCTGTTTTCGCATTGTTTTGCTTTCTTTGTGCCGGGTTTGGGGATAGGTTTTGTTTACGCTATAGGGTTTCCCTGCATGCGATATTCTTGTTACCTAGAAACGAATGAAACTATGAGTTAAAAAAAAAAAAAAAAAAAAAACCCTTGTATCAAAATAGGACTTAATTGAGCCTGGTTTGGAGATTATACTGATATTTGGCACATAATTATGGCCGAATAGGGCTCAATTAATAGTCTTTGAGAGAGGAGTGTGAATATAGAAATAGGGATTAGGAAAACCAGGAAGCTTCTGGGGTTTAGGGTTAGGATTTAGCAGATATCAAACATGCACGTCTTCCATCTCTACACCTCCTACACTTCCACCTCTACACTTTCATCTCCACACCTTCATTTTCATCTCCATACCTCCATTTCCATGGCTTCATTTAAGCTCCCGCTACAATTGAGTATACTATCACATACAGACATGGACTACTAATTAGTGACTTTACCACGCCAGGAAATACATCGTTTGATGCATTTTCGATCCAATGCGCATACAAAGGCGACTCACTAGTGCCTCATATGATGCATTAGCTGACGAGGCCTCCAGAAAGTAGCGAGTTTGATGTATTATCGACACATTTTCGATGCATTACCAATGCATTATCAACGACATACCCTCCTACATACTGAGAAGAGGCTTAAACATGATAGATACCTAAAACCTGAGCCCGTGGCTAATGTGGTAGTATATAGGTTAAAGCTGGTAGATGTCATAGGTTCGATCCGCTTTCTGGGCAGTTTTTTTTTTCTTTTCGCATTTGTCATCATACTAATAGTTTGTAAAGTCATAGTTACGGACTGTGATCCATTTTTGATGCATTTTAGATGCATTACTCGATGTATATAGCAGCACAATTAAAGATGATGCATTGACATACACATTTCCGGCACATTTTTAGAGCTAGTAGAGTGAATTAGGCAGCAAATTTAGCAAATCTAGCAAATCTAGTACTGAATCCATCAAATTCAACATCCAATCTATTGAATACAGCACCCAATCAAGCAACATCTAACTAAGCAACAAATCAATCAGACAGGTAAGCAGGTAAGAAAAGTTGTTATTAGAGAAAAAATGTAGATATTAAATAGAGAAATAATTAAGGGTAAATTTGTGTAATTCATCTACGCCAGAAGAAAAGTAAATACTGGTTTACTCTAACAGGTTGGAGTCAAGTTTGGATTCAAATATGAGTACTAGGCGGGGATGGAATCAACTCGGGATACACCAGGGTCGGAGCAAGTTCAGGTTCGGATTCAGGTTTAGGTTCAGGAGACAGACTCAGATGTTCCGGCATCTTGGCACTGGTGACGATGGTTCTGTAGAGGTAATATTGTTAGTGTTGAAGGAGTTATGTTAAGCGAGGGTGAAGGGGTTTGACTGTGACGGGGGTCCACTCTATAGCAGGAGCAGAGTAGGACAGATAGTTCAAAGCTTGTCTCTAATGTAGACTTTGGTTCTTAGGGACCTGTAGATGACTCTCTCTACTGACATAGAGGATTCTCTACTAAGAGATAGTACTTGGAAGAAAGGACGGCCGATAGAAGATAGAAGTTAGGTTTAGAGAGTAAAGATTCTTCTGGGTAGACTTAGAATAATCTTAAGAGTCTTCTTCCGCTTGTTATAACTGATGATGAGGATAACTAGAACTAGTGGGCGGAAATGGAGATGAGTACTTCTACTCCAAATCTCTCTGTTTTTAGCACTCCACCGCTCAAGCTAAGTTCCAGTGAAAACTCTGTCTTAGAGCGGAAACAATTCCTCCACTACCCCGCTTCTCCCTAAGCGCTAGCGGGTGTTTCCGGTCCTAGAGCAAGCACCCTTAGCCAGGGTCAAGGATCACTTGCAGCCTGGCTGTCACACAGCTCTGGGTCTGCATTAAATGAGTATCCGCTCAGATGATCTACTCTAGGTGGCTACAGAGCTGTAACTTATTGTAGATTATTCCCGGGCATAGCCACTGCCGCCTGCAGCAGGGTTATACTTGCACAGAGGGATACTGGAGGTGCCCGGACACTTAGAGATCTTTCTCTAGCCGATTCTCTATTTGCAGACAAGGCCTAGACTCGTCAGCCTATCCTTTCATGAATAGATCCCCTCCCTAGCGGTCAGAAAATAGGTACACTTGCAGCAGGTTGCGGTCCTCACTGCAGGTACTTTTCCTATCACTGTAACTGCTGGATTCTATCAATAACTATGAGCCTATAACAGGCCCGGTGAGAACTATTCTCTTAACCGCTGGTGTGGCTCTATTATATTGACATCAGGATGATGTTATTTCTTCTCATGAGATTTGGGTGCAGGATGGAGTAGACGTTAAGATGATGTTATTTCTTTCTATAGGATTCGGTTGCAGGACGGATTGGTAATAGGATTCTAAGAGATGGTGGGAAAGAATACGAGGTGTGGTGATACTGTGTTTCTACAGCATTCTATGGTCTGATGTATGAGTTGGAATGACATTAGCAAGCTTTACCAAGTGTGACTGGAGTCTCCTGAGTCTCCTGACAGTCTCCTGAGACTTGTAAAATCTTGCTTATGGGACTGGCAGAGGAGGGTGTTAAATAGCGAGCATAGATGTTTTCTTTAGTTTTTTCTTTTCTTTCCTCTTTGTCTTGTTTTTTTGTCTTCTCCGAGTCAGTATATAGGAATATGTCCTATTCATGATCTATAATCTTCGCTCTTGGTACCTAAGCTCAAAGGTTGCTTACTAGGGCTACCTCCATAGTTTTTCTTGTGTTTTATCTACGGTCCTCTCTTTCTCTACTCTGCCTGTAGTCTTTGTCTTAGCTGTTGCCTTGCGCTTCTGTTGTTCCTGGCAGTGTCCTCCGATCTCCTCTGCGTCATCGTTGTAATTTTTCTCCCTTGTAGTCTTAGTATTCCGTCACATTGGAGCAAAAACAGAAGGTGGGAGTCAGAGATATAGTGCTACCAGAAAGAATGTGTTGCCTAGAGAGGCAAAGATATAGGAAAGACAGAGCTCTATGCATACAGTATTTTCTTTCCACCGCTGACTCATTCCATATAATCTCATAGAAACTCATTCACTCCTAACCAATTCAGACAAATCCCGATACTGACGTACTATCTACCAATTACCCAAAGATAACTAGTGCTTACATTCTACCACCCGAACTCTTTCCTATTCCATTCTAATCCCGGTGAGTTCTACCCAACAACCCTGTTCCGAAGGTGCCTTAGTGACAGGCAGGTTGCAGGAGGCTGAGCCGTGATATTTAATGTATTTCACCGGGAAAGTGATTGTCACCGGGAATGTCATCAGCAAACTACTATTTGTGTATGGAGTCTCCTAGCAGTCTCCTGGGTTTCTTGAGAGTCTCCTGAGACTCCTGGATATTTTTTGACTCTCCTGAGGCTCAGGAGACGTCAGGAGACAAATCAAGTCTTGCTGATGGTAACTGTGTCTAGTTGATAAAAGATGGTAGAGCTAAAGTTCAGCCTAATATGAAGCCAAATATGCAGGAAGTATTTTTTGTTTTTGGGTGATAATTACTTTGGGGTATGGTGGGGAAAGTTTCAAAAGAGACAAAAGGAAAAGAAATTACAAATGCATTACCACAACCACTCTTCACCACTCAACTTTAGCAAATGTCATCTAAAAGATTCAAAGAACATTTAGATAGTGGTTTTGGACACTTGATTCGCTCCGGTCTCGAAATCTCGAATTTTTATAGTCTAGTTGTTATGGTTGATTGCTTACCACATCAGCAAGACTTCATTTGTCTCCTGAGGTCTCCTGAGCCTCAGGAGACTCAAAAAATATCCAGGAGCCTCAGGAGACTCTCAGGAGACCCAGGAGACTGTTGGGAGACTGCATTCACAAGTAGTAGTTTGCTGATGAAGCTAGACAAGGAAAAAGACTATAGAGGTCGCGGTAGTAGGCAACCTTCGAGTGGGACAAAAAGAACGAGGACTATGGATAGGATAATATATTCCTATATACGAGAAGACAGGAAGACGAGACAGAGAACAAAGAAAGAAAAGAACTAAAGAAGACGTCTCTACTCGCTATTTAACAGTCTTCCCCCGCTGGTCCACTATGACTCATACATCAGCCCATAGAACCCCGTAGAAATCCAGTGTCACCACAACCTGTATTCCTCCCCACCATCTCTTAGAATTCTATTACCAATCCTCCCTGCAACCGAACCTCATAGAAAGAAATGACGACAACTTGAACCTCACTCCATACTACTCCATCCTCGCTTATTTTTACTTCTTCAACCCGCCACTACTGACCCAGCTACTCTATGCCACTTCAGAACATCTTAGGAAAAACACCGTTATATCTGGCTGGTATAGTAATAGGAAAGTACCTGAATTTGAAGACTGCAAGCTGTTGCAAGTGTACTTATCTCCTGACTGCTAATGTAGAGATCAATTTATGGGAAGCTAGATGGACGAGTCTATGCATCGCCAATGAGTAGACGACTAGCCAGAGAAAGGTTTCAAGATGTCTGAACATCTCCAGTAACCCTCTGTATGTGAACAATCCTGCTGCAGGTAGCAGTGCTTATGCCCAGGAATGATCTAGTACACCGGCCGGTAAAAAGTCATGGGATGTACCTGAGACATGTCTCAGTTTGAGCGCCCTACAAGTATGAGGGGAGAATTTTTGGATTGAACCGTAATTAAGGATACCATTAAATAATGGATGATACTAGTAATTCAATGCTTCTAAAATAAAAGATAAATAGAAAATACCAGTAGAAGTAACGATGCAAAACACTAAGGAAAAAAAAACAAGATTGGCTCGGCGCATACTAGCAGTATCAGCGCCCATGAGGAAATACTAGAGATACAAATAGGATGCGCAATAGTTAAATACAAATAAATAAGAACGGGTTTGAAATAAATTAATATGGAATTGAACCTCCTCTACTTTTAAGACATAGTGTGATCCGTTTAGGCATGCTTTCAATCAATTTCCTGCATCAGCAAACTACCATTTGTGTCTGGAGTCTCCCAACTCTCTCCTGAGTCTCCTGAGAGTCTCCTGAGACTCCTGGATATTTTTTGAGTCTCCTGAGGCTCAGGAGACATCAGGAGACAAATGAAGTCTTGCTGATGTGAAGTCTTCTGCTACAAACCAGTCCCACTTCTCTCTTAAAGCTTTGGTAAGAGCCTCATGGGTGGTAACTCTTGGCTCTCGCTTATTGATGCGAGACTTCATAATTCTCCATAGGTTTTCAATAGGGTTGAGATCTGGTGATTGTGCAGGCCAAGGCATTCTTTGGATATGGTATTTATTTCTGGCTGCAGATGCAACCTTTGACCTGTGTGGGGGTGCACCATCCTCAACCACTATAGCTTCTTTGGTAGCACGGTACCGGTTTTGATAAAATGGGTTTAAAGCTGGCTCGATAACAAACTTAACATACTCTTTGCCTATAATAGTAATTAGTTTACTTTTAATAGCTATAAATATTATAGTAATAGGTACCTTTCATCCCTCCACGAGGAAGAATTACCATTGGACCCTTATGTCCTAATTGAATACTCCCCAAATCGTAATGGTGGTACTTCCACTCTTAAAAGAAGGTAATAGACAATCTTCCTTATCTGCTTCATCGATAGCACGATAAACCCAGCAGGTTCCAGCATGAACTTGAAACCCCACTTCGAATCGAGACTCATCAGTCCAAATCACCTCCCCCCATTCCTCCATAGTCCAATTCCTTCTCTCTTTACACCACAACATACGTTTCAGTTTGTGAACTTTGGTCAGAAATGGCTTCCGTTTTGCTCTTCGCTTATGTAAACCAGCTTGTTTTAGGTATTTGCGTACTGTTTTTATGGAGACTTTGGTTGTAATGCTTTTGGTCAGGACTCCAAGATGTATCCGGCGGCTTCCCTTAGCTAATGATACAAGATATCTCCTTTCTCGCTTGTTGAGCTTTTCAGGCTGGCCAGATCGTGGAGCATTAGCAGTGTATGGTGTAAGGCATCCAGGTTTTCCTCTATCTTTGTCCCTCTTGACTATGTTCCAGCAGGTGCTCCTCTTAATTTTTTTCCTCTATCCCGTTGTAGGTGAAACCAACTTCATGGAGAGTGATGACTTTTGCTCGTTGTGCTTCTGTAGTTTCTACCATCTTTCTATTAAGCGGGGAAGGTGGTACAATCATGTTGATAGATTCAGAGCTAGTGGATGCTAGTGCCGTCAATTGATAGTGTTTGCAGGTGCTTTCGTTGTCAATTGGTAAAGACTTACCCCCTCGTACCCTAGAAAGATTTTTGATGGGGCATGCTTATTCAGCACATCCCATGACCTATTACCGGCCGCTGTACAATGAATTACAGCTCTGCAGCCACATGGGGTAGATCTTTTGAGCGGAGCAGCATCTAATGCAGGCCTAATGCTGTGTGACAGCCAGGCTGCAGGTGACCTTTGACTCTGGCTAAGGGTTCTTCTCGCCTAGCCGCAGGGTGGGTGTGGGGTAGTAATATAGACGGATTAATGTTTCCAGAAGTTCAGGTTTTCACTGGATTTTAGTAAAAGCGGTGAATGCAGGAGACAGAGAAATTTTGAGTATAAGTACTTATCTCCATTTTTGCTCACCTATTTTGGTTTTTTCCTCATCATCAGTTGTAACAAGCGGAAGAAGACCCTTAAAATTATTCTAAGTCCTTCAAGAAGAATCTTCACTCTCTAAACCTAACTCCTTTCTTCTACTGGTCCTTTAATTGATATGACAGTAGAGAGGATCATCTATTGGTACACCCTCGTCCAACAAGTCCTGCGACAGTAAGACAACATAATAACAACACATGTAATTCAACACCACTCAACAACACTTGATTCAATGAGTTTGAAACTAAAACAGTAGAAAACAGTGGAGAAGATTTTTCATATTCCTAGATATTGAGAAAATCCCGGAATTATTGATTGAATAATTCACCTTCAAATTAGAAACCCTCAAATGTCAATTTGAGATAGGACATGTAATTTATAATTTCACAACCACACAAAGCGAATTTTTTGAACTTTTAATTTGTATAGAAAGATTATAAACTAGTATATGTTGGAAATATTTTGTTTATTCAATATGTCAATGTATAGATACATGTATTCATTGATTTGCATTAAATTTACAGGATTTCTCTAATACTGTATCATGAAAGAAATATTATGCCCCAAATTCCACGGATACCTATTTTCAATCTCTACTAGACCGAAGTGAATAATTATCTTGTTTTAATCAAATTGATTTCATGGTTGTTGGTTGGGGTGTGTTTTATAATATTGCTGTTGTGCCATATCGGAGGACCTGTTGAACACAGCTGCACCTCAGAGCTTATATTTTCGTTAGAAATTCTTTGTGAATTCTTTGTCTTACTCGTCTCCAGTTGTGAAGGCAGAGCCCTGTCATATAACTATAATCATCAGCAAACTACTACTTGAGTCTATAGTCTCCCAATAGTCTCTTGAGTTTCCTGAGAGTCTCCTGAGACTCCTGGATATTTTTTGAGTCTCCTGAGGTTCAGGAGATATCAGGAGACAAATGAAGTCTTGCTGATGCGGGTAATATTGTAGGAATAGAACATAGGTATGGATGGGTTCGTTCGGGAGATTCCATGGGTTTCCGTAATATGGATTAGTCATCGGTAAATTGGGATGTTATATATATGTGCTGGATTTTCCTTTGTTCTTTTCTCTTTTTCTTTCCTTAGGCAACCTCCTGTTATCAATCGTTTTCTTTGGGTTTCTGTATATTGTTTGTATCTTGTTTATTATTCTGGTTTTTATTGTATAATCTGTTATCTATTTATACTCCCAAATCCGCTATCAGTTGTGTCCTTTGAGAACACCGTGTCCTGAATCTGAATGCCCTTGCTGCCTACTCGGTCCCGTTCTGTTGCGTTCTACAATTCATTGTCGCACACGTACGACCCTGTTTTAGTCCTCCTACCCTACTCTGTAATACGGGGTCAACTTGGGATACATCGGAGTCAGGCTAATTCATAGTCCATGTAATAGAAACCTGTAGAAACCCAAAATCCAGAAAGGAAATTATAATGCCCATAACCTATTCCACAATATCTGTCCTGGCGTATTGACATTGGTTCTGAAGGTTCGGTAGCGGAAGTATTATTGTGGTAACAGAAGTAGTGATAAGCGGAGGGGAGGTGGAGTGGTCTGATGTTGTCGTCATTTCTTTCTATGAGATTCGATTGCAGGAGGGATTGGCAATAGGAATTGCAAAGGTGGTGAGGAGGAATACGAGGTGTGGTGATACGGGGTTTCCAAGAGGTTCTATGGGCTGATGTGTGAGTCAGAATGGACTGGCGGAGGAGGATGTTAAATAGCGAGTGGAGTTGTCTTCTTTAGTTCTTTTCTTTCTTTCTCCTCTGTCTCGTCTTCCTGTTTTCTCGTATATAGAAATATATCTACCTCCTATCCATAGTCCTCGCTCTTCTCGTCTCGCTCAAAGGTTGCCTACTACTGTGACCTCTATAGTCTTTTCTCTTATCGGTCTTAGCGAGCCTTATAGCTTCGTCTCTGCCGACACCTACGATCCTCGCTTTCCCTACCTTGTCTCCGGTCTTCGCCTTAGCCGTTGCCTTGTGCCTCCGTTGTCCCTGGTTGGTCCTCCATTTTTGTCTTCGTCGTCATCTTCATCTGTTCTCCTTATAGTCTTAGTTACTCCGTTACAATATCCTTTCTTCCGCCGTAGTCTACAGTATGCCGTAATAATAAGATAAAGTTGACTACCTTGTTAGACGGTTAGTAAAAGGAGAAGGGGGTGGGATGTAAAGTTAGTTTCTAACTCCAGACTTATTAGAATGTTGCACCAGACAATCAGAGCAATCTCACAAATCGTTCGGAGTTCAAAGTGTTAACTACAAAGATAGAAAGGAATCAGATCTCTTCAGTCAATTTGTTACTGGAGTTCTTGGTTGTCTGATACTAGTCCGTGAAGATAATACAAATGAAGTTGAAGAATACAAAGAATGGTTCAGGTAGAGGTCCTAAGAATCACCGAGGACAGCGGTGGGTAAAAAGTCGTCGGACGTTTGCAAAAAGAGATATTATATCACATTTCCTGCGAACTCTCACTCTAGGACACCGGACTATCAAGTTGAATGCCAGCCCAGGCCACGAACTATCAACGAACTACGAACTATCAACGAAGTACAGACTATCAACGAACTATGAACTATCAACGGCAGTAGGACTATACGAACTACGAACTATCAACGAACTACAAGCCATCAATAATAAATACAAAGTATAGAGAAATTTAATAATGTGTAGCTGCTCCTTTCCTTTTAATACATTCTTTTACCCTTCTAAGCATACTTTCTATTGTGACTCTAAAGTCCTCAACCTATCCCATTCCTCTTGCAACGCTTGTATAAGTTGAGGTTTTTTGGTGATCGGAGGGTTTCTTTGGTTGATCCTATACTTCATCTTTCTCCATAGGTTCTCAATAGGATTTAGATCTGGAGATTGTGCAGGCCAGGGAATGCGTTGTTCAAGATGGTTGCGACAATTCTTTGCTACCAGTGATCTGTGAATGCTGGCACCATCCTCCATAACAAATGCTTCGCCATTTGCTTTTCTGACCTGAGTATAGAAGGGATATAGAACGGGAATCATGATTTGATCAACATAGTCTTGTCCTTTGAATGACCCTTCTCTTAATATCACCATTGGTCCTTTCATGCCTAACTTGATAGCCCCCCATATCATTACTGAGGTTCTACCGCTCTTGAACGATGGTAGTAGACAATCTGGAAGGTCTTCTTCACCCCTAGCTCTCGATACCCAGCATGTCCCAGCATGATACCCGACTTCAAATCTCGATTCATCTGTCCAGATAATATCCCCCCAGTCCTCCAAAGTCCAGTCCCTTCTCTCGCGGCACCACTGAAGCCTCTTGATCATGTGTTGTTTCTTGAGAAAGGGTTTCCTCTTTGCACGACGTCGGTGTATTCCTGCCTTTGCTGGATATTTCCTAGCTGTCTTTCGAGTGATTGATTTAGGTAGGACCTTGATGAGTTGATTGAGGACAGTCCTACGGCAGCGATGTGCAATCCAGACCAGGAACCTTCTCTCTCTAGGGCTTAGTTTTTGTGGGCGGCCACTCCTAGGTTTATTTTTAGTGTAGGGGATAAGGCTGTCGTGTGGACGATTTTCTTTGTCGCGTTTAACTATTGAGAAACAGGTGCTTTTGGCTACACCTGTTCTCTGGCCATTTTGGTAAAGGATAACCTCCGAATGTAGGGTGATAATCATTGAACGTTGAGCTTCCGAGGTTTGTTGTTTTCTCTTTGGCTTTGAAGCTGGTGCTGGCTTAACAACCCGTCATTTTGCAATCAAGACCGCAACTGGATCCATTGCTTTCTTCTTCATTCTTAGTTTTCTAGTTAGCGGGCAGGTGCAAACGGCCCACCAGTGGGGGGGGCGGGGGTGGAGTGGTTGTTACCACTGGCAGTGCAAACGCCCTTTTTAGATTTCTAACGCATCCGATAACTTTTTACCCACCGCTGTACAATAGATATAGAGGTGTGTATAAACGATCAATAGATTTTATACATCAGCAAACTACTATTTGCATCTGGAGTTTCTCAACTCTCTACAAAGTCTTCTAAGAGTCTCCTGAGGCTCTTGGATAATTTTCGAGTCTCTTGAGGCTTAGGAGATATCAGGAGACAAATGAAGTTTTGCTGATGTATTGATAAGACTGTGTCTTTGCCGCTGATAATTTCAACAAAGTCGGAAAATAATAGTGTATTTGTATCCCACGCAAATGTCACATAGATTAAGAATTATAATTACAACAACTATATCCGAGTCCCTAAGACTCTGAAAACATGCCAAGAACCTTAACGCCATTTTTTCCAACCCACCATCTAAAACCAAACATCCCTACTCATAAATTCCTCACATTACATCCCGTTACTGCATGAACTCAGCCTTCGTCAGTGGTCAAACCAGTGAGGAGTCTCGGAGTCAGCCTACCTGATGATACCCTAGTACTGGACTCGACTTCACTTGCCAACTCTTTCCATGCATTCTTATAAATCACTAAGAAGCATAGCTCAACTTTAAGACTGTTAACAATCGGTACCGGAGGTGTCAGGTACTAGTCTTACCTTCAAGTTCCCCTGAGGCGCCACCAGCATCAGTTTTCTCTCGACCTTTGCCATTCAATCAGTTTTGGTACGATTGACTTCAAACTCACATTGTTGCCTCCTTATGTACCTACCGGTGTCCAGAGTGACTTTGCGAGCACCTTGATGCTCCGGGGGTACTTTTCAGGGTCGGAAATAGGTTTGTTTTACTAGAAAATTCTGAAACTCCGCACCGGAGACTATACTGGCACTACCGTACCTCTTTAGTTGGCCCAATAGCAGATAGAGTGTCTAGTAGTGCTGTAGCAACATAGGAACATCAGCAAGACTTCATTTGTCTCCTGATGTCCCCTGAGCCTCAGGAGACTCAAAAAATATCCAGGAACCTCAGGAGACTCTCAGGAGACCCGGGAGACTGTTGGGAGACAGCATATACAAGTAGTAGTTTGCTGATGAAGGGCTCTCCCTCTTCTCTTCGGCCCGGAGTCCTAGCTTGTATGCCTTTAACAAGACTCCCCCAAAAGACTTTAACCTTCATTTCAACTGATTATTTGTCCCAGCGTCTTGGCATGAGTACTAAGGGTTCGGTAGTTGTAGCGTTGTGGGGCTTGAAGGAATATGTTAAGCGAGGGTGGAGGGAGTTGACGTCAGAGTGTTGTCATTTCTTTCTATGGGATTCGGTTGCACTGGCAGGAAGGACTGGAAATTGAATTCCAAGAGGTGGTGGAGAGGAATACGAGGTGTGGTGATACTAAGTATCTACGAAATTCTATGGGCTGATTTATGAGTTAGAGCGGACTAGCGGAGGAGGGTGTTAAATAACAAGCAGACACGTTTTCTTTAGTTCTTTCTTTCCTTTCCTCTCTGTTTTGTCTTCCTGTCCTCTCGTATATCCCAGCGTATTGGCATCGGTCTCATAGGTTCAGTAGTAGTAGTGCTGTTGCGGTTGAAGGAGTAATGATAAGCGAGGAGGAGATGGAGTGGTGTGAGGTTGTCGTCATTTCTTTCTATGAGGTTCGGTTGCAGGGAGGATTGGTAATATAATTCTGATAGATGGTGGGGAGGAATATGAAGTTTGGTGATACTGGGTTTCTACGAGATTCTATGGGCTGATGTATGAGTCAGAGTGGACTGGTGGAGGTTGTTGTTAAATAGCGAGCAGGGGTGTTTCCTTTAGTTCTTTTCTTTCTTTTCTTCCTCTCCCATCTTTCTGTCTTCTCGATACATTGTAATATATCCTACTCACAGTCCATAGTCTTTGCTTTCTGTGTCTATGCTCGAAGGTTGCCTACTACCGCAACCTCTATAGTCTTCTGGTACTTTATCTACGGTCTTCGCATTCCCTACCCTGCCTCTGGTCTTAGCCTTGGCCGCTGCCTTGCGTTTCCGTTACCTTTAGCTGTGTCCTCTGATCTCGTCTGCGTCATCATTGTCCTCTTCTCCTCGTGGAGTCCCAGTTACTCCGTCACACCGTATATAGGAATATATCTATATTCTATCCATAGTCCTCGCTCTTCTTGTTTCGCTCGAAGGTTGCCTACTACGGCTACATCTATAGCTCCTCCCCTTGTCTAGCTCAGCGGCCTAATAGTCTCACCTCTATGCTTACTTACGATCCTTGCTTTCCTTGCCATGCCTCTGGTCTTCGCCTTGGCCGCTGCCTTGCGCCTCTGCTCTTCCTGGCTATGTCCCCCAACTTTGCCTGCGTCATCATTTTCATCTGTCCTCTTTGTAGTCTTAGTTACTCCGTAACATTATCAAACAACTCCATCAGCAAGATTTCATCTGTTTCCTGGGATATTGTGGGTCTCAAGAGACTCCAGTCACAAATGGTAAAGCTTGCTGATGTCCCTTACTGACTTTCTTATACAACTGGCTATCATTCGTTGAGATGAATCCTCCACTTTTTGTTTCTTTTTGCGGTCATGGCCTGACATAGCCTTTCCTGCTTATAGTATAGAACATGATATATCACTCGCACTGTCCAGTGATTAATTCTTCCATCACAATCTAAGTTACCTTTATCGAGTCCTCTAAATAAAAGTTAATTACGTCGTGCCTATATTTTACTCTTCAGAACTACTTTAACGCCCGATCGGATATTCCTATAAGCCTTAGTCAAAAGTTAGTCTAATAAAGACCTTATATATTCCTCATATCACTCTTGAAAATTCTTGAATAAGGTCTTTATTAGACTAACTTTTCACTAAGCCCTTTTTAAGGCTGAAATCAGGCCCATAGGAATATCCGATCGGGCGTTAAAGTAGGTAACAATGATTGAGATGTTATATTTGATTTGAACTTAAAACTCAATTTGGTAACAAGCGGGTTAAATGTGCAGAACGCAGGGGCGTTGTAGATGTATTGCATATAGAGTACCGTCACTTTGTACGCGGTATGATGACCAGAATATCAAAATTTCTACATACCCCACCACTAGTGTAATTATAGTATTTGTTGCATGTGATAAGGCGGTCTGGTTGACTATGAGAGATTCTGGGGCTGATGGGTAGATACATGTAGATAGATAATCTCTCCGCAACAGGCAAATCGGCCTAATCAGTCACTTTAATCCAACCAAGCACCCAATCAACGCCAGCATGAAACCGGGCAAACGCGCGGGAGTTATGTACTGGCGTATGGCTCCACCTCCCCACTGGTACCTACTTATACAAATAGACGTTTACTCTGCAGGTTGATTGACATGCTAGCACATCAGACCGCTCGATGATCAAGATCGCGGATCGAGAAAGTGACAAAGATGAAACAGAAGAGGGGTCTCTAACCTTGCCCTCTCGATTCGAAAGTGATTCAATAATTATAAGGCACCTTCTACTATCACCTGTGGCTTCTTATAACGCTACACTTCATTCTCCATTTTGCGCTAAAAAAAAGTGGTTAATCTTACTTTCTCAAAACCCTCATCTGGTTCAAATTTTATTGCAAGCTTCCTACACACTCTCATCCTAGCAAGGAACGTGATACTTGATAGCAAAATCGGAGAATTATCAAGCCATTAATCAACTGCTGGCCGAACAAAAACCACTGGGAAAAAGCAAAGTCAAAAAGAAAATATGCCTGGTGCTTGCTCGCGATCTCGGTCGACGCAACCTGTTCCTCGCCATCCTGCTGGGAACGCAACTCACCTTGCCCTCGAAAAAGTGATTCAAGATCATATACCAACGGTTACAAACATATTGCGCTGCCTACTATCTTTGCTGGAAACCTCGGATCAACCTCCAAACGATCGTCGTTCGCTCCAATCATTTGAAAGTGATCTTCGGAGATTATGTGTTCAAGCTCAGGAAGGAGTTCAAAAGATGGATTTAGAGCTCCGTGTTGTTGAGAGCTCCTGGGATTATGTCGATAAGCAGCGGTGGGAGGTTTGTCGAGGTGATTACAAGGTAGTAATGACCCTGGTGCAGGAGGTGTTTGAGGCAGGGCAGATGAGAATGGAGGAAATCGGAGCTATTGCGGCGGGTATAGGGATGAGAGGAAGAACAATGGCTGGTTGGGGTTCCAACTAGCTTTGACGAGATGGTCCGCCTGTACAATATAATTGCATCCCCTGTTTTTCTTTTCTCCCTTCTATTGATTTCTCGCGGCCACGTGTAAACGGACTTATTATCAGTACATGTAGTTTTGTACTAGAGGCAGACACCATTAAAAGAGACGAAATATTCCTAATGTAAGTCATTCAGGCGTTCTTTGGGTCGCCAAGAGAGGTCTACACATATTATCCATTTGAGACTTCATAAAGATGGAGATTTCTTGCCAGAGTTTACTCTCTTGCATATTAACAGGGTAGATTTTTTGTGACTCAACTTCGATGTTGTGGGGTTAACATGCAAGAGGGAAAGAAAAATACAATCTAGTTGAGCTAAGTACAATTTGAAGGTCGTCGAAGGCAAATGCTTACCAACACCCCGGGCCTTGAATGAACGCGCAAACAACACTAGAAGGAAACGTTACTGGGAGTCTTTGACTTGTGATCTTGCTTCATTATGAAAGTGAGTGTAGATACAGTGGACATGTGTTAAAGCCCAATAATGCTCAACGGGTTAGTAAATGTAAAGTCAATACCCGAGCGAGAGACAAACAAAATATGACTTGCATAGAGAAAATCCAGGAAATAGTTAAGAAAACGATAAAAGGGATGCTCCGAGTTAAAAATAAACCTACAGAACAGCGCTACGGAAGTACTAAGCCTTACTCTGGGGCTCTTAAAAGTGCAATTAGGATATATGAGAGAAAAGACAAGTACGTTGCAACTGGATTCAAACTCTCAATTTCCTAAATTATTCCTTTCATTTCAGGTTTGTACAGCCCAAATGATTACAGTTGTTTCCTTCTGCGTATGTATACAGTTTATTTCTGCATCATGAGCTGTACAAACTCGTTGTCTAAAAAAAATGAGTCAGTGTTATAGGACCGAGTTGAGAGGTAAAGTAGCCAGACGTACAATCGATTCTTCCGTCACCGTCCTGGTCTGCTTCTCTAATCATCTCATCGACCTCGTCGTCGGTAAGCTTCTCACCAATAGAAGTCATTACGTGCCTTAGTTCTGCAGCGGAGATGAATCCGTTGTTGTCACGGTCAAAGACTTTGAAGGCCTCTTTATGGAAAGAGATATGTTAGTTATGGTGTCAAGCCTCTGATATGGATTATATAATATTCGTACCCCGAATTTCCTCTTCACTATCCGTGTCCTTCATCTTGCGAGCCATCATGGTCAGGAACTCTATATTCACGATATTAGGCCCACCTTATAAACAGTTAGAACCAAGGTAATGCGCAAATGAACAAATTACCAGGAAAATCGATAGTGCCATTGTTGTCGGCGTCAACCTCATTGATCATGTCTTGGAGTTCAGACTCAGAAGGATTCTGTCCCAAGCTCCTCATGACAGTTCCCAACTCCTTAGTGGTGATCTGGCCTGTTTCGTTGGAACCCTGTTAGCATCACTTCTAGCGAGAGATGTCGTTCACATGAAGCTTGATCAGAGCTTTTCGCATCTATCACAAGTACTCAAAACTTTCCAGAGCGAAACATAGGGATGTATAGCGATTACTAACCATCTCCATCTTTGTCCTAAATGTCACAGACTGTGTCAACAGGGAGAAAGCACTATTACCCCCAAGGAGGAAAATGAAATTTTGGGACTTAAACATACAAACAGGGAAAACGCTTCCTTGAACTCGGAGACCTGGTCTTCAGAAAGCGAATCGGCCTGTAGTGTACCCTGTCAGCTGTGGTGTCCAGTGAATCAAGCAAGTGATGTTTGTGAGGCAGGACAGCTACCGCCGGGCAGCGGGGAGGCCAAGAGAAGTAAAGAGAATACCATATTTGATTGAGCTCGTGATGATGAAATTGTGGTGAATTAAAATTCGTGAGGGCGTAGGTGATGCTTGATGAAGTTCGCTAGGTTGATGAGGGATCGGGAGAAGAAGAGGAGTTGAAGAAGCAGGAGACAAACTAGGAGCTGGAATGTGGAGGGGAAGAGGGGAATCAAGTGCCAAGCTTGAACTCTCAGACCAGGGCTGAAGCAAGGTGCCCCGCGCTCCCCTTTCTGGAACCCATGCCAGGACCATAACGCGTTGGTCCACCGTGAAGCCTGTCGACGACCACGACGACGACAACGGAAGCAGAAGTGGTCGCATGAGGACAAATTTATATAAACAAGATATGTGGGCAATACTTACGACAAGAGAAAAAGGTGGTAGAGTTATAAATTTTCCTGGGTCAATGGCGGACCCGGATCGGTGTTAAACACGCAAGTTATGGTAACAGATATACCAGGCATGCACCTAAAATACCGAGACACCCGGATTGATAGGTCGATTTAGTATGGAGCCACGGGTGGCACGGGCGCAGGATCCAATAGCAATTGGCGCCGAGACAGCTATTTGTATGAGGGAAAGAAATACGGAGACACCGCCCTGGAGGTTCAAGCCACACCTGCCCGTGAAGCTCACGTCCATGAACTCCACGAACACCTACAATAATTATCTATCTGATATTGAGTAGCGTGTCCCCCAGCAGCAGCAATGACTGCTTCTAGTCTTCTAGGTATGCTCCTAATCAACCAATCTAATGTATCTGCAATAATATTATTCCAAGGATTTCTGACTATTATTTTCAAAACCTCTATATCTTGTATCAACCCAAATGTTTCTCCTAATTCAGTTTCTAGATCTCTCGATAAAATTAATATCAGGTGATTGATCAGCCAATTCAATAGTCTCCAACTTATTAGTCTGTCAACAGATGATGAATATTAATCTATTATTCATCAGCAAACTGCTATTTATTGTGATGGAGTAACTAAGACTACGAGGAAGACAGATGAAAACAATGATGCAGACGAGATTCGGAGGCACAGCCGGGAAGAACAGAAGCGCAAGACAGCGAGCGGCCAAGGTGAAAACCAGAGGCAGGGCAGGAAAAACGAGGAATGTAGATAAACACAAAGGGGAGACTCAGGGGCCGCCGAACCAGAGGAGAAACAAGACTATAGAGTAGCCGTAGTAGGCAACCTTCGAGTGCATCAGCAAACTACAACTTGTGTATTTTCATGGATACAATGGACTGTGCAGGATGGGCAAACTGGGACTGGACGGATTGGGATTATTGTGCGTTCGGGAAGAAGGATTTCATCAGGAAACTACTACTTGTGGATGCAGTCTCCCAACAGTCTCCTGGGTCTCCTGAGAGTCTCCTGAGAGTCTCCTGAGGCTCCTGGATATTTTTTGAGTCTCCTGAGGCTCAGGAGACATCAGGAGACAAATGAAGTCTTGCTGATGTTGTCAGAAAAGGTTCTATGAGGTTCTGTTCCACTAAGGAGTGAGTCATAGTTGGGTTACGCGGAAGTATGAGTCATGTTAAGTGAGGGGTTGTTGGATATATAAGGGAGGCAACGGGGCCTACTTGTGTTGTTCTTTTCCTTTCTTTCTTCTCTACGCAACGTCTTCTGTATTTATCAATCTATTATAGTTTTCTCTTTAGAAACTATCGCTGCTTCTATAATACAATTCATAACTCCTTTATACTATAGGAGTTCATCAGCAAGACTTCATTTGTCTCCTGATGTCTCCTGAGCCTCAGGAGACTCAAAAAATATCCAGGAGTCTCAGGAGACTCTCAGGAGACCCGGGAGAGAGTTGGGAGACTGCATACACAAGTACTGGTTTGCTGATGTTATCGCTGTTATCCTACCCGCACCTTGCGGAACAAAGTCTATACCACACCCCCGCCTTGAGATGTATGCAGTAGTTTGCTGATACACTTAACAACCTCCTCCTCCAGTCCACGATGACTCATACATCAGCCCATAGAATCCCATGGAAACCCAGTATCACCACACCTCGTATTCCTCCTTACCTTCTCTTAGAATCTTATTACCAATTCTCCCTGCAACCTAATCTTATAGAAGAAAATGACGATAACCTCACACCACTTCATTCTATCCTCGCTTATCCTTACTCCTTCAACTAATGAAAGGGCAGGAGAGGCTAAGTCGCTATTACAAAAGTGATAAGATGTGTGGAGCAACGGATCCTGGCGTCATTGATAATATATCTCAAGCACTTATAAGCCTAGTTTGAATCGTTTATCTTAAGATCTTTGACAACAGGCATATACGTTGAAGGTTTACCTTCAATCTGCATCAAAATCCGCATATCATGAGTAAAGCACACCAAGCACTCCAAAAGGCTGGGCCTGCTGACTTTGGGATAGCTCCAGCTGCCTATAATAGGGTGTTAAGCACATGGGAAAAAATAAGCAAGGATAACCCGGAGGGCACGGTAGATGTAATACGAGAATCAATTTGGGAGGAGATAAAAAAGGCTCAAAGCGCCTTATCTATATATTTACAAACCTTTAGGTCAATGCGTTAAGAGGACCTAAAGAACTTATATCCAAAGTTGGCCTGGAGGAGAATGATGTTCAATTAGCTGCAGATATAGCCACATGGAGGGCTGCAAAGGCTCACGGAAAGAAAGAAAAGGCACCGGCAGTGATGGAGAAAAGTGATTTGGGGGGCGTAGGCACAGCGAAGGTGGGAGAAGGATTTCAAGAGCCTCCCCGCACCTAAACGGTGAATATATGATTTTGGAGAGGACTCTTTTTTTTTTGTTGTGTGCTATTAATAATCAAAAATGTCCTGGCGTCCTGGCATTAGTTCCGAATGCTCTAGAGAGAGCTAGCGCGCGATTAGCTAAGGATAGCGGATGGAATTTAATGCGTGAGGTTGTCGCCATATCGCTTTCTCATGGCGGTTGCATGGCTGACGGTAAGTTATGATTTTGAGATGGTGAGTAGGAATACGAGGTGTGGTGATACTGCATCAGCAAGACTTCATTTGTCTCCTGAGGTCTCCTGAGCCTCAGGAGACTCAAAAAATATCCAGGAGTCTCAGGAGACTCTTAGGAGACCCAGGAGAGTGTTGGGAGACTGCATTAACAAGTAGTAGTTTGCTGATGGAGACTGTTGGGAGACTGCATACACAAGTAGTAGTTTGCTGATGGAGACTGTTGGGAGACTGCATACACAAGTAGTAGTTTGCTGATGTGGGTTTCTACAGGATTTTATGGGTTGGGGTATGAGCCATATTGGACTGGTGGAGGATGTTGTTAAATAGCGAGCGGACGTATTTCTTTTAGTTCTTTTCTTTTTTTCTCCTTTGTCTCGTCTTCCTGTCTTCTCGTATATAGGAATATATCAATATCCTATCCATAGTCCTCGCACCCCTTTGTGACGGGGCTCTGCCTCTTCTAACCAAGAGTGTAGGAAGCAAGAGGGCCGGTAGAAGATAGAAGTTAGGTTTAGAGAGTAAAGATTCTTCTGGGTAGACTTAGAATAATCTTAAGGGTCTTCTTCCGCTTGTTACAACTGATGATGAGGAAAACAGAACAGATGGCGGAAGCGGAGATGAGTCTTATCTCCAAATCTCTCTGTTTCCTGCATTTCTCTTACTAAGTTCTTGTGAAAACTCTGTTTTTGGGCGGAAACAATTCCTCCATTCTTCTCACTAGCGTTAGCGAGCGTTTCGATCGCCTTAGAGTAAGCGCATAGCCAGGGTCGAGGATCACCTGCAGCCTGGCTGTCACACTCGGGCCTGAATCAGATGAGTCTCATTTCGGGTGGTGCACCTAGATGGCTACTGAGCTGTAACTCATTGTAGATTATTAGGGCATAACCACGCCTGCAGCGGGGCTATTCTTGAGAGGATCTGGAGATGTCCGGTGACTTAGAGGCGCTTTCTCTGGCGGCCCTCTATTCATTGACAAGGCCTAGACTCGTCAGCCTATTCTTTCATGAATAGATCTCCACCCTAGCGGTCAGAAGGTAGGTACACTTGTAGCAGGTTGCGGTCCTCACTACAGGTACTTTTCCTATCACTGTAACTGCTGAATTCTATCAATGACTCTGAGCCTATAACAGGCCGGGTGAGAATTATTCTCCTAACCGCTTGTGGCTCTGTTATACCCTTGGTCTCGATCGAAGGTTGCCTAATACGGCGACCTCTATTGTTTCTCCTCTTGCATCAGCAAGATTTAAATTCTCTCCTGAGAATCGACTGAGTCTCAGGAGGCAGTTGCCAAGGCAACTACCCTCCTGTCTCTCCCAACGACCTCGCTAAGCATTTGTCGCCTCCCGAGCCTCCCAATGGCCTCTCGAGCCTTCTAGAGGGCTCCCAATGGCCTCTCGAGCCTTCCCGAGGGCCTCCCAATGGCCTCTCGAGCCTTCCAGAGGGCCTCCCGAGCCTTATGTTACCCTCCTTACCTCTCTTGATGCCTCGCTAATTGTTTGTAGTCTCCTGAGCCTTCCAGAGGGCCTCCTGAGCCTTCTGTTACCCTCCTTTACCTCTCCTGACACCTCGCTAATTGTTTGTAGCCTCTTGAGCCTTCTAGAGGGCTTCCCAAGCCTTCTGTTACCCTCCTTTACCTCTCCTGACACCTCGCTAATTGTATGTAGTCTCCTGAGCCTTCTAGAGGGCTTCCTGAGCCTTCGATTCCCAACGCCAAAGCTGTTACCCTCCTTATCTATCCTGACACCTTGCTAATTGTTTCTTGCCTCCTGAGCCTTCCAGAGGGCCTTCCGAACCTTGATTAGTAAGTTTTGGAGGCCACCACCAACTTGAAGGCGATTACCCCACCACTTTCGAGAGCTTCTGGCGCCTTTGTAAGGGGTTTGGAGCCCCCGATCTAGATCATATCGTTTCGTTTATTATCATGTTAAAGATTTTTATTCTAAATACATTCTATGCTTGCCAACTGAAGCCACTCGAGCCTTTACGAAGGCCTCTCGTACCTTTCCCCAGGCCACCGGGGATATCTTCACTATATATAGAAATCATTCCACGTTCTTAAATCTATCCTCGTGTTCACAAGCCATTGACCTTGTCCCAGCTCGAACAAATGAGCCATTCCCAAAACACTACCGATATTAACTACCCAAAACCTTTGCCGAGTGCACCTGGAAACTCTAAGAAAACCGTGTGAGCCGTCTGGAAGACCCCTATCCTTGGCTTCCAGTAGCTCTACAAGACAAAGTTGATATGTTTTCGCCGATATACTGTCACGTATCTTGAATATTGCTCGTACAAGCCCTGGTAGGCGTCCCTGAAAGCCTCCCCACGGCTCTGTTGTGGCCACCTTAATTCATGCCAAATCATTTTGGATCGATCATTTCCTGAATAATGCCTCTCCCGAACACCGTACATTGTGTATCTCGTAACTGTCAGGCTTCTGAAAAATTGATACTGGTACCTGTAGGCATTTGGAGCACCCCACCGGGCACTCCAGAAGGCTCAATAAGCCTTGTTCTCCCTGGCTCAGGCCCTGACCATATTCCGACACCGCTCCTTCTAGTGTTGTTCTATTCATTTTAATTATATCGGCGATACCAGATAATATGTGGGGTCTACCGTAGGGGGTCGTCATTTTAGGTTTCGGGTGTTTATCATCGTCTAGGAATTTTTCGTTTGTCCTTTGTGGGTCCTCGTTTTTGAATATTTCCAACATGCTCCAGAGGCTCTCTCGATGGCTTGGGAGGCCCTCGTAATGTTCTGGAAGACTGACAACGATATCTTTTAGATTTAAGACCCGTATCTCTATAGCTATACGCCTTGAGTGGTAATCAAGAATCTGAACTGTTGCGTCGACCTTATTGGAGGCTGCATAAGCCATCTTAATTTGTTGGCTATGAGCTAACTCCTTCACATCGGTTGAGAACATTGGGATATTACCAAATCGCTCTACGTGCTCCCGGAAGTGTGAAAGAAGATGCATTTTAATGAAGTTGAAATGAGAAGCCTCGCGAATTTCTTCAAGCTCCGCCAGGCCTCTGTCAATGCTTTCCGAGCCTTGCAGTGCTTTTGTTCGATCTTTTGCCTCTTTCCTTGTTCGTTTATCGGCTCTAAATTCCAGAAACACATCCTCATACTTGTGGAAATCTTCGATATACCCTTGAAGATAGTCTAGTGTTTCTTTTGTATGCGTAGTGTACTGTGCCATCAGGTGGAAATCGATTAGTGACTGAACACACTTCAACGCTCTCCCGAAGTCGCTCTGCGAAGCTTTTGGAGGGTTCCAAAGAGCCACTGCAAAGGCTCCTAGCACTATCCGTCCGAGATGACGCATTTCTTTACCTTGCCATTGAGTAGTTCATCAGCAAACTACTACTTGTGTATGCAGTCTCCCAACAGTCTCCCGGGTCTCCTGAGAGTCTCCTGAGACCCCTGGATATTTTTTGAGTCTCCTGAGGCTCAGGAGACCTCAGGAGACAAATGAAGTCTTGCTGATATTGCCAGATAAGAGTTATTTGGTACAGCAAGCCCTGCATAAGGCTTAATGGACGCCCAAGCACGATCAAAATTATCTAGCCGATTGTGCTTTTTCAGAAACAATTGAATCCATTCCATCATATGTTTCAATAGGTCAAGATAAATATTATGCAACATATCTGGCTTGTGAAGGTCGTACACCTGAGCTCGGCGCAAAAGCGCACAAAGTTTTGAAGGACTTGATACCAGGTAATCAGCGGCTGTATCTGATGTATCCTCCTTATAACGCTCTACCATTTCGATATATCGCTCCTGGATGCGTGGCGGGTTTTCTTGAAGGCTCCTCAGGCTTTTGAAATCAACTTCGCACCTAGGGCAGGCCTGATTGTTGATGTTTAGCAGTGAGGCGTGTTCTGGTTGATCCGCAATCCATGCACATAGTATCGGATAACAGAGGCGCACATAGCCATCAGCGCATGTAATAAGCTCCCCCTTTCCCCAGGGCCCCGGAGGCCTTCGAGAACCTCGGAGAGGACCTGGTGAAGGACCATCTGGCTCTCCCAACGGCGTTCGTTCGTACGCACTCAAACTTTTGGTGGCACTGGCAGTAGAGCTAGGAGTATGATTGCGTAATTAGAGGGTTTATTTCGTGTGTCTGAGGTGATATTTCCTATCGTTAAGTGGACTGGCCAAGCCTTCCAATCACCACTGAAATTAGTGAGGTGTGTTCCGTCTGATGCACATATTACTGGCACCACCGTTGATCCTTCTGGATGGGTATTCTGTAACATTTGTGAGAGGTTAGCGGAGGCTCCCTGAGCCTTCTAAGTGTCGTTGCGAACCTGCATCTCCCACCACCAGTCTGCCCTGTGCATCTCCCCATACATCCGCTCCCCCATTTCATTGTATTCCATAGTAGGTGAATACACCAAGGACTCTCTAAATGCACGTTGTTCCAGAAGAAAACGCACTATATTCATGGGGTTCCTGTGGTAGTAAGGAATTATCTGCCTGCGTTCGGCCTCGAGTGTATCAGCTCTCTTTTCCTAACCCGTAGGCGACGTCTCGTCGGCGGCATCTTGCTCTGCCAGTGCTGTAGGAGCCTTTTAGATGGTGTACGGTGCGGAAGAAATCGTCTATTTGACCCTGAGATACATTCGATTGTAGGAACCAGCGCGATAACCGAAATTCCTCTGCTGATTCGAAAGGCTGCCATGGGTTGATCAAAAGGCTTTCGGAGCCTTCATCATATCCCGCTGTGGTGAAAAGAGGCTCCCCTGCACCCTCGTATATGGTAGTTGCGAGATTGAACCGCGTAGGTCCCAAAGTATGATCTTCATCATTTGATTCAGTATCTGATTCGTTTTCGTCTGCCAGTGTATTAGGGTGTCGCAGCAGACCGCTCGAGTAGTCTCGGAATGAGCTAGGAGTTCGAAGCGCTAACTACAAAGGTAGAAAGGAACGAGGTCTCTTCAGTCGTTCCGTTACTAGAAGCCTCGGTAGCCCACCGCTAGTCGCGAGAGTAATCGAAAATGTCGAATTTGTTCAAGTAAAGTTCTCGAGAATCACTAAGTTCAAATAGATAGAAGTGTAGATAGATCAATAGATTTTATATCGATAAGACTCTTTCTTAAATCGCTGATGATTTTCAACAAAGTCGGAGAATGGACGCGTGTTATATCGCGCAAATGTCGCGCGGACTACTATTACAATTACAATATCTTTTATGCGAGGCGAAGGCGCAGAAAACCTGCCAGAACCTACGCCAATTTCCCATGCACCCACTTCTAATTTTCCCAAACATCAGTTCTAATTCCCTCACGCTTGATCCGTTGCTGCATGCACTCAGCGCCGTCAGTGGTCGTAGAGTCTTGAGATCGGCCTACCTGATAACCCCTGGTACGGGTTTGACTTATTCGCTAACTCTTTCCACATATCGTTATCTATCGCAAGGGCGTCGCTCGACATTAGGACTGATAACGATCGGTACGGAGTGTATCGGGTAGTCTTACCTTCCCCTGGCGCCACCAGCGTCAGCTTCGCCGTTATCTTTACCGTTCGATCAGTTTTGGTCCGATTTACTCCAACCTCGCACTGTTGCCCCCTCATATACCCACGGTGTCCAGAGCGCCTGTGCCAGCGCCTTGACGCTCCGGGGGTTATTTCCAGGGTCGAAAACAGGTTCGTTTACTAGGGATTCTGCAACTCCGCACTGGGCCCCATACTGGCAACACCGTGCCTCTCTGGCGCGCCCAGTGGGTGATAGTAGCGTAGGGAGGGCTCCTCCTCTTGTGTCTTCGGTTTCTCCTTCTCATACCCGTGACAGCTTACCCCCCTCTCAGGGTGCTCTGTCCTCAGAGTATCTTCTGACCGACTGTGGTTCCAGTAACCCTTCTCCACATATCGCGTGGTGTCTGTGGAGGAAGACTTAGCGGAGGGTACCTCTCTGATCTCAGGCGTTGGTCGCCGTGGCCTTGGGGTTTTATGGTGGAATTCGCGGACAAGCGTTAGTACCTCCTCATCCATGGCGTCGATGAGCTTAGTGCGTGCTTTCACAACCGAATAACGCCACTTCAGATATTCAACTACTCCTTTCCTATTCTTCCTACTTCCTATAATCCTTTCAACTTCATATAACTTTTCTCATGCATTTATCGCGCGTCGGGGTAGAATTCGTTGTTCCGTCGCGGGATAAGCGCTAACCGGTATGGTTCCAATAACTTCGATATGAAATCTGGGGTGGGACCCTTATTTGAGGAGGTCCAACTCACAAGCGCGTTTGCCCATGAGTCGTTTGATAACGAATGGTCATTTTCTTATGGTCAGTTTTTGGTGGAGCAGCGGGTTCGGAGGTTGGCTGGTGAGCATGTGCGGTCACTGCTTTAAACCCTGGTGGTGTCTCCCTCTTACTGTCGTAGTATTTTCCCATTCTTTCGCCGTGATGGTGAGTTTTTGCCGGGCGGCGTCATGCACCCCTCGTAGAAAGTGGGCATAGAGGTCACTGGTGGGATTAACTACTTCATTCTCCGTTGGCCAATTCGTTCGAGGGTTGTATCCGTAGTTGGTATAGAAGAGAGATTGTCCCGTTGCAGAGGTTACGGAGTTATTGTATGCATATTCGGCCAGCGGAGTAATTCTGCCCTTGGTCGTTTTGCTCGTAGTTACAAAATGCGGAGGTAGTGTTCCAAAGTTTGATTGGCCCTTTCCGTCGACCATCGGTTTGGGGTGGAAAGGCGGTACTCATCTGAAGTTTAATATCCAATAGTTCCATCGGGAGGCCCAGAAGCTTGGCGTAAATTTGGCGTCGTGATCGGAAACTATGTTGAGGTAGTCGTGGATCTGTGCCATACTTGAGCTAGGAATACTTTGGCCAAGTCTTGGGAGGTTGGCGTGCCTGGGAGGAATAAAATGAGCCATTTTGAGAACCGATCTACTACCACCCATATCTGCGTATATCGCGGATTCTGGTAACTGGACAATGAAATCCATTGATATTGAGGACCCGTACGGTGTGAGGTGTTTCTAAGCGGAATGTACGCTCCGTACTTGCGGTGCCGACTTGGTTTATTTCGTTGGCGATCGTCGCGTGACCGTGCGTGTCGTCTATCCAATCATTCATGCTTTGGCCAGTAGAAGTTCGTGTGATTAACTCAATGTTTTATCTTGGCGAAGTGTCGCTACCTTTGAGTCGTGTTCTGATTGCGCAATTCGGATTTTCAACGCGTCATTATTGGGTATGTATAGGCGGTTCTTACACAATAATGTAACCCTTCCTTTGCGTAAATTCCTTCAGCTCCCCAAGCTGGCTTTTTCTTTCACTTCTCTCCATGCGTCTTTTGCCGCTGCCTCCTAACCAGGTCAGAAAATCGTAGACCAGTCCATGATTTCTTTTAGTGAAGCGCGAAATCGTATATTCTTCCATCCCTTCTAACTGTCAGGCTTCAATAACCTCTCAACGGCTAGCGTCGGTACTCGGACGTCTTGTGATCTTGTCGGCTTTCCGTTTTCGATCCCGGTCGGTAGAAATTTTGAAATTAAATTCTGCCAGAATTTCCAGCGTGCTTGTCTCCGATTTAGAACCGTGGTTGTTGTAAAATATTGCAGGTTCTGGTGGTCGGTGTATACTAGAACTGTGTATTTGGGTCATTCAGGTAGCGTCGCCATTCTTTAAAGGCAGCGACGATACCGAGCATTTCCTTGTCCCATACATCGTAGTTAAGTTCGGCTGGGTTGAGCTTTCGGGAGTAAAAGGCTACGGGATGAAGTTTGCCGTCGACTATTTGCGAGAAGACTGCGCCTAATGCAAAGTCGCTTGCGTCCGTTTCCACGATAGACTGCCGTTCTGGTGAAAAGTGTCTGCAAGATCGGCGCGATCGTGAAAAGTATCTTGAGCTTTAAAAAAGCGGCTTGGCGCTAGTCAGGAGAAGTTCTTAGCGTTGCCACGTAGACAGTTGGTAATGGGACTACAGACCCGGAATAGTTGCGTATAAACCTCCGGTAAAATTGGCGAATCCCATAAAACTTGGGCGTCCCTGGCGGTCGCCGAGGATTCCACTTCAAGATCTCTTCTACCTTATCCGTCGACATTGATACCTTCATAACCTTGAAGAAGAATTACTTTTTGATGAAAGAAAGACTTCTTCGGGTTGGCCACTAGGTTGTTCTCGATGAGCTTGTCTAGTACTTTATTAACCAGTTCCTCATGTTCCGTTTCATCCTTGCTGTAAATGAGGATGTTATCGAGGTATGCTACCACCCCTTGGTCAAGGAATTCTCTGAGGATATCGTTTATCAATGCCTGAAGCGTCGCGGTAGCGTTGGTTAGCGAAAGGGCGTGACCAGGTACTTCGTAGTGTCCGTGTATCTGATGCAGACGCCGTTTCCACTCGTCGCCCTGCTTAATCCGGACCAGGTTATATCACTCGGAGGTCAATCTTGGAAAATATTCGTGCGCCTGAGATACGGTCCCTCAATTCTTCCCCCAAGGGTAGAGTGTACCGATTCTTAATAGTGACGCGGTTTAGGCCCCGGTAGTCGACGCACAACCGAAGACTGCCGTCCTTTTTTCTTACGAATAGTATGGGGGCTCCTGCCGGAGATTTGCTAGGCCTGATTTTCCCCAGGCGTAACATTTTATCCAGGTATTCCCTCAGGACTTTCAGTTCAACCTCCGAGAGGGAGTAGATAGGTCCCCAGGGAGGCTGCTGACCAGGTTCTAGATCGATACTGTGATCGGAGGCTCGGTGAGGTGGTAACTTATCGGCTTCAGACTGCAGGAAGGCTTGGAGCTTAGGATGATATTGCTCTGGAATGACTGTCTTCAAGTCGATTTCTCCTGTGTCCGCGGATATAGAGCCGATAAATAACGCCTCTGGATCGTCCAGTACGTCGTCATCTAGAACCACTGAAATTTCTTTCTGGTCAGTGAAGCACCTGGTCTTGCAAAAATTCCCGTGGAAGGTTACTTCCCCATTTGGGGCAATAGCCGGCTTATGCTCCTGTAGCCACCATGCTGGTAAAATGGCGTCAATGCCGCTGGGTAGTGGTGCTATCTCGAAGGAGAGCTCGGACTTATGCCCCCTAGAAATAATATTCAACATTACAGTAAAGGCTTGTCCCGTGCCTTCCATCACTTCCCCCGTAAATCCCATAACTTTGGCCGGGACGTCTCTTTTCACCTTTGGGACAGAAAACGCAGAAACAAAAGCAGAAGATATAACCGGACCCGTTGCCCCGGTGTCCAATAGAACTCGACAAGGAAATAAGAAATTTAAAAACCCAATAGAAAATTTACCCGATGAGGTCGTGCCCCATGAATAGGCTCAAGAAAACTTCGTTGTTTTTCATCGGAGAGGACGCCCCCTCTTCCGGTCTTTTCCTTTTTAATATTTTTTTTGTTTTTTCTTCCGTCAGTGACAACATTGCAATCTGGGGGAGCTCTTGACCTGACTCATCCGAGTCCCCTTCTAAAAACCCATATCAAAATCCACCTCCGACTCCGACCCCAACTCTGGCACGTAGGCTGGCCCCGTCGATGTCGAGGTTGCTGCTTGACTTCTTCTTTGTCCTGTGCCTTTTCTTCTTCTCAGGTGGGAGCTGGTGAATCCTTCATTTCCTCATCCTCCTCTTACCGGCGCTTCTGACCCAGAGCAGAGACAGCAGCGCTGGAGTTGGGGTTCTGCCTGCACCATCTCCACAGGTGACCCTTTCTTCCACAGCGAGCACATTCCCCTTTTGATCTCCTCTGTTCCAGAATGGACTTGGGGATGCCCTTGGTGGCTTCGTCGTAGCTAGAATGCAGTGGTCTGTTATCCTGGCTAGAACGGGCGCTTCCCTGGGTATTCGACCCTCCTCCGGACCGACTGGGCTCCGCCTTTTGTCCCTCCTGGGCCCGTCCCTTAATCTGGAACCCAGGTTTCCGCTTCTCCTCCTTCTTGGGTGGTGCCCTTGTCGACGGGTTCCCCAATAACCTTTCTGCTCCAGAAAACTTTCGTGGGCCTTTCCTGCCCTTTCCAGCTGGGCCACAAAGTGGGCGTCATCGTCTGCGGTTCGAACTTTGAGTGTCGATCCCAAATTTCTTCAGGAGACCGGTCGGGAGGGTTTTGAAATGCTGCCCCACTTTGCTGTCTTTCGTTGATTTAGGATCTCCATTTTAGTAAGATAATCGGAGATCTTTGGATTAGTATTTGAGGTGGTCCATCTTGAAAGCTGCATCTAGGGCCTCCTGTGAGCTTACGAATCTTCCCCGGATTTCTTGCCTAAACCGTTCACAGGTGCAGACGTCCAGGCCATTTGGTCCGCGCATGTGAACCTCATGGTAGTTTGCGAACCATTCCTTGGCCAAGCGCGTGGTATAGGTTCGCAAACAGGGACCTTCTGTTGCTCGTTCTGCGGAACTTGCGAGTCGTTCTTTCGAAATAAATTTCGCATTCCAGGAGCCAATGTCGTAGGTTATGTTTCCTGGGGTTATCGAACTCGAAGGGCACTTTCGCCAAGGAGTCCCTCTCTCTTTCCTCCTCTGGTGATTCTGACCGCCGTTCCCTTCCTCTGCCTCCTGCCTTCTTTCCATGGTGGCTGGACCCATCGTCCGAGGGGTCATTTCCTTTTCCTTTTCCTCCCGGCGGCGGTGGTGGAACTATTCCTCCCCCGATCGCTTCTTCCTCCCCTAGGTCATCTGGTGGGATGACTGATGGGTCCGGGGCGTTTGATCGGTGGGCGGATAGGAGGAGGTCAATTTGTCTCTGCATTTCGGCCATTTGTTCTTGATGGCTTTTGGCCTGTGTTTTTTGACTCTCAATTACTTCTCCTACCGATTGCTTTGCCTGCTCCCTGAGTTTCTCAATTTCGTTCTGGGTAGCAAGTAGTTGCCGCTGGGTCTGAAGGTGGGCCGCTTAGAAGCTTCCTTTCCATGGCCGAGATAGCTGCAGCTTGCTGCTTCTCGTATTCTTGGCTTTCGGCGAGTTCTTGGAACATACCAGCCAGTTGATCGAGGTTTGACTTTACCGCCTGGGCGGCTATGTTTGACATTCTTTTCTCCGCTTGGACCTTTTCTTGTGTCGCCGCTGGTCCCATATGGTTTTTCCTGCGGCGGATAATCACTCCATCTGGTTTCGTGTTCTTGGATAAAGCGTTCCATCCTTTCTAATACTGAAGGACCAGCTGGGCGTTCTGAGTTCTTCGTATAGCGAGTGGATCTGGGCTGTCGTCTCGGCTAAAGGCTGGAGATTCCCCATGATGGAGTCATAGCTTCTTCAGTCCTTAGTCTTCCATGGCGTATAGAGGTATGTAGATTCGAGTGTGATTCTTGAAAACTCCAGGTGAACTTGGAGTTATCGATATACTATTAGGGTGTCGCAGCAGACATTTCGAGTAGTCTCGGAATGGTAGGAGTTGAGCGTAACTTCTGGTAGAAAGGAGCGAGTCTCTTCAGATCGTTCCGTTACTAGAAGCGCCGGTAGCCGCGCTAGTCGCGAGAGTAATCAAAGAGTAATCGGCCGAATTTGTTCAAGTAAAGTTCTCAGAATCACTAAGTTCAAATAGATAGAAGTGTAGATAGATCAATAGATTTTATATCGATAAGGCTCTTTCTTAAATCGCTGATGATTTTCAACAAAGTCGGAGAATGCGCGTGTTATATCGCGCAAATGTCGCGCGGACTACTATTACAATTACAATATCTTTTATCGAGGCGAAGACCCTGAAAACCTGCCAAGAACCTAGCCAATTTCCCATGCACACTTCTAATTTTCCCAAACATCCGTTCTAATTCCTCACGCTTGATCCGTTGCTGCATGCGCTCAGCGCCGTCGTGGTCGTGAAGTCTTGAGATCGGCCTACCTGATAACCCCACGCAGTACCGGGTTTGACTTATTTCGCTAACTCTTTCCACATATCGTTATCTATCACCAAGGGCGTCGCTCGACATTAGGACTGATAACGATCGGTACCGGAGGTATCGGGTAGTCTTACCTTCCCCTAGATGCCACCAGCATCAGCTTCTTCGCAATCTTTGCCATTCGATCCGTTTTGATTCGATTGACTCCAAACTCGCACTGTTGCCCCCTCATATACCCACCGGTGTCCAGAGCGACTGTGCCGGTGCATTGATGCTCCGGGGGTTATTTTCAGGGTCGAAAACAGGTTCGTTTACTAGGGATTCTGCAACTCCGCACTGGGCCCCATACTGGCAACACCGTGCCTCTCTGGCGCGCCCAGTGGGTGATAGTAGCGTAGGGAGGGCTCCTCCTCTTGTGTCTTCGGTTTCTCCTTCTCATACCCGTGACACAGTGGTATGTCCAAACGTTCACCCTTGTGGGGACCCCCTGAGCCTTCGGGAAGGCTACACGAGCCCTCAACGGGTCTTGAAAGCTGCCTGTCGTACCATTCGGGGGCCTGCGCTGGGTGGACCTTTAAGAAATGTCGATCGAAACTACCAGCATTGGTGTAGCTTCGTATGCAAAATGGACATCATGATCTGATTGCTGATAGTCGATATTGGTGGAGGCTTCAGAGACTCTGGAGGCTTGGGAGACTCTGGAGACTCTGGGGCCCCGTGGCCTCCTAAGCTTTGGAGGCTTCGAGGGTTGGCACTCTAATTGGGCCCGTGCACCGATAGATCATATCTTATCGCACTCACGCCCTGATCACAATATTCGAGTGACATTATATGATTCAATGTGATGTTCAATTGATACCCCAATATATGACGTAGTGAAGTTTGATCAAAGCTACGCGTTCTCATAACTTCTCTACTTCTATCCTGGGATCGATACACTGGCTCAAAGCTTACTACTATCTCGAGTCTCCGAAGCCTTCAAGAGTTTACAATAAGCGATATAAGATAGTACCTTATCCTCTCTACTGCTCTATATTCAAGCAATTGGCGTATATACAGGAGTTTTTCCTCTTTCTATAGGTCGGCATCCAAGCCACAGCCCTCACCAAACACGACAACACCCTGAATGCCCCGGCAAGCCCTAAACAAGGCCAAAAACGAAGCCGCATATCCTCCCAGAGCGATGAAAACTCATCCAAAAAACAGGAGGTTGGATTATTAATCCCCGGGCGGTACGTGGATGATAGTGAGAGCTCGGACTCCTGCCTTAGCTCGGTCCCTGGCAGTAGTGTCTCCGTATCCTACATATAGTCTGAGGAGTGGGTGGAAGAGATACCCCGGAGCACCCAGAAGAAAAAGCCAAGAGTGTCCGAGAAGCCTGAGGAAGAGATACCCCGGAGCACCCATAAGGGAAAGTCAAAAATGTCCGAGAAGCCCCCGAAAAGCCCCGTTCTAAGGCCTTCCTCATACCAAACCCACGCTTTAGGATCAGGCCTTCAGGATCAGGCCTTCAGGATCAGGGCTCGAAGAACTTATCGATGGCTCTGTATGACACCTACCCTAAGGCTGAGGTTCTCAAATCTCAGGGATATCTCCACAAATCAGGAAGCTGGTTCAAAAGACTAAGAAGGAGGCTCCTGAAATAGCATGATACAAACAATTTCGTAAAGTAGATTTGCCAAACCACATCGACTGCCGGAGAATCCTGACTTAGATAAAGGCGGTGTCTATAAAGCTCTACGCAAAGAGCTCGCCGATGAGATAATGAGGGCGTCGTGGGTGAATAAATCCAGCTCGGGCGATTCTTCATTCAATCGTTTGTGCGAATATCTGTGGATCACAAGGCCCTTAAGAATTTGAAGCCCAAGTGGTTAGAAAAGGCTTCAGAGGACTCTATAAAGATTCAAGCAGCCCTGGTCCATCTCATTGTAGATCTATCACAGAAGAGGAAAAGGGTAGACAAACGAAATGACGGGGCTATGAAAAGTGCGATGAGTGAATAGGAATATTACGAGAAGTTAGTCAAGTCCTGGGAGGCATTAGGGATACCTTGCAGGCCCGCAATAACCGTACATGTCATTGACCCGGAGAAGGCTACTGCCATCCCAAGTGATACGCATCAGCAAGACTTCATTTGTCTCCTGATGTCTCCTGAGCCTCAGGAGACTCAAAAAATATCCAGGAGTCTCAGGAGACTCACAGGAGACCCGGGAGACTGTTGGGAGACTGCATACACAAGTAGTAGTTTGCTGATGCGTACCGTCCATACGACTGGTATGGGGTTGCGTCGCTTATGCCGTTTACTGGCATTCTCCCTGTGCTATCTATGCGTGATTTATCAGGCCTCGCGCTGAAGCGAGTCCCACCAGCCACTCCAGGGCACCCCAAGAGCGCTGTTCGAGCCTTCTACAGGGCATTGTCCAATTCGGCACCCCGGGGGCAGGCAGCTTATCCCCCGGATCCAGAATATGTACCAATCGGGGACTCTGAAGATCTGAAAGGTTGGCCTAGGGCCACTGAGGCAAAACCTTTAAGGCTCTGCGATCTTGCACGCCCGGCAATCGTAACTGGCTGCAAAGGCAGCCTTTCCACCAGAGGGATGAAATTACCTGACTGAGGAAGATATCAATGATATAGAGTCTTTGGACGAGGAAGCTTGATAACATAGGTCTGAATATACCCTATCTATGAACTTATCGAGATGGGCATTATAGAATTTATTATTCTGACTGAGAAAACCACCTAGGTGCAGAGTATAAAACCAGCGACGAAGATGATAGGTTCCCAAACCTCTGTATGCAGTTTAGAAGGCTTGAGGAGCCTTCATTAGGGAATTGGAGTTTTTGTTTTTGCACATGCAGTTCTTATTTTTAGCCCGGTTACCTATTTAGGTCTTAGTAATAATTCTATTATTTATCTTTGTCTTGGCAAGCCATACAGAAGGCCCCTCGAGCCTATCAGATGGCTTCAAAAGCCCTGATTAGTGCGCTTGGTGCCCCGTGCTCTCCTGATGTAATATTCGAGTGATATCATGTGACACTATATGATGTAGGGAGGTTTGATCATAGATAAACATCGCCCATCCGTTTTCATGTTTTCAAACCTGCCACTTTCAAAACCACGATTCTTCAGGTCACTCTAGGCCTTTCAAGGCTTCGATCTTGAATTACTATACAGTATTTAAGATGGTACAGTATTATATTCAACCCATTAACACCTACCCCAAAACCTCCAAAAAGGCCCCACAAACCCGGAAGACTCCAACCATAACACCACGCGGAAGACCAGCAGCTGCATACAGGGGCACAACAATCCAGGACCGCCGGAGAATCCTACAATTGACTGGAAAAGATGCTATCTATAATGCTCTCCATAGCGAGATCGGGGACGAGATGGTAAGAATAGGGTGGGTTAATAAGGTCACCTCGGGCGAACAATTATTCAACAATCTGTGTCAATTTTGCATGAACCACAAGGCAATCAAGGCGCTAAACACCACATGGTCAGCAAAGGCTTCAGAGGACTCTATAAAGATCCAAGCAGCCCTCCTCCGCCTCATTATCGATCCATCACAGAAGAGGAACAGGACAACCCAACGCCACGGCGGGGCTTTGGGGGACGCGGATGATGAAGTCAAAGATACACCCACTTCCGGGACACCTCCCACCCGCACAAACGAACTGCAGACCACATTGGAGGTCTGACAGGCCTTGAGAATACCCTACAGGCTGGGAATAACCATACATATTATTGACCCAGAAAGGGTTACAGGCGTCTCCAGCGATATATACCGCCACTATGATTGGTACGGACCCGCATCGCTTATGCCCTTTATTAACATCCTTCAAGGGTTGTCTATGAAAGATTTAGAAAGGCTCGCAATGAAGCGAGCTCCACCAGCGGCTCTAGGGAGCCCCGCGAGGGCTTTCCGAGCCTTCTACGGCGTTCAATTCACGGTCGGGGGCGTTATCCCCAAATCCGGAATATGTGCAGATCGGAGACTCTGAAGAGCTGGAAGGTTGGCTCAAAACCACTGTGGCAAAACCCTTAAAGCTCTGTGCGGTCTTCAGCGCCCGGCAATCGTTCTGGGCCTACCCAGGCCTCAAACACCTTCACTAGAAGGATATGAGCACCTTACTAGAGGCGATATTGATGGAATAGAGCTTGATGTTGAGGAGGAAATGCTAACGTTTAGGAATAAGGTTGACCAAACAGGTTTGAATATCCCCATGCCCCGTACTGATAATGAGTGCCAGATGGTCCTGGCGGTGGTGCATGAGCGTTCCGAGAGGTACGCGGGGATTGGAAGAAGGCTCAATGAGCATTATAGAAGGCTCTACCCAAATGCCATTACCTTTGAGTCTTGTCACTATGATCGTGAACATATTTGGACTCAGGCTGAGAGAAATCACCTGTTTAGGCAAACCAATGGTGAAGGCGGAGACGCCAACAATCGCGAGATCTCCGAGGACTCTGACGACCTAGTGTGAATTTAGAAGGCCCGAGAGGCGCTGATCGGAGCTTAGAAGGCTTGATTAGAGCTTAGAAGGCTTGATTGGTGCTTAGAAGGCTTGATTGGTGCTTAGAAGGCTTGATAAGCGGTTTGATGTTGACTGCCGTTGTTTTTTGTTTTTTGGATGCAGTTGCAATTTTGCCTGTTTGGGAAGGTATGGTTGCCTATTTGGGTATCTTGTTGTATTGCTTAGAATTGATTTTGTCTTAGCGAGCCGTCCGGAAGGCTTCTCGCCAAAAACCTCTAATTGCTTGCTGAGAAAAAGCGAAATGATATGGTGTGAATCAAACCATATATAGTGGAGATGAGAGCCTTCATGAAGGCTCTCCCAGCCTTACAAATTACCATCATGGCTTCCCAGAGAGCAAGAATCAACAAGCGTGGCGTTGAGGGCACGCAAGCCCCGGTCTCCTCCTCCGTGAATAAACGTCTAAGGGGGGCGATGAGTATTTCAAGTGTTGCGAGCAGTGCAAATTCCGGCGCAACTACCGAAGCAGATACGGAAGAGCCCGATTACTATGGCTCTCCGAACCCTCCAGCAAGCGTGGGGAGCTTTCCGGACGGGGTAAGCGGACCGTTACAGGGCCCAAAAAGCTGGAATGATTTTGATGATCATCCAGAGGAGGAAGACTACGTCCAAATCCATGAGGATGACTATGAGGATGAGGAGCCTGGAGATGAGAATGAACCACCGCCACCCCCAACGTATGCCTTTATCAGAACGGAGTATATCCCCAGCCCCACTATCCCCTCCACAACCACCACAACCACCACAAACATCACCACCACCATGACGACTGCCATTACCACTATCAAACTGGGAGTCGCAAGCTGGAAAACACCAAAGGAGGCCCCTGTAGCCTCCGCCAGGGCTCTTTCAGCCACTCGAAGGAGACCTAGTGGACTGGCGGCAGAAGCAATTGCCTCTTCTTCTTTTGCAGTAAATACGATGCAGGTATGTGATATTTAGATCCCCTCGTCTCAGTCAAACCGCTGATATAATGGAGCACGGAAACCGTCATGCCGTTAATTCACGAAGGCAGGAAACTCCACGGAAGGCCGGGGCAGCTTCCGAAAGGGCTAGCTTTGCCTCCACAAGTTCCTCATTTCGCTCGACCGGCAGCTCATGATAAAGAGCTCGACCGCAAAGACGGCATAACCCTTCAAATTCACAACCCTTTCGCATGTCGACCTCCTCTTCACAGAAATATCGTAGAGCCCTATCTCCACATGGAACGCCAACACCTTCGTAGTATGAAACGCCAATGCCTTCGCAGTATGGAACGCCAACGCCTTCGCAGTATGGGACCCCAGCACCAGAGCCTGAGTCCATTAATGAAATCGCAGCAGAGACCAAGTCCTTAATCAAGCATGCGGGAGAGCCCTCTCGGACGTTATACATTGCTCAAGGAGCCTTGGCCTCAAGCTGATGCTCTTAGTATTAACGTCCGTCGGTTTTGGGGTGAGGCAAACGACCATTTTAATACAAGTCTACCAATGACCAAGACAGCTTGGAGCGAGGTGAGTGCCTCGCGCGCCTTTCGGAGGGCTTGGTAAGCCTTTCGGAGGGCTTAGTGAGCCTTCGCTAACTGTTCACATTAGGTTCAAATCAATTGTTCGCGGGTGAGATCGCACCTTGTTTTTGCAGTTAAGGACTACATGTCGAAGGGTCTTTTGTATGGCTTGAGCGAGGAGGAGGCGCCGGAGGCAAAGGGTAAGAAGGTGTCCTTTCTCCTCGAGAATGACCGTTTTATAAGCGATCCTGATAATTATACTGTAAGAGCTCTCCACCATTCTATGAGCCTTCGCAAAGGTGCTGACAGCCATTAGACAGGGCGGCTTCACTTTTGGGCCCCGGAAATCGTGGAAGTAATATTTCTAAAGTATTACAAAGGTGATAAGATGCGTGGGGCGAGGGATCCTGGTTTCATTGATGATATATCTCAGCCGTTTATTAGCTTAGTTTGCACCGCAATCTGGTTTATCTTACGATCTTGGAAAACAGGCATATACGTCGAAGGGTTTACTAGTAACTTCAATCCGCATCAGAATCCGGATATCATGAGTAAGGCGCACCAAGCCCTCTAAAAGGCTCCTGCTGACTACGGGATACCTCCAGCTACCTTTAACAGGATGTTAAGCACATGGGGAAAGAGAAGCAAGGAGAACCAGGAGGGCACACTGGAAGTAATACGAGAATCTATTCGCGAGAAGGTAAATAAAAAAGGCTCAAAGGGCCTTCCTTATCTATATGTGACTAACAAGCCTTTTAGGTCGATGAGTTAAGAGGACCTAAAGAGGTTATATCCAAAGTCGGCCTGGAGGAGGATGATGTTCAATTAGCTGCGGATATAGCCGCATGGAGGGCTGCAAAGGCGCGCGGGAAGAAAGGGAAGGCACCAGCAGTGATGGAGAAAAGTGGTTTGGGAGACGTGGGCACGGCGAAGGTGGGAGAGGCATTTCAAGAGCCTCCTCCCGCCCCGTGAATATGTGATTTTGGGAGGACTCCTATTTTCTTGATGTATGCTATTAATAATCAAAGTGGATTTTGAGGCATCACTAGACTAGTAATAGTTTAAAATTCCTCAGAGATATTTTTAGAGCCCAGGAGATTGGCAGGGATTACAGGAGAGCATGGGAGGGCTCGCTTAATCATCAAGAGTCTCCGGAGATCTCAGGAGGGCTTGGGGGGCCCTCAGGAGAGCCCAGGAGGACTTGGGGAGCCTGCTGGAGAATGCCCTACAAAGGCTAGATTTATCCGTGGGCTTATAACAGAGCGTCTCCGAAGCCTCTCTGAACGCTAGTGAGGACTCTAAAATGAAAACCTCTTACTACTGTGGAGGTCTGCGATATCTCGCAGTCTCTTGGGAGAGGATAACAAAGCCTCTAGAGGGCGCCAGGAGAGCGCCGCTTAGCGTCAGGAGAGCCCTCTGAGCCTTCTTCAGGGCTCGGGAGGCTCCCGCAAAGCCTCTAGAGGGCGCCAGGAGAGTGCCGCTTAGCGTCAGGAGAGCCCTCTGAGCCTTCTTCAGGGCTCGGGTTTCATGGATACGATGGACTGTTCGGGATGGGCGGATTGGGACTGGACGGATTGGGATTATTGTGCGTTTGGGAAGAAGGATTTGTCAGTCGAGGTTCTATGAGGTTCTGTTACATGAAAAGAGTGAGTCATAGTGGAGTTACGCGGAAGTATGAGTCATGTAAAGTGAGGGGTTGTTGGATATATAAGGGAGGCAACGGGGCTCGCTTGTGTCGTTCTTTTTCTTTCTTTCTTCTCTACGCAACGTCCTCTGTATTTACCAATTTATTATAGTTTTCTCTCTAGAAACTATCTGCTTCTATAATACAATTCATAACTTCCTTTATCTTATAGGAGTTATCGATATCTCTGCATGTGCGGAATGAAGTCTATACCACACCCCTGCCTTGAGATTACGTTGCGTCGTCATCCGCACTGTGCACTCTTACAATGTCAGCAACACAACCCCCACCCCCACCCACTACCAGGGTCGTTGATGGGGTCACCCTCGATGGAAATTATCAGATTCCTCAAACCTTTGCCGAGTTCCAAGCCGTCGAGGATCTACACTATCACTATGTTCATCTACTTACACTTGTCCGGGAAGGAGATCGGTGGAAGACAGAACGAGATGCTAGCCGAACTTTACATGCTACTACTAGGAACAAATTAACGGCGGCAAGAGAACAGCTGGAAGCCAGTAATAACCATACCGACGCCTTGGAAGCACGGGTTCGCACCCTGGAATTCCAACTCACCGCTGCACAGGCTGCACCACCACCACCACCACCCACACCAGGCAACCCCCCTCCCGTATTCCGTTCCGAGAAGTTCCCAGACCCCCCAAAGTTTGGCGGAACCAGAAAGGAGCTACCTGGGTTCCTCAACCTTCTTCGTACCAAACTCAGGGTTAACCATGACAGGTTCCCGAACGAGGAAGCCAAGGTTTTTTACGCAGTTAGTCGGCTGGAGGGGAAGGCACTAGACCAGGTCATTGCCATGGCCGCGGGAGACGCTCCACCCTTTGTTTCGGTAACTACCTTCGGGAATTTTAATCAGCAAACTACTACTTGTATATGCTGTCTCCCAACAGTCTCCCGGGTCTCCTGAGAGTCTCCTGAGACTCCCAGATTTTTTTTGAGTCTCCTGAGGCTCAGGAGATATCAGGAGACAAATGAAGTCTTGCTGATGTTGGGAAGCCTCCTTTGGAGATCCGGACCCTCGAGGCACGGCCAGAAGGGAGCTCCAAAGCCTCCGACAAGGCAAGGGAGACTTTGCCACCTACTTGACACAATTCCTATGTATTATGGGACGGTTGGATTATAACGAGGAGGCCAAGAAGAACGCCTTGGAGACAGGACTCTCGGACAACCTAAAGGATGCAATGATATACCAGGATACCATGACGGAAGGGTTTGATGCCTATGTTAGGAGGCTGATGACTATGGACAACCGAATCAGGGCCAGGAAAGATGCCCACCGAACGAACAGAAACCCTATGGGACAGTTTGCTACCCAACCTGCTGCCCCCCACCGATCCTATACCCCCGGAGGCCTTGCACCTATGGACCTCTCAGCTTTACAAACCCGCTCGACCCCACGCCCCCCACTAGAGGGGAGGTATGTATTTACCAACAGACGCCGCCAGACTTCCCCCGCCGAAAAGAAATGGAGAATGGAGAATGGCCGCTGTGCCTATTGCGCTGCCCCCGACCATGTTTTTGCCCAATGCCCCCAAGGGAATCGCCCCCGCGGCCCCCCTCCTGTGGTAAGAGGCGCTGCCCTCTCTGCCCCCCCTGCTGCTCCCCTTGCGGCTCCTGTTTCCTCTTCTTCTTCTTCTTCTACCGATGTGGTTTTGTCTTCTTCTTCTTCGAATGAGTCGGGTTTTCACTAGTCCCTGGTCAGTATCATGGCCCTCGCCAGGGACCCTCAAAGGAATTTTCTTTATCTGCATTTTCTATTTCAGGTTTTTCAGTTTCAAGTGTAGCAGAGGAAGAATTAAATGGAGATCACTTAGTCGTTGCTTGTAACATTGTAAACAATAAGGACTCTATTTCTACCTACGCTATGATTGATACTGGGGCCTCGGGATTTGCATTTATTGACGAAACCTTTGCGCGTCATCATCAACTCCCCATTTCTTTACTTAAGACACCTAGAGTACTTGAGGTAATTGATGGACGATCTATTTCCTCGGGACAAATTACCTCCATATGCCAGGTCCCTCTACAAATCGGATCACATCAAGAACGAATTCCTCTCTTTGTTACTAAGCTTGGACAATACCCTCTGGTTCTCGGCATACCATGGCTACAACATCACGATGCTACCTTAAAGTTTAGGGACAATACGTTCGCCTTTGAGTAGGAATTCTGTAAAAGGAACTGCAATACTAAAAGCGACACCGCCAAGATTCCTGGAGTAAAACCTCAAGCATATATGATAGGGCCCGTACCATTTAGTCGCCTTGCCAGAAAGAAAGGAATACAAATCTATAGCGCATCTCTCCGCGATATAAAACAAAGGCTTAACGATGTCTTGGATGCGGAATGGAAACACAAAATTCCCAAGCAATATCATCATCAATTACAAATGTTTGATCAAGCCTTTGCCCAAGACCTTCCCCCCCGACGCTCCTACGACCATAAGATTCCGTTGAAAGAAGGAATGGAACCCCCATTTGGACCCCTTTACGGAATGTCTAGAGACGAGTTACTTGCGCTACGAGACTATATTCGAGAAAATCTGTCTAAAGGATTTATCCGCGCCAGCTCCTCCCCAGCTGGTGCCCCCGTATTATTTGTTAAAAAAGCCGATGGCTCACTGCGTCTATGTGTGGACTATCGAGGACTCAACGAATTGACCATAAAAAATCGATATCCCCTACCACTTATTCGGGAAACATTGGATCGCCTATCCAAAGCTAAGTGGTACACCAAGTTAGATTTACGCCAAGGTTATAACCAAATTCGCATGGCTGAGGGGGAAGAATGGAAGACAGCATTCCGGACCCGCTATGGTCACTTCGAATACACAGTTATGCCCTTCGGCCTCACCAACGCCCCTGCCACATTCCAACACTTTATTAACGATTGCCTACGAGAACATCTGGATCAATTCTGTACAGCATACCTGGATGATATCCTGATATATAGCAATACCCTCGAGGAACATGAGGAACATGTGGAAAAAATACTTGGACTACTACAGAAGCATGGTGTCCTATTGAAACCAGAGAAATGCGAATTCCACACCCAGAGCACTACCTATCTCGGCCTTATAATTGAACCCGGTGGCATCCGGATGGACCCTCATAAGGTCTCCGCAAGTACAAGAATGGACGACATCTCGAACGGTTAAAGATATACAGGCATTCTTGGGTTTTGCCAACTTTTATAGACGCTTTATTTTTGGGTTTTCAAAACTGGCCGCTCCCCTCACAAAACTTACCAAAAAGGGGATAGTCTTTCAATGGCAGCCAGAAGACGAGACAGCCTTTCAACGATTGAAGGAAGCCTTTACTACCGCCCCTGTCTTGATTCACTTTGACCCCGAGAAGCCAATTACAGTCGAAACGGACGCTTCGGATTATGTCGCCGCCGGCGTATTGTCTCAACACGATAAACAAGGGAAACTTCACCCCGTGGCATTCTTTTCTAAGAAACACACACCTGCGGAGTGTAACTACAAGATATATGATATGCAATTATTGGCAATTATTTGATGTTTTGAAGAATGGCGGCCTGAGTTGGAGGGAGCGAAGCACCCCATCGAGGTCATATCGGATCATAAGAATCTTGAGTATTTCATGTCTACTAAACAACTTAATAGGAGACAGGTGCGTTGGGCGGAATATCTCTCCCGCTTTGATTTTATTATCAAATACAGGCCAGGAAAACAAAGCGGTAAACCGGATGCATTGACTAGGAGATCAGGAGATCTCCCTGAGGAAGGAGATGAAAGATTGTTGCATCAGAGTCAGACGGTATTGAAGAGGGAAAATTTAGATCCAAAGCTAAGTTTGTTGGCGGGTTCTTTGCCAAATGAACCCGCTGAAAAGAACGCCTCTCTACAAAAATTCTTCGATGAAGGATATTTGACTGACCCATTTCCACAAAAGATATTAAACCTACGACAATCAGATACGAAGCAATGCAAAGAAATTTCTTTGGCCAAATGTACCGAGGTCGACGGCAGGTTACTTTATCGCGAATGCCTTTATGTCCCAGACTATGCCCCCCTACGACTAGAAATTCTTAAGCAATATCACGATGCCCCCTCAGCAGGTCACCCCGGCAGAGAAAAGACTTTCGAACTGGTTAGTAGGGACTACTATTGGCCAAATATGCGAGACTATGTCGGCCAGTACATTCAGAATTGTCACACCTGTCAACGAAGTAAGCCAACAACACATGGCAAGCTAGGAGTGCTGCGACCATTACCCATCCCCGAACAACCATGGAGAGAAATTTCTATGAATTTTGTTGCAGGTTTACTGGAAAGCGAGGGATACGATGCCGTACTAGTAGTGGTGGATCGACTTACCAAAATGCGCCACCTATTACCTTGCAATACGACGGTTAATGCGGAAGACACGGCAAACCTATACCTACAACATATTTGGAAATTACACGGTCTGCCAACACACATTACATCCGATAGGGGAACCCAGTTTACAGCTAAATTCTGGAAGTCCCTTTGTAAACAACTTAAGGTTGAGGCACGAATGTCAACTGCATTCCACCCGGAGACTGATGGCCAAACGGAAAGACTTAACGCAGGTATGGAACAATACCTCCGAACATATGTTTCTTATCAACAGGATGTTTGGCGAAGTGGTTACCTATGGCAGAGTTTGCAGCAAACAATCAGGTTTCCGCCTCCACGAAGGCTACACCCTTCTTTGCAAACTATGGCTATCATCCTCGGTTTACGATAGACCTGCAGAAGCCGGAAAGGTCCCCCCCTAGTCTTGATGCATATGAATTTGCGGGAAAAATGAAGGAGCTGCACGACTACTTACGGACTCAACTACGGTCAGCTCAGGACCAACAAGAAAAGTCAGTGAATGCTAAACGCACCCCTGCCGCAAAATACGAAGTCGGAGATATGGTATTCGTGTCGGCAAAGAACTTGAACATTCGCACTACCCGCAATTCGAGGAAGCTCGACTGGAAGAAATTGGGGCCTTTCCCTGTTCAGGAAGTGGTTTCTCCCTATGCCTACCGCTTGAACCTCCCCCGCTCGATGAAGATGCACCCTGTCTTCCACGTTTCGCTTCTTGACCTCGCAGCAACGGACCCAGTACAAGGGCAAATAATCCCACCGCCGCCCCCACCAGTCATTGTTGAACAAGAGGAGGAGTACCAGGTTGAGGAGATATTGGACTCCCGGCATCACGGGAAACAGGGATTGCAGTATTATGTTAAGTGGACAGGATATTCCGACCCTACTTGGGAACCCGCCGAATACCTTAATCAAACCACCGCCGTCGATACCTTTCATACACGCTATCTCAATAAACCGGGAACAGTAGAGGCTAAAGCTCGCGCCTAAAGGGGGGGGCTACTTTCATGGATACGATGGACTGTTCGGGATGGGCGGATTGGGACTGGACGGATTGGGATTATTGTGCGTTTGGGAAGAAGGATTTGTCAGAAGGGGTTCTATGAGGTTCTGTTACACGAGGGAGTGAGTCATAGTGGGGTTACGCGGAAGTATGAGTCATGTAAAGTGAGGGGTTGTTGGATATATAAGGGAGGCAACGGAGCCTACTTGTGTTGTTCTTTTCCTTTCTTTCTTCTCTACGCAACGTCTTCTGTATTTATCAATCTATTATAGTTTTCTCTTTAGAAACTATCGCTGCTTCTATAATACAATTCATAACTCCTTTATACTATAGGAGTTATCGCTGTTATCCTACCCGCACCTTGCGGAATGAAGTCTATACCACACCCCCGCCTTGAGATCGGGTGGCTCCCGCAAAGGCTCAGGAGGCCCTCGTACGGGCGGGTGAGCCCCTGGAGATCCAAAGTGTGACGGGTGTCTCCGAAGGTCCCTATCACGGCGCAGCCCCCTGCACCTCCCCTGCCGCCTAGACGTCTTCGGAACAGGGTTGTTGGATAGTGTCGGTGGATGTCGGAAGCAAGAGAATGGAATAGGAAGGAGTTCGGGAAAGGGAATGTAAGCGCTAGGAAGGATGGGGCGATGGATACATAGAATGATGAGATTGGGATTAGCGCCAGAGGTTGGAGATTGTATGTGTTTCGATGGGATTCTATGGTATGAGTCAGCGGTGAGGGGAAACTACTATATATATAGAGTGATGCTTTCCTATGTCTTCGCCTCTCTAGGCAACGTCTTCTTTCTGTTAGCAATCTATTACTTTGGCTCTTCGCCTTTGTCCTTGTCTATTCCCGAACCCTGAATCCGTACCTGCTCCCCTGAACCCGAACCCATATCTGCACCCCCGAACCTGAACCCGTACTTGCTCCGGTGTATCCCGAGCCAACCCCGTCCTGCCTGAATTACTTCTGAATCTGAACCCGACCTCGCCCCGTTAGAGTCCCCCACACCTCCCGGGCCTCCGGTAGGATTTAGTAGGCTTGCTGATGTGTCTGGCGTAGTGGGCCTTATAGTATCGCCTCTACATTTACCTACGATCTTCGCTTTTTCTGCCGTGCCTCTGCTCTTCACCTTGGCCGCTGCCTTGCGCTTCCGTTGTTCTTGGCTATTTCCCCCAATCTTGTCTTCGTCGTCATCTTCATCTGTCCTCCTTGTAGGTTAGTTACTCCGTCACAAAAAAGGATATTGAGGCATCAGTAGATTAATAGAGGTTGCAAAGTCCTGGAAAATATTTGGAGAGCCCAGGGGATTGACAAGGATTATAGAAGACTATAGGAGATTTAGCTTATGCTTCAAGATTCTCTGGATATATTCTGAGTGCTTGAGAAGCTCTCAGGAGAGCTCAGGAGTTTGACAGGGATTACGGGAGAGCATGGGAGAGCTCTCTTAATCTTCAAGAGTCCGGAAATATCGGAGAGGTTGGGAAGCCTTCTTGAGATTGCCCTACGAAGGCTTGATTTATCTGTGGGCTTACAATAAGGCATCTCTGAAGCCTCTCTGAATGCTAGGGAGAACTTGAAATCTAAAATGAAAACCTCTTACTACTGTGGAGGTCTGCGATATCTTGGAGTAGGTTGACAGAGGATAACAAATCTTCTAGAAGACACCAGAAGAGTGCCGCTTAGCTTCCACAAAGCCTCTAAAGGGCACCAGGAGGTGCTGCTTAGTGTCAGGAGAGCCCTCTAAACCTTCTTCAAGGCTCAGAAGGCTTGCAAAAGCTCAGGAGGCCCTTGTATGGGGGGGGGGGGTAAGTAGAATAGAAGCATACAAGCGGTTAGGAGAATAGTGTTCACCTGGCCTGTGATAGGCTCAGAGTTATTGATAGATTCCAGCAGTTACAGTGATAGGAAAAGTACCTGCAGTGAGGACCGCAACCTGCTGCAAGTGTACCTACCTTCTGACCGCTAGGGTGGAGATCTATCCATGAAAGATTAGGCTGACGAGTCTAGGCCTTGTCAGTGAATAGAGGACCAGCTAGAGAAATGTCTCCAAGTGCCCAGGAATCTTCAATATCCCTCTGTACATAAATAGCCCTGCTGCAGGTGGCAGTTTTTTTTTTCTTGTTTACATCATTGATCGTATCCAGCCTAAAGGCTATGACGATATCGAACCCCCGGAACTACCCCGCCAGCCCCTGGCCATGCCCAGTAAAGGGAATTCAGCAGGCTAGCAACTTCCACCGCCAACTACAAAACAAAAACAAAGGGAAAACACCTTCACATCCTCCTCAACACTAACCAACTTGGCGCGCTCGCTGTCTCGAGCCTCATCATTCACCGCGCAAGTAACTCCCCGCAAAAACACAAAAGAAAATCATCAGTCTCAGCCTCCTCAACACTAACCGACACGGCGCGCTGGTTGTCTCGAGCCTCATCATTCACCGAACAAGTAACTCTCCACAAACAAAAACAAACAACACAAACAATTTCATCCATCTCTTCCTTTCTTTCTTTCCTCCAACTCCTGTCTCATCACTCACATTCTGCCCGTGCCATAATATTTCTCGGTAACGTAAGCCGTGGCCTGTGCATTTATCTGTCTCTTCCGACTGGTGGTGGCGTCGGTGGCGTTGCTGGCGGTGGCGGTGGCGGTGGCGGTGACGATATCGTCTCTTCTCTCCTCTTTTCCTCTTTTTCCCCCTGCTTCATGCTTCCTCTTTTTTCAGTCTATTCACCCTCAATTTCGTCTTTTCCAACACCCGGGCCTTTCTGCCTCTTTCTCACTTCAATAGACCCTTTGGTAGGGGTCTCATTTCCTCGGTCTCATAATTTGCTCGATGTGGTGATTTGCACATCTGCGTGGGGTGGCCGTGAGTTTCTAGATACTCGTGGCTGTAAGATCTTTCCGTTTGGTTGACATTGTGCTCCTTTTCGTATTGTTCCGTCGCTATAACTCCTGGTGAAGCCAAAGAGTTTTGTAAATGAGGTTTTCTGATTGCTGGAAAACCCAGAAAGCGGGGTATCCCCCTCAACACCGTGGTGTTGAGGGAAATATGTGTCGACTCCTGATTGGTCGGTTCGTCCTACACCTTGGTTGTCAAGGGAAAGCTTTGTAGGTGGCAGTGGTTATGCCCGGGAATAATCTACAATGAGTTACAGCTCTGCAGTCATCAAGGGTCGACCACTTGAGCGGGGACTCATCTGATGCAGGCCCGAAGCTGTGTGACAGCCAGGCTGCAGGTGATCCTTGACCCTGACTAAGGGTGCTTACTCTAGGACTGGAAACACCCGCTAGCGCTTAGAGAGAAGGAGGGTAGCGGAGGAATTGGTTCCCGTCCAAAAAAGAGTATTCACCGGAACTTAGTAAGAGTGGTGGGATGCAGGAAACAGAGAGTTTTGGAGTATAAGTACTGATCTCCATTTTCCGCCCAATACTTGAAGCTTTCCTCATCATCAGTTGTAAAAGCGGAAGCAGACCCTTAAGATTATACCAAGTCTACCCAAAAGAATCTTTACTCTCTAAACCTAAATTCTATCTTCTATCGGCCCTCTTACTTCTTATCACAATAGAAGAAGCCATCTACTGGTACCTTCGAGTTCACGTTTATGTTCAAGACTCTTGGTAGGACCTTTTTCCTACTCTTCTCCTATTGTAGAGGCAGAGCCCCATGACAATTTCAGACTACTACTATATGCAGTTTACCTCAAATTTTTGGAAGTCACAATGCGAATTCATTGAAATCACTCCCTAGATACTCCATTGCTTTCCACCCCCAGACGGATGTTCAGACTAAGAGAATCAATGCTATCATGGAACAATACCTTCAGAGCTATATGGATTGTCAACAGGATAACAGGCCTACCTATCTATCTATGGCTGATTTTGCTATGAATAATCATTTCTCCGAGTTGACCAATCTCTCTTTCTTTGAATCGAACTATGGACGTCACCCCAGAATGTAATCTGGCCCCTTACAGCACAGTACCACTAAAAATAAAGACTCAGCTAGTAATACGATGAGCAAAAAATATGTCAGAGTGTTTGACTTTCTTAGGGCCTATATGTTTGAAGCACAAAGTATAAAGGAGCCATACCAAACCTTCTGGTGTATGAGTACACATGGGGCCCGTTAATGCAAATAGTTATTGGTAGAAGCCAGTTGATGTAGAGGTAGAAAAGCTACCATAGCGAGATTCGCTACCTACTGTGAGAGATACGGACATCCTAGCCAACTAGTACTACAGAACAACTATTGATTGGAAGTCTTCACTGGTGGGTCTACTACTCTTCACAAGTGTGTAGAGGACAGGCGAGAGCTAGGCTCTGAGTACCTGGGCATTTTCTACAGTCACTCTGAGCATCATGGTCACTGCTGCTAGTGGTGTTGACCCTAGCCTGGGAAAGTCTCCAATGAGCGACAACACTATTGCAACATTGGGTAGACCGGCTGAGCAGCGTCTCATTCAAGGCATGCTTGAATGCTAGGTGCTTATTAGAGTGTCGCAACAGACAACCCGAGCAGTATCGTAATGAGCTTGGAGTTCGAAGCGCTAACTACAAAGGTAGAAAGGAACGAGATCTCTTCAGTCAATTCGTTACTGGGAGTCTCGGTTGTCCAGTGCTAGTCCACAATGGTGATACGGAAAACAATTCGAAGAATAGTTCAGGTAGAGTTTTTCCGAAGAATCACTAAGTTCAAATAGAGATAGAAATATAGAGATCAATAGATGTTATATCGATAAGACTCTTTCTTCGTCGCTGATGATTTCAACAAAGTCGGAGAATGACACCGTATTTATATCCCGCGCAAATGTCACGCGGACTAACTATTAGAATTACAATCATCCTGTGCGAGACCCCGAAGACTTTGAAAACCTGCCAAGAAACCTAACACCAATTCTACACACCCACTTCTAAATCACAAACGCCTATTCCCAAAAATCCCTCATGTTACATCCCGTTGCTGCATGCACTCAGCCTTCGTCAGTGGTCATGAGGAGTCTCGGAGTCAGCCTACCTCATAATCCCCTGGTACCGGGCTCGACTTTGCTCGCCAATTCTTTCCACGTATCGTTATCTATCACTAAGGAGCATAGCTCAACGTCAGGACTGATAGCGATCGGTACCGGAGATTGTCGGGTAGTCTTACCTTCCCCTGGACACCACCAGTGTCAGCTTCTTCGTTATCTTTGCCGTTCGATCAGTTTTGGTCCGAGTGACTCCAAACTCGCACTGTTGCCCCCTCATATACCCATCGGTGTCCAGAGCGACTGTGCTGGCGCCTTGACGCTCCGGGGGTTATTTTCAGGGTCGAAAACAGGTCCCTTTACTAGGGATTCTGCAACTCTGCACCGTGCTCCATACTGGCAGTACTGCGCCTCTCTGGTGCGCCCAGTGATTGATAGAGTGCTCAGCAGTAACGTAGGGAGGGCTCCTCCCCTTGTCTTCGGTTCCCAACACTTATACCCGTAACACTAGCATTAAGTACAAAACCCCCTATAAGGCCATGTATCACTTATGCCCTAAAGCAACACTAGCCAGATTCAATAACAACAGCAACAAATGGGTAGAATTTGAAGACGCTGCCCCACCACCACCCCTTCCAGCTAGTATCCTTCTACCAGCTACGGAACCATTTATCAGGCACAACGTCATCATGTCACTATGAGTCAAAATTTCAAAAACGGCTCGTGCAAGCTTATCAGCTAGATTGTAGAAAAAATAAACTAACTACCAAGCCGATCATTGAAGAAGCAGAGCTAGATCAATACATTCTTTTTCATTTCCTGAAAGAACTCCGGAAAGACACTTAAGGATGTCCCCCAAAGTCAACACTCTTTTATTTACTTACACCATGCAGTCTAAAACCCAAATATGTGACTTAAGTCAGGAAAGGTTTTACTCTCAAACCAAAAAATCACTTTACTTACGATCACTAGCTAGTCTTGAGAACAGTAGGAATTCAAGAAGTCAAGACCCAACTGTTAAACATATATTCACTAGGACGGTTAAAACACTTTTCAGAAATCTCAAAAACAATTAACACCCTACAGAACTGCCTATTAATGGGGGACTTTAACAGCCATTATCCACTATATTACGGTATACCAACCCAAGAAAATGCCAACTAGATTAGAGCGGATACTAAGCATAACGCCAAAAAAATCATCCGGTGGCTAAACATACAGAAGCTGAAACTACCAAATGAAGCAGGAGAATTCCAAGTCACCAACTTTCCCTGCAACCAATATACTAGTAGACCAACCATCATCGACCTCACCTTCATCAAAGAACATCATCCGCTGGCAACTAGAGACATATAGAGTGGGATCGGATCATGCTAGAACAAAGGTCTTTTTTCTATTATGTAAACAACCATATATTCCAGACTGATGCTGGCCTAGATGAAACTGACAAGTAATAACAGAGAGCTTCATCAATGTTTGTCTACCCCAAGAAGCCTGGGAATCCCACAACCACATAGTAATGTTAGTTGACTTTGTCCTTAGCATCATAGATGGCCTTGTCCAACAATTCAAACCATTGACAAAACCCTTTAAAAAATCGAAACACTGGTGGTCCCAACACTTGAAAGAAACCAGGGCAACATTAACCATGTTGGAATGGAAAAATAAGAAACACCTAAACCCTGAAAATAAAGAACCCCTCAGGAAAGCGAACAGGGCATGAACCGCGGCAGTTGGGGGGGCTAGATCTGACCAGGCAACAAAAGCTCTAGAAGAGGCCAAAGGAGCGGACATATGGAAAATTAACAACAAAGGCCAAAGAAAGGAACCAATCATTCCGGCCATACAAAGTGAAGAAATGTTTGTGGGGAAGTGTCCAAGTCTTTAGGGACAAACTCTTCTCCACAAATCAGACGTTTCCCTCTCCTCCCCTCACTCTGTATTAGAAATTCACCTTTGACCTTGATGACACTTTCAAACCAGTTAGCATAGATGAATTAATTACTAGCCCACTTGGCAACGGGACCAGATGAGATCCTATATCAACTGGTGAATTGATGCCCTAGCTAAAACGAACCAACAACTCCTGTTGGACATGTTCACCGCCATGATCAAACACTCAATCCAACCAGACAGATGGAAGATCATCAAGTACATCCTAATTGCCAAACCTGGGAAGAAAGACTATTTACTCCTTGGCAAAGACCTATCGTCTCATTTCACACCTCCAGTGCCAATCAGCAATTTACTACTTGTGTATGCAGTCTCCCAACAGTCTCCTGGGTCTCCTGAGAGTCTCCTGAGGCTCCTGGATATTTTTTAAGTCTCCTGAGGCTCAGGAGACCTCAGGAGACAAATGAAGTCTTGCTGATCGGCGCTTCAGTAAAGTCCTCGAGAAAATCATAGCAGCAAGACTCTGTACAGCAAGCGAAATCTTTGGAACAATATAATAAAACTGATTCAGGGGGAAACCAACAATCTCAGCAATTGCTGTCCTCCATCAGCAAACTACTACTTGTGTTTGCAGTCTCTCAACTCTCTCCCAGGTCTCCTGAGAGCCTCCTGGGACTCCTGGATATTTTTTGAGTCTCCTGAGGCTCAGGAGACATCAGCAAACTACTACTTGTATATGCTGTCTCCCAACAGTCTCCCGGGTCTCCTGAGAGTCTCCTGAGGTTCCTGGATATTTTTTGAGTCTCCTGAGGCTCAGGGGACATCAGGAGACAAATGAAGTCTTGCTGATGGATATCAGGAGACAAATGAAGTCTTGCTGATGTCCTCGGCCCCCTTACTCTCATCCAAAGGAACCTGCTCACAAAAAAAACTACGGGGGTCAAACCAGACAAACCCAGCATCCTAACGAATGTCATTCAAGGAGCCTTCAACTGTGTTAGCCACCACACTCTGAAAAAAGTCATGGAACAGAAATTCGAGTTCCTACAATACGTAACAAACTGGTGCGACGAATTTAATACAAACCGGACTCCAATTCAACCACAAATTGGAGGAGCCCAAACCATATCCTCCAGGCTTACCTGTCCTAGGATGGTAGTAACAATAAAGGGTATAGTAAAAGAAGTAGACTGGGGAGAGGTTGCGTAGTGGTTGTATCATGGGTGGAGGGAGACTGTTACGGGTACAGCTTCCGGTTCTGGATACCAAGTGCATGGTGACTGGAAGCCGCCCTATCATCACCAAACGAGCTCCGATTGAGCTGTGATACAGCCAGGAGCTGGAGGATTGGAAAAGGGATAGTATTCCTAGTTTCTAATACCCTAGGAGTGTCCTAGGGATAGGCGGTATGGCCAGTATGGCCAAGAAAGCGGAGTTGCAGAAACGCTAGCAAATGGATACGTTTTCGACCCCAATAATAACCCCCGGAGCGTCAAAGCGCCGTCATGGCCACTCAGGATACCGGTGGGTATATGAGGGGGCAGTAGTTTAAGTTTGGAGTCAATCGGACTAAAACTCACCGAGTTATGAGATAAGCGAAGCGGTGGAGTATATAGGGTCACCGATGCCGGTATGAGCAAATCCCGAAGGCTCTGAGGTTAACACGAGTCAACGAGTGGGTATGAGGGCAGAGGGAATAGATGGCAGTGCAGGGATACGTCTCCCGAAGTGACCGTGGCGTGGGCTCTCGGTACCTAATGGGAGTAGGGATGGCTGAGACGGTTAGTACCAACCCTTCGGAGGGAAAGGAGGACGCTGCAGGGTGCAGACGCGTGAGGTAGTATCCAAGATTGTCTGGCTCCGTACCCGGAGGTAAGGGGACGGCGGATCATGCCTTGGCCGCTGGGCCTGCCATGGACATCCTCGGGTGGAGCTTGCTCCCTGAGGAAGGCCAAGGAGGTGAACCGGCGGCGCAAGGCAAGAGTATCGCTCAGTACCTACCGAAGGTCCCGTTGACGCCCGACCCATCCGGATTGACCCGTGGATAAGGACGGGCTTGGAAGGAAAGCCTTGGGAACTCGGCTATAGAGCGGGGTAGCGGACTTTGGAATTAGAATGGATAAGTCCATTGGTGTTAAGCCACTGTGTATATAGTTAGTAATGTTGGCTTGGCCGCGGAGGTATACCTGCGGGGTAGAAATGGGTTACCACTTGATCTTGATCCATCATCATTTGATGGGAAGAAAGAGTCTAATATTTTTACGGGGAGCGGGAGGCCAGCGCGCGGCGCTGGTAATAAGACCGACGAGTTTTTTTACCTCTTCCCATTGGGGAGAGGGTTTTTTTCTCTTGAAAGCTTTATGTTCCGTGCTCGTCTACTCTGCCTGATGAATTCCCTTTTGAACGAAGTCGAAGTGCTTCCGAGACATAGGCTCGCAGGGCCGCACTCGGCTACTAGGAAGTATAGGCGACGTGGACTGAGGAGACTTCTACCCGATGGCCTTAGCCATGGTCCCTGCAAACTCCACGCTCTAGGTTGTTCTACTTGGTAGTTGGGTGTGATCCCCTAATACGCAGCTTGTGTACAGGCCTTTCAGGATCTGAAGGACCGGTTTACTAGCGCTCCGGTGCTTGCTCATTTCAAGTTTGACCCTACTAGGAGAAAGGTGGTTGAAACTGATACCAGTGACTTTGCTAAGGGAGCGGTGCTCTCTCAGTATGGAGACGATGGGAAACTATACCCGGTAGCTTTCTATTCTAAGAAGTTCTCTCCTGCTGAGATCAACTATGACATTCATGACAAGGAAATGAGAACTATTGTAGCCTCTTTCCGGGAATGGGAGCACATGCTAAAGTCTTGTGAACATGAGGTCACGGTTTTCACAGACCACTGGCACAAGAACTTGGAGTATTTTAATTCTACCAAGGTTCTCACTAGACGGCAGGCTAGATGGTCTGAGGACCTAGCAGGCTACAATTTTAAAGTTTTCTACAGACCCGAAGAGAAGAATGGCAAACCTGATGTGCTATCGAGGCGTTGGGATCACCGCCTTGGAGAGGGGAGTGAACCACTGCAGCCGGAGCCACAGATGTTTTTTAGGCCAGGTCAATTGGTTTTAGACACTGCTAGATTAGCGGCAGTAAAAGTCAACCAGTTGCAATCTTCATTCTTGGACCGCTTGTATGAGGCAGTCAAGTTTGATAAAGATTGGCAGTTAGTGCACCGCTCTCTGACTGAAGGGAAAGCCAATTTGGACCAGAACTTGTCTGTCAAGGACGGCCTTATCTTCTACAAGAATAGATGGTATATTCCTAATGACAAGAAGCTCCGGATGGACATCCTGACCGATACCCATGACTCTAAGGTGGCTGGACATTATAGTCAATTTAAGACACTAGAGCGGGTGAAAAATAATTTCTTTTGGCCAAAAATGGATCAAGATGTGGAACAGTATGTCCGCTCCCGTGACAGTTGTCAAAGGAACAAAACATCTCGGCACAAGAAGTTTGGTATGCTCCAGCCTTTGGAGATACCTTATCAGCCATGGACTTCGATTTCAATGGACTTCATTGTAGGATTACCGGAGTCTAACGGATTTACTAAGATCTGGGTAATAGTGGACCGCTTCTCTAAGATGGCCCATTACATCCCGTTCCCTACACTCAATAAGACAGAAGATTTGGCCAGAATGTTCTTGAAGGAAGTCTGGAGAATCCATGGGTTACCTAATGACATAGTCTCGGACAGAGATAGCAAGTTTCTCTCTCATTTTTGGCAGTCTCTCATGAGCCTCCTCAATGTGAAGCTGAAGATGTCTACTTCTTTCCACCCCCAAACAGACGGCCAAACAGAAAGAGTTAACCAGACCCTGGAGCATTACTTGCAGAGTTATTGCTCATATCAACAGGATGACTGGGCAGATCTCTTGCCTCTGGCAGAGTATGCTTACAACTCGGCGGTCTCTGAGTCTACCAAAGTATCAGCATTCTATGCCAACTATGGTTATGAACCCAGGACCAACTGGCCCGCCCCCCGGGAAGGTGTTGAAGTTAGCAACCCACCAGGTGAGGTCATGATCTCTCAATGGGAATCTATCTGGCAAATGATGCAAGAAAATTTGGGCAAGGCTAGGATTAGAATGGCCTGGTGGTATGATAAATATGCACTGGCACCTCCGGAGATCAAGCCAGGAGATGAAGTAATGTTAGACCGGCGCAATGTGCAAACAAAGCGGCCAATGGGAAAGCTAGATCAGAAGAAGATGGGCCCTTTCAAGGTCATTGAAGCTATAGGCACCCGTGCCTACAAGCTCTCTCTTCCTCCTCAGATGGCTATTCACCCGGTCTTTCATGTCTCTCTCTTAGAACACTACAGAGCGCCAGTAGACCCGGAGAGAAGAGTTCCCCCCCTGGAACCAGAAGAGATTGCAGGAGAAGTGAACTGGCAGGTCCGGGAAGTAGCTGATAGCCGGGTCAATAGGGCTAGAAGAGGAGTGGAATACCTAGTGCTTTGGGAAGGATATGAGAATGAGGATGCTACATGGGAACCCTATGAACATCTCCAGGAGAGTGCTGGGGAAGCCCTCCAAGATTTTCACATGAGGTATCCTAAGAAACCCAGAGACAAGCGGCTTTGAGGAAGTAGTGTTCTAGACCCTGTCCACCCATAGTCACGGTTATTTCTGTAGATTAGAGTTGAATAAATTTGGTTACTGAATCTTGGAGACCAAGATCCTGAGAGAGGGGAGTAGTATAACAGAGCCACAAGCGGTTAGGAGAATAGTTCTCACCCGGCCTGTTATAGGCTCAGAGTCATTGATAGAATTCAGCAGTTACAGTGATAGGAAAAGTACCTGTAGTGAGGACCGCAACCTGCTACAAGTGTACCTACCTTCTGACCGCTAGGGTGGAGATCTATTCATGAAAGGATAGGCTGACGAGTCTAGGCCTTGTCAGTGAATAGAGGGCCGGCTAGAGAAAGGTCTCTAAGTGCCCGGAGATCTCCAGTATCCTTCCGTGCAAGAATAGCCCTGCTGCAGGCGTCAGTGGTTATGCCCGGAATAATCTACAATGAGTTACAGCTCTGCAGCCATCTAGGTTAGATCACCTGAGCGGAGACTCATCTGATGCAGGCCCGGAGCTGTGTGACAGCCAGGCTGCAGGTGATCCTTGACCCTGGCTAAGGGTGCTTACTCTAAGGACCGGAAACACCCGCTAACGCTTAGGGAGAAGCGGGGTAGCGGAGGAATTGTTTCCGCTCCAAAACAGAGTTTTCACAAGAACTTAGTAAGAGCGGTGGAATGCAGGAAACAGAGAGATTTGGAGTATAAGTACTCATCTCCGGTTTCCGCCCATCTGTTCTGTTTTCCTCATCATCAGTTGTAACAAGCGGAAGAAGACCCTTAAGATTATTCTAAGTCTACCCAGAAGAATCTTTACTCTCTAAACCTAACTTCTATCTTCTACCGGCCCTCTTGCTTCCTACACTCTTGTTTAGTAGAGGCAGAGCCCCGTCACACCTTCTTCCTGACTCTGAGATTGAGAATTCTATTAAGGGGCAAAGCCAGAAGTGAATGAAGTAGGCCAAAGTCTATAAGCCGAATATCTCGGCATGGGGGTAACAGTGTAGTGGGGTGTTATGGTGGGGAAGACTGCATAGTGGTTGGGTCATGGGTAGAGGAGATGGCGCAGTGGTTGCGTAATGGATTTCTATGAATTTCTGGGTTGCGTAATAGTTGTGTCATTCGTAGAAGAGACTTCATAGTGGTTGCGTAATGAGTTCCTATGAGTTTCGCTTATGCGAAGTATGAGTCATACTGGACTGGTGATGGAGGTTTATAAATATGAGGTAGAATAGTTCTTCTTTGTCTTTTTCTTTCTTTCCTCTCTATCTCGTATTCCTGTCTTCTCGATACATCGGAATATATTCTATTCACAGTCCATAGTCCTCGCTCTCTGGGTTCAAGTTCGAAGGTTGCCTACTACGTTGACCTCTTTAGCCCTCTCGTGCTTTACCTACGGTCCTCACTTTCCCTGCCCTACCTCTGGTTTTCGCTTTGGCCACTGCCTTGTGCCTCCTTGGTTCCTGGCTGAGTCCCTCGATTTTGTGTGCGTCATCATTGTCATCTTCCCTCTTCGTAGTCTTAGTTACTCCGTCACATCGAGGTGAAACAAACATCAACGACAAGGGACAAGAGACTAGAGACTAAATAATGACGAAACATATGACAAGAGACTAAGCAAGGTGAACTGTGTCCATGTTGTTTCCCAAGGGATATCAGGACTGCATTGATGACTAAGGGTCCTAAAGTATACATTGATAAGAAGGACAAGAATGAATGAATGACCTTTATATTGCATAGACATATGCAGGCGTATTACACTCCTCCGCCAACCGCCAATCAACTAATTAATTCAAACGACTCAATGGCCACGCCACAATTTAGGTGCAGAGAGCAAACTAAGCGATACCAAAGACAAATCTATCATAGCGTAGAATGTATTGATCTAAGTTCCGGGAAGAAGGAATAGTCAGGGGTTTCATATTGGATTTCGAGTCTATTGAGGTTCTGTTACAGGGATTCAATGATTCAACGATATGCATGTATTTCTCTTGAATAGTCTGCTTAGATTGGGTTTCTATGGGATTCTATGGAATAAGTGAGGGAAAAAATTCTAGGGCTATAGATAGAGAGCTCTCTCCCTACATATTACGGCGTACTAAGGACTGCTATGGGAGGAAGGATATCGTGGAATGGGTTCGGGTTTTCTATGGGTTTCCGTTATACGGGTTGTGAGTCATCTTGTTACAGGGATGTGGACTAGTATATATAGACGGCTATGGATCTTTCCTTTGTTCCTTTCCTTTCTCTTCCTTTCCTACTTCGTCTTCCTGTTATCAACCCTACTATATAGGGTTCTTAGTCTCGATTGTCTTTAGTCTTGTTTGTACTTTCGAATACTATACGAACGTTCTATATTTAGCCTCGCTTGGGCCAACACCCCAAGCATCAACAAGACTTGATTTGTCTCCTAATGTCTCCTGAGTCTCAGGAGAGTCAAAAAATATCCAGGAGTCTCAGGAGACTCTCAGGAGACTCCATACACATATAGTAGTTTGCTGATGAGGACCACGTGATCTCTTCGCCTAGTCATAGTCTTCAGTTCCTCGTCTTCGTCTCTGTTCTCTAGCATCGTCTTGTCTTGCCATAGTCTCTGTCCCTCGCCTTCGCCCCTACTCTCCGGTATTATCTCGTCTCGGTTGTGAACCTTGGCCCTCTGCATTATTGTCTCCGCTCTGCCCCGTAAGACTTCATCAGCAAGATTTATCATTTGTGAATAGAGAGTCTCCTGAGTCTCCTGACAGTCTCCTGAGTCTCTTAAGATCCAGAAAATCTCAGGAGATAGATGAAATCTTGCTCATGTTGCTTGTAGGATTTCTCTTCTTCTTCTTTTCTCTTCACACAACCTTCTTGTTCTTCTAGTCAATCAGTACTTTAGGACGCTTAGTCATTGCCAAGCCATTGCTGATATCCCTATAAGGATATCCGGACCTCTTCGTCTCTTGCTAAAGTATTTTAACTCATACTGTGTACTCCTCTCGTCTCGCTTCGTGTTTTGTCTTCGCTCTATTCCACGCTGCCCTTCGTTGTCATTTCGTTTTTGTTACCATCTTTATCTTTGATCTACCCCCTTCGCTTAAGCTCATCTCGTTCGGCCTTGGTTGTGTACCTTAACACTTCTTGTTCTGGTCCTCGTTACATCTTTGTGATAAAAAACCCCTAAGAAAGTAAGACAAGATACATCGCACAATCATGAACTACTCCGTCACAAACTTCGACCGACGTCTCTTCTATAATAGACGTTCACGCTAATCGCGATCATTACTACAAATACGCGAAATATTGGAGCCTACTGCAGAAAGACAAGGTGAGAATAACCGCCATTCAATCTGATATGAAGGTTGAGTGGTGGGTGTGGGTCCCTGTTAAGTTCGGTTGTCAGGCCGGTCTGGGTTAAAAGAGGGGTAGGATCTCAGTTAAGAAAATCGGATTCACCCAGTAGGAGGGGGGTTGTACTGAGATTACTAGCTTGCACAGTTTCGTCAGACTCACTATTGCATATTAATTTACTGATTTTCACAGTCACGTGGTAGTTTACTATCAGGTTATTGATGGTTTGATCCGTCGCGGACACTAGGTAGAGGCAAAGTGTTGAGGGCCGGTTGAGAGGGGGTGAGGCCTGGGAACCTCAGTTAGGAATTGGTGGCCTTGAAAGCGGCCTGGTAGAACCGAAGAACTTTGACACATCAGCAAACTGCTACTTGTGTATGTACTCTCCCAACAGTCTCCTGAGTCTCCTGAGAATCTCCTGAGGCTCCTGGATATTTTTTGAGTCTCCTGAGGCTCAGGAGACATCAGGAGACAAATGAAGTCTTGCTGATGCAGCTGGCCTGCACTGACCTCCACTGGCAGGCTGCTGACAGCATCAGCAAACCTGGATGCCCTGCTCAGACGTTCACGGCGCCCAGGGCGCCTACGGCACTGTGAAGACAAACTCCACTGATCAGCAAGACTTCATTTGTCTCCTTATGTCTCCTGAGCCTTAGGAGACTCAAAAAATATGAAGGAGTCTCAGGAGACTCTCAGGAGACCCAGGAGACTGTTGGGAGACTGCATACACAAACAGTAGTTTGCTGATGCACCTCCGGTGGTTCCCGCCTATCTCAGGGCGCGCCTGGGCGAGGGTATTACGTCATGCCTCTCCTGGCTTCAACCACCTCCTCCTGGCACTAAATTGGTCCTCCTGATACCTCCTGGTGTGTTGATAGATGCTCCTGAAGATATATCGATTCCCCTGGCTCGACCTGAAGGGCGCCTACATTGCCTACAGCCGCCTTGCACTCTCACCTGTCAACCTGAACTAATAGCATACTCTACACGGCCTCAAATAATATACCTATTGCACAACGCTCTCATAGTATTCACGATACCTTTGGTAGCTATTGGTGGTTAAATTCCGCTATTAATAATACACCCACGTCCACCAATCGCTAAACACTAAATAATATCACAAAAAAATAATAAAAAAAATAATAACGTGTAGGACCCATCATGCGCCTAGGCTTCCAAAAGCCCAGAGAGCTATCGCGATATCTCATAGGGACTTGTTCCCCTCATTCATCTCGCTCGATATCCTGTTCATCCTGCTCTGGCTCAACCGGGAGCTCCTGTTCTTCCTCCTAAGTCTCTTCATAGACATCCACGTGAACTTCCCGCAGCTGGGCGCCAACAGCCTCCGGATCAAGACTGTCCTCATAGTTAGTCACCTGGGATGCACCTGGAGTCGCCGTGGTCCCCCTTCTAAAATTCCGGAATGCTGCCAGATCTGCAGCGAGAGCATCATCATTTTCCTTAAGACCATCTACTGGTGTTACCTCCAGCACAATGGCCTTCAAGTTCTTTTCTCGTATCTATTTTCAAGGTTAGTCAGTATGTTTCAGCAATATCATTCTGGTATCAAAAACTACCATATCCCAAAGATTCTGCTTAATCAACTTTGACGTTCCAGCCTGATTACCTGGTGTTCGGCTATTCCATGTGTTTGTCATTCTCGTGAATGTCTCTGGGGCACACACCACATCAGTATGAGCATTCCCGATAGCTCCCTGGGCGGTGGCCATTACTTACTTACAACCGTCTCATTCCTGGACTGAAAATTGTCTGGTTTCATGTGAACCCCCGTCGACCAGGCGCGCAACCCATGCCAAATTGCAGTAGCCACCAAACAGATCAGGGTAGGGTTTATTCGCTCGAGAAATTTGGGATCCATGACTCCTCGCATTTCATGGATACAATAGACTGTGCAGGATGGGCGGACTGGGAATGGACGGATTGGGATTATTGTGCGTTCGGGAAGAAGGATTTGTCAGAAAGGGTTCTATGAGGTTCTGTCGCACGAAGGAGAGTGAGTCATAGTGGGGTTACGCGGATATTATGAGTCATGTCTAGTGAGGGGTTCAAGTTGTTGGGTATATAAGGGAGGCAACGGGGCTACTTGTGTCGTTCTTTTCCTTTCTTTCTTCTCTACGCAACGTCTTCTGTATTTAAGCAATTCATTATAGTTTTCTCTTTAGAAACTATCGCTGCCGTTACTATATAATCCATAACCGATTACACTATCGGACTTATCGCTGCCACCCTATCTGCACCTTGCGGAACGTAGTTCATACCACAACCCCACCTTGAGATTACGTTGCGTCGTCATCCGCACCGTGCACTCTTATAATGTCAGCAAGACAACCCCCACCCCCACCCACTACCAGGGTCGTTGATGGGGTCACCCTCGATGGAAATTATCAGATCCTTCAAACCTTTGCCGAGTTCCAAGCCGTCGAGGATCTACATTATCACTATGTTCTTCTACTTACACTTGTCCGGGAAGGAGATCGGTGGAAGACAGAACGAGATGCTAGCCGAACATTACATGCTACCACCAGGAACGACCTAACGACGGCAAGAGAACAGCTGGAAGCCAGCAATAATCATACCGACGCCTTGGAAGCACGGGTTCGCACCCTGGAATTCCAACTCACCGCTGCACAGGCTGCACCACCACCACCCCCCCCCACCCTCACCACCACCTCCACCAGTTAACCCCCCCCCTACTTTCCGTTCCGAGAAGTTCCCAGACCCCCCAAAGTTTGGCGGAACCAGGAAGGAGCTACCCGGGTTCCTCAACCTCCTTCGCACCAAACTCAGGGTTAACCATGACAGGTTCCTGAATGAGGAAGCCAAGGTTTTCTACGCAGTCAGTCGGTTGGAAGGGAAGGCACTAGACCAGGTCATCCCCATGGCCGCCGGGGACGCTCCACCCTTTGTTTCGGTAATTACCTTTGTGGAATTTTTGGAAGCCACATTTGGAGATCCGGACCCTCGAGGCACGGCCAGAGGGGAGCTCCAAAGCCTCCGACAAGGCAAGGGGGACTTTGCCACCTATTTGACACAATTTCTACGCATTATGGGACGGTTGGACTATAACGAGGAAGCCAAGAAGGACGCCCTCATCAGCAAGACTTCATTTATCTCCTGATGTCTCCTGAGCCTCAGGAGACTCAAAAAATATCCAGGAGTCTCAGGAGACTCTCATGAGACCCAGGAGACAGTTGGGAGACTGTATACACAAGTAGTAGTTTGCTGATGCTGGAGACAGGACTCTCGGACGACCTAAAAGATGCAATGATATACCAGGATACTACGACGGAAGGGTTTGACGCCTATGTTAAGAGGCTGATGACTATAGATAACCGAATTAGGGCCAGGAAAGATGCCCACCGCTCCAATAGAAACCCCATGGGACAGTTTGCTGCCCAACCCGCTGCCCCCCACCCATCCTATACCCCCGGAGGCCTTGCACCCATGGACCTCTCAGTCTTACAGACCTGCTCGACCCCACGCCCCCCACCAGAGGGGAGGTATACATTTGCCAATGGACGCCGCCAGACTTCCCCCGCCGAAAAGAAATGGAGAATGGAGAACGGCCGTCATCAGCAAACTACTATTTGTGGATGGAGTCTTCCAACAGTCTCCTGAGTCTCCTGAGAGTCTCCTGAGACTCCTGGATACTTTTTAACTCTCCTGAGGCTCAGGAGACCTCAGGAGACAAATGAAGTCTTGCTGATGGTTGTGCCTATTGCGCTGCCCCCGATCATGTCTTCGCCCAATGCCCCCAAGGGAATCGCACCCGTGGCCCCCCTCCTGTGGTAAGAGGCGCTGCCCTCTCTGCCCCCCCTGCTGCTCCCCTTGTGGCTCCTGTTTCTTCTGTTCTTTCTTCTTCTTCTTCTTCTTCTCCTTCGAATGAGTCGGGTTTTCACTAGTCCCTGGTCAGTATCATGGCCCTCGCCAGGGACCCTCAAAGGATTTTTCTTTATCTGCATTTTCTATTTCAGGTTTTTCAGTTTCGGTTGCAGCAGAGGAGGAGTTAAATGGAGACCATTTAGTTGTTGCTTGTAATATTGTAAACAATAAAGACTCCATTCCTACTTATGCTATGATTGATACTGGGGCCTCGGGATTTGCATTTATTGATGAAACCTTTGCGCGCCATCACCAACTTCCTATTTCCCCACTTAAAATACCTAGAATTCTTGAAGTAATTGACGGACGACCCATATCTTTGGGACAAATTACTTCTATATGCCAGGTTCCCTTTCAGATTGGATCACATCAAGAACGACTTCCTCTCTTCGTTACTAAACTCGGACAATACCCCCTGGTTCTCGGCATACCATGGCTACAACATCACGACGCCACCCTAAAGTTTAAGGATAACACAGTTGCCTTTGACTCGGATTATTGCAAAAAGAATTGCAATACCAAATGCGACACCGTTGAAATTCCCGGAATAAAACCCCAAGCATATATGATAGGACCGGTACCGTTTAGCCGCCTTGCCCGAAAAAAGGGCCTACAAATTTATAGCGCATCACTTCGCGATATTGAACAAACTCTTAACGACGTCCTGGAAGCCGAATGGAAGCACAAGATCCCTAAAAAATATCACCATCGACTAAACATATTTGACGAAGCTTTTGCTCAAGACCTTCCCCCACGACGCCCCTATGACCATAAGATTCCGCTAAAAGAAGGAAGGGAACCACCATTCGGACCCCTTTATGGAATGTCTAGGGACGAATTACTTGCGCTACGGGACTATATTCGAGAAAATCTCTCCAAGGGATTTATCCGCGCCAGCTCTTCACCAGCCGGGGCTCCAGTATTATTCGTTAAGAAAGCCGATGGCTCACTGCGCCTGTGCGTGGATTACAGAGGACTTAACGAGCTGACCATAAAAAACCGATATCCTCTACCGCTTATTCATCAGCAAACTACTACTTGTGTATGCAGTCTCCCAACAGTCTCCTAGGTCTCCTGAGAGTCTCCTGAGGCTCCTGGATATTTTTTGAGTCTCCTGAGGCTCAGGAGACCCCAGGAGACAAATGAAGTCTTGCTGATGTTCGAGAAATTCTAGACCGTCTATCGAAAGCCAAATGGTACACCAAGTTGGACCTACGCCAGGGCTATAACCAGATAAGAATGGCTGAAAGGGAAGAATGGAAGACCGCATTCCGGACCCGTTATGGTCACTTCGAGTACACCGTTATGCCATTTGGTCTTACCAATGCCCCAGTTACGTTTCAACACTTTATTAACGATTGCCTACGAGAACATCTTGATCAATTCTGTACGGCATACCTGGACGATATTTTGATATATAGCGATACCCTCGAGGAGCATGAAGAACATGTGGAAAAAATACTTGGACTGCTACAGAAGCATGGTGTCCTGTTGAAGCCAGAAAAATGCGAATTTCATACCCAAAGTACCACCTATCTCGGCCTCATAATCCAACCCAACGGTCTCCGGATGGATCCTCATAAGGTCTCGGCAGTACAGGAATGGACCACCGTGACACCACGGACGGTTAAGGACATACAAGCGTTTTTGGGCTTCGCCAATTTTTATAGACGCTTTATTTTTGGCTTTTCGAAACTTGCCGCTCCTCTTACAAAACTTACCAAGAAGGGAATACCTTTCCAATGGTCACCAGAGGCGGAGACAGCCTTTCAACTGTTAAAGGAAGCCTTTACCACCGCCCCTGTTTTGGTTCATTTTGACCCCGAAAAATCAATTACGGTCGAAACAGATGCCTCAGACTATGTCGCCGCTGGTGTACTATCTCAACATGATGAACAACATCAGCAAGACTTCATTTGTCTCCTGATGTCCCCTGAGCCTCAGGAGACTCAAAAAATATCCAGGAACCTCAGGAGACTCTCAGGAGACCCGGGAGACTGTTGGGAGACAGCATATACAAGTAGTAGTTTGCTGATGAAGGGAAACTTCACCCTGTGGCATTTTTCTCGAAGAAACATACGCCTGCCGAATGCAATTATGAGATATATGACAAGGAATTACTGGCGATTATTCGATACTTTGAGGAATGGCGACCCGAGTTGGAGGGAGCGAAGCACCCCATCGAGGTTATATCAGATCATAAAAATCTTGAATACTTTATGTCTACCAAGCAGCTTAATAGGAGACAGGTGCGTTGGCCGGAATATCTCTCCCGCTTTAACTTTATTATCAAATATAGACCAGGGAAACAAAGCGGTAAACCGGATGCATTGACCAGGAGATCAGGAGATCTCCTTGAGGAAGGAGATGAAAGATTATTGCATCAGAGTCAGACGGTACTGAAGAGGGAAAATTTGGATCCAAAGCTAAGTTTGTTGGCGGGTTCTTTGGCAAATGAACCCGCTGAAAAGAACGCTTCCCTACAAAAATTATTCGATGAAGGATATTTAACTGACCCATTTCCACAAAAGATATTAAATCTGTGACAAACAGATACGAAGCAATGCAAGGAAATTTCTTTGGCCGAATGTACCGAGGTAGATGGCCGGTTACTCTACCGCGAATGCCTTTATGTCCCAGACTATGCCCCCCTACGGCTAGAAATTCTTAAACAATATCATGATGCCCCCTCAGCAGGTCACCCCGGCAGAGAAAAGACTTTCGAACTGGTTAGTAGGGACTACTATTGGCCAAATATGCGAGACTATGTCGGCCAGCATATTCGGAATTGCCACACCTGTCAACGAAGTAAACCAACAACACATGGCAAGCTAGGAGTATTGCGACCCTTACCTATCCCCGAACAACCTTGGAGGGAGATCTCTATGGATTTTGTTACAGGTCTACCGGAAAATGAGGGATACGATGCGGTACTAGAGGTGGTGGACCGATTAACCAAAATGCGCCACCTCTTCTGCAATGACGATTAATCACGGAAGATACGGCAAACTTATACCTGCAACATATTTGGAAATTACATGGCCTGCCAACGCATATTACCTCCGATAGGGGAACTCAGTTTACAGCTAAATTCTGGAAGTCCCTTTGTCAACAACTCAAGATCGAGGCACGAATGTCAACTGCGTTCCACCCAGAGACTGATGGCCAAACGGAAAGACTTAACGCAGTTGTGGAGCAATACCTCCGAGCATATGTTTCTAACCAACAGGACGATTGGGCGAAGTGGTTACCCATGGCAGAATTTGCGGCAAACAATCACAACAGCAAACTGCTACTTGTGTGTACAGTCCTTCAACAGTCTCCCGGGTCTCCTGAGAGTCTCCTGAGACCCCTGGATATTTTTTGAGTCTCCTGAGGCTCAGGAGACCTCAGGAGACAAATGAAGTCTTGCTGATGTCGATTCTTCTCCGGTGAGCGGTGTTAGGCCCGGCCCAGACAGACCTGTGCCCGGAGAGATATGGGGTCTCCATGACCCAGTTACAAAGACTGTTGAAGGCGTCAGTGCTGGAGACTGTTTTCTTTACCCAAGCTGTCGATATCATCTGCGCGTGTAATTCCCTCCAGAGGCGAATATAGACACTCCTCTGATTGGCTAGGCCTAGGGCCATCCTAGCCTTTCCTGCCGGAGTTATCATGTCGTCCGCGGATGCTCTCCTAGGGGTGGCGAGTGCTGTGCGGGCAGTGGGTGTCGCTGCTGTTGCTTTCGCTGCTGTTGCTGTTGCTGGCTTTGGTGTTGTCGAGCCTGCGGACGAGGAGCTTGATGTCGGGAGGGATCCCTTACGGCAGGAGCGGGGCGCCGAGGTAGGGTCTTCCGTAGCCGTCTTACTGGTACCAGCCTTGCTGGTTCTGCTTGGCCTTTTACGCCTGCTGGGCGTTTTTCTGCACCTGTTGCTGGGGCTAGACTCACCCCCGCGGTATCGGAGTCGGAGCTATGTTCTACTAAATCTCAAGCGCTAGAGAAGATATCAGAGTTTTTACTGACTGGAGGGCTTTGGGGGACGCGAACGACCTTTTTAGGAGCAGCAGCCGCGACTATGGGTGCTCTGCATCAGCAAGACTTCATTTGTCTCCTGATGTCTCCTGAGCCTCTGGAGGCTCAAAAAATATCCAGAAGTCTCAGGAGATTCTCAGAAGACCTAGGAGACTGTTGGAGACTCAATACCCAAGTAGTAGTTTGCTGATGTGGGGGTGCCAAGTTCAGGGCTGACTCTTTCGGGGGTTTGGGGGACTTCATGTATATCAATGGGAGGCCTGTGAGAGCTCTCGGGAATGCGTTGGGAGGCACTGCTAAACCTCTAGTAAAGATCAATGTAGTGAGTAACGAACGGATAGCTTATGACTTTAGTAGGAAGGCAAACCTCAATGCATCAGCAATACTTCATTTGTCTCCTGATGTCTCCTGAGTCTCAGGAGACTCAAAAAATATCCAGGAGCCTTAGGAGACTCTCACGAGACTCTCACGAGAGCTGGGAGAGTGTTGGGAGACTGCATACACAAGTAGTAGTTTGCTGATGTGCTTTTATACAGGTCCGGACTATGCTTTGAAAGTCGAGGCATCTTGAAAATTGAAAGAAAAGTTGAAACCGTAAGAGTTGAAACCGTGAGAGTTGAAGATAGAGCCGGTAGTGCGTATAGTAGGGAAGGTGGGGAGAGGAACCCCGGGTGGGTGAGAGCATTCTTATATGTTGAGTGTCATTCAAAGCTCAACAAGGAGTCATCGGTGCTCTCAGAGCTTCCGCACTGACCCAATATGCCTTGTTCCTACATTATCAATACATGACGTAGGTCGGGCATGCTCATACTATTGTGTTGTTGTTGGTGAATGCTTACGGCTGCGATATTGGAAGTCAGTGACTACTAGTCAATAGATTTGGTAGATAGACCCTACATTTGGATATAGTCGGGAGAGCAGCTGCGAATGCTCAGAGAAGAGCCGCCAATGCTTATAGAGATAGAGAAAAGACCCGCGAATACCTGGAGAGGTGGGGTGGGTGGTTAGGAGGTTTGGTTGAGATAGCATGTTGGAGTTGTTCATAAATGACGTGATGGAGGTTGAACAAACATGCAGATTAGATTACTAATCATGCATATCTTGGCACGGTCTAGTTTCCAAACAGTCGGATCAGGGATTAGATTGCCTACAGAGCAGGGATTCGATTGCCTAGAGAGCAGTCGCGAATGCTCATGAAGTCGACTTGCCCTTTCTGCCCCAAACGCTACAGCTCTTCAGCAAATTTTGATAAGCATCTTCGCGCTATGCATCCCTTCGAGGCCGATGAGTGGTTCGGCAATAAATCACAGCTTCTCGAAGAGCATAACGATACCTCTGAGAACACAAATGATACCCCTGAGAGCTCTATAGATGGCGACCGCGCCTCCTCCGACTATTACAATTCAGACCTCGAGTCAGAGTCCTACTTCAACGACGAAACAGACGACCCAGATGGGGAGACGCGTGTGGCTAGAACCACTATTTACGAAGGCGCCGGAGAGCGCCTGTTTGCCTCGGAGGACTATGAGGAAACCTCGGAGAGCCTTCTTAGGGACCCGTGGCACCCTTTTAACTCGGCATACAAATTTAGAATGGCACGTTACTTCATACTATCGAAAGCATCACAGGGCAACATTGACAGCTTCTTCCTCCACACCCATGATGGCAACCGTAAAAGCTCCTACAGGAATGGCAGGGGGTTTATACGAAAGCTGGAAGAGATGAATGATTGCCTGGGAAAATCAAGCTGGCAGCATTCCGAAGTCGAAATAGGCGGGACGAAAGTTCCCTACTACTATCGCGACCCAATGACTATTGTGCGATTTCTTCTAGGTCAACGCGCGTTCAGAGAGTCTTTGGTGTACGCACCTATGGTAGAACACAATAAATCTGGTGAGCGGATGTATGGGGAACTGCTGTCACGGGTATGAGAAGGAGAAACCGAAGACACAAGAGGAGGAGCCCTCCCTACGCTACTATCACCCACTGGGCGCGCCAGAGAGGCACGGTGTTGCCAGTATGGGGCCCAGTGCGGAGTTGCAGAATCCCTAGTAAAGCGAACCTGTTTTCGACCCTGGAAATAACCCCGGAGCGTCAAAGCGCCGGCACAGTCGCTCTGGACACCGGTGGGTATATGAGGGGGCAACAGTGCGAGTTTGGAGTCAATCGGACCAAAACTGATCGAACGGAAAAGATAACGAGGAAGCTGACGCTGGTGGCGCCCAGGGGAAGATAACGATATGTGGAAAGAGTTAGCGAGCGAAGTCAAACCCGGTACCAGGGGGTTATCAGCAACGGGATCAAGCGTGAGGGAATTAGAACGGATGTTTGGGAAAATTAGAAGTGGGTGCATGGGAAATTGGCGTTAGGTTCTTGGCAGGTTTTCAGGGTCTTGAGTCTCGCGTAAAGATTGTGTAATTGTAATAGTAGTCCGCGTGACATTTGCGCGGGATATAAATACGGTGTCATTCTCCGACTTTGTTGAAAATCATCAGCGACGAAGAAAGAGTCTTATCGATATAAAATCTATTGATCTATCTACACTTCTATCTATTTGAACTTAGTGATTCTCGGAGAACTTTACTTGAACAAATTCGTCAGATTACTCTTTGATTACTCTCGTGGACTAGCGGTGGGCTACCGAGGCTTCTAGTAACGGAACGACTGAAGAGACCTCGTTCCTTTCTACCTTTGTAGTTAGCGCTTCGAACTCCTAGCTCATTCCGAGACTACTCGAGCGGTCTGCTGCGACACCCTAATAACTGCATACAGCAGATTGGTGGTGGGAAACACAGGTGAGCTCTAACGGCTACTCTGGGATTTCTAATGACTACTCTGGGAGCAGCGGCTAATATATCTCAAGGCGGGGGTGTGGTATAGACTTCGTTCCGCAAGGTGCAGATAGGGTGGCAGCGATAACTCTGGTAATACAAAGGAGTTATGAATTATACGATCAGAGGCAGCGATAGTTTCTAAGGAGAAAACTATGATAGATTGCTAAGTACAGAAGACATTGCGTAGAGAAGAAAGGAAAGGAAAAGAACGACACAAGTAGGCCCCGTTGCCTCCCTTATATAGCCAACAACCCCTCACTTCAACATAACCCATACTCCGCGTAACCCCACTATGACTCATTCCCTTCGTGTAACAGAAACTCATAGAACCTCTTCTGACAAATCCTTCTTCCCGAATGCACAATATTCCCAATCCGTCCATTCCCAGTCCGCCCATCCTGTACAATCCATTGTATCCATGAAATATATAAGGGGTAGAACTCACTCCCAGAGGGGTCCACTTTGGTACCCGTTATATGCGCATCGGACGGAACTCATCTGACGAACTTCAGCGGTGACAAGAAGGCTTAGCCAGTATACCTAACGATTGGCAATATCCAGTCATCAGTACGAAACAAGCCATCGGGGCATTCGCTAATACTCCTAGCACTATTGCCAGTGCCTCCGAAGTTAGGTACCAACCAGAATGCCAATACGATACTGCGACAACAAAGTCAAATGGCACTTCACTGAGCTCTTAAAAACATTTTCGGAAGCTTCAGGAGCAGTGGTGGCGAGCTTATCAATTGCGCCAATGGTTATGAGCGATTATGTTATCCTGTGTTGTGCGGGTGGATCGCCGACAAACCCGAACATGCCTTCTTACAGAATATCAGCAATCAAGCCTGTCCAAAGTACGAAGTTGATTTCAAAAGTCTTGGGAGCATTGGGCGAAGCCCTCCGCACAATCAGGAGACCAATCAGGAGATGGTGCGGCAGTTCAACGAGAGTCCAGCGAATCCTTCGCCAGTGGAATACCTTGTGTCGAAGTCTGTAAAGACACTCTTCAATGCCTTTTGGGACATGCCGAATGTTAACGCCTACGACTTGAACAAGCCGAATATCTTGCACAATATCTATCTTGGGCTATTGAAACACATGATGGAGTGGGTGCAAGGTTTCCTTAAGAAGTATCACCGATTAGACGAGTTCGACAAGGCTTGGTCGTCTATTGCACCCTATCCTGGGCTTGCAGTACCAAATAAGCCTTACGGGGCGACAACACAATGGCAGGGTAAGGAGATGCGGAATCTTGGGCGGATTGTCCTGGGAGCACTCGCGGTTGCTCTGAGAAACCCGCCGAATGCTGTAAGGGCAGACTTTGCTAAGGCGTTGAAATGTGTGCAAGCCTTGATTGACTTCCATTTGATGGCTCAATACGGGAGTCACACGACGAGTACTTTGGAATATCTAGAAAACTATCTCAAAGACTTCCATACACATAAGGACATCTTCCTCAGGCTGGAATTTCAAGCAAATAAGCGGATGCGGAAAGAGGTAAAAGATCGGACCAGAATGTTGCAATCCCAAGGCTCTCAGGGCAATGACCGCAACTTGGAGGAGATTTGCGAGATCCGTGAAAGATCTCATTTCAATTTCATCAAATTGCTCCTATTATCGCACTACAGATAGCATGTGGTGCACTTTGACAGCATTCCAATATTCTCTACCGACATCAGCAAATTAGCTCACGTTCATCAAGTCAAAGAAGCATATGAAACATCAAATAAGGTCGACGCGGCGACGCAGATTTTAGACTACAGCGGGCGGCGACTAGCTCTGGAGATGCGAATTTTAAACCTCAAAGATATTGTTGGAGGCTCAGAGAGCAATGACAACCTCCTCTGGAATCATCGTGAAAATCTAAAGGAGCTGCTTCAGATTTTTAGAATCGAAGACTGGAAAAAATTAATAAAAGATGAACGGGCTTTAATTGATGCTAAATTACCCTTAAAAAAACTATGTAATTTATTGGCTAGGTTGCAAAAGCTTTACGATATCGCTGGTGAGCTAAAGTTGAACCGAGTGGCGTTATATCATCTAGTTAAGGAGTATGCAGAGGATGAAAATTACTCCCAGAGCTTTATCAGAAGCTTAGAGAGCTTTGGCGAATACCGTGTGGAAATATTTACCTGCCTGCAAGTTCCTATACCTATTTTCCAACATCAGCAATACTTCATTTGTCTCCTGATGTCTCCTGAGCCTCAGGAGACTCTCAGGAGACCCGGGAGACTGTTGGGAGACTGCATACACAATGAGTAGTTTGTTGATGAAACCAAAATAGGTATTCAATTATGATGTTATACTTTATTCAAGCAATTTCATGATGCTGATAGATAATACCTAATGTATCTCCTTATTGATATTTTTAAAACACCTTGGGCTTTCAGCTCGATCAAGTACCCAAAGCCATAGCTTGTCCGACTCTGTACTATTGCAGGTTAAACCTACTGTGATTTGTAGTTTATCTCTTTTTTCTCCATCCAATTGTTCAGTGGATAAACTTCTGTCAGGTTGTATTCTAAAGAAATACCCAGTTTCGTCAAAATTATCGATATACTGTAAATTATAGTCTTCTAAGTTGTGAAATTATCTTCCCACCATTTGATTTGGTGAACCACTTTGAAATTTCTTTGTAACTTAAACAGTTTCCTCTTTTGGGATGTTCTTTACTTGTCCATTCACAAAGAGCCTTTTTTTCTGACTTTGAAAAGTGCTGTCACCTTGATTTAGACTCCAAACATACTAGTAGATAAAGCTAAAGCGGAACGTTGGGGTGGTGTTGGGGAGTTCTGGTATTATAGGGTTGCGGAGTTGCAAGGTTGCAGGTTGAGGGTGGCTCTACTAACTATATAAATGAATCAAAAAAAGTATCATTTTCGCTTATTATGTTTCTATGTGAAATGAATCACTTTTAATGTGCTCTCTAAAGGGATCAAAAACCAATGGAAAAGGCACCTTTTACTATAGGTAAACAAATCAAAAAATGAATTCTTAGTTCCATTTGATACATTTAAAGTGCTTTTTCTTATAAAGCTTTAGAAGAAAAGAAGAATTGATCTCCCAAGGAACTGAACCTTGGCTATTGCAATTACTGAATCTGAATCTTACCTTTTTTTTTTTTTTTTTTTTTTTTAAATCAATTGTATTTTGTTTACGGGTACAAAAACATTGCGTGCAGGGAAACCCTATGGCATAAAAAGACCCCTGTGCCTCCTCAAAATCAAAAACACTATCCCCTTAAAGAAAAAAACAAACAAACAAAACTGCCTTCTTCTCCTGGTAAATCGTTGTCCTAAAAATAATATAACAAAGGGTATAGAAAAGAAAAGAAAACTACAAAGGTACTTTCTTTTTTGGGCGGGTATGGGTCCAAATTTTCTGTTTTACGCAGTCTCGTTGGTTCACTATCGGTCTCTGGGTTGATTTTTGGTCGTATGTGGTGGTGTGGTTTTAGGCTGTGTCCATTGGTTGGAGTGGGTTGTGAGCTGGGGGTTGTGGGGTTGGGATGACTTGTTTGAGTAGTTGAAGCCTGACTGGGCAGGCTGGGTTGAAAGAGCGATGGGGACCTTGGCAGTTGACGCATTTGGCTACAGAGACGTCACAGCAGTTCTCTTGTGGCCACTTCGCACCTGGACATGATGTTACTGGGCATCTGTGGGTGTTGAGGTCGTGTGGGAGGGAGCAGATTGCGCAGGCAATTTTGTTCTTGCATGCTGGGGTGGCGTGTCCGAACTGGCAGCAGTTTCGGCATTGTGTTTTGTTGGAGGCTGCCCACATTTTCATGCATTTGCGCGGCCTCGAGAAGAGTCTGATGGTGGGGCCAAATTTTCCTGCGTCCTCGGCTGTGACAGCGATAACCACTGTTGAGGTTGCTTTGGCGTTGCGTGTATTTGTGTCCTTGTTAAGGAACCTGACGGCTTGTGGGGTGACACCTGTAGCTAGCATAATACTTTCTGGGAAAGTATTTTGGAGGTCTTCTTCGGTTCTGAGGTCGAAGAGTGGGATGCCGTGGATGGCTAGTTCTACATTCATCAGCATACTACTACTTGTGTATACAGTCTCCCAACAGTCTCTCGGGTCTCCTGAGAGTCTCCTGAGACTCCTGGATATTTTTTGAGTCTCCTGAGGCTCAGGAGACCTCAGGAGACAAATGAAGTCTTGCTGATGTTGGTGGGGGCAGGTTGGAAGTTTAGGTGTGGGTTGTTTGGGGTGTTGACTTGTTGGTTTACTATCGCCGTCATGGCTTCAAAGAAGGGGGCATAGGCGGCTGTGGGGACGGTGGGGTGGGCGAGGACCGTGATGGTGCCTCTGGTGTTGATGGAGACGGAAAGAGAGGTGACTGGTGCCACCTGGTAGTTTTTGGCCAGCATCTGACCGAAGAGGGTTGGGAGGGTGGCGGTGAGTTTCTCAGCGTCAGTAATGGGTGCGGGGTTGGTGCGGGTGGCGAAGAAGCGTCGAGCTGCAGTAGGGAGTGCCTTCTCCTTCTGGGTTTTTTCCTTTATGGTGGGCACTTCGCTGGCTTTTGGTTTCATGGCTGCCTTTTTGGGTTGTTTAGCCGAGCCGTTTTTTGCCGCAGCTGCATATGAGACTGCTTGGCGTTGAATGGCGTTTTGAGGGGGTGGTAGGGGCTGGGTTTGGTGGATGGGGGGTGTTGCTGGTGACGGCTGCCTGATAATTACCGGTTGAGCTACTGGCGGTGGTGGTGGTGGGGCTGGGATGATTTTGGCGACCTCCTGAGGGAGTGTTTCCATTGATCTTTCCAGCGTTGATAGTTTGGACTTGAGGAGTGCCACTGGTACGTCGTATCTATCGACTTTGGCTCTTCTGATCGCGTTGATATCACGCTCGATAGTTTTGATTGAGCTTGTGAGTAGTGCTGTTTGGTTGATTATTCCCGCGAGTAGGATGACAATCAGTTTGTTTGTGTCGGATACATTCGACTCGAGCAGAATCCTTTGTGTCGTTTGGCTGATAGAGGGTGAATGGATAGAGTCAGGTCCCGAGTGTGACGGGGCTCTGCCTCTACTAAACAAGAGTGTAGGAAGCAAGAGGGCCGATAGAAGATAGGAGTTTAGGTTTAGAGAGTAAAGATTCTTCTGGGTAGACTTGGAATAATTTTAAGGGTCTTCTTCCGCTTGTTACAACTGATGATGAGAAAAAATCAGAACAGATGGGCGGAAACCGGAGATGAGTATTTATACTCCAAATCTCTCTGTTTCCTGCATTCCACCGCTCTTACTAAGTTCTGGTGAAAACTCTGTCTTAGAGCGGAAACAATTCCTCCATTCTGACTTCTCCAAGCGTTAGCGGGTGTTTCGATCCTGAGTAATCAGCGTGGCCAGGGTCGAGGATCACCTGGAGCCTGGCTGTCACACAGCTCCGGGCCTGCATCAGATGAGTCTCCGCTCAGGTGGTCTACCCTAGATGGCTGCAGAGCTGTAACTCATTGTAAGTTATTCCGCATCAGCAAACTACTACTTGTGTATGCAGTCTCCCAACTCTCTCCCAGGTCTCCTGAGAGTCTCCTGAGACTCCTGAATATTTTTTGAGTCTCCTGAGGCTCAGGAGATATCAGGAGACAAATGAAGTCTTGCTGATGCGGGCATAACCACTGCCGCCTGCAGCAGGGTTCTCTTTCTTGTGAGAGGACTATAGAGATCTTGCAGCAGAGCCTTTCTCTAGCCAGCCCTCTGATTCACTGACAAGGCCTGGCTCGTCAGCCTATCCTTTCGTGAATAGATCTCCCACTGCGGTCAGAAGGTAGGTACACTTGTAGCAGGTTGCGGTCCTCACTACAGATACTTTTCCTATCACTGTAACTGCTGAATTCTATCAATGACTCTGAGCCTATAACAGGCCGGGTGAGAACTATTCTCCTAACCGCTTATGGCTCTGTTATACCGAGACTCTCATACCAATACTGGAGAGATTTAGTGCCTGAATGGCCTCTCTTAGAGAGGGGTCATCAAAGGAAGACATTTTGAGGTTAAAGGGGGGGGGGGGGGTTTTGGTGTGGTGATATGGTTGCCACACAGAAGGTTGGTGGTTGATTTCAAAAATCAGGGAGAAAGAGGGGAAGGAGCTGTGAATCTTATCACCTATGCTATCAGACAATATATTAATATATTGTTTGAGCTGTGTTGAATTGCCAGAAAGGAAAAACATCAAAAAATTGGTGAGTGAGGAAAAGGTATCATGGAAAAGCATCATGGAAATAAATCCGAGTGCCTTTTACAAAAGCATACCCTCTGAATGAATCAAAGGATTCATTTACCAAAACTGACTGTGTGGGAAACGAATCAAAAGATTCATTTACATGGCTAGTAGAGTGGTTGAGTTGCTAAAGAACTACACCCACCTCAAAAATATTCTCTTGTCATAAGAATATCCATATAAATTTACCCCAAATACTTATTGATATTGTTATATACAATTATCACTAAATCCCATGTTAAAAATCTGGGACCGGCACATGTCATCCTTTAACGTGAATATCACTATATGCAGTATCACTATAACGAGAGGCGGCTGTATCCCAAGTAATGACCGAGTGATATATCATGATTATAACTCTCTCCGAGTGATATTCTGTGACCAATAATGTCTTCCCGGTGAAAGCGAAACGTTTCAAACTTAGGATATGATACCCAACAATTCAACAAAGACTCCTACTATACTTTCTATTAGAGGTTCGTCTAATAAGAGGATACTTAGTTAGAATAGCCGTTGCGGACCCAATAGTGACGTGGGCGCTTCTGGTAAGCAGTTAGTTCGGTTTTTCTTTTCTTCTTTCTTAACAGGACGTGTATAACATTATTTGTTGCTATACTACCATTGTCGGCCTTACATTATGAGTCACTCACTAGGGAACTCTTGGTTGACTATGCCTACTTTCTATAAGCATTTCTACTGCGGTTCCGGGGGACCCTAGGTTGTGGTCGATGGGGCTCGTAGCTCGCGGTATACTTCGGAGTTGTTGTAGTGGCGATAGGAATACAGCAGTGGCTTGAAAGTCCGTAATCAGGGCTATGACCCAGCAGGCAAGAACGCTATGCTTATAATCCACGAGGCAAAGGAGCCCAAGGACACTATCTGTTAGAATAAGGCCAGTAGAGTTGAGATGACTCGAGGAATACCTCCTTAAGCGTCCTCGTGGAACACACTTCTCGGGATCCTCAAGACGATTCGCGTCTGGTTTTGGAAGTTATAGGGAAAAGTGTATTTTATCTCTCTTCTCACTCTGTGTTGCTGATGAGCTATTCAGTTGGATCTATAGTCCTCACTGGATTTGACCGGGTAAACCTTCAACGCCTCTTGTGTGTCTAAAGGCATAAGTACACGATTATATTTTTAGACATTGGTATCATATCATACAATCATACACGCCACCAGGCTTGAGAGCTGATTTCGTATTCAATATCTCTCAGAGCGGACTACTTTGCACAAGCAGTGTTCTAGATCAGAATACCAAAACCCCTGCCTACGAAAAAGAATCTCTTGTGTTCCTAGCCCCCCCTTAACTCCATGGTATATCGACTCCAAGTGATCGGTCAGAGCGTCTTCTGTCACTTCTGGCCAGTCTTCCTCTTTGATATCCTTAACCAAGCCACCCCAAGTTCCCGAACCGCCCTTCTTCTCTTTAACTGATCGTTCAACTCTCTTAGCTAAGTCTCTAGCTGTTGGTGGTGTCACAGTTCCGCCAAGTTCTGCAAGGTCACACGCGAGTAGCCACTGAAATATTGACCCGGGGCTGTAATAAGGAATACCCGCTTCCCCAATTAATTCAACCACCCTCTTGAATAAAATAGTTGTTTTACCCGCCCTTCTTTCTTCACAAATTCTTGTAAATAGTTTTGGCACTGTGTCGAATACTTTGACAATTTGGCCAGGGATGTGTTCCGGATTAAATCTGACGTTCCCATAAACGGGCAATGAGTTGGTCCCATAGCCAGTAGATCTTTTGTACGTCTCTCTGGCCTCAAGAACATCTTTAGCGGTCTTGACAGTTCCTAAGGCAACGATTAGGTCTGGATGTCCAAAGGCGTATAGGCGCATGATCACCCAGCGGGTTAGAAATATTTCATCAATCTCTGCCACTGCAGAGTGAAATAGAGTATCTCTTATTGCATTGAAACTAGGTCCTGACGTCCGGAATGCAAGCAATTTATCAGCGAGGAGGGCAGAACGTGAGATTGCCGAAGCATAAGCCTGAAACTCAGGGTGAACTCGTCTCAGCAATAACTGGTTCTGACGCAAGCGAAGGCCAGAGAGAGACTTGGCGATCACAGTGAGGATATTCATTATGGTGATTTGTCGAGATGTAGAAGGGGATGTGGGCAGTAGGATGTGATGACCTGGATCGGGGGATGAAACGGTGTTGGATTTATTTAGAACAAAAGGAACAATTTTTTCAGTTCTCTTGGAGTTAGTTTGGTGTTGCTCTTTTCCTCCCAAATTTCCTACTGAACCCTCTTTTAAACGCGGCCGAAGTATCCGGTCCGTATTTTCCCTCTTGGGAGCAAGGCTCGAGGCTGGCATTGGCCTCTTTCTTCCCATTTTTTCTGTTGATAGTAATCCATTGAGGCCTGGTCGGGGTGTTGGGGTGTTTCCCCCCTCATCATGAGCAGCATCGGGACTCAATTTTCTTTTCGCCATTGATAGGGAAATAGAGAACGGGCATATAAGGGTTGGAGAGCTTTTCTAGGGTATCAGTACTCAAGAAAAAATAGAACAGAAACACATACAAAAAATATGTACATACGTATACAATGTACATGTACATACATACATGTAAGTACATGTATATACATCATGTATACATGTACATCCATGTATCCACGGTAGCCTAAGCAAAAACGAGTATACATGTACCTACTCCAAATACATCCATATGAGGAAACCCTAAAACACACAATTCAGCTCGGTACCTCCAACCGCAGGTTCTAAGATAGGCTAACATATTTGGCTATATGGAAGTGGATGCGTTCTCCATAGCTTGTGATCACGTCTAGTAACTGTTAGGGTAGGCGGTGGTGAAAAATGAAATCAAGAGGCAACATGAACGCACCATTAACTGCTAGTATCAGGCAGCTGGTAAAGAGGGAAGAGACTCTGTTACGTCATACCTAAAATCAGCCTCAAATTTGCAGATATACATAATACTTACATGTATATAAGGGGCGATTTTATCCCGTTGCATGCTAATGCTGCCACATTGGAATTAAGCCTTCCCGTGGATATTCTAAAGGTGCTCAAACTTGAAGCCTTGAAGATAAGTTACAGATCTTGCGTATAAAGGGCTCACAGAAGCTCTATAGACACCTCCTGGGGGATCTACAGACCACATTTGAATGCCTACAAACATTCAAAAATATCTATGAGAAGGCTCCCATTCTATCAACAGATTTATGATTGATACGAAAATTCAGGTTGCTTGGGAGGTCGGAAAAACTAAGATATTTACGATATTACAGGTTCATTCTTTATGCTACAAAAACATTACAAAGTGTGCAGAAGCCTTTGGGGTTAGCAGGCTGCCATTATGGTTTACTGTACCTCACAGTGAGGTTGGTACGTCCTCAGTCAGAGGGGGGGGGGGGGTTGTACTCCGGTATCAAGGGTAACAGAGTAAGCCACACGGCCACGTTCTACTCACTTGCCCTTGATATCGGAGCACAGCCACGTTCCAAAAGTCTTTTTTTTTTTTTTTTTTTTAACTCAAAGTTTCATTCGTTTCTAGGTACAAGAATATTGCGTGCAGGGACTCCCTATGGCATAAACAAAACCTATCCCCAACTAATAACTCAACGAACAAAGGAAACCGCAAAAACAAATGCAAACCAAACCAAAACAAAAACACAACAAAACAAAGGAAAACACCGCCGTCTACTCCATTCATATATGTATGCAATTTAGTAGAGATATAACATCATTTTACCCCGCCTCCGATTCCAGTGATAATAATGATGTAAGAGAAGATGATGAGGAAAGAGAATACAGTGGGGATTTAGAAATCTGATTTTTAATTGGAAAACCTGTTCGTGATCTGGAAATATAGTCACTAAGTGCCCTTAGTGTTTCGATTGATTTAAAGCAGTCTTCGAGATTGGTAATGTGGGGTATTGTAAGCATTCGGATGTGTTCCCAAGCGGAACAGTCCAAAATAGCGTGATGCATTGTTTCTTCCTCTTCCTCGCACCTTGGGCAGATAGGGGAGGCGTCGGGGTGCATCCAGGAGGGGTGAGCAGCGAGGTAGCTTTTATGGGCTCTCATTTGGCATATTCTGCCGGAGATAAACCTATTAAGCAGGAGGTGGGGGTGTGGTTTAGGGGACACTGGCCATTGGTAATACTCAGGAGTCGGGAGAGATTGCCAGATACTAATTGTGTTGCGTTTTATAAGGAGGCCGAGGTTGGGGATTACCCCTTGGTTCTGGGCAAATTCGGGGGAGTTGGTAAGAAGAGTGTGACATAGTTGATCACATCAGCAAGACTTCATTTGTCTCCTGATGTCTCCTGAGCCTCAGGAGACTCAAAAAATATCCAGGAGCCTCAGGAGACTCTCAGGAGACCCAGGAGACTGTTGGGAGACTGCATACACAAGTAGTAGTTTGCTGATGCAATTGGGAGTCTGGCGACGCCTTGGCATGCCGAGTTCCAGTGAATTGGAGGATTAGAGATGCCTCTTAGCAATTTCCGATTTTGATTTCTTCTGAAGGAGCTGGTTGAGGGGAAATTATCCGGGAGTCGTGCAGCAACCGGGTTATATTCAGGAGGAGCAGAGAGGATGCGGGCCGCATATCTAAGTCGCAGAGATGATATGTAGAGGTCGATAGGCGGACAGGAAGATTCGGCTTGGAGAATTGCGATTGGGGTGGAGCGGAAACAGTTCGTAACCCACCTGAGCACTGAGTGCCAAGCGTTTTCGAGGAGTTTTATTGATTTGTTTAGGGGTTGGAAGCATGAAGCTCCGTAGGTAAGGATGAGGAGTATAGCCATCATTGCTAGTTTACGACAGTTTGAGGCTGTAAGTCCTTTGCCTGCCGACGAGAATTGGCAGAGTATTGCGAAAGAGGCCAGGGCAGCGGTCACTCTTGTTTTGAAGTGCGGGTGAGGGTCTAGTGAGGGGGTGCATTGGAATCCAAGCCATCGAATTTCGTTACCGGGTTTAATGGTTGTGTTTTCCAGGACGATTGGAGTGGTATCGATTGGTAACGTATCTTTAGGAGTGTGCCAGTGCATTAGATCAGTTTTCGGGAGGGAGAAGAAGATATTCATTGGGTTGCCTGTGTCGGTTGCCTTGATGTAGGCTTCTTCCAGTAGGTGAATATTCTGAGTATAACTGGTGGAGGCGACTGTAAATGCAAAGTCGTCCACATATGAGATAGTAATGCCGGGGTCAGGATCTAGGTGAAGAGGGCTGACATAGATGCAGAATAGCAGCAGACTAATATGAGAGCACTGTGGGACGCCCACGTCGACCGGGAGGGGAAGTCATGGGGATCCGAGAAAGAGAAGCGTACATTTCCGTTCTGTGAGGAAGGAAAGGATCCAGTGAGTGAGGTAGAGAGGTGTATTGTGTTTGTTGAGAATTTCTGCTAGTTTCATGTGGTTGACGTGGTCGAAACCACCTTTCACGTCGAGGAACAGAGTAGAGACTTTAAGTTTGGCTCTTTGTAGGAGCCTCACCTCATGTTGGAGTGTGGTAAAGGCGTCTGCTGTAGAGAGACCCCGAATGGAGCCGCATTGGTGAGGATGGATTAGGTTCGCCGCTCTGGCGTGGTCTCCGAGGCGGTAGCACCTAATCGTTTCTAGAATCTTTGAGATAGTTTCTAGGAGTACTATGATCCTATATGCTGCAGGCGACGAGTAGTCGGGTTTTTTTGGTTTAGCGAGGACTACGCCGAAGGCGGTTTTCAGCTTCCGCGGATGGTATCCTGTTTGGAGTAGAGGTGTGAGAAGTTGAGGGAGGAGTTGTGGATTGGCGAAGTGAACTTGTTTCCACTGGCAGACCAGGGGGGGGAAGGAATCTGGCCCTGGGGCGGAGTTATTTGAGGAGGCGGCCAGAGCTTGCGAGACTTCTAAGATTGAAATCTCGGGAACATTTGCAAAGGGCCTTGATAGTATTTGAGGGGCTGGGGAGGGGAGGGGGGGGAAGAAGTGTGCAATCATAGCCTTGTTTGTATCGATCGGGTTGGTTGCATCTGGGAAGGATGGGAGCTTGGCTATTTTGTCTCTTGTGGCTGATCTTTTTAGGGACCAGATTTGGGTGGAGTCAGCTTGGGCGACGAAGTCATTCCAGTGCCGGTCTTTGGCTTTTTGGATAGAATCGAAGTAGTTATTTTTGGCTGCTTTGAGTGCAAAGGGGGGTGCAAACCCCTTTTTGAAGTCTCTTGCAACGGAGTGATAGATCCGTCGGAGAGTACTAAGATGAGGGGACCACCAGGGTTTGGACCAACAGCTCGGTCTCTTCTCTGGTACGTGTTTAAGGATGGTGGAGGTAATAGTTCCTAGTGCGTTTTCGAACCATTCTTCTGTATCCGGGTAGGGTCGCAGAGTTGAGTTGTTTTGAGTTCAGTGTGGATTGCGGGCCAATTGGCTTTGCTCCAGTCAGGGGCTAGCTGATGGCTATTCGGGGTATAGTTGTCAATTGACAGTCTGATCCGGATGGCTGTATGGTCCGATCCCGTGTGGGGGAGGTTGTTGGACCAGGATTCAAAGAGTCGGAAGGCAGGTGCGTTGGCGAAAGCAAGATCTATAACGCTGGGTCTTTGCAGTAGATTTGGAGAGAATCTTGTGGCAATGCCGGGGATGTTTAGAAGGGTATAGTCGTAGAGAAGGGCCGTGTCGAAATATTTTGCTGCAAGGCGTTCTTCTCTCCGATTGAGCTTGCGACGTGGGTCACTATTTTTGGAATGAATATTAAAATCTCCCGCGGTTATGCAGGGAGTCTGTTGAGTAGGAAATAAAAATTCAGGTTGTAAGGAGCGAATATCGGCAGAAATATGTCTGTTATAGACATTAATGAATGTAATGGAGGACAACGGTATTCATCAGCAAGAGTTCATTTGTCTCCTGGTGTCTCCTGAGCCTCAGGAGACTCAAAAAATATCCAGGAGCCTCAGGAGACTCTCAGGAGACCCGGGAGACTGTTGGGAGACTGCATCCACAAGTAGTAGTTTGCTGATGTTTCTGGCTGTTGAGGCCAGTTCAGTGTCATCGAAAGTATATCACCCCTATTTATAGGGTGGATATGGAAGGAAATAACTTTAAGTAAATCTAAGTGAATGTATGTGGTTGTTGAAATTTTGTCTCCTTTGGGGACGCTTGGATGAAAAGTTTGATAACCGGGTGCATTCAGCGGGAGCCCTTTCATTAAGAATGGTTCCTGGATCATGCAGATTTGAGGAGGATTATTCTTTGAAAAGGAAGAAAAGAGTGAAAGAAACACTTTGTTGCTGTTAGCGCAATTGTGTTGAATAATTGAAAATGAGCGTGGGGGACCATTTGAAACAGACGATGCAAGTGAGGGTGAAGGCGAAAAACAACGTGGTGGTGAGGATGAAAACATTTAAATCTGGCCGACGACAACCCCCTCCATAGCGCCTGCAGGGCCTTCAGGAGAAATATGGGGGGCGAAAATAGACGTGTTAAGCGCAGCGTTTTTTGGGTTGGTGGTGGGGGTGTCAAGGGGTTGTTTGACGTTTTGGGTGGGGCGGGCAGGGCAGTCACGAGCGTATGCTGTGTGTGGGCCGTTGCAATTAATGCATTTGGGGCGGAAAGCGGAGCAACATTCGGTAATCACTTTCTTGTTGCCTTCTTTGGGACAGTTATTGTTGTTGCATCTGTGGTCGCGTTTTGCATGGGGACCGGCACAGATGGGGCAAGTGGGAGCTTTGGCGCGGCAGCCTGCAGCAGCGTGGCCAAGGCGTGCACAGTTTTGGCAAACAGATTGAGGTGAGGCGTGCCATACTTTTGCGACACGGCGGGGGCGGCCAAAGATGCGAATAGTTTCGCCAATCTTCATCAGCAAGACTTCATTTGTCTCCTGATATCTCCTGAGCCTCAGGAGACTCAAAAAATATCCAGGAGTCTCAGGAGACTCTCAGGAGACCCGGGAGAGAGTTGGGAGACTGCATACACAAGTAGTAGCTTGCTGATGTTGTGATTGATCAATCTGGAAGACCTTGCTGTAGAGGTATGTGTTTTGTTTAACTAGTGCACACATAAGCGAGGTGAGGATCCTCATTTCATTGCTGGTGTTTTCGCTCGTGAGCATATCGTTAATAGAGTTGGCGAAGGGGAGGGATTCTTCGGCGTCTTCGCCCAGGAGTTCTCTGTCGAGGACTCCAAGGGAAAGCCTTGGAATGAGATTTTCGTAGAGGGGGGGTGGTGATGGCATTTTGAAGCCAAAGAGTTAAAGACTTTTCTACTTGTGTAACCTGGTTGCTTAGCAGTTTTTGGTGTTGAAATTTCAAAAGCGAGGAAGAAGCGGGGAAGGAGACTGCCACGTTCCAAAAGTCCTGGCACCATATTATATACTCGTCTACCAGCATAAAAACCAGAAAATGCGAGTGACAAAGTCAAGGATTATTTGTATGGAGGGGCAACGGTCTGCCATACAAATAATCCTTTCGCATTTTCTGGCTCTTACCCTGATAGACGAGTATATGAGATTTTATGAGACTTTATGCAGATGGGGCCAACTCTAAGTTGCCTCGATTGTTGATTTTGAGCATGGCTAAAACTCTCTAATAATTGGCAGGCTTTGTGATCGGCACCAATCAAGTTGCCGAAAATGGAGCTAGCTCCACCAGCGTAAAGCTCCCAAAATATTGACTCTACAGCGACACCTCGCTATAAGAAACACCAAGGTGGCGGCGGTTTTTGTTTCTTATAGCAAAATGTTTCTTATAGCAAAATGCCAAGACATCACATCCTTCCCATATGCATCGCTACCACTCCAAACACTTTCTTCAGGAACACCACACCATCAACATCAACAGCTGTGCTATCTTGGAGGGGTAGCCTCTGGCATCTCTGAAGTTAACAGTGCGATGAAGGTAGCCTCTGGCACCCCCTGGGTAACTGGATACATCAGCAAGACTTCATTTGTCTCCTGATATCTCCTGAGCCTCAGGAGACTCAAAAAATATCCAGGAGTCTCAGGAGGCTCTCAGGAGACCTGGGAGAGAGTTGGGAGACTGCAAACACAAGTAGTAGTTTGCTGATGTATCAACATTTTTTTGGAGGTAGTAGCCACTGGTATTTCTAGTGTTAGCAGTGCGATGGAGGTAGTTTCTGGCACTCCGGGGTAACTGGACAACTCTACGCATATATATAATAGGATAAGAAATAGTGAGTTGAGATTGAATTCTATTTATATTTGCATTTGAACAAAATAACTAATCAAGAAGTGAACGGTAGGCTTTATTGAATCCTTTTTCCTCCTGTACACTACCAAGTCTTTAACAATATGTTGGTATAATATCTTGCCTGTTGAACTCCGAATGATGTTTAAGGTCGCTATCATCCATTTCATATATCCATGGGATTCTGCCCGTACCTGTGATGTTTGTATGAATAATCCGCCTTGACTTTCAGATAGTAAATCAATAATGTCTGAAGGGAGAGTACTGAATGAGCATGGTTTATCTAGTCGCATCAGCAAGACTTCATTTGTCTCCTGATGTCTCCTGAGCCTCAGGAGACTCAAAAAATATCCAGGAGTCTCAGGAGACTCTCAGGAGACACAGGAGACTGTTGGGAGACTGCATTCACAAGTAGTAGTTTGCTGATGCGGAGATGAGAAAAGAAATTGTCAATTTTTGATTAACGGGTACAAACAATATGAATGCGCATCAGCAAACTACAACTTGTGTATGCAGTCTCCCAACAGTCTCCCGGGTCTCCTGAGAGTCTCCTGAGGCTCCTGGATATTTTTTGAGTCTCCTGAGGCTCAGGAGACCTCAGGAGACAAATGAAGTCTTGCTGATGCGGTAGCTTACGTCAAGTTAGTAATTGAATATTGAAGAAGATAACAAGAATACCTACTGCTCAATAGCTTTACTGAGTTTCATGTTTTGAACTACCAATTTTGGTACAGAATGTTTATGGCCATTTGGACCCGTTAAAACCAGCAAACTACTACTTGTGTATGCAGTCTCTCAACAGTCTCCGGGGTCTCCTGAGAGTCTCTTGAGGCTTCTGGATATTTTTTGAGTCTCCTGAGACTTAGGAGACATCAGGAGACAAATGAAGTCTTGCTGATGGAGGTGGGAACTTGAGGGGCTTGAGGATGGTGACTTGAAGTAAGTACATCAGGGTGGTGAGTTGTGTCTTGATTTGATAAAATATGAGTTTTCTCTCAACCCTCTATGTATTCACCTTCATCATCTGTTTTTGCATCCGCATCACTAAAATTCTCTTTCTGCGGAATGCTAGATGCAATATCTTTTTCAATAGGTTTGTGATATCTCTGGAATTATCGCTTCGCCTAATGCGTTAAAGGATAAGTCATCTTCATCAAATGCAAACAAATCATCAACTTGAATGATTTGGTTGTATTCTTCATCGCTGTTTTTTCCGGTAGGTTACATATAGGTAATGAGTTGATGTACAGGGTTTAACTCATTATGGATATTGGAAGCAACTATATGGTTTGCTGCTCCTATATCTCCCTTTGGAAAACATATATCGGCTTTAATCCAACAGTTAATAATGGTTTTTTTAGAGACTGATTACCATGCTTCCGCGACAAGGTAAATGTAACGGAGTAACTAAGACAACACGGAGGAGCGATGAAGATGACAACGAAGACAAGGACGAGGGACACAACCAGAGACAAAAGAGGCACAAGGCAACGGCCAAGGCAAAGACCAGAGGCAGGGCAGGGAAAGCGAGGACCGTAGATAACGGCAGAGGCGAGGCGGCAGGGCTTAAGAGCCAGGCAAGAGGAAAGAATATAGAGGTCGCAGTAGTAGGCATCCTTCGAGCGACTCGGAGGCGAGAAGAGCAAGGACTATGCATAGGAGATAGATATATTCCTATGTACGAAAGAACAGGAAGACGAGACAGAAAAGAATGAAACGAAAGAAGCCCAAAGAAAACTCCGCTATTTATTGAGTAATCATGCGATCTCTCATCACGCGCCGAGGATCCGTAAAATCCGATATCGCGCTTTGTATTCGTCACATCTGTAGAATTCCATTACCGTATTACAGCCGATCCTCGTAGAAAGTCGTGGCGTTAACGCCGTTTTATTTAATTATTAATCACTGCTGCAAGAACTTTATAGAAAACATGCGTCAGCGTCGCGTTCTATTTTACCTTGACATCCTTACCTTCCACCATCCGCTCCTCACAAAAGCTCCGGGCCTGATGCCAAGACGCCGGGACAGTAAATGTGATGGAGCAGCTAAGACTACTCGAAGGACAGACAATAATGACGCAGACGAGATCGGGGGACAAAGCGAGAAATAACCGAGATGCAAGGCAGCGGCCAAAGTAAAGACGAGAGACAGGACAGGGAAAGTGAGGATCGTAGGTAAAGCACAAGAGGATTTGTAAAGGTCGCTGTAGTAGGCAACCCTCGAGTTTAGACACAAAGGACGAAGACTATGGATTATGGATAGGATATATTCATAGAATGTGTCGAGAAAACAGGAAGACGAGACAAAGAAGAAAGAAAGAAAAGAACTAAAGAAAACAGCTCTGCCCGCTATTTAACATCCTCCTTCGCTAGTCTGTTCTGACTCATACATCAGCCCATAGAACCTCTTAGAAACCCCGTATCACCCCACTTCGTATTTCTTTCCACCATCTCTATAATTCCTATTACCAATCCCTCCTGCAACCAAACCTCATAGAAAGAGATTACAACAACCGTGACCTCACACCACTCCATCCCCTCCTCGGTTATCACTACTCGTTCAACCGCAACGGCGCTACTACTACCGAACATTTGAAACCAATGCCAAGACGCCGGGACAGTAAATAGCTTGTAAAATACAAATAGGCTCTGGTACTTCTCTGTTGATGTTGAAGTACTCAAACATTTCCTTTGCATACCTACCCCAGCGTTTTGGCATTGGTTTCAAAGGTTCCGTAGTAGTAGCGCCGTTGCGGTTGAACGAGTAGTTATAAGTGAGGATGGGGTGGAGTGATGTCAGGTTGTCGTCATTTCTTTCTACGAGGTTCAGTTGCAGGAGGGATTGGTAATAAGATTTTAAGAGATGGTGGGGAGGAATACGAGATGTGGTAATACTGGGTTTCTATGAGGTTCTATGGGCTGATGTACATCAGCAAACTACTACTTGTGTATGTAGCCTCCCAACAATCCCCCATATCTCCTGAGAGTCTCCTGAGGCTCCTGGATATTTTTTGAGTCTCCTGAAGCTCAGGAGACATCAGGAGACAAATGAAGTCTTGCTGATGTGGGTGCGTCAGGAGCATCGGGATTCTCCAAAAAGTGACAGATCATATTTGGCCCATCTAAGCATATCCAATAGTAACATGTTGTCCTTAGCTCGTCTAATCTCATCTATTCTCATCCTGAAAGGTCTTTTGACGTCTCCAAAATATTATATATCAGTAGAAAAGTGATATACCAGAGAAGGCTAAGCCAGATCGGTACTAGCTCACGCTATTGACTTCATTCTTAGCGCAGTTTCAGGTCTTAAGCACCTCCGCTGCCACCTCCACCTCTATATTCACCATTGACTTCATCTCCACCTTCACCTCCACATCCATTTCTATCTCTAGTATCTCCCTACCCCATATCCTGGCACATATACTAATATCCATATAGAGTCCTATGCCCAAATCTACACCCAAATCCACATCCAAATCCACACCAAAATCTATGTCATGAATATGACCAAATCGATACCTAAGATACGCTCTAGGTCATGCCCACATCGACACCATGGACATGCCCAAAAAGATAACTTCTGCAGGTAGGGAAGTGCCAATGGGCACATGGGTAGACAACGGGACAGTCTCGCAGGCAGTCCCGCAGGTACATACTATTTGTATATAGAGGTATATAGAATTACATAGAATTAAACAAACAATGTAACAGTAATCACCTGAACTGTCTAGTCGTCAGTGTGACGACAATACCAAGCTAAAATTAGCGTCAAGGTTCTGCCATTACTGCTAGCCTGTCAAAAGGTACACAGGATGAGGTTTTGGAGACTAAAGACAAGATTTTGGGAACTAATGATGAAAGATGTATCTTGAGAGCCCAAGACGATTTTGTGGCACTGGGGCGCGGGGATGCAAGTCAGCAATTGATTTTTGTGCGTCTTTGAAATCTTTTGGATCTTGTGGTAATTATGGCACACCAGCGCCACAGACGTAGACCTATTTTTTGCTGATGTCAATGCAGTACAACAAGAAGGCAGAGAAAAAATACAGCGAAATGCATACAGGGAACCATCAGCAAACTACTACTTGTGTATGTAGTCTCCCAACAGTCTCCCGGGTCTCCTGAGAGTCTCCTGAGGCTCCTGGATATTTTTTGAGTCTCTTGAGGGTCAGGAGACCTCAGGAGATAAATGAAGTCTTGCTGATGACTGGTGGCGGGAAACATAGGTGAGAAGAAGCTTATTAAGATCTTTACAAGATTTCGTTGAAGTCAGAAAAGTCATCACTAATCTCAAAAAGAATTGTCTCCTTAAGGGTTCGACGTTAGTCCCGGTAATCTGTACCACGCATGGCACTCACCTGATGGACTTTAGTGGTGATAAGAAGGTATGGCTAATCTATCTCACAATTGAAAATATCAAGTCCTCTCCTATAGTGAGAGCCTCTGGGCACTCATTAGTACTCCTTACTCTATTACCAGTGCCCTCTGAGCTCAGTTCAAATGGGAGTAAGAATGCAACTTTGCGTCGGAAATTGCAGATAGCTCTGAATAGCGCTCTCAAAGATATCTTCAAAAGCCTAAAAAGTACTGGCGAGGAAGTCAAATTGATATCCTACGCGGATACGGCTATGTTTTCCTGTATTGTTTGGGCATATTGTGGACCAACCTGGGTATGCCTCGTTGCAACACATTGGCAATTTCGCCGGCTCAAAATGTGAAGTGGATTATAAGAACCTTGGAAGGTATAGGCAGAGCTTTATGCGTGATCAAGAGACCTACCAGGAAATAGTACAGCAGTTTAATGAGAATCTGACGAATACATTACTGTTAGAATCCCTTCTATCGAAGTCTTTGAAAACTCTCTTCAATGATTCATGTGATATGCTGAGATGCAAGATGTACATCTTGAACAAACTAAACTTATTACACAAAATCTTCCTTAGAATGTTAGAGCATATGATAGAATGAGTTCAAGGGTTTCTCAAGAAACATGGGCGTCTCAACGTGTTTGATATAACATGGTCAAAGATTTGGCCTTAGCCTCAGCTCGCAGTACCAAACAAGCCTTACAGGGCAACTACACAATGGCAGGGGAAAGAGATGTGAAATGTAGGACATATAGTTCTGGGAGCTTTGGCGGTGGCTCTAGAGAGTTCTGTCAGAGCTGACTTCGGAAAGGCTTTGAAATGTATTTGGGCACTGATTGATTTTCACCTAATGACTCAATTCAGGAATCATACCAAGAGTATATTTAAATATCTAGAGAGTTATTTCAAGGACTTCCATAGGTATAAGGTTATCTTTTTAGAATTTAGAGCTTACAAACAAACTAAGAAAAATGGAAAGAATTGAACATGAGCTCTCCAGCAGGAAAGCTCTCAGAGGATTAATCGTGGCTTAGAAGAGGTTCGCGAGATTCACAAGAAATCTCATTTCAACTTTATCAAATTACATCAATTATCACATTAATGAGAGCATGTGGAACCATTCTAGAATATTTCTATGTCCTCTATGCATATCAGTGAGCTGGCCCATGTAAACAAAGTTCAAACAGCATACGCGCTTCAAACAAAATTGATACGGGAATACAAATACTTGATTAAGATGAAAGACGATTAGAACTAGAAATATAAATACTAAATCTCAGGCTGAAGGATATTGTGGGAGCTGATGGACCTCCTGAGAACCGCAACGAGAGCCTATGAGAGGATTGTGAGAACTTGCAGGAATTACTTGATATCATTAAAATAGAAGATCGCAAGAGAGCACTGAATGAACAGCCTATAATCGACTTAGAGTTACCCTTAAAAGATTTGCAATCGCTTTACCAAGTTGGAAAACTTATCCAATATTACAGGATTGAGAATAAGTAGAATAGAGTTTTGTCGTGTGGTAAGAGAATATATGAAGGATACAGGATGTTTAGAGCGGTTTGGCAGAGGCTTTGAGAACTTTGACGAACTCCAAGTTCAATAATTAACCTGCCTCCAGGTTCCGGTTCCAATTTTTTCAAAGACCAGATATGTACAAAATTCTAATGGGCCGGGTCAGATTGAAGGGTAGAGACAAAGACCGAACAAAATACAGTGACGAGGACGGATTCGGCTCGGAACACACCGGAGCCGAGGTAGAGAATAATTCAGGTTCAAGTTCGGGATCAGAAGCAAGGCAGACTCAGAGACAGAAGGCTTTAGAGCCAAAGATATAAATTGTAGCAGAAAGAAAACGTTGCCTAGAGAGGCCAAGACATTGGAAAGACAGAACTCTATATATATAGTAATTTCCCTCCACTGCTGACTCATACTCTAGAAACCTATAGAAACATATACACTCCTGTACCGCTTATACTAATCCCAATACTAACATTCCATGCATCCATCACTCAAAAGTTTCTAGCGCTTACATTCTATTACTTGAGCTCCTTCCTATTCTATTACCCTACTTCCAACATCGACCGATACCATCCAACAACCTTGTCCCGAAGATGCCTGGGTGACAGAGGGGGTGCATCAGCAAGACTTCATTTGTCTCCTGATATCTCCTGAGCCTCAGGAGACTCAAAAAATATCCAGAGGTCTCAGGAGACCCTCAGGAGACCCGGGAGACTGTTGGGAGACTGCATACACAAGTAGTAGTTTGCTGATGTGTAGGGGGCTGAGCCGTGATAGAAACTCACAACTTACGCTGCACGGGAAATCTTTCATGGATATAATGGACTGTACGGGGTGGAAGGATTGGGACTGGACGGATTCGGATTATTGTGTGTATGGAAAGAGGGGTTTGTCAGATGAGGTTCTATGAGGTTCTGTTACACGGAGGAGTGAGTTATAGTGTGGTTATGCAGAAGTATGAGTCATGTAAAGTGAGGGGTTGTCGGATATATAAGGGAGGCAACGGGGCCTACTTGTGTTGTTCTTTTCCTTTCTTTCTTCTCTACGCAACATCTTCTGTATCTATCAATTTATAGTCTTCCCATTTGAAAACTATCGCTGCCTATACTATATTACTTATAACTCCTTTATATTATCGGAGTTATCGCTGTCTACCTACTCGCACCCTGCGGAACGAAGTCTATACCACACCCCCGCCTTGAGAAAATCCAGCATTTAGAAAAGGATTACCAAGGATATATTGGACATGGGTAACAGTGGGGACTTGAGATCAATGGGAGCGTTTCCGGGGAGGCTACCAGGACAACATCAGCAAACTACTACTTGTGTATGCAGTCTCCCAACAGTCTCCCGGGTCTCCTGAGGGTCTCCTAAGACTTCTGGATATTTTTTGAGTCTCCTGAGGCTCAGGTGATATCAGGAGACAAATGAAGTCTTGCTGATGAACTGGAGGCTTTATTTAAGCTACGCGATAAAAGGGGATGGGCACACCGGCTATACGCGATTGATCTCTTGGAGGCCAAAAACCTATGGATGCCCAATTGGGTAATGATTATACAGTGTATTTTAGGGATGACATATTTATTTGAGATAGATGAGAAAAGGTGGCTTGTGAATACTAGAATAAATCTGCGAACATGGAATGAAATAAGTTAAATATATAGCCTACCTAAAACATCGTAGAGATTTCTGATAGTGTATCATGGCATACTATAGACTACGGCAGAAGAAATATCCCGTCGTCTTGGCATTAGTTCCGAAGGTTCAGTAGTAGTAGTATTGTTGCGGTGGAAGGAGTAGTGATAAGCAAGGAGGAAGTGTAGTGGTGTAAGGTTGTGGTCATTTCTTTCTATGAGGTTCAGCTGCAGGAGAGATTGTTAATAGGATTTAAGGAGATGGTGGGGAGGAACATCAGCAAGACTTCATTTGTCTCCTGATGTCTCCTGAGCCTCAGGAGACTCAAAAAATATCCAGCAGTCTCAGGAGACTCTCAGGAGACCCGGGAGACTGTTGGGAGACTGCATACACAAGTAGTAGCTTGCTGATGAATACGATGTGTGGTGATACTGGGTCCCTAACAGATTCTATGGGCTGATTAATGAATCAGAGCGGAGTGGCGGGGGAGGGTGTTAAATAGCGAGCAGAATCGTTTTCTTTAGTTCTTTTCTTTCTTTTTTCTCTGTCTCGTCTTCCTGTCTCTTCGTATATAGGAATATATTTATCCTATTAATAGCATCAGCAAGACTTCATTTGTCTCCTGAGGTCTCTTGAGCCTCAGGAGACTCAAAAAATATCCAGGGGTCTCAGGAGACTCACAGGAGACCCGGGAGACTGTTGGGAGACTGCATACACAAGTAGTAGTTTGCTGATGGAGACTCTAGAGACTGTTGGAAGACTATATATACAAGTGGTAGTTTACTGATATGGCACAGAATTTAGAGGATGGCACCTGGCACAGGGTAATTATAGGGTTTGCGCGCTCCTAGCGTTGAGGGTTCTCAAGGCGGGGGGGTGGTATAGACTTCATTCTGCAAAGTGCAGGCGGGTAGCAGCGATAACTCCGGTAGTACAAAGGAGTTATGAATTATACGAACAGAGGCAGCGATAGTTTCTAAAGAGAAAACTATAATAGATTGCTAAATACAGAAGACGTTGCGCAGAGAAGAAAGAAAGGAAAAGAACAAGTAGTGGCGTTACTCATATATATCCAACAACCCCTCACTAAACATGACTCATACTATCCGCGTAACCCCGCTATGACTCATTCTTCCGTGTAACAGAAACTCATAGAATCTCATCTGACAAATCCTTCTTCCCAAACGCACAATAATTCCAATCCGTCCAGTCCCAATCTTTCCACCCCGCACAGTCCATTGTATCCATGAAAAGGGTGCAGGGATGCACCAGGGCGGAGGGTTATATGCTCGGAGACAACTGCAAGCTTGCTGATGCACCTATACTATGCTTGATTGATTCCTTTATCTCAAACCAACTTTTTACGTTCAATTACTTCTGAGATTAAGCTTGGTCCTGCTAGGTTTAAGCTGTCCGCCAAGGACTGAAGAATGAATGTCAAGCTGATTAGCAGACTTAAAATCTTTGATTCCTACTACTTTTCTTTGTGCAACTTGCTACCAAATCCTACAGGCTCAGCTACCATTTTATAAGCTTCTATTGTATCAATTGAACACGGCAAAAGATGAGGAGGAATCCAACCACCCCGCCCTTTTCGGAGCTTGCTGTCAAGCATGGAAGATTCTGAATAACTATTGGCAGATTATTGATTTGCATTCTTCTTAAACTATTGCTTTTATACTTGATCCCTGTTGTAAAATACAGACATTTGGACGAATCAGCTTGTCACGGTGTTGGAGGGATTCTTGGGTCCAAAATGCCTGTGATGACTTTGAAGGTGTGTTTCAAACTCGATTTGCAAATTGAAATACAGCGAATCTCTTGTCGGTTGTGGCTGAGTCTTCTTTATTACTCGACAATTGAAAGAAATAGACCTTTATATTCATTCTATTTTTGGATCAAAGGTAGAAATATCTGCTTGAGACTTCTCCTCTGAAAGACCACAATATCTACTATTAACTGTTTATCACGGCTCAGCCCCCTGCATCCCCCCTGCCACTTAGACGCCTCCGGAACAGGGTTGTTGGATAGTATCGGTGGATGTCGGAAGTAAGAGAATGAAATAGTAAGGAGTTCGGGTAATGGAATGTAAGCGCTAGGAAGGATAGGATGATGGATGCATTGAATGACGGTATTGGGATTAGCGAGGAAGGTTTGGGATTGTATGTGTTTCGATGGGATTCTATGGTATGAATCAGCGGTGGCGTCAATAACTACTACTTTGTGTATGCATCTCACCCTGAGGCTCCTGGATATTTTTTGAGTCTCCTGAGGCTCAGGAGACATCAGGAGACAAATGAAGTCTTGCTGATGAGGGGAAACTACATCAGCAAACTACTACTTGTGTATGTAGTCTCCCAACAGTCTCCCGAGTCTCCTGAGAGTCTCGGGAGACTGTTGGGAGACTGCATACACAAGTAGTAGTTTGCTGATGTTTATAATTATGTAGAGAACAAGATAAAAAAATATATATATACTAGATTTATGGTATGGGGTTACAAGCATGACGGTTATAGTTATTCAGAACTATAAACTATTTGGAAGAAAGAATAGAAGGAGGAAGGAGATTTCTATGATGGGGTAGTTGTAGAAAAGTAGTCTTCTCCAGTGGGTATTTTAACCTACCTGTTAAATTGTTTATTTGTCAAAAACTAGTATATAAAATACATTCTTTCTTCAATATCTTAGATTAGCTGTAGTATTTTATTTGAATACTATCAGATACAGTTTTTGTTTTCCAAATACATCCTAACTTGAAATTCAAAATATCCTGAAACAAATTAACATAGGTTAGAATACCTACTGGCGAAGACTATAGAAGAGAAATAAGAGAAAGAATACCGTCAAAAAATATGGCATATACTGGCTACACAATCAGTCTAACAGTTTGGGATCATGGCTTTAGGGGAAGGCAAGGATAGTGACGAAGCAGGAATGAGGACGGGTTCGTCTTGTAATACACTGGAGTCCGGCGGGTTTAGGTTAATAGTTGAGTACAGAAAGTCAGAGATTAAAGCTTGTATTGCTAATAGAAAGAAGACGTTGCCTATGTGACAGGGATCTGCTTCTACAACAGGATGTTACGCCATATGAGGACGATTAGGCAATGATTAGTAAAGGATGAAGGGAAGGACTTAGGGACGAAATTGGATAATAATATATAGATCAGATATCGTTGTGGATGGGTTTGTTCTTGGAGATTCTATGGGTTTCTGTGATACAGATAAGTCATCGGTAAATTGGAATATTATATATAGGCGCTGGGTTTTCCTTTGTACTCTCTTTTCTTCTTTCCTTAGGTAACCTGCTGTTATTAACCCTTCTCTTCGGGTTTCTGTTTATCGTCTGATTGTTGTTTGTTATCCTAGTTTCATGGATACTATGGACTGTTCGGGTTGGAAAGATTGGGACTGGACTGATTGAGATTATTGTGCATTCGGGAAGAAGAATGAGTCAGACGAGGTTCTATGAGGTTCTGTTACATGAGGGAGTGAGTCATGATTGAGGTTATGTGGAAGTATGAATCATGTCGGGTAAGGGGTTCATCAGCAAGACTTCATTTGTTTCCTGAGGTCTCCTGAGCCTCAGGAGACTCAAAAAATTGTGACGGGGGTCCACTCTATAGCAGGAGAAGAGTAGGACAGATTGTCCAGAGTTTATCTCTGATGTAGACGTGTGTTCTCAGAGACTAGTAGATGACTTCATCAACTGACATAGAGGATTCTCTACAAAAGGATAATATTTGGGAGAAAGGGACGGCCGAAGATAGAAGTTAGGTTTAGAGAGTAAAGATTCTTCTGGGTAGACTTAGAATAATCTTAAGGGTCTTCTTTGTTACAATGATGATCGAAATCAGAACAGATGGGCGGAAACCGGAGATGATCTTATCTTTCCAAATCTCTCTGTTTCACTGCGTTCCATTCTTCTAAGTTGCAGTGAAAAGCTACTGTTTTTGGAGGCGGAAAGCAATTCCTCCGCTACTTCTCCTGGCGTTAGCGGGTGTTTCGGTCACTAGGGTAAGCGCCAGTCGAGATCGCTGCAGCCTGGCTGTCATGCAGCAGGCTGCGTCAAATGAGTCTCATTTCGGGTGGTCTACCCTAGATGGCTGCAGAGCTGTAACTCATTGTAGATTATTAGGGCATAGCAGCCTGCGCGCAGGGTATTCTGTGAGAGGGATCTTTGGAGATGTCAGGGCAACTTAGAGGCCTTTCTCTAGGCCTCTGATTTGACAAGGCGGACTCGTCAGTATATCCTTTCGTGAATAGATCTCCACTGCGCGGTCAGAAGGTAGGTACACTTGTAGCAGGTTGCGGTCCTCACTACAGGTACTTTTCCTATTACTGTAACTGCTGAATTCTATCAATGACTCTGAGCCTATAACAGGCCGGGTGAGAACTATTCTCCTAACCGCTTGTGGCTCTGTTATAAAAATATCCAGAAGTCTCAGGAGACTCTCAGGAGAGTCAGGAGACTGTTGGGAGACTGTGGACACAAGTAGTGGTTTGCTGATGTTGTCGGGTATATAAAGGAGGCAACGGCAGCTAAGTTTCGTCTTTTCTTTCTCTTTCTTTCTTTTCTACACAACGTCTTCTGTATCTATCAATCTATTATAGTTTTCTCTCAAAGAACTATCGTTGTGTATTATCATTACTCATAGCCCCTCCTTCTTATAAAGACTATCGCTGTTTACTACTCTGCACCCTACGGAATGAAGTCTATGCCACGCTGCCTCCTCGAGACCTGGTTTCTATCTTAGAATATATTGTATACCTATGCTCGTGAACTCGCTATCGGTTGTGTCTCTTGCGATCCTCAGTAAATTCCAGGCCCTTTGTCGTACCTTGTTTTGCTCCATGACTGTCTCCACGTTCAGATTACATACTATCTTTGAACTCTCTGCCTGACCTTACTTCTACTTTAGGTAACCTACCTCTACAACACGACCTTACTCCATGATATAGGAGAAGGATAGGACAAAGGGTTTATAGAGAGTCTCTGACAAAGATACGAGCTCTTGGGTAACAACAGATAACTTTATCTACTGTCAAAAAGAAAGGAGGACCGTAGGAATAAATCAGGTTTAGAGATAAAATGATTCTTTTCGTATTCACTTAGAACATCAGCAAGACTTCATTTGTCTCCTGATGTCTCCTGAGCCTCAGGAGACTCAAAAAATATCCAGGAGTCTCAGGAGACTCTCAGGAGACTCAGGAGACAGTTGGGAGACTGCATACACAAGTAGTAGTTTGCTGATGTCTGTTACCCCTGGCTGTATCCCACGATCTCACCTGTATCATTATTTTTATTTGTCCTTCTTGTAGTCTTAATTACTTTATCATGTTATAGCCAACTAGGCCAGAAGAGCTATTGATGGGAAGTCTTCACTGACGAGTCTACTACTACCAACTTGCAAGTGTTTAGAGGACTAGCCAGAGCTACTAGTAGGCTCTGAGTACCCATGCATCTTCTACAGTCCCTCTAAGCATCATAGTCACTGCTGCTAGTGGCGTGGACCTACTAGTAGCCTAAGAAAGTCTACAATGAGTGACAGCTCTATCACAACATTGGGTAGATCATCTAAACAGAGTCTCATTTAATGCATACCCAAGTGCTAGGTGCTAGACACTGCTAGCCTAGGATGCAAGTGATTCTTAACCCTGACTAAGGACATCAGCAAGCTTTAGCATTTGTGACTGGAGTCTTCTGAGTCTCCTAACAGTCTCCTATATCTCCTAACAGTCTCTCGTATCTTCTGAGAGCCAGAAATTCTCGGGAGACAGGTGAAATCTTACTGATGGATGCTTACTCGAGAGCCGGAACCACCCGTTAACGCTTAAAGAAAAGTGGGATAACAGAGGAATAGTTAACCACTCTGCAATGGAGTTTTCATCAAAACTTAGTAAAACAGATGGATCTCAGGGCGGGGGTGTGGTTTGGACTTCGTTCCGCAAGGTGCGGGTGGGTAACAGCGATAACTCCAATAGTATAAAGGAGTTATGAAATATAGTATAGGAACAGCGATAGTTTCTGAAGAGAAAACTATAGTATATTGATAAAATACAGAAGACGTTGTGTAGAGAAGAAAGAAAGGAAAAGAACGACACAAGTATGCCCCGTTGCCTCGCTTATATAGTCAACAACCCCTCACTAACATGACTCATACTTCCGCGTAACCCCACTGTGACTCATTTCTCCGTGTAACAGAGCGCCATCGTGAGCATCTTGACCGAATCGCCTTGAAGCGTCTGATAATCAATCCGTGTCCCGTCCATCGCATGTACAGTCCATCGTATCCATGAAAATGGAGGTCAGCTTTTGAGAGGATTGGAGTATAAATATTCTCTTTTATTCCTGTCAATCTTCTCCAACCATCATCTCCAAGATTATTCATCAGCAAACTACTACTTGTGTATGCAGTCTCCCAACTGTCTCCTGGGTCTCCTGAGAGTCTCCTGAGACTCCTGGATATTTTTTGAGTCTCCTGAGGCTCAGGAGACATCAGGAGACAAATGAAGTCTTGCTGATGGAGGCGCAAGGCAGCGGCCAAGTCGAAGACCAGAGGCAGGGCAGGGAAAGCCAGGATCGTAGGCAAATACGGAGGCGAGACTATGAAGATCGCTAAGCTAGGCAAGGTGAAGAGCTATAGAGGTAGCTGTAGTAGGCAACCTTCGAGCAGGACTAGAATAGCAAAGACTATGGATAGGATATAGATATATTCCTATATGCGAGAAGACAGGAAGACGAGACAGAGAGGAAAAAAAGAAAAGAACTAAAGAAAACGTGTCTGCTTGTTATTTAACACCCTCCTCTGCTAGTCCGCTCTGACTCGTTCATCAGCCCATAGAATCCCGTAGAAACTCGGCATCACCCCGTATTCCTCGCATCTCTCAGTTCTATTACCAATTCGCGTAACTAAATCACAAAGAAATAACAATGCAGCGTCAACTCCCTCCACTCTCGCTTAACAACACTTCTTCCAAAGCTACAGCACTACTTCTACCAAATTATCGGAACTCATGCTAAGACGCCGAGATACCTCCGGACGCCCTAGGCAGAAAACTTAAGTAGAATGGGAGTTTAAGGACGACACGAGTAGTATAAAAAAGAGGGAAAAGATCAAACGGGAGTTTCAATTGCGTACTTTATAGGAAAAAGATTTGTCAACCTCCGAGTCTATTGTATCCTTTTATTCAGAGGATTCAAAGAGATATTCGCCGTCAGATATGGCTTGTAGAAGATAATGCCCCCGCATATACTTTATGCAAGAAACTGTTGAGAGAAGAAAGAGATAGATTGGGTATTAGGTCAATGGACTGGCCTTCTAATCTATCAGATGCAAACAAGATAGAAGTGCTCTGAATTAATATAAAAAATGATGTATCTAGGCACTACCTCTCTGGTTAGAGTTAACTAGCAAAACAGGAAGCTAGAAGAGTAATTCAGATGGAATGGGAGGCACTTCCTATTAATTTAATCATAAATTGCAGCAGACTAGAGATCAGGAAGGAGATAATAACTTTCATCATTGACTGGTATTTGTATGTAGTTGGGATATTCACGGGTCATGCCTGCAGTCAACGCACTCATGAAATTACCTACTCGCTGCTGGTTTGAAGCCGCTCAAAAAACTGTGGCGAGCGATCTTGTCTGAGCGGCTTCATCCGGCAGTGCGAGTATATGCCTCCCCGTACATTTCCCATGCCTCCCCGTGCCTCCCTATCCCTTTCCCATGCATTCCCGGCTCTTTCTTCTAGTTCGTCCACTGCCTCGACACCGAGCCCGTCACGTGACCAATATTCCAAGCGGCATATCAACCCAGGGTGACAATGGTTCCAAGGCCGGGTAACCTATGTTCTGCGTAAAGACTCGGAAAAATTTGATTGTTCAACACTACAGTACTCACCACAATTTAACAATGAAGCGGAAATATGATCAAGACGGAAACACAGCTGTAGCTAATGAGTCAATCGTTGACCCGAATTCCTCCTTCTCCACTCTAGATCTAGATCCAAGATTATTACAAGGTATCGCAAAATTGAACTTTGCGCACCCTACTTTGGTCCAGGCCAAAGCAATTCCTCTGGCCCTGGAAGGAAAGGATATCTTAGGTATTGATCTCTTGAATTTATCAATAACAATTCTCAAGTGAAGGCTGACAATAGTTGATGTATAGCTAGAGCAAAAACCGGGTCTGGGAAGACAGCAGCGTATTTGTTACCAATACTTCAGGCAATACTTAAACGGAAAGAAGTACTTCATGTTCGAACTGTAAAACTAGGTCTATATCCTGCTAACCTTACACCTATGGGGTCATAGAGTTCTCCAAACGAAAGGTTCACAAGCGCCTTGGTTCTAGTCCCGACAAGGGAACTTGCGGAACAGGTCCACAGCACCACCGAAAAGCTTTCAGCGTACTGCGCGAGGGCAATCCGAGCTGTAAATATAGCCCAGAATGTCTCGGAACAGGTCCAACAGTAAGAATCCTCTTTGAGCAGTTTGCTGTTCAATTCCAAAACTGTTATAATGACTGTACGGAGGCAGCGCTAACATACCTACCTTGCATTTCAGGTCTCTACTTGCCGAAAAACCGGATATAGTAATCGCCACCCCTTCCCGCGCCCTCTTATACAGCAATCATTCCGCCCAGGTCCTTACATCAAACGTTACTCACCTTGTAATTGACGAGGCTGATTTAGTGTTATCGTACGGATATGAAGATGATTTACAAGCCGTGGCGAAAGCGCTACCAAAGGGACTTCAAACATTTCTCATGAGTGCCACATTAACTGCGGAAGTCGAGACACTGAAAGCGCTTTTTTGCCGAAATCCAGCAATATTACGGTTGGAGGAGAATGAGGAACAGGATGGGGGGGGCGTGAGTCAATTTGTGGTCAAGTACGTCCATAGCCTTCAATGCCAATCCCTAACCAAGTATCGGTAACCAAGCTAATCACGGAACTAGGTGTGGAGAAGATGAAAAGTTTTTGCTGGCTTACGTGATCTTCAAGCTTAAACTTATAAAGGGGAAGTGCATCATATTTGTTGGTGATATAGATCGGTGCTATCGTCTTAAGCTGTTCTTAGAACAGTTTGGGATACGGAGCTGCGTCCTCAACTCAGAACTTCCCGTCAACTCTCGTCTTCATATCGTGGACCAATTCAACAAGAATGTTTACGAAATAATTATTGCGTCGGATGAGAGCGAAATCTTAGGAGAAGAGGACGAGCAAGACGAGGGGGGAGAAGCAGATGAAAATGTGGCGACAAATTTACACAAAAACGCTAAGGCCTTTAATTCTGGTTTGGATGAATTGAAGGTAGTGGAAGCAGCAGTATCCAAAATCTCGCTCAAGAAAAAACGAAAAAAGGTTCGTCGGGATAAAGAATATGGTGTTTCGCGCGGTATCGATTTTCAAAACGTTGCTTGTGTCCTCAATTTCGATCTTCCGACTACTTCTAAATCATACACCCACCGTATTGGCCGCACCGCGCGAGCTGGAAAGACTGGTATGGCGCTTTCATTCGTCATCCCCGCCGAACTTTTCCGGAAACATAAACCCACTAGCTTTCCAACATGTGCGAATGACGAGAAAATACTTGCAAAGATTTGCAGACACCAAAAAAGGCGTGGGAAAGAGGTAAAACCTTATCACTTCGATATGAAGCAAGTTGATGCATTCAGATATCGTATGGACGATGCACTCCGCGCTGTGACCCGCATTGCCATCCGCGAGGCTCGTACTCGAGAGATTCGACAAGAGCTTTTGGCTAGTGAGAAACTGAAACGTCATTTCGAGGAAAATCCAGAAGACTTAATCCACTTGAGACACGATGGCGAGCTGAGAGCTGCAAGGGTGCAGCCACACCTAAAGCACGTCCCTGACTACCTGCTTCCAACAGCTGGAAGGGCTGCTCTCTCCCCTGGATCTTTAGATTCCACTAGTAGAGGGAGCTTTGTTGGTATCAGGAAGAGTAGTGACAACAGGATTAGAAAAGCCAGGATGAAAAAAGCAGGGAAATCTGGAAGGAAAAGTACTGGATCGGGGCGGGACCCACTAAAAATGTTCAGAGGGAAAAAGTAGATGATGGTAAAAAACTTGTAGAAAATCAAGGCAAATTGGTTAAGGACCCTCTGGATTTGTTATTTGCATTACGTTGCCGGCTTCTAGGGGCCTCTAGGCTGTGTCCCGCTTTGTAATAACTGCCCCATCTTAATCATCAACCCTCACTCGATCAACTAAGCTGCCAAGGATGGGGCCTCCACGAAAATTGTGCTGTTTGATTTTTTTCACTTATGCAATTTGTTCAACCTATTCGGCAGGGTGTTTCTAAACCATTTTCCCTCGTAGAGCGAGGCCGTAGAGATTTTAGGGACACTTAGTGATTTTCACACCCTCCGATCCCCTTCACTTGTTGCGATATTAAGTGGAGAGACGTTGGATTCAAGGTGAACGAGAATTAGTTGAGATCCGTCTTTCACAACGCTTGAATATTTGAGTTCAATCAAGACCAAGAATGAAAAATGGGGGTAAAAAGCATGGGAAGGATGAAAGAGACCACATAGTTTACAAAAGCCGCCAAGGTGTTTTGTGCAGATACAACGTATTATGACCTGTTCTCAAAGATTGTCAAGACCCCAGTTGCGTTCAAATTTTACTGCAGCCATTGCCCTTTCTCGAACTCGTCGTCTACCTTTCGTCTTCGCTAGGTTATCCTCTAGCGCAGGAACAAATCGACGGTATACAGGGGGATCATCTATTATGGGGATTGGAGGTGGACGAGGCGTGTTTGGGTCAGGCGGAGGTGGAGGTGCATGCTTTTTCGGCTTGATGACAAGAAGAATAATCATCCCTGCTACTAAGAGCAGTAGAAGTAGTATCGCCTTCCGCTTGGTTGTTCTACGCTGATATCCAGAGGCCTATTGTGCAAACATGAGCTACAGAACTCTCATTACATCAAGTGCAGGCAGGAAACAAACCACTGTCATTTCTTTATCCGCTGCTTTGATATGCACGCTCATTCGTTCAACGTTGTAGTCGATCCTATCAAGAAGTGTCCCCTGATCTATCACCATGGTCTGCAATTCTTTAAATATATCGGCAAGCTCTATAATCCCTTTCGCTATGTCGGTGATTTCTCGCTCTCTCTGCATGATAGCGGCATCGTTCGAAGTCAGCGTGGCTGACTGCTGCAGGGCCGACTGCGAAAATGAGATATCTGCAGAAGGATCTGAATCTTGGTTAAATTGAGATGGTGAACCGGCGCGATCAAGTGGGGTTGTCATTCCGGAGAGACCACGGAGTTCTCAAAACTCAAAGTCAGCAAATACCTGCGCTCACGTAGTAGGGCACATACTTTTGAGATAAGCGGATTGTTTCTTTCTAAATGATGTACTAGCTTCCTGAACCTTAGTCGCTAAATTTATCTGAATATTCTTGCTCATGGCCTCTTCTGCTCTTGACACTCCGCCAGACCCGCCATTCACCATTGCTTGTACCTTGCGTATTTTCTTTTGGCACTGGTGAAATGCGCCCGTGATTTCCGTTGTTAGTCTCTCAATTTCCCCCTCTTCAGCTGATCGATTGTCATCAAATCCGGGCAGAACGTGCTTTTGGTGGAGTTTATCCAATTTAGCGGATTTGCGAGCTATATCCACCAAAATCTCATTAACCTCGTCGGAAACATCGGCCCATCTCGGGGGAAGTAGATCCATCTCAATGACTGCGTCTCCATTATTGGAGAAAGTGTCTTCAGTCTCGTTGGATGAGATAAGACCACGACGCTCTTCGTCCGTATGGAAGCCGGGGGAGAATGCACCCGCGGATGGCCCAAAACGGGGACGTTTAGCTGGATGGTGAGAGTAAGACTGGCGATAGGAGATGTAGCTTGGTAGAGAAGGTAGTTAGATAATCAGTAGAGTAAAAAGATACAAAACGCAGCTCACAGGTTAGTTCTATCTCGCCACATTAGCCTGTAGGTGCGCCAGTGCTGGGTCTGCGATAAAAGTCCTGCCAGTGTCTACCTGAAGGAAAGTATGATTATCGGAAGGTATCTAGCGGCGACGATGTAATGTATCTGAGACTGGAAGGGTTTTAGTCATTACCCCCTCTGGGCCATCACAAATGAGGCTCAGCTATTAGAGGGTTCCGGCACGCCCAGAAATTTCGCCGTTGCTACAGGAACAGCAGCGAATTAAGTATAGTTTGAATTTTGAAGATTGATCTGTAGGGATTGTTCTATCCCCCGGTCCCTCAGGTTTGAAGGGCCGGGGGGTGAAGAAAAAGCCAAGATGTAAACAATGTAAACAAAGGCCAAGATATAAAAATGGGACATGCCCGCATAGATTTGAAGAGTGACAGGTCAACATGTCTCAACTTACAGCTGCAGCCGCTATTTTTTTGACAGATCCGTTCTTTCTTTTGCAACAGCGGATGCGGAAGAAAAAGTTCCTTTTTCAATTGATGCGATCCAGAAAAGAAAATTTGCGAGTCTCCCACCCAGGCAGAAATCATCCTCCTTATGCCCCTACTACTTTCTCTCTTGACGATAAGACTGATTTGTGGTGTTTAGAGTTTTTGCGTTTCACAAAAACACAAATAGAAGAGATTTCTGAATCCCTAAAATTAAGAGATATTCGGCTAAGAAAAAGATATAGAGCTGAGCCAACAACTATGTTATGTGTAGTTTTATATCGATTTGCATACCCGAACCGGTATAAGGATTGCTGTAATATTTTTGGACGGGGAACATCTTGGGTTGAAGTAGTTTTCAATGATACGGTAATGTATATCCATAACAAGCAAAGAGATTTGCTTTTTTGGGATCCAGTTCGTTTAACTCCTGATAAAATACTGCAATATTGTAATGTGATCGAAACTCCTGGTAATATATGTTATGGTTTTATTATTCTGCGTGGTATATGTAGCGCAAGCGTTCAGCGTATTTTATTAGGATATAAAAAAAATCATTCAATTAAATTTCAGGCTATCACTACGCCAGATGGTATTATTTCACATTTGGATGGACCATATGAAGGAACACTTGGAGATTGGATGATGTATCATTTGTCTGGATTTGGAGAAAGAGTACAGGCTGATTTACGCTTACCAGATGGTAGAGAACCTTTAGTTTATGGTGACCCGGCATATTTTTTGGGTAGGGGAATTATGGGTGCATATCGACATCAAAGAAACAGAAATATGACACAGGAGGAGATAAATTTCAATAAGTATATGGCAAGTCAAAGAATTACGATTGAGTGGGCATTTGGTAAGACTTTAATGCAATGGAATTTCTTAAGTGGTAAAAATGGTTTAAAGGTTGGTCTTTCTCCAATTGGATCCTACTATGCAGTTTGTATTCTCTTAACCAATATTCATACCTGTTATTGGGGTTCCGCTACTTCTATTAAGTTCAATTGTCCTCCTCCTACTATCGAAGAGTATCTGCACCCTAGAGATTAAATAAATATATGTACATATATAACAATCAAGGCTTATTTAACAACTGACGCAATAAATCCATAACTTGTTTGTTCCCGCTATCAACTCTATTTCCTAAAGAACGGAGAGATTCGGCTTGTTCTGACAGCTGGGATCGTATTTCGAGATTGTCATTTGAAAGTCTTTCAATCTCTTTTTGAGAATTGGGCAGGTGTATAATTCTTGAACAAACTTCTCAGCACTGCTTGTCGTCGATGTTCTGATGCATTTCATATAGTCGTCTTGTTCATGGCAGCATGATAAATCATTCTTTTTTCGCAGTTTTTGCCGTTTGTTCTTTGGTGCGTTTTTATCATCCTCCTCTTACATGTATCAGCCATTTATCTTTCAGCGACTTCGTCATGCTTTTCCTAATCCTTCCCATAGCATCTGCTTCAGTTTGCCGTTCCCCTTCTGACCTCCTTGACTCTAATGCATCCTCTTCCTTTTTCTGAACGATTCCAGCCCATACGACAGAAGCCTGATCGATATCAGATTCTGCAACTGCAATGCCGGATCGAGACTCTGAACAGGACTCAAGATAGAGCTATAAAATATATTAGTATAATTGAACGACAGGCAATTTGTACATAGAAAGTATAGCTGGCCTATATTCATTGAGCTGAAATAGGTTGGAGCGTGAAAAGAAAACTCTTAACTTGCCTTTCCCGCAATCTGAACATCTCTCATGATCATTTCCATATTACAGTCAAATCCATAAGCTCTCCTGAGAATCTGCCTCCGTGTCTCGAAGAATTCACCTTTTCCCATAACACGGAAATCTTCCACATTAGCGATGCATTGTTGGATTATCGTCAGTTTTTGTTGATTGGTAAGTCTGTTTTTAGGAATTACAGAAACCTTGCCTCTTGGTGTCGGGATAGGATGCGCAGCTGATATGGATGATACAGGCCCGGGTGCAGGAACAGGCAAATTCCTACCATCGCCCGTGAAAATCCATTGAGAGGGAACACTCAAGTCTTCTGATGGTTCCGGACCTCTCGGCGCATATCTCGGCGCAGGAGCAGCCATTGAAACTGGAGTCAATCCTCGCATTCCTTCAGGGACAAAATCCTGTAACCTTTCCGCATTTCTCGGTGATCCACTCGGCGCATTACTCGGCGCAAAAGCGAAAACTGACATCTCTTGTTGAGTGACGGGAGAGATTGGAGGTTGTGAAGTTTCCGGAACTTTGGGCGCAGAGGTGTTGTCAGAACCTGTTAGCATTTTGGTTATCACAGCGCATAGTGTTAGATAGGGGACAAACCTGATGACTTGTAGTTGGAAACCATGTACCTCCTCTATACCTTTAGGTACTAGAGTGAGTTGATGAAATTTCTTGGTATGCCGGAACTTCATTCTTCAACCCCCAACCTGTTCGATGGTGACATGGATGGGAACGAAATTTCTTGGCCGTGCCGGAACCCTCTATTGCCTGTTAAGAGGCCCTGGATACTGGTTCTAGTCTCACTTGGTCTTACTCGCATATCTAGAATGTATTGGCGCAACCAAGAGATTTTTGTGCTCTTTGGTGTCACGGTGGTTCCCGTTTCCCTTGAAATTATGTATCTTGTATCTAGGTACCTGAAGGTGTCTACAGGCCAGTTTCAGGCCTTGCTCATGAGAAATCGGCCCTGGGGGTGAAGGTATCTAAAAAGCCCTTTCACAGCTTTCTACTCTACCCCTCCCGGCATCTCAATTAGGCCAAAACTTGAAACATAAATCTCTGTTATCGAGATTATGTTAAACTATGTAGAGTTTTGGGACATTTTGTGTATGGTTAAAAACCGGTTGCGCCAATACATATTAGGTGGATTCAGCAACAATCTAGCACAGACCACCAGGCTAGGAAGCATCTATTTTGGCACTCAAGGTGGTTAGTGAACCTACTAAGGCTCGGATCCCTAGGAAGCACAAAACAAACATTGAATTTTTCAAACCAAGTCTAATAAGTAGACTAGATGCTAAGTATCATACCTTTAAGTTTTGAAAAAACAACATACACTATGGATGTTGGCAATCGAGTTACATGTTAGAGACTTTGGTTTTGAATGCGAGGTTTTATATGGGGGAAACTGGTTGCCACTTATAGCCTCTAGTAGAATTATTGTCTAAAAACAGGGTTTAAGTGTCTGGCCCAGCCAATAGAACTCTTCAAGTTGTCACACTTCTACAATAATTCTACCAGAGGCTGTACATTGAGGATCTGTGCCTGATAAACAAAAATTAATAAAAATACTTGCCTAGACACTTTGCTGAATCCTCATACATCAGTAAGATTTTGTTTGTCTCCTGATGTTTCCGAAACCTCAAGGGAATCAAAAGATACATCAGCAATTTACTACTTGTGTATGCAGTCTCCCAACAGTCTCCCGGGTCTCCTGAGAGTCTCCTGAGGCTCCCGGATATTTTTTGAGTCTCCTGAGGCTCAGGAGACCTCAGGAGACAAATGAAGTCTTGCTGATGTATCCAGATATCTCAAGGAGACTCAGGAGACAGTTGGGAAACAACAGAGACAAATGGTAATTTGCTGATTTATTAGATATGCAAATAGTCTGACTACTATTAGCCAGCAACTATATCACGGTGTGATACGATATCCATCGGTGTTGTGGAAAGAGAGATTAGTCAGGGTTTCTTCTATTTTCGATAGGTTTCTGTTACACGGGTCTATGAGTTAATGTTATGCATGTAGTTCTAATTGAGCAATTTCTGTAGATCCTACAGGCTTCCATGAGATGAGTCAGTGAAGGAATTCTAGGGGTAACTTGAAATATGAAGAGCTCACTTCCTCGCTTGTAGGACTTCTGTTCTTCTTCTTTTCTCTTCACGCAACCTTCTTATCCTTCACCGTGACTGGGAATCATTACCCATAGGTGTCCGCGGGCGACCTGAAGCCTGGGCCCTATACGTGCAATACTGCCTTCTCAAATTGCTGTGCTGAGCACTACTAGGAGCCCTCCACAGACATCAGCAAGACTTCATTTGTCTCCTGATGTCTCCTGAGCCTCAGGAGACTCAAAAAATATCCAGGGGTCTCAGGAGACTCTCAGGAGACTCAGGAGACAGTTGGGAGACTGCATACACAAGTAGTAGTTTGCTGATGGAACTTGAGTTAGAAGCCCTTATGGGAGCGTCTTTCTTTCTCCACCTACTACTCAACAGCTAGTCACGATAGATGACATGCCACATCAGCAAACTACTACTTGTATATGCTGTCTCCCAACAGTCTCCCGGGTCTCCTGAGAGTCTCCTGAGACCCCTGGATATTTTTTGAGTCTCCTGAGGCTCAGGAGACATCAGGAGACAAATGAAGTCTTGCTAATGCACCTCTCCTCTGCCCCCCCCCCCCCCAAAAGTCCACACTCATCCGAGTCAGCAAGCTTGGGGTTTTCCCAGGGCGCGCATGCATGCGTCCGGGCGGCATGCGCCAAAAATAATTCCGCCCCAGTCGCCACAAGCACCCCTAGCGCCCCGGCGCATTGCCAAATTTTCTCCTCCTCCTGGAGATATCAACAAACCTCTGTTAGCACTGGCGAGTGCTATCTCCGCCACCAACCCCAGGTGAATTTCGTCTCAGCACTCTATCTCTGGTGCACATGGATCTAGCCCAACAAGTCTTCACTCTAAAGCTCTTACCCAATCATGAATACTCCATTATGGATCGCTACTACTATGCGAGGTATGTTCACTTCCCTGAGAGCATTCAGGTTGTCTTTTTATTGATACTAGCTAAAATCATTCCATGTGCGCAAATCGATCCGGGTTTTTACAAGCCAATTGGTGCTATCCACCTCAAAGAGATGTGTCATTCCCAAGATGCTACGAATGTTCACAATCCACATCTTTTACCTTCTTCTTCTGCAGGATTTGGGAAGGCCGTGAGAGGTGTCGGGAATCCCCCGGTCTTTCGCCTCCAAAAGCTCTATGAGGCACAATCTATGTGGTCGGCCCCTATCATCACGAAACTTAAACAAAGCCTCTAATTGCACTGGTAGGCATCCTCCAAACACTCCCCAATGCTTTGAAGACGCTACTGAAACCCATGCCCAATCCTTTCTCGCTGCTCGCCTTCTGAACGCCCCCTCTCCCGTACATCGGAGATTGTGAATCTTATACATGTCCGGCTTTTCAAGTTGGAAAATAGGTATAGGAACTTGCAGGCAGGTAAATATTTCCACACGGTATTCGCCAAAGCTCTCTAAGCTTCTGATAAAGCTCTGGGAGTAATTTTCATCCTCTGCATACTCCTTAACTAGATGATATAAGCATTTCGGTTCAACTTTCATTTCAGCGATATCGTAAAAGCTTTTGCAACCTAGCCAATAAATTACATGGATTTTTAAGGGTAATTTAGCGTCAATTAAAGCCGTTAAATGCTTTTATTAATTTTTAGTCTTGATTCTAAAAATGCGAAGCATTTCTAGATTTTGCGATGATTAGGAGGAGGTTGTCATTCTTCTCTGAGCGCAACAATATCTTTGAGGTTTAAAATTCGCGTCTCAGAGCTAGTCGCATTTAGTAGTCTAAAATCTGCGTCGCGCGTCGGCGCTTATTTGATGTTTCGTATCTTCTTTGAGCGATGAGCGTGAGCTAATTTAATTTCTTGATGTCGGTAGAGAATATTGGAATCTTTGTCAAAGTCTGCGCATCTTATCTGTAGTCGCGATAATAGGAGCAATTTGATGAAATTGAAATGAGATCTTTCGCGGATCACCATAAATCTCACTCAAGTTGCGGTCATTCTTGCGAGGCGCTTGGGATTGCAACGTTCTGGTCCGATCTTTTACTCTTTCGCGTCGACTTATTTGCTTGAAATTCCAGCCTGAGGAAGATGTCGCTATGTGTATGGAAGTCTTTGAGATAGTTTCTAGATATTCAATCTTCGTCGTGTGTATTTCCGTATTGAGCCATCAAATGGAAGTCAATCGAGAACTGTAGCGCATTTCAAGCGCCTTAGCAAAGTCTGCACTTCTGACGTTCGGCGGGTTTACCGAGCAACGCGAGTGCTTTCAGGACAATTTGATTCGCGTCTCGCTACGCTGCCGTTGTGTTGTCGTTGTAAGGCGTAAATTTGGTATTTAGTGCTATGGCGGGATAGGGTGCAATAGGCAGCCGGCGCCTTGTCGAGCTACGTCTGTCGGTGATCTTCTTAGGAAACCTTACGCCTCCATCGTGTGTTTCAATAGCGAGATAGATATTGTGCGAGATATTCGAACATTGTTCGAGTCGTGGCGTTAACGTTCGGCGTGTCAAAGGCGTTGAAGAGTGTCTTTCTGAACTTGGCGAGGTATTCCACTGGCGAAGGATTATTTGGACTCGTTGAACTGCGCATCTCTGATTGGTCTCACGATTGTGCGGAGAGCAGCGTCTTTCAAGACTTTTGAAATCAACGTGCTTTGGGACGAGCTTGATTGCTGATATTCTGTAGAAGGCGTATTCGGGTTTATCGGCAATCGCGCGCGCGGGGATAACATGTCGGCTCATGTAATTGGCGCAATTGATAAGCTCGCCGCTGCTCGCGAAGCTTAGAAAATGTTTTTAAGAGCTCGGTGAAGTCTTTGACTTTGTTATCGCAGTATGTCGTATTGGCGTTCTGGTTGATGCACTGCTTGGGAAGCTGGCAATAGTCTTAGGAGTATTAGCGAATCTTGCGATGGCATTTAAATGCTTGATATTTGGATATTGCCAATCGTTAGGTATCTTGGCTAAGCGCTTGTCGCGTGAAGTTCGTCAGATGAGTTCCGTCCGATCTGCGTATAGCAGATGCAAAGTGGGACCTGCAGGAGTGAGTTCTACTTATATATTTCATGGATCTGATGGATTATGCAGGATGGGCGGGATGGAATGGGCCAGGATTGGGAATATTGTGCGTTCGGGAAGAAGGATTTGTCAGAAAGAGGTTACATGAGTTTCTGTTCTGCGAAGGGAATGAGTCGTAGTGGGGATTCTGCGAATTATGGGTTATGTTGAAGTGAGGGTTGTTGGTATATAAAGGAGGCAGGGCTACTTGTGTCGTTCTTTTATTTCCTTTCTTCTCTACTGCGATATGTACATCTTGTAATCTATCGTAGTTTTTCTCGCCCGAAACTATCGCTGCCTCTGATCGTATAATTCATGCTCGCTTTGTATTCAGGAGTTATCGCTGCCTATCTGCGCTTGCGGAGCAGAAGTCTATCTGGCCTTTTGAGATATATTAGCGGCTCGAGTAGTCGTTAGAAATCCCGAGTAGCCGTTAGAGCTCACCTGTGTTTCCATCATCTATTATGTATCTGTTCATCTGTCCATTCATGGATTTATTGTGTTCTCTCTGTGGGTCGCAGAAGAAATCGCGCAATAGTCGTTGGGTCGCGATAGTAGTAGGGAACTTTAAATCGCCTATTTCGACTTGAATGCTGCAAACTTGATTTTAAGGCAATCGTTAAATCTCTTAGCTTTCGTATAAGCCATGCCATTCCTGTAGGAGCTTTTCGGTTGCCATCATGGGTGTGGAGGAAGAAGCTGTTAATGTTGCCCTGTGATGCTTTCGATAGTATGAAGTAACGTGGCGTTCTAAATTTGTATGCGAGTTAAAGGGTGCGCGGTCACTGAAAATTTCTCAGGAGTTTCCTCGTAGTCTCGAGGCAAGCGGTATTTCTCCGGCAGCCGTAAATAGTGGTTCTAGCCATACGCCTCTCCCCATCTGAGTCGTCTGTTTCGTCGTTGAAGTAGGACTCTGACTCGAGGTCTGAATTGTAATAGTCGGAGGAGGAGGCGGTCGTATCATAAATTTCGGGGTATCGTTTGTGTTCTCGGAGGTATCGTTATCTTTCTTGAGAAGCTGTGATTTATTCTTAGAACCAACTCGTCGCCGAAGGGATGCATCGTAAGCGAAGATCTTATCGAAATTTGCTTTGAAGAGCTGTAGCGTTTGGGGCAGAAAGGGCAAATCGACCGTGGCGTTCGCGGCTTCTCTACAGGCAATCGAATCCTGCTCTGTAGGCAATCGATCCCAATCACGATCCATTGTTTGGAAACTAGGCCGTGCCAAGATATGCATGATTAGTAATCTAATCTGCATGTTTGTTCAACCTCCATCGCGTCGTTTATGAAGCAATTTCCAACGTCTTATCTCAGCCAGCCTCCCACGCTCTCAGGGTATTCGCGGGTCTTTTCTCTATCTCTATAAGCATTGGCGGCAACCTGCGAGCGTTACGCTGCTCTCGACTATATCCAAATGTAGGGTCTATCTAAATCTATTGACTAGTAGTCATGACTTAATATCGCGGCCGTGGCGTTCACCAACAATAGCGATAGTATGAGCGTCACGGCCTCGTCGTGTATTGATAATGTAGGAACAAGGCGTATTGGAGTCGATCTTGGAAGCTCTGAGGCACGATGACTCCTTGTTGAGCTTTGAATGACTCAAGCGTATAAGAATCTTCTCACCGGGTTCTCTCCCACTATACTATCACTGCGAACACATCTTTTCTCGCGGTTTTATCTTACGGTTTCAACTTTTCTTTCAATTTTCAAGATCGCCGACTTTGAAAGCATAGTCGGACCTGTATAAAAGCACGTCAGCAAACTACTACTTGTGTATGCAGTCTCCCAACACTCTCCAGCTCGTGAGAGTCTCGTGAGAATCTCACAAAACTCACTGGATATTTTTGAGTCTCACGAGGCTCGGAGACATCGAGACAAATGAAGTATTCTTGATGCATTGAGGTTTGCCTTCCTACTAAAGTCGTAAAGCTATCAGATTAGTTCTTTCACTCGTTGATCTTTCTTAGAGGTTTAGCGGTCTCGGCGCATTAAAACTCATGAGCCTCGTTGATATCGTGAAGTCACGAAAGAGTCGGTATGAACTTGGCACGTCAGTCAAACTACTACTTGGGTATTGAGTCTCCAGTCTCCTGGGTCTTCTGAGAATCTCGCGAGACTTACGGATATTTTGAGCCTCCAGGAGGCTCGGGAGGCATCAGGAGACAAATGAAGTCTTGCGATGCAGGCCGTAGTCGCGGCTGCTCCTAAAAAGGTCGTTCGCGTCCCCCAAAGCCCTCCGGTCAGTAAAAACTCTGATATCTTCTCTAGCGCTTGAGATTTAGTAGAACATAGCTCCGACTCCGATACCGCGGGGGTGAGTCTAGCCCCAGCAACAGGTGCAGAAAAACGCCCAGCAGGCGTAAAAGGCCAAGCAGAACCAGCAAGGCTGGTACCAGTAAGACACTGGAAGACCCTCGCCGGCCCTCCTGCCGTAAGGGATCACTCCGACATCAAGCTCCTCGTCCGCGACAACACCAATAGCAACAGCAACAGCGGCAAAGCAGCGGCACCCACTGCCGCGCCGTATTTCGCCACCTAGGAAGCGTCCGGACGGCGTGATAACTCCGGCAGGAAAGGCTAGGATGGCCCTAGGCCTGCCAATCAGAGGAGTGTCTATATTCGCCTCTGGAGGGAATTACTGCGCAGATGATATCGGACAGGTAAAGAAAACAGTCTCAGCAGCTGGCGCCTTCAATGATCTTTATGGGGTCATGGAGACCCATATCTCTCGGGCGCAGGTGCATGCAGGCCGGCCTAACACCGCTCACCGGAGAAGAATCGGCGTCAGCAAGACTTCATTTGTCTCCTGAGGTCTCCTGGCCTCAGGAGGCTCAAAAAATATCCAGGGTCTCAGGAGACTCTCAGGAGGCCGGGAGACTGTTGAAGGACTGTACAAACAAGTAGCAGTTTGCTGTTGTGATTGTTTGCCGCAAATTCTGCCATGGGTAACCGCCATTGTCGTCCTGTTGGTTAGAAAACATATCTTTCGGAGGTATTCTCCGCTGCGTTAAGTCTTTCCGTTTTGCCATCAGTTTAGGTGGAGCAGTTGGCGATTCGTCGCCGATCTTGAGTTGTTGACAAAGGGACTTCCAGAATTTAGCTGTAAACTGAGTTCCCCTATCGGAGGTAATATGCGTTGGCAGGCCATGTAATTTCCAAACATATTGCAGGTATAAGTTTGCCGTATCTTCCGCATTAACTGTCGTATTGCAGGGTAGTAGGTGGCGCATTTTGGTTAATCGGTCCACCACCTCTAGTACCGCATCGTATCCCTCATTTTCCGGTAGACCTGTAACAAAATCCATAGAGATCTCCCTCCAAGGTTGTTCGGGGATAGGTAAGGGTCGCAATACTCCTAGCTTGCCATGTGTTGTTGGTTTACTTCGTTGACAGGTGTGGCAATTCGAATATCTTTGGCGGCGTAGTCTCGCGTATTTGGCCAATAGTAATCCTACTAACCAGGTTCGAAAGTCTTTTCTCTGCGGGGTGACCTGCTTTGAGGCGTCGTGATATTGTTTAGAATTTCTAGCCGTGAGGCGTAGTCTGGGGCGTAAACTTGAAGGCATTAGCGGTAGAAGTAACCGGCCATCTACGCCGGTACATTCGGTAAAGAAATTTCCTTGCATTCTTGTATCTGTTTGTCAGATTTAATATCTTTTTGTGGAAATGGAGTCGATTAAATATCGCCGTCGAATAATTTTTGTAGAGCGTTCTTTTCAGCGGGTTCGTTTTGCCAAAATAAACAAACTTTGGATCAAATTTTCCTCTTGATGCCGTCGACTCTGATGCAATAATCTTTCATCTCGCCGAGGAGATCTCACGATCTCAGTCGATGCATCCGGTTTACGCTTTGTTTCGCAGTCATATTTGATAATAAAGTTAAAGCGGGAGAGATATTCATGCCATACCTGTCTCTATTAAGCTGCTTGGTAGGCATAAAGTATTCAAGATTTTTATGATGCGATATAACGCCGATGGGGTCTTGCTCCCTCCAGCTCAGTCGCCATTCCTCGAAGTATCGAATAATCGCCAGTAATTGTATCGTATATCTGCGTAATTGCATTCGGCGGCGTATGTTTCTTGAGAAAAATGCGCGAGGTGAAGTTTCGCCGTCATCAAACTACTACTTGTATATGCTTTGTCTCATGATCTCGGGTCTCCTGAGAGTCTCACGAGGTTCCTGGATATTTTTGAGTCTCACGAGGCTCAGGGGACGTCGGAGACAAATGAAGTCTTGCTGATGTTGTTAAATCGTGTTGAGATAGTACACCTGTGGCGGCGTAGTCTGAGCGTCTGTTTCGACCGTAATTGATTTTTAGGTCAAAATGAAGCCAAAGCAGTGGCGGTGGTAAAGGCTTCGCTAACAGTTGAAAAATTTGTCTCCAGCACTCTGGTGGCCAATTGGAAAGGTATTATGGTAAGTTTTGTAAGAGGGCGGCAAGTTTGAAAAGCCAAAATAAAGCGTCTATAAAAATTGGCGAAGCGCGCTGTATGTCGTAACCGTCCGTGGTGTCGCGGTGGTGGTCATATCCTTCTTAGAGACCTTATGAGGATCGTCAGGAGAACCGTTGGGTTGGATTATGAGGCCGAGATAGGTGGTACTTTGGGTATGAAATTCGCGTTTTCTGAGCTGCGGGCGTCTTACGTAGCAGTCAAGTATTTTTCCACGTATTCTTTGCTCGCCGAGGGTATCGCTATATATCGAAATATCGTCAGGTATCTGCGTACAAATTGATCGAGATGTTACCGTAGGCAATCGTTAATAAAGTGTTGAAAGCGTAACTGGGGCGTTGGTAAGGCCAAATGGCGTAATGATTATCTTCGAAGTGTAATACGGGTCGAATGCGGTCTTCCATTCTTACTCAGCCATTCTTATCTGGTTATAAGCGCGGCGTAAATTGGCTTGTACCATTTGAGCTTTACCGATAGGCGGTCTAGAATTTCTCGAGCATCAAGACTTCATTTGTCTCGCAGGGTCTCACTGGCGCTCGGAGGCTCATCAAGGAGCGCTCAGGGACTCTCGGAGACCTAGGAAACTGTTGGGAGACTGCATGCATAAGTAGTAGTTTCTTTGATGAATAAGCGGTAGAGGATATCGGTTTTTATGGTCAATTTCGTTAAGTCATACGTAATCGCGCTTGCGGTATGATGGTAGTCGAACTTCTTAGCGAATAATCTTTGGGCGGCTGGTGAAGAAAGCTGGCGCGGATAAATCATGGAGAGATTTTACCGAATATAGTCGTGTATGATAATTCGTCTCTAGACAGTTCCGTAAAGGCGAATGGTGGTTATTCTTCTTTTAAGCGGAATCGTATATGGTCGTAGGGCGTCGTGGGGGAAGGTCTTGAGCAAAACCGTCAAATATGTTTAGTCGATGGTGATATTTTTAGGGATCTTGTCTTCCATTCGGCAGGGGCGTCGTTAAGAGTTTGTTCAATATCGCGAAGTGATGCGCTATAAATTTGTAGGCTTTTTTGGCAAGCGTAGCGGTTACCGGTCCTATCATATATGCTTGGGGTTTTATTCCGGGAATTTCAACGGTGTCGCATTTGGTATTGCAATTCTTTTTGCAATAATCCGAGTCAAAGGCAACTGTGTTATCCTTAAACTTTAGGGTGGCGTCGTGATGTTGTAAGCGTGGTATGCCGAGGAAAGGGGTATTGTCGAGTTTAATGTGAAGAGGAAGTGGATTCTTGATGTGATCCCGTCGAAGGAGCGCGGCGTATAGAAGTAATTTGTCCAAGATATGGGTCGTCCGTCAATTACTTCAAGAATCCTAGGTATTTTAAGTGGGGAAATAGGAAGTTGGTGATGGCGTATGAGGTTTAAATCAATAAATGCAAATCGAGGCAGTATCAATCATCGCGTAAGTAGGAATGGAGTCTTTATTGTTTACAATATTCTGACAACAACTAAATGGTCTCCATTTAACTCCTCTCTGCCAGAAACTGAAAAACCTGAAATAGAAAATGCAGATAAAGAAAAATCGCTTTGAGGTCGCAGCGAGTGATCTTGGGGACTAGTGAAAACCATTTCATTCGAAGGAGAAGAAGAAGAAGAAGAAAGAAACAGAAGAAAGCAGGAGGCGCGAGGAGCAGCGGCGAGGCGAGAGGCGTAGCTCTTACAGCGGGAGGGCGCGGGTGCGATTCCTTGAGGCGTTAGGCGAAGACGTGATCGGGGGGCAGTAGGCGTAGGCACAAGACTTCATTTGTCTCCTGAGGTCTCCTGGCGCCGGGAGAGTTAAAAAATATCCAGAGTCTCAGGAGGCTCTCAGGAGCTCAGGAGGCTGTTGGAAGACTCCATCCACAAATAGTAGTTTCTTGATGGCCCGTTCTCCATTCTCATTTCTTTTCGGCGGGGAAGTCTGGCGGCGTCCGTTGGCAAATGTATCACTCACTCTGGTGGGGCGTGGGGTCGAGCAGGTGCAGCGGCGAGAGGTCGTGGGTCTGGCCTCCGGGGTATAGGATGGGTGGGCAGCGTGGGTTGGGCAGCAAACTGTCATGGGGTTTCTATTGGGCGGTGGGCGTCTTTCCTGGCCTAATTCGGTTATCTATAGTCGTCAGCCTCTTAACATAGGCGTCAAACCCTTCGTCGTAGTATCACGGTATATCATTCATCTTTTAGGTCGTCAGAGTCATGTCTCAGCGTCAGCAAACTACTACTTGTGTATCTGATCTCCCAACTGTCTCTGGGTCTCGCAGAGTCTCCTGAGACTCCTGGATATTTTGAGTCTCACGAGGCTCAGGAGGCGTCAGGAGATAAATGAAGTCTTGCTGATGAGGCGTCATGGCTTCCGCCGTTATAGTCCAACCGTCATAATGTCGTAGAAATTGTGTCAAATAGGTGGCAAAGTCCCCTTGCCTTGTCGGAGGCTTTGGAGCTCCCTCTGGCCGTCGCCAGGTCGGATCTCAAATGTGGCTTCAAAAATTCCATGAGTAATTACCGAAACAAAGGGTGGAGCGTCCCCGGCGGCCATGGGGATGACCTGGTCTAGTGCCTTCCCTTCCAACCGACTAACTGCGTAGAAAACCTTGGCTTCCTCGTTCAGGAACCTGTCATGGTTAACCCTGAGTTTGGTGCGAAGGAGGTTGAGAGCCGGGTAGCTCGCTACTGGTTCCGCCAAACTTTGGGAAGTCAGGAACCGGAGCGGAAAGTAGGGGGTTAACTGGTGGAGGTGGTGGTGAGGGTGGGGTGGTGGTGGTGCAGCGCGTGCGTGGTGAGTTGGAATTCAGGAGTGCGACCCGTGCTTCCGTCGGTATGATTATTGCTGGCTTAGCTGTTCTGCTTGCCCGTCGTTAGGTGGATTCACGGGTGGTAGCGTGTAATGTTCGGCTAGCATCGTTCTGTCTTCCGTCTCCTTGGACAAGTGTAAGTAGAAACGTAGTGATAATGTAGATCGCCGGCGAACTTGGAGGCTGTGAAGGTTTGAAGGATCGATAATTTCCGTCGAGGTGGCCGTCAACGGCGCAGTAGTGGGTGGGGTGGGGTTGTCTTCTTGGCGTTATAAGAGTCTTGCGGTGCGGATAATGGCGGCCAGCGTGTAATCTGAGTGGGGTTGTGGTATGACTACGTTCCGCGAGTGCAGATAGGGTGGCGGCGATAAGTCAGATAGTGTAATCGGTTATGGATTATATAATGTAGCGATAGTTTCTAAAGAAAACTATAATGAATTCTTAAATCTGAAGGCGTTGCGTAGAGAAGAAAGAAAGGAAAAGAGCAGCGTGGCGTTCATCGCATATCACAACTTGAGCTCACTAGGCATGCTCGTAATATCGCGTAACCCCATGACTCACTCTCGCCGTGCGACAGAAGCATAGCCGACGCTTTCGACAAATCTTCAGCCGACGCGATAATCCGTCAATCCGTCAGATTCCGTCATGTCCTGCGATCATTGTATCAATGAAATCACGGTCATGGATCCCAAATTCTCGGCGAATAAGCCTCTGCGATCTGTTTGGTGGCTACTGCAATTTTGGCATGGGTTGCGCGCGCAGTCGACGGGGGGTTCACGTGAAACCAGACAATTTTCAGTCAGGAATGAGGCGGTTGTAAGTAAGTAATGGCCACCAGCCCGGGAAACTATCGGGAATGCTCATACTGATGTGGTGTGTGCAGAGACATTCGAGAATGACAAACACATGGAATAGCCGACACCAGTGTAATCAGGCTGGAGCGTCGAAGTTGATTAAGCGAGAATCTTTGGGATATGGTAGTTTTGATCAGAATGATATTCTTTGAAACATCTTGTGAAAATAGATCTGAGAAAAGAACTTGAAGGCCGTTGTCTTTGGAGTGTAACAGTAGATGGTCTTAAGGAAAAATGATGATCTTTCATTGCGCAGATCTGGCAGCATTCAGATTTAGAAGGGGACGGCGGCTCAGGTGCGTCGGGTGACTAACTATGAGGACAGTCTTGATCAGGAGGCTGTTGGCGTGCGGGAAGTTCGCGTGGATGTCTATGAAGAGCTTAGGAGGAAGAACAGGAGGCTCGGTTGGTAGGAGCGGGATGAGCGAGGATATCGGCGAGATGAATGGGGAACAAGTCACTTATGAGATATCGCGATAGGCTCTGCAGAACTTTTAGGCTAGGCGCGTGATGGGTCCTCTGGCGTTATTATTTTTTTATTATTTTTGTGATATTATTTAGTGTTTAGCGATTGGTGGGCGTGGGTGTATTATTAATAGCGGAATTTAACCGATACTAAAGGTATCGTGAATACTATGAGGCGTTGTCTGATAGGTATATTATTTGGTAGTGTAGAGTATCTTTATTAGTTCAGGTTGACGGTGAGAGTGCTGGCGGTGTAGGCAATGTAGGCGCCCTTCAGGTCGGCCAGGGAATCGATATATCTTGGAGGCGTCTATCAAGGGAGGTATCGGGAGGATGATTTAGTGGGAGGAGGTGGTTGAAGCCAGGAGGCATGAGGTATCGCCAGGCGCGCCTGAGATAGGCGGGAACCACGGAGGTGCGTCAGCAAACTCTTGTTTGTGTATGCAGTCTCCCAGTCTCCTGGGTCTCCGAAAGTCTCTGAGGCTCCATCGTATTTTGAGTCTCGCACGAGGCTCGGGGAGACAAATAAAGTCTTGCTGATACGTCAAGCCTCCATGACATCAACAGTCGCACCTCCGATGAGATGAAAATGATCATCGCACTCTCTGCGGCATTCTTAACAATACAGTTGCGGCGATCTCGCTATTCAACAAGATGTCGATGGCGTGATAAGAGGTTGATGAAATCATCGCTCACATGCATATCTCGGAGAAAACCGAAATCGAATCTCACTCCATTGGCGTTCTCTCTAATAAAGCTGAACAACCATACTCCTTTGCGAGGCAAAAACTCCCAGCTCTTCTCGTAGGATGGCGTAGCCGCCATGTCTGGTAGAAGAACAGAGCATCAACAAACCACCCATCTACCCGTCAAGCTCATGCAGGCCTCTGCCGCAAAAGCATAGCCGAAAAAGCCAAGCGAAGGGCCTTGGACAACCTCCAGCCGCTAAGCCTCTCCCCACCGCCCAAAGCCGCTTTTTCGCCTCTCGGACATCACAGGAACCCCTCCCATTCTCCGACCGCCTTGCTGGCGAAATCCGATCCATCGCCATGGCGCCGAAAAATCTGAGCTGCAGCCCTCTGCCTCTCTCAGCGTCAGTTAATCCCAAAACTCCGTCTCAGCCGTGGCGCGCGGTCGGCCTCGCCGATAACGTTTTGAGACGCCCGCGCATTAATGTCAGGATCAACGCACAGCGCAAAAACTCTTGCGGCGCTCGCGATGTCGATATCGCTATCGCGGTGTCGCTCTACAATTTCCGATAAGGCTGCTGGAGAAAGACGCGAGAAATCAGATTCGCCGCCCGGCATCACCCCCTCCGCTGTCACGATCAGCGGCGTCTCAAATCTGAAAAAGCACTCCTCCGTTATGCGATTACTGAAGAAGCGGCCCTGTCGCCTCCACTATAAGGCTCTTCTCACGCCAGTGCTGTGTTATGTAGTCAGCCTCCTCCACCAATGCAATCGGAGATTTGGTCATCGAGGATCTGAGTTAATAAGCGTCTGCATCTGCGTCAAGCCGAACATTAAAACCGAAACAAATGTCGCGCCATGCTAGATCGCCAGCGCTCCCAACTGCGTCTCTCAGTCAAATGTCTATTCTGGCCCACGCTTAACCGCCTCTTATGCACTCCGTCAGAAATCAGAAGTCAGTTTCTTGTCGGCGTAAATACCGTGGATCACCATTTGTCCGATTGTAAATGCTTGAACAACAACAATCGCCGCCTGAATTTCTCGCATGTCAACACAATTCTTGGGGAGCAATACGTGTTCATCTCAGCTCTTTTTATATCATGGCCAATTCAGTCGTGTTGGCATCTGAGAACTATCTTTTTAAAAATAAGCCGTTACAAGCCACTCCTTTCAGCTATTCACCTCTGTGGTTAGATGATAAAATTTCTCTGGGATTTTTATATTGCAAATTAGACTTTTGGAAAAAAATTCTCACTTCCTCATGTCGTCCGGCATGAGTGATATGCAGTTTCAGTTAATATTTTTATTAAAACTCTACCCTCTATGTTTTCTACACTCCAAGTAACGAATATTTATAATCGTCACTTATCATCCCACGCCCGCTCTATTGATCCCCAAAATATTTTTATCCATTCTCATAATACAATCATTATTCTTGGAGACTTTAATATTCATGCACCACAAGCAGACCCCCTGCGTTCTTTCTCCTCTCAAGAACTTACTCTAACGGGGCGGGGTCTGGTTCAGGATCAGGAATAGGTCAGGCGGAGCAGAGTTGACTCAGGATATACCGGAGCGGATACAGGTTCAGGTTCAGGGGAAATGGAGGCGGACTCAGGTTCAGGCGGGGATGCGGAAGCAGGTTCAGGTTCGGGTTCAGAAACACACAGAGACAGAAGGCGAGAAGCCAAAGTAATAGATTGCTAACAGAAAGAAGACGTTGCCTAGAGGCAAGAGCAGGAAAGCATCACTCTATATATCAGTATGGATTTCCCTCACTTTATTCATCTGTAGAATCGTGAAATCGTACAATCTCAAACCTTGCTAATCCCATACTATCGTTCAATGCATCCATCACCCCACCGACTTACGTTCAATTCTGAACTCCTTACCTATTCATCTTGCTTCGATGTCGCGATACTATCCAACAAGCCCTGTTGGGGGTCTAGGCGGCGGGGTGCAGGTGGCCAAGTGATCTTCTTTCAGAACCATATTTTACAACAGCATCATCTAAAGCGTTCTCCCTTATCAACAACCCAGGAGTCTATACTAGAATCTCCCCCTCTCAATCTAGGCAGCAGAGTCATAGGCTCGCCATCGCCAGTACGACCATTTAATCCATAAATGGCTCCTCTTCGCCAGCCGGATCAGACCATAGAGCGCCATGCATTACTATTCTCTCACTGACTCCGACCTCTCCTCTACACCACACTGGAAACTCACAGACTGGAACCGTCTAGCCGCTCTGAAAGTACCCGTATTGATACACTCGACCAATATTGATCACCTGGTTCACTCCTCATAGAGACTCTTATGGATCTAAGCCCTGTACACACTCCAAAGTGGTGCAAATGGTCAAAACCATGGTGGAGCAATCCTTCAGCTCATTTATCTTTCAATCTGAAGCGTATATAAAAAGCCAGCCTTGCGCCAGTAAGCGGTGGCGCCTCTTGTCGCCATCAAGCAGCTAAACAACTGGGACCGCCCGTATCAAATGCGGCCAGAAAGAGTGCAGAAAGCTCAAGAAGATGGCGAGCGGAAGATCGCGTCCTCTCTAGATTCCCCAACTCATCTCTCTTGTGAGAATGCGTCAGCGTTTTTACGCCGAGACAAGACCCTCCACCCGTAAATTTTCACAGAGTCTGTAATCACCGGAGGAAATCGTAGCGTCCTCAGGAAACAACTAATGCGTTTCACGCGGGCCCGACATGTCCTGTTAGTTTGGAAAGGAATCTGCGGGGCCAACCTCTTATCTTCTCCGTCTCCTGAACCCTTTTATCCATGGCCCGTCGGCTGAAGAAAGCAAATGGCGTGATCGCAGCCAAAAATAAACCAGACTACACGTCATTCAGCGTCGTCGTCCTCCAAACAATCTCAAGATCGCGGAAAAGATAATGGCCATCCGAACTGCGTCGTGCGAGAATCTTGGCCTCATTCACCTCAGCCGTCTGGCTCCGTTGCAGGTCCGTCAACGTCAGACGCCGCTACCACCCTCCTCCACGAGAGCAGAGCAATGCAATATGCAGGTCTCAAGGTCTCAACTCTTCTCCTAGATATCAAAGGGGGCTTCGACTATGTCCTCAAACAACACCTTGCCCCTATTCTCGCCGCCGGCCACATCCCTCCATATATGACGAACTGGACCCTATCCTTTCTGTCCGACCGCCATATTACTCTCCGCTTTAAGGGCTCTCCGAAAATCCCGACCCCACATCAGCAAACTACATCAGCAAACTGCTACTTGTGTATGTAGTCTCCCAACAGTCTCCCAAGTCTCCTGAGAGTCTCCTGAGGCTCCTGGATATTTTTTGAGTCTCCTGAGGCTCAGGAGACATCAGGAGACAAATGAAGTCTTGCTGATGCAGTCCAAGTCGGTGTCCCTCAGGGCTCACCCATTTCCCCTCTGCTTTTTCTTATTTACGTTAATTCTCTTCACCTCCACGATCCCTCTCCGGGTATTACCCTATCGTACGTTGATGACTTTGCCATCACGGTAGGGGTACAAACATACCAAGAGAACGTCAACACCCTTATCACCCACTTCCAATCTCTTACCCGAATGGCCTCCCCCAAGAACATCCACTTCTCGGTAGCCAAAACCGAGTTTATCCACTGGAGAACCCCACGGGACCACTCTCCTAACTGCACCCTCCCAATTACACTCGAAGGCCACACCTTCCACCCCTCACCCAAGGTAAAATGGATCGGTTACTGGCTCACTCAGTCTCTCGATCCCAATGTCCACTTCATGCACAGACTGACAGCCGCCCAAGCCTCCTTCGGCCTGATCCAACGCTTCTCCTCTGCAGGCAAAGGCCTCTCCTCCGCCAATTGCATAAGACTTGCCCACCAAGCAATCCGCCCCATGCTCACCTATAGCGCAACAGTTTTTACCCCCACGTCCGCCATAAAATTCCTCACCAAGTTCTGGAACTCCGTCCTCCGATGGGCGACGGGGTGCTTCAGAGCCACGAATCTCAAAGCCCTCTATATAGAGGCAGCCTCCCCTCCACTGCAACTCTATCTGAGCTTTCTTATGACTAAATATGCCATTCGAATTCTCCATGCATCTCCCCGCAATAACCCGGTTACTGGAAGAAGCTCCCTCAGCTTCCCACCATTTCAAGATACCGCTGCTACTTCCACTCCCAGCTTCTAAGAGGAAGACCCAATCCCCCAAAGAAGTGGGACTCTAACGCAAAGAAAGGCGTCTCACCTCTTCCTATCGAACGCCTCTGCTCCTATACTAGACCCCTTATTGAAGAAGGTCTTCCACACCACAAAATGGCCACTAGAGCTAAGAAGATCCTACTGACGCACTGGACCACCGCCTACCCCCCACCCGATTACTACGACTTTTCCCCTACTCTTATCCTCCCCCAGTTTAAAAAGCTCAACAAATTCACCGCCTCCAGAATCCACCAGCTCAGAGTGGCTAAGAGCTACCTGAAGCCACATAAGTCCTGGATCAACATCACCGATCCCGACATCTGCCCTAGATGCACCCTCGAACCCGAAACCACACAACACACAATTCTACACTGCCCCGCGAAAAAGGCGATACGCGATATACTGCTACCAAATACCGCCTCATTGGACGAAATATGGAATAACCTTCCCCTTACCCTCGCCCTAGCCGCTTATATAACCGAAACAAAAACTAATTTTCCGGTTAAAACTATTCTCTCTCCTCTGGACTCAGGGTCGTTAGACTCCTCCCTTAGTTTGATTTCTTCTACCAGTATTTAACTACGTAATAATTGCTACACACACCGAAGCCCTAATATTAGGCATCAAGCAGTATGCTTACGGAAAACCGATGCGGAGGATTGTAAGCCAATGTGCGGTCTCCTATGTAGTTTGGTTTAATTTTCTTCTCTGCGGATCCGAAGTTTGCTTTGTGTTTTGTGATTTTTCTTTTAAGCTTTGAGGGGATGTTTGTTTGTATTTGATAAGAGGATAGGTCTTTTATGCCATAGTCTTTGACTGCATGCAACGTTTTGTACCTAGAAATAAAATGATATGATATAAAAAAAAAAAAAAAAAAAACAAGAAGACAGAAAGACGAGACAGAGAGGAAAGAAAGAAAAAAACTAAAGGAAACGTCAAATCTAGCTATTTAACACCCTTTCCCACCAGTCTGCTCGGACCCATACCTCAAGCCATAGAATCTTATAGAAATCTCGTATTACCATACCTCGTATTCTTCCCCATGATCTCTTAGAATCCTATTATCAATCTTTCCTGCAACCAAAATCTATAGAAAGAAATTACATTATTCTGATGTCAACCTCCGCTACCATCGCTTAATATAGCTCCTTCAATACTAATAACACTACCACTGCAGTTGTCGGTGTATCGATTCTAAAGCAGCGCGACATGACAATCTCTATAGTTAACCTTTGTACTTTCTGCCTGGTCATAACTTTCATGCCACTCATGCAGTGTTCACTTTGGCAGCTGCCTTACACTTCTGTTATTCCTAGCTGTGTCCTCCGATCTCATCTGCGTTATCACTATCATCTTCCTCCCTCATAGACATAGCTACTATATTACACTATAGATACAAGTAGTAGTTTGCTGATGTAAACTATATAGAAATACATAAGCAAGACTTCATTTGTCTCCTGACATCAGCAAACTACTACTTGTGTATGCAGTCTCCCAATAGTCTCCTGGGTCTCCTAAGAGTCTCCTGAGGCTCAGGAGACATCAGGAGACAAATGAAGTCTTGCTGATGAAGGGAAAAGGCAGGTACTTTAGAAACAAGCAGATTGGCCTAATGGATCCCCAGATTTTAATCCTTTTACACATATATGGAATTGAATGAGAGTGGAAATAGATAGAAGAAATGATATAGATTCTATAAATGGAATGACAAAGGCTTTAAAAGAAACATGGGAGATTTGAGTATCGATATGGTTCCGGTCAAGGTAAAGCAACAGTTTTCCCATTAAAAAAAGCTCGCCCACGTCAAATATATCCTAGCCTTCAAAGATGAGAAAGTTAAATTTTGAAGACAGATAATCTGTAGATAATTACCAGTACCACACATTCTCTATTTCAGAATTCTTGATCTGAAATTTTTGAAATAGTAGATATGGTTCAAAAAAACAGGACCTTCCAGCCTAATGGCCATCGTCAAAAAACATCCAAATAAGCTATTTTACTAATTACGCAAACAAATCATTTATTGAGTCCGAAAACCACAATATATATACCAATAAATCGTTTTTCCGCCTTGGCCAATAGCCGGAATGTTGATTTATCGTGACCAGAACCATAGGATTAATGATGAAGTGAAGAAACTACCTCATATTATGGCTGAATGTGTCCTTGTTAGTGGAGGAAATAGCTTTCCTGATTGATATATGTATTCTACTTATCTCTACAATCATTTTGAACCATTTTGCAAGAAAATCCAGCAAGAACTGATGGAGTACGATGCATTTGAGTCCCTACCCGTGAAGTTCAGGCCGTTGCGTTGCGCAGCAGAGCACTTTCCCAATAAGGAATTGGACAGGATAAAAAATCCGGCTTGTATATGGTGCGGCGCATCTTAAAGGTGACAGCAAATTCCGTCGCTAATAACCTTTTATCAAGACATGATATTCAAAATCTGTCTGATAGAAGTGTAAGTCTAGTGATGATAAATACTTTTATCAGACAGATTTTTGATATTTCCCCTTGTTAAAAAGTTATTAGAGATTGAGTTTGCCTATTTTTGTATGTAAAAAGTGCCAAGACCTGGTGAAGTGGAACAGTATTATACCCATTTATACCCCTACATCACAGACCTGCAGCCAAGATTTAGTTTTCAGCCATAATATGGCTGGAATACAAGGCTTTAATTGGCTCAAGAGCCAATTGGAGTGGCCAAGATTGTTCCAACTGAAATGCCGGCATGTCACCTTTAAGACGCGCCGCACCATACATGTAGTTTTAGTATGTTGAATAAACTTGTATTTATGTACATGCAGTATGCACAAAGAACCCCGCAACCCATGGCACATATCGAGCTATCGCGCAATCGTCCCCGGCAAAATAATCAAGCAAATATCAGCACAGCTGTCTGTTGCTGACCCGACAATTACCTAGTCCTGTTTTTACAGATCTATTGTAAATTCACCTTTATAACCTAACCGGGTATATGCCTGTTTTGTGTATGTGTATATATGCATACCCTCTCTTATCAAGAGAGCTTAGAGAAATATCACTAGCGCTGATGCGAACCCTTGCCCGATGAGCCTCTGGATTTCAGAGACTCATCCTCGTCATCCTCAACTACAGTCTCCTCCTCTACTTCCTCAACCCCCCTCATCATTGTTTCGGCTTCAGTTGGCAGTCCGTGTGGGGGCCTCGGGGAAATTTCTCCTCCGTGAAGTTGCCACTCCATAAGTTTACTGAAAGGACCATCCCTCGAACTCAGCCCCTTGAATGTTCCTTGCTCCGCCACGCGTCCATCAGAACCCAGTACAATTATACGGTCACTTCTTTTGATGGTCGAGAGCCTATGGGCGATACTAATAGTTGTACATGACGAACGCATGAGTTTCGTCAGGGCCTCATTTACGGCGGTTTCGGACTCAGCGTCAAGAGCCGAAGTAGCTTCGTCGAGAATAAGAATATCAGGGTCCTTAACAAGAGCGCGAGCAATAGCAATGCGTTGTTTTTGTCCTCCAGAAAGCATGGCGCCACGAGCACCGACAGAGGTCTCTAAACCATCTGGAAAATCAGAGATGAATTGGCAGTTCGCCTTCCTTGCAGCAGCAATGATCTCCACCCTTGTAGCGTTGGGCTTTCCGTAGGCTATGTTTTCGGCAATTGTCCCAGAAAAGAGGACGGGCTCCTGGGCAACGACACCGATTCTTCGGCGTAATGACTTAAGGTTGAAAGTCGAAATATCTACATTGTTAATCTTGATTGAACCAGACGAAGGCGCATAAAATCGGAGGAGCAGAGAACCTGTAACCATAGGTTAGAATACCGCCGACTGATAAAAAAGGGAAAGGGGCGTTTACTAATTGTAGATTTCCCCCCCCCAGAGGAACCAACGATAGCAACATTTGTACCAGGGGGAATTTCAAAATTCAACCCGTCAAAAATGTTAACTGCCGGGCGTGTTGGATAGCTAAAAACAACGTCTTCAAACTTTATGGTTCCACGGGCTGATGTGACAGGGTTTCCAGCTAATATTGAAGTCAGCCATAAAAACCTCAGCAGCATTATTTGTGGCACCCAAAGTCTAGCTCTGGTGATTCATCTCTGAAGAGAGATTTCATTGGATAGAAACCTGGAGGCTCAAAAAGGTTGAACAATGCTAGGATCAAGAACCAACCTGTTGGTGAAATTGATGGCTTTCTGTCTTGCAACTCAAATAATCGGCTGGCAGCACCCACGCCTTTCATGAGTTCAGAATAAAAGCTTGACAATCCGAAAAGACTTGACCCAGCGTATGCAGTATACCTTATTTCTTGTTCAGTAAAATTGCTCCAAGGGATATTTGACGAATTCTTACATCAAAAATGAAGACAATTCACCGATGCTAATCGCGCCTGACTTGACCTGTTGGCCACCAATATAGAGGATTGCCAGAATAGTCATATTTCCAATCAATCCTGTCTAAAAAAAAAAGCACATCTGTTAGTGATTTCCTCCTTTCCCTTGTAGGATAACACCATGAGTAACAATTTGTTCATAATTCTTCACCCCCAGAAAGGCTCACTCACGCTACTGAAGAAAGTTGCGCTAATTAGTGCTTCTCGCTTTCCAAGCCCAAATATCTTCCTGACCTGTCGATTGTATCTCCCCACTTCCAAGATCTCTCCAGCAAATGCCTGGCTCGTCCGGACGTTGCCAAGGCGCTCTTCAGCAATTTTTGTTAAGGTCCCAACGTTCCTTTGAATTTTTCTACTCAGATTTCTAATACTTCTTCCATAAAAGAAAGCACCGATGGCAATCGGGGGGAACATGAGCGTCATAACTGCGGTCAACTTTAAGCTCACGTACGCCATTAATCCCAAACCAGCTCCACCAGTAACCAGAGCTCGGAGACCATCGGAAATATTTTGAGTGATACTCTTGCCAACAACCACAGTGTCAGAAGAAAGACGCGAAATCAAGTCTCCTACCCGATTTGCATCGAAAAACTCGGCATTTTGGACATATGTTCGACGAAAAAGATGGGATCTGAGACGGGCAACAATACGTTCACCAACAATACGGAGGAGAATTATACGAGCATAATTAGCTCCAGCACCCATGATCAAAACCTAGAGCAGTATTAGCTTGCGGTCTAAGCCCACAAATCGATGAATGAGGTATACCCCTGCGAGAGCCATGTAGAATTGTGGAAGTGCCAACCCGAACAATGTTCCAGCTTCTCCTTCAGGCTTCGTTGCCATATCCAATATCTTTCCAATAGAGAAGCTTATTCGAACATTTTCAGTATGACTACCAATTGGGGTTTTCTTTTTTTTTCCCAGTTTTTATTCTTGATGATTACTTACGGAATAGACATCGTAATGGTAGAGCTAACCAGAAGAAAGACAAAGGCAACTACGATTCTCTTTTAGAATTCAAGTACTGCGAACATAATATAATCAACTACTCACCTCCGAGCCATTTCGCTTCTGGGCGGGCAATTTTCAGGAGCCGGATAATCTCCCCCATTCCTGGTTTAACTGAGTTTGGCGATCCATCCTTATTGAGCCTTGCAGAAAGATTAACTTTGGCTGCACGTGTTGCCTTCTCGGAACGGCCAAAACCCTCGATTTCTGCCGGCAAATTTTCTTCAGATTTCTCATTCCCGTGTTGTTGGGTAGAATTCGATATTCTTGATGTGGAAAATGGGTGAAGTTGTTGCCTTGAGGCCCAGCCATTCCAGGTGACACTGTTTGACGTAGAGAGACTTGACAAAGGTTTGAAAGTACTTTGGAGGCGCGATTGGGCAAGATGAGATTCAATAGACCCTTTAGAGAAGGATGGAGGGATACTACGTGGGACTGAAATGGTGTACGAACGGCGCTGTGAAACTGGTGGAGGAATGAGTACTCTTGGGGGCGAGGTTATGGGGCCTCGGAGCCCTGAGCGCAGTGGAGGGATCAGCGAGCGCATGACATGGAAATTGATCGCAAGAAGCGAACACTCGAGTGCCTTTAAAGCCTCGACGGCGCAATAGTTGATGGGGGTAAGACCGTCTCAAGAACCTTCGATAGTGGTGATGCTTCTGTTTGAGCAGGCAAGTGTTAGACAGAAGGCACCGGTTAGCAAATTGGTGGTGGGGTGTGGTGAATTCCGAACAGCGCCAAGACTTACAGTCATGCATCACACTGCATGGAAGCTCCTAGACAACGAAAGATCACACCTCCATGCTGAATATATTCCTATCACCTGGAGGATTAAGACAGGTGGAGAATCTCTCTCATGCATAAGTATTATGTGATCTCGATTTTGGGTGAGGGTAACAGCCCGCCGCGTTTATCAGCCCTTGGAATACTTAGATATGCTATAGAATACCTTGCATTCTTCTTCTACTTTAGTTAATCGACTTCCTGGATAGGACACGCTAATGCATGAGAGAGATTCTCAAATGTCTTGTCATCCAGGGTGATAAAGGCGAAAGTATCATTTATAAAAGCAGAATCTTGGTAAAAGGGTATTTGAGGCCGTAATTTTAAATCAGTGAGCGATTTGTCTCCTGATGTCTCCTGGCCTCAGGAGGCTCAAAAAATATCAGGGGCCTCAGGAGGCTCTCGGGAGGCGGAGACTGTTGGGAGGCTGCATCTGTAGTAGTAGTTTCTTGATGTTTATCCTTCTATAACGAGAGTATCAGCTATATAGTATCACTATATGAGCCAATTTGGACTTGTATTTAATTAATTCTATTCTAATCTTTATTTGAATGGTTCAAGAGGACAATTTTGCAGAAGAAGTGAAAAAAATCAGCCGTAAAGGAAGAAATTTCAGGCCTTTTCTACATTCTTGCAACCGAGATTTTAAGTCTATGTTCGCGGGGTTTTGGGGTTTTAATGAGCAGGCGTGAGCCGATAAAGGTGTTCTTCTGATCTTATAAGTTATTTATCTTGTAAGAAGTGACTATGTCCCAGCGTCTTGGCATCAGTTCCGAAGGTCCAGTAGCTATAGCACTGTTGTGATGAAAGGAATAGTGATAAGTGTAACGGAGTAACTACTAAGACTATACGGAGAACAGATATCAGCAAACTACTACTTGTGTATCTGATCTCTCCCATGCAGGTCTCACGAGTCTCGAGGCTCACTGGATATTTTGAGTCTCACGAAACCGGGAGCCTCAGGAGACAAATGAAGTCTTACTGATGGATGAAGATAAATATTACGGCTCAGCCTCCTGCACCCCCCCTGCCGCCTAGACGTCCTCGGAACAGAGTTGTTAGATAGTATCGGTGGATGTCGGAAGCAAGAGAATGGAATAGGAAGGAGTTAGATGCGTCAGTGAGAAACGTTTGTCTCTGATGTCTCACTGGCCTCGGGAGGCTCAAAAATATCAGAGCTCGGAGGCCTCAAGAGGCCGGAGACTGTTGAGAGACTGTATCTGTAGTAATTTCTTGATGAAAATATCAAAGTCTCGGGAGGCCTCAGGGAGGCAGGAGGCTATTTGGGAGGCTACATCTGTAGTAGTAGTTTCTTTGATGTATAGAACAAGAAATGAGATAAGAGGAAAGACTATAGAGTGATAGTAAGCGGCCTTGACAGCGAGAAGAAGCGAGTATGAATAGGAAATGGATATATTCACATGTCTGAAACGAGGAAGGCGAGGCAGAGAAGAAAGAAAAAAGAAGCCCAAGGAAAGACTTATCATTATTTAACATCTTTCACGTCAGTCGACTCATTCGTTCGTGTAGAATCTCATAGAAGCCAGTATTCTGCGTGTATTATTCACCATCTCTTAGAATCACTATTCTGGCCGCCCTGAGCAGCCATGAAGAAAATGGCGACAACGTCGACCAATTCTACCTCAGCGCCTGCGGCCGACGCCATAGAAAGAAATCGCGCCTCGCGCGCCGTTCATCTTGACATCCTTACATTGACAAACAACTACTTGTGTATGCAGTCTCCCAACAGTCTCTCGGGTCTCCTGAGAGTCTCCTGAGGCTCCTGGATAACTTTTGAGTCTCTTGAGGCTCAGGTGATATCAGGAGACAAATGAAGTCTTGCTAATATAGTTCATGGAAAATTATTCATATAATTTCTATTCCTGTATCAGCAAATTGTTATTTGTGTCTAGAGTCTCCCAACTGTCTCCTTTGTCTTCTGAGAGTCTCCTGAGGCTCCTAGATATTCTTTGAGTCTCATGAGGCTCAGGAAACCACAGAAGACAAATGAAGTTTTACTGATATGTCTCCAGTCACAAATAGTAAAGCTTGCTGGTGTTTTTGACTACTAAACTACCTAATAACCGCACCTGAATAACTTCAAAAACCAACCAACGAGTTATACAGCCAGTTAATTGATAGGGTAATGGTCATTTGAATCATGAGTCTCAGAAGATCGTAGTATGAATATGGCGATCTTATCTGTTATATTAAGCAGAAAGTATATAAATGCGAATATGAGTTCTTTCGCAACAACTTTAACATTAATGTCGATAATATAAGCAAGATTTCATTTGTCTCCTGATGTCTCCAGAGTTTCAGGAGACTCAAAAACTATCCAGAAGTCTCAAGAGTCTCTCAAGAGACACAGGAGACTGTTGGGAGACTCCGGATGCAAATAGTAGTTTGCTGATGTATAGCGAATCATCAGCAAACTACTACTTGTGTATGCGATGTCTCCCAGATCTCAAGGTCTCTGAGAGTCTCGAGGCTCAGGATATTTTGAGTTTCTGAGAACAGGAGGCGTCGAGAGACAAATGAAGTCTTGCTGATGATACCCAACAGAGGAGGAGCTCTACAAAAACTTTATAGACAGCACCAGAATGTATTTCCTGATCTCGATCAATAAAATTTCACCTATCTCCTGAGATTTTCCGGGTTTCTGAAGACTCAGGAAAGTCAAGAAACTGTCAGGAGACTCATGAGATTTTATTTATAAATGGTAAAGCTTGATGATGTCTGTCTAGTCACACTCATTTGTTCTTAAGTTGGTAGTAATTATATGAGTTAGTTTGCGGAGTTGAAGTTTTTATCAAAATAAACTGTTATGGAGCGGAGCGGAGACAACTGAACAGAAGGCCTAGGTTCACAACGGAGGTGGGGCGAGGGACGAGGGCGAGTGCAAGAACGAGGAAGGAGACAATAACGAAGACGAGAACGAAGACTAGATCGAAGAGACTATGGTTAAGCGACGAGGTCACATGATATTTGTGGTGTTGGCGATATGGCGTGACTACTACTTGTGTGTCACGATCTCACTTGATCTCACGAGGCTCGAGAGTCTCACGAGAGTCTCACTGGATATTTTTGAGTCTCACGAGGCTCAGGAGCCTCAGGAGACAAATGAAGTCTTCTTGATGGAAGTTAAATATAGAGCGTTCGTATAGATCTTCAAAAATCTGTGGACTTAGAGATCAGCGAGACGAGAGGCGCATATAGCGGGATTGATAACGGGAGGGCCAGTAAGGAAAGAAGAAAGACGAAAACGAAAGAAGAGAAGCCATGGCCAAATATATATCTACTCATTCATACGTCCGTAATGTTCATGGAGTTAAATGATGAAGCCATGAAACCCAAACCCATTCCTAATGCTTGTATGTGATCGCTTGAAATGCAGCGCGATATAAATTCTTTTGTCTGCGAAGATAGCAGGGCGTGGCGCTAGCGTTATTCGGGATATTAGTGGGTATATGAGAGTGTCTTGTATAAGCTCTCGCCCGACATCAATGAGACTTCATTTGTCTCAGGTCTCACGAAACTCAAGAGGCTCAAAAAGATCTGGAGCTCGGAGGCTCTTAGGAGATCTGGGAGACTAATGAGAGGCTCTTATATGAGCCAGCGGTTAGGAGAATAGTTCTCACGGCCTGTTATGAGGAACTAGAGTCGTTGATAAATTCAGCGATTCTGATGATAGGAAAAAGTCACGTAGTGAGGACCCATGGCCTGCTTCTGAAGTGTCACTCACATGTGACCATTAGGGTGGAGATCTGATACCGTGGAAGGATAAATTTGTGAGTCTAGGCGCTTGTCGAGTGAATAGAGGGCGGTAGAAAGATCTCTAAAAGTCTTGCGTACTGTCAATTATCATACGTGCGAGAATAAGCATAGCTGTGACAGTGGTTATCACTGGAATAATCTCTGATAGGGATTCAATTTCTGTGTCTAGGAGTAGACAGCACCTGGCGGAGGCTCATTTGAAATGCAGCGGTATGTGGCAGTGACAGCCCAAATTGGTGATCACTCATTTCTGGTGGGGTGATTCTTTCTGGGGCCAGGAGCATTGCATGTAACAGGAAGCGGGGTAAGCGGAGAATTGTTTAGATTAAAGCGAGTTTTCAGCGGGAAGCTTGAAGTAGGCGGTAGAATGCAGAAAAGAGAGATTTGGAGTATAAATCTTCATCTCAGGTTTCCATACATCAGATCTATTTTCATAAATGCATCGGTTATATGGAAGAAAAGCTCTTAAGATTATTAAGTCTGGAAGAATCTTTCTTTCTCTAACAAGCTTACATCTTATAGTATACTTTACTGCTCTTGTTTAGTAGAGTGCGTCATAATCATCTGTAGTAGTAGTTTCTTGATGGAAATATCATATTCAATTGTGGACCGTCGAAATCAATCTTTCATAAAACTTTTTGTAATTTTGATTGGCGATTCGCTAAATATAGTAATTTCAGCTTGTTTTTAGAATTTCTGCAACCGCGTTAAATGACAAGCTTTACCGTTTGTATTTGGAGTCTCACTGAGTCTCACAGATCGAAAAACCTCAGGAGGCAGGTGAAATCCGGCTGATGAATGTTATAGAAAATTAGGGCAATGTTATATATTGTATATAGAGATGAAGGAACGCATCCAAAAAAATCCTAATAAAATACTCGGTGAACTATATCTTCATTTTGTTGAAAACGATCCTGGATTGTCTGATTTGATGCACTCTCCTTTACAATTTCAATAAGTATAGCAACTTGCTCCTCTACTGACATAAATCAGGTTGGTGTGATGGAGTAACTAAGACTACTAGAGAGGAAGAAGATAATGATAATGCAGACGAGATTGGAGGACACCGCCAAAGATAACAGAGGCATAAGGCAGTGGTAAAGACGAAGACCAGAGGCAGAGTAGGGAAAGCGAAGATCGTAGATAAACATCAGCTACTACGCGTATGCAGATCTCGCGATCTCGGGTCTCGAGAGTCTCACGAGGCGCTGGATATTTTGAGTCTCACGAGGCTCAGGAGACTCGGGAGACAAATGAAGTCTTCTTGATGTGGCGCCGTGTTATTATCTCTAATAAGCACTCTTCTGAGTTATTTGCACACCGACGCCATAGAAAGAAATGGCGACAACCGCTCGCTCATACTCATCGCCGACAGCGCAACTTCTTTAATTAAACATCTTTGACTTCGAACCATCGGGGGCCGGTCTTAGAATCTTTGGGACAGTTAGGTGTATCTTAAATCACGATAAGCTGTTTTGGCGTTCGGTTCGTTACGATCGTAAGCGTCGTTCTTGATATAATTTCTTCCGAGATAGTTTAGGCATGTGCTTTCTTTGCAAGTAATTATCGCGGAGGCAGCGAAGCGGGGCGAGCGTCTTGAGTGCTGTAGCCGGCGAGCGAGATGAAGAAGCGAAACGCGAGAGATAAAACAAAAGCAATGCGAGGAGAAGCGAAGACAAGCTACGAGGGAAGCGAACAAAATTTCTTGGGATAGCGGAAAGCTATGGGGTCGCAAGTATTGTATTATTTCGAAGAAGAAGGTTGCGTGAGGAAAGAAAGAAAAGGAAAATCTCTGAGGAAGAGAACTATATATATAAATAGAAATCATTATTCGTAGAAAGCCCATAGAAACGTGCACTCCTCTTAGAAATCATCTTCTGTTTATTTCATGAAGCTCATAATGACGTGAGCACAATAAAGCAACATTAAGTGTAACCCACATGGCTGTTCGATCGTTCGCGTAGTGATAGTATTGTGAAAATGGGAACCAGCGTTATGAATTGCGTCGCTTTGTATTAATATGAATTAGCGAATGCATGGGTGAATCGTCGTGAATGTATCGATATATGCGTTACAGTCCGTTTGATTTCTCTATTGAGTAAAGGGGTCTATAAAAGGATTCATTACATCAGCAAACTACTATTTGTGTATGTAGTCCTCCAACAGTCCATCAGCAAGACTTCATTTGTCTCCTGATGTCTCCTAAGGCTCAGGAGACTCAAAAAATATCCAGAAGTCTCAGAAGACTTTCAGGAGACCTAGGAGACTGTTGGGAGACTCAATACACAAGTAGTAGTTTGCTGATGTCTCCTGGGTCTCCTGATTGTCTCCTGAGGCTCAGGAGACCTCAGGAGACTCAAAAAATATCAAGGAGCCTCAGGAGGCTCTCAGGAGACCCGGGAGACTGTTGGGAGACTGCATACACAAGTACTAGTTTGCTGATGTTGTTGATATAATTGTATCCAGTAAAAGGATCTGTAAATATATATGATTCAGAAAAAAAATATTCTTCTGTACGGGAGTTGAACATGAGTAGTTTACCTAACTTGAACAAACTGCACGCGTACGTCTTCCCAGCTGGCCATCAATTGATAAAATAATGATATGGTATAGCTCTTGTCAAGCGAGTCAATGGCTATCGGATGACTTTCCTATGCCTTTCCTGATACCTTTTCTGATGACCTCCCCTTTCCTAATTAAATGCATCATGCACATCTCTCAAGAGAGCCCTCGACAGATAATGCATCAAGGGATGCATTATCATGTCCGATTTTGTATGGGCAATGTGTTGATAATGCATCAAATGATGTATTTCCTGGCGTGGTAGAGATTGCGAAGAATCTTATCAGAATAGACACTTCCATAGGTTCCGACTGCAGATGCAATCAATAACAGATTGGTGTGGCTCAAAAGTGTTGATTCCATCGTTGGCGATGAAGCACAGCAAAAATTACCCCTCAATGTGATTCTACTATCCACGGGGTTTTCAACAATCCATACCTGCCTTTGATTTGGGACCCGAACACAGCTCGCCTGGTTTATTAATTCAATCCGTGGCAACCGAACGGAGCCCTAAATATTTGGCGAGTAGTTACTAAACTTAACCCTGTGACCTGTTGCGTAATTATATGTAACTACCCAACCCCTCCTACTTCGTACCCTGTTTAACACCCCACACCAAGAATCTCTTCTTTTCGCACCATATCGCTTTCACCACCACAATTACTAGTCACTCCCCGGCCCTTTCCCGCCGTTGTTTTAGGATCCTCTCCTCTCTCTAACAGCGATTCCCTTCGACAACTAATCCGATAAGCACACCGCCTACTTCTCGATTATTCTCCATCTCAGTATCAGAGTTAATAACCATGGTTCTTGACTACTCCAAGTGGGATAAGTAGGTTCCCCAGGTTGCTGATATGTTTACTAACTCCCATTTCTCTTTTCTCTACTCATTCTCTTATTTCACCATTATTGTCGGTTCACTCTTTTCCTCGAATAGCAATAGTCCGTAGAAACTAACGAAAGCCGTAATTAAAGGATCGAATTATCCGACGATTCTGATATTGAGGTTCACCGTAAGCACCAAGGATATCTCTTCTTTATTTAAACTTCAGAGCTGACAGAAATGCCCGTAGCTAATGTTGATAAACGCTCTTTTATCAACGCCAAAAGGCGTCAGATACATGAAACGCGCGCTGTGCGTAAGCAAAATATTACTAACTTACGCATGGAGCTTTCTATGAATGATGTTCTTCTCAAACGCTTGACGAAACTTATTTCCACTTTGGAGTCTAGTGCTACGTCTAAATCCCCGGAGGAGGTGGTGCTTCGAGCTCTTGTCGATATTTCGTCCGAGGAGGGCGAGCAGAGAACACCACCTCTCCCTCCAAATACTCCCACATATGCACAAATGATGACATCACTAGTAGACTCAATAAAGAAGGAAATCAATGAAGAATCCCCGGAAGACCGCGCGCAGGCATTTTTGGATAAGCTCAAAGGACATAAAGTGAAACTCACTGAAGTTTATGCCCAATCCAGCAAACGATTGGTAGAGTTGGAAAAAGAGGAGAGTTCAAAGATTACTAGCGATCAACTCCATGACGGATTTTCTGCTGGTCATGTCAATAAGTCTACACAATCTCCAGCTGCTTCGGAAAAGAGGAAGACTTCTCAGAAGGTTCACGCAGTGGAACAGTTGAACCCAGGTGTTAAGCCTCTGGAGTCTCGGAATGATTCTACATCTTCGGGTGCTGATGGGGATTTAGAGGAGTCGGCGGAGGATGATAACGAAGATCATATTGAGCCGACAAAGCTGGGGCGAGAATTTGCGAAGATTAAGATCGGTGATTATAGAAAGTGCATGGAATACGTCTCTCGAAACCCAGCAGTAGTAGCCGAGAGAGAGACAGATGGGCTTCTGATCGAAGCATTCAATGCGCAGATTGAAGGTAAAGATGAGTACGCGAAGCAATGCGTACATCAGGCGCTCTTGTTGCAGTACTGCCGCCAATTAGGACGGGACGGTGTTGCATTGTTTTTCAGACGGTATACAGCCCACGAAACCTGTTCATTATCCTTACTAACTATAATACGTCCAGTATTACAACACCAAACCACCAGGCTCAGAAGGTTTTCCACGAAGATGTCACGACAACCTACCTACGAATCCGTGAACGTGGAAAGGTCATGGCTGAAGAACGCAGTAACCAATCAGCTGGGGTGGAACAAATTCAGTTGCACGCCGTGGATCCTAATACACAAATTACCATTGCTGTCCCTTCAGTTGATTCGGAAGATCCCGAAATACAAGGCTCGAGGAAGATATTCGAGTCCTTTCCTCCAGGCCTTCAAAGAGCTCTTGAGAGTGGCAGTCTGGACGAAGTCAATAAGGTACTTGGAAAAATGAGCGTAGAGGAAGCGGAGGAAATTGTCGGGCTTCTTGGAGAGGTAAATCCTGCTTTGCTTTTAACTTGATGTAATGCTCACAAATCTGTAGGGGGGTATGTTGTCACTTGAGAGTCAGATCATTGACGCCACCACGGAAGAGGGTAAGGAGAAGCTCAAACAGATCGAGGAGGATGAGAGACAAGCGAGGGCAAATAACTCTGATAGCACCGATGGGACTACCACTGCTACAGAAGCTGATATGAAGGGAAAGGGAAAGGCAAAGGTTGAGTCTTCTTATATTGAAGAGGTCGATTGACCGAACATGTACCCTGATTCCGGTTTAGCTAGTGCTGTACACGAATTTCACCCCTTGAGTAAATATAGTACGCGATTTCCTTATTTGGGCCATGGGGAAGGATAGGTGGAATCTAATATGTACTATCTTTGGGTTTTCTGAAGGTTTTCAATCTGATTACATGTAGTTAAAAGTGGATGCGTTCCCGGAAGGTCTGAACCCGTTAGATATGATTTTTCATTTTGATCCGGGGGATTTGGTTTTCCATGACTTCAGATGTGTCAATGTGATATCATGCTCGGAGTTGTAAAGTGGCGATTGATACCTATATATAGTAGTGAAATCTTTTGACAACGGACTCACCAGCGAAAGCAACGACCATGTCACAAGAACCAAGTTCTAGCAGAAGAGTCCGTGGGGGAAGACCGGCAGGTACCCAAAATTTCAGTGACTCTGACCTTACGGTTCTACTGAATTTGATGGAACAAATTCAACCTATTGGTGGTGAAATGTGGGTGAGATTAACGGAAAGATACAATGAGTATGCACAAAATCTTGGACGGACTCTTAGGGATAGCCATGCATTACAGCAAAAATTTGGAAAAATGGCCGATGATCCTAAACCCACTGGAGACCCTAATATTCCCCCTCTGATCAGACGAGCCAAAAATATTGATAGAGATATATGTGGTGGTGTAAAGCACCGTGTCTTGGACGATAATGTTGATTCCCAAGAAGAAGACAACATTAACGATAGTAGTTACTATGAACCTTCAATGAGTTATCCGTACCCTGATGCAAAATTATTCGAACAGGATGGTAAAAATTCTATTCATTATACATTTATTTTGGCTAATTCAGATATATGTAGCTATTGCCAACTCCTCCCGTCCCGGTACACAAGAAAATAATACATTCTGCTTATATCCAATGCCACCGCCCCAACGAATCTCAAGCAATAGCAAGGATAAAGGCTATCATCCCCCCCAACGGGCTCCAATTCAGTTAAGCAAAAGAAAAACTCCACCATCTGAATCATTGCAGAAAACGTTATTGGAAGCGCTTAAGCCAGAAAATCGGGAACAACCATTGTTACAACATATCCTATCACAAGAAGTACGAGATTTGCGGAAACAAATTGAAACTTTGATGCAAGGACACCATAATATGCAAGTAGAAATTGAACGGAAACTTAGTACACTCAATCTAAAATATCTCCATATCGAGAATGATGTAAATCATATTAAGAGTGTTACGGAGCAGAGCGGAGTCAACTAAACAGAAGGTCTAGGTTCACAACCGAGACGAGACGAAGATCGAAGACAGAGACGAAGCCGAGAACAAGGACAAAGACAATAACGAGGACGAAAGCTAGGACAAAGACGAGGGGCCAGCGAGGACAAAAGCGAGGGCGAGGCGGGGCGAAGACAAGGCTGAGAGGTATGGTTAAGTGAAGAGTCGCGGGGTTCGCTGGCTATCTTGCCGAAGCGAAGTATATAGACGATCGTATATTTCCTAAGAACAAGACAAGACTAAAGACCCTATACAGTAGGGTTGATAACAGGAAGACGAAGTAGGAAAGAAAGAGAAGAAAAAGGAACAAAGGAAAAACCCATAGCCGCCTATATATACTAGTCCACATCCCTGCAACAGTATGACTCATAACCAGTGCAACGGAAACCTATAAAAACCCAAAACCCATTCCTCAATATCCTTCCTTCCATAGCAATGCTTGGTACGCCGTGATAAAGAGTATGTTAATTGTTTTTCCTATCAAAAGTAATATACTAACAGCTATAAAGGGGAAACGTCAAAATGTATACTCAAGGATGCAATTCCTTATTGCAAACGGATCGAAGACTTTCACAAACAGGATTTGGAGGAGGAAGAAGAGTGGTGGAATCGGAATAACAAAGGAATATCTGATGCTATTAATAGAAAGCGAAAAAGAACTCCTGAAGTATCAATTGATAAAGAAGATGATATTATCTACCCTTCCTCCTAATTTTACGAGAGCAGTCTAGAGAAGTAAATACATGTAACATTTAATTTTTATGCTCGAACCTGTTGATAAAATTGAGCAATTCTATTGTTTCTTCTTATATCATCAAATACCATGTTCCTAAACCCGTGATAAACATTGTCCCCTATGTCTTCTCATGTTTTTTCATATACAAATTTTATTTGATTAACCCCGACAATCCTAACACATAGTTGGTATAATCTACAACATATCTGTAGTAGATATTTTCGATAAACAACATCATCGGCAGGTAATGGAAGTTTCAAACGTCCAAATGAATCTTGTATGCTCCTCATACCCCATTCTGCAGTCTGACGGGCTGATTGTTGAAACTTTTCACCTGTTCTGTTTTCAGACCATCTGTGACCAGATTTTAGCGGGGTTTTGATTTTTGTCTTCTGTCTATCATTAGCTCATGGAAATGCTGTATCCATAATCAACCAAAACTGATCAGGTGTATAATCAAACAACTGTCGGTAAAGACCTCTTAATGCATGCAAATCATGCCAACTACAGGGTGCATTGAAGCTAGCAAATACATCAACAAGATTTCATTTGTCTCCTGATGTTTCCTGAGCCTCAGGAGACTCAAAAAATATTCAGGGGCCTCAGGAGACTCTCAGGAGACCCAGGAGACTGTTGGGAGACTACATACACAAGTAGCAGTTTGCTGATGCAGTCAGGGGACATACAATCAGTCTTAGCGCTATCAAACACCTTCTCTATCAGGGACAACAGCAAAATTCCTTAGGATTCTCCCAAAACAGTAATAGGAATAAGAACCAAGAGCTTAGCCAGTTGGTGGTAGCGGAGTGAGTTTAGCAAATACTCTTATCTCTCTACCCGATAGTCAGGCAAAGCTGTTTCCTTTTCTGCTATTGACAGTAGCAGAAAGTCTGCAAGCAATCCACTCTCCAAAAGCCCAAAAAGAAAATGTCTTGGCGCAAAGCTCGGCACAAAGCTCGGCAGTATTCTCAGCAAAGTAGTAGAGTTAACAAGATTACACTTATTGGTGACGCTGGATAATTCGGTTTGGGAAACTAAACGAAACGCTAGCGAAACAGTTGTCTTGAGTGTGGATACCTAATGTTTGGCTAGTGGTGCAATAGAATTCAAGTAGGGTGTACTGACAACTGTAGTAAACTGCGAAACGAAACAAACAGTTGGATAGATGAGTGATAGATAATGGAGGAGTAGATGAGTGGGGGAGCGTTGAGGGACAACTTTCACAGTTGCAATACATGTATGGTGGCGAGTAATGAGTCACTAAACTACTTTCATACAAGCTACCGCCACTTTAGGTCCTCGAATAATAATTCAATTCTGAGAGAGGGGAGGGCACCTCACCTATCAGATTAGCGATCTGAAAGGTCGCGGATGTTTTTTCGTTCCGGTGCGAGCATGCTCGAATCAGGTAGTTTGAATCTTGGGCGGCTTGAAACGCGTCGGTGGCGAGGTGATTAGGAAGTTCAAATTTCTAGCAATCGGCTCCCTTAGGAAAATGATACTAGTAGTGCATTAGGTAGTACATGTAGTATAATAATTATTTAGGGGTGGCATTAGGCTAGTTTGAAGTGGAAAATTTCATCATGATTACCGGTGGTCATAGTCAAACCACCCAGGTTAGCGGCCATAGGCAGATACTCGCGGCAGGCAGATGTAGCGAATAATGCAAGAGGTAGGTCTCAGGCGAGGGTCAAGGACCGGGTTTGGTTAGTTCTTGACGACCCCAGGCCAGCTGCCAAGATTGGCATCGTGGATAAAAATATCATGAGTGAGCGTATGTATAGCGCGAGAAGGCATTGGGGGTGGGTGTGTAAACCGCATAGGAATTTTTTTTGTATGGGAATTAGACTGTTAGGCTAGGCGCTAGTACAATTATGGGAGTAGATCTCCCAATTTCTCTAGACTGATTGGCTGCATCAGAGCTACGTCGATGCTACTACTTGTTTATGCGATCTCCCAGAGTCTCGGGTCTCACGAGAGTCTCACGGTTCTTGGATATTTTTTGAGTCTCCTGAGGCTCAGGAGACATCAGGAGACAAATGAAGTCTTGCTGATGTACTACTTGTGTATGCAGTCTCCCAACAGTCTCCCGGGTCTCCTGAGAGTCTCTTGAAGCTCCTGGATTTTTTTTGAGTCTCCTGAGGCTCAGGAGACCTCAGGAGACAAATGAAGTCTTGCTGATGTGCAAACGCCGAAGTTTACACACCTACCCTCCATAGCTTCTCGAGCCATAGCTGTATCAAATCTTTGAAAATGCCTGCCGTCAAGAATCAAGAAACCAAAACCTTCGGATTGCTGCAGTAAAATGGATCTGTAGTCACCCAATAACGCCACAAAAAAAAGAAACTGGCTGCCCCTTAATCCTCAACACTCTCATCCATAGACAGCTTGCATCAGCAAGACTTCATTTGTCTCCTGATGTCTCCTGAGCCTCAGGAGACTCAAAAAATATCCAGGAGTCTTAGGAGACTCTCAGGAGACTCAGGACAGAGTTGGGAGACTCCAGACACAAATGGTAGTTTGCTGATGTGTGTTCAGAGCAACCCTGAATGCCGCTGGGAACCACTGGAAACTCTACCAGTTATATAAATGAATCAAAAAAAGCATCATTTTCGCTTACTATGTTTCTATAAGAAATGAATCACTTTTAATGTGCTCACTAAAGAAATCAAAAACCGATGGAAATAACACACCTTTTACTATAAGTTAAAAATCAACAAATAAATCCTTAGTTCCATCTGATACATTTAAAGTGCTTTTTCTGATAAAACTTTAAAAGAAAAAAAAGAATTGATCCCACAAGCAACTGGACCTTAACTATTATCAGCAAACTTTATCAAGTGTGACTGGAGTCCCCTGATATCACGGCATACCAAGAACTGCTATGGAAGGGAGGATATTGAGGAACGGGTGTAGGTTTCTATGGGTTTCCATTATACGGACCATGAGTCATTACAGACAGGGGTAGGGAGTAGTATATATATTCGGCTATAGGTTCTCTTTCTTCTTTTTTCGTTCTCTTTCTTCTCTCATAAATCTTATGTTATCAATGGCCAGATATAGGGTCACATGCAAATATCTTACTCTGGATTACTGTTTTATCTTTAAGAAATATACGATCATCAGTACACTTAGTTTCCCTTCGTATATTACTAGGAACTACGTGACCTCTCTACTTCACCATAGTCTATTAGTCCCCGTCCTCGTCTATATCTTTGTCCTCGTCTTTGTCCTTGTTCTCGTTCTCGTTCCTCAACCCGTCCTGGTTGTAAACCTTCGCCCTCTGCGTTATTGTCTCCGCTTCAATCCGTAACACCTGAGTCTACTGACAGTCTCCTGACAGTTTCCTGAATCTCCTAAGAGTCTCCTAAAACTCCTGAAATCCAAAAACATCAGCAAGATTTAAACTCTCTCCTGAGAATCGACTGAGTCTCCGGAGGCAGTTGCCAAGGCTACTACCCTCCCGTCTCTCCCAATGACCTCGCTAGGTATTTGTCGCCTCCCGAACCTCCCGATGGCCTCTCAAGCCTTCCAGGGAGCCTCCCGAGCCTTCTAGAGGGCCTCCCGAGCCTTCTGCATCAGCAAACTACTACTTGTGTATTCAGTCTCCCAACTCTCTCCCAGGTCTCCTGAGAGTCTCCTGAGACTCCTGGATATTTTTTGAGTCTCCTGAGGCTCAGGAGATATCAGGAGACAAATGAAGTCTTCTTTGATGTGTTAGCATCCTTCATACTCCTGGCCTCGCTAATTGTTTGTAGTCTCACGAAGCGTTCAGAGGCCTCTTGGCCTTCTGTTCTCTCCTTTCACTCTCACACCATTAATTGTATGTAGCCTCCTGGCGCCTTCTGCTCCTTTCCTCTCACGACACTCGCTAATTGTTTGTAGCCTCTTGAGCCTTCTAGAGAGCTTCCCAACCTTCTGTTATTCCCTCCTTTCCTCTCACGGCCTCGCTAATTGTATGTAGTCTCACAGCCTTCTAGAGGCTTAGTATCGATTCACTTAAAGCTATTCTGCTCCTTGTCATCCTGACAGCACTGCTAATTGTTTCTTGCCTCACGAGCCAGGAGCGCCGAGCCTTGATTAGTAAGTTTTGGAAACCAGCCAAGCGAAGCGATTACACTTCGAGAGAACACAGCGCTGTAAGGGTTTGGAGCCGATCTAGATCATGCTCGTTTAGTTTATTATCGTGTTAAAGATTTTTATTCTAAATACATTCTATCTTTGCCAAAGCTCGAGCCTTTCTGAAGGCTCTGCCGTCGCTAAGGGCGGATATCTTGTATATATAGAAATCGTTCGCGTTCTTAAATCTATCGCCGTGTTCGCGGCCGTTGGCCTTGTCGCTCGAACAAATGGCCATTCCCAAAACACTACCGATATTAAGCTAAACCTTTGCCCAGGAGTCTTGCAGGCTACAAGAAAACCGTGTGAGCCGTGCGGAAGGCACTATCGCCCTTGGCAGTAGGCTCTGAGAATGAGTTGATATGTTTTCGCCGATATCTTGTCGCGTATCTTGAATATTCTTTCGTCTGGCCCTGGTAGCGTCGCGAAAGCCTCGCGGCTCTGTTGTGGCGCTTAATTCATGAATCGTTTTGGATCGATCGTTTCACTGAATAATCATATAGAACGCGTCGTTGTGTATCTGCGTAACTGTCGAACTTCTGAAAAATTGATACTGGTACCTGTAGGCATTTGGAGCCGAGCTCAGAAGGCTCAATAAGCGCTTGTTCTCGCAGAAGGCCACGACCAGTATTCCGGCAGCATTTCGCCCACAGTGTTGTTACATTCGTTTTAATTATATCGGCGATCTGGGATAATATGTGGGGTCTACCGTAGAATTCGTCATTTTAGGTTTGGTGTTTATCGTCGTCAAGGATTCTTTTCGTTTGTCGCTGTGGTCGCCGTTTTGAATATTTACGTCTGGAGAAATTTCTCGATGGGCAGGAGGCGCCGTAATGTTACGGAAGGCTGACAGCGATATCTTTTAGATTTAAGGCCGTATCTCTATATTATCTGGCGAGTGGTAATCAAGAATCTGAACTGTTGCGTCGGCCTTATTGGAGGCTGCGTAAAGCCGTCTTAATTTGTTCTTGTAAATTAGCTTCATTTCGCGTCGGTTGAAACGTTGGGATATTACCAAATCGGCTACGTCTTTCGGAAGTGTGAAAGAAGATCGTTTTAATGAAGTTGAAATGAAGCGCCATGAATTTCTTCAATTTCCATCAAGCTCTGTCAATCTTTCAGCGCTTGCAGTCTTTTGTTCGATCTTTTCTTCTTTCGCTGTTCGTTTATCAACAAATTAGAAACATCCGCCATCTTGTGGAAATCTTGATATCTGGCGAAGATAGTCTAGTGTTTCTTTTGTATGCGTAGTGTCTTGTGCCATCAGTGGAAATCGATTAGTGGTGAGCAGCAATGCTACTGCCGAAGTCATTTCTGCGAAGGCTTTTGGGGGTTCAGCTGAAGGCTCTGCACTATCCGTCGAGATGGCGCGTTTCTTTACGCTTGCCGTTGAGTAGTTCAGTTCTTGTGTATCAATGGGTTTGAGTGAGGCGCGGATAAAGTCTCACGAGCGGACCTCAGGAGACAAATGCTTGCGATTGTGTTATTTGGAACAATTGAATCGAATTGTATGTTTCAATAGTAGAGATAAATATTATCACAACATATCCTTTGTGAAGAGATCTGCTCAGCGCGGCCAGCCATGTAGTAAAGAGTTTTGAAGGACGATCTGGAGTAATCAGCGGTATTTATGTCGATGTATCACTCCTTATAACGTATTTCTCTGAATTTCGATATATCGCTCACCAGATGCGTGGCGGTTTTCTTGAAGGCTCAAGAACTTTGAAATCAAGCTTAGCGCAGGCCTGATTGTTGATGTTTAGCAGTGAGGCGTGTTACGGTTGATCCATGATCATGCGCGTAGTGTCGGATAACGTAGCGCATGGCCGTAGCGTGTAATAAACTCACTTTCGGCGAGGCGCCGAGCACCGGAGGGCGCAGTGAAGGCCATCTAGGCTCTCCCGGCGTTCGTTCGTCTGTGGCTCAAACTTTTGGTGGCGGCGGCAGTAAGTAGGAGTATGATTGCGTAATTAGAGGTTTATTTAGTGTGTTGCGAGGTGATATTTCCTGTCGTTAAGTGGGTAGGCGGCCGCGGCTGAAATTAGTGAGGTGTGTTCCGTCGATCTGCGTATTCTGGCGCGTTGATCATACGGATGGGTGATACGTAACGTTTGTGAGAGGTTAGCGGAGGCTCGCAGGCGTAAGTGTCGTTGCGAACCTGCGTCTCGCGCGTCTGCGCTGTCGTCTCATCGTCCATTTCACGTTCGTTGTATTCCATAGTAGGTGAATCTGTAGAATTTCTCTAAATCTGCGTTGTTCAGAAGAAAGCGCACTATATTCGTAGGGTTCACTGTGGTAGTAAGGAATTATCTGCCTGCGTTCGGCCTCTGAGTGTATCAGATTTCTCTTTTCCTACTTGCCCATGACATGCTCGTCGGCGGCGTCTGCCTCTGCCAGTCTTTGTAGAGCCTTTTAGATGGTGTGCGGTCTTGGAAGAAATCGTCTATTGTGCGAGATACGTTCGATTGTAAGGCAAGTGCGATAGCAAAATTCTCTGCTGATTCGAAGGCTGCCAATGGGTTGATCGAAAAGGCTTTGGGCCTTCGTAATATCGTGTGGTGAAAAGAGGCTCACTGCTGCGCCGTATATATGGTAGTTGCGAGATTGAGCCGCGTAGGTCAAAGTATGATCTTACGTCATTTGATTCGATGTCGATTCGTTTTTCGTCTGCCAGGTGGTATGTCGGCGTTAGCGCTTGTAGGGCGCAGCGCCGGGAAAGGCTCTGCGGCCTCAGCGGGTCTTGAAAGCTGCCTGTCGTACCATTCGGGCTGCAGGTGGGCCTTTAAGAAATGTCGTCGAAACTAAGCGTTGGTGTAACCGTATGCAAAATGGGCGTCGTGATCGATTCTTGATAGTCGATATTGGTGGAGGCAGACTCTGGAGGCTTGGGAGACTCTGGAGACTCTGGGGCCCGTGGCTCACAGGCTGGAGGCGAGGGTTGGCTCTAATTGGGCGTCTTGATAGATCGTATCTTGCTCGCCGCGCGTCGCGATATTCGAGTGGCGTTATATGATTGATGTGATGTTGATTGATCTCGATATATGGCGTAGTGAAGTTTGATCAAAACTACGCGTTCTCATAACCTCACTTATCGCAGGATCGATCTGGCTCAAAACTGCTACTGCTATCTCAAAGTAAAGCGCCCGAGTTTACAATAAGCGATATAAGATATCGCTATCGCTCTCTGCTCTATATTCAAGCAATTGGCGTATATCACGGGGAGTTTTCCTCTTTCTACATGGAGTGGCGTAAGCGCGTGCCGACACAGACAAGCGCAGATAAACGCAAAGCGATGCAAGCGCGTATCATAAGGCGATGGCTTCGTAAAAAAGCGGGAGGTTGGATTATTAATCGGGCGATGCGTGGATGATAGTGAGCTCGGACTCCTGCGCCATTTCGGTCGCGGCAGTAGTGTCTCCGTATCCTGCAGTATAGTCGAGGAGTGGGTGGAAGAATCTGGATGGCCTTGGAAGAAAAAGCGAGAGTGTCAGAAGCGCGAGGAAGAGATCTGGGAGCCATGGAAAGTCAAAAATGTCAGAAGCGAAAGCGTTCTAAGGCGCCCTCATCTGCAAAGCTAGGATCAGGGCGCCGGGATCAGGCCTTGAGATCAGGAACCAGAAGAACATCGATGGCTCTGTGGCACGATAACTCTGCAACTCGAGGATTCTCAAATCTCAGGATATCTCATGAATCAGGAAGCTGGTTCAAAAGTAGAAGGAGGCTCATGAAATAGTGGAAGCAATTTCATGACAGTCGTAGATTTGCCAAATGCATCCGACTGAATCCGAATCTTATAAAAAAATAAAAAAGGCTATAATAAAAAGATGAGGAGTAATGAATAAATCCATTCAGGCGATTCTTCGTTCAATCGTTTGTGCGAATATCTGTGGATCATGGCCCAAATTTAGGCGAGTGGTTAGAAAAGGCTTGAGGAGGACTCTATAAAGATTCAAGCAGCCCTGGTCAAATCGTTGTAGATCTATCGCGAAGAGGAAAAGGGTGACAAAGCGAAATGGCGGGGTATGAAAAGTGCGATGAGTGAATAGGAATATTACGAGAAGTTAGTCAGTCTGCAGGAGGCGTTAGGGATCTGCGCCATGATAACCGTCATGTCGTTGGCGGAGAAGGCTACTGCCATCAGTGATCTGCATCAATGAGACTTCATTTGTCTCTGATGTCTCCTGGCCTCAGGAGGCTCAAAAAATATCAAGTCTCAGGAGGCTAGGCCGGAGACTGTTGGGAGCTAAATCTGCAAGTAGTAGTTTCTGATCGTCACCGTCCATCTGGGTATGGGGTTGCGTCGATTATGCCGTTCTTGGCATTCTCATATCTTATCATGCGTGATTTATCGGGCCTCATGTTGGCGAGTCCCGCCCATTCAGGCGCGAAGCGTTCGGCGCCCTGAGGCGTTATCGGTCAGCCGAGAGGCGAACTATCACGGATCAGAATATGTCTGTCGGGGCTCTGAAGATCTGAAAGGTTGGCTAGGGCCCTTGAGGCCAAAACCTTTAAATTTCTGATCTTGCGAGCGCCCGGCAATCGTAGCTGGGCTCTAAAGGCACAGCAGCTCCATGGAGGATGAAATTACGGCGAGGAAGATATCGATGATATAGAGTCTTTGGGACGAGGAAGCTTGATAACGTAGGTGCAGATATCACTATCATGAAACTTGCTCGAGATGGGCGTTATAAATTTATTATTACATGAAAACCACGCAAGTGCAGTATAAAAAGCGAAGATGATAGGTTCCTAAACCTCTGTATGCAGTTTAGAAGGCTTGAGGAGCCCGTTAGGGAATGGAGTTTTGTTTTTTGCGTACAGTTCTTATTTTTAAGCGGATTCTGTTAGGTCTTAGTAATAATTCTATTATTTATCTTTATGCAGGCAAAGCCATACAGAAGCGCCAGCCTGTCGGATGGGCTTCAAAGCGATAGTGCGACGGTGCGTGCTCTCATGTAATATTCGAGTGATATCGTGACACTATATGATGTAGGGAGGTTTGATCGTAGATAAGCATCGTCGTTTCGTGTTTTCAAACCTGCTTTCAAAACCACGATTCTTGGTCACTCTGGCGCTTTGAAGCGATCTTGAATTACTTATACAGTATTTAAGATGGTGCGATTATTATATTCAACCCATTAACACCTCTGCAAAACCTCAAAAAGCGCAGGAAGACTCGTATGTACGCGGAAGAAGCAGCTGCATGCGAGCGCAACAATCAGGACAGCGGAGAATCCACAATTGGTGGAAAAGATCTTATCTATAATCTTTCTCCATGCGAGATCGGGGCGAGATGGTAAGAATAGGGTGGAGTTAATAAAAGGTCGCGCCGAGCGAACAATTATTCAACAATCTGTGTCGATTTTGCATGAGCCAGGCAATCAGTAGCTAAGCGCGCGTAGTCGTGAAGGAGTCTATAAAGATCAAAGCAGCCTCCTCCAGCCTCATTATCGATCAATCGCAGAAGAGGAACAGGACAAGCGCGGCGAGGCACAGGGGCAGCGGATGATGAAGTCAAAGATCTGTGCCGGACCTCCGCGCAAGCAGGCTGAGACCGCGTTGGAGAGTCTGGCGGGCGCGAGAATACCTGCAGGCTGGGAATAACCATCGTATTATTGGCCGAAAGGGTTACAGGCGTCTCAGCGATATATACGCCTATGATTGAGTGCGGACCGCGCATCGCTTATGCGCTATTAACATCCGAGGTTATCTATGAAAGATTTAGAAAGGCCATGATAAAGCGGCTCACTCTAAGGAGCGCGTTTCAGTATCTGCAGGCGTTTAATTCGGCACCGAGCAGGCGAACATCACGAAATCCGGAATATGTGCAGATCGGAGACTCTGAAGAGCTGGAAGGTTGGCTCAAAACCACTGTGCAAAAGCGCCCAAAGGCTACGTGCGCGGTCTTGTGAGCGCCCGGCAATCGTTCTTTGAGCTCAGTCAACGCCAGCTAGAAGGATATGAAGCGCTTACTAGAGGCGATATTGATGGAATAGAGCGATGTTGAGGAGGAAATGCTAACGTTTAGGAATAAGGTTGATAAAATAGGTTTGAATATCACGTAAAATGCGTCACGATAATGAGTGCTTAGGATGGTCGCAGCGGTGGTGCGTAGCGTTCAGGAAGTGCGCGGGGGATTGGAAGAAGAACGATGGCGTTATAGAACTCTCTTGCCATTACCTTTGAGTCTTGTCGCTATGATCGTGAGCATGTTGGACTCAGGTGAGAGAAATCGCTGTTTAAATGACCGATGGTGAAGGCGGAGGCAGCCGACAATCGCGAGATCTCGAGGCTCTGGCCTGAGTGTGAATTTAGAAGTAGAAGCGATCGGACAGAAGGCGATTAGAGCAGAAGGCTTGATTAGTGCTTAGAAGGCGATTAGTCTTAGAAGGCGATTGGTCTTAGAAGGCGATAAAGCGGTTTGATGTTGACTGCCGTTGTTTTTGTTTTTGGATGCAGTTGCAATTTTGCCTGTTTGGGAAGGTATGGTTGCCTATTTGGGTATCTTGTTGTATTCTTAGAATTGATTTTGTCTTGAGCCGTCAGGAAGAACTACCGTAAAAACCTCTAATTGCAATGATATGGTGTGAATCAAGCCAGTATATAGTGGAGATGAGAGCGCCCATGAAGGCTCTCCAGCCTAAATTACCGTCGTGGCAGGGCAGAATCAACAAGCGTGGCGTTGAGGCCATGCAGCGTCTCCTCCGTTAGTAAGCGTCCCCAAGGGGCGATGAGTATTTCAAGTGTTGCGGCGGTGCAAATTCTGGCGCAACTACGGAAGCAGAATCTGGAAGAAGCGATTACTTATGTTTCTCGAGCCCTCAAACAGCGTGGGAGCTTTCCAGGCGAGTAAGCGGTATTCTGAGTCAAAAACCGAATGATTTTGATGATCATCCAGGAGGAGGAAGCTACGTCCAAATCCATGAGGATGACTATGAGGATGAGGCGCGGAGATGAGAATGAGCCGCCACACGGCGTATCGCTGCTCAGAGCGGAGTATATCACAGCCCATTATCCTCCACAACTTGCACCACATCTTGTCACCATGGCTTGTGGCGACTGCATTCTGGCTGTCAATGGGAGTCATGGCTGGAAAAAGAAGGCCTGGCCTCCGTAGAGCTCTTTCAGCTCGAAGGAGGCGCAGTGGACTGGCGGCAGAAGCAATTACTCTTCTTCTTTTGCGATGTAAATCTGATGCAGGTATGTGATATTTAGATCCTCATCTCAGTCGAACCCGATATAATGGAGAAGCGAGAAACCGTCGTACCGTTAATTCGAAGGCGGAAACTCGGAAGGCGGGGCAGCTTCAGAAAGGGCTAGCTTTCTCGCAAGTTCCTCGTTTATTTCGACCGGCGATTTCCTTTGCGACAGAGCTCGGCCATATGGCGAGACAATTCAAATTCATGCTTCGCGTATCGGCCTCCTCTTAGCGAAATATCGTAGAGCCTATCTCGCGTGGAGCATGCGCCACGTGGTATGAAGCATGCCCGCGTATGGAGCAACGCAGCGCCCGCGATATGGGGCCGTGGCGGGCCTGAGTCAATTAATGAAATCGCCGGCCAAGTCGTAATCAAGCGTGCGGGAGAGCCTCTCGGGCGTTATCATTCTTCAGGCGCGCACTCAAGCGATCTTCTTAAATTAACGTCCGTCGGTTTTGGGGTGAAATGACGGCGAATTTTATCTGAAATCTGATGGCCAAGACAGCTTGGAGGCGAGGTGAGTCGCCGCGCTCGGAGGCAGTAAGCGCTCGGAGGAGCAGTGGCGCCCTGCTGTTGCGTTAGGTTCAAATCAATTATTCTCGGCGGGGATGGGGTGTCGGCCGTTCCGAGTGCGGTGGAGTAGCGGCGATAAATTTCAGATAATATAAAGGAGTTATAATTTATATAAACAAGGGCAGCGATAGTTTCTAAAAAGAAAACTATGATAGATTGCTAAATACAGAAGGCGTTGCGTAGAGAAGAAAGAAAGGAAAGAAGCAGCGCCGTGAACTCCGTTCATAAGCATATCACCGACAACATACGTATTCGTACTTAGCGTAACCTCACTCATGACTCCTTCTTCGTGTAACAGAAACTCATGAACCTTTTCTGACAAATCCTTTTCCCCAAGCGATAATCATCCGTCAGTCAGTCCGCGCATGCTGCGCGATCGCTGTATCAGTAAGTAGCGCTGGGCGAGCTCCTGCGAACGCCTTAAATCTCTCGGTCGGTTTCTTGGGGTAGCGTGTATGAAAGGTATCGGCAATGGTGGTTTAGTTAAAATCTTCGGCGGGTTCCCAGTAAGTCGGCGTAAGCCTGTCAGCTACGTAATCTTGAAGTCCTTGTTTCCCATGATATCGGGAATCCAATATCTCTTCGACCTGATACTCCGCCTCTTGTTCAACGATAACTGGTGGGGGCGGTGGAAGTATTTGTCCTTGCACGGGATCCGTTGCTGCGAGGTCAAGAAGGGAGACGTGGAAGGCAGTGCGTCTTACGTCGGGGAGGTTCGAGGCGATAAGCGTAGAAACCACTTCTTGCGAGGAAAGGCCGATTTCTTGGTCGAGCTTCCGCCGAGTTGTGGGTAGTCACGAATATTCTTTGCCGCGCGAATGTCACGACCGTATCTTGGGGCGAGTCGTTTCTTGAGCAATGCGTTTAGCATGGCCGTCCGTAGTTGGGTTCTTAAGTAGTCGTGTAAGCTCGCCCGTTCTTAGTAGTCATGTATGCGTCGAGGCGGGGAGCATTTCCGGGCTTCTGGAGGTCAATTGTGAGTCGAGGTGATAAGCGTAGTTTTGCGAAGAGGCGTGCGCCGTGAAAGCGAGCACGGTTGTTTGCATGGCTCTGCCGTGTAACCACTTTCATCATCCTGTTGATCTGAAAGCGTATCTTCCGGGTATTGTTAATATGGCGTTAAGTCTTTCCGTTTGACCGTCGGTTCGGGTGGAGCGCAGTTGGCGATTCGTCTTGATTTTAAGTTGTTTGCAGGAACTTGAAGCTGTATGTGAGTCACTCTGTCGGAGGTAATATGTGTAGGTAGTAGTATGGCAGATGTCTTTGCAAGTATAAGTTCTTTGTGTCCGCGCGTTAACCGTCGTGTTCTGAGGTAATAGGTGGCGCGTTTTGGTAAGTCGATCGCGCTACTAGTACGGCATCGTATCCCTCGCTTTCCGGTAAACCTGTAACAAAATCCATAGAAATTTCCCTCCAGGGTTGCTCAGGGATGGGTAGTGGTCGCAGCACTCCTAGTTTGCCATGTGTTGTTGGTTTACTTCGTTGACAGGTGTGACAATTCCGAATATACTGGCCGATATAGTCTCGCATATTTGGCCAATAATAGTCCCTACTAACCAGTTCGAAGGTCTTTTCTCTGCCGGGGTGACCTGCTGAAGGGGCATCGTGATATTGCTTGAGGATTTCTAGTCGTAGGGGGGCATAATCCGGGATATAAAGGCGTTCGCGGTAAAGTAGACGACCGTCAACCTCGGTGCATTCTGCCAAGGAGATTTCCTTGCACTGCTTCGTATCTGTTTGTCGTAGGTTCAATATCTTTTGGGGGAATGGGTCAGTTAAATATCGCCCGTGAATAATTTATGTAGGAGGCATCCTTTTCAGCGGGTTCGTTGCTAAGAAGCCATCAACAAACAAACTTTGGATCCAAATTTTCCCTCTTCAGCACCGTCTGACTCTGGTGAAGTAATCTTTCATTTCCTTCCTCAGGGAGATCTCCTGATCTCCTAGTCAATGCATCCGGTTTACCACTTTGTTTCCCCGGTCTATATTTGATAATAAAGTTGAAGCGAGAGAGATATTCCGCCCAACGCACTTGTCTCCTATTCAGTTGTTTGGTGGACATAAAGTATTCTAGGTTTTTGTGGTCCGATATAACTTCAATAGGATGTTTTATTCCCTCTAGCTCAGTCGCCATTCTTGAAAACGTCGAATAATCGCCAGTAATTCCTTGTCATATATCTCGTAGTTGCACTCCGCAGGCGTATGTTTCTTTGAGAAAAATGCTACAGGGTGAAGTTTTCCTTGTCCATCATGTTGAGAGAGAACACCAGCGGCGACGTAGTCTGAGGCATCCGTTTCGACTGTAATTGGTTTTTCGGGGTCGAAATGGATCAAAATAGGGGCAGTGGTAAAGGCCTCTTTTAACAGTTGGAAGGCCGTCTCAGCCTCTGGCGACCATTCAAAAGGTATTCCTTTCTTGGTAAGTTTAGTAAGAGGTGTGGCCAGTTTCGAGAACCCAAAAATAAAGCGTCTGTAGAAATTGGCAAAGCCCAAAAACGCTTGTATATCTTTAACAGTTCGGGGCGTCGTCCATTCTTGTACTGCGGAGACCTTATGAGGATCGTCAGAATGCCGTCGGGTTCGATTATAAAGTAAGATAGGTAGTACTTTGGGTATGGAATTCGCATTCTCTGGCTTCAATAGCGCGCGTGTTTCTGCGAGTGGTCAAGTATTTTCTCGCGTATTCATGTATTCTTGAGGAGTATCTGTATATCGAGGATATCGTCAGAGTAGGCCGTACAGAATTGATCCAAATGTTCTCGTAAACAATCATTAATAAAATGTTGAAATGTGGCGGGGGCGTTGGTGAGACCGAAAGGCATAACTGTATATTCGAAGTGTAATATGGTCGAATGCTGTCTTCCATTCCTCATAAATCCTTATTTGGTTATGCAGCGGCGTAGGTCGGGTGTCTGGTTAGCTTTTGATGGCGGTCTAGAGTTTACCGGATAAGCGGTAGAAATTATCGATTTTTATAGTCATTTCGTTAAGTCATCTGTAATCCGCGCGTATGATGAGCCGTCGGCTTTTAACAAATAATCTTTGGGCGGCTGGTGAAGAGCTGGCGCGGATAAATCATGGAGAGATTTTCTCGAATATAGTCCGTCAAGCGCCAAGTAATTCGTCGCAGACGTTCCATAAAGGGGTCGAATGGTGGTTCCTTCATTCTTTTAAGCGGAATCTTGTAGTGGTAGGCGTCGTGGGAAGGTCTTGAGCAAAGCGTCGAGCATATTTAGTCGATGGTGATATTTTTAGGGATCTTATCTTCCATTCGGCTTTCAGGGCGTCGTTAAGGGTTTGTTGATGTCGCGAAGTGATCTATAAATCTGTGGCCTTTTTCCGGGCAAGCGGCTAAATGATGCGGTCTGTCGTATATCTTGGGGTTTTATTAGGATTTCAGCGGTATCAGCGTTTAGTATTGCAGTTCTTTTGCAATGTCATTTCGAAAGCGACTGTGTTATCGTAAAGCTTGAGGGTGGCGTCGTAATGTTATGTAGTGGTATCACAGGAACCAGGGGATATTGTCAGAGTTTAATGTGAAGAGAGGAATTTCTTGGTGTGATCCCGTCTGAAGAGGAGCGCGGCGTATAGAAGTAATTTGTCACGAAGATATGGGTCGTCCGTCGATTACCTCAGGATTCTAGGTGTTTTAAGTGGAAAAATGGGGAGTTGGTGATGGCGCGAGGTTTCATCAATAAATGCAAATCAGGGCAGTATCAATCATGGCGTAAGTAGGAATGGAGTCTTTATTGTTTGCGATATTCTGGCGACAACTAAATGATCTCAGTTTAACTCTCTCTCTTACAGAGACTGAAAAACCTGAAATAGAAAATGCAGATAAAGAAAATTCCTTTGAGGGTCGCAGCGAGTATCTTGGCCAGGGGACTAGTGAAAACCCATTTCGTTTAAAGAAGAAGAAGAAGAAAGAACCACGTCGGTGGGAAGAAAAAGAAGAAACAGGAGCCACGAGAGGGACAGCGGGGGGGGCAGAGAGGGCAGCGCCTCTTACCAGCTGGAGGGCGGGCGATTTCCAGGGCGTTAGGCGAAGCGAACGTGGTCGGGGCAGCGCGATGGCGCAGCGACCATTTTCCATTCTCAGTTTCTTTTCGGCGGGGAAGTCTGGCGGCGTCATTGGCAAAGTATACCTTCCCTCTGGTGGGGGGCGTGGGGCTGAGCGGGACTGCAAGGCCGAAAGATCTATGGGTGCGAGGCCCCCAGGAGTATAGGATGGGTGGGGGGCAGCAGGTTGAGTAGCGAACTGTCCCATGGGATTCCGGTTGGTACGGTGCGCATCTTTCCTGGCCCTGATTCTATTATCCATGGTCATCAGCCTCCTTACATAGGCATCGAACCCTTCTGCTGCAGTGTCCTGGTATATCATGGCATCTTTGAGGTCATCGGACAGTCCCGTCTCCAAGGCATCCTTCTTAGCTTCCTCGTTATAGTCCAGTCGTCCCATGATGCGCAAAAATTGTGTGAGGTAGGTGGCGAAGTCTCCTTTACCTTGTCGAAGGCTCTGCAGTTCCCTTCTGGCTGTGCCTCGAGGGTCTGGGTCTCCAAAGGAGGCTTCCAAGAACTCGACAAAGGTGGCAACCGAAATAAAGGGTGGAGCATCTCCCGAGGCCATAGGGATGACCTGGTCTAGTGCCTTTCCTTCCAACCGACTGACTGCGTAGAAGACCTTGGCTTCCTCATTCAGGAACCTGTCATGGTTGACCCTGAGTTTGGTGCGAAGGAGGTTGAGGAACCCGGGTAGGCTCGCTGCTGGTTCATGAATTTTGGGGGTCGGGAGCTTCCGGAGCGGAATACGGGAGGGGTTAACTGGCGGGGTGGTGGGGGTGGTGGGGGTGGTGGTGGTGGTGGGGGTGGTGGGGGTGGTAGTGGTGGTCTTTCGTGCGGCGGTGAGTTGGAGCTGAGTGCGGACTGATTTTAGGCGTCGGTATGGTTATTCTTGGCTTACTGTTCGCAGCGTTTAATTAGTTCGCAGTGCGTAGTGTGTAGTCTTTCGGCTAGCGTCTGGTTCGGTTTTCCAGATCTCTCCTTAGAATAAGTGCAAGTAGATGAATATAGTGGTAGTGTAGGTCCTCGACAGCTTGAAACTCGGCAAAGGTTTGGGGAATCTGGTAGTGTCCGTCAAGGGTGACCCCCTCAACAACCCTAGCAATTGGTGGGGGTGGTGGTTGTGGTGTTGTCATTATGGTGGTGCACGGTGCGGATAATGACCTTGGCGTAATCTCTGGCGGGGATGGGGTGTCGACCGTTCCATGAGTGCGGTGGAGTAGCGGCGATAGCTCAGATAATATAAAGGAGTTATAATTTATATAAGCGAGGCGGCGATAGTTTAAAGAAAGCTATGATGATTGCTTAAATCTGAGAGGCGTTGCGTAGAGGAAGAGAAAGAAAGGAAAGAAAGCAGTGTGAAGTGGGGCAGATTCACATAATATATCTGCGTGTAAACCTGACACGTATGTTCATCTTAAATGTACGCGCGGCTATCGCTGGTTCATTAGCCGTGATGAAGCTCGTAGGCACCGTAAAACGCACCGGCGTCGGCACTTCACGGCCGTCGTGCCATCTTTGCCGTCAGGTCATGTCTGCGGTCGGCTCGTCCCAGTAAATCCGTCCCAGTCGGCAGTGCGGTCGGCTGTATCAATGGAAATATTCGCGGGTGAGATCGCCTTGTTTTTGCAGTTAAGGACTACGTATCGAAGGGTCTTTTGTATGGGCAGCGAGGAGGCGCGGAGGCAAAGAGTAAAGGTGTCGCTTCTCGCCGAGAATGGCCAGTTTTATAAGCGATCACGATAATTATCTTGTAAAATCTCCAATATTCTATGAGCGCCCGTAAAGGTCTTGACAGCCATTAGGCAGGCGGCATTTGGGCGGAAATCGTGGAAGTAATATTTCTAAAGTATTCTGAAAGGTGATAAGATCGTGGGGCGAGGATCGCAGTTTCGTTGATGATATATCTCAGCCGTTTATTAGAGCAGTTTGCGCGCAATGTCCCGGTTTATCTTCGATCTTGGAAAGCGCATATCGTCGAAGGGTTTACTAGTAACTTCAATCGCGTCAGAATCCGGATATCGTGAGTAAAGCGCAGCCCTCTAAAGGCTCATGACTACGGGATACCTCAAATTTCACTTTAACGGGATGTTAAGCGCGTAGGAAAGAGAAGCGAGAGCAGGGAGGAAGCGCTGGAATGTCTGACAATCTGATTCGAGAAGGTAAATAAAAAAGGCTCAAAGGGCCTTCCTTATCTATATGTGACTATGCCTTTTAGGTCGATGAGTTAAGAGGGCGCAAGAGGTTATATCGAAATCGGCGCGGAGGAGGATGATGTTCAATTAGCTGCGGACATGCGCGTGGAGGCTGGCGCGTGGGAAGAAAGGAAAGCGGCGGTGATGGAGGAAAGTGGTTTGGGAGGCGTGGGCGCGGCGAAGGTGGGAGAGCGTTGAAGCCTCACGTGAATATGTGATTTTGGGGGCTCTATTTTCTTGATGTATCTTATTAATAATCAAAGTGGATTTTGAGGCGTCACTAGACTAGTAATAGTTTAAAATTCGCCGGAGATATTTTTAGGCGGGAGATTGGCGGGGATTACAGGAGAGGCGTGGGAGGCTGACTTGTCGTCAAGAGTCTCCGGAGATCTCGGGAGGGCAGGGGGCCTCAGGGAGGCGGGAGGACTTAGGAGCCTGCTTTGGAGAATGCACTCTACAAAGTGGGATTTATCAGTGAGGCTTATAACAGGCGTCTCGGCCTCTCTGAATCTAGTTAGGACTCTAAAATGAAAACCTCTTCTACTCTTGTGGAGTCTGCGATATCATGATCTCTTGGAGAGGATAATAGGCTACAGGGGCGCAGGAGGCGCCGCGTAAGCGTCGAGAGGCCTCTGAGCCTTCGAGGCTCAGCTCGGGAGGCCGTCAAGCGGGGGAGGAGGCGGAGAGGCGGTGAAGGGTGTCTCCGAAGGTCTCCCACATCTCCTGGGCCTCCAGTAGGGTTGAATAGGCTTGCTGATGAAATATTAGGATCCAGATGTAATCTTACTGATGCAGTTAGTGTCCCAGCGTCTTGGCAACCAGCACGATGGTTCGGTAGTAATAGCGCTCGTGCGATGGAAGGGGTAAGGAGAAGTGAAGGTGGAATGGAGTGGTGTGAGGTTGTCGTCATTTCTTTCTATGAGGTTCGGTTGCAGGAGGGATTGGTAATAGGATTTTACGAAATGGTGGGGAGGAATACAAGGTGTGGTGATACTGAGTTTCTACGGGATTCTATGGGCTGATGAATGAGTCAGACTGGACTGGCGAAGGATGTTGTTAAATAGCGAGCGGAGTTTTTCCCTTTAGTACTTTTCTTTCTTTCTTCTCTGTCTTGTTTTCCTGTCTTCTCGTATATAGGAATACACAGTTATCCTATCCATACATCAGCAAACTACTACTTGTGTATGCAGTCTCCCAACAGTCTCCTGGGTCTCCTGAGAGTCTCCTGAGGCTACTGGATATTTTTTGAGTCTCCTGAGGCTCAGGAGACATCAGGAGACAAATAAAGTCTTGCTGATGTAGTCCTAGCTCTTCTCATTTCACTTGAAGGTTGCCTACTACTGTGACCTCTATAGTCTTTTCCTCGTCTGCCGACAGCGCCTTATAACTCATCTCTAAATCACTCTGATGTCTTGACTTTCACTTGTCATGTAGTGGTGCTGTCTTGGCGTTCTTGCGCCTCTGTTGTTCACGGCTGTGTTCTGCGTTGCTTTTATTTGCGTTTTTCTTTATCATCATTCTCTGTCACTGGTCGTCTAAAATTCAACAATAGTAAAACCATTATGTCATTTTCGATACAAAGAGAAAAATGTTATGAGTAAGCTTAGTATTTAATTTAATTTGTGCAAACACTAAAATAGAATAAAACGGTCTCACAGCTACGTATACATCACTAAAAAATACTTGGATGGATCTAATGCTATTCTCAAGGAAGTAGTGTCGTGTAGGCTTTGTTCCCCATATCAGCAAGAATTCATTTGTCTCCTGATGTCTCCTGAGCCTGAAGAGACTCCCAGAAGACGCAAGAGAGACATCAGCAAACTACTACTTGTCTACATCAGCAAGCGTTAACAAGTGTGACTGGAGTCTCCCAAGTCTCCTGAGACCCCTGTAATCTTCTGAGACTTGTAAGATTTTGCTGATGTATACAGTCTCCTAACAGTCTCCCGGGTCTCCTGAGACTCTTGGATATTTTTTGAGTTTCCTGAGGCTCAAGAGACATCAGGAGACAAATGAAGTCTTGCTGATGTTGATGGAGTTGGGAGACTCCAGACAAAAATGATAGTTTGCTGATGCAGAGTGTGGGGTAATATTATGGAGTGTGGCGGAGTACAAGAGTAAGACGTTTAGTGTAAAAGCATGATTGGGCAGCAGCAGCAAGACTTCATTTGTCTCCTAATCTCTCCTGAGCCTCAAGAGACTCAAGAAATATTCAAGGATCTCAGGAGACTCTCAGGAGACTTCTTACGGAGTGAAGCGGAGACAATAATTCAGAGGGCCAAGGTTCACAACCTAATCGAGACAAGGAACGAAAACGAGAACGAAGACGAGGACGAGGACAAGGACAGATTCGAAGGGACTATGGTTAAGCGAAAAGGTCACGTGGTCCTTAGCGATATGCCCGTGAGTTAAGTATACTAATGATAATATATTCCGTAAGACTAAAACAGAACTAGAGACGATACGAGACAGGGACCCTATATACGAGGGTTGATAACAGGAAGACGAAGTAGAGAAAAAAGAAAGAGAAGCAAAGAAGAAAGAGAACCCATAGCCGAATATATATACTAGTCCCTACCCCCGTCCGTAATGACTCATAAACCGTATGACGGAAACTCATAGAAACCCGAAACCCCAAAAGAGAAAACCCTAACCATAACTCATTCCTAAATATCCTTCCTTTCTATGTAGTCCTTGGTACGCCATGACAAGACACAGGAGACAGTTGGGAGACTCCAAACACAAATAGTAGTTTGCTGATGAGAGGATCCAAAGGAAATCTCAGATCGGAACGTGGAGACGAAGGTACCAGTAGATAGCAAGTTGCATAGCCATGGAGTAAGACAAGATATGACAGAAGTCCTAGTGGTTAACTAAGGCGAGACGGATTCAGAACACACATCAGCAAACTATTATTTATGTATGGAATCTCGCAACTATCTCCTGAGTCTTCTCAGAGTCTCCTGAGACTCAGGAGACTTCAGGAGACAAATGAAGTCTTGCTGATACAGTGTTCCTGGAGGACACAACTGATCACGGATTCAGACGTATAGATACGCAATATATTTCAAGGTGGAAACCAGAATAAAGAACAAAAAGTAAATAATAAACAGAAAACCGAAGAGTCGGATAAATGTTCTGGCGTCTTGGCATCGGTAGTAGTAGCGCAGTTACAGTCAAATGAGTAATGACAAGCAAAGAAGGGATGAATTGATATGATGTTATCGTTATTTCTTTCCATGAAGTTCAGTTGCAAGAAGAATTTGTAATAAGATTATAAGATATAGTGTAAAAGAATATGAGGTGTAGTGATACTGAATTTCTACGGAATTCTATGGTCTAATGTATGAATCAGAGCGGACCGGTGGAAGAGGGGTTAAATATTAAGCATAGACATTTCCTTTAGTTCTTTTCTTTCTTTCTTCTCTGTCTCTTCTTCATCAGCAAACTACTACTTGTGTATGCAGTCTCCCAACAGTCTCCCGGGTCTCCTGAGAATCTCCTGAGGCTCCTGGATATTTTTTGAGTCTCCTGAGGCTCAGGAGACATCAGGAGATAAATGAAGTCTTGCTGATGTTCCTGAGTCTCCTGAGAGTCTCCTGAGGCTCCTGGATATTTTTTTAGTCTCCTGAGGCTCAGGAGACCTCAGGAGACAAATGAAGTCTTGCTGATGTATTCTGACTCATACATCAGTCCATATAACCCCGTACAAACTCAGTATCACCACCCTTTGTATTCCTCTCCACTATTTCTTAAAATCCTATTACCAATCACTCCCACAACCAAACCTCATAGAAACAAATGATGACAACCTCACACCACTCCATCTCCTCCTCCCTTATCATTAATCCTTCAACTGCAACAGTACTACTACTACCGAACCTTCGGGATTGATATCAAGACACCTGGACACCTCCCCTGTTTTTGGTTTTCACCTTGGCCGCTGCCTTCATCAGCAAACTACTACTTGTGTATGCAGTCTCCCAACACTCTCCTGGGTCTCCTGAGAGTCTCCTGAGGCTCCTGGATATTTTTTGAGTCTCCTGAGGCTCAGGAGACCTCAGGAGACAAATGAAGTCTTGCTGATGTTGTGCCTCTATTGCTCCTAGCTGTGTCCCACGATCTTGTCTGCGTCATCATTGTCTTCCTATTTTGTGGTCTTAGTTACTCCATCACAATAGATAATAGGAGGTTGCATAAGGAGGGAAGAAAAGAGAAGACAAAAGAGAATTCTCCCATATATATATAACGTCCCCACTACTGATTACTAATCCGTATCATAGAAAACTTTAGATACCTACATCAGCAAGACTTCATTTGTCTCCTGAGGTCTCCTGAGCCTCAGGAGACTCAAAAAATATCCAGGAGCCTCAGGAGACTCTCAGGAGAGCCGGGAGACTGTTGGGAGACTGCATACACAAGTAGTAGTTTGCTGATGTACAGAAAAACACATCAATACCCATATCTGATCCCTATACTTACATCCGATAACCACCACTAGCCTACCTTTTCAGCTATTACAATATCAGTAAGAGATAGTCCCAATAAGTGTAGTGACTATAATGTAATTCTTCATAGCAGCGATAGTTCAAAGAGGGAAAACTATAGTAGATTGATAGATACAGAAGACGTTGCGTAGAGAAGAACAAAAAAGAAAGCAAAGTACAGAAATACATCAGCAAGACTTCATTTGTCTCCTGATGTCTCCTGAGTTTCAGGAAACTCAAAAAATATCCTGGAGCCTCAGGAGACTCTCAAGAGACTTGGGAGACGTTTGGGAGACTGCATAAACAAGTAGTAGTTCGCTGATGCATCCTGAGTTGAACATGCCCCACCACAACCTTCATCAGCAAGATTTTTCAAGTCTTAGAAGATTATAAGGGCCTTGTGAGACTCAGAGACTGTCGTGAGACTTGTGATACTCCACCACACTTAGAAACTTCGCTGACGTTGTTCTTAAACCCGAACCGCCGTGATTGTAATAGATTTTAATCAACTCACAGACAGTGACTCTATATAGACTTTAGTATATGATTTAATACAAGAAAGAGAGACCCAAAATAAACATCGAGGCGGAGGTGTAGGTAGAGAGTACTCAACACCGGAAAAACGCATTAAAAATGACGTGAATAGCTTGAGTTAGTAACGATTGGGCTTAGAATTCTCCATTATAGCACTTTTTTGTTGACGCATCACATTTAGAACAAAATGGAATGTCAAAAGACAACCAGTCACTCTCAGGACAAAATTAGACAAACTTGGACGACATCAGCAAACTACTAATTGCGTCTACAGTCTCCCAATTGTCTCCTGAGTTCCTGAGAGTCTCCTGAGGCGCAGAAGACATCAGGAGTCAAACGAAGTCTTGCTGATAGAGTCAAATGTGATCTATTACTTTTTGGAGGTGCAAGACTCACCCGACACCCTCATACATACCCAGATGAGAATTTTTTGAGTTTTGAGTCTTGAGGGACAGAATTCGTTTTGGGGAAACCTATTTTTTCTTGATGCTCCTTGCAGTTACTGATAAGAGAAATGATAAAACTTTAAACTACAGAACTTAAGCTTGAAAAAATTTCATGCATCAGCAAACTACTACCTTTGTCTATAGTCTCCCAATAGTCTCCTGAGCCTCCTGAGCGTCCCCTGAGGCTCCTGGATATTTTTTGAGTCTCCTGACTCAACTCAGGAGACATCAGGAGACAAATGAAGTCTTGTTGATGTGAGTAGTACTGATAAGTTGCTTAGCTCCGGATGGTACAAGTACTGAAATTGCCCGTGATAGCCCAGTCTTGAACGGCAATCTTGAACATCTCATAAGACTCAAATTTCTATTTTTCTTTGAGGGCCGACATTTTAAAGAATTTCAATACCGGAGAAAAAGGTAAAGGGTAAGTAAGCCTAAGGTTACAAACAGTGCTGGAAGTCTACTCGTGAGAAGGACAACTATTATTTAAAAAGAACAACTACTATCATTTCTTTGGGCCAGGCGACCTCAAGTGTAGTCTGCACCTTCGGGTTATTAGGCAACCTCAACCTCAAAACTGGGTGTAGTCTGCACCTTTGCTCCTAAGATTCTCTTTCTTGGTGAAACACTAAGTTATTGTATGCAAGGTGAGGCTATGCCAAGGCTAGCTTGGCACATCCATATATACGCGCAGCAAACACCGCAACCTTTGTTCATCATCAACACTCGGCAGAAGTGAGGACTTATTACAGTGCCTAAGATTCAAAGCCCATACCTCACCGAGTATCAACCAGTAAGCCTTTTGCCACCCTCATCGTCATCTTTCAGGTCCCCCACCTCTTCGTAAACTAGCTGGCCCCATCAGTCCCGTCTTCTCAACACAACGCGACAAAGTCTCAGATTTATCCAGTTACCCAATCTTGTAAAACAAATCTCGGCGTTCCCCCGCAAACTAGCAGAAATGGCATCATACAATGACGAACAAGTCCTTTCAAAGCTCAGTGCTTTAAATGAGACGCAAGAAGGTATTATGACGGCGGCGCAATGGATTATGTTCCACAGGTATGCGAAAGTCTTCAAAGCGCTGGGTTATCAAATCTGAAATCATTGGCGGAACCAATTGTAGCTAACACTACTGCGTGAACGTAGGCGGAGTGCAAAACGTACTGCTGAGCTCTGGTTGCAACGTTTGAAGGAATCCACGGCTCACAAGAAGCTAAACTTGATCTATCTTGCAAATGGTGAGAACATTGATCCGCTCGTTTCTATGGTGTACTGAAATTCTTGCTTTCATTTAGAAGTTGTTCAACAGTCTAAGGCTCGCCGCAAAACAGATTTCGTCGTTGCTTTTTCTCCGATCATCCCTGAAGCATGCGAAATCGCGTACAAGGGGGCGCCCCCAGAGATCCAGAACAAGATCAAGCGCGTCGTTCAAGTCTGGCGCGAGCGTTCAATTTTCGAGGCTGTTATACAAGGTGCAATCGAGAAGCGCTTAGACGGTATTTTGAACCCTTATTTCTCTATGTGAATTCAGCTAAACATTCCTAGATGTTGACCTTGGCAAGTCTGGCCCTTCTTCAGCCGCGGGGGCCCGTAAGTTCGGTGGTGGTGGGCTCTTCGGTGGCTCTCTTGGCGGTGGCAGCCTTGGTGGCGGTGGTACACCAAATGTTCCTTTTGAGTTCACGCCCATAATCAACAGTCATAAGGGCCTTCAGACCAAGCTATCCTCATCTACAATAGCAGTTGGTATGGCAAATACCGAATATCAGAAACAGTTTGATACCGACACCCTCCCTGTACCTCCTGTATATGCAGCGCGTCTTTCTTCCCTACTCAAAACTTTAGACAATGCCCATATAGCTGTCAAGGGTGCCATCGAGGCTCGTGAGGCACACATTCGAAATCTAGAAAAGCTCCTGCAGGCTAGCAAGAAGGCCCTGGAAGCTGAGAAGGAAAAACTCAACGATATCACAGAAAAGCGACAAAAGACCGAGTCGACAAAGGAAGAAGTTGAGATGATGATATTGCGAGATATGGAAGAGTCCAAGAATGGTGGCAGTGATGGGATGGATATTAGCCACGGGAATCATACCTCAACCTCACCAGATGACCTCAAATCTCCCGAAATTGAGGCTTTAACTCCCCCTCATCAAATCAGCTTTGAGCCGCCCCCACCGCCATCTGCTAGCGAGGCCCATCACCAACATTCGATAGCGCCAGCGGTACCACCGGAGCCTCATGTCTTCCACCAGGGTGCTTCTGAATTACTGGCCAGCTTATCTGCGCCTCTAAATGGCGGTGGGTTGAAGAGAGAGAAAAGGGAGGATGTGAATATGTTTGAAGGTCTCGATGACGACGTGGCTGATATGTTCAGAAATGATGCGCAGATGAGCGGCCAGTCCACGAATAAGAGAATGAAGATTGAGGATGATGACGAATATCATCCATGAACCTCCGTGTGGCCCCCCTAAAGACAATTGTATAATAATCAACTTTAACTTGCCTTTTGTATCCGTTTTGTTTACTTTACTTTCAAGCTAGAGATAAATACATCGAGAATTGGGTCCCCATTACCTGAGTATGGTAAATCATGCCGACTTTGGCTGGTTCTTTTTTCTTCTGTCCGTCTTCTGTGTTTGCCAATATCTAATATTTCGTAAATACCTACAAACTTATATCGAGTGACTTTTCATGAGTAAAACTAGAAAATGATAAATACATGTAGACGTATATACACGTAGCTATAAGGCTCGCTCTTATCAACTTGACAGAGTGTATAGATACACTCGCTCATGGCCGACGGTTTCTTACCTAATCGCGGACAGGGAGTCTAAACAATAGCTGGCGACGCCAAAAACCTACCGCCCGTAGGCGAGTTTACATAAATTCTCCTATAGTACATGTAGTTAGTAATCTCCAGTTGCCCATACATACATGTACAGTATGATAAAACTGATGAGGCCACTAACATAAGACGGCGGGATTTAGTGATGAGTATTGAATTAAACCGGCATTGGAGGAAGGGTCTGGTGTGCTTGCCCAAAAAGTTTGTACTAGTCCATTTTTTTACCCGGTTGCTATGCCAAAAGTCCTAGTTGCTATGGTTGGGGGTGCGACATTGCTCCCAGCAGAAGATCACCTTCCTAATCTAGTAATTACTTGGCATGACTTCGCTCAAAAATGCCAAGATAGCGCATTTATGCCAAGATATCGGTCATGAACCAATGGTGAATTCCCAATTGGGTAATTATTGGCCTGGAAAGGTAGTTATGGGCGACATTCGATCACCCTCTCACCAAAAACCCAACTTTTTGAAATTCAATAGCTCAACAACAACAACACATAAAATTAATCAGGCTCTGTTACAGTGTTATTCACCTCTTACTCTATCACCCTACAGAACTGTTTTAATTTTAATGTGTTGTGGTGGTTAGCCATTAAGTCTCAAAGTTCGGCAACTTTGACACTCCGGTTCAAGGTGTCCCCAACCTATGCCAAAGACTCCGAAAGTTATTGCTGCTGTGATGAACCTAAATTATGTATCTATCGAGACTACCCTACGCCGTAGTACTTTTACCAACTCGCCGCTCTCTGTAGTTTGTTAGGCCGCGACATGTTACTTGTGCTAGTCTCGTTCCCAGCCCATACGGAGTGATGTTAGTGGTAGTGGTGTTTGTGACCGATAGGTTCTCCCAGACTCTAGCGGTATTTTTTTAGTTGTATGGTTATCGGTCACAACCACCACCACCACTAACATCACACCGTATAGGCTAGGAAAAATACCGCTGGGTTCTGGGAATGAGACTAATACTGTGCTACAGTTAAAGCTTAGTACATTTATTGCATCCTAGGTCACTGACCGATGTTATTGTGCAGCGAAAGCGTTCGTGTGGGATTAATTTGCTCTGAACCTTGTTGATATATTCAGAGCTTTGTCAACGTATGTTGTAGGTACACTATACATAAAGTGCACAATACTGTACCTACATGTGCTCTATTGCAATGGTGCGTCTGCCCAAAGACGGATGTACGCTGCACACCCACCATTGGCAAAACGACTCCCATTAGACAATCAAAACAACCAATAACGGCTTTGCTTGGCATCGAGCTACTTAAAGAGGCGGGCGTCCCGCCTCCAAATGAAGCTCTTCCTCTTCATGAACTCTCGATAGTTAGATGAAGAACACATCGTCTTTTGTTCGTCGTTGCTGTTGCCCTGTACCCAACAGATTCTCTACGGTCAGCACCTCGCCCTATTGCCCTAGCGATCTGTCGCCTATCTTGCTTCCAGCATGAGTGAGTCTCTTGGGACCTCTCCTCCCGGTCCTGAGCCAGGCCCAAGTACGCCACAACCCCATGAATCCACGCCACAGCTCAGGGTACAGCAACCTTTGAGTCCCCCCACATCTTGTTCCCTGAAAGCCACAGATCTGCGTCAGGAGTCCGATGATGCTGTGACGTGCATCGTATGCCTCAGCGACCTTCCCCAGGACTCTGTCCCGGTTACTGGGGAGTATGATCCTGTAGCTAGATTGGTTCCTTGTAATCATGCCATGCACAACAGCTGTTTGGTACCTTGGATGGAGAGGGCCAATAGTTGCCCTATCTGTCGCGCAGCTTTTAATGAGGTCTCGGTTTCAGCCACACTTTCGGGTATTTGCTCTCTCCTCCGAGAATGTGGAATTTTAGTAGATTTTCTAATATCTTGTACTAGGTCATATTCTCGAAACTTACCCGGTTAAAGATAGAATACAGATCACCGAGCACGAGACCGAGACTTTTAATTACGACGAGGAAGTGGAGGGGGAATGCGAAGTTTGCATCAGCGGTAACAACGAAGACGCCCTCTTGATCTGTGATGACTGCAGCAGGTCCTATCACATTTACTGCCTCGGACTTAGTAATATTCCCCTGCAAAACATTTGGTACTGTCCAAGATGTTCCGAGAGGCATATAGCGGCCCAGTTCGCCGGTTTCCCTCGCTCTGGAAGGAGGCGAGGTGTGAGGACTGTCGGTGAAATTCGCCGCTTGCGAAGGCAGGACCAGCGTGATATGGCGTTACGCCAAGATCGAGCTTGGCAGAGCGCCTGGCAGCGCCTAGACTCAGATCTTGGGGAGCGTGCATTAGTAACTGATGTCACCGCGCAAAGCATGATGAATCAGCGCGATGCTCAGATGGAGCGTATGATACGTCGGCGTGAGGTGGCAGCTGCTCAAATTGGCGAGGGACACAATGGATTTAACGAGCAACTAGCATGGATGATACCAACTTCCCGGCCTAGAACATTCCCAGATCACCAACAGCCAATTAGTGAGGAAGAGCAGTCAGCATGGAGAATGTTTGATATAGCTGAAGGAATAGAAAACTCAAAAAGAAGCAGAGGAAATAGTCAAGAGATAACCAGGTCCCCCGGATCAGACAATGACGAGAAACCTAGACGAAAAAGGCCCAGAACCAGACGTGACTCCCAGTTGATTGATGGGAACACAGTGAACACTTCAGCTACATCATCAGCCTCAGCCTCAGCCTTAGGCGATAGAGAGCAAGGAAGCCATGCCCCTACAGCCCCCGGGAGTTATCTAGGCCATATATTGGAAAGCATCGCGAAGTGTGCAGAGACAGTAGCGCCGGATCCGCCTCAGGTAGGGCTTTGGGGAATTGATCTCAGTAAAATGCGACCTTTATCACCTGAACCATCCAATGCTGCTAGTCCTCGTAGTAGGCCAGCATCTCCAGCCGCTCAGTCACCATACATAATTCCATCTCTCCTTAGAAGTAGGCCTCAATCACCTATCGATACAAGTCAGATACCACTTTCTCCATCATCTCCCACACGAAGAATTCCAGTCATCTCTCATTTACAGCCTTCTCCCACCCGAGCATGGGAACTGTCTTCATCACCGCCCCCCAGCCGGGCAAATTCACCGATCCAGCGACAACACCAGCGTGTAGACGAAGACCCCGGGCCTGATGATACTCGAGGTGGGGCATCACCTTCTGATATAGATTCTACGAGCAAAAAGTACCAGCATCATAAGCATGGAGGAGCACATTCAGCAATTACATCCCAGGTCAAGGCAGACATAGCAGATATGGTTCGATCCGTCCTGAGACCTTACTATCCAGAAAGGTTATCTAAGGATGACTTTACTCAAATCAATAAGAGTGTTTCTCGTAAGCTCTATCAGCTTGTGGAGGCTGATAAGGACTCTGATATAGAAGGCGATAAGAAAAAATGGATTAAGGTTGTGGAGGAGGAGGTAATATCGGCGGTTGAATGCCTGTAACCCTTGCATAAATACTTTTGCATTCCCTGTTATCTTCTGGGGCCCATATAGCTAGTTTTTATCAGATCCGCTATTTTTGTTTGTTCACTTTTAGGTTTCCCTTTTTGGGGGCTCATTTTGCGCGGAGTTTAAAGACCTTCCTGTTTGTCCATAAGTTCTACATTTTCTACTCCGGGTAGCTGTTTGGGCGATTTCCCTCGACAGTCTTGTCTTGAAAGTGTATTCCATTTGTGAGAGGGATAAAGATCGGCGTCTTGAGAGGCAAAGAAAGATGTTTAGGGTCGATGTACGAAATCATGACTCTACCGACAACTAACTCGCCAACTGGCCGTAAGCCAATATCTATTTGATTCAAAGGTATTTGTTTTATCACCGCCCAGTAGTACAGTTATATTAACCAATCCATCTTTGCAGATCAAAATAAAGATTTTGCGCACAGTAGGTACCTCGGACAATCGGGGCATAGTACTCTCATCAGCTCTTGGCCTCTTGGCCGGAACATCTTGACTCCTTCCCTAAATACTGAGGGATCATAGAGCTAATTGATGTCTCAGACGTTTCGGTGAATGTATCGGTATATCCCAATACCACAGAGCAAAAGTACGGATCCCTATATATATATGTTCACTGAAATAGAAAACAATCATAAACTATCACTTGTCAGGATACCTTACGCTTGCCACATTGGTTTGTAGCGTGGTAATGATGCTCGATGTATGTATCCGTACAGATAGTACCCCAACATTGCCGATTAACTAAAACAGTACCCCTCCCTGGGGGGGTAACGACTAACTTAACTTACACAACCATTCATAAAGAACCCTCCATCTGACAGATATGTAAATACAACTTATTCTTCAGGTTATTAGGAGCAGTTCTAAGCTCTAGGATTCATTAGAGAAGCTTTACCTATTGCTTATTGATATATGGGCAACTCTGCGGGACTGACAAAAGAGATACTGGCAGCAGCTGAGGAAAGTTTGATCCGAACCCATGTCAATCAGAATCTAAAACTTTGTATCCCTTCGGCTGATTAAGTTATAGGTACACATTCATTTTTGCATAGCTAATGTGTACCGGGGGCTCAGCGGGATTAGCCCAGTAGTTAGAAATCGGAGAAATAGTTTTCGATGCCCGCGCTTTTGTTGTGCCCCAACCCAAACCCAGTATCCTTAACCTTCAGGACAATAATAATGAGTTAGCTATTGACACCTGCAATAAGCGAATAGGGGCTTTGCGCAAAGTCTCTATCATGCTCATTTGCTGGTTAAAAAGTTGAGATTTTTAGTAGGCATCCGATTCCTACTGCTGAGGGCCTGTTCGGATGGGCAGAAATATCATGGCGTCAAAACTATGCTGCATCCGAACAGGCCTTGATTAACGAGTGCTTGTATTATACTACTTACTGTGGATTATCCTATCCATAGCACAGCCGCTGGCTTTGGCGAGAAAGAAGTGTGCTGACACATAAGAAACTGATAATTATATGCACTTTGTTTACGGGTCATGAAACAACACTCGAGCAGAGATGTCTACTCGTATTTCGCTGACGTTTGTGGACGCGACTGATATTGCATGCCACACAAAATACGCCAAGCTGATGATTTTGGGTGTACGCAATAATGGCCCGGTTCAAAAACGCCAGCGAAATACGACTACTGCCGCCGGCTGATATACGCTAGTACCACTGCCGAAAAATAGTTGTTAAGGGCGAGTGGCCATGAAAGGGCACTGTGAAGTACTTCCTCAAAAGTGCGGGGGGCTTCTTCTCATTTCTGGCAGCTACGTTAAAATAGAGTCACTTCGTGTACATACCTCCCCAGTTTCAGGTTACTGATATGCCATGTATTATATACACATGGTGAATTTTTTTTTTATCAAAACAAAGGCTACATCTACTTACATGTACATAAGTACCTCTCAAGCTATTGATTGATCGATAACCCATACACGCATGTAACCCGAAGGTTATGGCGAAATCTTACCTCCTACCAGAGGCGGAGAAAAATACCTCTCAAGCCATCCCCTACAGCTTCATCTGGCAATCTAAAACCTTAACTAAAGATGTCTGGTAAATTTGTTTAATCTTACAAAGATCATTCTGTTGTCGTGTTTGGCTGAGTCTAATGTGATGAAAACAGCTGTAATCAAAACTTACCAAAGCGTACTATTCCGCCATATATACATGGGGCCAAATAAAGAGTAATTGGGGTCTCTAATACGGAGACAATATATATTTCATCTGTTTTCCGTCGCTTGAAATCAAACAATCGATCGATCCGCGGCTCGAAAACAAAAATACCCTGGGATTATCCGAGTGACTTCCTATGATGGTACAAGATTGTCCAAGCGTGAAACGTATGCTAAGGTATGAGATAACTTGCTAAGGGAGAAGAGGGAAAGCTAAACGCCAATAATATATGCCGCCCCTGACTTTTTGCCACCCCTCCAGGCACCAAACTAGAAGTGGGCCAATTTCCCACTAGTAATAAAATAAACAAACAAGGGATGAAAGAGGATGAGAAAAAGAAAACGTACTCGACCCGATTTATAACTAACTACCACTGGTATCTAATACACCCTGCTGTTTATTCTGAATACTCATGCTCTTTGGGGGCCTGCCACTTCTCAATATGACCACGAATAAACTCGTAGACCATGAATGTCACGGCCTAATTACTGAGTTTTAGATATCGTCTTCAAAATCAATCCAAGGCCTGACTTACCTGTCCAGGTGCCACACGCATGATCCTAGGGGTGATCCCTTGATAAAACGCCCGGAACCCTTCATGTTTGAACATGTCTTTCGAAATTGCAACAATTCTTGATGCCGCGCTCTCGCCCGGAACGGCTGTTGACCGCTGAAGACGTGTCTCTGGACAGACTATAAGTATATACGCGTATATAGCGAACTTAGGTCTACTTACTAATGGTATCGATTGGCGCATTTGATAGAGGGCCCATAGCCCCGGAGATAAGACCCAATACCAGATGTTGGTAGCTAGGTAACTCTTTCATCTCTGGTTGAAGTTCCTGCGCGAATTTCTTCATGTATGTATAAGCTGTGAAGTTTACTGCCTGGTTAGTTGCTTGTCTGAGTGCGGTAAGTGTAACTCCGCGGTACAGAGTGAGGAAGCCTTCCTCGCGGATAACAGTGTAGGCAGCATGGGCAGCATTGCGATACTTTGGGATATCAAGGGGGTCTGCCATGGAGTGGTGTTGCGCCTGTAGTCGGATCTTGACAACTTCCATGGGAGTTACAACAGCGACGGCTTCCGTTGCTCCTGCCATAAGACCAGCTGTAGGTGACTTTGTTAATATATGTATATATATGCTAGGCTTGAGGGGCAGGGGTTTTTCATACAGAGGAACACAGCCTTCGCCGAGATAGCACCAGTCTCGGGGTTAACCTTGGCCAAACTTTTGTAGAACTCGAAACTCGAAAATCGAATGGCCATTTTGGGCACAATTCCTGTAACGACGGCTCCAAGACCTTTGTAAAGACCTAAAGGGGTTTCCTTCTTGACAATGTCCCTTCCAACGGTGAAAAAACCCTTTCGTTTTACTCCTGGGGCACGATTCCGTCGAGACAGCTGCATTCGCACCTGTAATCAGATTTATTATATTAGCCGAATATCCCACCTCCGTAAGAAAAAAGAATGATGGACCTTAATGGTATCTAGGAAAGGTCGTCAGCAATATTTTTCCATAAAGCGCCTTAGAAATCCTTACCCAATGGGTGGCATGCGAGCGCCTCACAGAGACCCGCTCCCCCACCGGCTGCAAAGGTCTCATATCAGTAACAGAACAGTTAATGGTATATCAATATGGGTAATAACCAATCAAAGTGACTGCCATCGTAGGTCTTTTTTTCTGTTCTGCTGGGGGCATGGCTGTGAATATGTATAACTGATGGGATATTAGGAGGTATTGGACTAAAGCTCGGGAGTGTCCAAATAACTATAGTTGTGCACGGTAATGTACTGAATGGCAGGGAGAACAAGAGATGTGTCAGGTCTGTTGAGGGATTATAAGACTTGAGTGTGAACGGAATAAAGTAGACTTAGATCAACTTTCCAGAGCCGAGGATGAACCGAGAGAAATTGTTCGTTTATGTTAACTGACCGCTCCCTCTCTTTCCGGGGACTATAGACAGGGGCCAATAATTTCATCTTCCCGCGCGCCTCGTGCTCATATTCCCCAACGCGATCCCCCTCACCCCAGGAACCATAAACTGGGACGGATTAACCAAGTTGCTTCGGGCCAGCGGGGTGGTTTGTGCGGGGGTCTCCGTGGTCGTAATGGCAACTAACAATGGCATAAATCACCCCGAGACTTCTGTTTCTACGGCCCGAGGTTGGGTCCGGACGGGCGCAGTCGGAATTTACCATGTTCATGCACTATCACATGGGGAGGATTTTCGGCGAAACCAGGAACGGAGAAACAAAGAACATGTCTGTAGGACCGTAGGGACATGCGCCATGTGCTTATCTACATACACTTAACTTACTCTTAGCGGAGGTATTCGGGGGAATACAAGCAAATGTTCCAGCTTACTGCGAAGGCGCCCCTATGGTACAATGGTCTTCGTATAAACTCCATAAGAAATGATTAAATCACATGATTCTGGGCAAAAAGATAAGATATCTCAGAAAACTTATCTAGCTGGCAGGATAAGTGTGTATTATCATGATGTAATTTTCCCCTTCCGAAATATCACCAGTTACATGAATTGATCAATAACCAACTCCATCAACACCATCTTCAAATTATCTTTTCCATCAGTGGGGCTATAAAGGTTAGGAAATACAATCGTTTAAAGAAGAGTATGCACATAAATCTAGTAAAAGCAAGCATATATGCCCGTATTTATACAGCGTCCTCTGATGATAATTACAAGTACTACTACTATAATGATAATTATGGTGGTGGCGGTAGTAATGATGATGATGACTCTACTATAGTATGTAGTAAGTACAGTATATACACGCTTACCAGCGTAAGAACCAGTTGCTCAGGGCAAGGATAATTTGTATGGAGTGGCGCCGTTCTCTCATACAAATAATCCCTGTTTCTGTAACTTGGTTCTTTTGCTGGTAAGCGTGTAGGTTCTGAGACTTAGAGGTTTTCAGTTCTAGGCGTCCTGCACTCAGGCTAGCACAGCCGCACTGTCCCTGTGCCGTGACTCATTGCCGCCTCCTGCCGCCACCTCTTGCCGTCTGCCACCTCCTTCGCAAACTTTGGATAACAAGGTTGTTTTAAATAAGACGACTTATCCCATATCCTGTAGGGATATGCTATATCGGCATTGTATAATGCTTTGGTATTCAGTGAGCAATCTAATAGGGTGTTGACAGGTGAGGATCCGTTCGCTCACTTAATGAGAGCCTTCAAGTTGGGACAATTTTATTCAGCAGAAAGGGCTGGCCTTTTTCGCGTATTGTGGCGGTGCCGTTGCCAAGAGCCACAGAACACCCCCTTCAGTCTCTCCCCCGTCCATTCCACCAGCCCGTTTTGACTTCTGCCTCCTATTCCAGTTCCCATCAACAATCATCAGCTCATTTCAACTCATCTCTATCATTATCCTTCTTGGAATATTTGACGCTACTTTTTGTCTGCTGCAATGGCTGGCCGTTTTGTAAGGTCTTCGAAGTTCCGTAAGTTGACTCAGTAAATCCACAGGTATCTCCGTGTAAACAAAGCTAACGCACGTGGCCAGGACACGTCTATGGAAAACCAACTCGAAAGGTATGGTCTTACTATCTACATGATATGTTTACCAAGATTGTTATATGACTAACATAATGCCAACCAGGAACAATGCTACGATAACCTGTAATGCACCTTTCTTCTCCCTTACTTCCACCCCAAATCGGCATACCCCTCTGACACCTCTCTTTGTTCTGAAACAGCCACATATCAAAGAATGCTTGGGACTCCAACATAATCAAGGCAAATCCTCAGTATCTTTCCGTTAACTGGGAATCCGGTGGTGGCGGAGCCTTCGCGGTCATCCCACTTTCCCACCGCGGTCGTCTTCCGGAACAAATCCCCCTCTTTCGTGGCCACACTGCCCCTGTGCTCGATACGGATTGGTCCCCATTTAACGACTCGTTGATTGCTTCTGGTTCCGACGATGGCAAGATATTCATATGGACTGTCCCGGAGAATTTTTCGCTCCTTACGGATGACGAAGACGGCCCGAAGGATGTGGAACCTCTTTCCAAGCTTTCTGGTCATCAAAGGAAGGTTGGCCATGTTCTCTTTCACCCTACTGCCGAGAATGTGTTAGCAACTTCCTCAGGAGATTACACCGTGAAATTATGGGATATCTCCACCGGAACCCCCCATTACACCCTAAAGCATAGCGAGGTCGTTCAGGCTATGTCCTGGTCCACTAATGGATCTATGCTTGTCACAACATGCCGTGACAAGAAGCTTCGTATCTGGGACCCACGACAGGAAACCGCGGTACATGAGGTTACTGGCCATACAGGTGCAAAGAACAGTCGTGCTGTGTGGATGACAGGTATCGGCGAAGACAAGATCGCCACTACTGGCTTCAGCAAAATGAGCGATCGCCAGCTAGGACTGTGGGACTTGAGATCTCTTGCGGATGGGCCCCTGAACGGGTTCGAAATGCTGGATACTATTTCGGGAGTGTGCATGCCATTCTGGGATGAGGGTACCAAGTGCATCTACTTGGCCGGGAAAGGGTAGGAAGGTACAAGAATCATAATTGGTTGAAAATACTAATTCAAGGACAGTGACGGAAATATCCGCTACTTCGAATACTCGAACGACGAGTTCATTTTCTTGTCTGAATACAAGAGTGGAGATCCCCAGCGTGGTGTTGCATTCTTGCCTAAGCGTGGTGTTGCTGTGGGTCTTGAAAGTGCTGAAAATACAAATGGACTATGCTAAGTTAAATAGGTCCACGAGAATGAGGTTATGCGAGCGTTCAAAACCGTTAACGATAGTTACATTGAACCGATTTCTTTTGTTGTCCCTCGCAGAGCCGAGACATTCCAAAGGTATCACACCGTAGTTTAGGGGCACATGTTGTATGTACTGACAGCTATCTGCAGCGATATCTATCCTGAAACGTATAGCGGTGAATCGTCTCTCACAGCCGAGGCATGGTACGGGGGCGCCAATGCCGAACCCAAAATGCTTGATATGGAAACGCTTTACACACCTGAAAGTACCCCATCATCGGCTCCTAAAACACCTATCTCCGTTGTGGCAACAACTCCAGCCCCAGTCAAGACAGCTATCGCTCCCCCGAAGCCTACTACTATTGAAACTATAGCCTCAAAACCTGCGTCTCCTAAAGAAACACCTTCTCCTGCAGAGAAACGTGTCCCGAGCCCAATCCACGTCGAAACAACGGCTAAAGTAGCCGATAAGAACCCCGAAATACCCAACCCAGGTATCTCGCCTACCAAGTCGAGCATTACTCCTATCCCGGCTCGACAACAGATTCAGAGTCCGGTAAGTATACCCCAATCAGCAACACCCCAGGCGCCCCCGAAGCCAATGGATGCAAACATTGTAGAGCAACTCGCGCGCATCACATTATTGTTAGAAACCCAAAACAAAACTCTCGCTAGTCAAGACAAGCATATTTCCGACCTGACTAAGGAACTGGATGCGCTGAAAATCAAGGTCGACGCCCGGGGTAACGAGGAAAGCAGCAGAAAGGATGAAATCATCAGAAAGCTTGAGCTGGAATTAGAAGAGGCTAGATCCTAGTTTATAGCCGTGAGTTATTTTTCTGCGTGTACTGAGGGGATTTCGGGAAATCCCAGAGGCAAGCGTCGTTGTGGGATGGGAGGTTATCGAGTGATGGATTGTGACGACAAAACAAAAACATCCAAATCAAGTATTTGGGTTTACTCGTTGACATGTAAACAGCCGCAATAGGCTAACGACAAAAAAAGCGCAGGCGAGATGATTGCATGTTTTATATCTTTCTCTTCTCTATATTACGACTGTTTGAGTGTGTATCCTCACGAATCCTGTTCATCTCTTATGTTTGTGTTTTCATGAGCGCATTGGCGAGCAATGGAGGGAGCTTGCTTTATATTTCAGATCCGATAGGTCTATTTCTTATGGTTGATTAGAGGGAATATCATGATATCATTTACCATATTTCCCCAGCATTGCCCTGTGGGGTCCCTGAATATAAAACAGAACATTGCTATTTTTAGCGATCTCTTCAAGGAACATACATAAAAATCCGATGACCCATAAATCTAGAAAGGAAGACTTATTACTACAGGACTGATTACATCATCCAAATAGCAGCAATTATCATTCCCGCCCACAAAAGAAAAGCAACAAAAAAAGGAAGAAAGCGACTAACAAAATACCAACAACCAAGGAGGCTAGTAGAAGTTTTAAAAAATGAAGGAATACCTACATATATACATACATGTAACCCCTCCCTTATCTCCACCCACCGACCCGTCCCTCATCCCACCTCTCTTTCCTTTCCTTCCGAAGATGATATGTCTTCCTCAGGGCCCTATACTCCCTAACAAACTCCCCCACATCCCTACCGTCACCGCCCCCCTCCTCGAGAAACGACTCTGCCATCGCCTCGGCGACCACCTCCGCATCGCCCACCGCATTCGCGAGACGACTGTACAGCGCCGGTGAAGAGAACGGCTGCAGTGCCTGATACATCTCCTTCTCGCGGGCGCGCCATTCACGTTCACGCATGCGGGCCTCGACGAGGGCGCGCTCGGCGCCCTCGCGCGCGCTGTGCAGGTGGGGCTCTAGCGTTGTGAGACGCGTGGAGAGGTCGGCGTTGCGGTGGAGGGTAGTGGTGAGTGCGTGTTGGGACTGGTGCGAGAGGGGGTGGGTGGACGTGAACAAGGCGTCGAGAAGGTGGGGGGAGGAGAGTAGGTGGGTAAGGTCGTCACGGCTAGGGTACGGTACGAATGGGTCAGCACTTCTTGAGGTAGGGTTTTGTAGCAGGGGAGAAGAAGGGAGGTGGGTGTATACGATTTGTTGTGGAGGATGGAGGGGATGAAGGAGTCAGTTGGTGGGGGAGGTGGCGGCGGTGGCGGCGGAGGTGCCAAGGAGGACCAGCCTGGGTGAGGCATAGGCGACGTTGTTCGGGAGTGGGTTGCGGAGGTGGAGGGCTTTGGGGGGGGTGCAGGAGGGAGGGGGTTCTCTGGGGGGTAGGAACTGCTAGTTGTGAGTGTTGGCATGGTTTAGCTGTGCTTTCCGGGGAAGTGGAAAGGTTCTGGGTATTTGCTGCCTAGTAGTACTAGTGGTATTTGAAACCCGGTTGGATGAGGATATATGATATGTTGCACTGCGAGTGGCTGTATATTGGATAGCTGGAACGAGGGATGTGTGTGTGGGCGTTGTTGTTACTGTTGTTGTTTGCTGTTGTTGTTGTTGTTGTTGTTTGGCTGAGGGGTGATGATCGCACGTGCATCTTTTTTTCTTACTGTACAGGCGGGGCGATCGAGTGAGGTCGTGTTAAGGTGTGGCTGTCCAAGCTCTCAGGTGGGGATGACGGGCATTAAGCTTATCGCCTGTTGCCCTGGCAACGAACGTGCTTGTGCTACATACCAACCCTCCATTCATCCCATCTATTCATTCCCATGCCCACAGCTATGTACATGACCTACATACCTGTTTTCCACCACGCACTCACTCACTCACTTACTCACTCACTCACACACACTTCGAATTATATCCCAGTCCAAATACCCTTGACATTCTTTTTCCCACCTCCCCACCTTTTCTTTTTTTTTTTTTTTTTTCCCCGCGTAACTTTGTTTCTCCCGGTGGAGTACAGGTGTTTGTCTCTCGCTCCCCAGGTCTACCATCTACCCTCTACCCCTATGTTTGGGCACTGAGGAGCTAAAACCCCGGCAATTGAAGAGTGCTCCTCAAGTTGAACTAGTGTCCGAAATGAGGGTGCTTCCCCGCCTTGTTCATCCGATGGATGTGGATGGATGTAAGTACATACATGTAAGTACAGTATAATTTGCAAGTCATGCAAAGAAATAAAAAAAAAAAAATGTGTGTACTTACAGGTAAGTAGGTATCTCCATGCAAGTATATTCTGCACACATCAAGTATGTATATGTTATGTAGATCAGGACACAAACAAAAATAAGTGCAAAAGTAAAACAAAAACCCCCCAGAGAAAAAAAGTTACACACACGCAAGCCGTCTCGCCTCGCCTGCCTTCCCTTCACTTCTCACCCCCCCCCCCCCTCTCTCCCCCTCCTCGAGCACGCTCACACACTCTCACTCCCGGTAGTGTTCCTAGCTCATGAAACTACTCCATTCGAGTTACACAGCGCGCAGCGGCCATATATTACACCACTGGTATTACTTTCTCTTTCACTGTGCTGCGCTCTCGGGCTCCGCCGTCGCCCCGGGAGAAACGCCGGCCGGGGGTGCTAGCTCAGTTCCCGGTGCCCCGTAAAATCTGTGGAACGGGAGTTTCCAGCAAGCAAGCAACCAATGTCGCCCTATTCACTCAGCCTCTGCTGTGTGACGGGGGGTGATTGTTTTGATTTTTGATTATGATTATGGGTACAGTACTTAGACACAGACAGATGGATACAGGTAGGGAGGCTCGGTGCGAGAATGTTCCGGAGTGGTGGAGGTAGTGACTCCGGTTCCGGGGAGTGCTTGTGGGTAAGGGTTTGATTTGATTTTCGCAGCGAAAGCATGACTAAGCGGGCAGGGGTGAGGAGGGCAGGCGAAACGGTCAATCGGTCATTGATACTGCTGGGCCAAGACTGGTTGTGGGACCCAGTGCGCATGCAGTGAGGTCGAAATATCTAGAGTAATTTGATTTCTATGGTAGTAGAGTGCCTCTACAGCTTCAAATAGACTAGAAGTCTATCTAGGGCTTTGGCGTGCTATAGCCTAGCTAGGCTGTAGCTAGCTTTTAAGATACTAATGACTGTAGATCAGTGAGTACACAATTAAGGGTTAGGGTCGTAAAGGGAATGTAAGCAACCAGCTTTATGGGGACAAGAATACACTACGGTCCTACAGTTATATGTAGGACAAGGCCAGAGGGATTACCCCTCATACCAGTTGACATACAATCAATCAAGTCTACTAGGGATGGTATCATCACGATATTCTGTCAAACTTGCGTTCAACCCCAATTAGAGTTTCTCCCACAACGGCGCCCTCTCAGAGCCATTACTGCTTTCACGCATATGGGCGGGTTTGTCAGCTTCGGTGATTAACATAAGTGCTAGACCGTACTACTATTTAGGTACAAGTTTTACCAAATCCTATATTAATTAGGCCTTTTCTGAGATTGTCTCGCCCACTCAGAGCCATTCTCTACGAGTATAGCTCGCGCAATACCTCGTAGGCCTTAGGTCAACAAACCAAACCCGATAACAAACTCGGTGAGTACATGCAGGGACCGAGTGCTGGTATTCTTCTGATCTGTGACTAATATGGATATTAAGATTACCTGCATCTACAAACCACCCACCAGCACTCTACAGTATCCATCTCACAGCAACACAACCCAGACTACAGCCTGAACACCGGCTTGTAAATCCTGCAAATCTCTGATGACAAACCGGTACCGCCAAGATCATCCGCCACTCCCCAGGTCTCCCAGTAGACCCAGGTCACTCCCCCCATCGCCATCTCCAGGCACCATCGGAGCTGACATGCCAGTCAGGGTCCGGAACATTACATTCCTGCCTTTAGGCGGTACCTGGAACAACCCTTACTCACACAAAGGCCACGTTGTCCATCCCATCTAAGCTTATTGCTCCAGCTACATATACACGGTTCGTGCCGTGGTGTCAATGATCGAAATTAAAGCCCACAGCCATGACGTCATCAACCATATATTACATGGTGTATTTACAAGCCTCGGCAAGGTGGAAGGGGCAGCCGCGGGCAAAGCTTAATTTAAGGGTTTTGACGGCGCCTTCCTACTTTGACATTGGGCAGGGCATTGACATTGGAAGGAAGCTTAAGCAAGCCTACATGCTACATGACATGGGATAGTGGATTGTTGTTTTAATAAAAACACACGTATACAGGTACCCGGCTATACCCAGATTTTATATTGCGGAAAAACCTGAAACAAGCCCCCAGGGGAGGGAAAGAGAAAGAAAGAAAAGAAAGAAATTTCAAACCGCACAAAATAATAGGAAGAAGAAGAAGGAGGAGGTGGAGGTGGTGCGTGGTGCAGTGCAGTGTAGTGCAGTGCAATGCAGTACAGGAGCAGCTAGTGGGTTCAATCCACGCCCACACCGCATGCGGAAAGCTGTCAGAAATAAAGTGGCCTGGCCCTACCTCCTACATCCACATGTACCTCCTATACCTACAACACCTACCTACATGTACCTACACCCCGCTATTTGGTCTAGTCAGTCAGTCAGAGTCTAGTCAGCCGGCACTCCCTTACATACTCCTAAACAACCAAACCAACCAGTCTACGCCAGGGTCATACTATTCCTTGCTGCTGATCCCCATATCCACATATTATTTTAGCCGCCGCGCCGGCATGGCAGGAACGGGGGTAGGTATTTACATAGGTGGGCAAATACTCTAAACTAGCCTGCCTATATGCAGCACCAGCCAGAACCCGGACTGTCTACAATACCCCCGGGGCGGGCAACTACCCCAGATATTTGTGTTCACGATCGGATGGGATGGGTGGCCAATGTATTTTTTCATCCTACTTGTTTGGAGTTGACTAGAGGCCACCGGCGCCACCGCTACCACAAGAGAAGCTAGGTAGGTACCATGTAGGTACATGTACATGTTATACATGACAGACCTGGAGGATTGTTAGCTAGCTACATATGCATTGCAAGGCAGACAGACTAGACCGGTACATCTTTGTTCCCCCGGTGAGATTTGGTGCACGTACATACATTCATTGCTGTTGAGTACTATAATACACGCACAGGGGGGGCAGTTCCTTATATGACACATATGACTAGCTAGCTAGGCAGAGAACAGTAAGTATGCAGAATGGAAGCAGGTAGGCAGTTGGAACGGGCATCAACACAAAACAATAAACAATAACTAACTACATGTAGGCCTAAAGATAAAACTGATAAGGAACAGAAAAAGAAAAGGAAAGAAACCCGATAGAATTTCCCTGTATTGCTAAAGAAAGATGCGGAAGTGTTACATGAATGGAATGAAGACAAAATAAATAAAAAGAAGCTCCAAAATATACCATTCCTTTCCCCAAGAAATAAAAATGCATTCGCCCATATGCGCCCATGACCACAATAACTAAGTTCTGTAAACAAGTAAAAAAAAAAAAACATACCAATTCGTTCCCCACTACTTAGTCTTTCCCCCGGCCCCCTTTTCCTCCTCACTGGCCCCACAAATGTCATGCGAAAACACCGACAAAGGCCCAACTACATACGTAAAAAAGCAGGTTGTGTTCCCCCCCCCCCCCCAATCATTCCGGAAATAGATATCGTTTTTCTCAGATATTGCTTTTCTTTTTTTCCTATCTTGTGTTTTTTTGTTCCCCTGCCTAATCATCTAGACAGATCAAAAGTGGAAGACGTAGTAGAACAAAAAGAAGACAGGGAAGAAGAGTTCTGTACCGCAGAAGAGGAACAAGAAGAGAAAAAAAGGGACCTCAAACAAACGGCAAGTTTTGCTTGAGTTCATAAAAAATACAAATCACCCTGCGCTCTCCCGCCCGGCACCTGACCCAATAAATGAACAAATAAATAAATAAACAAAGAGAAAAAGTTTTACGCTTTCCTTCTCCGTTTTGGCTTGCCAGCCGCTGTTGAAGGCGAGGCTTCATCATCACCGCTACCCTCATCTTTTCCGCTGCCGCCTGGCGCCCCAATCGCCTTCTCGTTGCCCTTCTTAACAGATATAGCGCACCCCTGTAACTTGAGGGCCTTGGTCAATTCGGTGCTCGGCCGCATGCCGGGGAATTCCTTCGCCGTGTAAACGGTAAACACATCGCTCATGGCCTCTGTTATTATTGGTGTATAGCCCTCCGGCCGCAGGTCGCTAGGCTCCAACCGCATGAGAACAAATCTGAGCCGGTATTTCCCGTGCGTCCTACACGACAGATCCGGGAAGCAGAAAAAACAACCTTCCTTCCCATCTTCGTCCTGGCCCACAAACGGTGATGAGACCAGTGTACCCATCAGCCGTCGCGTCAGCCGCTTGTCCACACCTGTTAGCGCGGTTTCGTCCATGTTTCCGTCTGGGCTCCATAGTGTGCAGTGTACAACATTGAATGGATACCGCATCTCGTTGGGGTCTGAATGACCATCAGTGTCCTTTACGATAAGCTGGACGATTGGCGGGGGGTCTATGACTCGTCGGTCCCGCTCCCCAAAACCGCATGCCCGGGCCGCTACTGGCTGTTGCCGTACCTGAATTGTATAACGCTCAGGGCTGTAAATGAGTTAGTAAGACAATCAAGGGCGCCACATATCAGGTCCTGAATACACTGACCTTGACTGTGGGCGACTGGGCCGTCGGCTCACAACAACATCTTCCACCGAGGTGGGCGTATACCTCGACGGGTAGTTTGGTTGCTGCTGTTGCTGATGGTGGTGCTGCTGGTGTTGTTGTTGCTGCTGCTGCTGATCCCCCACAAAGTTGTGTTCTACCGACCGTTTCACGTTGTAAGTTGGCGAAGGGACCATAGTGCTTAAACTTGATCTAAAGCCTGTATCAGCCAGCATCTTGAGATATCCACGTGTCACCAATTGGCGTACCTTCGTCGTTCCCGGTCAGAGTCTTGACTATATCTCCTATCATCGTACCGTGGGTCGAAAGGGTAGGTAGGCGACGAGATCCCGGAATTGGTGGGAGAATTGTAGGACGTCTGCGATGTTATAATGCTCCCATATGGAGATGCTGGTACTTGTCGAACTTCACGTTTATGGGGGGTCTGCGAGGAGGTGGATATGTGCTGCTGTTGCGAATGTTGCGGTTGAGGAATGTGTGAGGGTTGTTTGGATTGCTGGACAAGGGGCTGCGGTAATGTAGATCCAGCGGAACTTGAAATTGCAAGAGGTGGTAGTGTTGGACCAGGGCCTGAGAATCGTGGGGCTTGACCCGGAGTATCATTGAATATAGGCGGTGGAAGTTGGTGGTGGTGAGGTGGAAATGCCGCAGAAGGCATGGGTCGAGGCGACTCAGCCATTGTAGATGATGGGGGCAATGAGGACCGTGGATAGATGATGGGAGGGGGTCCAGGCGACATCATTCAGGCTCGAATCTCCGACTTTTCAAGTCGGTGACCGAAACAGCGTATGTGGGATGCCGTAGTAGGTAGAAGAGGTTTCTTAGGCGGTGGCTGACGGTAGCGGGGGTGGGTAGGAAGCTGATGTTGGAAATGTCAAGCAGTGAAGCTCAACGGCGCGCGCGTGCGCCTCCTTTGATAGAGGCGATCCTATATCCTATATCCTATATCCAGAGGATAAGCTCTCACTAAAGGTAACGGGCGGGCAGACAAACGTTGTGTCGCGCAAAGGGCAAGTACACTGGTTTATGTGAGTGACTGGGTTCGCCAGACGCGACAAAAATATTTATATAAAAAGACCGTGCTTTTTCTTTCTCATTGGCTCACCAACGCAGCAGCAGACAGACGATTATTGCTGGGGGGATGGCCGAGAGGTTCCGAGATCGTTTTGTAACAATAGTGAGACGGCAAGTATGGAAACCGGGGAGCAATGGAGGCAAGCGAGCGAATCGAATGCGATCGAGATCGAAGTAAAGTTGCAAGGGGGGGAAAAAGGAAATAATAATAAGTGGGAATATAACAAAATGCTTTGCAGATGGACTGGTCTGAGATAAGTCGTGTGCACCGTAATCCTGCGCTGTACTTTTTGTGTTTATGTACGGGGGAAACAAATATATCCACGAGAGCGCAGCGAAGCTTAAGGAACGAGAGTCGAAGGTACCCGGAGAAGAAACTACTATCCTGCAAAAACAGTGTCGGCGTGACAAGAATAGAACGGGATTTGGGAAGGAACGAGAGGAAGGGGGTGGGAGGGGAAATGGAAGAGGGGGTAGAGAGAACGGAAGTGATACACCTGCACTCCTGCTAGAGGGGTGGGAGGAGATGTGGAAAGAAGAGAGGAGGAGGGGGGAGGGGGAAGAGGGGAGAGAAAGTCGAGAGACAGAATATGATGAGAGGGACAGGATATGTGTATTGAACGAGTGTCACGGTGGCAGATATCCCTTCCTCCTCCTCTTATTTTTTTATATATATATATATATATATATTTTACTACCTTCCCTTCCTAGTCTCCTTCTTTGACATTCTCTTCCTGTTACTATTCTGCTCCTAATCCTCCCTCTTCTCGTCTTCTACTTTTCCCTTTTGTCCAAACCCTCCCCACGGAGGGGGGGGGGGGGGAGTGGGAGAGACGAGTGAGAGGGTGGGTGATGGAGTTAGAATCAGAGATTCGTCTGCACTGCGCACAGCGATGTGACAGGAAACGACGACGAAAGAAAGACTGGTAGAGAAGGTCGCTCTAGCTAGCGGAGCTGGCAAAGTGTAGGAAATCGGCCGGCCCCTCGCTATTTTTGGGCCAATATTTTGATGGGGCAAGGGCTATGTGGATTGGATAGGCTATGCGGATTGGATAGAGCGAAGTGATAGTTGGAAATGCTCAATACGTACCTCGTACCCTGTTGTACCTTAATTCCTTTTGTTTTCTTTTGGCTTGACTGACTATCTGACTGGTTGACGACTAAAACTGGATTGATTGACGGTTGGTTGACCGACCGACTGACCAACTGACCGACTGACCGCCAACTATCTGACTGATTTTCAGTGGACTCGATGTTTGTCTACGGAAAGAGAGATCAAGACTCCGAAATCTCCCCACGATCGAAAGGCAATAATAATATCTCGTGGGGGGGGGGGGGGGGAATCTCAATGATTCAACTAGGAGGAAAAGAAAAGAAAATAAACACCCCACAACTGGTCCGAAGCTTGAACATACAGTTACCAAGTTGGCTTAGTTTGAGGGATGTGCGGTGATGTGCTGCAACCAATTCGGTATATGTGTATGTAGGTAGGGTTCACAGTTTAGTATGCCGCTCCTCCCATCTTTCACCTCCTTCTTGTTCTTTCTCTGCCTCGTTCAGCAGATTTCCGGATCAGAATCTGATCCACACCTCTTCCACGGGGTCGGGTTACGCCGTAAGACGGAAATGATCAGAAACAAAACCGGCGAAGCTCAAAAATAACGGCTAGGATGAGTGGGAGATATGTACTGGAAACGAATCCCTCACCATAAAATAAGTACCGAGGAGGTCATATAAAAAGGAAACTCTCAGCATATATTGTTGATCTCCATGCAGCAAAGCAAAGCGGACTCAATAAATAGGAACTAAATAAACAGTTGGAATAATTAAAAATAAGCTGTGGTTTTGGGGGGAAATCCAATATATCCACTCCGTTCCACAGGGTCACTTCTAACGCTTGATCCGCGGTCTTCCTGCACTCCATAACTTCCCATTTGTGGTACCTAATACTGCGGTGCATACCGCTGTACTCCCTCAAGCCAGGGTATAAAGTCTAAGAAATATGTATGTGGATAACTCGTCGGTGCCTTTATTCCAGGGTCTATCTTACATCTTACATCGTGCCTATTCTAATGTACTATAGCTACATTTATATCATCCCCCACGCATCCCAAGCCAGAAGAACTAGGGGGGGGGGGGGGACGTCATGTTTCACTTTCACACGAGCTCTATCTCAGAGAAACGGTGTGGAGACGGGAAATAGACTGTCGAAACCCGGGACGGACAACCACTCTACGCAGATTGCTCACGCTTCATCCCGCTAAGACCCGCCTCAAGATTATTGGCAACTTCGCTTCGGCGGGGATCCTTGATCCAAGGAAATTGATTCCACTGCTGTTCCCCGGACACCTCATCATTGGCAGATGACTCCAATGAATCTCCTCCTCCACCCCCTCACGTCCCCTCCCCTTCCTCCTCTCCTCCCCCCCCCCACACACACACTATCTAGAAATGTTTTTCTCCTCATAATATCTATGGGATGCAGCTGCAAGTGAGACATTCACTCGTACGAAATGGAACCGAGGACTGGAAAATGTAGACCCTTTCCCCTCATTTCAACTCGTATGTATGTATGCAGTTGTCTCGCTCAGGACTATTACTGCTGTCGGTTGGCGGCCACTAATGGCATTGTATGTTGTATGTATCAGTGATCAAATATCATCATAGAGGCAACACCACGGGCCATATAATAGCACAAAAAATTATTACTAATAACATCGAAAATATCACCATTCTTACTAGAGTACGAACGGTTTGGGCGCCCCACAAGGCGGCCTGACGAACCCTATCAGATTGGTCCGGCCATGCCCAGGATTTCACACGTTTCGGCTCCTATTCCGCTTACCCTATCCCAACGTTTATTGATAAAACGGATCCCCCCCGATATTTGCAGAGTCCCATGAACAGGGTAGAGAGAGGTGGGAGAGGGGGCTGTAGCTTTAGAAGATGGCGGAAAACTCTCCACGTATAGCAAAACACCGATTTCAAAAAAGGACTTTGATAGAGTACTTATCATAGACCCTAAAGGCCGATCAATGAAACCTCCCACAGACCAGGATATAGAAGGCTCTGTTGAGCCTGAAGAATTTGCTTTTTCATGTTGCAAGGACCAGGTTGTGGCTTTTATTTTTATTTTGCTTTTTACTACATATCCTCAGTAAGCATTTCTCTTACTTCTAGCTAGTGTGACTCGCAAGCCTCTACGTACGCTGTTCCATTTAAATGTTTCACGCAGTTAAATCCGAAGCATTGGCATGTACTGCTAACTAGTTGTATGTACCTAGAGTAAGCACATGTAGTTAGCATGGGAAGGGGTTGGCTTTTGGGGCTCCCAATGTTTTTACTACAGTAGCGCTTGGGGTTTATTGAGGGTAGATCGGTCGACACATAGCACGAGGATCGGAGCAAGCAAGGAAAGCTACATGTAGTCTTGCAAAGACAGAAATGGACCTAGTGTCAGGCTGCTAGCTACTTCCTTTCGGCTGTCAGATTTCTCTCCTCTATCCCTGAGCTCTGAATTACAGGGCTTTCAGTAAGTTCCAGGTATTGCGATCGCTAGGGCCGGGGTTTTTTCCTTCCTCGAAGCTTCCCCCCGTCAAATGATCATATTGAGCCAGTGCAATATATGTAGAGCTTAATAGTGTGACATTGTGGGCTTGAGAGCAGCGGGGTCGTTGTCCCCTCAATAAGTAATTGACCGGGAGGAGCTGCACATCGATTATTCCATGCAAAAATTGCTTGGTACTGGGGCAGCCAACCATAGTTCGTGATATGTTTACTTTGGGGGAGTCCCAATATTAACCTCGAGACTGAAAATCTAAAGATATAGTCAGCTGCTGATGTCTAGAAGCTCTGCTTACTGACAAAGGCCCCCATAAGAGCAAACACGTTTAGTCCTTTTTTTCTAACCCGGCTAATTGACATGTACTCGTGGAAACACGGACCGGCGGTCCTTGTGCCTAATAAAGGAGGAGGGCCAGTACCACTGCTACATGTACTGTTGAGGTACATATTGTACTCACATACTGGTATTCTCCAAATAATAAGAAGCTAAGCGACTCTCTTGGCGATTTGGACTTCTCCAGGAAAACACCTATAAACAGTTGATTAAGAGAGGGAGCTCACACGGAGATAGGCCAATGTGGTTGGTAGCGGTGGTGCAGGTTCGTTTTCAGTTACACGAAAGGATCTCAGCCTAATGATGCCGCGCGACTGACGCCATCCTCGTACATATGTATTTCGGATATAGGTTTATGCGGGTCTTAGTCGGTTAGGAACGTTTTGCGCAACTCCCGGGTCCGCTATGGATAGATTTTCGAGCCGGTGTCGTAAGATCGCGAGGTCTGTGTGTTTCGCCGTGTTCGGAACGTTCCGAACCGGAAACGACGGGCTTTCACATGGTCTTGGCTTTCTGGGCGCATAGTGGCCTGTACTTTGTAGACTCCTTCAGCCTTTCCTTGCATATATTTGCCTTGTGTTATGATGAATATTCAATAAATATCTGATCTCCAGTCAACCGTCCATGCGATTTTAAGGGGGAGTGAATAAGATAGAAAAGTATGTACACACATGTACTTAGCCCCCCATAAAAGCTCATGTTAACTTGGATATATGCAGGTACAACGGCCCGCTCCCCAGCAACAGTTGTAATACCTTACTCCTTGTTGGTGCATATGTCTAATTTCAAGAGCCAGGACTTCTGGCTTTATCCCAAGTTATTTGTGGTAATGGAAAGCTCCAGATAATAAACACTCACACTCTACTTTCGTGGGGCTTATAATGTTGACAGGTTCATGTCAGTGAATACTTCGCTCCAACGGTCCGTAATATCGGACTTCAGCTGTGGTGTGGGTGCGTGGGGTAGAACGGACTTTATGAAGCCACAAATTCCGTGAAGGAGCAGCAGCAGCTCGATCCCCTATCTGAAATAGTAAGCTCGGTTATCGATCGTGAAACTGGATAGTATTGAGTCGGTATGTATAACCTTCTACAGGGGTTCGCCCATAATTGGCTTGAGAGGTACCCTTGAACGAAAAAAGGAAACCAGCCCCCCTACCTCAACCTGCATGCGATTGCTTGATTACAGGACTTAATCCTAGGGATCTAAACCCTAAGGATCCAAGTAGTGCACAAACTCAGGTAACTTGCAGCTATCTGACACTCTTCGCTAGCTATAGGGTAACCAGTAAAAGGATATGTTCACCTGACCGTGGCAGAATTATTTGAATAGGCAGTGATAGGTCCTGCCAAAATCAGCAAAGAACTCCGCCTTGGCCATAAAGCTTCGAGTGATGAACTTTGCTTTAATTGTGATACACTTGCAGACTGTAGCAACATCTGCGGCTCAGATATGCTTCACAAGCTTAAGCCCTATACCGGCCGGGCCACATAACACCGCTTCTGGAGGATTCCCAGGTGTAGCAATGACGAATGGTGAGGACGAAACCCAGGTTTAGGCGATGAAGGGTCTTACCCGTGTCTAGCGCTGCAGCAATAAGGGGAAATGGCCTCTTTCCCGGTAATGGGAATGGCAGCGTGCGCATCTAGCCCTGTTCCACGTCGAGTAAAAAGTGCCGTCCGTATCTTTATGAGAATAATCGGAAAATCCCTCACCTCACAGCATCGGCAGTTTTCCTCAACTCCGCGAAGGAAGATGATGGCAGTGTCAGGGTTGGTGGTTCGTCCTCCTAGACCCGACTTGAATCTCCATGTTGTTGTCGGTTCTGACCGACGGTATCATTGACCCATAGCAGCGTCCACAACGAGGTGTCGGGCCAAGACTGACAGCTCAACCTTAAGAGTTTCGAACAAAGCCAATTAAACGGCATTAGAGATCTTTAGAGCTTTAAGGACATCCTCTTAGGAGCGCGCGAGTAAGCGGGATTCAAAGATCACACCACTATCTGGTTTCTTCTTTTGATATACGTGAGAGCCACGTCTGTGGCCCATTTTTCAAATTACGTTCCTGTCGATCAATTCAGGAGTTCACTCCGGATGTGAGCTTCTTTTTTTCTACAAATTGAGTTTCTTTTTCGGTTATGAATGTCCCGCCCCGCCTGTCTCGAATGGAGCCGGGATTCGGCCGACGAAGACAACAACAATAACAACAGCAACAACAACAACGGAAACCTGCGTCGGAGAAATCCATGACAGGCGACCGCATAACTCCAATGAAGAATGTTCCCCCATTGTCTTTTGTGACACGTGTGAAAGTGGCGGTGGCAGAGAGAACACTGTCCGACCTGAAGTTGTAACCGCCTGCTGGGTACATGTCCGATTACAATTGATTCAGCTCTACTTATTGGTTTAGGGTGGGGGACCATACTCTACTCTACTCTACCTACATACATACATGTATGCATCAGAGACAAGAGTTGTCACGCATCTCCGAACAAGCGTGCTCGAATCGGGGTTTTGTTCAACATTTATTGTTTTTGCAACAATGGATAGTTATCATAGGTGCGATTCAGGAAACCATGCAGGAAAGTCTAAGCTTTTCGTCCAATCACAGGGTCGTGATGACTGGGGTGAAGGGCTTTGTTGCGGTGAGTTTGAGTGAACGGCACTAGATGTCTCACTGTCCCTCTCGTCCCACAACGTTTTAGTGTATCACTCTGGATTGGATGGTCCCCCTTAGCGCTCCGGTCGCCGCCGCTCCTCCGTGCCAAGGTTGTGGGGAAAGCCGCCAAAAACAAGCATTTCAGACTGGACCAACATGACGCTAGTCATCCGAACCCTAACCCGCTCGCTTGTTGCTTCTTCAGACGTCAGTGCTAGACTTTTTAGTGTAAAGCAACAACAGAGCTGCTACTCAAAAATACTCCAAACATCTGGGCAGCACCGATAACGAAACAATGGCCCAGTATGGTAACTACAAAGGTATGTCATTATCGACTCCATAAATACCCGCCTCATGTGAATCCTTAATTCTCCACATGTGCCTACCCTGACCCACTGCTTACAAATGTTTACTGTACACACCTAGGCTACCAAGGCGCCAGTCGACACGATGGTCTCAATCGTGCCCCGCATGTTATCGATTACCGCCTGCAAGCCCTTGCCAATGCTTCCCCAGATCTGTTTAATGGCAAGGACATCCTGGACATAGGATGCAATAATGGGGCGATAGCTGTGCATCTGGGTACCACCACCTCTTCCAAAACCCGAACACACTATGCTGGTCGGCGGCAAAGCTACAAGTCATGGGCACTGACTATTATGCGCGGGAGTGAAAATGAAAAGGCATTTCGTTCTCTCCGGCAAGTGTAACCGGTGTCGACATCGACCCAGAACTGGTACAAAAGGCGACATCGCATCTATCACTGCGATATTCCAGGACTGCCCCCGTAGATGGAGAGCCCACCCCAGCCGGACCTAGCCATGAGCGGAACAATTATTTTCCGATCTCGTCGGTACTGCAACACGGGCACCGGCATTATCATCAGGATCTTGACCCCATAAAGTTTCCCCTCAACGTGGCCTTCCGCTGTGAAAACTGGGCCACGAGTCCTCCTTTAGAACCGGGGTTTTACGATGTGATCCTCGCTTTAAGTATGGTTAAATGGGTTCACCTACAGGGCTTGGACAAAGGTAAGCGAATAGTGGGAAATTATGGAGACCCCAAACCCTTGCGTAATTGTCCCTGGGCTGTACCTACTAATGCTGCTTACGACCAAAGGGCTACGTACATTTTTTACCAAGATCTACTCCTCTCTGCGTCCGACCGGATTCTTTATCCTTGAACCTCAGGAGTGGGAATCTTATAAGCGTGCGGTAAAGAAGAATAAGATTCTTGAGGGGAACTATAAAAAGCTCGAACTTCGCCCGGACGATTTTAAATCGATCTTGGAAGAATTCGGGTTTAGTCTTTTGCAAAAATTAGATACCGGTCTCAAACGGGACATCTTTATTTATCAGAAGAACTAAGTAATAGGCGCATGCTTGCGCTTCTTCTGTTCTATTCCTACAAACCAGCTCATTTTCCTACCAGAGCCTGTTGTTTACGTGCTGGTTACCGCCAAAAACAGGAAAACATGAATCTAACCACCCATCTAAAGAGAAAAACATCATAACTTGGAAAACAATTTGATTCCAGGTTTTTATGAAAGTGATCAGGGTAGAAATAAAGCGGTTGAGTGGAGACAACCGCGGTTTATGAGAAAAGGACGGAGAGACATTAATGTTCAACCAAAAGGCTAAAGAAAGATGGTAAAAAACATAGGGGAAAAAAATGATACTTTTTACTTTTTGACTCCTCCCCATCTCTCCGCCTCACGGTCTCTCTCCGCTCTCCGCTCGAGGTCCTCCTCATCCTCGTATTTGTATGACGGCTTCCTTCGAGACCTTGTATCTTTTGTTGTCTTTCGGTCCGCATCCTTTTCTGAGTATCGTTCCCTCTCAGTTTTTTTCTCAGTAATAGCCTCCGGTTCAGTCTTTTCGTGCTTTTCTCTTTCTCTTCGGTCATATTTCTCGTCTTTATCGTATTTCTCATCTTTATCGTATTTATCGTAGCGATCATGCTTGCTAGGCTTGTGACGATGAGAACGATGCCGACTATCTTCTCTCTTGCTCCTTCGCTTGTGTCTTCTTTCTCGCGAGTCTCTCCTGCTCCTGCTCTCCACTCCTTCGACATCGCGTGAAGTGGTAGTTTTTTCATCAATTGGATAGTCGTCTTTCTTTGGAGATCTGGAACGTGAGCGGGAATGGTGCCTTCTACTACTCCTGTGCTTATGGCCCCGGCGGTGGTGCCTACTACTATCTTTATCCCTACTATCTCTATCTCGGGGCTCTTTGTCCCGGTTTTCTCTATCTCTCTCTATAACGGGGCTAGACCTTCTGTGTCTGCGGCTGCGTTTGTGATGCCCACTTGGCGACTTGCTCCGAGACCTTGAGATAGAGCGCAATCTTTCTCTGCTAGCAGACTCTTCGCGTGACCTCTTTACCCTGCCAGTGGAACTTTGCTGGGTACTATCTATATTGTCTTGTTCAGCGGTAGAAACATCGGTGAGCGTCTTTACTAGAACAGGCGAGATTGGTTCTTCAGTGTCAGGGTTTAAAGTTCGTCCGCGGCGGTCACTTTCAGATTCAACACTTTGGGACTGGCGCTTCCGATGTCGACTGCGGTCCCGGTCCCGGGATCTAGATCTTCTACGGCGATCGCGGCTGGGGTCCCTACTTCTATCACGACCAGTGGCACTAGATCGGCGCCCTCCGTCCCGGGACCTAGATCTGGAAAATGGCCTTACGCGCCCTGGCGACATACTGTTTCACATTCCGTGTTAGAATATTTCCGGGTATTGATGGTGAAATGATACAAACCTTCTGTTCCATGACGATCCAGCATAAGTGCCTCTTCCGCGACCGAACGCTGCCCCTCTAATAGATATTCCACGAACTGGAGGGATTCCCTCTCGAAGCGCTTTGGGGCCAGTAGGCGCACCTTCAACACCTAATCCTACACCAGGTATTTTATCGGGCTCTGTATCTCCAATGACCGATGGGATCGGGGCATAAAATCCGCCCCTGCCTGTCTGATATGATCCTCTAAAACCTCCGCGAGGACCCCCACGGGGTCCAGCGGGGAAATGTGGTTGAAAGCCTGGTGGACCTCTAAATTCATCTGGGGGAAAATACTGAGCCATATCAGGGTTCACAGGGACTGCTAAATTTTGTGAGTCTGCAAGTTCCTCAGGAGCAAGGTCCGCTCCAGCCAAAACAGTAGAAGCAGTATCAGTAGGCACATCGTTGGGATCAGTTATATTCTCAGGGTCTCCAGACACAACAGGAATCTTTTCTCCTTTTTTCTCATCAACAGGCGCGCCAACAACAGCAGCGCGAGCTTCATCAATACCTTGAAACTGCTGTTGAAATTGAGCATCCTGAAAAGCCTGCTGTGGCTGGCGTTCAAGAGAGAATGGACGTGACCCATTACCAAAGCCACCACGACCCCGTTGATAAGGCTGCTGCCGGAAATGAGGATTTTGATATTGCTGTGTGGGCATTTGAAGATTCCCGTGAGATTGGTGATTATATCCACCAGCAGCTGCAGCAGAATAATATCCACCATTACGAGTACCTTCCATTCCGGGATTGTATCCCACATTATTTTGCCCATTCCAACCCCATCCCATTCCATCATGCCCGTTATGAAACCCTCCTCCATTCATTCCCATGCCCCCAAAATTTCCTCCACCATACCCTCCTCCCTGTGCGACCGAATTCATACCATAACCTTAAAATAAAGGAAAAAAAATATATTAGTGCCCGTTAACGACTGCAGGAGTAGATTAACGTACCCATCATTGAACTTCCGTATCCACTCATCCAACCATCATGATGCATCCCTTGCATCATTTGGTTATACATGTTCCATCCATTGGGACCTGAAAAATCCTGCCCAGGAAACATCTGTTGCATCTGTTGCTCCATCTGATTGGAGTCCTGTTGACCAAACCAAGCGTTCTGTTGGCCAACGAAACCATTCGCTGCTTGGACTTCAGGTGGGGTAGTCTCGTTGAGACTTTTCACCACCTCGGTCTCGTTCACTGCTTCCGTGGATTCCTGGAAGTGGTTAGTCACATGGGATATTTGTTCAGGCAACATCTCCTCACTAACCTGCGGAGCCTGCGGAAGCGCTTGTGTATCTTCTGACCGAGAAGTCTCTTCAGCCTCTTGCGGAGGTGTTAATGGGTTCTGCATGGGGGACACATGCGCCTGCACCTTTTCCGGTTCTGGCTCTGCATCTTTAACTTGAGCCTTGGGCTCTATCGGCTTAGCCTTCTCTTTTTGTTCTTTCTGTAACATTAAATTATGTTTCTTCTCCTGAGTCCGTAAGAAAACCGCCACCGTCGTTCGGAGGGCAATATTTGCTTTGCAGTCGTCTGGACTAAGCGGAGTGTGATCACAAACAGGGCACTCCGTCGGAAGATTTGCATGGCCTATGTACTGTCAACGAGGAAAAAATCTTCTTGAACAATTCCGAGAAAAGACTACCCACAGTTTTCACATATCGATTGCTCACAGCATGGTAGACGAGATGCGCCACGTGCAAGCTCGCTGCAAATAGTGCACCGGAGTTTGACGGGTATCTCAGGAAGCGGAATCGAGCTGATCACAGTTAGAGAAAAATTTACAGCTGGAATCACCAACATTACACGTTTGGGTCGTGAAATCTCACCTCAACCCGTTCGCTGGCTGCTCTTGTGTCGTTGCCATCTCTATGCGAGCCGCACGTGCGCTTTTAAGTGGAGGATGAGGAGGATGACGTGAAAGGGGCGCTCAGGGGAGAGCAAATGGTGGGTTTTGAGATCCTAAAGCACTCGAAGCAAATTGACTGTGTGCTGGTGGATGTGCTGGATACGTTAGTTAATTTTTATAAAGTTGTCGTGGAGGTGCGGAGCATGGAGGCTGGGGGGAAACGGATGAGCTTGCACCGAATCGGAGTCAACCAGCAAGTCCCGAAAGTATAAAGCCGGCAGTCCTTGAAGCGGCGGTTTCCCTTCACTTTGCTTACCCCTAAGATTTGAACTTACACGTCGTAAACAGTAACTTGGACGATTCAATTAGGATTTATCTACATGTATATTGCCCATTCGTGCTCGGTTAGGGCTCAGGGTTCATGGCTAGGGCCAGATTTTATGTAATATAGAAGTGAGAGAGACACTACCAAGTTCCGTGGCTCAGTTTTAACATCAGGTACTAAGGTGCACATACTTTAATTATGATATCCTGATATGCCAATGCGAGGGGATTCTTATAGACACTGTAATTCACGTTGGGCAATCCCTTACATACAGCTAAATCCACGGATTTTCGCCCGTCACACTGACTCCGTGCTACCTTGGCCCAGATCGGGCAAGTAGGTATTCACATCAATAACTTTGGTCTGCACACCACACTGTCGACGACGAAGCCATAAAAATCAGGCTGGGCGGCAATCGTATGCCGTCGGCATCTACAACCCCAGTACCATAGAATTACTGCCAACATGCTCCTGGGATCAGTTTCATGGTTAGATATATTTGTTTTTCTAGCTTTCGCAGTTATATATCTGCTGCGAGATATCGGACTCCTAGATACACTTATTTGTGCAATCCAAGCCCTTCCATTTCTTGGTGAGTTGTGGGTCTTCGTGAACCCCGCATAACACGACTAACGCCTACAGTGCTTCAACTACCTGTGGATATTGTACGAGAACGGTACCTAACTGCTAAAAAGCATCAACTACCATTTACACAGCGAACGACACTATTCCAGGACCTAGTTGTCCGTTGCATGCGCTATGCTTTCTCCAATATACCAAGCAGAATCACCCAAGTTTTCTTCACAAGAGGTGTTGCACTACCATTTCTAAAATTCAGAATGTTCCGCCATGGATATTTTAAGCAACTTGCACGTCCTATATGGAGTGAGGTTCATCGCGTAAGTCAAATAAAAACATAGATATGATTTGAATGGTGATCTCTGACGTCGTATATCAGACTGAAGATGGGTTAAAGGGACTGTGGATTATCGAAGACCGAGACACTAAACCAGATCTCTTTATATATTATTCCCACGGCGGGGGTTTTACGATGGGCTCATCTTACTTTTACCTCGAATTCTTAATCACCTGGATATCAATTCTTAAAGAGTCCGGATTTGTGAATCCCGCAATATTTGCCCTGGAGTATACGCTTGTCCCAGAGCAAACATATCCGCATCAACTCAGAGAAATGCTTGTTGGTTATAATTATGTCCTCTCAATCGCCGGCGGCCCTGATCAAATAGTTGTAAGTGGAGATAGCGCTGGGGGAACCCTTACTCTCAGTCTCTTGCTCAGTCTAGCAAGTCGTCATTCAAATAAGAAACCCGCGTTGGCTATACTTATATCCCCATGGACCAATCTAGTCTCTGAACTAAATCGCAATACTTCTACGGATTATCTTAATGTCGAAAAGCTTCATGACCTTGCAAGGCAATATGCTGGCCCTCACAGAGTGTACGATCCACTTATATCCCCTGGATGCTGTATGGATACGCTGTGGTGGGAGAAGGCAATGCCTAGCAAAGGGATGCACTATTATTATGGTTCCGAAGAGGTTTTCTGTGAGAGTATTCGGACGATGGCGAAACGATTGGAGAGAATAGGGCCAGTAACTTGTCATGAGGATGAAAGTCTTCATGCATGGCCCTTTGCTGTTTTGTTTCTTGGGGGACACAAGGTGGAGAGAGCTGCAGGATTGCGGACAGTTTCCAGAGATATCGCACAGGCTTTGTTGTGATTATGGCGGGTACCAATCTAAAAAGAGTAGCACTTATACAGAGGGGCCCTTGAGTACATATATACATGTAGTTTCATGCCTTAGAAGTACGCGGCTAAGGAGGCCCGGCATATAGGTATTAATTACTAAATTAACTGCAACCTTGTTTCCAGGATCAAAACCAATGCCCAAAGTACTTAGCTGTTACCATGGACGGGCCTTCATTATTATTCCTTTCCTCAAAAATTAGCTCAGAAGTTTTAGCGATTACACAACCAAAGTAGCCATGTTTAGCGACCCGAACAAACCACTCAACACTGGGCAAAAAATTCGACCTTTGGGCAGAAGCTCAGAACTTATCTCAAGATCATGATAAATGAGTTCCAGAATTTTAAATTCAATTATCATGAACTTGCAAAGCATTTTCTTAAAATAAATTTGAAATTTCTGCAATATGGAAACAGGCTCAAGATCACAAAATACATCACCAACACTGTAGAAGTAAAATTCAAATTCTGTAACTCATTTATGACAATCTCGAGATAACCTCTGAGCTTTTGTCCAAATTCCAAATAATCTGCTGTAAAATGTGTAATCGCCAAAACTTTTGTCCTAGCACCATACTGCATGCATTCTTCCTTCCAAATACCCTATGCCAAGGATTAGTGGAGCCTCATACATACACCATGTTTAGAGTTCGAGGAAAACACCTAGGATCGGTTCTCGGCTCGAAAAAAGGAAAGAACAGCATTGCAGCCACGGCGAGGCTTCAGGATAGCAATGCTCTACTCTGGGTCTATAAAATCGCTCTATACCCATAGCAAGCCTAGGGTTTCATTAGTAAAGGTTTATGGTTTTCTCTAGGAGACAAATTCTACTCGTTTAAAGACAATTTGGCGGAGAACTAGACTTCGGAAGAAGCCTATTTAAGTAACCCATGCCTTGTGGAAACACAATGACTTCAGACATACAACCCAGCCAGCTAAGTACTAGTTGGTGTTCGGATGTGGTTGCAACATCAACTTCTCCAGCCTCAAGCCAGAGTAGGATTCTACAACATTCAACGTTCAACGCTGCTCAACGCTCGTTCCCAATAGACCCTGGAGGTTGACACATACAAGTAGCCACCACCCCTCTCTATCCCACAACCCCAATTGACGACTCCACCCTCCGTCATCCGTCGGCCTCTACTATTAGTAAAGGAACCCTTCGTCCTTTGAGGCTCTTTGCTCCGTCCGCTTCCCCGGTTCCTACTCTCAGCCGACCATCTTCTCGATCTTGTCCTGAAGGTCTTTCCTTTTATTTTGAATCGTTACAAACAAATTCAAGAGGAACGGTTGTGGATATTACTCTCATCGAAGATGTCGCAATTGCTGTACCGACTGATCACCTCTGATCACTTTAGCGATAACCCCTTTCTCGCTGTGGCATATCTGGCGTACGGATGCACCCCTCCTTCACCGAGCGAATCATGTTCGCATCACTTAGCTGACTCCACTACGCCCTGAGATAGTCGATATTCTGGTCACATAGGAATTCACCATTTTCTCTGTACAAAGCTCCGGGAGTTCAGCTATGAAGAGATCGAGTTCTTCCTCCCGCAACTGTGTCATCTACTTGTTAGCATAGAGAATACGGAATCTGTGGCGCTAGAGGAGTTTATTTTTGAGCTATGCGAGAAATCGGCGCATGGGGCTCTTTTGGTATTGACCTTCCAGAGAGGAGATAATGCACGCCATAGCTCTAACTGCGACACATAGACATTTTGGCTGTTTCAGACGCATCTACACGATCTATCGGGAGATCCAACATCGAGTGCGTTCAAGGTATATTTCAATAGTGAATGTCCTTGGGGCATGGTATTCTGACGTGAAATTATACAGACATGTAGAAGAATTTATAACAAGGTACAACATATAGTGTTTGGTGCGGAAGAAAGCAAGAAAAAAGAAAGATTAAAAGAGAATGTTCTGCCAGTCACCTTGCTGGCAAGTTTGGTTATAGGAAGTGTTGCAGCTCCATTTTTACCGAAGTTCGCGGGACCTTTGGCTGTTGCGCAGGCACGGAAACCACATGTGTATCAATCAATAACGGATCTCCCGGGGAAACTTACTCGAAGTAAAACCATTGCAACCGGGCAGCCAAGTCGGCCAAAGAAAGAGCGACCACGAGTCAAAACCTCAGATTCCACTTCAGCTGTTTCTACAAATCAATCTACACATACCAAATCGCCAAAATCTCCCCATAGCACACCAACTTCACCAGCCACTAGGTCTGAGAGAAGGTCGTTTTCACTAACAAGGCGGTCATCTTTCAAATCAGATTCTCTCAATGTTCCACTTATGTCACCTACCGCTTCCTCTTCTTTGCCGGACCTTCGAATGCAACGAAGTGTTACACTCGGATCATCCACGGGGTCTAACAACATTCGTCGCCGAAAGGAAAGACCTCTAGCTCCGGCCCAGCTATCTACTTCTAGAAAAATCCATATGCTAAGAGCGAATTATTTCCGCAATCAAACCCAATTTCTATCGGCGCTAGAAGATATCTCAAACAAAATGGTTTTGGTGCCAAAGCCGATCCGACTCAGTGCTCTACGAACGGAATTAGCTTTACTCAATAATTACTTGCCCGCTGAAGTTGACATACCAGTGATTTGCCCTGCCACTGCCGGTCAAGATAGTTGGCAACCCGGCCACCATCGAGTTGTTCGCATAAATCCGGCGGAGGCTACCGTTCTAAATAGTGCTGAAAGAGTGCCTTATCTGCTGATGGTAGAAGTTTTGAGAGATGATTTTGATTTCGACCCAGAGAAGCCGGATAACCAACGGCTTCTTTCCACACTGCTTTCAGAAGAAGGTGCTGAAGGTTCGCGGCGGAGGATGTTTGATTTATCGGAAGTTCCGTCAGCTGCATACCGTAACGATAATGGTGAAGATGAGGTAGATAGCGTCTTCGAGCCTTCCACAGGGGATATCGGAACAACACCGGTAGCCAACGGAAAGCTAGCTGAGGATGTGGATCAAGCTAGTGATCCGGAAGTGCCTCTGGCAAAGGCTGTGGCACCAATACCACGGCTTTCTAGCGGGGCATCATCCAGAACCTCTGAACGTTCTGTCACCAGATCTGGTAGCCCAGGGCCAAGGAAGCCCTATGGTTCGTCAAGGCCAATTAGTGAAGCGCCGGATCTATCAGCCCTTGCGACCCATATGAGGATGGCATCTGCTATGTTGGCCCAGTTAGACGCTAGCAGCTCAAAAAGGCCAAAGAATGAGGTTGCAGCTATAAAAGAGAAAATAATTGCTAGTATGCAGACTTTAGAGGAACAAAATTTCTTTGAAACTGCCCCTTTGCAATCATTTGACACAATTATAGCAAGTGCAGCAGTGGCAGCCCCCTTGTCATCAACAGGAGCAGAAGGCGGTGAAGCGGCAGCTCCGTCTAACCTGAATGCCGAAGCTGGGGCGGCCCGCATGGAAAATGATCAAAAAACATCCGGTGTTGAGCGGAAAGCAGACCGGGATGACCCTAGCGCAGCGACATTTGGAGAAGAATGGACCGTCAAAAGAGAGCGTATAAGAAAGTCTTCACCATATGGCTGGTGCAAGAATTGGGATCTCCTGAGCGTAATTGTCAAGACTGGCGCAGACTTAAGGCAAGAAGCCTTTGCATGCCAGCTCATACATGTTTGTGACAAGATATGGAATAAGGCTGGCGTACCAGTATGGGTAAAGCGGATGCAAATACTTGTCACTGGAGAGGTAGGTTAAAACCACTTCGCAGATACGTTGTGTCCATCATTTGTTGACATAATGTTAGTCGGCGGGGTTAATTGAGACTATTACGAATGGCACTTCTCTGCACTCCCTGAAACGAAGTCTCACGATTGCATCAGTTGCTTCAGGGAAGAATCCAAAGGGCCGGATCGCCTCGCTCAAGGAACACTTTGTCAAGGTATTCCATAGTACACACTCTGTACGTATCAAAGCTGATGGCGAGATAGACTTTTGGAGAGCCTGATTCGGAGACGTATAAGGCTGCTGTAGATGCATTTACCAGGTCTCTGGCAGCATATAGTGTGATCTGTTACATTCTCCAGCTAAAAGACCGGCATAACGGCAATGTGTTGATAGATAACCAAGGACGTAGGTTATTTTTATTCTTATACATACCTTATCTGATGCTAAGCTACTCAAAGATATTATACACATTGATTTCGGCTTTATGCTCTCAAATTCCCCCGGATCTGTAGGGTTTGAATCCGCACCCTTTAAACTTACACAAGAATATGTGGACGTGCTCGGGGGCGCCCTCTCACCTGACTTTGAAAAGTTTCGAGCACTGTTTAAGCAGGCATTTCAAGGTATATCCAATAATTTCCCCTAGTGTTCCGACATGAAATCTAACAATACTTTAGCACTGAGAAAGTCGGCAGACAATCTAGTAGACCTGGTAGAGCTTATGGGCAAGGAATCCCGAATGCCTTGTTTCTCGTCTGGAGTTGTGTATGCAACCACTCAGTTGAGACAAAGATTCCAATTGCACCTTAGTGAGGCAGAGGCAGGGGTATTTGTGGATGACGTTTTAATCCGAGGGTCACTAGGAAGTTATTCCACGAGGATGGTAAGATATCCTTTTTCTTTTTCTCTTTTAATATTAAGCTTGTACTGACCAATTATTTTTTAATAGTACGACCAATTTCAGTACTTATCACAAGGGATTTATTAAAGTACCAAGTTTGTTAGCATTTTTATTTATTGTAACGCATTTCTGCGTCCGTTTTTCATTTTGGCTTATTACGGAATTTTGGACGTATTTTCAGCGAGAAAGATATCACAGCTATCCCCTCGGTATCCCTAGCGTTTTTAATAACTGCAATAATGTGCATATGAACAGATACTTTTTATATATCTTTGCATCTTTGGTCTCATTTCTTTTTACCCTTCTTTATTGTGTTTTTCCCCATTGGTTTGGAATGGTGTGTATAATGCTCTCCGTCCTGGGATTTAGGGCTACTGGGATGGCTAGAAATATCTCGTTTCGGGTTTATGAGAAGGCTTTAATATCTAGATATTGGCGTTGACGGTTTATTTGATGCTTCTTTGGTTTTGTCATGCATAGCACCCTATTCTTATTTTCTATCTTCGCTTGCTACGGAGATATCTGAATCGGAGCTCTTCTTTTTTTGTACAGTGATATTTTAAAAATATCTCTAGTTAACCAACCTATAAGCTACATAAGTAAATGAGTAAACCGTACTGTCACTAGATAAAGACTCTCAAAATTTAGCTGGGAAAAAAATGGAACAATTACTGTACTTGCCATTTTTTATCAATAGGACGGGACGGGGTAGGTAATGGCTGTAGCAACCGAAGTCCTATTGGCTAGGAATTGAATTTGACTTGCCTTCACAAACCGTCACTCGGTATGGTACTAGGATAAAGTGTCCGAAATATTGACTATTGTAGCTGAAGTAATTCTTGTGATGTATACTTCTAGTACAGGAGGGAATTTAGCTGCCCTTTTATAACAGTAAGTAACTGCCTTGGCACAAATGCAGTAATGACATAATATAATAGTGGTCTAGACCTTGCCACAATTATTATAGGGAGGATATATTTTCTCCGGCTCGCAATATTAATTCCAACATAAAGGCTTTGGTTGATTGATTCATATGATGCAACGGACAGGCTTTGGTAATATACCGTTTTATAACAAAAGTACATGTAGCCATCCATATCTACATGTAGCTACGCAAATCAACCTAACCTCATGCAAAAATGATATATGTATATACATGTAGTCACATACTGTATTGTTCTAACCGAAAAACAAGGGTGGTGACTACATGTAATAAATGACATTGTGCTAATATCAGTGTCACTCCAATACATCTTATACACCCTTACGCATTCGCGGGTATCCCTAGATAGTTACTTAGTAGAGAAAAAAGACCTATCTAGAAGTTCGTCTCAGGCCAGTTATGTAATAGACCCATTAGGCAAGTGCATTGAGACCGAAGTTTTAACGCGCTTACGGAGTGGGCGATTCTTCTATTGCAACACCGAAAAGTACTAAAATCGAGTTTCAAATGGATATAGTTCAAGGCAATGGATTATAGGTAGATTTAACCTTTAGAGGTCTATTGCCTCCCTCTTATTCCTTATATAGCGCTTTTAAATTGTGGAGGGAATATCATAGAAAGTTCACAATGCCACAAGTCATGGGCCGTAGGCATGTAAGGCACAATAGCCTAGTTGATCCAGCAGAATCAACACAAGCTATTGGTATCCTGGGTAATTATGCCCGGCGGAGGAGGTGGTGGTGGAAAACTTTATGATCTCCGGCACAAAGTTCAGATGAGTTCTAAGAATTGGTCTTCTATGCAAGGAACCAATAGTTATGTATCCTTCTCCCAAGTTCCATCCGCTAGCTTCCCTTCCCTCATCTCCATCCCTTGGAGCCTATATGTTTCTACCTTACCGGCAGCTTCATCCTCCTCAGAAAACCCAACCCTCCTTCTCAGCTTTACCACTTCGTCTCTCACTCTTCGAGTCACTTCAACCCTTAACTCTACAGCCTCTTTCCCAGTTTTCAAGTATTCTTCCTCGTCGCGATATCGGTGGCTCAGGTCATGCCACTTGCTTCTCAAGTCTACGAATCTAGAATCCGGTACCACTCCACCAATACTCAGAGTTACCTTTTTCCTTAGACGCGGGAGAAACCGTGGGAAGCTACGAGATTCGTGCATGATGTCGGAAAAACCAGTGATAAATATGGGAACCAGCGAAGGTTGAATGACGGGTTCTAGAAGAAGACGAGACACACCCCACCTAAAATACCGCATTTCATACTTTGGGTTTTGATGAACCTACGGGGAAATCAATACTCGGCGGAGGAGACAGCTGGAGGACTATGGACTAACGCGGCCTTCGGGGAATATGTGCACCCAATGATGTTGAGGAGCATCCAGCAGAGAAACTGCCTCAGACATACTAGGCTGGAAGAGGCCTCCTCGGGGGTCTTTATGGAGACGGAAAGTGGGAAGTACTTGGCCAGCGGCAAAGAAGCTACCCGCTACTCTAGGAGTTGGATCATAGTCAGTCACTCGATGTAATTTCAACGGAGCCTCGACGAGACCAAAGCGCAGATCGTATGATCTGAGGAAAGACATATAGGGAATAAAAATAAAAGAAACTAGCGGTAATAATCCCCGATACTGCTAGTCTAGTTGGACTTATTATATTTAAGCTGGCGATTATGTAGATACCTTTACTTAAGCGCATGCAGGATGTAAACAATGATAAGAACTACTGGACTTACTTATTCTTAAAGCATATATCATGACTACCTAGCCCATACCTTAAATCTCTTGGCGAGAGCATATACGAATATGGCAAAAGTCCCCATATTAATGGATCATCTAGCCTGTGAAGCGCCACAGCCAAATGGCCTCACACCATCGTGACGTGAGTTTTCATACCCAATTCTTTTAGAGGGATCCATAATGACCACAAATACCTACACACTCAAATGGTTCGACACTTGTAATTAAGCTGTCAGCACTAAAGACCAGTTCTTCCAGTGACATGAGGCCCTACCTGTCAGCAACCCCGCATTTCGCTCATTTCGCCTTGTTTTGAGTAACTCTAAGAAATTATCCATTCCATCAACTTTAACTCGCTGGGTTCCGTAAAGGAAAAGACGACTTAGAATTCCTGTGGTTGCCATCACAGCGGTCGAAGCAGCGGTACGCCATAACGAACCCGGCACCGCTCTGGCTGACATGTTTATTTGAGTTGTTGTTTGACCTCTAGTCTAAGGTTTCCAGAGGCGAACTCAGGTACTTAAAGGCCGGGTAACGTGACATACGGCAGGTACCTACATGATATCATACTGTAACATACCCTATATACAGTACTCTACGCGCATGGAATTCAAATTGCACATGCCACATATGATAATTGCCAAGCGCCCAAAAGTTCTTGAACCACACGTCAACCCAGCCTTCCCTCAGACCATGTTCTTGTAAACTCCATACCTCACCCTCGTACCACCTTTTTTATCGTCGTTACTTCTGAGTCCCCTGAACTACCCACCTTTTGTTTGCTCCCAACTTTCCGAGAATGGAGAAGTTCTCACAATTTCGTGATCGGGGTGAGCTTCTATCCCCTGTCAAGCAATCAACGGCCGCTAAATCCCTATGAAACAGGCACCCAGATTGCACCATTTTTGCCCATCGATGGCACCAACTCCATCTTTCAGAGCGCTACGGGCTGGTTTTTCTTTGCTTTCCGACTACCATTCTTTCTGTGTCTGAGCATATCCTACTTTCTGGTATTCCAGTGGTTACCGATAGGGAGTTTCATCCGGAAGGCGTGGCTATGGAGCATATTGCTTTGCTCGGGGGTGTGGTGGATTGATTTGCAGGTTGAAGGGGTCAGGAAAGGGTATTGTGCCCCTTTCCCTTCTCACTTCAAAGAAATAGTAACCAACAATCTAAACCAGATCATTGTTTAAAAAATCCAACAAGCTCCCTAGACCGAACACTGTCATTCTCTCTTCTTTTAACTCTCCCCTCGACGCGATATACCTTGCCGCCATTTTCGATCCAGTATTTACCGCCTCCTACCCCACTACTCGTAAGGTCGAACATATTACCCTTTTTACAGCCATACTCCGGTCTTTCTCCAAACCTTGCCTCTCTCCTCCAAAAGGCGCGACACTTCACACCGTTGCATTCCTTCTCAAGTCCAATCCCACTCGAACGGTAGTCGTTTTCCCCGAAGGGACGACTACCAACGGCCGCGGTATCCTACGTTTCGCCCCATCACTTGACACGATTCCAGCGCAAACTGCGATATTCCCTATCTCACTCCGCTATACCCCCGCTGATGTGACTACGCCGATCCCGGAGACATATTTCACGACTCTTTACAACCTCTTGAGCAGACCAACCCACTGTATACGGGTACGCATTGCAGAAGCAATTTACAATAAATTGGAGAAGGAAATGCCCGACTATGGTCAGCTTGAAGATTACCACTCAGAAGGCTCCGAAACCGATGAGGAAACAAGATTTTTATCAAGCTCCTCCAGCGATACAGTAACAGATGAGAAGTCGCCACTGGACGGTGGAGAGCAACAAAGTAGGCTTTCCGAAAAGGGCGGCGAGGCGCTGGCAAGGATAAGCAGGAGTAAAAGGCTGAATTTGGGTGTAAAAGAAAAGATTGCATTCGTTGAGGCTTGGGGGAAAAATAAAAGAAGGTGATTCCGAGAATTATATCTTTAATGTGTATTTGTTGGACTTTTAGGTTGTTTTAAGTTGTATATGGTTTCTGATGAATAATAATGCGACCCCCCCCCCCCCAAATCTGTATGTATGGCTGCCTCTTGAGACTAAACACGCGTGCAAACTGGCCTTTCGGTTTAATGCCGCCCTATCGTAACCTTACCCGCAGTCTCAGGGTATATTGATGAACCGAAGCAAGGATTATACCACGTGTATCCCAAAGATATCATCCTCGGCAATCGGTGAAAACCGGGCATTCTTGAGCTTCCTAACAACACTTATGAGGTACCACGCTGAATTGATGCTTTAACCCTCACTTACAAAGTGCAAGTCTTTGCATTATAGCCTAAAAACACGCGCAATCTAGTTTACTACCCTCTATGAAGCCCTCGAGGTTTCTTTCCCTAGTACTTTCGATCGAGGTTCATATGGTGTACCAACTTCGTCCGATCCGATCTTTTTTTCCCCCCGCAGCCTCATATAGCTGATGGAATTTGTCGAGATGAAGACCCGCCGAAAGAACCAGTAGTAGAAACGCCCATGTAGGATAAATATAAAGACAAGGGATTAAACTATACCCTACAAGATATATAGTGGTTTGGTGAGTTCCCCTCCAGGGCTGGCACTGCATGCCTCGGACATAGAGGAATGATCCTACAGGTATTCCCGCTGCGCCTCGGCTCCCAACCCATGTTTAGAAGAGCAGTATATCTATGCAGGGAATTCATCATGATATACATAATAGATGTCAGACATAATAGGATTCGAAGGCTGCCATCCATTGTGTATGGCGAGGTTGTTGGACCAAACTTCCGAGCAATAGGTGATGTGAGACGCGGGATGTAAGCATCCTCTATAAATCCAGTCTGTCGGACTGTCATTAGTTTCATGAACGTAATAATTCAATCTAGTAGGTATCTGAGTACCATCGAGGCCAGTAATAGACGAGCTATAGCTAGATGCGGTAGTAATCAATGATTGAGGACTAATAGCCTAGAAACTCTCTTACTCCTCCCATATCTCCCCATACGCGGCTAAGGAGGCTTTCAATGATCCAGCGAGGTATTGGTCACAGACTATCACTCGGACTCGACACCGAGGCTAATCCAGCCTATTTATTTATTTATACTTCATACATGCTAATGCTAGCTGATTGGATGATTGATTGATACTTTAGACATGCAACCCGGAAATTAATGAAAATCCTCGCCCCACCCCCTATACCGGAGACAGCCAAAACCTTCTTCCCAGAACTAAAAGCATGAACATAATAAAGGAAATAATGCTAGCAAAAACGACTAATAGTAACTACATGTACTTGACGTACATAGCATAGAGGCACTAACCCTCAATGAGAAAACGGAGCAGGAACAAATGTTTATTGTGCACATTCGTTTAAAAGAAAGATTGAGCTGTAGCCCGGCCAATTTTCAGATGTTTAACTACACTGGAACCCTACTTCCCGAAGCCAAGGCTGCCATAACAGCTGCAGCCACCCATGCGTATAATTATAACTTATCCACAGGCTGCACTGTGACGGTAGTGGCAAGAAAGGGCAAATGAAGTGGTTGGTCGTTAGGAGCGTGTATGAAAAATTAACCCTCCACCCTGATGATGGCTCCGCCTGGGAAATTTTGGTGAGTAAAGATACTACTTATAATGTAGGGTAAAATCTAACTTATATCGTTGAACTAACGGACCTGGTAGATCGCTCCTTCTATTGGGTAGGTACTCTAGGGGGAAGACCCAGAGGATTTTTACGCAGGAGGTTTTTAGCTAGATGGAATATAAGGGCCCATAAGATGTAGGGAGTAACGGGTATATATAGGAGGGCACATTGGGGTGTTGATCATGACGGTGGTGTAGACCGGGAGGTGCTCAAGTGTAGGAGAAGGATACTCTAATTATAATTCATCAACCAAATAAAAGGAAAGCGGGGCAGGGAGGGAACAGTTTCTCACTGGCACGGCTCTCTGGCTGCGACAGCGAGCAACCCTCCCCGACCCTAGGGGCACCTGAAATCGGCTCCCATGGTCGACTTGTGAATTGTATGGGAGTCAAACGGTACATATAGTCATTCAGCGCTAAAGGCGACGCTTAAACCTTTATGCGTTATGAGACTGGGCCTTACATTGAAAAATCTCAAAAACTACATGTAATGTTTGTCCTAGGCCGAGCCCCTCTACACCGCACCAAAATAGACTACAGGCATAACAAGGGGGCCAGGACATGAACACATGTATGTACGAACCGTTTTCCGGCATAAAGCCTATCTGAACTCATCTAATGCCCAAAGAAGCGGATTACCGAACAAATGGAACCGGAGCCCGATTGGCAGAGCTAGCCGTGAGCTCTTATCTTAATAGGACGCATCAACGTTTTTGTCGACAGTTGGTGGCTGAGCTGTTTTGGTACAACTCGAAGGGGAGCTTTGCACCACAAGGGCTTGAACTAGTATTGTAATATCGCTGATAGACATATTCCGATTATATATTATTCAGGAAGTTTTGCCCACCCAACCCGGCTGATTGGCTATACAAACCTCTCACATCACCTTTCTCTCTCTCTCTCTATTCTACTCCCCAGTGCGCCCAAACCCCGCACAAATCGTCCAGAGTCAGCAAGCCAGGCTAACGATTAAGACCATAGTAATAGAAAAATTCTCCAACCTCAAAATTCAAAAATAAACCATATACCCGCGAGGAAATGGTTCACTAGCGGGAAGCAATGTATACTAGAAAATTAAGATATAGTGGGTGTTACTCCGTCCTGCACGCACCAACCCTTGAGAAGGTCTAGTGCTCCCTATGAGCCTATCCAAGACGATCTCAAAGCACGGGCTTGGCTCGTCCCGTCCCGTTTCCAAGAGCTCGAGTTCGAGCTTTCGTATAAGTGGTATTCTTTGATGGAATGAATCTGTTTTTCTACCCAATACATATTGGGGAAACCACCGCGCGCTGTAACGATCAAATTTCCGGAACACGCGACAGGGTCCGAATGTTTACGCACCATGGGAAGGAAAAAAATTTGGTGAGATCTTTACACCAGATGAGATATTGCAAAATACCTAGCCGAGTGTGGGATAGTTCATAAAGTGACTATAAAGTCCTTGGAGAGCCCAAGACAGGCCCAAGCGAAGCCAAAAGTAGTCGCAATACCTCAAGCTCATCTCGTACGGAGGAGGATTGGGCTCATATGCTCTGTTCAAGCCTATCCCATGAACCGGCTCGTCTCGTGGGATTCTTACATCTAGTTGGGCCTAGTCTTTTTGGTTACTCAAACTCATATAATCTCAAGACTACATTATAAACAGTTACCGGCACACAATCAACCCGCCGCAGGAGACGGTGGAATTAAAGGGATAGGTAAATTCAGTATATTCTGCTGCGTATGAGAACCTTTTTTTTTTTTTTTCAACAAAGCTACTCTGAGGGCGCTCTCCTATGAAAGATCCTCGCCTTGGGTACTTGGGTTTTCTCTTTCATTTGTTGGTAAAGGAGTGCGGCAAATTGATGGGTCAATATCACATCTTTCAGATCGACTAGATTACCCTTCTGTCTAGTCCTGTATTTTGGGATAAGAAGAGATGCAGGCTAATCACAGTACACGACTTGAGCTTAGGATGACGACTTATATTACGATAGATATGCCTAGCTATTGAAGAAAAGGCTTTACTGCCAGTTACTGCAATATAATAATATCAAAAAGGATGATCTGCTAATTGAGATCATATAATCTCACTCGATGTATCACTTTACAACGTTACACCACTTACCCCCCATCTCAGCTCTCACCGCCCTAATACTCCCTCTCAACTCATCCACCACTCTATCCCTCTCCTCTCTAACCTTGTCCGGTATCTCCTCGCTCTGTCTACATACCACCGTCTCCACACCCCTCCAGGCCCGATCCCACTCAACCTCCTTCAGCGCCTCATACAACGCCGCCGGACAATCTGACACATCCAGCCACTTGAGGCAAAGCAGTAACCTCGCAAACCGTCTCAACACCCCCGGTTCGCCCGGGCGCACCCACCCCGCAAGTGACAGATGAGTGATCGTCGGCACACACTGCACAAACGCCATCAGTCTTGCCCACGACGCTTCAGATGCCGCCGGCCACGCTAGCGACAAGTGCGTCACGCCCGCAAATCGTGCACGTCCCGGCGTAGCCGTGGCAACATCCCAGTCGTCGGTGACTGGCGATGCTACCGCCGCGACCCTTTTCTCCAAGAAAAGACTGCGGAGATCCTTGAATGTCAGGCTAGGACCGAGCGCCCGCGACAAATCTAGATGCGTAAAGTCCTCGTCGTCGTCGTCACGGAAGAGAAGGCGGAGATGGTCGGGGCGAAGGGCGCCGGGATCGTGCGCGGCAATGTAGGATAAGAGGAGTGCCTTGAGCCCTGGACGGAGGGCGTAAAGGTAGTGCTGGTCGTACACGGTGTGGAAATCCCAGTTCTGTGCGACCTCGACAAGCGCTGCGTGGGCGAGGCGGTGAGGCGCGATGTCCGGTAGGTCTGGGAGGTGATGGACGTCGTGGCTAGTGGTAGGCTCTTGTGCGCAAAATACCGGTTCTTCAGAGACCTCTTCGGGCGGCGCGAGCCATGATGCTGGTGGCGGGGGGCCGGGGATGCGGTTCCGCCGGGGGATACCGACTTGGATGCGGGGACGTGGGGGTGGCGGGGGGTCGGCGTTGGCAAGGATGTGTTGAAGAGATGGAGGAACGGACCGAATTGTGCTAATCTGGCGCCGGGGGGCGTCTGTGTTGGGCTGAGAGATGCGGAGATGAGCGAGGAGGTCATTCACGCTTTGATCCTTGGTAGTTGTGGCAGTAGATGCATTTTGGGGGGAGGAGGAAGAAGAGGAAGATGCGTGGGAGGTATAAAGATTGACTTGGGACTTTAGGAACTTTGGAAGATGTTTCCTGGGCATAGAGAGAGGGGATAAAGAGGGGAAGGGGAAGGGGAAGGGGGGGAAGGGGAAGGGGAGGAAGAGTGGGATTTTGTGAGAATGACTATGTAGATGGATGGATATTTGTATGTAGATGGGGGGGAAGTGGATGAGTAGTATGTAGCTTCATATGACTCTGACAGGATTTGTGGCTGATAGCGGGCTGACATCACAGCCACAGTAATCAACAGTAACACAAGTTGTATATGTAAATATAGTAAACATGTCATATCTCATCATCAATCACCACCTCCATCTAATCACTAAGAATCACTCGATCTTGGCAAAGTCAATTGATCCGTCGGTAACCGCGAAATGAAATGATACGAGTCAGTTTGTGGCTCTAAGTTCATTCTTATGTCTATATGAAGAAGAGAAAAAACAAAGGGGGGGGGGAGGAGAGGGGGGTGAGCGTTTTCTGCTGAGTTATCGGCCCATCACCTGGTTCCCTGAGATTCCTCTACATTTAGTTACCCCACGCGTGCGCCGCAATGGTTCACCCCCTTCTCCTCCCCCCAAACGTACATGTAAGTATAAGTGCATAAACCAATATACCACCTAGTACAAGTATCTAACGATCCAATTGTGCACGGCCTTCAATGGCCCGAGAAGTCAGTCGCTCAAACACCAAGCAGCCGGCTCCCTTCCCGATGCTGTGGGCCTGTCCTCTAATAATATAATCTAGGTGGTGATAGTACATGTATCCTTAAGACTTAGGGTATGGGTACATGTATGTATAAATACATGTATATTAATGCAGCGTAGCACATGTACGTATGCATAACCCTCCTGATTTACATTAGGGGTACGTACATGTAGTAACACTTGGGATAGAGTAGAGTGGAGGTACAAGTACTCTAGAGGTACATGTACATGTACATGTATCTACAGTACTCCACATGAAGATGAGCCTCCGGTTGAGGTACAGTTAAACACCTCGGATCAATGGAGGGCATTGACTATAGCTACAGGCAGGTGGAGCATCAAAACGCGTACGTACACTCTTCTTGGCGCCTGTTTATTTGACGCGAACCCTCAATTCCCTCCTCCAATTCCCTCGCTCGACATCGATCTGGCATAGAGTAGATTATGGTGGGGAATATTAAAGCAAGGGACAGTTACATACATGTACATATGTACTGTATGTGCTTTAAGCGAAGGCAAAAAAATGTTCGGTCCGACCACCCTGCGTGAGCGAGCAAAAAAAAATAGGATACACACATGTACCCACTCAATGGAGTCCGCGTCAGCGAGGAATTGAAACAGATTGAAACGAGATTGATGGGATTGATGACATTGTCACATTGGTGGTGGTCGATATCGCGGCCGGCCGATTGATGCATACATATTGCTTATTCTGGGAGAAGGGGTTTATGTGTGGAAAAAAATTTGACCCATCCGTCTAGGTACCTAACTGTATGTATGTACTCATCATCTATCTTTCCTTCCCGTCCGTCCTGTCTGGCGTGCAGCAGCAGCAGCCTGGATGGAAGGAAGCAGAAACACGCGCATGCAAGGAACCGAGCTTCATTGGTTGTCTGTTAGCCGGTGAAAGTAAGGTTTTCGGGAAAAATAGGGAGGTCAAATAAAGTTATCAGATCATGCCAGTACCGCCCAATCCCCGCGGAACACCCGGAGAATACTAGTTTTAATCTGATAGGGAAGGTTGGCGGGCTAGCGTGAAATCTAGTTTGATCTGATAGGGGGCGGTGGCATCGCCGCATCAGCTTCAACAAAAATTTTTTTTCCGGCTTAGATATTTTCTTTTGTGGGGGGATGGGGGATGCGCGGGATGGGAGACGCGGGGATCAGGTGAGGTCATGGTTGTGTTATACTTATGAGAAGATTTGTAGAGGGTATTTTTTTGGTTTATCGTTTCTCCTCTTTTCTATGAGATGCTTCCGGCGTTTAGGTTTGGGTTTGGTTTGGGGGGCTCGGAGCGGGAAACGATATTCGGGACACTATTTCTAAGCCTTTGCTCATTTCTCCGTAATCTCACACAGACATACATATACTTACAAGCATACATACATGTATTCTCCCCGGCCATGCAGGATAAGAGTGAGCCGATGGATGAATGATCATGGAGAGCGAATAATTGCCAACCGAGTTGTCCTCAACAACGAACGATGCCTTGAGCTACCAAAAGGGGGAAGATTGGGGGGGGGGGGGACAAAGAATTATTATTCTATTATAAAATGTTAGATATGGCATGACGATGATGTTGAATCTACCTGCAGCCGCCTAGTTTCCGGCACAGGTGATATCGAAACAAATAGGGGGGAGGGGGTGCAGGTGATAGTGGTTGAGGGAGAGTTTGATAAGCTCGGCAGGCAGGCAGATTTTTTTTTTTCTTTCCCTTTTGCCTTGCCTTACCTGATTGTGTGGAGGTGGCAACAGGACAGGACAGGAGGATCAGCAAAGCGCTAGAATAAAGAGACGCATCCATGGGCCAGGGCAACACCAGACAGGCCCCTCCCCTCAACAGAGTGAAATTCCAATAAAGTGTGCCTTTTCTCCCCTTTATTATTCTTACTCTATTCCGGTCTCTGTTCTCTTTCTTCTTCTTCTTCTTCTCCTCCTTCTATACATATACGCTATTTACATTTGCATATACTCTACCTTTTTTTTTTTTTTTCCATTCTTCTTTTCTGTTGAATCAATCTCGTATCGTATTCACAGTGTCAAAAATAAAAACACAACTATTATTTCGTTCGCTTCCTCGGGCCGCAACAATGAGTAAGTGCTTCTTTCTACTACTACTACTACTACTACTACATGTATATACCTCCCTGTCTGCCTAGAAAGAGAAAAGAGAAAAGCCCTTCCCTTAGTGTCGTTGATTCCGTTCGAATCCTGTTTGAACCTGACTAATTCATCCCCACCTAATCTACACACAGCCGATGTACTCTCTCCCCAAGTCTCCCATCACCACGTCCACCTACCCTCCTCACCTTCACTTACCAGACCGTCCTCCTCCATGGTGAACTCAAAGTACCCCAGTCCAGGTCCTGTCACGGCTGTGCAAAAGAGCATCCCCGAGGAACCCCACAATCTCCCCACTGCTTCCGTCAATCCCCCCGCCGTCAATGGCAAGGACGCAACGGACCTGCAGGTCGACAGCCTCATCAAGAAGATGAAGAATCCTATCCTCGGCATTGACTTTACCCGCTCGGCGAAGCCCCGCCGCCCCTCCTTCACACTCGTCTCCCACGATCTGCTGAGCGACTCCTCGGCGACGAACCTGGCGAACGGTGGCTGCTGTGGTGGCGGTTGTTGCAGATTGCCTGGGAATCAGGTCGGGAAATCAGTCTCGCTTGCGGCGAGACCAGCAGTTGCGACTCCCGATAATAGGGCGTTTAGGAGCCTGAACCTTAATTTGGCTCCGCTCAATTCGAGGACCAGGTTGATGGGTATTACCGCTCTCCCATCACAAACGATCTCGCTGGTCCCAGTGGAGGCTACAACAGTCGTTGGTAATACTACCAATGGTGCTACCAACAGTGCTACTACAACCAATGGTGAGATGGCTATCCACAAATCGACGGCGTACACCCATCCGCCAACATTCGTCTCGCCGCATCCACCATACAGCGTTTTCTCTGCCAAGATTGATGGTACCCGAGAGTTAACTAAGCCCGGTGCCGAGAAGAGGACATACCACTTTGATCTTGACGTTACCGACTACCCGGAAGAGCTTGAGGGCGTTGACTTCCGCGTGGGTGGCGCAATAGGGATCTGTGCACCCAACAACTTCGACACCGTTGACGAGATCTTCGACCTTCTTGGGATCCCCGCCGCGGAGCGTGATGCACCCGTCACCCTGCATACGCAGGGCGGACGCTGGCCCACGATCTGGGGCCAGGAGCAAGAACGGGCTCTGATAACCACCCGAAGAGAGCTCCTCACCTGGACTGTTGATGTCCAGTCGTACGCCCCCACAAAGAATATCCTCCGTCTCATGGCAGAGTATGCCGCGGATGAGAACGAGAAGACAATTCTCCTCTATCTGTGCTCCAAGCAGGGCCAAGCCGCGTTCTGCGAGTAAGTCATCCCCCCTCTGATCGGTTGGACCAATCACCACCTCCCGCCCCCACCCTTTTTTTTTGTTGCCGGTGATCTTCCTTATCAGATCCTTTGATTAACCGCTGGTTTTCGCTTAGACTCCGGACCGGGCCGTATGTATCGCTTCTGCAGCTGCTGAATGCGTTCCCGTCCTCGAAGCCGAGCTTCGAGCACCTCCTGTGCAACCTCAAAACGCTCATGCCGCGCTTCTACTCGCTCTCAAACGACCCTCACGAGTCGCGCTTCGCACACCGCCGCATCATCGAGATCGCCGTCTCTGTGCACGAGTGCCCCGAGAACTGGCGTGATGGGAAACGCACCGGTGTCGGCTCGGGCTTCTTTGAGCGCTGTGCTCGCCGAATGCTAGACGGCGGCGAGACGGAGGTCCGCGTGCCTATGTTCCGTGGACTGATGTCGAACCCACTCGCAAAGGAGTTTGTCTCGGATGGGCCGATGCTCCTTATTGGTGCTGGGGTCGGTATTGCGCCGTTTAGAGGCTTTGTGCAGAGGAGGTTACAGAGCGCAAACTGCGCGAACAAAGTCTGGTGAGTAGTTCCTCTCTGGATTGTTGTTCTGTTGGGTGGTCGGTCTAACATGTGGTATCACAACAGGGTCCTCCAGGGTGTCCGCGACTCACTCCTCGACGAGCTATACTCGGGTGAATGGGGTGCGCACGAAGACAAGATCCGCAAGGTTGTCGAGTCCCGCGTCGGTACGGGCCGCTACGTACAGGAGGAGGTCATCGCGCAGGCCGACCTCGTATGGTCCATTGTCAATGCTCTCGACGGGCGCGTATTTGTCTGCGGCTCATCGAAGGGCATGGGTGAGGGGGTCGAGGCTGCCCTCGTAAAGGTGGTGATGGAGAAGGGCCGTTTGTCGGAGGAGGGCGCGAAGGAGTTCTGGGCGAAGAAGAAGGAGGGGGGGCAGTATATTGCGGAGACTTGGTAGGCGTGAGTATGGTACGGACTAGAGGTCTTTTTTCTCCCTTTTTTTTTTTTTTTTTTTTTTTATTTTTCCTTTAGTCGTTGCATTTGTTGCATTTGTGAGGTTGTGCTGGGTTTTCCATGGTTTGGGATTTCTCTTTCCTTTTTTTTCTTTTTTCCATTATGCTTCATCACTGGCCATGGTTGTTGGGCTGGGGCGTTAATTTGGGAGTCTCCTCTCTCTCCCCCATCTGCCTACGTATCTATACCTCCTGCCGTTTCATATTCACTTTTCTTCACATTTCTTGGGTTAACAGAGACATACAGAGAGGCAAACCGCAAGGTTCTAGATTAGAGGTCTACTTTTTCTTCCATTCCTACTTTCTTTTCTTTACCATTTTTTCTTTCCTTTTGACTGTCTATAGTTTAGTTTAGTTGGGTTGGGTTGGGATCCGTGTTTTTTTAACTCGTTCTGCATCGTGCGTATTGCTAAAGGAAAAATGTGGGAGTGAGTGCTGGGTGATTGGGTGGTTGTGGTGTGGTTGTGGTGTGGTTGTCTATATATCATGCATCTTTTCATCTGCTTATATTGTTTTCTGGTTCCCCCGTTTGTATAGTGCTTTCTGTGTTTGGCCATGGGGGGGGGGGTGTTTTTGTGGGCGACCACTATAATCAGGATGCATGCATGTATCTAGTGGGGGCCGGGGGAGGGCCGAGTTGTATCTTACCTATATGTACTCACTATGGTGTCTCTATCTATATACCTATATACTATGCAAGCCGATATCGCGATATCAGTAAACATTTCGATACAAAATCGTGAAACCCACTAGTACTCCTTGACCGTAATGACGATTGGGTAGGACACGACATGCGTCATGGGCTCTCACTCGGGCCTTGGCAAGCGAGACATAACACAACACACGCCCGCACTGCTGCTGCTGCACCCTCGGCCACACCCAGAGTGGAGCAGGAGTAGGGATGTAGGGGTTGCTCACTGTGTATGGGGGGTAGGCATGGGGGGCGTAAAAAAAAGTCCTCTCCTCACAGCGAAGAGGAAGGGGGCGGGGGGCGAGAACATATAGGCATGCATGCAGCTGAGAGAGAGGAGTCCCTCTGTCCCCCACAACAGTGGAGGGCGGAAGACACAGCCAGTATGTTGGGGAACCCAACGTAAAAAGGCCCCCTCCCACCCGCATAATGCGGAGAGGAGAGGGCAAGAGGGTCAAGGGGATCTAGCACAAAAGGGGCCCTCGATCGATCCTCTCTGTAACATATGTAGAGAGGAGAGGAGAGGGCGCAGCGAGGAGTGGAAGACCCTCCTTAGAGTGGCCTACATACTCACCTCTTCAAGGCCTCGGAGAGGCATAGGTCCCTTTTTTCTTCTTTTTTCCTTTTTTGTTTTAAAAGGAAAGGACCCATCTCTCGATCTCCCGGCGCCGGCCGTTTACTTGAGGACGAGAAGGTGAGTACTCCCACCCCACCGCCAAGAACCACAGAGAGGGAAGAAGATAAATTTAGGGAGGGTGTATATATAGAAAGAGTTAGTGCTCGGGATCCGTGCCAAGGGCTGATTCCTCTTTGGGGGGGGTTGCTTTAATTCGTAGCTAGCTATGGCTTTCCTTTGGTTTTAGGTGGCGGTAGCGATGCATGGTGCACGCCCGACTCTGGGAGTAGAGCCAATAACCGTTGCTCTAAGGGTGAGGGACCCCCTCTATGTACCCTACAAACTGTATTATATGTAAATATATATACATGTATATATACTATTCGGCGGTGGTGATGTAACGTATAACAGTATTGACTCAAAACGCGAAAACAGGAGTACATAAGACTTTGATAGTTAAGAGGGGTAGACCTAAGAAGTCTCGAGAGATCTCGGAATTTCTTGGTGCAATAGGGGACCTTCACCGCGAGAATAGTGAGACGAGGCGATATTACCGTGAGTTTTGTCTAGATCTCGTCTTGTCCGCCCACCACCAGGCCACTTTACAGTTCCAGACCGAGTACAACTAAACGCACCTATCCTGCTATTATGTAAGTACGCTACTGCTGCATGTACCCGCTCTTTTGGCCAGTCAGCGAAGTTTGCAGTAGCTACATGTACCCATATGTAAGTAAATGTATGTATGGGGTATATAAGATGCGTGTATGGCTTGGTGGTACCAAGGAGAATATTATACTAGTGTGAGTATAAGTGTATTATAAAACGAGAGAGGCTCCCCTCCTCTCATAGTTCCGTAGATACTTCACCATCACCCGTCAACTATAGCTCTATAGCTAACCAACAAATCATTCACCCCGCAAAATAATTAACCCCTCCAGCCCCGAAAGCGCGCTCCGGCCCATAACTTCTATCATCACGGGTACCTTATGTGAAGGAAAACGCCTCCGCATCAACCAATCCAAGCATTGACAGAATGCTGCATACATGCATGCACCATTATAAATCTATATCGCTATATCGGGATAAAAACTTGCTTTCATGATCATTGACCCCTGTCAGGCAACCAACTAAGGAACCAAGTAAGCAAGCGGTACGACACCTCCAGCCATACGGATGGACGTAAGCATAAAACTGGGAGGCCTAAATTCATACAGCCAATAACCTTTCATCTATCCCATCCTCGTGTATGTACTGCATGTCGTACGTATATAAGAGGGGTAGAGCACACCCCAACATAAACTCTGGGCACTTCCTCTTCACATATCCGGGGATTGTTTTTAATCCCTTCCTATACTCTCTATCAGCCGAAGGGAAAAAAAGACGGGCGGGACGTAAGGGTACTAGATCCCATCATGGGGGAGTCCACCAATGGAGATAGTACATAGCTCCAACGTTGCGCAAAGGTTGTGTGCTCTTTGATCAAGTACTGACAAAGATGTTATCAGACCCCTTGGTCCCCCGTCCAGACCCAATAGTTGCCACCATGCTAGCCGGAAAGGCCGGGACCGGTAAGAGCAGCCTCATCAAGCTACTAGGCATCTTGATCTCGATGGGAATAAGCCGGTTGCGGGCAGCCGCCTCGAATCTTGTACTGGGTCCCTCCTCATGATCAGTTACGACACCCCGTCGGTAATCTCAGTATCTTCAAGGACATCGTGTCTCTGCAGCCTTTTTAAATACAATCATATGGTGTGATCTTCCTTTACGGCACTAATGAGACGCTATTTGGAGGGAGCAACAGCTACTTAAGGACCTGATCGGACTGCAAGCGATGAAGAATTAATGATATAATTGGGGCCACAATGTGGGCTGGCACTAAGGGAAAGTGATTCCTAAACATTTAAAAGATTGTGCACGTGTATAAAGACGACTTGGAGGTCGCCCTGAGTGCCGCTAATGACCTTGTAATGTGTCTACCTGCATCACTATTGGTCTAGGAGAAGGTGATGAGGCCGCCGCACACGTGCGGGGCCGCTCTAGCGTTGAAGAGATCCGGGGCCCCAGGGGATAAACTTGGGGCGGGGGCCTCAGAGGGGCTCTAGGAGCAGCAAGGAATGGCCAGAGAGCGTGAGGAAGGACTTCAATAGATAAAGCAGGGGGAGAGGGGGCGTGGTAAGGGGTTGTTGAGTGAGAAGCTGGAGAATTTGAAAGGGCGAATTAAAGATTATACGAGGTAATACAGCGGGGAGGAAAGGGAAACCAGACCTTGGAGCAGATTAAAAACAACTTGGGGGCAGAAAGCTATACGTCTAGGTAGAGATGGGGGCTGTGAAAGAAAGAAGAAGCCAAGAGATGCTGAAGAAGGAGAGGGAGCCTACGGCAGCGGAGATTGATAAGATGAAGTAAGATTGGGGACAAGGGCGGGACGCAAAGCAGAGGTGGAAGGGGGTTGGGGGGTGGGGGGGTGGACGTATCCGTGCAGGATATGGGAAGAAAGATAAAGAGCGGCAAAAAGCGTAAGATGAGGAACCCAGGCTGCGAGCTACTTGCTTACTTATTTGACCCACTCACCTATTGACGCAACTATTGGGTAAGTTTAAAGTACATGTAGCTATAACTTGAGGTAAGACAAGCCCCGGGGGAGGTTCCTCGTAGCTCGTATAAGGTTTGTAAGTAGCCTCTAAAGAAAGGGGGTTCAACTAATGACCTAAATAAATATGGTCTAGATGAGGAAGACATGACGCCAATGTCATGGTTACCTGAAGCGGTTATGTAGCAGTTTGAAATAGCTACATGCAAGTAGCAAGGGTTACCCTTTTCAGTCTCATAAACCATTCTTCAGCTCTACCTTTCAACGTACCACCAACCGCTCTACATGCTACATCAGTACCAAGCAAATCTCACATCTTGGAAGCCTGGCCTATGTTCAAATCCCGCCCACTCACACGGCTATAAGTACACTAGATGAGGACTTGACCACTGGTCTCACCGGTAGCTATAGCTGCTCCCCTCCGAGAGGAGCGGGAAATTAAGACCCTTCAAAGGCAGGAATCACGGCCGGCCGGGCTATTCAGGTGATCGCATGGGTCGTGTACATGGATAGGACATATCGTCACTATTTGGTCAACTAGAGCAGCCTAATACCATGGAACGGCTGATTTATAGGGCAGGAGTCGAAAGCAAGGTAGGAACTTGACTGAGCTTTGGATGAGATTTTTAGGGCCGGGGTATATATATGAGCGTGGACACAGGGGTATTACTCTAGTTCTAGGCCTGCATAGCATTTCCGATTTTCTACACAGATACGCCTTCAAAAAGCGGATGTGGGCCACAACTGGTGGCCCCCGGTTGGCATGAAGGGTTTGACTATATGCTTGTTGGATTGAACGTATGGAACTAGCTGTTGCATCTATCCACGCCTACGCACCTGAAGCTATGATAGGGGGGGCATGTCATTCTGGCGTATGAATAACACTCCCAGTTAGACGCTGGCGGTCAGCGTGGTCTCCTCCCTTTGTTTTGGCCATCACGTATTTTCGCTGGTAGGACATGTTCGCATCGGTGTCTGGCCCTAGATAGATCGCGCGGTATCCTTTCACGGGGCACTACTAACACTCATGCTACCCCCACATCCCTCGGGCTCCAATAGAGGAAGGGGACTACATACATACATGTACTAGGCGGGACATGGGTAGCTATTTAGCTATAATCATGCCACTTGAGAGTAGAATCCCCGTCGCTTGGGCCGAGTCTAGGGGACGCACCCGAAAAGCTGCGTCTAGAGTTAAGTATGTTTGGAGCAGTGGGTTTAAAGGGGCCGGGGTAAATACATGTAGTCTGGGGTTATCGTTCAGCTGGGTAGTTTGGTTGGGGGAGGAGGATAGGCGCGAGCCTATCTATGCAGGGAAGGAGACAAAGAAATAAAAGCGAGGAAGCAGTAGAAGCCCATGTTATATCCCGCCTAGTAACCTAGATTCCGTCACTCTCAGTTCTCTTACCCTCTCTCTTCCCTTTTGTGCGTCAATCTATCCTGGCCCGGTATGAAGTATGTATCAATCAATCATCAACCCTGGCCGGCCGGGTCACAAATTCTCACTCGGCGCTGGTTACGCCCCGACTGGGGGGCAGGTGTTGGTTGGTTGATACTTCATACATGCAGGAAGGCAAGTGCATCGCATACATCCTGTAATTACATGTGGTTAAACCTAAACCTTAAATAAGGTTTGTGATGACGTTAGCGCTTCCCACACAAGTACCAATCTGGGACGCTCAAATTCAATGGCGGGTGGTGCAGTCGGCGTGCTGTCCACCTGCCACACACTGCGTGGCACCGGAGGATCCGGGTTCGACCCAGGGGTGGGAGTACTTGACTAGGGTGATTTCATCCCACCCGGTGTACTTTTTGCTCCAGCCGGGCATGAGAAGAGACAGGACTTTCCACAACTAAGTCTTGCCTCGTTTTGTGTTTTCTCCACTGTGTCTCGAGACTTTTTTCATCATGTAACCGCGGAGCCGAGAAAGAATTATGTAATGTTTTTTTTTATCAAATCCTATTTTTGAGCTGGAGCTGTAGAATTTATTTAGGGCCCGTTCGGACCGACTCGGATTATATCGATGGATTATTCCAAAGTGTCGATTATCAATAAGTGGGTGAAAAAAGTCAAATAAGCAGAACTTGAGGATAATCTGATTTAAGTACATCGCAATGTTGCGATTGGCACAGTTGAGAAGCTCAGTGCCGTTGAAGGGAGGAGGGGGGAAATAATCACCTCTCGAGCTCATTATTTTCTTGGCAGATTATTTGAATAAGCAGAAGTTAGAGAATTAGATTATTCATTCCCCCGAACACCTCTACTTATTACAATAATCCAAAACTCTATAATCCGTCGAAGTATCGCTAATAATCGCGATTATCAGACTGTCCGAACGGGCCCTTAGGTGAGGAGGAGGAAAAAAAAGATTTTGAGGCTTTTAACTACATGTAGTATCTCGAGACCCCCGGACCTATGCGCATGTAGTTTTGTCTCGTCTTGCTTAAAGATCTCGTGCCCATGATTATCTGGTGGGGGACGGGGGGACGGGGGGACGTGGGCGAACATAGCGTCTTATTTACACTTCATACTATCATCGAAGTGTTCGTGATTTAGATTTAAAATGGCATGCCCAATTCAAGTCAGTTATCAAACTGTGTAGTACTGAGATGTTTAAAACCCCAAGCCGCTAGTACTCAATGGTGGCTAAAATCAATACTAGATGTTCACGTTGCTTTTATTTTCCTGTTACAAAACCCTATGGATGCATTTGAGTTCTTGGATCCAACTCTGTAAGCCACATTAGGCACTGGCCATCCTATATCTGGGTCACGAACATTTTTGAAGAGTGACTGTATGCATGACACTCGGAGGTTACGGCGAAATACGTATTACCTCCCCTAAACAGGCAGGGCATGCAAAAGCGGGCACTGTCTTTGGGCGGGGGCTAGTAACACACGCCCGCCCCCGCCCCGCCCTGCCCCCGCCCCCCGCCCATGGAACCAGGGTTAAGACTTCTATTCTGTAACTACCGGAGGGCGTGGTATGTATCTTATCGGAGGTTTGTTCCCTGGTGGAGATATGGTGTCAAAAGTAGTTTTACCAACGGTGAATTATTTTACCACCGGTGGTATAGGCACTGAACTTCAGTTCTTGTCCCAGTATAAAAGCTAAATTTCAGTCTTTATGCTGCGCTATCATTATTAAAACACCTATGAAGGTTTCTCACCGGTGGTGAAGTGCCTACTATCAGCGGTGAAACTCCCCACTGGTGGACAATAGGGCTCATATATTGGCACTATATAGCCCTTTGGCCGAAATGTCTCCTTCACCATAAAAAGTGGCATTATAGGTATAAATCATGGTATTATTTCCACCACCGGCGGTAAAATAATTTACTACCGTTGGTAAAATTACTTGCCGCTCCATAGTGGAGATATTGCTAGTTTGCAAAATTACAGTCGCTTTGTAAAAATGGCCTATTGCAACGGACTATCAATAGGGTACAGGACTATCGCATGGAAAGATCAAATTGTCAAATTTGCGACCAGCCAGGCAATAGTCCTGTACCCTACCGATAATTCGTTGCAACAGACTGCCCTGGCTTATTCCACAGCTTTTCGAAAGCGACTATAACCGGACACCGCGTTGCAACCAAATTTTGTATGGGAAAGCAACTTCAACATCGACTGCACCACAACCAAAACAGATAAATGTATGAGATTTCATCTTTGTTGTTCTATATACTCATATTATCATATATTCCAATGTGGAATCAATTGAAGCAATTTGAAAATTTGGTTATTGTAGCCCATTTGCATGGTTGCAACGTGAGCGTCCGGTTAATTTTGCAAACCCACAATACATACATGTACTAATGTATGTAAGTACAGTACCAAAAAAGGGGATGTAATAGGTACCATAGCAATACGATATCGTGAAAAACTTCCGAATTAAGTCGGAATTTCGGCCATTATACCATAGCAATGCTGTAGCAATACCGGAGTGTCATGGTATCCTGGCAGATAAGGTACTAGATACACCCGCTTTTTTAGTACTGTACTTACTTATGTAATGCCCGGAATTAAAGTTTTCCATGCCGCACAAGTATTAATTGGGACGGCGAACATCCAACGGCGGGGTGGCGCAGTCGGCGTGCTGTCCACCTCGCCTACACCGCGTGGCACCGGAGGATCCGGGTTCGATCCAGGGGTGGGAGTACTTGACTGGGGTGATTTAGTCCCACCCGGGGTACTTTTTGCTCCAGCCGGGCATGAGACTTTTTCCATCATGTGACCACGGAGCCGGGAAAGAATTATGTAATGTTCTTTTTTTAAATCCTATTTTTGAGCTGGAGCTGTAGAATTTATTTAGGTGAGGAGGAGGAAAAAAGATTTTGAGAATTATAACTAGTATCTCGAGACCCCCGGACCTATGTACATGTAGTTTTGTCTCGTCTTGCTTAAAGATCTCGTACCCATTATTACAGTATGAAAAATTGGGGTGAAATCACTACCATAGGACTACGGAATTTAGGCATTAGAGGAAGAGTACTGTCCAAATATCGTATTCTTATCGCAATGCTAGCGTACCAACGAGAATACCGTAGTGATCCTACCCCTCTTTTTGGTACTGTATTATCTGGTAGGGGACGGGGGGGACGTGGGCGAGGACAGCGTCTGATTTACACTTCATACTATCATCAAAAGTGTTCGTGATTCAGATTTGAAATGGCTCAAGTCAGTTATCAAACTGTGCACTGAGATGTAAGCCATCAGCACTCAATGCCAGTGGTGGCTAAAATCAATACTGGATGTTCACGTTGCTTTCATTCCCTGTTACAAAACCCTATGGATACATGTACATTTGAGTTCTTGGATTCAACTCTGTAAGCTACATTGGGCACTGGCCATCCTACTCTATATGTAAGAGTCGCTTTAGACAATTATATTTATGATGAAGAGTGAGAGGTTTGAGAGTCAAACCTCTCTTCCTTTATACTAACTACTATTACAACACCGTGTGGTCATCTAACTGTGACCACATCATAAGGGCACCTCTGGCTATCTAATCACTATAGGACTAGCACATCGCTAGTCCTAAGTTACACCTTGCATCATATTTGAATCACGAACAAGTAACTGTATGTAAGTACATATATACATGCATGCAACCCGCAGGTTACGGCGAGATACAAAGTACATGCAGTATTACCTCCCTCAAACAGTCAGGCATGCAAAAGCGGACATCGCCTTTGGGCGGGGGCTAGTACATACATATAGGCTTCTGGTACCACAAGACGTGCCCGCCCCGCCCCCGCCCATAGAACCAGGGTTAACTTGAAGACTTCTATTCTTTACCGGAGGGCATGGTACATGTATGCATCTTATCGGAGGTTTGTTCCCAGGTGGAGGAGATACATGTACATACATGTACTAAATATATGTAAGTACTTACTTATGTAATGCCCAGAATTAAAGTTTCCATGCCGCCGCACAAGTACTAATTGGGACGGCGAACACGCAATGACGGGGTGGCGCAGTCGGCGTGCTGTCCACCTCGTCAACACCGCGTGGTACCGGAGGATCCGGGTTCGATCCAGGGGTGGGAGTACTTGACTGGGGTGAATTAATACCACCCGGGGTACTTTTTGCTCCAGCTGGGCAGGGCTTCGTTTTGGTTTGTCTCGAGACTTTTCATCATGTGACCACGGAGCCGGGAAATGTTTTTTTTTAAATCCTATCTTTGAGCTGTGGCTGTAGAATTGATTTAGGTGAGGAGGAGGAAAGAAAGATTTTGAGACTTATAACTAGCTAGTATCTCGAGACCCCCGGACCTACATGTATGTACTACGGGTGTAGGGGTAAGTCTGGCGACAGTAGAGCGTATTTACCAAGTGTCAAAACCCACAATTTACACTTTGCCATATTAAAAAGTGGGTTGCCGAAACTGTCAATTCTGACTAGGCCCGCAGGTGGGGGATGTAAGATATGCCTGGATATGTTTACTATACTGTGTGTAGTTCATATCCATCCAGCGTATTTCCCAGGAAGCGTGAAGAATTATTTATCTATGGGGTTTTTCCTATCATCCTTCCTGATGTAGTTACTGAGGGGAAGTTTCAGTTTTGCCTCTCGCAACCGTCATTCTTAAAGTGTCAATTGTCGAATTTGACACTTGGTAAATACGCTCTAGTAAGAACTGTTGCAACTACGGCCAGTGCCGCCAGACTTACCCCTACACCCGTAGTACATGTAGCCTTGTCTCGTCTTGCTTAAAGATCTCGTGCCCATTGGTAGGGGACGGGGGGACGGGGGGACGGGGGGACGTGGGCGGGCACAGCGGCTTATTTACACTTCATACTATCATCAACAGTGTTCGTGATTCAGATTTAAAATGGCTCAAGTCAGTTATCAAACTGTGCACTGAGATGCCTAAAACCCCAAGCCATCAGCACTCAATGCCAGCGGTGGCTAAAATCAATACTAGATGTTCACGTTGGTCCTTTTCTTTCCCTGTTACAAACTGTACAGTCTCCCTGCGCTATAACGAACGTGCATATTGGGCTATTTTTCGTTCGGTACAGCAGGTTCGGTATAGCAGACTCAATTCTTTGCTGGAAAAAAAAAAGAAGCTGGCCCAAGTGGCTCGGTACAGCAAATATTCGGTATAGCAGACTCAATTCTTTGCTGGAAAAAAAAGGAAGCTGGCCCAAGTGGCTCGGTACAGCAAATATTCGGTACGGTGGCATTCGTTACATCGGAGGGCGACTAGCTGTATTCAACTCTGTAAGCCACATTGAGCACTGGCCATCCTATATCTGGACCACGAATATATGTACTTTTGATGAGTGGCTGTATGTAAGTACATGTATGCATGCATGCAACTCAAAGGTTACGGCGAAATATGGGCGGGTGTAAACCTCGGAGGAACTTTTTTTTTGTATGGGAATTAGACCGTTAGGCTAGGCACTAGCACAATTATGGGAGTAGATCTCCCAATCTCTATAGACTGATTGGCTGCAAACGTTGAGGTTTACACACCTACCCTCCAAGCTTCTCGAGCCATACAAACATACATGTAGTACATGTACCACTAGGGGTACCCACCTCGCGATCGCGAGTTGTAGGACTCTACATGCAAGTATCTATGTCAAAATCAAGTCCTTAATTCAGGGCCTCTACATGAGTTGTTTTTAGGGGCCTACGCCCCCCCTCCCTTATAATATCAGTAGTTCTAGTCGGTAGTTGAATTGACTCCAACTCCGGTAGTTGCCATTCTGAGTCAGGGTTTCTCACTCCCGGCCAATCAGCTTTCGAGAAAGTGCACAAAGAGTAGTAATCTAGTAGGTACATAATAGACCCCCCCTAACGGGCAGGTCATGCAAAAGCGGACACTGTCTTTGGGTGGGGCGTACTACGGGTGTAGGGGTAAGTCTGTAGACACCTGCTGTTGCAGCCACGACCAGACTTACCCCTACCCCCGTAGTATGTATAGTACATACATGTAAGTTTCTGGTACCACAACACGTGCCCGCCCCGCCCCTCCCCGCCCATAGAACCGGTTCAAGACTTCTATCCTGTAACTACCGGAGGGCGTGGTATGTATGCATCTTATCGGAGGTTTGTTCGCTGGTGGAGATACTAGTGTATGTAAGCACCTACATACTTATGTAATGCCCAGAACTAACTTTCCCGGACAAGTACTGCCAGCGACGGCAACCCACAACGGCGGGGTGGCGCAGTCGGCGTGCTGTCCACCTCGCCCACACCGCGTGGTACCGGAGGATCCGGGTTCGATCCAGGGGTGGGAGTACTTGGCTGGAGTGATTTAATCCCACTCGGGGTACTTTTTGTTTTGTTCCGGCCGGGTACTTGGAATTGGGGGTTTTTTTTTTATGGCTGATCTGATCTGCTTGCTGTGTGTGTGTCTACTTGGGGCACTGCAGGGCGCATTTAATGTCGGTTCTTGTGCTGCGTAAAGCAGGCCAACGAGCTAATGATTGCGAGCTCGGGGGACCTCGCTGGTTGGGATTACTGTCACTATATCATCTCTGGGCGTGATGTGATGCCTACTGTTTTCATATCCACTGCCCGAAACCCGTGAGTGGTTAGTAGCTCTACTCGAAACAGGCACAGTAAGTCAAAGGCACGGACGCAGGCACCAATCCAAATGCCGGATGCCAGATGCCAGATGCCAGGTCCCAGATCCAGATCTTGCAACCACACGCCTTATTGTCAGTAGGAGATAAATACATAGATAAAAAAATAAAGAAAGAAAAAACCATCACCACCACCACCACCACACGAGCAAACTCGCCATCTACACTAACTTACCTATCTATACCAATTAGTACACCTAGCTTCATGTCTCCCCCTCCCCCGCACCACCCAATGCCTCAAAAAGAACTCAAACTGAAACAAATACAGACCTTCTACTGCGCGTACTTACCCCCCCCCCCCCTCTCTCCACTCCTCCGGACTGACTGACTGACACCCACCGCACAGCTACCTCCTGCGCTCGACCGTCCGCCGCGCCAGCCTCTACATCGGCTCGACCGTCAACCCCCGCCGCCGCCTCGCACAACACAACGGCACGGCGGCCGGCGGCGCCCGGCGCACCAGCCGCCGCAAGCTCCGCCCCTGGCAGATGACGCTCCTGGTGTCCGGGTTCCCGTCGTCGCTCGCGGCCCTGCAGTTCGAGTGGGCGTGGCAGCACCCGCACTGCAGCAGCAAGATCCCCGCCGCGCTGCGCCCCGCGGGCGTCAAGCGCCGCGCAAAGAGGTATGCGCCCGCTGGCATCGTCGCGCGGCTGCAGGCGCTGCATCTGCTGCTGAGGACTAGCGCGTTTGCGCGGTGGCCCCTGGCGGTGCGCTTCTTTGAGAGGGATGTGTGGGAGCTGTGGGGGCTGTGGTGCGCGAGGGAGAGCGTGCCGCTGGGCGGGGAGGTCAGCGTCGTGCTGGATGAGCGCCGGGCGGAGGGGGAGGGCCCGTTGAGGAGTCAGTGGGACGCGAGTGGCGTGGGCGGCTTGCAGGGACTGGAGATTGGCGCGGAGAGGGTGGAGGCGCATGTGCTGAAGGCGAGGGGGATTTTGGGGGCCGGGCCGGTGGTGTGCGGTGTGTGTGCGCGGGTGGTGAGGGCTGAGGTGGCGGTTGTGTGTCCGCACAGTGGGTGTGCGCATGTGGCGCATTTGGGGTGCTTGGCTGGGGTGTTTTTGAAGGCCGAGGACGATACGCAGGTGCTGCCGGTGAGGGGGGAGTGTCCGGGGTGCGGGGGAGGGACGGCGTGGGTGGACCTGGTAAAGGAGCTGAGCGTGAGGATACGCGGAAAGGTGAAGCCCACCAAGAAAAAGAAGGGCGCCGCAGCGGGGGACCAAGAGGAGGACGGCGAAACAGACACGAGCGATGATGACGAGCCCGCCACCAAGAAGAAACCAGCAAAGAAGAAGGCCGCAAAGAAGGCCGCAAAGAAGGCCGCAAAACCGATGCCGAGGCGGAAGGACCGTCTCCCGAGCGTAATCGAAGATAGCGACGACGACCCAGCCAGCAATCTTTTAAGCAGTTCCGATAGCGACGACGACCCCGCCAGCAACCTTTCAAGCAGTTCCGATAGCGACACAGAGACGCCGCCGCCGCCGAAAACAGAAACCGCGCGCGCCAGTGATGCGACGGAAAAGAAGAAGAGGGCGGTGACAAAGAAGGCCCCAGACCCGGTAGCGGAGGAGAGCACAGAGGCAGAGGAGGCCGAGAGTAAGCCAGCGAAAAAGGCTAGAAGGAGGCCGAAGAAGGCCATTAAAACGCCTAAGCCCGACGCAGAGGAGAGCACGGAGGCAGAGGTGGTCGAGAGTAAGCCGGTGAAGAGGGCTACAGGGGGGCCGAAGAAGGCCATTAAAACGCCTAAGCCCGACGCGGAGGAGAGCACAGAGGCAGAGGCGGCCGAGAGTAAGCCGGTGAAGAAGGCCAAAGGGAAGCCGAAGAAGGCTATTGAGACGCCTGAGCCCGGCGCAGAGGAGAAGCCGAAGAAGGCGAGAAGCAGTCCGAGGAAGGTTGTGACCGAGGAGAGCGCCGGAGGCAAGCCGAAGAAGGCTAGAGGGGGGCCGAGGAAGACCTTGGCGGCGGACAGCGCGGGGGAGATTGACGACGGGGAGCCGGCGAAGCCTAAGAAGAAGCGCAAGACGAAGGATGCGGTGGGGGACGGCGAGTGGGATGGTGTGGAGACTATTGTGTAGGTTGGACGCAGGCGGACACATGTACATAGGTATATACATAGTCAGCTAATGTTTATTCTTCCGTACTGACTGTGTTTGGGGGGGGTTCTGGATGGATGTTATATGTGCATGTGTCTGGACCGCAGGACGGGTCTGTCGTTGGTTGGAGTCGGGGTGGTTTTCCTGAGATCTGGGGCCAGTTGATTGCCATGGGTCAGTTAAGACAAGTTCTGGTGAGATGAAGACGGAGATCCCAAGCTGCCATAGACGCTGCGTTTATGTCCCGGCCGTGACATGGCAGGCCCATACATGTACACCACTGCCCGAGAATAAAGACCGGTACATGGTGATGTATCTATAACTACACATGTACCTACATGCAGCCCAAGCGCTGAGGCGGCCCCTACGTCCATAGCGATAAATGCAAGCCCGACCGACCAGTTATGGATACGTCGGGGTAATAAGCACAAGGCTCGCATTATGTACATATATACGGGAGCGAGACCACCCCCTAGCCACGTCACAGAATATCACTCGGTGCAGCTGATTGGCTGACGCAACCACAGGGCAGGGCACAACACCCCCGACCAGCGCTGCAGCGTGGGGAGCGGGCGTGGACTTGGTGGTATTCGTGGCCGCGTACCCGGGGTAGAGAGGCCAGTACTAACATCAAAGCTGCCCCTTTAGCTCGGGCGGGTGGCTGTGGGCAGATACATGTAGACATTACAATTGCTGCACGGGTTGACTGGCGGGTCGTTGGTCTGGGCCCTGCTTCGATGCATGCAGCGGGACTAACCAGGGAGTGGGCGGTGCGCAACGTACGGGCACGCCTATACCGGGGCATTGACACCCACTCGCTCGCCGCCGGCTGTGGAGGCTAGGGCAACACCGGTCCTCTCCTGTTTTTGCTGGGTGCACACCACCACCAGCTAGCCAGCCCGCAATATAGAGGCCAGTCTGTACCGCGGCTGGACTGGGCCCCACGTCTGTTGGCGGAAAGGGTGCACCGGCAGGTTCACACAGTATCACTCGCCCGCGACCGTACCAACACGACAAGTACCCGGCACCAAGTGCCCTGTAGGCTACACACGCTATGTGAGGAGAGCCACACCAACACAACACAAAGGCCAGGTCTTGCCCACCAGGGAGACGGGGACTTGACCGCCCACACACCGCTGGCCGGTGCAATAGAGGTGGGAAAACTACGTGTGGATGGTTACTTCTGGGTCTGGCTTCCGAGTGATGTCTCGTGCACGGAACACATGGAGGTATGCAAGGCTTACATGATAGCGGGAGGCTTTTTACGTGGTGAGGATGCCTACCAGTGTGGCCGTGGGGTTGTTGGTGGCTCTGGTGTTACTGGCAATGCTACTCCGCTCGGTCGGGCCATGTACTTGTAGGTTTTCGCGGGCTCGGAGGTTGGGCGGGTCCTGGCTGAGGGCTAGCCCTAGCCCTCACCTCAATCCATTAAGCCCCTGCCCTAAGTGCTCTCTGTAGTGACCAGAGTTCTTATTAATATTGACTTTGCCTCTATTCATCACTCCATCATCACAAGAACCCCACATAGGCAGAATCTCCAATTAGCTCGTCATCTACCTCATATCAATTAAAGGACTCTAGATCACACAAGTGAAACGAGAATTATAGCTACACAAGTACATGTAAAAGTATCCCGGACCTATCCACAGCTCCCTAACTAGCCCCAAGGGCGCCGCTCCTGAAATCAATAACCTCAGTCGCTCCAAACGCCTCCACCGCCTTCCCCTCAAATGTGCCGTTCACCTTAACGTACCCCGTGTAGCTGGACACCAGCGCAATCGGCCCAACCATCTCCTGGTCAAGCCTTACACTTTCAATCCTCAATGCCTCCTCCCCAAACTTCACCATCCACGCAGTGGCATAGACCACGTCAAGCTTGCTCGACCGGTACCCGCCGTTGCTGTAATCCGGCAGGAACTCAATAGCCCGCAGGTCCAACTCCCCGTTCGCCCTCCTGACCGTCGCAAACCTGCTCCTCAGGGCCGGGGCGTCATTGTCCACCGCCCAGATACTCAGCTTGACCCCCCCATCGAGGTGGACATGGAACCACGAGAAGTTGCCCGTGAGAGGGAGCGCAGGGCCCCACTGGCGGTCGAACCACGTGAATGAGTTGTCCTCATCAATCGTGAGCTCCTCCCCATCACCGATTTGCAGCGTCCCCGTTGTGAGCGCGGACGGCACGCTGTACTGGTATGTCAGCCCGGCCCCGAACACGAACCCCCCTCCACCCGCGTTGTAGATAATCGGCGAGCTCGGCTGGAAGGTGATGTTATACGAGAACTCTGGGTTCTTGGCCCAGGTGTTGAAAGCGGGGAGGCCCTCGGACCCAACGGCTGTAAAGTCATGCTGGATAGGGGTATCCAGGAGCGCACCAAGGTTGACCAGCGGAACATCCACGAAGGGTAGGTTGAACTGCTTGTAGAGGGACAATGTGTCCAGGTCCAGCAGCGAGGCGCGGTATATGCCGGGGGAGGAGAACAGCATGAGGTGCGTGATTAGGAGGTAGTTTGTGTTGTTTGAGGACTTGAGATAGGTGGCAGACCACCAAGAGCCAGTGCCACCATCAGTGGATGAAGCCCCGGGCTGGCGGAGGTCGTAAATTCCCGGAAAGCCTACCTGTTAAGGCGTCAGTATGTTGCCCAAGCTCACTGTTTGAAAAAAAAAAAAAAATACGTACCCCGAAGGGTGTGTCGAGAGAGCTGGTTCTCTCGGGGACAAAGCTAGGAACTGACCCCCCGTATGCAACAGCTAGGGGGCTAAGGAGGAGCAGTGAGCGGGAGAGAAACTTCATTTTCCCTCGGTGATAGCTTTCCTGCTGATATATCTAGGATTGCTTAATGGCCAAGTTGTGGGGGGCACCGCACACTATTTATGGCCAAAACCTGGGCCCCTGCCATGCCGGAAGCTTTCCGGCCCGTGGGGTGGTCCTACCCATGGAGCGAAAGGGCCCGATTGGTCAGGGCTTCAAAGTGGGATAGCTCAAGCCCTACCTACATGCAGACAAAACCCAAACAACAGCTCGGCCGCTTAGGGTAGCTGGAGCCCCCGGGAGACTTCAATACTGAGAGGGATGGTGCAACGGTGGGCTACTCTTAGACTTGGCTGATTCCTCAGCTTGGTTTGGGGGAGGTCTCCTTTTGGTTTGATATAACAGACCTATATACACAATCATATAGAGTAATTGAGCAAGATACCAACCATTGAACGAACTACCATTAGATCTTGGATCACCAAAATTACCGGTACGTGGCCACCGCCAATTCTCTACAGCACCCGCTTATGTACCATTAACACATAACATGCAGCTGTAAGCCAGGGCAATGAGTACCTAAGCAGGAGCTGTATCTAAAGCCCACCAGGTAAGTATACGTCCGGAGTAGTAGCTACATGTAAGTACTATGTACTTAGGCACCCTCAGGTCATGCACCGTTTGGTGGCCGATAGGCTACCCCAGAGCTCCCCGTGCAGTTACCCACATGTTCTCTAGTCCAGGCAGAGCAGAGCTGGATTTAAGGTTACCCCAGTGAACTAAACTAACCAAACCGAACCCCAGGACTTGAACGTCAGAACTTGTATAGGGCGTCTTAGCGGGCGAGTGCGGTTCTGTATACAGATCCTGGCCACTAATTGGCTGGAGATGCTGTGCTTTGCTTTTGGTGTTTAGTAACAGGTGAGGAAGAGTAATCACATACATGTAGTTACATGTATGCCCCCCCGATACTCCGCAGCTACACGCACACCCTAGCACTCGGTACTTCTCGGATGTAAGTACATGTACCATGACGTCCAAGCTCACCCCGGGATATCAGTTGTTCCAGGCCGACGATCATCGCAGTGCTGGTAACAGTAAAGTACCAAGATCCAATCCATAGAATTTATTTATTTGTTTATTTTTTGCTCTTACTCGAGGACGTGGTATGTAGTTGGTTGGACAGACAGAAAAAAAAATGCACAGCGAGGACCAACTGGCTATAAATAAATAGATTGAGGGATCCCAGAAGTGGTTCCCCGCTGTTCATAGCTATATGCTTGTTTTCTCGGAAAGGGAGTCAAGGAAAAAATAAAGACAAAATAGATGGGAAGATGAATAAAGAAAAAAAAAAAAGAGAAAAAAAAAAACAGCGGGAAAGGAAGAAAGTATGAAGGAGAAGGAACTGAAGTCAGGGTCCAGTCAAATATATGTAACTGGCCAACTTCCTGCCTGTCCAGCCTCCCTGGCTACATACTTGCCTACTTACCCTGCCTATCATTGACACCCCATCCAGACCCGCGCACAACCCAAATGAATGTACTCCTCTACCCGTGTTAACCCAATGCACGTTAGCAGAACAGATAAGAAAAGAAAAAACCTAAACAGAAAAAAGTCAAAGAAAAGGAAGATCGAGAAACCACCACGACCGTGAATAAGAATAAGTCTGGAAAAGAAAAAAGAAAAAAATGAGATGAAAAATGAAGAGGTTCCTTAACGTTTATCCCAGTTAACCCATATCCCCGCCCAACCGCCCCACCATCGTAAAACACCGCCCCGCAGCCACAGAATCAATGGCCTGCCACAAAAGAGATATGAAAAAAGACTAAAAGAGAAAGGAGAAAAATAAAAAGATGCCTCACACCCTCACAATGCCATACATGCGGAAACATATGAAAGGTCATTCGTCCCGATAATTACAACTCCTCCTCCTACTCCTACTCCCAGGAGTCCTTCAGATCCACGGTAATCGCTCCCTTGATCCACTCTTCGTTCTCTACAGCGTCCAACTTCCATCTCTTAGACGCCCTCTTCAATAAACCTTCAACGATCCTCTTGCCTCCCTCCATTCTTTCGTCGTATCCAAGACCATTGCCGTCTAATACAATCCCCGAGTCACCAGAATCTGCTAATTCCATAGCTTTTGGTGCGAGCTTAACCCACTTCCACTCGCACCGAGCAATTCGGTGCGCAGTTTTACTTCTCATCTTCTGCTCTGAAGACCCTGGAAGCGGGTCAAAAGGAAGGCGGCCCTCCATCAAGGCAAATAACAAGACACCTAGCGCCCATGCATCTGTCATTCGCCCGTCATACGGCTGTGACATGATCAACTCTGGGCAGGCATAGTCATCGCTACCACAGCGGGTGGTCAGCAAGTAGTCATCGCTTTCGAAATCAACCCTACGAGATAGTCCAACGTCTGTAAGTGTAGTAATCGGGTACCGTTCTCCGTATGGGTCGTCGGCAATTTCACGTAATCGTGATCTCGAAAAGTTGATGAGGACGTCTAAGGCGAGCATGTCAACAATTAAAGCAGAGAAAAGAAGATCAGATGAAAGGTCAGCTACTGCAACATACTTTCTAACTTGACATCACGGTGGACGATGCCGTTTTTATGTAGATATCGGATGGCACTGACAATCTCAGCGGCCATCCGCCTGATCAATGGGGCCTCCATAGTGAATGAAGTGTCTGAAGCCAGATCAAACAAATCTCCTCCCGAACAGTATGGAAGTATCAACAGAGCTCTGGTGGGCTCTATGCTGTAGGCCCTGAGCCTTACCAGCGCCGGATGGTTGACACTGTTGAGGATATCCAGCTCTCTCTTTAATGAGCTTTCTACTCTTTCCTTGGAAGCACCCCCAGCAGCTCCATGCTCGACAATCTTGACGGCCACAAGCTTTTTCGGATCCAGCGAAACAGGCTCTCTTTCTATCGTGATTCCCTCCTCCTCCTCGTTAATTTCATCAATTTCCTCGGGCAATTCTTCTGAGGTTGCCAAAATGACCCTGCTGAAAGTGCCGTGCCCCAATAACCGTATTCCGCGCCATCGTTGTACTTTTTTATCTGGCACCGTCTTCGCCTCAAAACTTTCCAGCTTTTGCTTCTTGATAAGTCGGGCACTGGCTTCTGCGGGGTCTGTTGCAGTGTCGACACTGGAGATAGATGACAATGACGTCGCACTTCCGCTAAGTGCAGGACTCGATTCAGCCGATGAAATGGTCCACCTTCGCTGCGCCAAGAAGTCCTCACGTCGCAGACGCGTTCCACCAGCTGCGTCTGCGTCAAGATTTGCTACTACTCCCTCGTCACCTGCATTCGTACCGCTCAATGCAGTCCTGAACAAGTCTCGGTTGCGCCCATATGGAACGGCCAAAGACGATGTTGGGTCGTACTCGCCGCCATTACGAGACACATTGTTGTTGTATGAGAACTCGGCACCAGGAGGGGTAGGGCCTAAGCCTTGGTATATCTTTCTCTGGTTCTGCGCGGCGAGCGCTGTCGCTAGCGATTCACCAGCTGAGGTGACAAGAACTGACTCTCCGTTTCCATTGATGCTCCTGGGCATTGATCGCGACGTCTGCGAGGGATGTCGCGAAAGAGAACGGCTCCTGTATTTATTCCATGGACCTGGCGAGTCGCTTGTAATTATGGGAGAGGGGAGAGGAGTCATTCTTGCCAGACAGTCGAGGCCACCTGGTGAGTAAGCGGATGTCGCGGAGGCGGGGGACAACGAATCGACGAATGACGTCGACCGCGATCTCCCCGTGTGACTAGATCGTGTGGACGCCACGATTAAGTTTGATGTTTCTAAACGGAGACCTGACAATGGAACAGACGATGTAGGCGATTTGTGGGGTTGGAAAGAGTTGCGGGGAAGTGGGGTTTGTGCGGGGGAGTGTAAAGATATGTGCTGTTGGAGCAAGGCAGCATCCTGCTGCTGATGGTTACTGTCTGGCGTAGACAAGGTGGTCAACGGAATGGAGGCAGGTAGCCAGGAGTTGGGAATGTTAGAAGCAGGGGAGGAGGAGGAAGAGGAAGGGGGTGTAGCAGGAGAGGTAGGTGGAAGAGAAGCCTTAGGAGGCGTAGCAGAATGTGGAGGGCGACCAGAGAGGTGATGCCCCGAGGAACTCTTCCTTTGGTAGTTGTAGTTTTGTGGTTGGTGTTGTGAGGACATAATTACTGTACGTTGACTGATTGATTGATTGAATGAATGACTGATTGATATGACCCGACTCCACTGTCAGAAGCAGCGGAAGGTGGAAGCAAGACGTACGTACGTACTGTATGTACCGCTGCAGAAATACTGACTAGCCTTGTACGAAGTTAGGAACTATCGATATAGATAGATCTGAAGAGTGAATGTTGCACAATAAGTAATGTGCAGATTGCTAAGTATGGAAATCCGGGCAGTGAAGAGGATGGTTTTTGATTCGCTTCGTAAGAATGAATGATTGAGGGGATCCTTTTGCAAAAAAGAACTCGGGGTTTTGTTATTCTGGCAGACACCATTCGAATAATACAAATTCGTAATTAGAGCGTTCCAAGTATTCCTTGCTTTGGCTATAAACGAGGAGTAACAGGAGCGGGTTGTGGCAGTGGGCATCCAGTGTATGCAGCACCCCTCTGAAATACCCCAAATTACAAATTACATGTTGAGGGACAAACTAGGCCTACATACATGTATTGGCCCTATCTCTAGCGGGCTGTACACTCATGCCCTCCGATATGAACTACCCACAATCTACACAGTATTCATCTGCGAATGTTGGGGGGATAGATACATGTATCCATGAATGAGACCATGAGTAACTTACCTACATCCTCTCTTTCTCTCTCTCTCTCGCTCTTCCCACTCCCCCAATGAACGGCAAAGCCATCTTGGACAATCAACCCATGTGGTTCGTTGTGCGGCGTGCGTGGGCCGTCGATATGGTTGGCTACGGAGATAAATGTGGAGGGAATACTGCTTTGTCAAATTTTGATGATCTCTCTTGGGGAAATTACTTGATAGACTGGCCCTTTCTGTAAATACAGGGTGGAGTGAGGATCAGGGTTTCTCCAGGATGCTGCAGATTACCCGTGATAGTGATAGTTGCTCGTGATGGTGCGGTTCATCGGGTCACAACGTGGAGTGCCTATTCTACCCTATCTAATAAGAGAGCAGAGTTAAGTGTATTGCCGACCAGTTCCAGATCATAGACCTGTGGACGACGCCTAGGTACATGTATGTATATAGCCATTTGGCTATGCATTCAAATCAGTCACTGCGGTTTCCTGCGTTACGATTCACCGGTAGCATTTTGAACGTCTTGGCCTCAAGAACTTAAGACAATAGCCGCTAGCCCTAGACCAATTAGATTAAGATAGTTTACTTGTTAAGCAGGGGGAAAATGTAGAGTACATCTTCCTACATGCTCTGGGGTATGTACTGATTGCTTAACTTCTTACTTGCAGCTGCATTGAATCTCTGCGCCTAATATTGGCACAGTGCGGAGATGAAGGCCCACGTACTTTAACTCCTGTACCTACTTTTTTTTTTTTTTTTTTTTTTCACCTCGAACATACGCTTACTATTGTTGTAGTAGATACATATTTCACTATCACCACCTGATCAGTCCCTGAGGAAACTTCGCGTCGAGAGACTGGGACATTAAATTTGGTAATAAATGTTGAGGCGAGGCTATGGTTGAATTGAATATCCCCCCCCCTTCAAATGTCGAATCGAATTACAGTTTCACTATCCGATCCCCTTCAGGTTTCCACCCCCGGCTCCGTTGTCTGTGCTCCCGTCACGTTGACCTTTCAAGCCCGTGTGACCGACGGGGAAAAAAATAAAGGAAACACCATCTGGTGCCCCGAGTGTTTCGCTTCATTAGGACGCGTTTCCTGGTAGCCGCGCGCGGCTCTTGGCACGTGACCACTTGTTTCCACAAACCATTCCGTTTATGACAATCCCCGGAGGCGCACGTGGTAGATGATCGATATGTGGGCGCAGTGGTCATCGTTCCGATCGAAGGCATTAACGATTTTGTTCTCAACCAGCGCTGAGAGGATTATATTGCCGATATCACTTGAGAAGAAATGAGGGTGGCCCATCTCTAAAGAATATGAGTTTTTTTTTTTTTATTCTCTGCGCTAGTAAGGTTAGAGAATGTAAATTCATGCCTTTGCCTGTTCAAAATTGGTTATCTGATAGCTCCAGGGGTTACTAATTGAATGACCTACCGGGATATGGTGTGCGGAAATTGGGTAGTCAAGGATTACTGCCGAACACTTGTCTCTCCATCTCCCTCTCCCTCCCTCTCTCTCCTCTGGGTGTCACGCTAGCAAAGTACCGACGTCAAGCCATTGCCTTTCGGATAATTATATAAACCTTAACATTCGTTTCGCCGAGTGATGTCTTGTGAAAACTATACGCTTGGTTCGGTTACCCGGGGGCCCATCATGCCAACGATTACGTACGTGTGGTTTAAAGCTAAGCTATTAGGGAAGCCAATGGCACAGGCGCAGTACATATCAGCCGATTCCTCATATATATCCTACTGATTTTAAATCCTGCATTGAGTTACTCCTTGGATGTAGTGTACCTGATCCGAAATAATTCACTTGCAAAAGAAGTGTGTCTATCCATGAGAGACATATCGTAGCGTCTCTGTGATGACTTACATGAAACCAACGAAATTACGATCGGATCATCGGATATCACTCGACGCCACAATGAATATCTGCAAATCACTAATCTCCCCAACATTCCGGAGCCTTTCTGGAACCCACCGCCCCTAGTTCTCAGGTGACACTCAAGCTGTAACAGCTCTATTCTCGTGACCGAATGTAGCTCCGAGTCCTAGCAAGGTATAAAGATCCTCAATTGCTTAGTCATCGTTCCATTGTTTTTCCTGGACAAGCTGCTTCCCGCAAGATATATGTAGTTGGTTGTTCACAGATAGGTTGTATATATACTACATGTACTTTATGATTTGGATTGCAATCTAAAACCCCTCGACCAAATGTTTTCGACCCCCATTACTATCGACCGGTATATACATGGCAGCGGGAGAGATCGCGCCTCTAGATCGACTAATTTCCTCTTGGTATTAATACCGGGAAAATCTCTGCTAAGCATCATTCTATGTATCAGATATATCGTCTCCAACACAACTCTAATTTTGACTCCTGACTAAGCCGAGACAAGTCTTGGCAGGACGTCGAGCTTTGGCCCGCACGCCAAACACAGGATGCACAGCACCACAAAACACGTACACCAGCAGCTTTACTTTGTCCGCAGAGTACCCTGAATATGGATTTCGTATGTAGCCCTTACTTCTCATATGGGGTCTCTCACCTATAACGCGGGTTGAGACACTCTGGACAAGAGGACTGGACGACAATGGAGCTAGCCGCATAGTAGAGTACAGCTAACACTTGACAATTGCAGTGGAACCGTCTCATCGGAGGATCTGGCTCCTCAAGTACGGTCAGCAAGCAGCCCCCTCCTGCTACACCTCAGCAGCGTCTAGTAAAGTTCAAGAAAGTCTGGCAATCGTTAATGGCATGGAATCCAACTGCTCTTATTGGTACTTTTCGAAAGGGTACCAGCTGACCGTGTAGCTTCTACGATTCAGCACACATGGCGCAACTCGCGTGAAAATGATCCAAGTTCGCAGGAGCAACTTCGGGGCTACGTAAAACGCTTGACAGATCTCTTAATTGAAGAAGAAAAACGGTCTGCGAGGCTGTGCATGAACTTTTGCTACGAGAACCAGGTTTTCATATCGTTGTCACAAATTGGGCAGTCGGGTACTGCGCCAGTAATAAGGGAGTGTATAACAGCCTTCGCAACATTGATTGACAACGAGGAGGAGGACTTTTTGGCTCAGGAGAGTTTCGCCCAGAGTTTAATTGCATTTTTGAGAAGGACGAGTCAACACAGCGAGACTATTTTCGAGGGCGAATTTGTGGAGCTGCTATTCAGCATATCGGCCAAGATTAGGCTGAGTCCAGGGATCCTAAAGGCTTGGTTTATTACGAGAGGAGATGAGGATGGTGGCCGGGAGTTTGAGAACTTGGGGCCCCAACAGAAGTTTGCGGGGATTACAAATAAGGTGCGGCGAATTTTTTTTTCATATATATGGGAGCCCTTAGAGTGATGGGGTTGGAGTTGTGGAGGGCGTTTTGAGTTTGAGTCTAACAGGTAACCCTTCGCAGGATGACTTCCCGCTTTTCTATCTATTGATAGATTATGTCCATCACGAAGGACGAGTTGGTGACTTTGCGAGAACTGGGCTGCTCTATATCATCGAGGCAGCGTCAACGTCTGGTGATCTAGAAAAATGGATTGTCGAGAGCGATCTTGCAACTCTGATGGCCTCTGGGCTAGGGGCACTTTACAGCCAGCTTAGCAGGTTGTTCTCTCTGCAACCCATAATTTTGCTGGGCGAACCCGGTTGACAAAGTTTCCAGAAAACTAGTCGTGACTTATCCCACAGATGATCCCCCGACGATTCTTGTGCTTTCCGATTACTCCTCCGCTCCGCCGGCTTTTGGGGCAGAGAGTTCTAATTCACCGGAATTCCAAACACATCTGGAAACCTTCCTTTCATATCTAATATTCTGGCAGGATGTGTTGGAGCATTGCAGATCCGCCGATGTTAAGCAGACTCTTCTAGACCACTTTCAGGTTTTATTCCTGCAACAGCTATTGTACGTTGAACTTACCGCCCCAACTGTGACAAGATTGCTGAACCCCGTAGATATCCCTCTCTTCTCGAGTCCTCTGACATAGATGGCGGCTCATCTGTGGCCGTCTTGACTTATGTCCGCGTTGTTCTTGATACCCTCGAGCATCCTGACCTCATACATCTTATCCTGTCTTATTTAATGGCTCTTCCTGACAAAGTAAAGTCTGAGACCGAGTCAGTTCAATCGCCATCAATGGAGAGGCGTCGAAGATCACTCGACCTCTTGTCCAAAGTTGCAGATGATACACCAACTCCAGAATTGTTTAATCTTGTAGACCTAGTATTAACTAGTCTGAAATCAAAATCCCAGCAAACAGTTTCAGCTACTCTGCGGTTGGTGTCAACGATACTAAGGAAACATCACCCGTATTCCGTATCTACCCTATTAAAAGTCGTTGCATATCCCGAGGGAGCACAGATGAGAACTATTGGTGCCCACAACAAAGAGATGGAACTGCTCTTTACACTTGTAGGCGACATATCCGAAGATAGAGACGTTTCTGAGAGCTATAGCGAGCATCTTAAAGATAATCTCGTCCTTCTCGAATCTCACCCGTGTTCTGCAAAGCACCTTAATCTAAATAATGGGCCTAGTCGAGGAGTACAGGATGATGCAAACCCTCGATGGGCCAAATTGAATGAAATGTACACCCACACAATCCATCCAAACGACCCACTGCTCAAGAACGTAATCGAGCTGCTCAACACATTCTTTGCCAACACAGTCGAGACAAACCTGATCCTCACCGCGGTCATTGTCGACCTCGCAACCTGCTCCTGGATGCGCCCCGAGGGCTGGCTACTCTTCGACCCCTCCAGCTACGAATTCGACCACAGCGACGACTCCGACGGCGAAGAAGCCTGGGACTCGCTCGACGATGTCGAAAACGAGCTCTCCGAAATAATGGGCGAATCAATCCACCAGGATATCTCCCTCCGCAAGGAGCGCAAACGCATCACCGAGCTCAAAAAAGCTAACCGCACCCCAAAGTTTACCAAAACGCCCCCCATCCTGGCCGCCCTCCAGGGTCTCGTCGCCCAGATGCGCACATACCGCCGTGAGATCCCAGACCTCAACGACAAGCTCGCCGAGCGCAAGCGCGCCTTCCAGTTCACGGACGAACTCAACGAGGCCCTCCTCTCAAGCCCTCTCGTCGCCCCGCCCATGAGCTCTCCCGTCCGGAGCACCAAGCTCGAGGCTATCAGCCCTCGAAACCTCGTCAGGCCATCATCCTCCAACACCGCTGGCGGGCGCCAGCGCAAATATTCGGGTGGCGCAACGCCAATGCAGCCGTCGCGGTCGTCGCGCGGACTGGCGATCACACCGTCGCAGGTGCGCGCGCTGTCGCCGGCCGCAGCAATTATAACGGGTGGGGGGAGCCCGAGTAGCCCGTTTAACTCGCATGTGACGGACACGACGATGCGGCGGATCAAGGTGCTGCAGCCGGGGCAGGCGGGGCTGCATCTGCCACCGCCGCCGGAGGGCGAGAGTAGGGAGGGGAGCGTCATGAGTGATGCCGGGACGATGCCGTTTGAGGAGGGAGATGCAGACTTTACTCTCAGTCATTTGTTGACTAATCTCATGATCCTTCAAGTATTTACCCCCCCCCCTCACCATCCCCAACACTCCTATCTTGCCGTGGTGCTAATGTGTGTGTAGGAGTTTGTACTAGAGCTAGCAGCGCTCGTCCAAGTGAGGGCATCACTATTTGGTGATCTTAAGTTTGCGTAGTTTACGTAGTGGTCGTTTATAGGGGTTATTTTCTCTCCCTTCTAGCCCTATGCTCTATACGCTGTACTCATTACTGTCCTGTTATTTCAAAATCTCTATATGTCCGCCCCCTCCAGCCCTCATGGTTTGATTAAGAAACCAATTCCCCTCGTTTTTTTTTATATTTATGTCACTGCGATATATCCATTGTTTTGTTTTATTTGAAGGGCGGGGGCAAATGGGCGGGTGAGGAGGTGAGAAAGAAAGGGGAAGGAGGAGGAGGGGGAAGAGGTAAAGGGTAAAGGGTAAAGGGTAAAGGTAAAGGTAGTCTGGATTGATATTAGCTAGAATTAAAGGCGTAGTTAGGGAATATCGGCGACTTTTTTCTTCTTTTTTTGATTATTATCTGATTGCTCTTTGCTGGTGCTGTTTTTGTTTTTCTTTTTTTGCATGTGCATGTTTGATTAGACGTGGGCGTATAACAGAGGGTTGATTCATGGTATACATTTTGTAGTTTTGTCCTACGGCGTGTTGATAATCGTGAGGGTTAGGGCTCAAAAACTCCCCTCTACCACCACCGCTGCCACGCCAGATATCCGGAGGAAGCTCTTCTTCCCCTTTCTTTCTTACTTTACTTACTCGCACTATATATATTTTTATTTTTATTTTTATTCCCCCGAACTACAAAGATATGGTACATACATCCGTTTTTTTTTTTTTTTTAAAAAAAAAAACCAACTTTTGCGAAACAACGACATAAGGAAAGAAAGGAAAAGGGAAGAAGAAACAAACACACACGCACGCACCATTAGGGCATGCAGTGGTGGTGACCATTGGCTGGCCAGTAGCTTTTATCTATAAACCACATATTGTCAATACTGTCTATGGGCAAGCAAGCTACATAAATACATGCCCAACTACACCTAAGCGTCCGTGATGCATCCGTGACTGGCGTCCGAGACTTGTCTGTTTGGCCGTTAGTATACTACTACACTATCGAGATTGGGGTCTTACTTGGTATATTTATATAGCGTCCCCTTGGTATACTTCAGCGGCTTCGGCACAAACTCCTTCCTCCTCTCGACGAGCACCTCCTCATCCACCAGCAGGTCCAACTTCCTGTCGACCGCATCAATAACGATGGTATCCCCGTCCCTCACGAGCCCGATGGGCCCGCCCTCCTGCGCCTCCGGCACGATATGGCCAATGAGGAACCCGTGAGACCCGCCCGAGAACCTCCCGTCCGTGATGAGCGCCACGTCCTGGCCGAGGCCGGCGCCCATGATCGCCGACGAGGGCTTGAGCATCTCGACCATCCCCGGCGCGCCCTTTGGGCCCTCGTAGCGGATGACGACGACCGTCTTCTCGCCCTTCTTGATTGCGCCCTGCTCGAGCGCGGTGATGAAGTCGTCCTCGCAGTCGTAGACCTTGGCCTTTCCCTCGAAGCGGAGGCCCTCCTTGCCCGTGATTTTCCCGACGGAGCCGCCGGGGGCGAGGGAGCCGCGCAGGATCTGGATGTGGCCTGTGGGCTTTATGGGGTTGGAGAGTGGGCGGATGATCTTTTGGTCTGCGGGGAAGCTGGGGGCTTTGGCGAGGTTCTCGGCCATGGTCTGGCCGGTGACGGTCATGATGGAGCCGTCGATGAGGCCTTGCTCGAGGAGGTATTTGAGGAGGGCGGGGGTGCCGCCGATGGTGTGGATGTCGGCCATGACGTACTTGCCCGAGGGCTTGAGGTCGGCGAGGAGGGGGATGCGGTCCGAGACGGACTGGAAGTCGTCGATGGTGAGCTTGACGTCGACCGAGTGGGCGATGGCGATGAGGTGCAGGACGGCGTTGGTGGAGCCGCCGGTGATGTTGACGACCACCATTGCGTTCTCGAAGGCGGCGCGGGTGAGGATGTCGCGCGGCTTGATGTTCTTCTCGAGGAGGTTCTTGATGGCCAGGCCGGCCTCGATGCACTCCTGCGCCTTTGCGGGGGACTCGGCGGGGTTAGAGGAGGACCCGGGAAGCGTCATGCCCATGGCCTCGATGGCGGTCGCCATGGTGTTTGCGGTGTACATGCCGCCGCAGGCGCCCGAGCCCGGACACGCATGGCGGATGATGTCGAAGCGGGTCTCCTCGTTGATCTCGCCGGTGATGAACTGGCCGTATGACTGGAAGGCGTTGACAATGTCGATATCGGCGCCGCCCATGCACTTTGATTTACCGGGCTGGATGGTGCCGCCGTAGACCATGAGCGAGGGGCGGTTGACGCGGCCCATGGCCATGATCACGCCGGGCATGTTCTTGTCGCAGCCGGGGATGGAGATGTTTGCGTCGTACCACTGGCCGCCCATGACGGTCTCGATGGAGTCGGCGATGAGGTCGCGCGACTGCAGCGAGTAGCGCATGCCGCTGGTGCCCATGCTGATGCCGTCGCTGACGCCGATGGTGTTGAACTGGTAGGCTACGAGGCCGGCGGCGCGCACGCCGCCACGGACCCGGTTGTTGAGGTCGAGGAGGTGCATGTTGCAGGGGTTCCCGGAGTACCAGACGGACGAGATGCCGACTTGCGCCTTGGACATGTCGGTCTCTGTTAGGCCTGTGGCGTAGAGCATGGCTTGCGAGGCGCCCTGGGACTTGGGCTGTGTGATTGCTGCGGAGGTGCGGTTGAGCGCGGGGTCGGAGCTGCGGGGGATTGCAGTCGCGGAGAGGGGGCGCCTGTGGGTGTCAGTTATGTGCGGGGATGGCGGGGAGGGGGGGGTTTACAGGGCGGTCTTGAGAGGGCCATTGCGCTTTGTGAGGGATGAGGGGAGACTCGAGGGTCTCAGGCGGAGGCGGGAGAGCATTGTGATGGCGATTCCTATAACTGGGTGGTGAGCTCTATGTCCAATTTTTCTCGGGACAAAAAAGTAACGTATATACCACCTACCTACCTTCCTTACTACTACTACCACTACCACTACTTCCTTTTCAGAACAATCCCTATTTTATGTATATATATAATCCGTAGACCGCAATTATGGCGATGACAGACCACCCCCCAATTGCAGATTGTTGTGGTTGCGGAGGAGTGTGGAGATGCCTGTGGTGGTGGTGGTGGTGGTGGTGGTGGTGGGGTTGAGAAGAGAAAATTAGACTCTCGGTCTGGGGGCTTAGAAACCCGGCTCTCTGATTGGGCGGTAGCCGCTCACGTGACCTCCTCGCTCGCTAAACGGGCCGGGGTTCCTTGGTTCTGGAGTCTAGGTCTGGATAACCTGGAGAGTAGTGCAGGGAGTTTAGGGAGGTAGTTACTATGGAGAGAGAGTACTGGGCTGAGCTGAACCCCGTTGTGGATGGGTCATGGATGGTCACTCGTATCCGTGGGGATTGGTGGATTGATAATTCATACGAAGCTGATTACATGATATGTGGTGGGGTGTTGGTCCCTCAGGGTCCAGCTATAGTAGTAGAGCGTAGAGATACACACGCTCCGTGAGATGGCACTGCTGTAAGTATTGTGTAGAAACTCCATGCACCGTTGTAGGCGCATATCACACCGCACTGAGCTCAACCAACCAACCAAGCGATAAGTCACCGAGTGATATCTCGTGATGCGTCCACTAGAGCTAACACACACCACCGCCTGTTTTAGAGTGGCCATCTCACCCACATATATTTTCCCAATACATGTAGCTACTATACTATCTGGCCCTTTCCCTCCCCGCCGCCACTCGCAGGCCCGTGCAGGCGGGACAGGCCAGCGGCTGTCCACAGCCACAGACAGGGAGAGACGGTCTGCTTGCTGCTCTGTGGAGAAGGTTGAGTCTACGGGAGGCCAAGCATTGCTGTTTGGTTTAGTATTTTGTAGTGCCGTTGGGCGGGTCTAATCTTGAGAGGGAGGTAGGTTGGGTAGATAACAGAGCTAGAGGGTGTACTAGCTGTAGCTGTAGGTCGTAAGGAAGATGGGGGGAGGGGCTGCTACCGTACTAGTCAGTCCTACATAACTGGGAAATAATTAACAATCTGGGGATCTATAATGTAGGCAGAAAGCTTAACAGACCCCCCCGATCGATGCCTAAACGCATACATACATACAAAAAAACCATCGAGCTGCCATACTGTGGGCGGATATAAATAAGGTTTGGGGGTGGTAGCACAGTGCCGCTCGTATCCGTATCTGCGCTCTCTCTATCAACCTGCTGCGAGATAGTGAGATAGTAGTAGGAAGTATAATTAATTCCATGTAGTCTTTGGGGCCGCCAAAAAAATGTTAGTCCACGACCGCCCCGTTTCCATCCCGCAACAGCCTCTCAACGCATGGCGGGTCGTGGCTTCTCTGCTAATTGAGCTTTGGGTCTAGACACGTGACTTCCATCGTTGCTCCTGTAACCTTTGGATTCCCGCAAGCTACACCCACTTATGCTTTCTATGGTTTCTATGCAATTAATGAATTAAACTAAAAGAAAGAAAAAAATCGGTTTCTCCAGAGAGGCCAGAGGTGCCAAGCCCTAAGGTGATAAACAGGCTCTTTAACTTTAACTTTGGTCGGTTCCCGTTAGTCCCATGGTTTCGTGTGGTGGGCCATCGGTAGCCACAGTAAGCACCCAAAAGCCCTGGATGCAAAAAGTACAGACGAAAACATGCAAGTGTCGCCTACGGGCATGATGTGCGGAGACAGAGTTTTCAAAACGGGCGCGCGCAAAAGAGTGCGTGCCCATCCATACCTACGAAAGTACATACGTATACTCACCGGGGCGGATTCGGTGTTCTGAAAACGGAAGTACATACCACTCTGCATACTCTACGAGTCCCCGGCTCAACTGCAGCTGCAGGCGGAGTCGATGTTTCCGGAGCCGTTTATCGTTGCTCTGGTATCCATCTCTACGGGTAGCTAGCTACAATACAAACAGGCTGTTTTGTTGGACGGTAGTTGGGGGCATTCGTCTCCTATGTACATGTACTTCTGATGGCCTAGCGGACTGGCATCGGGGGCTCAGCTGAGCCGCAACTCACTCTACTCTACGCCGCGCCTGCGCATCTGTCTGCAAACAGCAAACAGGTACGTCGGGTCATCTTCCTTCTCCTCCCTGCTACTGCTGCTGCTGAGATACCCCAAACAAAAAGCATGGGGGCGGTTTTGTGTTGCTTACTGATAGCGGAAGTGCGCCGCCGACCTGACTGGCTGATGTACCTACATGTAGTTTGAACTCTGGCAGAGAAAGGTGTGTTCACTGGTTGGGAGCACCAAAGGGGGAAAGGAAAGGAAAGGAAGGGAAGGGGGGAGCAGCAAACTTCCTAAAGAGGATCCCTAGCCCAAACCCTGGCGATCAAACGCCATCTCATTTCAATCGTTATGCAGATTGTCAGGCGAAAAACCGGGGGAGATCGTGTGTGACGGAGCGAATGATAACGAATTAACTGAGGCTTAAACGGGGGGGTACTACATGTAGTAAGCTTCTCAGTTGGATGTTATTATCGTATCGTATCGTATCGTGTCGGCGAAACCGGGAGTAGAAAAGAGAACTACAGTGAAAAAGCGTTGCACAAAGATTTCTCAACCTGGAGATTCTGCAGGCAGAAATTGGCCCCCCCCCCGCGATTTAAGGCTATTAGCTAGCCTTACCCATATACATGTTAGTTGTGAACATTGATTCGCATGTGGATGGATGAGGGAGGGGGGAGGGGCTATTCGAGGGGACCTTTTTTTTTTTTTTTTGTTTTCGATCATGGTCTTCCAGACCTAGATGCCGGATCCAATTTCACAGCTTCCCTTCGACTGAAGAGTCCTGCATTCAACCCTAAACATATCTAATTTCTTTTTTCTACCACAAATACATCTTTCCTTCTCTTGACCTTCGTCATCACTACATGTAGTTCTTGCTCTTGTCCCTCTTTTCCTTCTAACTATACTACATCTTATTTACTTCACTTCGGAATTCTCCCTCTTCTTCTATTAGCTTTCTTAGACAGGAAAGGAAGCTCCCCCTACAAGGTTAACGCGTCGTCACCACTTGTCCCCCCCTTTCCGAACGAACAGCAAGAGAAGCTAGAAGGCCGACGACCTCTTCTACTCTTCTGCTCCTCCTCCTCCTCTTCCTCCCACCCCCCACACTCACCCTCCTCCCACGTCCAACACCGGGCAGTGCCAGTGATTCCATACTTGTACCTGATTTATACATCCTCCATACCCTCTTGAGAGGTACGAGTTGAGGTGCAGCAGAGCTTTTTGTCTCACAACTCTCACTTAACCCCCCCCACGAGTATACTACTCCACAACACAGTCAATCGGGCTAGGCAAGGCACAGGCAGGAAAGACGCACGTAGCAGAGCCGCTGAGCGCACACACCTCCGGGGTAATAAAACAGGAGAACAGAAAAACCATGGCCCGATTGTTATCAAAGTAGCTATCCGCTCTCCCCCCCTCACACACACATACTTCAATCCGTTCAGTTGAACTGATTTTCTGACGGTTCCTGCGCGCTCTAGGAACTGCTTCCTTGCATTAATTGTAATCTTTCTTTTCGTCACTTTCGCGACCTTCTTCAACTCCAAGTCAAGGGGCCGTTATTATGGCGCGGCCTCATCACTACTAAGTCAAAATCAGGACCCACAGTTCCCAGGCGCCGTTGTGCAGGTCCCGGCGCAATGGGAATTGGCGAGTTCGAATACTTATAACTACTACGCCCACACCACCACCACTACCAGCGCCGCAGCCCACACCCTCGACCCAGAGCCAGAGCCGACTAACGACGGAAAAACAGAGGAAGATAAGTTCAAAGAAGAACAACGGAAGAAACGAATCGAAGAAATCCGCAAGAAAACCATCCAGGCCGCCAAGATCGCTAAACAAGTCGACTTCACCATCCCCGACGACATCAAGTACGACCCAGCCGGCCCACGCCCTGACCAGATCATCCTCCTTTGCGCCTCCGACGGCAAGGGCCACAACGGTGGCATCGAGAATCTGTTTGAGCAGACGCAGGTCAACAGACAGGCATACGCCGACCTCCACGGCTACACATACCACTTCATTAACATCTCTAAATACGACATTGGCGGGTCCCACCCCGTGTGGGCGAAGCTGCCCGCCATCGCGGAGACATTCAACACTTTCCCGGATGCGCAATGGATCTGGTGGCTGGACCTTGATGCGATTATCATGACGCCGAGCGTGAACCTCAACGATCTACTACTCTCCCATGCGGCGCTCGAGAAGAAGATACTCACGGGTCAGATACTCAACCGCCCGGGCGGGGGCATGACGGAGATCGCGACGCCAGAGACGTTCAATGTGAAGAATATGGATCTAATCTTTAGCCAGGATCACAACGGCATCAATGCGGGGAGCTTCTTTATCAGGAGGAGCCACTGGACTAGGCAGTTTATGGATATATGGGCTGACCCAGACTTTGTGATGAAGCCATGGCTTGGCCAGGAGCAGAGCGCAGTGGTAAGCATTGCACATCTCCCCATATCGCCACCACCACCATTACCACCGCCGTCGCCCACGGAAATACTAACGATGGTATGATACAGCTTCACCTGGCACTCCACCACCGCACGGTAATGGAGCACTTTGCGCTCGTCCCACAAACCACGCTCAACGCATATGCCATTGGCACCCCCGGAATGGGCTGGAGGAAGGGCGACCTCGTCGTACACTTTGCGGGCTGCTGGGTCGAGGACCAGTGTAGCATGAGGTGGGAGCAGTACTCGGCGATGAAGGAGCCCATACCGGAGAAAAAGAAGGAGGAGGTTACGGAGCTTACGAGACTGGAACCAGAGCTGAGCGACGATGCGCCATAACGGCGTAGCTGTTTGCTTTTTTTTTTTCCCCTTTCTTTTTTTTCCTGCATTTTGTTTTTGCTCTGTTTTTTTTCTTTTTCTGCTAATGGGCTATTTCTTTTTTCTCTGTCCCCGCCGGGGGGACAACTTGGGACGGGGCGGCGATTGGGGCGGTGGGCGGTGGGCTACGTAGACTTAGGTTTGGGTTTTTCCTTTTTCTTTTCTTATCTCTCTATTATTTATTACTACTATTTTATTCCTCCTCTCGAGGTGTGAGAGGAGGGATCTATCTATATTCTGGTGGTAATTGCTTCTTGTTATTTATGTATTCCCTCACGCATGCAACTCTTTTCTCTTCCCTTTTCTGTCCTGTTCATAGTTTGTTACTTGCATCCTCATCCATACCTTATACCCCCCATCCCCCCGCATCCCGGCTACGATCGACCCGGATCAGCCACACACATATTCTTTTCTTTTCTTCCTTTTCTTTTTCTCCTTTCTTTTTGTCTGGTGACACTACCACCAGTACTTATTAGGGACTGTATAGATTGGTTTGGCAGGTTTGGGTGTGGTGGGGGGGGGGAACAAAAAAAAGTTAGTCGTGTTATATATACTCCTAGCACCGAGCAAGCCCGCGGGGATAAGCGCAGGGCGGTGCGGGGGAAATGTCTATAGTTGGGTTTTTGGGGTTTGAAATCGAGATACCGATGTAGTTATCCCCATGCCATGCGTTTCGGAACGGAGTGGAGAGTACATAGACCGTAGGTACATGTAGGCACCCACATCTACATACCCGAACCGGCCCGCTATGCAGCGGCAGCTAGCCCTACGAGAAAAGCGAAATATTGTTTTACCCTATCCTGTTCCATTTTATTTTCCTACGTAAAAGCAACAAGCCCACACCACTAGGAAAGGGAAACATCAAGAGAGATCGAGACAAAAAGAAAGAAGGAAGGAAAGACACCAGTTAAACTCCGCACACCCTAACTAACTAACCCAACCCACCAACGCCGTGTGTGTGTGTGTGTGCGTGTGCGTGTGTATGTGTGTGCGTTTTGTTCTTTTGCTTTTTTTGTTTCCCCGCACCGGCGTGGGCCAGGTAGGGGAGGAGGAGGAGGAGGATTCTGTTGGTCTCGAGGAGGACGGGGGCCCATGGGTGGTGGTGGTGGTATAGAATACCTAGATGGAAGAAATGGAAAAGAAAAGAAAAGAGAAAGTGCAAAACGAACCAGCCAACCAACCAACCAACCAACCAACCAGCCCAGAGTACTAGGAAAAGTAAAAACAAAGAGTAAATGATAATAATACAAGAAAGAGAGAGAGAGAGTCAAGGTAAAGGTATAAGAAAGAAGAAGAAGAGAGCGAATATGGGGGAGATATTACATGAGCTGCTAGTTACGGATAGACGTGGGTATGTGGTAAAAAAGAAGGGGGTGCTTTTTTTCCCTCGGAATGGAGGCTTCGGACTTCATTTTCTTGTGGATCATCGTCTCTGGTCTTTGGGCGTATAGGGAGGAAAGAAAAGGGAAAACTTAAGGGGAAAAAAAATCACAAAAACAAAGGTATCCGCCGCGCCCCTACCCATCCAACACCCTAAAACGATATATAAAAAAAATGATCCTCTAATTACTCCGGCCCTGTTCACTACGCAGCTACAACTCGTCGTTCTTGACCTTCCTTGTCCTTGGCTTCCTTGGCTTCTTGATGCTCTGAGGCGCATCCTCGGACTCTGGCCCTCCTCCACCTGATGAGCAGTTGCCGCCGCCGTTATTGCTGCTATCAACGGCCGGTAGGGGGATATCGGGAACCTTTGCGATGATCTCGGCCAGGAAGTCGAACTGCTCCTCCTGCAGGACTGCCTGTTTCAGGTGGCCGGCGGTGATGCGTTTAGAGTTGCGCTGGCGTGCTTGGGCAGAGGCTTTATCGCATAGCGCAATCATGAAGAGTTCTAAAGCTTTAGAAACAACAACAGGTGTGACCTATATGGTGGGAGGAGGGGGGGAAGTTGTGTTAGTAACGAGTGATGAGCTGTGATTGATTTTTTTTTTTTAAAAAAAAATCTGGGTAGATAAAGGACAAAGAGCTTACCTGTGCCACTTTTCCAACGTCCTCATCGGCCTGCATGATACGCTTGATCCGTGCGACGGGGAACTTTGTCTTAATCTCTACGATACGGCCATCGGCGGTGCTGAAACCATTGGTAGTGGGTTCTTTGCTGGATTCGGCAATGGGCGGGCCGTTGTTGATGTTATTGACGTTTACGTTATTATTTCTGTTGCGGCGTGGACGGCCAGGTTTGGCCTTTTCCTGGATGGGTGAAGATGCAAGCTCCATTTGCTGTGGTGGGGGCGGCGGTGGGGGTGGCTGTGGGTAACCGTGGACGGGGTCGTAGGGTAAGAACACTCCTTCCATGATGGATGACGTAGTAGAGAGAGTTCTAAGAGGAGGTGTGGTATGGCTTGGCGATGTGGTTGTAATGGTGTGCAGTGGCTGCTGTATAGATAGATGGCTTGATGGGGGGGTGAGTGGGTGTGGTTGGTGGTGGGTGATAGCTACCTACAGTAGGCAACTAATCTGTGTTCTTCGGGTATAGCGTGTGTGTATGTGGGAAAAAAAAACAAAGAGCCCAGGTAAAAGGTCCCCGGTAAAATACTAGCAGAGGCAAGAGTAGCAGCAACGTAGTATGGGTACGAAGGGGCTTGGCTCTTCTTTTTTCTAAGGCCCAGATATAAAATTTACTTTGGAGCACTCTTTATGGGAGATCCAACTATTAAAGATTTCCCACGTTACAGAAGTTGGGGGCGAAGAAATGAAGAGAAGTGACAGTGGCGCGCGGGACACCTTTCTGCCTTTCTGCGCACAAATTTGATTTGACTGATGGATGATGGGTGGTGAAAGCTAGCCTCAGTCCAGGAGAGAGATAAAGTGGCTGGCTAACTGCAGGGGCCGTTTGTTGGTTTTGGGATGTGGATAACCGAATTTAGCGGCGACGGGGGCCTGAACGGAAATCTTTCTGTGGCGGAATTTGCCGGGAGTGGAAGATGGGTAAAAAAAAAAAAAAGGCTTTATGCAAATTGGAGATAATGCGAATTTTGATTTGCTGTTGGGTGAGGTGGGATTTATAATATCTTTGTGATTGGTCGGAAAATAGGTAAAAAAGGTGTAATGCGGAAGATGACACCAAAGAGTATGGTAATCCAAGTAGGCAGGCAAGTGAGAGGGAAAAAAAAAAATACCGAAGCAGTGCGTCCCTCCCTTTCTGATGGATGAGCTGCTGGCTGAGGGGGCAACTGTTGCGTCCTTATATTATTTTCCCTGGTGGGCCGGCCACGGGGTGTCCCCAACCAGCTGCCAAGGCCTATTAAATCGCTACTGGGGGGGACCGAATAGAAGAAAAAAAGTACAAGAGGCAAAAAAAAAAAAAATTCGGTCCCTCCAGTTAGGTTCGCTCGTTTGTTTCCTTCCCCTAGCCCTAGCGAATAAAGCGATCCTTGCATCATGCGAGCTTTGATGGGTCCACCGTGCATACCCCATATAATGCCACCATGACTAGACCTCCTTCTACCTTTTCCCTCCCCTCTCCTCTTCTTCCTCTTCCAACAACAGTTTTGGATGATGATAGCAAGAGCCCCGAGGATAAACTGTCCTTAAAAGGCTCTTCGTGTTTTCCTCCTGTCGTCCTTGCTTGTGCCTCGCGTTTAACCCTCGTGGTTGAAGCTAGTGCTGCGAGCTTGGAGCGAAAGAGGGAAGGGGGAGGGCCTTTGGATAGCTTGCCCAGTGACGGACCTAAAATTACTTGATCTAATCTGACATATAAAAATAAAATTCTGTTGATAAAAAATAGGTAGTGAGCGCTTTCAAAGTTCGGTAATGAGCCTTCGCGTGATGTCGTTTCGGTTCTAGTGGCCGTGAGCATGTGTTTTTACTCTACGCGTCATGGTGGAGTTGCATTACGCATGTATATGTAGTTTAGATCACAAGTTTATTTCACCATCCTTCACGGCTTCCTTTCCCATATTCCGTAAGAAACGAGGATTCAGCCTCTTCAGCCGAGGTCACAAACATCGATATATGGAATTGGCCGCGGTAGGTGGTCGAAAGTTGTTTTTCCGAGACAACGGAGAAGGTATGAACGAAAGGGAAGAAGCTTAAGTAGAAACATCCTTTCTATAACAACCATCGATATCGTGGTCAAGTAGGAGTTTAGGTAGAGTAGAAGCGAATCAAAGTCGTGATCTATGTATATATATACCACGATTATTAGAGAATAGTAGATCCCCAAACACCCCCGGTCGTTCAACGTAGTGACCAGGCCGGTGGATCTGCGGGAGTGTTCGAGATTGCGGACCAGCTAGTGATTGGTACGGAACAGTACGGTAGGTACGGCAAGAATTCTCGTCAAATCAATGGCCAGGGATGAGTGCCCGTCCCGCTACTGGTCGCCTTGGTAGCCTACAATATCGAGGTGGTGCGGTGTTGGTAGAGTAAGCACCCTAACTCTGAGTAATAGGGAATTGAGTAGGACAGATATGTGACCCTAGAGAGGGGATATTTGTGACTGCTGCCTAGGTCTAGGATATGATAGACCCAGTTAGGTGGGTGGAGTGTATGGCATCAGGCCTGACCAGCTTAAACATCCAAAACACACAAAGGCCAGCCTCGTCCCCCAGCGTCATTCTGGTGCGATATCTCCTTGCAGAAGGCTCATGCATACATGTAGGTGGCAGTGCACGTAAGGGTTATGGCGGGTTGTAGTGGGATGGAATGCTTCGATATATTTATTAACACTCGCGCCGCCCAGAAACATACGCACTCACTCGAGTCAGTTATGACCTCATGGGGGTCCATTACTATGTAAATACATGATCACGCAACAAAATACTTAATCCAAAGCCAAACCCAGCATTGTCCATTCGCCCGAGAAAGCTATATAAGAAGATAATTACTCTACAGAAAGAAGAGAGATAGAGAAAGATGTACGCTAACATTGAAATGCAATACCCTCCTTCTCTGTCGTAACATTACCCCCACCCGCCGAGAAGCCCGTCCCATCGCTCTGTATGAGCACTAGCCCTGGTTTCACCCCGTTCCTCTTCGACTTTTTCGCCTTCTTCCCCGAAATCTCTGACAGGACCTCGTCGCAGACATAGCACGTCACCTCCTTTGCGGAGGTGTCGTGCGGATCGTCGTTCTGCGAGGAGAGGAACTTGTCGGCGCAAGGTTTGCAGAGGACGTGACCACAGGGTTTGGCAACTGTTATATATTGTCAATAACATTAACATTGGAGGTGCGGGGACAAGGAAACTTACGCATGGCTTTTGTGGCATTGTTGAGACCCTTTTTGCAGCTGGGACAGACTCGTTGAGGATCACCGTGCTTGGTTCGTTCATCCTTTTCTTCGGCAAATTGAACGGCGATCAGCGTTTTAAGGTTGTAGTTATGGATCTTATTCTTTTCGGAGGCGGGGCAGACAGGGTTGAGCTTTAGGGGCTTTTTCGGGACATCGGAGGCTGCGACGGAGGGCGTGAGACTAGGGACCCAGAAGGAGGGGAGTTTCTGGATTGAGGCTACTGTCTGAGTGATTCTCGGTTGTTAGTATATATAACAAAAGCTGTAATACAGATGAGGGGAATTGGGAGATACCTTTTCATTATCAAGGTGAATCTTGGCCTTCTGCCTTTCTTCTCTTGCAAGCCGCATGAGCTCCTCCTCGTCAAGCTCGAACTTCCGTTTCTTTCCCCTCTTTCCCTCGCCTGACTCTGTCTCCGGGCTCGCCTCGGCACCCGCGCTATCTTCATCTTCTTGCTCTTCTAGAATAATCTTCCCACCCTCTCTGCCAACGACCTTTGGTGGCCCCATTCCAAAGATAGCCCTCGGGTTTAGCTCGCGCTCAGTGCGGGTCCGAATCTCGAGCCCCATCTGTAGTAGCTCAAAGTCCCTCACCGCACGCTCTTTTGCCTGCTCCTCACCACGCTCCCGCTCCTCCTCCTCCTCCTTGATGCGGCGGTCGAGCTCGGCCTGCATGCGCTTGATCTCCTTGTGCTGACTGAGGAGGTTCTCAACGGCGCATTCGCGGCAGAAGAGGTCGCCGTGGTCGCAGGAAACAGGGTCGCGGCAGCGCTGCAAACATAGGTTACAGGCGTCAAGGGGTTTAAAGGAGTCGCGGGTAAGGCGAGTGCGTTGCTTACCGTAGTCACCTTTGAGAAGGGAGCGTTCGTAGGAGCTGGAGAGGGTGTTAGTTTATGGCTAATTTAGGGGCATTCAATAGGAGGCAGGGAAAAAGCTACGTAAAGAATGCGAGTGAGGTATTTCGTTTTGAGTGCGACATCTTGAGGAATTGGGTTTTCTATGGATGTTTGTATGGGATCGATTTGGTGATATCAAGGTATCGTGCATGGAGTTGAGCCGGGAGGACTTGGCAGGTCACGTGAACACGTTTTGTCGCGTTGTTTCAGACGCCTGCCATGCTTACCTGGATTCCTTGGATCATGAGATATCACTTGTCGAACAAACCTATTCGAGTGACTCGCTATGAAAACTTGAGTAGACTAAAAATTTTGCCAATAATGATAGTATGGAATATACACATTTCAGTGTTTTGTGATTCCATCATGATCATGATCATCCAGTTCTGTGAACGCGTAACCTGTACTGATCTAGAATTAGAAATTCAGGTTATGTGGCCAATTACGTATGCGTGTATAAGTTGGCACTGCGGCCACGGCGGCTTGTGTCGTGTGGCGACATCACAAGAAACTTCCACAAGCAGCAGCCCCCCCGGCCCCCACCCCCGAACTCCGTAGTTATTGGTTTTCGGGAAGTAGCTATTCCGGTCGTATTCTTTCGCCATCAGTCACAAAAGTCGAGCGTGCTATCAAAGATTTTCGACTTATAAACAATGACATTCAGAACCCCGATGACCAAGACGGATCAACGGTTTACCCGTATCCCTTAAGCTGTCAGTAAATGCTGACCCCAGCAAAAAGCGAAGGTTGCTAGCTTTTGCTCGGTATCTCCTTATCCTCCCATACGGGCTTTGACCCGCTATAATAGGGAGTCAGCATCGACAGCTTAAGGGATAGAAAGTTGGATGCAAAAAATTATCACTTTCGGGGTGGGAACGGTGACCCTTGGGACAGGGGGGTAGGTTTTCCAGTACGCTCACTCTAGGTTACTGCTGCTAACATATACTAGTTGCTGTTAAAGGTCCTCTACTACGATGAGCAAATGAGGGAACAGGCGTTGTCCACCGTCAAAGAGTTAATCGAGAACTCAGACGCATGAATGGAATCTGAGATGGGAGTGTTGGAAAAAGTGAAGGCCGATATTCTTTTAGCTGTTAAGGGGAGTTCCAAGAGGATGGATTCAAAGTTGGAGGCTGAGAGGGGCATGAAGTAATTCTTCTAATAGGAGTTACGGGGGCGTGCTCGGATAATTTTTGATAACCATTATCAGCCATTTTAACATGCGAACTTGTGATTGATCAATTAAGGGTTACTCTATGAGACCATGCTATCCATCCCAGACGAAGATCCTTCAATGATTCTGAATCTTGCTCTGTTTGCTACTTGATATAGCTAAATTGATTCAATACCTGGCGCTCGGGTCCGAGTATATTCAGTGCATTACTCTCCTGGCCATGGAGTGGATATAATACCTAGAGGAACTTGAGGATATGGATGCACGGTACAGTGTTTATTAGAAGCCAAACTCGGCTAGATCATGGGCTTGCTCCCGAAGCTCAATCATACATATATTTGGGCTCCGTGTTATTTGTACTAATTGTGTAAGGTTCTTGACAAAGGTACTTTACTTCAAAGTAGCACCCCTTGGACGCGACGGGTGATGTGTGTCATAGAAAATACCTTGAGAGAAAAAATACCAACTTTATATACCAGCCCGTAGGATAAGCTTAAATTAGAATCGTTCAAAACGACACCACCATCATATCATTTGGTGTACTCTGTATAACCAGAATCATCGATATTGATATTACCATATATAGATGTCTCCTGATCTACTAAGTATGTAGCTACATTTATATAAACACCCTATGAACTCGTCATTTAAAACGACTAGACCTATATTCAATCATGTACTTAGATTTCGGAATACGATTATGAAATTAAAAGTACATGTGTTTACCTTGCGCCGCTCTTTTACATCAAACTACATGTTACGGGAAATTCCGCTGAGCCTCACTAGTAGCGGTGACGTCACGGGATTGGGTATATTAACGCTGAACGTTATCTTTTTACTCCTATGTACGAGTTGTGAACTCTCTCACCCTAGCTGGATGCTATTTTGTGGTTGGTTGTCGTTGAGCGCTAGGTTCGCCAATGGGTGTTTAGGAAACAAAAATAGCAAAAACATTTATACCTTGGTAGAGTAGAATACATGTATGCAGCGGGTATCGATAAATACAGCAAAAAATTCCGAACCACTCCAACACTCCTATAATTTGGAGTGCATGTCGGAGCACGATTTTTGTGTTCACAGCGGCTGGTCAAAACTTTCCAGTCGTTGGGTCTAACTACATGTACTTAACAACGTACCGCACCGCACGGATAGACTAATGTAGGGGCATGAAAGCTAGAGCTAGTAACTGCACCCCGAAAGAAGGACGCTCCCAAAGCGTGCGCCTTGACACACTTCCAGAACATGTCATGCCTTTCTCCCTATGGTACTTTAAACCCGAGTTTCTCTCTATCCTTGGAGCTTTTTTATGTGGAGAAACAGAAGAGGATGAAATAAAATAATAAAAATCTGTGGTCGCTGTCAATGACACATGCTTCTACCTGCCTACATGATGTATGATGTATGTACTGCTCTATCTAGAAATCCCACTTTCTGTTCAGAGAAAGAAGAAACCCGTGATTTTCAGCCTTGTTTAGGCTTAGTGAGGTACCCTACCTCAAAGGGTTCTTTTTTTTTTTGTTTATACACGTTTTCCCACTGCTGTTCCTTTGTTTACACTTGAATCATCTGTTCTGTACTCTATGTCGGCTGTCCACCTGTGATTTAAAAAAAAGCGGTATACTGTTCTGAAGCCTGTCCTGTCTCCCCCGCCCCCGCGACCTCTCTCTTGACTTTGAATCTCCCACTCGATAAAGACAACGACAACGTCCAACTGGATCTTTGAAACTTCCCCTCGATCCACTACCCCCCTCCATTGTATTCTTAGAAACCTGCCCTACCTATAAAGTACATAACAAGGAAGCTCTTATTACTGGAGCTTCTTAATCTTCACCGACAACGTATAAAAAGAATATCTTTATATCCTCTCTTCTCCCTCCCGTCCAGTCGTCAATCAACCACCCCTCCCACATACACTCTCTCCCCCGCGCCTGACTGTCCGTTCGCTGTTGTCCCCCCCGCTTCATCCTTCTCCGGACTGCGCTTCTACCTTTCGATTTTCCCGCTTTGCCACAAAGAAGTGGTTCGCGCACACACGCCCATAATGGATCACTCCGAGAGAAGTGTAGGCCGTGCCGTTGTTTCTTTGTGCCCCACCAATCAGGAGCTGACCCCTCACATAGTTCATGTACCATCCCTCATCTCTTCCCCGACCAGGCAGTAGTAGGATCCCCCCGCCAACGCCCTCGACAAAAGTCTTATATGAAATGCCGCCTCCAAATACTACTACACGACTACCGTCCTACAACACAACCAACAACACAACAACAAACCACAACAACCCTCCTACCAATAACAACGCCTTCTCTACGGGAATTCCTAATTCTATCACTAGTTTTTCTGCAATTCGCCAGCCCAATAGCCGTAGCAATAGTATCTCAAGCATGAATAACGATTCTGCAATGATGCCTCCACCCTCCCAAGCCGTAACAGCATCCCTCAAACAAAAATCTTCAAGTCGGTCTCCTACCTCATCCTCATCCTCATCCTCATCCACATCCTCCTCCCGGGACAATAGCGTTGCCCCCACCTCTCCTAGTTCAATCCCCGTATTTAATAATAATAATAATCCTAATAAGCGAGATCTCTCATGGAAAGGTGCTAAAAGGAAAGTAACCACAGTCTCAGGATCCGGCAGCTTTGGCAAACGCATCACCCTGACGGACCGCGCCGGGCAGCCCGGAAACACAAAAATTTCTTCTGGAACTCGCGCTGCGGGCGGCAACACCACATCCCATGGACGGAGCACGAGCGGTCAGATAGGGCGATCAAACTCGTCATCGGGATTCTCAAAGAGCACCGGCAGTAGACCTAATTCATCACTCGGAATACGAGGGGGGGTGCCCGCCCCCGCTCCTAGGACTGGAATTTCTGCCCCCGGACCAAGGCCAACAAGTTCGCTGAGTGATCGTCCGGAGAGTGGCAGCAGCGGCGGGATTGATCCCACCGCTGCGATGCCCAGGCGGAAGGGTAAGAAGCTTAGGGCACCCCCATCGTTCTCCCCTAGATTTCAATGCGTTGACAATAGCAACTTTTTAGCATGGGACCTAAAGGGGCGACTTGAGGATACCGAGAGTGCGATCGAAATGATGAAGAGTATGATGATGCAGGAACGCACAGAGTCGAACAGTATTAAGGAGCAACTTGAGGATCACAAGTTGAAAGGTGAAGACAATCCCCCTGTGGGCGATTTTAAAAGTCATGTATCCTCACACTGCTTTTCTTTAGCGTTCCAACTCGAGACTATGCGGGCAACCCTTGAAACGAAGAACACCCAGGTACAGATGGAACTCGAAAACAGCCTGAAAAAGGCCTCGGATCTCGAGAGACTCCTCGACGATGAGCGAAGAGACCGCCGACAGGAGCGTGAAGACGCTGCAAGGAAACTACGCGACGAAACTGACGACATTCGACGAAAGTTACGTGACGAGGTCGAATCACTAATTAAATCAAACAGGGAGGCAATGGAGAATTTGGAGCGGAGGGCTCGAATGGAAATTGAAGATGAGCGGGCTGCAAGACAGAGGGAGGTGCAGGAGCTCTCAACACGGGCAGCAATGGAAAGGCAGAAACTCGAAATGGAGATGGGTGGAAGTGCACGGGAAATTCGAGGACTAAAGGCAGAGCTTGAGGCAACAATAACCGAGCTTGAGCGGGAAAAAGCCATGTCAGCTAACTTGAAGTCTACTTTGTCTGAGTCGTCTTCAACCGCGCTTCAGCTGGAGTCATCGGTACGTGCTCTCCGGAGCCGAATTGAGATGCTCGAGAGCGCTGGGCAGTCGCAGGCCCAGAGTTACGCGGAATTGGAACAGCGGCTTAGACAGGCCCTGGAGGAGGCCGTAATAGCGAAGGAGAAACTTAGGGCCGAGGAGACTTTGCGCAGAAAGCTGCATAACCAGGTTCAAGAGCTCAAGGGAAACATTAGGGTTTTCTGCCGTGTGCGGCCAACGCTCCCATCTGAGGCCGGCGGTGGTGCCGAAATGCAGTTTCCGGATACGGATAAGGAGGGTAAAGAGATCCAGATTATCGGCGCAGCGGAGAAGAGTGCTTTGGGGAACGTTGTTACGAAGGCGTACCCATTCTCTTTCGACAAAGTTTTTGGACCCACTGCTCAGAATCCCGAGGTTTTTGAAGAGATTTCCCAATTAGTGCAGAGCGCACTGGATGGCTATAACGTGTGCATTTTCTGTTACGGTCAAACCGGTTCCGGAAAGACGTGAGCGTTCCCCGTCCCCGGATGGCTCTCTTGGGCCAATTTTGCTTACATGAATGCAGATACACTATGTCTTCTTCAGACGGTATGATTCCAAAAGCAGTTCACCAGATCTACGACACTGCCAAGCAGCTCGAGGAAAAGGGTTGGGAATACACTATGGAAGGACAGTTCGTGGAGGTTTATAATGAGAACATCAATGATCTTCTTGGACAACCCGACGATTTCGACAAGAAAAAGCATGAAATCCGGCATGACCCGAAGGAGTGCAAGACGACCATCACAGATATCAATACTGTAGTATTGGACAACCCAGCCAAGGTTGAGCAGATCCTCAACCGCGCTTCAAAGACCCGATCAGTAGCAGCCACCCAGGCGAACGAGCGTTCCTCGCGATCACACAGTGTGTTTATTCTGAAGCTCCGGGGTGTCAACTCAGTCACGGGAGAGAGGAGCGAGGGAACACTGAACCTGGTCGATCTGGCAGGGAGTGAAAGGCTAGCACATAGTCAAGCAACCGGTGACCGGTTGAAGGAGACGCAGAACATCAACAGGAGTTTGAGTTGTCTCGGCGATGTCATTGCAGCGCTCGGGAATGGAAAGGAAGGGGCCCACATCCCATACAGGAACTCCAAAGTAATTTCCCTAGAGATAAAGTATATATAGGACGGTTGGCTAACAAAGTGCAGCTTACATACTTGCTCCAATACTCCCTTGGGGGCAACAGTAAATGTCTCATGTTCGTCATGGTTTCGCCAATGCAGGCACATTTGGCAGAGACCCTCACCTCCCTCAAGTTTGCAACTAAAGTCAATAACACCTCCATCGGTACCGCCAAGAAGCAGTCGAAGGTGTCGGTATAGATGTAGACGAGAAGAGCCCAGTTTTGCAGTTCAGAGAGAGGAAGTTGTCTAGCAGTTGGCGTTTACTTTGTCCACTTCTGTTTGGGTTGGTAGTCGTGGCAGCAATAACATCAAGAGACCATCAAGGGTTTAGAAAAGTACAGGTTACACTTAAAAGGGCAAAAACAAAAGACAGGGGCAGTTTTTGATGGGACTTTTGAGGTACTTGGGTGTTTATGTCACGGTATGCTTTCATAAATGGAGTTCATCGCCTTAGCATCTGTCAAATGAAACGATAAACGGAAGGAGGACGGGGAAGGTCGGGACTATTACTACATAGAGACCGGTCATAGGATAAATTAAAGGGTGCATGTAGGGGCTATAGGGTTGTTTATAGGGGTTATCCGGATTATGTTTTTGTTTTTCTAAACTTTTTTTCCTCTGACAAACCTCCGTTTTGGTTAGTCTTATCATTAGTTACTTTTTTTTCTTTCCATTTTTCCTTTTCCTCTGTTAGGCATGGTCTGGTCTGGTGTAGGGTATTGTAGTTTCTAGGGGGCTTCGGTGAGCATTGTGGAGTGGAGCAGAGATTTCCCCCCTGTGTTTTCCGGTAGTTAATGCGTCCTTTTCTTATCTCATCCTTTCCTTATCATTACCTCTCGATCTATAGTTTATATTCCCCCAGGGCGTTCTTTACATGTAATGTTTGTGATGTATGGCTGGGGACCGTGGGAAATTGTTTTGGCCTGAAACGTGATGTATTGGGGCCATCATTTAGCTATTATGGTCGGAGAAAATGTTTTTTTATAGACTGGTGGTTGGTGTTAGAGATGCCAATAGACCTTTGAATTATCTAGCACCGAGCACGTCCAATCTAGCATTCCATTGCTCGCAGGTATGCTCAACCGGGAGCCAAGGTGGGAATCAGTAAACCTGATATATTTCCCGTACGCCTCTAGCTACAGGAGCAAGACTGCTTACGTATACTCCTGCAACGTAGGAAGCCACTTTTTCGGGTCTACGTTCCGTGGATGAGTACTCACTTCCTTACCCGTAGTTTAAGTCGGCCTTACTCGCAGGGGGTCAGCCCGCGAAGACGAAGCATCCTCTTGCCTCAAACTTTACCTCCGGGAAGGACATATCTCCGCTATGTAGTAGCCAGAGGGGGGGTAAGGGGTATTTCCGCATGTCCCACCCGCCCGAGAACAGATCGAACCGGGCTGCATAAAGTGGGTACAACAACACTGTAGGTGCAGGATGTATACCACCCGGTGCCGCCGCGCACAAACACAAACATACCAGCACCAGGATTAAGAAAAGCATAACGGAGACGCATATATTAAGGAGCACGAACCCGGAGGCGGCGGCGAGGTGGGCGGAAGTACATAAGAGAGAGAGCACCCTACCACACCCGGCCAAACCAGCCCAGCCCACTGTCACCGCCCCGCCGCCGCCGCCAAGACCGAGTGATGCCCTGTGACGCCACGACCACTAGTTAAAACGTATTTTGGGTGTGCTGGTGAAGCCTGCGTTCAATATAGTAAGATACAATACAATAAAATACAATACAGACCCCGCACTCCTGGTGTGGGTGGTAGCAGTTGTAGTAGTAGCAGTTGTGGAGTAACAGTAGTAGTAGTAATAATATTTATAGTAATACAAGAGGTGCGAACCAAGAAAAATGCGAAACCATTACAACCCATATGCTACCCTCAAGCCTCAAGCCTCAGGCCTAAAAAAAACGCCCCCACACACTACCTCCCCCGCCACCCGCCCACCACCTCCCCCGCACTCCCCACCGCCACCTCCCCAAACCTCTTCCTCCTCGGATCGACCCCCCTCTCGACCTCCTCAAGCCTCTGCATAGCGGCCCTCTCCTCCTCGCCGCCGACCCTGCGCCCCCTCGGCAGCGCCTTCCGCCGCAGCAGCACCACCGCAAGATAGTGCAGCCAGAAGACGTTCGTGCGCGGCGCATACACGTCCCAGTCGATGTCCTCCTCCTCGGGCGGCACGAGCCCGCTCGACAGGTGCGTGCGCATGAACCGGTAGATGTCGAACTGGTAGTCGCCCTTCCCGCTGAACAGGGCGGGGTCGTCGAGCGGCGCGAAGTGTGCCGTGGTGGTGGTGGTGGTGGTGGAGTCGGAGGGACAGAGGGCGCGTGAGAGCGTGTAGTCGATTAGTGAGACTTTGAGACCGCCCTTGAGCCGCTGTATCACAATGTTGCCGTAATGCAAGTCCCGGTGCTACATACAATACATACATGTCAGCCAAGGTGTAGGTGTCAATGATCATTCCACCGGTTTTTTTTAATTTCATACCTCGAACTGCGCGACCTTCTCTCCCTCCGCGAGCGCCTCCGCAACCTGCCAAAACACATCCTCGGCCTCCCTCCACCCCTTGAGCTCGAAATGCTCGAGATCGACGCCTCCCATCTCGAGCCCCACAACGACCCACATCTGGTCCTCCTCGTAAAACTCTGGCCGCTCGTTCTCGCTGCCGCGCTCCTCCTCGTACGCGTCCCAGCATGCCATCAGGACGTCGGGAAAGTACCCACGGCACACGTGTGCCCCGTGGAAGCCGATGAAGCCCTGTATGGGCGCGAGCGCGCGCGTGATGCTCACCTCCTGGAGGATCGACCGCAGGTCGCATTGGTCGGTGGAGCCGAAGGGGATGATCTTTAGGACGGTTGGGGGCGTGGAGGTGCGGTGGGGGGTCGATAGGAAGACTTCGCTGTAGGAGGCTTCGCCGAGTTTCGTGAGGGTGCTGGTGGACTGGAGGGTGTCGATGTGGGTGGTAAAGTCGAGGATGGTGGGGTCTGTACAGAGGGCCAGCAGCTCTTCGATTGCGGGGCCATAATCGTAATAGTCATTATAGCCCTCCTCTACTACCCCTTCCTCCGTCTCCTCTTCAATTTCCGGCTCCGAGAGCTCAGACTCATCACTCCCGGAGGTCCCCGTAAGATCAATGACCACCGCCGTATCCCTCTTCTTCTCCTCCTCCTCCACCCCCGCGGGCATCTCCAGTATCGTCACCCTCCTCATCTTCTCCGTCATCTCGCGCTCCTCGCGCTCCTTCCCGTCCTCCCACACCTTGATGTCCCTCTCGAGGCCACTGATGCTGCTGCGCAGCGGGCTCGTGAGCGAGGCCCGCTGGTCGTTCTTCTTGCGCACACCGTTCTTGCGTGCCGGGCTCATGACGGGCGTCAGTGGGCGTTCCTTTAGCGCCTCTCGCGGCGACGTGGGCACAGAGATGGGAGCTCGTGCGTGCGCGGGCAGGTCATTCTCCTTGTCGGAGGTCGTGGGCGTGGGGGAAGGCGTGGGCGTGAGAAGGGCGAGGATGTTTGCCTCGAGCTCCTCGTGCTCGGGCGTTCCGGGGATGTTGAGGGAGTCGGTGTCGGAGTCGGGGGAGGTGGGGGTGGGGTTTGACCTGGACTTTGACCTGGTGGAGGTGCGGCGGGAGCTCTGGGGGCTACCGTTGGCGGTGGTGACGGTCACGGTGACGCCAGCGGCAGCGTCGGTGTCGGAGTAGGCTGGTCCCTCTGAGTCTGAGTCTGGGTCTGAGTCTGAATCTAGAATAGTGATGGTAGTGGTGGGTCTGGGGGCTCTTGCTTTGCGGGTGCCATTGCTGCTGCCGTTGGCCTGGGGCTTCTCTGAACCCTCGTCTCCCGAGTCTTCTGAATCGCCGTCGTCGTCCTCCGAGTCGTCGGTCAATGGCTTTGGTCTCCTCTCTCTCCCTTTCCTACCTGTACCTTCCCTGCTGCTGCTACTGCTTCCACTCTCCCGCTTCGCAGCTGCAGCAGTCTTTCCGTCCGTGGCAGGAACCGCAGCGTTCCAGAGATCCCGTGCGAACCATCCCGAGATCTGAGACGTGACCTTCTTTCCGTATGTCTTTTTCGGTTTACGGGACTCTGCCATTGTTCTGTAGATGGATGTCTGTAGATGTAGTGGTGTAGTGGGGGGATATTTGATTAAGGGAGGGGATGAGCTGCCTTGGATTGTGTTTGTGTGTGTGTGGGGTAAACAATTACAGGGGAAGGCGGGGGGGGGGAAAGAAGAAGAAACAGGGCAGGGGTTTGCTTTGTTTTGCTGCAGTGGACAGGGGCAGCGTTGCCAGGGTGATGGGTGGGATTAGGGTTACAATTGTTCAACAATAACGGTTGGGAGTGGTGAGTAACGTACTGCAGTATTACAGATTTAAACAGTATTACTTGTAGGTAGAGTAGAAGTACTTTCATAGGCAATCAAATAATTGTAGCCTGAAGGGTGCACACTCGAGCTTGAGCTTGAGTGTGTTTCTGGAATATTTCCATATCGAGATCTCCCCTTGAAGTCTTGTGCTTCCCTTCCCTTCGCTTCACCCCGGTCGGAGCAACCAACATCAGCCAGCGGCTAAACCTTATCCGAGAGTCCTTTCCCCATTTGGCCACTCAGCTCCGGCAGCTATTACTTGCTATCTACATATGCCTACATACATAATCTACATATACTCTACTCCACCCCCAGATCTACCACTCCTCCTCCCATAAACATACACAACACGCCCGCCATGGACCGCATCAAGAGATGGTTCAAACAGTCCCAAACACAGGCCTACACGGCCCTCCCCTCAGACCCTGAATCCCCACCCACATCCACCACCTCCACCGAAGCCCCCGTCTCACGCCTCCACTACTTCATCTTCCTACTCCTCGGATGCGCAATGTAAGTCCCCTCAAACAGACACCACAAACTCACACATACGTCCCTAGGCTATGGAGCTGGAACATGTTCATGGCATGCGCAACCTACTTCCAGCGCCGCTTCTCCGGCAACGACTTCCTGCTCAACAACTTCCAGCCGCTGATCCTCGTCTTCTCGACCGTCACAAACCTGGTCTCCTCCTACCTGTTCTCAAAGCGTCAGGCAACCGCAGACTACCCGCGCCGCATCTGGACGTCCCTCCTCATGAACTGCGTGCTGACGACCGTGCTCGCCGCCAGCACCGTCATCTGGGTCGTGGGGCCAGAGAGCTATATCGTCGTCGTGCTGCTCTGCGTCATCGCTGCCTCGTGGAGCACGGGACTGTCGCAGAATGGGGTGTTTGCCTTTGTTAACACGTTTGGCGGGATGTACATGCAGGCTGTCATGACGTTTGTTCCCTGAGTTGCTGTCCCAGGGAGAGAGTTAGCTAACCATAAAGCAGTGGGCAAGCCGTCGCTGGTGTCCTCCCAGCCATCGCCCAGATCCTCAGCGTCCTCCTAGTCCCTGCCAAACCCGACGACAACACCCAGGGCGCCTCCCCCCGCTCCGCCTTCCTCTACTTCCTCACAGCGACCTTTGTCTCGGGCCTGACCCTCCTCCTCTTCCTCCTCCTCCTCTCCCAGCGCCCATCCCCGCACAAGCTCCCCACCGACGACCCCACGCCTCCCACCGCCCCCTCACCCCCCGAAACCCCCCACCGCACCGAAGTCTCCCTCTGGACACTCTTCACCAAGCTACGCTACCTCTCCATCGCCCTCTGGCTCACCTTCTTCGTCACCATGGCCTTCCCCGTCTACACGCAACTCATCGTCTCCGTGCGCCCACAGACACCCACCACCCCGCGCCTCTTCACCCCAGACGTCTTCATCCCCTTCTCCTTCCTCGTGTGGAACCTCGGCGACCTCACGGGCCGCATCATCTGCGGCTTCCCACGGCTAACCTTCCCGGCCGGCGCACGCCCCGAGCTGCTGGCCGCAATCGCCCTCGCAAGGGTCCTCTTCGTCCCCGCCTACATGGCGTGCAACGTCCGCGGCGAGGGCGCCCTCGTCGACAGCGACCTCGCCTACTGGCTCCTCGGCTACCTGTTTGGCGTGTCCAGCGGCTGGGTGGGCAGTTGTGCGATGATGAGGGCGCCCGAGAGCGTCGATGAGGGCGAGAGGGAGGCCTGTGGCGGCTTTATGGGGCTGTGCTTGGTGGTTGGGCTGGCGTCGGGGAGTTTGGCGAGCTTTGTGTTGACGGGGGCGTAGTCGGGGTCCCCGGGGAGTCTTTTTTTTTGTCTGGTTCGTTTCGTTTTTGGCGAGTTTTTGTACGGGCTTTTCGTTTTGTGGTGTAGAGTAGGGTTGTAGTAGTAGAAGAGTAGAGTAGAGTAAGTACATGTAGCTACACAAACAAACTGATTCAGCACTGTAGTCTACAGAACTAGAACGAGGTGACAAAAGTCTAGGAACGAGACCAATCCATACGCAGTAGAAACATACTACACCGACCAGTCAATCCCAGCCCAAGACACGAAACCAACCGCTCCCCGGGGACGCACGTTGTACCCGCCGTACTCTCACGCTATCACGGAAGACAGAGACAAACCTCCATTAAGCAGTTAGGTACACTGGGAGGGGGATTGGAGGAGGGGGAGAGAGAAAAAAAAGCCCATAAAGCAAAAACGGCAGCAAAACAAAAGACTTACGTCCCCCACCCGGGGACAGCTTCCTAGATTTTACGAGGGGGTTAGTTGGGGGCGGATTGAACCCGAGCGGCGGCGATCAGAGAGTGAACTCTATACCGCTCGGACAACCACCCCAGTAATGGCAGAGGTTTTTTCCACGCTCTTGGCTGCACGGGTGGGCGGGTGGGCGGGTGGGCGGCGCTAGCTTGGCGGCGCCGCTGGATTAAGTAAGTATTGCTACATGTATGTATGTAGAGGTGTATGTAGCAATACAGTACCAAAAAAAGCGGGTGTATCTAGTACCTTATCTGTCAGAATACAATGGCACTCCGGTATTGCTACAGCATTGCTATGGTATAATGGGCCGAAATTCCGATTTAATTCGGAAGTTTTTTCACGATACGGTATTGCTATGGTATCTATTACACCCTTTTTGGTACTGTACTTACCCCCACCATGCGAGCAAGCGAGAGGCTGCCACCCTGCACTAAGTACAGTGAACCCATACCGCCCTTGGGGTCGCCTCACGCCCAGTCACGGGCCATCACTCGCTCGAACACTCACTCACGGGCCATCACTGGCGCACCAATTAACCCCCTCCCCTCCCCAAAGGGCGTAATATACCGGCTACACCTGCACATGCGCCGGGGCACTTAATACGCTGGGGAAGTTTCTATACCGAGGGTCTGTCTGGTTCGTTTCGTTTTGGCGGGTTTTGTACGGGTTTTCGTTGTGTGGTGTAGAGTAGGGTTGTGGTAGAAGAGGAGAGTAAGTACTTGCGGTGAAATTAAGTGTTGTCCCTCGCGCATGATAGTAACCGACCTCACCATGATGGTTAAAGTGGGATATAATTGTTTTTTGGTGTAGAAAAGACCGTAGCTTGAGTTTGGTATACTTGGACTAAGCTAGTGGTTGTGATTCTGTAGGGTCTCAAGTCTGGTGGGGTTGAATGGTTGCCAGCGTAATAAAATTTCACCGCAAGTACATGTAGCTACACAGACAAACATACATAGTCTCGTGCCTGGCCTGCGGCGTGATTCGGCACTGTAGTCTACAGAATTAGAACGAGGTGACAAAAGTCTAGGAAGAAGACTAATCCATACGCAGTAGAAACATATTACAAGCCAACCAGTCAATCCCAAGACACAAAACCAACCGCTCCCCGGGGCGCACGCTGTACCCCGCCGTACTTTCACGCTACTACGGAAGGCATACAGCTATACAAACCTCCATGTAAGCAGTTAGGTACACGGGGAGGGGATGGGAGGAAGGGGGTGAGAGGTAGGAGAGAGAAAAGCCCATAAAATGAAAACGGCAACAAAAGACTTACGTCCCCCACCCGGGGACAGCTTCCTAGATTTTACGAGGGGGTTAGTTGGGGGCGGATTGAACCCGAGCGGCGGCGATCAGAGAGTGAACTCTATACCGCTCGGACAACCACCCCAGTGACGGCAGAGGTTTTTTTCACGCTCTTGGCTGCGCGGGTGGGCGGGTGGACGGGTGGGCGGCGCTAGCTTGGCATGTAGAAATGTAGAAATGTAGAAATGTAGAAATACATGTACAGTACAAAAAAGGGGATGTAATAGATACCGTAGCAATACGGTATCGTGAAAAACTTCCGAAATAAACCGGGGTTTCGGCCATTATACCATCGCAATGCTGTAGCAATACCGGAGTGTCATGGTATTCTGACAGATAAGGTACTAGATACACCCGCTTTTTTGGTACTGTACTTACCCTCCCCACACATGCACACCAAGAGGCTGCCACCCTGCAGTAAGTACATGTAAGTATGGTTCCAGTCAAGGTAAACCAACAGTTTTCCCCTCAAAAAAAGCTCGCCCGCGCCAAATATATCCTAGCCTTCAAAAATAAGAAAGTTAAATTTTGGAGACAGACAATCTGTAGGTAATCACCAGTACTACACATTCTCTGTTTCAGGATTCTTGATCTGAAGTTTTTGAAAGAGTAGATACAGTACCAAAAAAGGGGATGTAATAGGTACCATAGCAATACGGTATCGTGAAAAACTTCCGAATTAAATCGGAATTTCGGCCATTATACCATAGCAATGCTGTAGCAATACCGGAGTGTCATGGTATCCTGGCAGATAAGGTACTAGATACACCCGCTTTTTTGGTACTGTATGGTTCAAAAAACCAGGACCTCCAGCCTAATGGCCATCATCAAAAAACACCCAAATAACCTATTTTATCGTACCCAGACCAGATAATTACGCAATTAAATCATTTATTGAGTCTAAAAACTACAATATATACCAATAAATCGTTTTTCCACCTTGGCCAATGGCCGGAATGTTGATTTATCGTGACCGGAACCATACAGTGAACCCATACCGCCCTTAGGGTCGCCTCACGCCCACCCAGTCACGAGCCATCACTCGCTCGAACACTCACTCACGGACCATCACTAGGCGCACCAATTAACCCCCTCCCCTCCCCAAAGAGCGTAATATACCGGCTACACCTGCACATGCACCAGAGCACTTAATACAGGCTAAGGAAGTTTCTATACCGAGGGTCTGTCTAGTTCGTTTCGTTTTAGCGAGTTTTTGTGCGGGTTTTTCGTTTTGTGGTGTAGAGTAGAGTTGTGGTAGAAGAGTAGAGTAGAGTAAGTACGAGGCTCCAGTCAAAAAAAACCGGTAGAGCACTTAGCAACGAGCACCTCCACATATAATCCATCAACGATGAGCTCAAATCCATCGCGACACGGGCCTCATGGCAACTGGACAACACCTACCAGAGTGAGAGTGTATACTTTACTTGAATCTGGTAAATCGCAATCAGAGATATGCATCTAGTTAAGATCTTTATGCGTTGTTGAAATATTGGAGTCGGCGCAGATGGGTCCCTCGTTGCTATGCACGCTACCGGTTTTTTTTGATCGGAGCCTCGTACATGTAGCTACACAAACAAACTGATTCAGCACTGTAGTCTACAGAATTAGAACGCGGTGACAAAAGTCTAGGAACGAGACTAATCCATACGCAGCAGAAACATACTACAAGCCAACCAGTCAATCCCAGCCCAAGACACGAAACCAGCCGCTCCCCAGGGGCACACGCTGTACCCCGCCATACTCTCAGGCTACTACGGAAAGCAGAGACATACAGCTACACAAATCTCCATATAAGGAGGTAGGTATACGGGGTGGGAGAAGGGGGGGGGGGTGGAAAAATAAAAACGGCAGCAAAACAAAAGACTTACGTCCCCCACCCGGGGACAGCTTCCTAGATTTTACGAGGGGGTTAGTTGGGGGCGGATTGAACCCGAGCGGCGGCGATCAGAGAGTGAACTCTATACCGCTCGGACAACCACCCCAGTGATGGCAGAGGTTTTTTCCACGCTCTTGGCTGCACGGGTGGGCGGGTGGGCGGCGCTAGCTTGGCGGTGCCGCTGGATTAAGTAAGTATTGCTACATGTATGTAGAAGTGTAGCAATACTTACCCCAAGCGAGAGGCTGCCACCCTGCACTAAGTTACACGGTGAACCCATACCGCCCTTGGGGTCGCCTCACGCCCACCCAGTCACGGGCCATCACTCGCTCGGACACTCACTCACGGACCATCACTCGGCGCACCAACCCCCTCTTTGGGGCGTGATATACCCGCTACACCTGTACGTGCAGCGGAGCGCTTAATACAGTTCCTATACCAATACTTACCCGACACATGTGTGCGTGTAAGGCAGAGCTAGCAGGCCACACACCACCACCCCCTCCCCTCCTCCCCTCCCCTCCCCTCCCGGGTGGCTGCGTGTCTTTCTTAGAGGTCTAGGTGCTGCTATCGATCAGGTGTGCTTTGTGCGCGTGTGTGCGCTTTGAGAGGGTTACATTCTCTGGGCCAGTTAGGTACGGTCATGGGGCGTCACTCGCACTCGGACTGGGCTTGGCATCGTGGGTTGATTGATTGATATCTTGGCATCGTGGGTGGTCCGGAGGCTTTGTGATGTATGTAGCTAGGACGTACGGTGATGTAGCTAGGACGTACGGTGGGTGGGTGGTGGTTGGCCTCCTTACATGTACCTACTGTACTTGTACTTAAGCTTCATGTTAATTAGTCTCGTTCCCATCCCCTATTTTATTATGGAGATGTAGCCACAACAAAAAAACACCGATTGGGTCTGGGAATGAGACTAGCTTCATATATATAGTTGCCTACTACCTAAATCTATAGCTACTAACAGAGGAGGCCTATATATAGCTAGGCTTAGGGTCAAAGGCTAGCTTGGTTTCTTTTTTTTTGTTGGTGGGCCCTGCTTGCATATATACGTTTATGTACTTTGGCTACATATAGATTAGAGACCCCTTTCTGAGGGTCTCTATTGCGTTTGCTAAATCACCTAGGGCCCGTCTTCATCCGCAGTATACGTATGTATGTTGATGAATCTATTAACCCTCCCTCCGTACACCATACCCAATACCCCACCCCTCGACACCTAAATATACCCCTAGCCACGGCTCCAACTTTCCCCCAATTTTTAATTTGCATTCTATCATGATTGAGGTTCCTTAGAAACAAAGTCACATAACCAAAAGTCCCAAGACTAGACCATTATACTAGATTTCCAAGACTTAACCTAAATGATGCAAGACAAGACGAGACTTCCCCAAGTCTCGTCTCGTCTCGTCTCGTGCCCATCATTAATACTAAAGCCCATCTACCTCGCAATTTAGGACAAACGAAACATATAGGGGAGTCTAACTAAGTCGTCTTCCACCACCACCCCCACGCACGCATACACCCTCACGAATCTATTCACCTTTATCGAGGAGTAGACGAACCACTAGTTCATTCCTCCTGAATTTTGCAATATTGAGTGCATTTTGTCCGTCATCATTTTTAGAGTTGATATCGGCACCTTTAGCTACAGGGAGATATCGGCACCTTTCTCGAGGAGTAGCCGGACCACCGGTTCGTGCCCTTCATGTACTGCAGAGAAGAGCGCAGTCCATCCGCTATTAGTCGTAGAGTCGATATCGGCACCTTTCTCGAGGAGTAGCCGGACCACTGGTTCATGCCCGTTGGATGCTGCCAAGTAAAGTACATTCCATCCATCTATATCTACAGAGGAGATATCGGCACCTTTCTCGAGGAGTAGCCGGACCACCGGTTCATGCCCTTTGGATGCTGCAAAGTGGAGTGCAGCCCACCCGTCATTAGTTGTAGAGTGGGTATCGGCACCTTTCTCGAGGAGTAGCCGGACCACCGGTTCATTCCCGTTGAGTGCTGCCATGTGGAGTACATCCCATTTATTTCTATCTACAAAGGTGATATCGGCACCTTTCTCGAGGAGTAGCCGGGCCACCGGTTCATGTCCCTCTCGTGCTGCCAAGTGGAGCGCAGTCCATCCGCCTTTAGTTGTAGAGTCGATATCGGCACCTTTCTCAAGGAGTAGCCGGGCCACCGGTTCATGCCCTTTTGATGCTGCAAAGTGGAGTACATTCCGTCCATATGTAGTTACAGAGATATCGGCACCTTTCTCGAGGAGCAGCCGGGCCACCGGTTCATGTCCCTCTCGTGCTGCCAAGTGGAGCGCAGTCCATCTGCCTTTAATTGTAGAGTCGATATCGGCACCTTTCTCAAGGAGTAGCCGGGCCACCGGTTCATGCCCGTTGGCTGCTGCCATGTGGAGTACATTCCATCCACTTATATCTACAGAGGAGATATCGGCACCTTTCTCGAGGAGTAGCCGGACAACCGGTTCATGTCCCTCTTTTGCTGCAACGTGGAGCGCACACCATCCGTCTATAGCTACAGAGATATCTATGTGTTTTCCGACTTGAAGGAGGTGTTTTCTGGCTTCAAGGAGCAGTTTTACCACTTCTAAACGTCCTGTTTTCGCAGCCTCGCATAGCTTATTGATCAGCCCTAGCATTGGGTTTTCTACAAATTCTAGCAGCACAGCCACCAGTTCATGTCCTTTCCATGCTGCCCTTTGCAGTGCCGTGATCCCAGCGTTGTCCATAGCGGAGGCATTTGCACCTTTTTTAATCAATAACGTTACAACTGGTGTATATCCCCCAGAGGCTGCCCAGTGCAGTGGTGTCCGGCCAATATTGTCAGCTACCATGACATCAGCTCCATTCTCAAGTAGAATCTGTGTGACAGATCTGTGTCCAAGCGCTGCAGCTATATGTAACGCTTTCTGACCTCTAGGGTATAAATCGTAGCCACCCTGTTTTTCAGGCCGTCTCTTAACGTAATGTGCTTGAACATAGGATGATATATTGCCCTTTCTGTTGAGGAATATTAAAATGATCCTAGTTGACAATGCCTCGTCACATTTTTCAAGGTGGAGGGGTAGTTGTTTTGCAGCATAGTCTAGAAACGGGTATAACTCCCATCTATCCCGAAGAGACCTATCCGAGGTGCAAGCGCCCGGATGAAAGATGTCCAGTGATAGGAATGTAATACAGGTAGTGGTAATCATGACATTTGAATCTGCGTCATTAGGTATTATTGTATTTCTGAGGAGGTACTCCTGGACGGTGTAATGAACAAGTCGAATAGTGTCCTCCTTTTCATCAACCATCACTAAGCTAGCACAAACATCAAGTAATGTACTTCTATCTGGCAAATCTGAGGCGTCAAAAGTCTTGCAATCCGAATAAATTGGTACAGATACGGCTAGCTGGAGTTCGTGTACTGTAAGAACCCTTCGAGCCCTGACAAGCCATGTGAGAACCTTGAAGGCTAGTTCCGTACAGCCCTTGGGTTGCGCCCGAAGAGCATCAAGAGCTTTGTTGTATGTGGGGTCCATAGGGTAATCCTCTCTAGAAGAGTTTTCAAGCTTTTCAAGCTCTCCTAATATCTGTTTGACGGTGGTCTGCTGACATAGGTAATTTATGTGGAAATGCACAAGTAAAAACCTAGACTAATCAGTTACGTATACTCCGATGAGTGTGAAAACTTTAATACAACACATATTGAGGCATGGAATCATATCATGTACGTGAATACTTACATCCCGTTGGCACACTTCTGGAGCTGAGATATTATTGCACCTTCGCAGTTGCCTTGCTCAACAAGACGTTTCGCTCGAGGGTTGTCTGCTATTTTTTGTTTGATATAGAAGGTGATGTCTTCATCATTCGCCCATAGCCTTATTTTCACGCTAGCGGAACCCCGAAATGATACCTGGATATCTTCGGGGTGTTCTCGGCTGGTAAGAAAGATATTTATACCGTTTTTTGCCATTTTGTGAAATAAGGGCAAGAGGGTTTTTCGTTGTCTCTCTGGGTCGCATTCATCCAGGGCGTCGCAGACGATAAAGGTTAAAATAAATGATTTTTTTAACTCGAAGAGAATTGTGGATAAATCGTCGATGGTTGGCCTCCCATGTTTCTTTCCCAGTCTTTTGTGTAATTCTTCAATTTGTTTCGGTAGCTTTTCTAATTGGCACGCAAGTTGTTTTACTAGGCTCGCAAGAAAACTTCTCAGATCTTGCTGATCTTGCTCCTTATAATTGAAATATATATAGGCTAGTCCGTAGTTTGCCTTTGTTGCTCGCTCCTGAAGATGGTCAATCAAAAGCGAACTAGAAGTACGTAAAAGTTAGTTATGATAAAATTCCACGGCTCAGGTTGACCCTCCGTCATACATGTAACCACTGCCCCATTTATAGTCAAAGATTACCCACCTAAGAAAGGTTTTCCCGGCACCAGCTATCCAAATCGATCCGATTAGCATAAAAGTCCCTTTCTAGAAATAGCAGATAACACGTACGAATACCGTAGCCCCAAATCAGCCGATTTCTTGGGTTTCCCCCACACCATTCTTGAAACTCTGGCTCCCTTAATATCCACTGCCCGGTATTCTTCTGTCTTCTGCCGCTGATTTCAATGTGCCTCCTGTCAAAATCATCGGGGTACAGCCAGTTCAATACATCCATACGTTTCTTTTCTAAGAATAACGAAACTTTGTGAGCTTTATTCTCAAGTAGGCGTTGGGATGGAGGAGGGACGCTACCGATCCAGAGCTCTTCGTCCTTTAATTTAACCGCATTCATTTCTTGTACACCTGTCTGGATCACCTTCGATCGATTTCTTGTGGATTTCAGCAATCTATACATCACTCTCAATCATTTTCAAAGCCGACATACGCTTGATCAATACTCATGGCCACTAGAATAAGACTCTTGAATCTCTCGAGCTGTGAGACATAGTTCAAGGTTTCCTGCTCTTCGAAGGGCCATTGAAGCCTTGTGAGGCCCATATCCCACCAGCTCGACCGTTTCGTTTTGGCGCTACTCTCTAATTTGGCTTGAATGCAACGCAGGTCAGAAATACATGTTAGCAAAGGGCCTTGGAGTTGTTGTAGCGCCGGTCCATGATCTTTTGCGCAGATATTTAAAGTTGTAAGAACTGTAGTTAATGATTTGAGCTCATCCGAAAGCCTCCGGGCTTCGCTTGGTGCCCGTTTTATACCGCCGATATACGAGTAACTAAGAGAAGCTACTTTAGTAGTGATATGTATAATCCCGAGAATGCTTGCTGCAAATCCCACTGCTTCAGCCATTGGTAGTGGATGTCGAGTTTGGAGCCGGCTTGAGTAGACCAGCTCAGCATTTCTCGAAGGTAACCCCGCAGCTTACTCCTGTGTAACGTGGAGTAGAGAGGTGCATGCAATCACCTATCAGCATCTCGACAGAAGATAGGTACATACATGTATATACATGTGCAGGTAGTGGGTCTCTCAATCACTGGGAACTAGCGTTAACGAACTGTTTATCAGAAGACATAGCATACTATATAATCGCGTATTTCCCCCATATTTGGTCCCGTAAGGCGCAACCCAGGCTTGGAATCGATCCTCTATATCCGTGTTAGGGCTCTCTGACTTTGTCTCTAGCTACGCCAACTGGTGACTCAAAGGTTTCACGTCTTACACTTCTGTTGCGAATGGCGCTGGTGTTCTAAGGGAATACGGATCTGCGGCTGTATCTTCCACTTAAGTTATTGTTTGGTCATTCCCAGCTCTCTGCTTCTAGGCCAAATTACAAACTAACCACTTATGTACATACGGGCTTGGTACCAGTATCATGATCAGGATGAACAATTCTACAATTAGAGACCGCTGATACCATGAGGACGTGAGAAGTAATAATTTAAAACTATGTAAATACTTTTATAGCTCCAGGCTTTATAGGGCGAGCAGACCCAGTTTGATTCAGGCTTAACTATGTGGGTACTAGCTCTTGATCATAATATATCACTCGTTTGTATATACTTCACCGGTATCCAAGTACCGCATCTGCAATTACGCATGACCAACAACCTTTAAAGTTTCGATCGAAACACCCTTTCCATCAAAAACAGAAAGCAGTATTTACATTACTATTCAGCCTACTCAAGCCCAATAACTAGACAGATAAACAACAAACACGCACACAGAGGAGGCCTAGGGAATCATATTGTATCATACAACAATACAGTCATCAAAACATCTACTACCAAGCAGTACAAAAAATGGAAATCGATATAATATAAACATACAAGAACCGCCCGCACTCGCGCCACCAACGAATTAATGATGATGATGCCCGACCTGCGTCAACAGCGGCAACAGCATCCCAAATACAGCCGCGCATGTATCCTTAATACCCGGTTTCTCTGCCATCGCCGCCTGTTCCATCATTGTATGCATGGCTACATAGAGGAATGTTCCACCACTGAACAGTAGGAGTACACCTGTCCACCACTGCATCCCCGCGCCGCCCACTTCCTCTCCGCCCAGCATGCTGACCAGCACCCATGTCACCACCGCTCCCACAGGTGCAGCCATACTGAATACAACTAGATGCATCTTCGCCTGGCGCTTCCCCAGCCCAGCTCTCAAAAGGACCGCCGATAATCCGAACGCAGCCGGCGCCTTATGCAGCATGATGGCGACGAAGATGATGGCCTCTAGTGCAACGTTGGAGGAAGTCGAGGAAGCACCCAAGGCGATGCCGTCTGCAGCGGCATGAATCACAAGGCCGAGGGTTGTAGAGGCCGGACGTGACGAGTGTGGGTGGAGGGGGGTATCTGGTGGGCTGCTGAGCGAGTGGAGAGAGTCCAGCGCGATATGATATGGAGCGGCGGTAGAGTGCGCGTGCGTTGGGATGACGTCGATAAGGTACATTAGGATGAATCCGGAGACCAAGGAGAGACCGACCCACTTGTGGGCGCTTGCGTCCGAACCGTGGTCGTGGTCATCATGGTCACTGTCGTGGTCTTCTCCCTCCGCTGGCGGCGCATCGACGACACCACCGGTGTTCGGGTCGGTATGCGTGTGGCCATGTTCTCCAACACCTTCGTCGCGGGGGTATAGGAGCGGTATATCCCCCTGCGCGGTCTGGTGATCGGGTACCCAGATACTTCTGGCGGCGGGCTCGGAGGAGGTCCGGACGATTGGAACAGAGGGCTTTGCGCTATAGATTGTGTCGATTCCTTCTGGGATGATGACGATCATGCTCGTACCGACTAGGACGCCCATTCCGATGGTCGATATCAGGCGAATCTGGGAAGGTGAGAGGGAGACTACAAGAGGCAGAAAGCCAGCGCCCAAGGAGCTAGATAGGGGTGTTAGCTTTGAACGAATGGGCAATTGGGGTACGTTAAGGAAACATACGCCAATGCCATAGCAATGCTGAAGAGGAGTAGTGTTCCTAGACCATCCGCCATGTTGGGAGAGATGACAATAGAGGTCGTCGGGGGTAGTTAACTATATAGTAACTTCTGTATAACGTTGATGGGGGGAGATGTTCCGATGTTTAAACAAGTATTGACCGAGTCGCGCAATAGAAGGGGACTTGAGGCGGTGGTAGTTAGGTGGATATCATTAATTCGTCAAAAGAGGGCGTTATCGCGGGGGGGGTACCTTGGTGGAACGGTGATGGCCGTTCTTGTAGTTTTGTTGTTGAGATGATCACCCACTAGCTCGTACCTCATCAGATCAGGCACCTAAATACTTCTAGAGGGCTATGTGTATTCTCATATACACGCTGTAGGTATTGCCTACATGTAATTTATAATTACCACGGGGTTTTTTTATAGACTTTTGTGTATCAAACATACATACGTTGTATCTGCATAAATCTGGTTGCTGTGGTAATATCCGATCGTGATCTGCGCGCAACGCGACTTCCTCGAATAATAATCCTCGCGACGTCCTTCAGCCTAACGACTATCATCATCAAACACAAATACCGGTACTCTGTCACATATCTCACAGCTAGCGCCAGGTTACCCAAAACAGCCCGCTCAAGTGTCTTCGAAATGGAGCCAATCGACGAGTGGTCTGTTGACGCCAATGAGGCCTTGACACTCTCCCTCCACTCCCCATCCTCCGGGAAAGAACTCTCGACCTTTCACCCAAAGTTTACATATCCCATCTTTGGCGAATCTGAGACCATCTTTGGGTACCGTAACCTTAATGTTCGTCTTGCATTTGCGGCGGATGAGATGTCCCCCTGCCTGGATGTGAGCTGGGACAAAAAGAAGAAACCTGTTGGTGAAGTCGTCGCAGAGGACGTAGAGGCCATATTAAAAGAGTACCTTCCTGAAGGTTTGCGCGCCCCTCTATTACTTACCAGAAAGAGCACTCCCTAACAAGACTCACAGAAGCTTTCGAAAGTAATCTCGAAACTTTCCAAAACACCCTCGCGAATAAGACCGCCTCCTTCACCCCCCCAGGATCCCTTCTTCATACTTCTACGCATCTTGGCACAACCTATGAAATCTGGCATGCCACTCTCTCGGATGTCCTCTGCCATGATCTTCTCTCTCGAATCCAAATCCTTATCCTCCTCTTTATTGAAGGTGGTACCTTCATTACCCTAGACGACGATGAGTGGTCCCAAAAGCGCTGGGACATCTTCTTCTTATATTCCAAGTCCACAACAAACGAGTATTCCTTTATCGGTTATTCCACTGTCTACCGGTATTACTACTTCTCACCTTCGGTTGAGAACCTCGCCCGTGCACGCCTCTCCCAGTTCCTAATTCTTCCGCCCTACCAGCGGCAGGGCCATGGCTCTCGTTTCTATGATGCCCTTATGGCGCACTACCTTGAAGACCCCGCAACACTTGAAATCACCGTTGAGGATCCATCCGAGTCATTTGCAGATTTGCGAGACCTGCGGGATTTGAACCGATTGCAAACAAAAGGAGTGTTCAAAGGGCTGACGCTCGCCGCGGTGTCGAAGAAAGAATTCCCGCTTGAGGCGGTAAGGAAGGAGGCAAAGATGCCAGAAAGGCAGTTTGCGAGATGCATGGAGATGGCACTGCTGCAGGAGCTACAGGAAAAAGATGGAAAAAAGAGTGATGAGCGCAAGAGAAAAGATCGGAACTGGAAAATGTACAGGTTAGTGGTTAAGGGTAGGATCTATAAGCAAAATAGAGACACCTTGGTGCAGCTTGATCGGTTGGAGAGAATAGACAAGCTGGAAGAAACATATTTCCATGTCGAGGATGAATACAAGAGGCTATTGGAAAGTATGAAGAATGTGAGGGCTATCGAAGATCGAGAAGGCATCGAGAAAAGGCCAAACGACGACGAGGAAGAGATCGATATGGGCAGGCCGAAGAAGAAAGCTAGGATGTAGTAGATAGTCAGAAACCTGGATTGGTGAGCGTTTTGTAGTTTTTTAGATTTTTTTTTTTCCTTTTTCCTTTTTTTTTCCAGTCCTGTCTCTTCCCCATATTGCCACATCTTTGTTTGATCCAAATGTAGTACGCAAAAGGACGTGTCTTTGCTAACTGCGACGTGAGATATTATTTTACCCTTTTATATATATTTTTCCTTTTCTTAACTATACCTAATACCATCGTATCCCTCACTCTATCCTATCTCAAGCATGATTCCTGCTTCTTATGGTTTGATTTTCTTTGAGGGGGTAGTATATAACGTCTAAAGGCCCATCTGGTTCCCCCTTTTTTTTTTTTTTTTTTTTTTAAATCAAGCTAGTTTATTTCTGGGTTAAAACTAATTGCGTGCAGTCTAAGACTATGGCATAAAAACCCTTCCCCTAACAAAAACAAACAATCACCCGCAAAAATTCCAAAAAACAAAATTCCAAAAAGAAACAAAAGAAAAAATTCCTTGCGTTGTATCGAAGAAAATAAAACACTAAATATAACACGGGGGGGAGTGGGAAGATTAACAAGTACATTATTGCACGAGAGTGGCCGTAAGTGGTTGAACAGAAAATTGGTCATTGGCGAAGGCCGCATTGAAGTGAGGACAAAAGTTGTGATCGGATTTTGATAGGCTACGCAGAAAATACTGGGAGAGACCGCGGTGTGGTGATGAGTTGATGCGCTTAGCATGACAGTGGCAGTGATTAGACGACGCCACATGCTTCCACGGCATGAAGCGACGTGCGCTGGTCGTTGAGGTTGAGGGCAGATTGCATGGCGGCTCATTCTGCAGAGTGGTGGTAAACGGCAGCAGCATGGGTGGGCCACGATCACAGAGAGCAGCGGCGGGCGGAGAAGAGGCGAACGGTGGAGTTAAACTTTGGAGCATCATCGGCCGAGACCGTGATGACGACCGAGGAGGTGGCTTTGGCGTTACGAGTAGTGGTGTTCGCGACCGATCATGGAGGACGTCATGGCAAGTTTGATTCTGGCGAAGATCGAGGACTCTTTGTCTTGTGATCACGGCGTGGCGTTAGAAGGTTGCGGGAAGAAGGATTAGTCGCGCTTTATTGGGTTGATGGGTTTGATTACAAGGGTTACATGAGTGATGGTATGCATGTATTTCTAATAGGAAGGTGTCTGGGTTTCCATGTGTTTACATGGATGAGTCGTGATTTCCGATATATTCTCTCTCGCCAGGATTTCTTCTTCTTCTTTTCTTCACGCAACCTTCTTGTCCTTTACCAATACGACACTATGCGACCTTCATAGCTGCCTCCGCGCTTAATCTCAGACTGTCTCCGCTCGCTCGTGTCCGCCGATTCAACCCGCCTCGCTTCCGCCGCCGGTTGTGTACTCAAGACGCCTCGCCTCGCCAAGCCTCCGTGATACTAAGGTTGCGTCTCCAACGCCAACCTACACAACCAACTCCACCTAAGCGCTACCGCCATAAGATACCGTTATCATGTCACAAGAAGCCCAGATGACAGACCCAGTTGAGACCAACTATGCACAACTCTTAGCGGATATGGACAGATTTGTCCAAGACTACCCGTCCGCAGAGCAATCGACGGCGAAAAGAATACATCGACTAATGCACGTTCCACTGTCCACCTCCTCCTAAACGAATCCAAAACCACAGAGGAGGAAGAGGCCACTACGAAGAAGGTATCACAGTGAAGGAGAACCAAAGCTTCTCAAGAAGAAACCTCCGCATCGGTAAAAAGGATCTGCCCAATTGACCCAAGAAACCAAGACACCTGCGCAGAGGCATTAGCGCCCAGATTGCCCTTCCCCCTCCTCCACCTATTGAACCCCTTGCACCACCACCACCACCTCCCCGTCGACCTAATCGCTTGCGATTCGCCCCGCGAACCCCGTGGAGAAGTCGAGAAACTTCCCGACCGAGAATACCGCAGAACAGGAAGTGACTTCAGCCCAAAACACGTTGAAACTTAAGTTCGCAACGCCGACCGATACCCCACCCTACGTAACCAATTGACCTATGCCATCTCGGTTGGAAGGCCCCGCCATGATCGGGCCTACGCCAGATATCACTACAACCGATCAACCTCTCTAGAAAGATTTTTGAAGTACTAAACACGGCATTTCGTGACCTGCCAGGAAGATGCCCGCCCTCACGGCGATCGAAAACAACCGTCCCTTCTCAGAATACTTTGCCGACCGGCTTACGCCGCCGCAAGATGGAAGTTGCCAACGTTCTTTAATGGAGGGACTGAGCGAGGAATTAACCAAGCTCATGGTCCATGAAGAGACCCCCGCCACCGTCCTAGAACTTGCTACGATCCTCCAACGCTTGGATAACAAGCAGCAGATGATCACTGCTCGTTACCGCTACTGCACTCCGCCTCCTGCTCGCCTGCTTCCGTTATGTTGTTTCTAGTCCTCCGCTCGCTACTGCTCGGCGATCCTCGCGCCCGCTACAAGACTCTTTACTCCGGCCGCCACCCGCCTCATACACCGTGAACGGTCCCACGACTTGTCAATCTGGCCGCCGCCGGACCCTCAGGAAAGAGAGGCGCCACGGAAAATAGATGTTTTATCATGGAGCAGAGACACGTGAGTGATTGCGCAGTCACGCTGAACCCCGCCCTGGATATGAGCGCAGATGAGAGAAGAAGTAAAGGAAGAAGCCTCCAAATGAAGGCGTTAAGATTTTTCCCTGACTGAGTACCACTCAGGGCTGCAGCCGACTTTTCTGGATTTCGGTTTCTGGCTTTGCAGGGATATGGATGGGAATCAATTAGAATCGCTTCAATTTCTCAAAATAAAGATTCTTTATTCCATCATACGCCTCATTGATACTGGCGCTCGGATACGCTGCTCATAGATAAGGACTTCACGCCACCACAAACTTAAACAAACTCCTCTTATTCTCCCCGACATATAGACGTAATAGCGGTAGACCCATCGAATCAGGAGCGATCATAAGGTCGCTCACCGATATAAATGGACATCGAGAGGACGCCCCCTTCTTCGTAACCCAACTAGGACACTACCCCATCGTTATGGGTCTTCCATGGATGCGTCGTCACGCCGTTACTATTTCCCCCGCAATTAATCAAATATCTTTCAATTCCTCCAGCTGTCGTCAATATTGTTCACTAAACCATACCGAGGTGATTGCTAAGGGTATTTCTATTGAACCTCCCACTAGACCAATTACCAATATTTCAGTAATCGAATCATACGCGTTCGACAGGTTAATCAACAAGAAAAGAAAAGGGATGCAAATCTATTCTACTACGCTTAAAGCCCTCGATGATTTACTGGTTCAAATGCCAAAGGATTCCTATGCTCTTGTCCCTCCGGAACACCATCGATATCTACATCTTCTTAGTGAACCCGGCTCACCAAATTACCTCCCACCGCATCGAATACGCGCCGATTGATATCCAGGAAGAAAAAACAAGACTTTCGTATGGAACGACTCACAATTACAAGACTTCGGGACTACTCGCGGAATACCTACCAACGGACGGATTCGACATAAGACTTCTCGCAGGCCACAAGACTATTTGTTAAAAATGGATCCTTCGTCTCTGTGTCGATTATCGAAAATTAAATGCAGTCACGGTCAAGAATCCCAAGCACTTTTACCTCTACCCCGTAAACATTCACGCATCTCCGCGCAAGTATTTTACCAAACTAGATCTACGCAACGGCTATCATCAACTGGAGAATCGGGGAAGACAGTGGAAGACCGCTTTCGCGACCCGCCACGCCACTTTGAATATACAGATTACGCCTTTTGGCTCACCAACGCGGCAGCTTTTCAACATGGGTTAATGATACGCCACGTCACCGACCATTTTGCCACGGCTTATCTCGATGATATCCTGATCTATTCGGAGACACTCGAAGAACATAAGGACCACGTTGATAAGATACTTCAAATTTTGGAACGGAACCATGACACTCAAGCCCGAAACGCGAATGGCATGTGAAACAACGATCTTGGATTTGTCCTTACTCCTGAAGGCCTGAAGACGGACGAAAAGAAAGTTAATACTATTCGAAATTGGGATACCCCAACCTGTCTGAAGGATGTACAGGAATTTCTAGGCTTCGCTAATTTTTATCGGCGATTTATCTATGCATATTCCAAAGTGGTCTCCCCTCTAACAAAGATTAACAAAGAAAGGAGTTAAATTTCAATGGAACGATAAAACCGGTATGAACTTTCCAAGATTTGAAAATACTTTACCATCGCAATGATACTAAGCACTTTGACCGCGTGAGAAATTATCGTGGAAACAGATGCCTCAGATTACGTCTCTGCCGCCATAATGTCGCAACGGGATGATGAATGGATATTACACCCAGTAGCCTTCTTCTCCAAGAGACATATACCGGCGGAATGTAATTACGAAATCTACGACAAAGAACTCCTGGCCATTATTAGAGCATTCGAGGAATGGCGTTACTTTTTGGAAACATCTCTACACCCCATAAAAGTCTTAACAGACCATAGGAACCTCGAGTATTTTATGTCAACTAAGTTACTCAACCGCCGCCAGACTCGTTGGTCGGAGTTTTTATCGCGCTTCGACTTCGTTATTCAGTTTAGACCAGGTAAACAAGGAGGGAAGCCGGATGTGATCGACTGCGCGATCAGGAGATCTCCCTAAAGAGGGGGATGAACGCCTTATGTTTCAGTATCAGACAGTGTTGAAGAAGGAAAATTTGGATCCTAAGCTAAGTTTGTTGGCGGGTGCTTTGATAAATGAACCCGCTGAAGGAATGCCTACTGTTCAAGAGTTATTTTCACAAGCTTACCAAGAAGATAGTTTCCCGAATAAAGTCCTGACAATGCTAAAAGACGGAACGAAACAATCAAAGCAAATCTCCTTGAACGCAATAAACGAAGACGGATTCCTTCTCTATCGGAGAAAACTCTTTGTACCAGAACACGAAGAGCTACAGTTGAGACTTCTTCAGGAATACCATGATAAGCCGTCAGCGGGACACCCGGGCAGAGCAAAAACCCTCGAACTACTTAGCCGCGAATATTACTGGCCCAACATGCGGAAATACACCGATCGCTACGTAAGAAACTGTCACACTTGCCGAAGGAGTAAAGCCAACCGCACGCCCCGCGAGTTCTTCGCCCGTCCTCAAAGACCATGGACGGATGTTTATGACCGTTACGGGATTACTCAAAGAATTCGGCCATAATGCAATTCTTGTTGTTGTTGACCGCCTCACAAAAATGAGACATTTTATTCCACGACCAAGAATCGTGAGGTAGACGCGTCTGGATGTATTTGGAAAATATTTGGAAACTACACGCCTCCCGAGAAAATAGTCTCCGATCGAGGGACCCAGTTTACCTCCGACTTTTGGAAATCTCTATGCGAACGTCTTGAAATTTCTCCCCGCTTATTCGATACCTTTTCACCCCAAACCGATGGCCAAACAGAAAGGATTAACGCGACATGGAGAATATCTTCGGTATGTGAATTATCAACAAGATGACTGGATTAGTTATTTACCCATGGCGGAGTTCACAAATAACCATGCGAATCAATCAAAAGCCTCTCGCCAATTACGACGACAACCCCAGATGACATTCGGTCCGCTACACTGCGACTACCAAATGAAGGCATCGAATACAATGGCAAGAGATATGTCAGAAGTGTTTGACTTCCTTAGGGCAGAGATGTTCCGAGCTCAACGGATCCAAGAAGAATCAGCCAACGCCAACCGTACCCCGGCCCCTCGTTATGCTATTGGAGATAAGGTGTGGCTATCGACCCGGAATCTATTAACCAAACGGCCCTCAAAGAAACTAGACTGGAAACAAGTCGGACCTTACCCAATTTCGCAGACGCCTCACGCCTACGAGCTTATTCTACGCACAACGAAGGTCACCCTGCTCCACGCCTCATTATTGTCGCCGGCCGCTAACGATGGCCCTGCGACAACTTCAGTTACCCCCCCCTCCGGTTGAGATTGAAGGAGAACAGGAATGGGAAGTCGACGCTATTCTGGATTCTCGAAAACGACGTGGGAACCTCGAATATCTCGTTCGGTATACTGGTTACGATGAACCATCGTGGCAACCCTATAACGACTTAGAAAACTCCCCCGAGTTGGTTAATGACTTCCATGAACGCTACCCACACAAGCCTAAGAGGACTTAGGCCTTAGAGAGGGACCTAATATCTATCACGGCGTAGAGCGTTCTAGACCAAGGTTGCGGGAAGAAGGATTAGTCAGGCGTTTCTGCTTTGATTCTGAGGTTACATGAGTCAGATGCATGTATTTCTAATAGGAAGGTGCCGGGTTTCTATGTGTTTATGGATGAGTCGTGAAGGATTTCGGTCTATATATAGGAGCTCTCTCGCTCAGTAGGATTTCTCTTCTTCTTTTATCTTCACGCAACCTTCTTGTCCTTTTTAGTCAATACGACACTATGCGACCTTCATAGTTTCTCGGCCTCCGCGCTTAATCTCAGACCGCTCCGTCTCGCTCGCCCCGCCGATTCAACCCGCCTACTTTCGCCGCCGCCGCCGATTGTGCCTTTCAAGACGCCTCGCCTCGCCGCTGCCTCCGATACTCGAAAGAGGACTGTGGATGGCAACGCCGACGTCGGTGGCGCGGAAGGCGGTGAGGTTATCGAGATCTTAACGGGCGTGCATTAATGCGGTGAAGCGCCTCAAGTAGGGTGTGTAGATGGTGGTGGGGCGCCAGATCGAGATGTGCCGCTCATCAAGAAGACTTCATTTGTCTCGTCCCTGGCCTCGTGAGACTCAAAATTATCCAGGTGAGCCTCGTGGAGACTTTCGAGACTGGTGAGACTGTTGGGAGACTACATACACAAGTAGTAGTTTGCTGATGTTGGTTGATAGAAACGGAGAGGAGGTGACCGCTTTGTTGCGTCGAAATTGGCGGGATGACGGGGATGAACGCAGCTTTTCAGCCAGGGGATGGGGATGGGGTAGTGCGTGTGGCAAAGAACCGGCGACTTGCAGTCGGGAGGGCCTTCCTTCCTACAGCGCGGTTTCCTATTCTATTCTGGCCTTTTTGCTCATTGGGGTGGTGTTATACACATTGCGCACTGACGCAGACGACTTTCGCTTTTTTACTGCTTTGGTTGGTTGTTGGGGTTGCTGGGGGGTGGTGGGGGGGCGAGTTGTCTGATCACAATTGGCGCCGGAGGAGGGAGGGGTTTGGGGACGGCCTTAGCCAGGTCCTCCGTGGACGGGAGCGACTCGACTTTTTTCTGGAGGTCGTCCAGCTTTTTGGTGATGGGGAGGAAGTTGTGGTTCCAGCGGTCTTCGCGCATTGTGCGGATGGTTCTGATATCGCTGTGAAGTGACTCAATGGAGGTTTTCAAGGATAGCGAGAGTTGGGCGACTTGGGAGATCACGCCAGCCAGGAGGGTGACGATGAGTTTATTTGCGTCGTTTGAGTTAGACTGGAGAAGCATTCTCTCAGTTTCAATACCGAGGGCGGAGTGTTCGGTGACAAGGGAGATGACCCTGCGATCGATAAGGCGGAGGTGGAGGTCTGCTATAGCCTCTTGTAGGGGGGGGCTATTGAAGTGTGACCATCAGCAAACTACTACTTGTGAATGCAGTCTCCCAACAGTCTCCTGAGTCTCCTGAGAGTCTCCTGAGACTTCTGGATATTTTTTGAGTCTCCTGAGGCTCAGGAGACATCAGGAGACAAATGAAGTCTTGCTGATGACATTTTGAAGTTGAAGTTTTAAAGAGTTTTGGTGGGGTGGTGATAGTTGCCACGCCGGGCTTGGTGGTTGATTTCAAAAATCAGGGAGAAAGAGGGGAAGAAGGGTGCCCATCTGGTTCCCCCATCTCCGCTTCAGTATAGAGCTGACTTGGGCAAAGGCCTTCACTCATGGCTTGTCACTCGATGGTTAAACATTGTACATTGAGTATTGCGTACATTGTTAATCATCCGATTGAGCTCCAAATCCCTTGCTGTGTCCAATGTTACAGTTACGTGTAAAATTTGTGTAAGAGGAAGGGTGGAGGGTTCTTGCCCGGGGTTCTCGGCGCCGGGTCCGCGGAGGAACTTCTGAATTGCATGCCAAAAATATGCTATAGCGCTATGATCGAGCATAACTCAATGCCCGCCCTCTATGGTCACAGCCCCCCCCCAAAACAGAGGAAGATGTTTTGGCCCCATAAGCCTTTGGGTGTACAGGTGGGAAGTAGCCAGGCCAATTTTGTAGGCCTGGACCCTACGTACTGTATGGCGGCTGTTCGTAATATTTATGAACAGACTACACCGGTAGACGTACCTGTAAATGTGAATGAGATAAAGGCCCATGGACTGCTACTGCTACACCATTACATATTATCTAACAGCAAGGGCTTGTTGTAACTGGAGTACGTTTCGAACTTCGATCTTTAGTACGAAATAGTACCGTAGCTCATCTATTACGAGTGGCTGGGTACGAAATCCAGCTGCCCATGTCACCAGCTGCGACCGAGAGCGCCTGTCCGGACTCCCCGCCCCCCGCCGGGCCGCGGGGGCACCAACGGCGCGACGGAACGCATCCCGTATCATCGGTGTTTTGTATGCCTTCAGAGGCAAATTTCCCAATAATGGCTTCTTGGGCAACAATAAAAACCTTGGCCGGCGCCCAAGCCGCACTAATCCCAGTGGCCACCCTGCAAGAACAGCGTTCCACTTTAGTTCTTGACACCAGCCGGAAGAGCTAGTTGCCTTAAAATTACATGTAGTTAATGGTTTTATATTGGGAGTAGGCGAGGCTTCTATTCGAGCCATCAAATGACTGCGGATTAAGGATCTTATCACGCATACCCACTCAACGCTATTTACGTACTAGTACTCTCATATGGGCACATGTATCCACACACTGTACTAGCGCAAATGCGTTTTAAACTTCGGGTCCGGCCTTGATTCCGTGTGTAGCATTTTAGGAAGGATTTAAATTTTCTTGTATTTTGCTAGATCCTTCCACAGTCTTATCTAACACTGCCCATGTGTCGTAGCAGGGAGGGTTTCGAGGAGAAGATTCTACATGCACTTGCTGTCACAAATAATATATTTCCGCCGGCACGAAACTATGCTCAAACGATAAGTAACGTTGATTACCAGCTATCAGAAAAAATAATATAATATTTTAAACTAGAGATAACCTTCCGGCAGTGAGCAAGGACTCCATGTAGTGCTACCCCTTAAGCTGTTACGAAAGTGCTGACCCACAAAGGAGGCCGATTTAGTGTGGCTTTACTAACAGCTCTTGTTATCTATTTTATCAAATAATAGATCTCCCATACGGATTTAATCTCACTATTACAGGGAGTTAGCATATGACAGCTTAAGGGGACAGATTCTCGCTCGAGTGATATGTGGTGATGATAAGAAACCGATAAGACAAGCCAGGATGCTTGGCAGGTCCACGAACCTCAAACTTGAGGTGGATTAAACTACATGTAACTCATAGCTATTATACCCGTACATACATAACACCACCACCACACCCTTTGTTAGAAACCTCTAACTCGCCTAAATCTGCAGTCATGAGTGATCCTTCATTGGGTGTTCGCTCAGGACTTCAAGGCATGGCCTCCAGGCTCAAACACAATGTTGATGTATAATGGGCTTACAAGGGTAACCACAGGTCGAGTCAATCACAACCTAGACACCCTCCTCAAACGGTTTGAAAACATATCTCAACTGGCGCCTGTAAGTAACACCCATTTCTCACGACAATTACCACGTACTGAGTCTGCCCAACCCGTCGAATTAGGTCGAAGGCAAAGGCCGCGAAATAACCGCAGCGGAAACATACCAAATTGAATGCCATGCCTCAGCTATGATTCGGGCAGCAGAGGACTTGCTGTCTTTAACCAGATCGTTAAAAGAGGCATGGTTATTTGGGCAACTGGGCTCGGAGCTTGGTGTGGTTGATCCGGCGACCGATGAGAATGCGAAGCAGGTGGGAGAGGCATTACAGAAGCTTGCGAGTAAGCCGAGGTCGAGTTCATAGCTCTGGAGAATGCTCAGATAGCTCAAGTGTGATATATGTATGGAGTTTTGTCCTTTGAGTATCTTCGTTTAGTGATAACTTCTGAGCGTAGTTTTTATATATCGTAATGCGGACCTACTTACCTCAATCCTTGGCTAGTGATATACGTTCGAATGGGCACTCCACATGTAATGGGCGGCTTGAGCCTCTGCCCGATGAGATTCATTTAGTCTCAGAGTTATCACATTAGTAAAGGCTAAGTTTACCCAATAAAGCTCTTTGGTGTTCTAGATAGCAAGGCCAAGATTCCATGCCAAGGATCGTCAGTACGGCGGAGCCCCAACCTAATTTAACATCACTTTACCCCCATAGAGATCTAGAGTGGACGTTAGGTTAGGTATTATCTAAATTTGTCAATAGATTATGTGGCTTCATAAGAAAAACTAACAAGTACATGTAAGTAAGCCAAAATATATCGGCCGGTGACAACGAGAATACATAATTAAAATTGGGGGAATATTGGCCGAATAAGCCTATCGAACCTTGGCCATAGTTTGATCCCTGATCACTAGCAAACGTTTGCAAACAATTGCAGTGAGTATATCTGCTAGCAGATACCTACATAGGCATTTCAAAATCACTCCCAGCCTTGTCGCAACGCACTCCCCCCATCATGACTTCAAACCCCACAACCACCATGCCTCCTACCCCGCTTACTATAGTCGTCGCTGCCACAAACGCCACCCTCGGTATTGGAAAGTCCGGCGGCCTTCCATGGCGTCTCCGGAAAGAGCTGTCATACTTTGCCCGCGTCACCAAACGGCTCGTTCCTGAGGCCTCAAACAAAAAGAACGCAGTCATTATGGGGCGCAAAACATGGGACTCAATCCCGGTGAAGTTTAGGCCGTTGCCGGGCAGGATCAATGTTATTGTGTCACGGACCACGGATATCTCTGTCCAGGGAGAGGATGGAGTGGTGTGGGCGAGATCGTTGGACGATGCGTTGGAAAGGTTGAAGTCCGGGGATAGTGGGGAGGTAGGGAGGGTCTTTGTCATTGGAGGCGCACAGCTTTATGATGCGGCTATGAAGTACCCTGGAACCACAAGTATCCTCATGACTAGCATCGACAAGGAGTATGATGTGGATACGTTTTTCCCGGTGGACATCAAGGACCCGGTGAACGGATGGAGAAAGAGAACGCATGAGGAGCTATCAAAGTTTGTTAACGAGCATGTTCCAGAGGGTATGCAGGAAGAAGGGGTATCATATGAGTTTGAACTCTATGAGAAGGGACAGTAAGAGCGCACTACTTGGTGACTGGAAATCTTAATACCAATCGACCATTCAAACAATTTTTCTCATTAGATGAAAAACTTTGTGAGCATTATTTGACAAAAACCAACCTAGATATCACCAAACTACTGAAACCAGTACCGCTAACAATTTTGTCCCAGCCCATTATTGCATAGAATATTCAACCCCAATTCTCACACCAAAACACCCAAGAGGAAAGATAAATAACAGATAATACCCCCCCCCCCCCCCTCCCGCTCCATAGTTAACTTTGTTAAGAACCACAATATCCACTCACCCAATATTCATATTCAATGCCACGCCGAAAAAAACAAAAAGGAAAAATAAGAAACAAGAAACCCTATGCCCTACACAAATAAAAAGGAAGTGAAAAGTTGGGACTTCAGCAATTTTGTCGCCAATAAACAATGATTGGCCATAAACAAAGTCATCAAAGCAGAATGAGACAGATAAGGAGGAAAAAGAACGAGGGGGAGGAAAGGAGATTGGGCGACGCATCACACATCAACCTATCTGAGTTCCTTCTCCTGTCTCTCTTCCTGCCTTTCAACAGGAGATCCATCATCGAGAATAAATTTCCCGAAGTGTTTCAGAGCAGCCAAGCTCTCCTCCCCCGCAGGAATGATGTTTTCCTTCGGAAGCAAGAACCCATAGCTGCCTGTATCCCTCAGCTTGATTTGGTAGGCATATGGGACACGGTAGTCTTCATAGAAGAAGTCCATCATGCTACCACCAGCGCCTTGGAAACCCGTGAAACCAGTGCCCTCGCATGCAGATGTCACTTCATAGTGCTCACCGGATTGTTGGCGAATGGCTTTGGCAAGACCAAAGCCAAGCTCTTCGAGGTTTTCAAGATCGGGTGGCATATTGTCACAAGAGTAAGAGTATGGATAGAGGACTAGGGGCAGGATCAGTAAAGCTGGCCGATAAGACAGGTTGGAGGAAGCTTACTTTGCTGAGAGTAAGAATGAAAGTCGAGTAGACCAACTACCGGAGTACCCTCTGCGGATAAATTGCGCGCAAAATCGGCAAAAGTCTTCGCTTCAGTGGCTTCAAAGGGGTTGGTTCCAGGAAACACTAAACAAAAGTGTTAGCACACGGGAGCATTCCTAAATAAAGACAAAGGTTTCGTACTATCACTGCAAGGATTCCCTTGCGATGTAGGTGATCCATCAAAATGGAAATTATAAGCTCTGTCAAGATCAATGCCTTTGCAAAACGACAGTCCAGTAGGTTGGCGGTTCTTCCTCCACAAGCGGTCGGCGTCCCAAGTGTATGCGTAACCATCAACATTGAGGGTTGGAATGAAGACCCAATTAAAGTGATCAACGATCGTATTGATACCTGCATCTCTCTTACCGTACCCCGAAATAAGTGAATATGCTAGATAGCATACAGTTGAAACACTAATCCATTCACGGGCATGGGCGGCTCCGGTGACGATGATTGTCAGTTTTTTATCGCCACCAAAATTTTTGGTTCCTACTCTCAGTGCCTGAATATCACGACCTTCATAGCTCTTCCCAATAGAAAACACTTCAACAAAGCCAGGGAAAAGAGACTCAAGGAGTTTCATCCATGGGAGGATCACTGATGGTGGTTGATAGTTTTGGAAAAAGAGACTCTCAGTTTCCGATCTCATCATGTCTTCTTTAGAGTAGACACTCGAAACACCAGTATAGGTATCTTGCGCCGTCCGAGCAAGATCATGCATCAGGCGGAAATGGGAGTGTTGCATGGATTTTGGTAGAAGACCAAGTAAAGAGGGCACCTAGCCGCTCCGGCGACATCAATACCAACCATTATTTTAAAGAAAGTATCAGCGAGGACGTACCATGTCTTCCGCCATTCTGATATCGGCGTGAGTCTTAGTGGTAGACCACACATCCAGATAGAGAATATGGGACGCCTCGGCGAGAGCTTTCGCCTCGTCCGGCGACGACAAGTTAAACCGAAGTACTACGTCGCCATCATATTGGGAGATGATCTTAGAAGTCTGGCTCAATCGTTTCTGCTGTTCCCGCCTCGCCCCATGACGAGTGGACCCCCCAAAAAACCTTCCTACAACAGTATCACGAAGCTTGGTCGTCCACAAGCGGTCATCGTGATCTTCGGCCAGTTTGGATTGCGGGATCAAGACATTCGGTGTAGGCTCGGCAACCGTTGAGCGGCGTACCACCGAGTCAGGAATTATGGCAGCATCGGCACTGGACAGCAGCAAGCTTGCGGCTGTCACTGCCAACGCGAGCACGTTTATGTTGAAGTGCATGGAACACTAGCTTGTGGGGTGAGCGAGAACGATGGCAGCGCGCAAAAACACGATGGGATAGTGTCAAATGAGTATGGGATGAATGATTCCAGGTGGCAGTTTAGGTAGCGGAGAACTGAAATTGGGGTGGAACAGTCAGATAAGTGTTATAAGCTGCAAGGCGTAGCAGGCGATGTTGGTAGTGCCACATTTTTGGTCCTTGCCCCCAGCTGCACAAAGGAATTGTTATGGTATCTACTCTATGTCGCATTTTGACCCCCGATTACAGCGATCCGACTAGAATCTAGATCTTCAACCTAAGAGTACTTTCCTGAGAACCAATTCCCATTCCAACAAGCACTTGATTATGACAGGGTCGTGACGAGTTAGTACTACGTAAGTACATGTATTCTACTCTTAGGTCTACAATATTCACGTAACCTGAGAGAACTCTCGTTTTGCTTCACAGAGATGTAAAGTAAATACATGTATGCTACCCCGTCCAACCCTTAGGCGTAGGTATACTTTAGCCGCTTGACCACAAAATTCCAGAGAGTGGCTTGCTTCTGACTCCTAGCTCGATCGCCGGCGGCCTTGGCAACGGTAGAAGTGGGTGAACAGCGAGACTCGGTCTTGTTGCGAACCCCGCACATGCATCCTGGGTCCGTTTTCACATCACTTTCTCTCTGCTGGATTTGCCAATCAAATGGGAGGAGGGTTGTAGGTATGTATGTTGGCAATCGGAAATAGGACTAATTCAACGGGCGTAGCCTCAGTACTCTCGTATCTTATTTTATTATCATTAGTTGAGAAGCATTCTAGGGGCAACATGAATTTTCCAGTATGCCACACTGGTTGTCATAAATCCGCCCGTGCGTCACAACGCTTGGCCAAAGCGTTCAACACCAAAGGGAATCAATTATAATCCTATTTACGTTGGGATGATTTCCTTGAGTCACGTGGTCACCGCCAATGCGGTGAGTTTCGCAAGGTCAAATCCACCAGTCCGGCCTTAATTCGTACTGTATCGTACATAGGTCTAAAAAATATAATTTAGAGTATACCGTTTCCGTACCAGCGTAAGGGCGCTTGTAATTTAGATTTGATGTCTTAGAGCCCGTCAGTGCAAAAGGTATGTATGCAGATCTAGCCTAACCTGACTACTTTATATAGATACACAAAGATCTACTAAGCAGGTGAAATGTGCGTTGGATCATCACTGGTCACCCACTATGTATATCTTTGGCTTGTTGATCGACTAAAACTAAACGTACATGTAGTATCAATAGCTGTGAGGCTCAGAGACCGGCTGATAGGGTCACTTTGGAAAGTAAGGGGATCTTGCCGGAGCTTATTCATCTGTTGTGGTCAGTGGGTAAGAGAATAGGCCAAGGGAATCCGAATACAGGATGATAGAGCATACTTGTAGGGAATATGTTCACCTAAGTATATAATACATATTAGCAAGAAACTCTTCTGCGTCCATGACATTTAGAGGGTACCTAGTTAGGTACTCACTGTTGGAGTTGTCGAGTTGGTTGAAGAAGATTTAAATCTCTAAGCCTAATTATATATGTATCCAGATAAAAATATGAGGTCTGTCAGGGATTCAGTAATAATTTGATGGTAGGTTATTTTTGCGTAAGAGTGCCTTCTATAACATGAGGCTTTGACACCTATGCACGCTAGGAATTCCGAAGAGAACCGTTTCGGGGTCGGTACATAGCGCGCGACTGGGGGTTTAGTACTACGGCACTCCAGGATCTGCCTGCACGACAGAGACACAGGATCTGATACGCGATCGGGTCCTGAGTATTCGTGCTCTATCGCCTCAAAGTCGATGTGAATTCGTTTTAGGAGGGGGCAGGAACCAGTGCGGACAGGAGGAATTATTCATTGCTTCCAGTTGGTGACAGGAGATGTAATGTTTCAAGGTTCCGGTGGACTGGGACGACGTCGTCGGTCTGTGCGGTTAACAATATGTTTGTCTGGCCGCGTGGCTCAGGACTCTGAGGCACTCACCAACCAGGTTACACAAACCTGCAAGCATGAGAATTCGGGAAGGCACTTTTACAGCAGCTTCGTGCAGGTAGCTAGTACGCAACGAGTGTGCTGCCCCATGCTTGCCATGCCATGCACATAGCGGGCTTTCTTTTCTGGTTTCCGACTTCCCTCATCTCACAGGAGATATCACTTTGTGGTAGGTAGTGTGTCTGACAGAAGCTGACCACCAATTACAAGCATTCCGTAGACCACACACTGGCATCCCCATATCCGCCGCTGCTCAAGCCTCTCCACACATCGAGATCCAGTCAATTAGCCCCCCGAAACCCTACGGGTCTTGCATTTGCATACTCACTCACATACTATTCAGCTCCTGTTTTTTCAGAAACACATATTCACACGTACATACACACGGTACATCTTCTCACGTAGTTGTTTCCCCTCTATCACGCACACCCATCGTACATACACAACACAAACCCACCCGCATGGTAGTAGATATTGCTGCCGTTATTATTACTCCCTAGAGCCGGTCTTTTCGAGGTCCTGCTACCACCGAGTTACTCAGCAGCCAGCAACAGCCCCTCCCCCCCTCAGCCCTCGCAGTCTGGTCCTTCCACCCCTCATCCTTGATTCGAGTTTTTCCCTTCAGCTCCTCCGTACTCCTTTGCACGTTTTTTCTCATCGCAAAAAAACAATGTTGCATTCCTCCAACACCAGTTAACATCCCACTATCGTTTTCTTTAGGCTCTATACCTATTTCCTCTCTTTTTTTCTTTCTTTTTTCTTCCAGCGAGCGAGCAGTTCTCTTCCAGTGCATATTCCACACACCAGATAACAGGCCTGCCCTTTCCACGCATTTTGCATAAACCATAAATTATGTTCAAACGGAACAATGGTAGACGCAGTGAGACGGACCTTCGACTGCGACAGAGCTTGGAACAATCGAGAAATCTAGAGGCCACGAGAAGCCTTACATTTGCCCGCTCAAGTGAGCAGATCTCTCGGAGGCCTTCTTCACCAAATCCAGATATACCCCAAATTACCACTTCTTACACAGAAAGCCATGTTGCAAAACCAAACCCTCGCTTTAGTCTAATGCGGTTCCGGCATGCATCGGACTCAGCGATAGGGCAGAAGGCTAGAGATTCAAATCCACCACCCGTCCCTACTACACCTGATGCTCTAACACTTACCCCCTCTATTATTACTACAGCTCCCACAAACGATTTTGCCCCTCCAAGGAGGCAAAGCACCATGAGATTATGGCGGCAAAAGACTCTAGATAGCAAACCTTCTAGCAGCCCAGCTGCTCTCTCGTCCGAAGAGTCATCGCAGCGAAGCTCATTCTCGAAGAACAGACGGCGGGATGGAAGCACATCACGGACAGGTTCTAGTATGAGAACCAGCCGGGTCACGTTTGATGAACCCGAACGCCCACGAACTAACCCTACAGGGTCTACGATACACGAGCCACCAGCTTATGACGACCAGATGTCATCTTTACCACTGCCCCCGCCTCGCTTATCGGAGTCTTCCCGTTCAACTGCCAGCTCCACTGATCACTACATCACGACTACTACTACACAGACCACAACAACCACAACCACGTTCTTTAGGCTTCCCCGCCGTAAAAAGAAAGAAACTAGTTTATTTCCGCTCCCATCAAAGGCAGGACATGGAGGACCTAGACCATCAGTGTCTGATACAGATCTTACTCCTATGGGGCGCCCAATGTCTATGATGTCAAATAGCCATCCATCTCCTACAAGGAGCGGCTCACGTGACCATCAATTCGCATCTCACATGCTGGCAGCATCTGGCCTCAATTTTGCGGGTCCCGGCGGGCCGCGTGTCCTACGCTCAAATTCAACTGCTTCAACCCGCTCAGTTCAATCGAGCCCTACGTCGCTCACCCCGACAAAGATAACCAAACGTGATCGCAGTTCAACAATGTCATCATTGGATCGAGTGGAAGGGCATGGAAGTATTGGAAGGAGAAGCTTTAGTGGAATGTTTGGGCGGATACGAAGGGATAGTGAACCAATATTTGGGAATGCAATCAGTCGGAATGTGTCGCCTCAACCATATAGTCCTGGTCCAACATCGCTGGCTGTTTCGCAGGAAATTGTTACCATTCCGGAGAGAAATGACGAGGATACTCCGCAGATGTATCTTTCTAAGCTATTTGAAGCGCTTAGTAAGAGTGTAGTAGCATCTCTGCTTGCAAGGAGTGGGGATGTGTTTCATTCTGCGGTGTTAAAGAGTTACATGGGGACATTTGATTTTTCATCTACCCCCATGGATATGGCGCTGAGGTAAGCTAGAAGCATGGAATTGAAATAAATAGGGGCTAATTGAAGATAGGAAATTGCTCATGGAGGTTGAACTTCCTTCGGAAACCCAACAAATAGACCGCGTTCTTCAAGCTTTTGCGGATAGATATCACGAATGCAATCCCTTTATATATCAAGATTCTGGTGAGGCTTAACGCTAATCCCCGTAACCCCCGTTTTTAACTGCAGAACTGAGTCCTCATAACATGTAGACCAAGCGTATTACGTTGCATTCTCACTGATAATGTTGCATACCGATTTCTTCAACAAAAATAACAAACGGAAAATGCAGAAGCAGGATTACATCAAGAATACCTCCCAGGCAATATCAAATGAGGGCATATCCAGCGATATTCTAGAATGTTTCTATCACAACATCACATATACACCCTTTATCAGAATGGAGGATGAGTTTGATATAAATGGGGAGAAAATTGTGCCACACAGGCCAAAGCGGGGGATATTCAATAGGGGAAACCAGGATGGAAAGCGACTCAAGGAACCTGTCGATCCTTACACTTTAATCATTGATAATCAACTAGATATTCTACGACCGAGCTTGAAAGATGTGGTACAGATTGAAGATCCATATAGTTACACTGGAACAGCATCGCGCCTGGAGATGAGTTCGTTACACAGGGCGTTCTTTCGCTCAGGGGTCTTGCAGATCATGTCTGTACGCTCACGACCTGACGCATTTTTGTCGCCATCAACCACAGAGAACCCAGAAGGTGCTGATCCCGGAGTAGTGGAGATCAAAGTGACGAAAGTTGGGGTTTTATGGAGAAAAGAGATGAAAAAGAAGAAAACAAGGAGCCCATGGCACGAGTGGGGGGTTATTCTGACAGGCTCACAGCTTTATTTCTTCCGAAATGTTAGTTGGGTCAAAAATCTAATGACTCAATATGAGTCGCATCATAAGCACAACACTGGGACCCCGGTAATTTTCAAGCCACCACTTGAACAATTTAAACCTGACGCGCAGATATCAACGGATGATGCAGTGGCCTTGTTGGATAAGACATACAAAAAACACAAGCACGCATTTGCTTTCATTAGGCATGGTGGCATGCAGGAGTATTTCATTGCGGATTCCGAGGCAGAGATGAACGACTGGTTAGCGAAGCTGAATTATGCGGCAACTTTCAGAACAGCAGGTATCAGGATGAGAGGTGTTATTGGTGGAAATTATGAGGGCCAGAGAACAAGAGCGATTAGGAGAGCTGATGGGGTTCCCGATACACCAACATCTGCCCACTTTGTTCAAACACCCTCTGGAGAAGTTTCCATTCTCAGAGGAGGGATAGACACCAAATTGGCGGCGGAGATCTCAGCTGCCCGACGAGAGGTAATTGATCTCAAAATCACTGATTCGGAGGAAAAGTTGGCGACTACAAATCGTCAATTGCAAACACTTTTAAGGAATGCTAGACATCTTTCTATCCTTACACCTATTCAACCTAAAACAAGAGAGCAAGCAGTGTTAGCTGCCGGGTCGTTGGCTGCAAAGCTGCAATGGGTTAGAATGGAGATGTGGAAGTTGAGATGCCATCGTGATATTCTGGCGATGGATATGGAAGAGGAGCGGAAGTCGGCCAAAGAACAAAAGAAGAGGAATCTTGAGATTAATACGCCCAGTGCAAGTGCTCAGAACTCACCCGCCGGATCAATACGCGAAGCTACACCGCCAACATCTGGTGCGCCAACCCCCACTCAAGCAATGTTTACACCACCAAAGGCCACAGCTTCAATTGGGGAGGACATTACTCATGTTATCTCTAATGCGTCTAGCACTAAAAATACATCTACAGCGTGGGAGTTCCCTCGGAGAGACACTGAACAGAACGACAGGACTTCATTCTCTTCGAACTTACCTCGGACGCCGTCGGTTTCATCACTAGGGAACCCAAGGACAGACGCTGCACCCACTAGTAATGATCATGCTAGCATCGACACTGGACGTAGCTATCGTTCACCCTCCGTATCTAGCTTTGGCGGAGATGCAGATGCAGACAAAGATGAGGAGAAAGATGAAAAGAAAAAGAAGGAAAAGAGCAAAGGCAAGGATAAGGAGTCCGGAAGACCAAAGATTCGGAAGAGTCTACACAGAACTCTTAGGGAAACTCAGAGCCTTGGGCACCGTAGAGGTAAATCAAAGGATGTTTCGAGTGAGGATGGAAATCAGCCCGGAGAGAAATATCCTGGAGACTCTGAGGGACTTGCTCGTGGATCTGGAAGTTTTACAGTTCATGGTATGCGAGACTCAATCTTGAAATATATATTTTGTAATCTGTGGTTGCTTACATCATATCATTCAAACCATAGGAAAGAAAGCTAGTGTGATTACTTTCGGCTCGGAATGGCAAAATATGACAGCAGAGGATAGATTGAGAAGGAAAGTACCCGGGGCAGAGTCAGATACAGAATCTGGGCTAGTGCCTAACCAAGGATTCATGAGCCGAAGAAGTTCGCAACAAGCTCAAACCACTGCAGCTCTTAGAGAGGGTGGAGAAGATACTTTAATGCCGCAATTACCTGCAACTTTACCGGCAAGTAGGCGTGGCTCCCATATTGGTCATATAGTGCCAATGAAGGGGGAGGACAACCTTCCAGACATGCCAGAAGACCTGAGTGTACCTGGCGCAAAGGAAAAGTTGATTGCAGCGCTGAACGGGGTGAAAGCGAGTGAGGATGCTCCTGTGACAGCAGAAACAGAAAACCCTCGTACCTCTACTGAGCAATCAAATTATTAGTGGCGGAGGAAACAAAAAAAAGGGTTATTTGCGTATATCCATTCATCTTTAAAAATTCTTTTTATTATTGTTACGCTGTAGGATGCATTCACTTTATTTACTTTTCATTTGTTATTTACTGGGAGTTTATTATTTCTTATTCCCTTATTAGAGGCGAATTAGGTTTTCCCTTTCTTGTGTTTTTATTTATGGTTTATAAGCTTGGCTTTGTTTTTCAGCGGGTTTTTGTTTGCGTTGCTAGTTTTGGGATTTTTTTTATTATCCTTTTCGTGTTTTATATCGTCTACTTATTTACTCGCGTTTCAGCAGTCGTGGAAGGAGGCTTGTGTTTCATATGTTTTTGACTTGTAATCATTCATTCTTTGGGATTGGTCCATTTTTCTTCATCTGGAGAGGTTAGTAGGGTGGAGGCATTGTTTTTTATCTTGCATTCTTTGTATGTTAGATCGGAGGGGTTAGGGGGAGAAATGGGGAGCGTGGGAGGCAGGTTTCTTCGAGTATGAGGCGCGCTATAGACCAAAACTACCCGTGGAAACAAGTATACCCTCAGATTTTTCACCCGTTTTGTGCGTCGACAGAGGACACAAACAGGGCAGGGCAATGGATCAGAGTGAAGTATTTTACCAAAACAAAAAGTGTATACAGATATTATCATTCCCGTGATCAACACATCGCTTACACTCCAGTTAAACCTCTAAACCGGGTGCGCCGAAAGTAAAGTATAGTAATAATACAAGTATAGAACCATCATTTCTACCTAGCTCTCATAACCCCTAGCCCATTGTATCTTGATTTCAGCCCCGTCCTCCCCGTTATGGGTGAGTATTCAGGTGTCTTAGTGTATTGATATAGGACCACATTTAGACAAAATATGGGGGTGGCCACACACGTGCGCAGCAGCCCCCGGGCTGCGCTTAGTGATTCCGAAAATTCTTCTTTTGATCTACATCACGGACACGTCGTCAGAAAAGAAATGAACACTTTAATATAGGGAGAAAGGGTCTTACAAAACAGATCTGTCCTTGAAGAACCTAAGTTGATGATCTTGGGACACCCGTCACGATCCTTCTCGAGTCGCGTGCACTCAAAACAGTAGAAAGCGTCCGAGATGCCCTCTCCACCACAGACGACACACTTGTTCTGGTAATTTCCGAACGAACACTCATCGCATATTCGTACTAGAGTTGTAGGTCTAACATAGGAATCGCATACTGGGCATTTGCCGTCGCATTTATCGCAGAGGCGGCCGATGGCTATGCCAGATTGCTTGCGGCACATTACTAAATCGCTATTTTCCTCCTGTTAGATTTCAATAAGGCAAGAAGAAGTGAGAAGTGATGAATTACGGATGATGACGTGACATGGCTGGCTATTGGGTATCTTGGGGAGGTTCGTGGGTTGAGGTTGAGGTTCGGAGGAGCTTAACATAGCTTTGGTGGTTATTTGTGGTGACAATTCTTATCAGATCTATCGTGACTAAGCAATATTAGATGTCTGGTGTGGCTTTGGTTTCCGAGACCCACAGATCAACTTTAGTTAGTAGGGTACAGCTGTTTGATTGCTTTTCCTTCTACTGTTGCTGCTCCGTGCTGATACCTCTCCACCCCACCTCGACCTCCACCACCACCGTAATAGCGCGATATCGGTCATGTCGGAAGAAGAACAAGTGTAAGACCTCCCATAAATTTCGCGCCTTCGTTTTCTTATGTGGCTTATCTTTCAAAATATTCGGAGGGAGCAGTGCTAAAATAAACCCCACAGAACTATTGTCGCATCGGCGGTCGTCGTTCCCCACAACGATGATATGGACAGATCATCCCCTCCAAAATTGATTGCCAAACGCAGGCAATCCACCGCGTCCCCAGAATCCTCTAAAAGGGCTCGTTTTAACCACAAGGACCATAGCAGTAACGGAAGGGAGTTACACCACCCCTCAGTGGATGACGGTGAAGAGGATGCGGGGAGAGGAGGGAGGAGTAGCAGATTAAAGGCTGAAGAATCAGATGATGAGAGCTCACGGCCCAGCAGACGACCATCAGCCGGAAAGGCCGCCGCCGGGAACGAGGAGGAGCGCCGGCGTGGGAAAAGGCTTTTCGGGGCCCTCCTGGGGACCATTGGCAAGTTCAAGCAGGATTCCTCATCGCCTAGGGCACGTAACAGCGCGGTGAAGCGTCGCGAGGTTGAAGCAAAACTGCAGGAAAAACTGAAGCAGCAAACCGACGAAATTGACGAGCGCCGGAAGAAAGAGGACCAGAGTGTCAATTTACGCAGACGCATGGAGCAGAGGGAGTTTGACGAACGTGCTGTAGGTACCATTTCTTCCAATTTGCATTCATGGTGTAGGCAGGTTGGAGGCTAACTTCTAAACAGATGCAAATACGTCACAACAATGAACTTGCCCAGGCCCATATTCTACAAACAAGTGCGCAACCAAAATTGGTATGTTACATGGGGCCTTTACAGGTTATTAAATCCGAGAACGTTGATACTGACGAAGCTTGTAGTTCTACCTTCCATGGAAATTGTTACCCGAAGAGGATGAGCGTATCAAAGCCCAGGTAGAAGAGGTAGAAGACTCTATCGCACAGGAACAGCGTAAATTCCAGCTGCGTCGCGAGCGAGAGGAGGAAGAGGAAGAATTGCTTAATGGTGGGGCCAATAACCTTAACGAGCCCGACTTAGCCATTGACCCCCGCCATGAAGATGATGATTCACCAGTGATAGACGATAATGACCATGCGACGGTAATAAATACCAGGCATCACGATGGTGGTGATCATACTAACCTTGACCATGCGCCTGTACACGATGAGATTGACAGCGTTAGAAGACAATCCGATATTGGAGATGTGGGGGAAATCGTTGAAGCCGGGGAGGACACGGTGATATATTAAAACACTCTCAAGCGGTCATATTAATATTCACTTTACATGATTGATTGATAGTTATTATCATCGCTGGATTTCTACCTGCTGGAACTTATTGAATGGAATTTTCTTTTCTTTCTTTGGCAACCACTCCGACTTCTACGCACCAGTGGCTTCCATAAGGGTCGTGTTTTTCTGTTCGTTTGTCTGGTTACATAAACCCTTTTAATTAGCCACTCTGTGCCAAGTGAAGGTGTGAATAGCATTGGTTTGTGGATTTATTTTTTTAGCATCGAAGATCTGCATGGACACGATATCATGGGTACACAAAAAAGAGGTAAACTCAGAGAGGTGGGGAGATTTTTTGATATTGTTTTCCCTAGCGCTCTTCTATTATTCTCATTTTGTATGTAAGTATGGCCATACGTACGTATTACGGTCAATTGGAGGGGACTACTATTTCTGAAAAAAATTATTAGTGGGTGTTCTGCCATGGTCAAGAAGCCTGTTCCTGGTTGGTTGATGGGTTTTAGGTACACATACTCTAGTACTGCTAAGTATACATACCACTTATGTAGTAATACCGACGGCTAGTAAGTATTTAAGTGACGACTGTGCAGTGAACCAACAGAGGGTAAGATTTTACAGTCCTCGCGCCCAGCTAGATATTGACTCGTATTTATATTCGTAACATTTTATTAGAACGTGTTGGCCACACTCATACATGTATTTTCAAATTTTGAGCTCTTGGCGGGCTATCCACACCAAAAACCAGTCGCCAAGAACTAAATATTTATTGTAGACTCAGAAGTTGTTGCCAATACGCTCTAATACTCAACGTGCAGAAATTGGGACGGGGGTGGATGAATAAACCTCCGACCCGGGGGAGGGGGCTTTAGTTATTATCACGGTGCCTCGGTCAATAATCGATTGACTAATATGTAGCTGACGCCAGGAATTGTATCTGCATTTGGCCACTTTCCAAAGTGGGGTTCCTTGAGGATCCCCGAGGAAGGGGGAATGGGTTATAAATACCTAACGCAATGCACTGAGAGAAGGGCTAGACTCCATCTTCATTTATTTACTTTCATCATGAGCTTGAAGCCAATCGATCCATATGACGACTCCCGTGTCACTCATGAGTTTGCAACTCTGAATGGGAGGAAATATCGTACGTTGCTCACCTACAGTGGTATCATTGAGCCATTGGGACTGATACGACGAGCTCTTAGACTACGTTCAAGGAATTCCAGAGGGTACCCCGAAAGGGATCATTTTCTGTGTAAGCACCCAGAGATATTGACAGTGGGGTAGGAGATCTGGATAATGTACTAACAGCGTGTGAAATAGATCCATGGCTTTCCTGACTTCTGGTGTTCGTTCCTAGTTCTGATATTCACTTACTGGGTAATCAAGAGATGAATCATCTAACCGGAGAGCTTATAGATGGTTGGAAGAACATTATCCCCCTCCTCCTGAACAAAGGCTTCCGTGTCGTGGTCCCCGACATGATCGGCTATGGCAAAACCGACATGCCCCGAGTACCACCCTCTTCTATGTCAGCCTACAGCTGGAAATCCACAGCCTCGGATATGTACGCTCTCACGGAGCATCTCAAGGTCTCAAACGTGATCCTTCTCGGCCATGATTGGGGTGCTTTCGTCTCCTACCGTATTCACCTCTACTACCCGAAAAGATTCACTTACATCATGACCATTTGCGGTTTCTGTTTCCCGATCAAATCGCCGTTCGTCCCGCTCGAAGTTGTAGTGAAGAAGTATCCGAGTTTTAAGTATCAAATTGCGTTTTGTGACCCACAGACAGAGAAGGATCTGGAGAGCGAAGATAATAGGAAAAAGTTTATCAAGTTTTTGTACAGGTGCAGTAGGGATCCGAAGGCGGTTGGGCAAATAAATGTCGAGAAGGATTTTATCAGTGGCATTGGAGATGATAATTCATTGACTGAAATGTTCACAGAGAAGGTATGTAGGGTCTGGCGGGAGGGAGGTTGTAATAATCGATGCTGATGCTTTGGGGGAGTAGGATCTGGAAGCATATATGGATGCGTTCTCGAGAGGGTTTCACGGCCCTCGTAGGAGCCCTCACGTATTTTTTTTCTGGCTAGAGACAATTACTAACATATTTCCCTAGTGAATTGGTACAAGCTTGGTGAAATTAACCACGAGGATGAGCAGAAGTACGTCCAACTAACCCCGAATTCCCCCTCATTACTCGGCTAACAATATCATGTAGGTTGGAGGTCGACCGCATCGAAGTTCCAACTCTCATTGTCCGCGCCATGCAGGACCCGGCAGTTAGGCCGGAAATGGTAAACGGACAGGAAAGGTTGATCAAAGACCTGACGGTTCGGGATGTGGATACATCACATTGGGCGCTATTGGATGCACCAGAGGACGTGTTTAAGCACATTAACGAGTGGCTTGATAATGTCTTTTTGGGAGGTAAATTGAAGTTGTAAGAGAGCCAAGAGTTATGGCCACCCTTTGCCAAAGGCATTTGTTGTAGCAAAATTGGAGGATGAGAATCATGTACTCGAGAAACCAAATTCACCTCCCTAAAAGGCTGATTTAAGGATAAGAAAAAATAGCATGTATGTGATCTTTAAGCCATTCTATGGGCGTAGCACATCCTGTCCCAGAGCCGGCCAGCACTACTAGTGTTTAATCACTCATAACTGCAGTACTATGTCTGAATTAATAATAACAGATGCTAAATGGCTCATAACGTCCAAAAGCATAAGTTAATAATCCTCGAGCAGACGGACATAAATTTCGAAAACAAGTACTATACAAGTATATACTCTTTCAGTAAATAGAACAAAGTGTTGAAAAGATTGAAGATATTAGAACCAGTATTTTTTTTGGGGGGGGGGCGCTAGTACTCAATTATTAATATATTTCGTACACTCTTATGTAGCTAACGCTCGTAGCCCTACACCAAATCCCAGTTTTCCTATACAAAACCTAACCCTACACCCACCACTATATCAACCCCACTCCGCCTTATTCCGCGTGGGGTTTTATATATTTACATCCGCGGCTCACATATCGCTTTTTAAACTTTTGTGTTTCTCCACCCATTTCCCCGCATATCAGTCCTGATCGACAGCTTCACAGGATATCACCCGCAGCAAGATAATGTCGAAGCAAGAGATCATAGTTCTGGGCGCCGGCGTGGTGGGGCTCCAGACGGCTCTTACGCTGCTCGAGGCCGGCTTTGGCGTCACGGTTGTTGCAAAGCATTGGCCGGGCGAGGATGGCATCGAGTATTGCTCTACAAAGTAATGAAACACCCGCTCGGTCTGTCTCTAGATACATATCTGGGGCAGTATATGGTCATGTATTTATATGATTGGGAGACGGAGAGAGCTGACCTTCAGCAGGGCCGGCGCAGTAAGTAACCATATGGACATGATATACAGTGATATATAGCGCACAGCATAGAGAGACACTGATGTCCCCCCAGCACTGGCGCTCCCACGCCTCCCCCACCGACACTAGGCTCCAGGCCTTCGAAGCTGAAACTTACAAGCACTGGCAAACGCTCTACCAGAACCCCGAAGCTGGCCTCAGAGTTCTCTCCCGGGTCGAATGCCCTACCTCTCCTAGACCTCACTAACCCATCGCAGCTAACCACCTCCCGCAACCACCTCACCACCACGCCCTGGTGGTCCACGCTAGTCACCTCCTACTCCCCACGCACATATGACTCCTTCTGCCTGGACCCCAACACCTACCTCGACCACCTCCTCGGCCTCCTCGGCGACCTCGGCGTCAAGACCCACACGGCAGAGGTCGACACCCTCGGCGACGTGTTTGACCTCCCCTCGCTGGAGGAGGCTGTGGCAGTGATCAACTGCACTGGTCTGGCGGCGGGGGCGCTGTGCGCGGACCCAGACGTTTATCCGACGAAGGGGCAGACGGTGCTCGTGAAGGGTGAGGCTGCGGGGATAACGTTCAAGGAGGGGGACGGGTGGACGGCGTATGTGATACCGCGCCCTGGGAGCGGGACGAGTATACTGGGGGGCAGCAAGGACGACGGGGACTGGAGTGTGGAGGTGGATGCAGCGTTGTCGGAGCGTATACGGGAGAAGTGTAGGGATTTGGCGCCGGAGTTGCTGGTGGAGGGGGAGTTTGTGGTCGTGAGTGAGCAGGTGGGGAGGCGGCCAAGTAGGAAGGGTGGTGTTAGAGTCGAGGCGGAGTGGGTGAAGATGGATGGAATGTGGAGGGTTGTAGGCCATAATTATGGGCATGGTGGGACGGGTTATCAAGCTTCCGTGGGAACAGCAAGGGAGTTGTGTAGGCTGTTAAAGGAAGCTTTGGCAAGAGGACATCAGTAAAGAATAGGTCAATGATTGTAAGAGCAAGAAATTGGTCAATGATAATAATGCATGTGCCTGATTGATATTGAATATGTATGCAAAGTACAAATAAAGAACCCCCATTCCCTTCCGGCCTACCCAATTCTAGCTTGTCCAGTCTAATGTATTTCCCCGCCTCCGATCCTCTATCTAAAACTCCTCCATCATTTTCGTCTCTATATGAAAGCCACATCTATCCAACGCCATGAAAAACGCTGGACTTGCCGCCGCCGATGGTGTCAATATACCTCCGCCAGTCTTCTTTGCGAATGTCTCCTCGTCTGATAGCAAGCTCATTGCTGTCTGAACGAGTAGGATTGCTGTCGTCGTATATGTATCCTTCTCGCACAACATAGTGATTGTAGCTTTCGCAGCCTCTTCATTGTCATCATCCGCCTCAGCTATGCCGCGCCATTCAATGCGATACTTGTTAGTTGACTCCAAGATCGGACCCTCCCCCAACGGAGGTGCATAGTAGCGGCGAATTATCCATCTGTTCTCATTAGTTCATGCCTCTAAACTAGTATATACAGGGCTATACATACCTAATCGGCGTAATATAAGGTAAAATCTGGATCATACTCATCCATATATACATCCACACTGCCATGAACATGGTCCCTACACTCTTATACTCTCTAAACATAAAGTTTTTGCCATACCACTCTCCATTCTGGTTTAGGCCCCAACTGCGCACCACGACCTTCTCATCATGGCTCGCCTGCGCGTTCTTGGTTAGGAATCCAAGTTCTTTGTGCTTCTGGATGGGAGAAATAAACGGGAGATCAAGTCCCTTGATAGGTGAAAGGGAGTAGGTTCTACGCGCATGGAACATTTCTTGGAGCGTTGCAATTTCCCAGACCGAAAGGAGTGTTTCGACCGTCCCCCCCGAGACGCCTGAAACATGGTCGACGAGCGCGAAGATTATATTATCTGTGGGGCAGGAGAGGCGATTGCGGATTAATGTTACAAGGGAGTGGGCAGCAAGGTCAGCAGGTGCGGATTGCACGCCGCATTGCGGGATGATCTAAGGTACACAGGTTGATATTAGCAATGTTTATTTGGGGGTGCGGGGGTAATGATAGAGGCGCGGTTAATGGGGGAAGGCGTGCAATGATTAAAATGACAGGAAAAGGGGGCGATAGCAGAAACATGAGACTACATACCACGGCGCCGTTAATAGTCGCTGTCTTATGATACCTTTTGATCATCTCCCTCACCCATGTTGTCTCCACCGTCGCATCTACATAGTGGGTTCCATTCAACACACATGCCTCCAGTACCGGAGTCCCATACTTCAGGTACGGGCCCACAGTCGTTATGAGCACTCTCGTTACCCGAGCCATCGTCTCCAGCGTATCCTCATTTTCCACATTTGCGATAAAGATCCCTATCATCACGCAGCACTATAGTCAGAGTACAATTCAAGATCTTGGGAGCCCAAAGGGAGTTAAGCATACCGACGGGGACGCGATCGGGAAAGCGCTTGTTGTACTCCAGCGCAAGCAGCTCAAGCCTATTTGGAGAGCGACCGGCGATGGCCCATTTTAGAGATGAGGGTGTGTTGGCGAGGACTTGCTCGCAAGTTAGACGGCCTGTGTATCCAGAAGCCCCGAAGACGATGAGGTCGTATTTTCGGCCTATTTTGGGGGGAGGGGGTGGGGGAGTGACAAGTCCTTCGATATCCATGGCTATCTGCAGTTAATAGTCGAGTTGGGGGGAAAGGATGGAAGGGACGCGACAGCAGCTTTAGGTAGCGGAAGAGCTTTATAGGGATGATGGTGATGATGGTGATGGTGGTGGAAGATAAGAGGTGTCCGTTACTTGGACAGACAGACGTACGGACAGACACAAGACACAGCCCCTGGACCTGATACAATTGCGGGAGAGAGCTATCCCGGGATCAATTCTGGTTGGGCTTCTAGCTTTAGTCTGTTTGGCTGCATGGCTTTTTGATTCTCTATCTTCTTGAGCACATGTATGTATGTAATAACTCTATCATCCTAGTACTGTTTAATGTTTAATTGCTTGCATCCCCGGTTGAGTCCATCTATTAATTTCAATGCAGAGATCTCTAAGGAATATGATATGACAACTCCAAGATTCTAGTCTCGGAATATCCCTGTAGAGCCTCACTCTTGGCATCCCATAAAATTTCCAAAATGTTGTAGTCCCACCACCACCACCACCGAAACATCACCACCGAAACAACCACCATAAACTCAATGGCTCCTCTAACCCGCGCTCACCGCGCCAAAGCCTCCCGCAATGGCGAGCCTATCGAACCTCTCTCTCCAGCTCTCCCGCTAACTTCCGCACCCACGCCCCGCCGAAACCACACCCGCTTCGACGAAGACGACACCCCCACTACCACCACTACCACCACTACCACCAACCCTGATGGAACCACAGATTCCAAAGCCCCAGAAAAAATAGATCCTAGAGAGATTGCCGATTCCCAGGAGAACTCGGACGCTTCGGACTCGGACGACGAAGCGCCCGAAGAGACCTCGTTGGGTGCCGGGAAAGAGGAAGCTCACAAGCGGGAAGAAGAAGCGAGGAAGGCGGCAGAAGCGTACCTGCTCCCTCCATTGTAGGGTTATCATTGATTCGGTGGGTAGCTAACCTGGGATTAAAACTGTAGACAGAAAGAGGCCGCGCGCAAGAAACGGAAAGAACGGGATACCCAATTGAAGGCCCAGAAAGCTAGCGCCGGCGCCCGGAAACGTCAACGCCTCGATGAGGCCGCATCTCAGCTAACTCTCGAAGCATCCGAAGCTACCGCCGAGGCCGAACCTAGAGTCGAGGACTCCGGAACCGAAGTTAAAGCCGCCGGGGCCGAGGTTGAAGCGGAAAGTGAGGCCAAAGACAAAGCCATTGCCCCAGCTGAGAAAAGCAAGCTCCCAAAACTCCTCCCAGAATCTCTTCTTGCAGCTGTAGCCTCGCGCCCAGAAGAAGACTCCGACTCAGAAGCTTCCGAAGATGACACACCAGCGCCGTCGGGCCAGCCGTCAAAACACCTCGAGAGGAACCGGCGCCGGCGGGAGCAAAAGCGCCGGAACAAGGTTCTCAAAAAAGGCGTTGTGAGCGTGAAGGTGCTCTCTGACGACGCTGCGGCGCGGAAGAATTTGGCGCCGCCGGTGGTCAGGAGTGTGGGGAATGTGAAGGAGGCCTGGCTTTATAATCGCCGCGGAGGGGCTGAGAGAAGAGCCGTGGGAAGGGGCTTTTTTAGGAAGTGAGGGAAAGGTGGAGGAAGTAATGGGCTAGCCTTGACGATTAGATAGATATAAAATAAATATATGTGATTCATGAAATATCACTCGCGGAAAAATGGTGAGGGTTGTTGTAATGTGTGTTGCTTCCGATTATATCGGGTACACATATCTGTCTTATATGTCTATATAAGACACCTCCTTTGTACCCAATGTTAAAGGAGTAGCGAAGTCTATGATATATCTCTTGACTCTATATATCTCCTTTCTCTGTATATAGTGATATTATGTTTAACTCCTTCTACAGGACCAAACAGTGGTATGACCCAATCAGGACAAACTACAGCCTGATATTTCAAACAATGTATTCCCCCCCAACCATTGTGGGTTGATTCCTGCCCATATATTGGTCTAGCCACCTGGCGCATGGTTCCGTCAATGAAGCCAATGCAGGTGTACCTCTTCACATAATAGCAACTGTGAATGCAGCCAATCGGTCTGATGTAAGGCAGAGGCTAGTAATAGATACTGGCACCTATCGTGAATGACGGCTAGGAGAGTCTTGACAACCCGAGAGATCCTTTCCGGCTCCCAACCAAACCGAAGATGCAGAGAACTAGGCTGGCCATGTTCTAAAAACGTCCTAATAGCATACAAAGTGCAGTAACGCTGTCTTCCACAATACCGTTGTCGCATGTGGGAGACTGCAAGCCGTGTTACCATTTCTTCTTGAGTTCACCTGAAGTAGGTGGGCCAGGCATCACCCTCTATAGTAAAAGTTCCGTCTTCTCTTCCTTGTCCTCTCCAGAGAGTGTTGCCATTTCTTGCCACCAGAGCGAGCGCCTGAAGCTCAGCCACTCCTGTAAGGAACTCAAGATATGCTGCCGCTATTGAAAGCTGTATCTTTCAAAAAAAGAAAAAAATAGTAGTGACCCGCAGCATTGTGGGACTTAGAAGTGCCGGAGCCTGATTTCTCATTCCTGACTACTTGTACAGCCGGATCTCTCTACTTTACAACCACATGCCAAGACCTTACTGGGTATTTCTGCTGCCAAAGCCACCCCTACCACCTCGAGATATTTGGTACCAGATTTTTAATGAGTGAATTCCACTTCAAAACACAAGCATATGAGTGGTTTCCAGGTTGATTATCTTCTAATTATGATGTCTGTTTTAGTGCCGTTGCCATGCGACACACTTCTAGGTCCAACCAGTACTGGATCTAATAACTAGGCGCGGAGCAAATGACATAAAAACCCATACGCACTCATAGGCCAACAATTGATAATTATAAGGTCTATCGCTAATGAAGGAAAAAATGAAGGAAAAAACGGAAAGGAAAAAATGAGCGGAAAAACGGGAGAAGAACGGAAAGGAAAAGAAACTCAGCCCACCATATCGCCCAGGTCCCTTGTCCTTGCTCCAAAAATCCCCAATTCTCATCCTCCCCCGACTCGATCTTAAAATACGTCCTATTACTTTAGTGTTACTTATGTAGCCTTACAAACAAAACCTAGAAAAATTTCCGAGCACTTACGTAGCATGTATCACTTCTCTATAGCTGTTGCAATTGCTCTGTTTGGGGGGAATCCGCACTACTCGTCTTCTCACCCGTATCTGCTACTGTACTGTTGGTTCTCCTATATTCGCGGAGTAATTTGACCACATGCTTGTGTCCAGCACGATCTGCTATATCCACAGGCGAAACCTTACCGACGCCAGTTGTAATATCGGCGCCCTTTTCGAGGAGCAGCTTGACTACCGGCTCATGCCCACACATGGCTGCCAAATGCAGTGCCGTACGTCCTTCATTCTCCACAGCTGTGATATCGGCGCCCTTTTTGAGGAGCAGCTTGACTACCAGCTCATGCCCATTTCCGGCTGCTATATGTAGTGCCGTGCACCCGCTATTCTTCTCTATAGCTGTGATATCGGCGCCCTTTTCGAGGAGCAGCTTGACTACCGGCTCATCCCCATTCTCAGCTGCCAAATGCAGTGCCGTGCTTCCTCCATTCTCCACAGCTGTGATATCGGCGCCCTTTTCGAGGAGCAGCTTGACTACCGGCTCATGCCCACGAATTGCTGCCATATGCAGTGCCGTGCGTCCGTTGCTCCCCACAGCTGTGATATCGGCGCCCTTTTCGAGGAGCAGCTTGACTACCGGATCATGCCCATATATGGCCGCCGAATGCAGTGCCGTGTGTCGTCCGTAATTCTTCTCCACAGCTGTGATATCGGCGCCCCTTTCAAGGAGCAGCTTGACTACCGGCTCAAGCCCATATATGGCTGCCAAATGCAGTGCCGTGCGTCCGTAATTCTTCTCCACGGCTGTGATATCGGCGCCCTTTTCGAGGAGCAGCTTGACTACCGGCTTATGCCCATTCCCAGCTGCCAAATGCAGTGCCGTGCTTCCTCCATTCTGCACAGCTGTGATATCGGCGCCCTTTTCGAGGAGCAGCTTGACTACTGGTTCATGCCCACGAATGGCTGCTAAATGCAGTGCCGCGAGTCCGTAACTCTTCTCCACAGCTGTGATATCGGCGCCCTTTTCGAGGAGCAGTTTGACTACCGGCTCATGCCCATATATGGCCGCCGAATGCAGTGCTGTGTGTCGTCCGTAATTCTTCTCTACAGCTGTGATATCGGCGCCCCTTTCGAGGAGCAGCTTGACTACCGGCTCATGCCCACATATGGCTGCCAAATGTAGTGCCGTGCGTCCGTAATTCTTCTCCACAGCTGTGATATCGGCGCCCTTTTCAATGAGTAGGCTAATGAAAGTATTTGACGCTCCTACGTGGTGAAGTGCAGTACATCCTGCCGAGTCCACAGCGGAGACATCAGCACCTTGTTCAAGGAGAATCTCAGCCACTATTGTATGTTCCAATGTGGCAGTAAAGTGCAATGCAGTCCACCTTTGACATTTATGACTTTTTGAACCACATAAAAGTTGGCCCTCTACATAGGTAGGAAGTGATTGGGAAGTTTTAAGAAACTCAAGGACCAATTTTGTTGTTGAGATTTCATCGCATCTTCTGATGTGGGTAACCATATGCCCAGCGACATATCGGAGGAAAGGGTGAAGATATAACTGGAATTCATCGGAATTGTTGGAAATACAGGCGCCCTGGGCAAAGTTATCATAAGAGGTGAAATTGACGCACGCTGTGGCTATCTGCATATCTCCATCGTTCGATAGTATTGATTTTCTAAGAAGATACTCTTGAATCGTATAATGAGCTAACCTGATAGTATCCTCAAGGTCGTCTTCTACCTCATCATCCACTTGATCTATTGTTATAAGACCAGCGCAAACATCTAGCAGTGTATTTCTATGCGGTAAAGCCGACGGGTCAAAGGTGGTGCAGTCGCTCTCGATTGAGACTGCCATTTGAAGCTGTCGAACTGTGAGTACACACTGGGCATTGGCCAACCAGGATAATATATTCAAAGCTAGCACGAGGCGACTTGCTGCTTGCGACTTGATGGTCTCCATAACTCGGTCATATGTAGTGTCCATAGGAGATTCGCGCTTGCTAGTAGAATTCTCTTTGAGCTCCTTGAGGGCTACGAGGAGTTGTTTGAGATTGACCTGTTGACACAGGTATTTTACGTGGAAAGAAACCATCAAGAACCTACACGAACCAAGTCATTAGCACACGAGGGCCTCAGCGATACCACACTAGAAATACATACATCCCATTAGAGCATTCTTTTAGTTGAGACACTATTTCATCTTGACAACTCCCACTCTTGACAAGGCGACTTGTACACGAGTCTCCTGCTATCTTCTGCTCTGTGTAGAACTTGATATCCTCATCCTTGGCCCATAGCTTAATCTTTGGCATATCGTTGAAAAAGTCTTAATATCATCGGGAAAATCCCGACTCGTTATGAATAAATTCATACCATCTCTTGCCATCCGGTGGAACAATGGTAAGAGGACCTTTCGTTGGGTATCCTGTTTGCATTCATCCAAAGCATCGCAAACAAGAAAAACACCACCTGGGGCAAATGCCTTTACAGTTTTGAAGAGCATGCTATAACGTTCCTCCAGGCTAATCGATTCTTGTTTCTTGGTTATCTTTTTGTAACACTTATTGATCTCCTCAGGCAATTCTTGTAGCTGACACGCAAGTTGTTTTGTCAAGCTGGCAAGAACGAGTGATGGGGTTTGTTGTGTTTGCTCGCTATAATTGAAGTAAATATAGGCTACACCGTGTTTCGATTGTTTTAATGATCGATCTCTTAGATGGTCAATCATGAGTGAGCTATATATCAGTTAGTACCTAAATGCATGGTCTTGGTAGTAACGCTGGAGATGATAGTATGATTACATGTACAGTCGCAACTCGATAATATGCCGGATCTCAATACTCCGGATCCCTTGCTGTCCCATACGAAATCCTCTGGGATTTTATTTTTTTTACTGCAAAATCAATTTTGGTATCCCGGATCTTCTGCTATCCCGTACGAAATCCTTAGAATCTTGGCAATCCGGCATAACGAGTTGCGACTGTACTTGTTTATAAATTATTATATCTGCTCTGGAAATTATAAAAAAGTTATGTACCTTAGGAATGTCTTTCCTGCTCCAGCTAAAATGCGTTCCTAGTCAGCAATGATACATATATGTAACACAGAAAAGCAAGGATGTATACGCATACGTATACCGTAACCCCAAAGCAGACGAGATTTCGATACACCGTTCTCCCAGTCTTGGACCTCCCGCTCTTCTAGAATCCATTTTCCAGTGTTCGGCTGTCTCCTTCCACTAATCTCCGCGTGACGCTTGTCGGAGGCTTCCGGGTATAGCCACTTAATTACTAGTTCCATGTCCGGTATATCTAATAACCTGAGTAACTCTACTGTTTAAAGGATACATGTACATATGCCACTTACCTTGCTGTGTCCGATCTTCAATATTCCTAGACCCATATGGGACTTGAGCTACCTGCAGGGCATGTTGTACATCTTTCCCAATCTTTCTTAGCTGGGAGCTTATCTAAGTTAGAGACTTTAAGCCCGGCGGAAGTAAGGTGAGCTCACCATTGGAAATCGCCCATAGCAAGATCAAAGAGAGACTTTAATCTTTCAACCCGCTCAATAAAATCCAAAGTTTCTTTTTCTTTGAAAGGCCACTGACACCAGAGAAGCTGTAAGCCGAAATTTTTCTTCTTGGGTTTCAGCCCGAGCTTGATCGTAGCCATGTCATCTCTACATTTTTTGAGTTGTGTGACCAGATCCCAGGAATCTGCGAGCCCGGGATTCTTGTCCACAAAGGTCTGTAGTTTTAGAAGAACATATTTGAAGGACTTGAGCTCTCTGTCGAATTTCTGGAGGCCTTCTGAGGCCCTTTTGACGCCATTAATATATTTGTAGCTCAGGAAAGCTATTTCACCCGCAAGTTGGATGACAGCAATGATATTCGCTGCGAGGCTCAAACCGTCAGCCATTAGTCTGATCTAAGGCGCGGGAGTGGACGAAAGTATCGAGTCGCCGTTATATATATATAGATATCAGTTGTCAAAGGATAGTGCACAGCTATGGAAACGATGCGGGGTTGCTGAATTGTTCTTGTGTAACGAGGATATGCGGTGGCTACTTGTATGTATTAGGTCTGAAAGGTTGATTAGTAGAATATATATGTAGGTATTACGGGGGTAGGGAAAGCCCCCAACACGGAACTACGGGATATGTAGATCTTGTTAACGTAAATGCAACACAAGAGATGTTGATATACCAGTGATAAAGTCATGAAAACTAATATAGCAATGGATTATGCTTGTAGCTGTCTCATCAGGCTTTGGACTGTTGGAAAGACCTTCCTCAGTGAATGAACCACATGATACGCCGTTCCGTTATATTCAAATTATCCAACAAAAAAAGAGAAAAGAGTATCAGGTTCAAATACGTATGTTTCATTAAAAATACAACTACTTAAGAAAACCAGTCAACACTTAAAAAACACCCTCTACCGTACATACTTGTTCTAGATAATATTAGCAATCAGTTTTCTATGTGAGTAAATACGCGAAGCCGAAAAAGACTTACCATGAAACGCTTGTGGAAATCCGAACGTAAAAGATCGTTGACAAACTCTTTCTTCTTATTTTTGTCGTCTGTACCGCGTGCTTGATTTTTGAAGATAACGTCGTCATCCCACCTACGTTTCACTTGGAAATCGCCAGATCCTCTATTAAGAAGAGGATTTCCGCGGGCCACGTCATATTCGTTCCTCTCTTGCTCTTGGGCGGCTTTTTCGGCTTCCTATAGGGTTGGAGGTATTAGACGGAAGTCTGAAGATTGAGAGTGAACTATTACCTCGCGTTCTCGAGCTTCAGCTCTTTCTTTCTTTATCTTTTCCAATTCTCGCAGAAGCTCGGCCGTCTCATCTTCTTCATCATCGCTTTCTTCGTCACTGCTCTCGCTATCGCTCCCACCATCTGAGTCCGCGTCTATATCCCGCGTTTCTTCCAGTACCCTCCGTCTCTTGGCCTCAGCATTCTCCTCCTCACCCTTCTCGCTTACACTAGCCCCATTATCCTCAATAGCTCTCTTTGTGCCCCCCGAAGGGGATATTAAATCCTTTTCCGGGTCTTCTACTTGCTGCCCCTTTCCACCGTTGACTTTCGCATAGTGAGCGGCCTCAGCCTTAAGTAGTTCGGCGCGTAGATCGCGAACTTCCGAATCCGCTTCACCTCCTTGACCGGGTTGGCGAACCTTGAGTTTGGTATGCGCTGGGAGGAGGCGTTGGTGGTAGGCAGGGCCCTTAGGAGCTTCTTTACCACGGGCTGGATCGAAGGTTGGTCTGTGGTCATGGTCATCATCTTTAATCAGCAAAAGCAAGTCTTCATATAAAGCTTTGACTGGAGTTCAGTGGACTACCTGTGAGCCGTAGTCATTGTTGATACTGGGGGGGTTTGGTCTGGAAGATACGATAGAACGAAACTACCTGTAGCTGTTCAAGAGGCGTGGCTATGTGCATAATATTACGGGCGCGCTAGCCACGTTCAGCCACGTGCAGCGCTTTGCGCGAAAAGTTCACGTCTTCCCAGCGGACTCCCCCGCGCCCCCCAAACCGGCGCTTCAACTAAACCCTCTAGATTGATGGACCAGTCCGCTCACTGAAATTTAACCCCTCATCAAAAATGCCTAAGGAATTAGACCCCTCAACGAGCGAGAAGGCTTTCGTCCTCGAAGCCCTCAAACAGAACCTCCGTATCGACGGCCGGGACTTTGAATCTTTCCGGGAGCTTGAGATTTCATTCGGGGATGATTATGGTCTTGCCGATGTCCAATTGGGGAAGACGAGGTAAACCTACCTCTGCAAACGAATGCAATAGGTTTAACCCAAAACTAATGATATAACTGAGTTCCTTAGAGTCCTCGCCCGTGTTTCCGCCGAGGTTTCAAAGCCATTCTCTGACCGTCCCTTTGATGGTATTTTCCAAATTACAACTGAACTAGGGCCTATGGCCTCTCCCGCATTCGAGACCGGCCGGTTCGTTTTCAACACTTCGTCTTCCTTCCTGGTTGACCGCCCACCCTCTATCTTGGACCGTAAAGGCTAAATCGAACCACAAATACAGACAGACAGAACAAGAGGTTCTCCTCGCGCGTCTTATCGAGAAAGCAATTCGCCGTTCGAATGCCATCGATACCGAGTCGCTTTGTATAGTTGCCGGTCAAAAGTGCTGGGCAGTTCGTGTCGATGTGCACTTCCTCCACCACGATGGAGGGCTGATCGATGCATCTTGCATAGCAGCTGTAGCAGCTCTACAACACTACCGCAGGCCTGATGTCTCGGTCGATGGTGAAAAGGTTATAATTCACACCCTCACAGAGCGTGTACCTGTCCCACTTTCAATCCTCCATGTGCCTATCTGTGTCACCTACTCATTCTACCATGGAGGAGCGGTATCCTTGATCGATGCTACCCTACAGGAAGAACAGTTGAGAGACGGAGACATGACCATTACACTGAATAAGTTTGGTGAGGTATGCCAAATTGCGAAGGCGGGTGGCTTGCCCATTGGAGCATTGGCTCTGCTGCAATGTGCGAGGGTTGCATTAGTCAAAGTGCAAGAAATCACCGAGTTTCTCCAGAAGAGACTTGAGGAAGATTCGGCAGCGAGAACAAGGAGGGATAATTTGTTGGAAAGCACGGCGCAGAACGCAAGATAGGAAAAATAATTGTAAACTCTTGACCCAGATCGCCACAATGCGTACGAATTTACACGCCTATATTATAGAAGTGATTATGTGAAAGTAGAGAATCTATCGCATTATGGGCTTGAAAAATTCCCAGCGCATTTAATGTTCTCCCTGACTTACCTGTCTATCATACAGCGGGATTCAGCAATCTTACTAACATTCGTCCCGGCATAGTAGGTAATAAATACTATGGGAAAGCGGGGCGGGATACATGTAGCTATAGTTGTGATCTTACTACTCTGCTCTATTTAGCTGAACCAAAACGGCATTCAAGTAAATAGGGTCCTCTCCAGGACGTTACATACCAACCGCAATTCTGTAATCCCTGGGATACTATTGAGAATACTATAAAAATGCGATACATGCCACTGCTGCATTTTAAGTTTACTAATACAGTAGTGTAGTGATATGGTATGCTAGTGGGATAGATCGCAGGCCTATCTTACAAGGGATCTTTGACGCGATCATGACGCCTGGGTTATTTCCCGGGCTCCATAATGAACCGATAACTAATGTCAATTTTGGACTTCTGAGACATGGGAAGTTACTGTCATGTCTAGTAATATCTAGGGGTCAGTCAAAGTGTTTGGTACTGTTGTCTGATATGTTTTTTTTTATCTCATTCATGAGTTGTGTTGTCCGATATGTCGTTAACATAAGGGACATGTAAATACATACATACATGTACTTATGTATGTCTTATTTATTATTCTATAGGACCTGCATATAGCCCTCTACATGTCTGTAGTCAGCCAATTAACAAAGTCTCGTAGTCTACTGTCCATTTCGCCCTCTCCAGAAGCCAAATAACAAAATCGAAAACTAATTTTATCGAGTGATAAGCCATGTCTGGGATGCGGATTTGTTTTGTTGTACTCAAGCCTTAATCCGTTCAGAGCTTAAAAAAAATTCCACGACAATCTATATTATAAGCTTGATTGGAGTTGAAGTAGAGGATCGAGATAGGGCACATACTTGATGTATTGCAGTTCAATGTACATAGGCGTGCCGACTCCCCCCTCAGCGACAGAAGTTTTGGCGGTGCGGCGTGAGTTCCAAACTACATGTACATATAGTAGTGGCTAACCACGCCACTTAGTTAAACGTCTCTAGTCTCGCCGAGGCGGGGTTAACTCACTGGGGGGTGAGGTGGTGATAGATATGATACATGTATATACATGTAGTTTTCTAGTAGTCCAGCGGCTAGCGTTTTCGTGTGTAGAAAAGACAGACCAACCCACGTATGGTAATCAAGCTGGGTAAAACTTTTTGCACTGAACACGCACCATGGCCACATTATTTGATATTCCAGTCCAAGCAATTCTTACCACACAAATACATGTACTTAAGCTTCCAGGGCTATTGAAAAGAGTTATAATTACAAAAAAGCATCAAACAAGTATCAGTGATGGTATATTCATCAAAAAAAAAGAAAAAAAGAAAAAAGAAAAAAGAAAAAAAAAGAGGGAAGGGGGGGAGGGTTGAAAATACAGTCAGATACACAAGTGACGATACATGTCATGCAATTCTTATACGGAAAACTGTTAAAGCTTTCGGTGCAATAGAAAATAAAGATAAGAAATTATCCCCACCGAATATAAATTACTGAGCGTAGTTCCAGCCACGGGTATTCAAGTATCACCGTTAAAATAAGGTACGAATCTGCACCTAATTTAGTGAGCTTTCCCCTCGTGTACCTCCATTAAATACTTCACGAAAGCCTTCTTGTGTACCTATGTGGTTTGGGTGGTTAGTTGATTATACATTTAGAAATTAAGGATATCAAGACAATGAACTTACAACCCCTGCAAACTGCCCATCTCTTAACACGCACATGTATCTCAGGCCCAGTTTTGCGAAACATTCATAGACCAATTCCATAGGCGAATGTCTCTCAAGTGCAACAGGTGCCTATAGCAGAAAAATAAGTGACTGTTTAGGGAAACGTGTCAAATCTAAAGGACGGGGCACTTACCGGATCAATATAGGGTGAGAAGTCAGTTGGATCCTTGATTGAAACACCATCCGAACTGTTGTCTGAGGAGTCTTCCCTTGGTGCCATGAAACATAATTCATCCTCTTCTGAATGGAGATTGTCTAGTGCAAATTCCAAATCCGGTGCTGGAATGAGCCCCACGAGGATACCGCCTCTAATAATTGGAAGCCCACCATCTAATTCTCCAGCATTTTGCAGCATCCGTAACTTATCGCGAAGCTCCTCCGCTGGGACAAGAACAGAATCGGTGATATCTATCAAACGTTCAGGCCTGAGTCTGGGTGTAATGTCAATAAGTTGCGAAGAGAAAACAGGCCGCATCTTGGTGTCGAGGTAGGGGTATGAGTTTAAAGCCGTTAGAAGATCCTATGTTTGTTTAGTTATATGGACCATACAGAAATGAGTAAAGACTAACATAAATGCTCAAAGGCTCAATGGCATCAGCCGTCCATTTGGATACAAGTACTGCAAGAGAGAACGGCAGAACATGGTCGAGACTACCGGTCATTTCAAAGAGAATAACTGCAAGTGTTACCGAAAGTCTAGTGACACCACACATTACAGCACCGGCGCAAACCTAAGAAACATTAATGTTAGCAAAGGTATGATCCTATAAGCTTACCAGGGCACTTACCAATGCATATACTCCCGGAACAACGCACGCTGACGGAGCGCCTCCAATAGGGCACGACTCAAACAAGGCCGAATTCGGAAACTTACTGGAAAATACATCAAAATTTGTCCAGAGGAAATGTCAAGGGTGTTTACTTACTAGACGGCATATTCAACGGCCAAGCCAACGGTGTGTCCCATGATACCACCAATAACCATAGTGGGTACGTAAACTATGTTTGGTAAGTCGTTATACTGAATGAGCTTTCTAGGAGTGATAAACTAACCTCCGGCGGGCACTTTGGTTCCAAATGTTATAACGCTTTGGGGCTTGTTATTATATATATTGACTCAAGACGAAATGATAAAACTTACGTGAGGACACTCTTGATTGCCAGAGCAACCAGCAAATATAGAATGGTCTCCGGAATTTCGTCTGGCTCAGGACACAGCCCAGAATGTTGCGATTCACTGCCTGTGCAGGGACTTGCGAGCTCATAAAGTAGCTCACTAACAGCCAGTCGAACATATCGATTCCAGTACGAGATCAAACCTGTAGCGAGAGCAACAAAACTGAGCTCAAGAACAGGATAGTTCTTGATGATCTTATTCTTTCTGAAGGTTGTGGCCCAGAACTTGCTAGCTTTGATGAAGAGAGCGCCGTACACACCGCCACAAACTCCGAGAAATACGAATGCAATAAGCTCAAAAATGTGCCAATCAGTAACGTAGCGAACTTCGAAAAGCACAATCTTGTTTGTCCCATATGGATTTAAGAATTTCAAGGACAACGCCGCCACCTGTGTGACAGTTAGAATATTATAATGGTATATGGCAGTAACTACTTACAATGCAACAGAAGAAAGTTCTGAATAAGGTTTTTGGCGGAAAGTAGTAGCTAACAGGGATTAGATTCTGCAAAAATCGCGAACTGTAGGGAAGGTCAACGGAATCTCACCTAACTTCTTCAAGACTGAATAAAACACCACCGATTGGCGCACCAAAAGCCACCGCCACACCGGCCGCTGCACTTGCACTGAGCATTTCCCTACGCTTTCCTGCGAAACATGAGCATCTTGTGAGGCAATTTGGTAAGGGTTTGTTAAAACTTACCGTCATTGTGATTATATTTTGGAAATAAACGGCAGGCAATGTTCCCAACACATGTTGCGATATGGACGTATGGTCTAATATATATGTTAATACGAGTTATTATGAGAACAGCTATAAATTTTTCGTACCCTTCTTTTCCCAAACTCAAACCGGATGAAACACTTAGAATAAGAGCAAAGGTTTTGACCACAAGAGTTTTCAACCCAAGATATCCCTTATAAAGTGTCAGCATATTACTAACTAGAGTAGAGACAAAGCGGAGAAGTGTACATGGAGAACAAATCCAGATAGAATAACCTTCACTTCTGCAACGCCACTACCTGCAGCAGAATAATAAATGGTGGGAGCGGCATCCGCGGCCTTTGACTCTGAACTACTAGGACCTTCGCCATCTGCTCTTGATATTTGTGTCAAGTCCTCATCTACATTCTGAATATGTAAGGCACCTGGGTAGGTTGTTCGAGTAGTCATAGTCAATAACGAAGATGCTGTAGCTAATACCACTGTGAAAGAAACGTAAAATACATAGTCAATGTACTCAGTCTTTTTCTCTGAGCCCGTGACTAACTGAGACCAATGCCTCCACATAGGACAAAATGATGTTGCTGTTGGAAACATTAGCAAGGTGCAGCAGTGACTAAATGTTCATAAATACTGACCGCTATCACCCAAACAACATTTTTTCTTACTAAAATACCACCCATCTTCCGATCATAATGTCAGCTTGGTACTATTTATCCAGTGAATCATGGTAACTCACTCGTACAGTAGCCCTCCTTATAGTCGAACAGGACGTTCTCAGTGACATCAACGAAAAATGCCAAACAGGCCACGATGAAGCCTATTATGGCAACTAATACCCAGCCTTGAGCGCCATCAAACCAAGCATGCAATCTGCCACGAAAATCCTTGCGAGCTCTGAGGGCCTTAACTCTATTTGCGTCCTTTATAGAATCATTTATCCAATCTGCAGAGTAATGTAAGTAAACTTCGCCCAGACAAGTTGTTTCAAAGGCGCTATTATGCCGTACCAGTGGATGTAAACTATTCAATAAGAAAATCAGTTAAGTTCACCTATGTTCGGCAGCCTCGTTGTATATATGTGTGGATGATGGGTACCTACTTGATCGTACCACACCCTCTCCTCTAGCAACGACTCGGTTGTTCTGTTTTTGAGATCGTAATTTGATAGCGCGCTTGTTAGTCGTTGTGCAAATGAAGGGATACGACTCTGAGTGTCCTGTGGAGCAGTTGAGTGATGCCGGGAAATTCGCGGGCGAGGTGTCGAGGGTACTGTTGAGTAGTCCCGTCGACGTCCCTGACCTGGTTCCTGAACCCCAAGTAGACTAGATCGCTCATTCCAATCGGTATTGCGAGATGAAGCCGATAGCCTCCGACGGTGACTCCTGGATCTCCTCCCTCCCATAAGGTCCTCCTCAGAGGCCTGATGCCTTGAGGCGTTCGTGCTTTCAGCTTCCATCGCGCGGGAGTGCGTTGCGGTGTGTTCTCAAGTGGAAAACTCAAAAGTGTGTTATTCCGGAAGAAAAGATAAGAAGAAAGACTGAGGGTCGGAGTAGGGTTTTTTCTACTAACATCACCGTGATCTATCTCGTGGGGGCGGTCTTAAGCGCACGCGTGATTGAGTGTCATTTGGGATTCAGGGATGCGTCGGGCAGGACGCGGATCCATCGTCATAAGCGGGTCCCTACTGCAACTACATTTATAATGGACTATTAGAGTACAGGTTCAGGTATCTTTTTTCTTTTTTCTTTTCTTTTTTTTCTTTTTTTTTCTTTTTACGTTTTGTGGGCCTCGAGATCATCTATTTGAGCACATAAAATATTAAATGGTAGAAGGAAACCGTTTGAGCCGAAAGCACTTCACCCACCTTTCAAATGCCGTATCTTCTCCACTTACTACTAGCTTATAACCCTATTGGTCAGTGAGAGGGTGAGTTTGAGGGTCTATTGAAATTTGTACCCACACGTTAGATATTAGGACGGGTTATTAATTTCTTACGAGAGCTACTTGACTGATAGGTCCTCCGAGCAAGCTGCTCGTAGGGGATGGATACATACCGCAAAATCTCAGTTCGTCCGGACGGTTGCCAAGAGGACAATTTTGCAGAGGCTCACCCCTTCAAGGAAGAGATCAGAAGCCAACACCGCTCTTGGCAACTGTCCGAATGACTGAGATTTTGCCGTACGAGACTACATGTACAGCCTCTTGTAGAATTATTGTAGAAATGTGGTAAGAGTCTTATTGGGTGGGCCAGCCACCTAAACCCTGTCTTTAGACCCCTGTTTCTGCAGTAATTCTACTAGAGGCTGTATGTACCTCCTTGGCGGGGTTTACAGCTCTGCGCAGTAGCCGCACCCTCAAAACGACCCCTCACCTGAAGGTACTTATGTATGTGGATTCACCCTCTAATGTTGCAACTTGTTTACTATTACGTACGGGTGAACTAGAGATAATTACTTAAATACACCTGCCGTCTTGGACCTCTTCACAACATAATTTGGCTAGTGATCCCCGAGATGGCATTCGCAGACTACGATAAGATTCTTTTGTTTGGGGACTCGATAACAGAGCAGTCGTACGAACAGACCAGGTAACTATTCTTTTTTTTTTTTTTGTGTGTAAAAAAGAAATTGTCATGTGCTAAAATGTGGCGTTCTATCCAAGAGGTTTCGGATTCGGTGCAGCATTGGCAGACGGTGAGCTCTCTTCACCCGATAGCGATCGACTAATGAAACTAACCTTCCCAGCATATAAACGCAGGTTGGAAGTAGTGAATAGAGGATTTAGGTCTGCTAGTACTCTGGTATCAACGACTCCACTAAGGGACCTAACCTTGCTGATACGCGCACACCAGCGGATATAATACTCTTCACGCGCTCGATGTCCTTCCGAAGATCATCCCACCACCCAACCCTAATTCCAGAATTAAGCTTACAGTCAGCAATTTATTTCTCTAGTCCAACCATCAAAAGCTTTGCTGATATTTACGGTGGTAGGTCATTTTTTTGGGGGCCAATGACGCTGTCCTTCTCGGCCAGCCACAGCATGTACCCATTGACCAGTACTCCAAAAATCTACATAGGATTGTGAACCACTCAAGCTTGAAAGCACACGACACAAAGTATATCCTGGTTGGCCCTGCTCCAATTTGTGAATACGATACGCAGGAACACGATGCTGTCAATAAAGTAAATTATGTACAACGACTAGCTGCTGTCACAAAACAATACTCAGATGCAGCCATTGTAGCCGGGAGAGAGCTTGGTCTACCAACGGTTGACTTATGGAGCGCGTTTATTGATCATGCGGGGGGGTATGAAGCTAACAAACCTTTGCCGGGGTCTAAAGAAATTCCCAAGAATCAAAGGCTCTCAGAATTATTTCGAGATGGTGAGTCGCTCCTCCAAGAGAAGATATTTCAAGGACAGAGAGTGCTGATATAGCTGATATATAGGCCTTCATTTTTCGCCTCAAGGGTAACCTCTCCCGTTTGTATAACGTATTTAGCTGGATGCTAACCTGTAACCACTAAAGATACAAAATTTTGTACGAGCGCTTGATGGATGTTATCAAAACAGACCTGCCACAACTAGATCCAACAGAATTGGATTACGTATTCCCTTTCTGGCATGTGGCACCAAAAGCTCTGCCTGAATAAAATCCCACAGTATATCAAGGTGAAGAAGAGAGTTTATCCGCTTTGTATATGTAATTATGTGCATGTACTTAAGTCACTATAATCTTGATGATTATTACCGATTTTCTGATACTACATGTACTCATGTTTATATTGTTACTTGCATTATTTGAAATCTACAAACTCCAAACGTCCAATAATTGCTTAATATGCAAGGCACGTGTGGGGGTTGTAGGCTTTACTGAACTGTACCTACATGCAATCGTCATATTGAGTTAGAGTACGAAATAGATGAATACAGAAGCAGTCTGTGCCCTTACTAAATCTACTTATTAAGTCCCCATGCTCATCCGATCGGTTGCGAATACCGCATCTCACACCTCTGAGCTGTTGCAAGAATGCAGGAAAACAAAGATATCCCCGAAAACAATCCCGGGCGCGCAATATTGGGTTTATGTATGTAGTTGGAATATCATATTTGGCGCTTTTGGACTTCGTTGCTGTAGTCACCCTGCAACGTCCCTCTCAACCGTGAACTTCACTCCTACGGCAGCTCCCACCGAAGGTAGCCCCTACAAGCCTCTAGATATATCTCCCATCCCGTCTCTTAGATTAGGCCTACTGCCATTTGAGTATACTCGATAGCTCTTTTTGATTGTGCCGACTCGTTATTCGTCATTACATAGTGTCACCGCCTCCCATTCATTCATTCGCTATAGCGGAATTTGCAAACTCTACACTACCGAGGCGTACAGCAATAAAGACTAGAGGGGACTCTCATTAGAGAGTGAGGCTTGCCTCCGAAAGGAGTTGTGCATGTGCTCCTAGGCTATGGAGTCCTTCAATGCACCTCAGCAATTCTGGGGGGTGCACGATTTAACTGAGGAGATCCGAATGTTAAAGGCTGCTCATTTTGAGCACGCTGAGCGTCTCACCCAACATTCTGAGAGAATTGGCCGGCTTGAGCAACAACAGGATGACTCGAAAATTCGTTCCTTATGGAGCACACCCTCACCTTTTCCGCCTATGCTGAGTTCAGGGTCATTTTCCCAACGTAGGCTTTCTTCTCAGGGTTCTCGCTTGTCCCCTCCCCTTTCTCTTTGCGATCATGGTCTTGGTTGAGCTGACGTTGCGTTATTTCGATAGAACCAGTCAATTCAGAACCCGCTGATGATTTCAACGGCTTCGACGAGGAGCATTTGTTGGCGGATTTGCGATTAGATGATGTTGATGTGCCGAGGAGAGGCGCCTCACGAGCGAACAGTGTGCGTTTTGATAGTGCAATTCAGAGCCACTGGATTCACGATTCTCAGAGCTCAAATGATTATTTCGGACCTCGAAGCAGCAGTGGGATAGGAGGCGGATACCCAATGACGGAGAGATCGTCATCCCACAAATCCGACCTCAAATCAGACGGAAGGCAGAGCTCCATGCGTTCTTATGGCGATAACAGCTCCTTTTTTGACGGTGATACTGGTGTGCATTTCCACCCGCCTCCTCAAAACTTCGATATCTTAGACTGCGACGCTCACCGGCCTTCTGCACCTACCACTGGCCCAGCACCCGCCATTATTCGCTGCTGGCTTGACACTACCTCTTCATTTGATTCCTTACTATATGCTGTAGTTTGCACTGGTTCGGTTAAGTCTTTGGTTGATGCTTCACTGGTCACCAGGTTTGGATTGCAGGACCAGATGGTCAAGGGGACGAATGGTGAATACAAAATCAGTTTGGCGATATTCCTTCCCGATGCAACGATTCAACAGCCAATAAGAGGAAATGGCCAAACACAACTACCAAAGCTAACAGTTCAATTTACTGTAGCCCCAAGTCGAAAGTCCGGTCAGATAGAAAACGAGGTTGGGATCTTTCTAGGGAGCGATGTTTTGTCAGATCATATGGGGGACGTGTTGTTTTCACAAAGCCAATTACTTTTATACGTAGATGATGGCCGGAAAATGTTTGTACCTTTTGCTCGCCCTGGTTCCCAAGCAGGGGTTTCGGATGTTTGCACAATACATATTGGCGATCAACTTTCAGAACGTCGAATGGAAGAACAGCTTTCAATCAAAAGCCATGAACAAGCATCAACTATCAGAGTTGGCTGTATGAATAAGTCTCCCAGAGGTGAGAGTCCCGGACTACATATAGCCATGGAAGAGCACGCAGCGCGAGGTCATGTTCCTGTTTCATCACCGAAGCCAGTTCGGGGCCGGAAGGCAGCAATTATCAGCAGTGTTTCGCCGCCCGAGTCATCTGAAGCTCCTGAAGAATCATCGAGGAAGGATAACCATAGAAGAAATAGTATACCTCATTCTGGGGGAAATGGGTTTGAAAAGAAACGTGTAGTGGGGCATAAGGAGGAACTCGCGGCAGAATTTGGGTTCCCAAATGAGGCCGGGACTTCTTCAAACGAAGAAGAGATTACAAAAGAGCCCCGATACATCGATCGTAGAGCTAAGAGCGATGGGGAAGGTAGCCTTTGGAATCCTAATAGTATCAAATCTGGTGGAAACGGGAATGTGAAAGGCGCTGTGGGGGTTTGGGAATCATGGAGGAAGGGTCAGATGACGCAAAAAAAAGATTCTCAAGCACCATCACGCGGGATGAAGGTTCTCCGTACATCAAAATCTTCGTCCTTGTCCGATGCAAGAGCAAGTCACCAATCAGAGGGTGGTGGTACTTTGACGTACGAGATCGATTCTGCAAATCCTACTACAGCACTGGCTCCCCAAGGGTTTGCCAGAACCGACTCTTCACTAAGTGTCGGTGGCACCAGCGGGGGAGAAAAACCAAATGTACGATCCCAACGTAGAACAAGTTCGGCAGAGGTTCAGTCATCGTTTTCTATGGGGAACCCTGCTTTAATTCCCAAGCCCAAGTCAACGAATGTAATTGGAGGTGCTTCGGCGTTTCATTGGATGGCGCCAAAAAGCTCGACATCAGCTGTTGAGTAGATAGAGGGAAATAAGCATTTTATAGAAGTACTCGAGTAAATGCCTTTTATAGCTACTTGAGGAGCGATGGATTCGAAATGTTTTATTGGGGATGCAGCGCGCTTTGACATCAGATTGCTTAAGCTTTTGCGGATTTCATCGAGGCACTGCCCGCATGATTCCGAGAATTAAATTATTGGAATAAACTTATGTTTTTCTTTTTTTTTTTTTTTTGCTATTTTTAATTATCTGACCTATTTCCTAGTATCAGGTAACCTGGGTGAATAAATGGCTAGGTGATTCATCCAAATGGGTTATGGGGCGACATCAACTTTCAGTTTGGGAAATTACAGTAATGTGTTGATTGCTTTTCTTTAGCTGTGGGGGCAAAGTTAAAGCAACCCGGGTCTTATTAATGATAGATACATGTATGTACTGTATCGATGGCTTTGTTCCATAAAATTCGGGATATGAAAAAAAAATATACTCATTAATAAAGCGATCTTCTTGTTTGTTGGTTAAACAATTACAAGAGAGATTGAAGAGACATTGAGGTTGACTGTTTTGTATCTTTGACGACAGAGGCAATCTTTCGAAATCTTAATTATGGTTAGTTACCAGTGCTTAAAATGGTCTGTATCTGCCTTAGGTTATAGAGGATTTACTCTTCAATATTGGCATCACCCATAACTTCATATATCCAGCTTTCACTACTCGTGATTATGGCCCCCTCCGCACGCAACCTGGCTAGTGCCAGGGGCACTTCCTGCTTATTACAAGAGGATACCCCATCGGCTAGTACGTAGACCTTATGGCCCAGCTTCAAGAGATCTACTTGCAGGCAGGGTTTCAATTTACAGGCTCGGTGGGTGGGGTTATATTTGGAAGAAACGCACCCAGGGTTGTTTGGGTCACACAGATGTGACTTTCGATACCAACAATGGCTATCGAGTGAGGAGTATGCGACAATGCCGATTTAAGCTCTGGAATAGCCATGGAGAATAGGGTTTTATCCCAGTCGCCTTTTGCATGCTCGAGGGGAAGCTCAGGGACAGTCTCCCCAAGGCGAGCTCTGTTCTGGGTGGTTACGTAGACGGGGATGTTAAGGATTTTAGCTTTGCGCGCATCGCTTGTTAGACAATAGATACGATGCTTTCTCTTGGCTTTCGGTGGAATTACTCGCTTCAAGGAGCTTCTTAGCTGTAGCGACGCTGCAAGGTTGTCAGAGCTACGATCGACTGATATCTTGATAGGATGTATTACCAATGCTCAAACCCATAAATTGGCTGGCGAAATTTCTCTTGCATATCGCAAACACTCCAGGTGAGACGAATATTAGCGTTTGCCTTATTATCAGCGCATGGAATAATGCTCACAGAACTGCGGGATTCTCTAGATTGCTCGGAGCTTTGTGAGCCTATTAACCCCCTGATATTAATTGGCCTGGTGATATCTTACGAAGTTTCCCTGCAACTACCATCGTGTTTGTATTTATGAAGGATATCTTTGTGGTGGAGGAGGAAGGAGGTATTGATAGTAGCTAGAATATTGCAGAATCAAAGAATTAGGGTCCTGGGGGATGTTCGCTAATTTATCAAGCGAATAATGCGGGGATATATCGGCTGCCGGACGTCCGGTTACTACATGTAGTCCTGCGCCCGGCCTACTCTTGAAGCTCACTCCTGTCCCTAGCATTTGCTCTCTGTTCAGTGTAGGTTCTTCTGGGGGACTGTAATTCAAAATTATATGCAAGGCGAAGGTGATATTGAAATTACACATTAAATCTAAAGATAATTACATGCATACTGTTCTACAAGCCACCCTGAAGAGAGAAGGAGGATATTAAAAGTACCATCACGTTGATGATTGACCACACGAATGGAATCCAGGTGCTCATGCGGAAAAAGCCTTTTAACAAGTTAGCATTTCATTATCATGATCTCATGCTATGTGAGTTTATACCTGCATTATAAACTGCTGCAAGTCTACAAGTCACCTTGGTGTTAATGTACGGGTGAGATAGGCACAGGAATCTAGAGACATGAGACTTACATGAATCCCACTATTGTTCCTGACATCGCAGCCTCAATACCTCCGAGTATGGCATATAGGAACGGCACCCCAAACGATAGTTTGGTTGGGTGCATCGCAAATGCCCAGATACCGGCTGCAAGGTGAAACGCAGCATAAACAATCAACGTCCAAAAAGTGGTGAACCTCCATATATCTGTGCTGTAAAAGAGGTATGCTGTAGCCCCGGGCTTAGGGTTTATGGGCCAGTATAGAGACGGGAATGAAGGAGTGTCGTAGCCCGGAGGAGCTACAGAACTCAGATGATAACTGCATTAGAGTTCGTTAGTAAGGGGTTACATATCTAAAGAAAGCGGTCAAACTGTAGGAGACATACTTCCAGGAAACCATCGCGACCTCTATCTTTCTAGTCTCTCGCGCGCTTTCAGCCTCATCTGTCAGGGAGCTCTTCGTCTCAAGCACATCCGAGGTTCGATGGTAGGCACCTGTGGAGCTTGTGTCACAGAACTGGTTCAATTCGTAATCCTTGGCAGAGGACGTCAACACAACACTCCGACACCCCCGAGCTTATTCCGCGACGATTCAAACTTCCCACACAAGTTATCATCATGGTAGTTGACAGGCGCCTTGATAATATCCTCCGAATTCTGCTACAGCCAGGCCAGGCAGATCCGAACAGCGCAGATGCTTCACGGTTTGTGGAATAGACCCCCCCCCCCCCCCAGCTTCTAGAACGCGAGCTAACTTCATTGTCTAGTATTTACGCCTCGGCGGCAACAGTGCTCGCAACCTTAACGAATCCGCTCAATGTTTCTTTACTCTCGACTCAGATATTGATTTCGCCTGCCATATGGGAGAATTTTGACGGGCTTAAGGCAGGCCTACGGGTATTTGGGGTGTTTCAATCAGCAACTCTAGGGAAGATTGAGAATCAAGACTCGATATCCATATTGAGTGTGGAGGAATGGATTAATGCTATTGTTCGGGGGGCTAATAACAATGGTATTTCAAAGAACTTATTCAAAAAAATATGTTGCGCTAATGATGAATAGTGCCTAGGTGGAAACATTTATTACTGCTAGGGGGTATTCTTTCGGCAGATCAAGAGAGATCACACCTACCTCGGGTAACTCGGCGAAGTTTGGAGGAAGCTTTTTGTAGAGCTGTAAATCTTTCGGTAGAAACAAACGAAACAAATGGTACCTTCTGCCTAATATAAAACACTTCTGATTTTTGCTAACATTACTTAGAGCTTGAGGCCGACACTTTAAGTCTTATCTTATCACATGCCATTGAAAGTCTTTCCCGAAAGGCGAAAGAAGTCATTAACTACGATGTAAGTCTAACACATCTTATCGTGTGGATATCTGTCTAATTATCCAAAGGCTCTCCTGCCAGTAGTTATTAAATCAATATATTACTCTCGAGAGGGTTTTCAGTCGGGTTACTTTCTCTCGACTATTGATCATGATATCATGAATTTTGAAGGAAAACTTGCTTGGCCAGTAGGTTGCATTAAGGTTTGTTCGTTTGTGCACTTTCTAACAATCACTTAGAGTAAATCAAACTCCTTCCTTGAGCTCCAAAACCGATCTGGTAGACCCATGTTTGCAGCTATGAGTGGCTTAGCTCGATTGGCAGCAGCTTCAATAAGGCATTCCCAAGAGCCTGCAGTCTTACATGCTTTCTTGGAAAGGTAAAATTGGTCCCGATTTTGCGAGGTATCTGAACAAGGGCTAATGCCTCTATAGCCTTCTCAATTTCTCTCATATTCTGACTGCACAATGGAAAATGAATGGACTAAGTGAAATTCCAATGTCGGAAGAAGTAAACCTGGTTGACGAGGACTCACTCAAAGCAACAATTCCTGTTGTCTGGCAAATCTTAAAGTCTATACTCTTTGCGTCAACCTTAATACTCCAAGAGTTGATGACACGAATTGCCGAGTCCCCGACGTTGTGCGACTCTGAGAGTATGTCTGATCTCGATGGCCCCCCAAAGCTGAATTTACTAATTTCAACAGATGGCCCAATGATAGCTTCTAAGGTGCTACATGTATTACGTGGATTTTACTTTATCACCTCAAGGCTGGGCCCTAATGCCTTTTCTTCGTACAATTTCGTTTATTTTGCTACTATTGATATCTTATCTTCTTACCCGCCTCAAGCAGAAGAGTTTGTCAAGGGGATTGTGCCTACTGAAGGTAACTACTATTACCAACGGTACCAACGGTACCAGCGCATTTATCTGGTGCTGACGTGACCTAGCCGGGACTATTCCTAAGAAACTTCCGGACCGCATACTGGACCTTTTCTTTCTGAACACCGTTGAGCACTTTTCACTATCCATATCACAGTCGGTGAATGAAGAAATCGTTATACCCGCCACATCGCCATACCTTGCAGGTGGACTAGAAGCTAGCTTGCACGCGCACTTTGAGGCTGCACACTCCGTCATGCTTTCCATCATCAGCTCACCACCTTCGGCAGAACTCGGCTCTCGAATCTTGCCCTTCTACATCGAATCGGTGTTCGAGGCATTCCCAACATCGCTCTCGGCCCGCCAGTTCCGTCTCGCATTCGGAACAATCATTCGCGAATGCAGCCCCCCACAACCAATCTCGAAACTCCAGCCTCATCTAACAGATGTAATTCTCGAGATTCTGTGCGAGCGTGCAGCGCGCGCTTCCACTGAACCTTTACCAAACCTGGTCGATGAAGGAGCTGTAGGGTTGAGCGAAAAGGATGTGTGCATACTTGCCCTTATTGATGGGCTTCCATCAATGCAGGTCAATGCCATGGAGCGGTGGCTTGAGCCCACAGCAGAACTTCTCGATATGGTGGAGAACCCTGGAAGTAAACTAAGGATCAGAGAGAGATTTTGGGACGTCATGAGTAGTGAGCTTGATGTGGAGAGGGCGGAGGTTGCGGTCAAGTGGTGGACGATGGGAGGGAGGCAGAAGGTCCTTTTCGGAAAGGAGAAGCCGGAAGGTGTGGAGGGTATTAGGAGTATGTTGTAGGATATATACACATGGGTAACGCGGGTGTTCCTTAAATCATCATATGTGCGGTTTATGTATCAATATAGAGAAATTTCGTTTGCAATGTTGGCTCGGTATTAGTCAATTCTATTATAATTTAGCACTTTGAAATAATCGAACGAGCTCTTTTGTATTGATATGTAGTCACTTTGAAGACAAAAATGTTATCAAGATCAACTCAGTCAATTTCCGGACCGGAAAAACGTAAATCCATCCATTTGCCAAGGGTTTCGTGTAACCTCAGACAAATTTCATATTGTCACCCCTGTAATAATAATGATGATAATAATGATAATGATACATAGCCCTCCACCTCCGTCCCCCAACTGATACTTCACTTACCATTCACACATTAATACCTTCCTCCACCACGACATCAGCATGTCCGACCCCGGCCGGGCATTCCCACCACGCTCCTCCTCCCGCTCCTACAACCCCCCCGTCCGTAGCACCTACCCCGGTTCTCCCAACTTCGAACCCCCCTCCTACCTCTACCCCGGGCACCCCTTTGCCCTCGATGGTATCGCCCTCCGCGCCGGCGCCCTTGGCGCTGTAGCGGCCGGCAGTTTCGCAATCGCCTGGCAGTTCCGTGCATCATACTGGCAGCTCCCAATGTTCGCCGCCGCACTCGCCGTCTTCCACTTCTTCGAGTTCTGGATCACTGCGCGTTTCAACACTCGCAAGGCCGAGGTCAAATGTACTTCTCCGACCCCCCCCCCCCGCATATGTAGCATGGATCTAGGTAAGCTAACGGCCAGTAGCGTTTCTCCTGACCAGTAACGGCGCTGCATACAACATCGCTCACGCCTCCGCCTTCGCCGAGGCCCTCATCGAGTGCTACTTCTTCCCCGAGCTCAAGAGGCACTGGCTCCCGACGGTGGTTGGGGTCGTGTTGGTGGTCGTCGGGCAGCTCGCGCGCTCGTACGCTATGGCGCACGCGGGGACCAACTTCACCCATCTAGTGGCGCAGAACCACGAGCAGGGCCATGTGCTGGTCACGGACGGCATCTATGCACTGATGCGGCATCCGTCGTATTTTGGATTCTTCTGGTGGGGTATCGGCACGCAGCTGATGCTGGGGAACCCGCTGTGCCTCGTGGGGTATGCGCTGGTGCTGTGGAGGTTCTTTAGCTGTAGGATTGAGGCGGAGGAGAGGCTGCTGGTGGAGTTCTTTGGCGCCGATTATGAGAGGTATAGGGAGAGGACGGGGACGTGGATTCCGTTTGTGTAGCTGTGTGGTGTAGTCGGGTTGGGGGAGTGGTGTGGCGATGGGTAATGTGAGGTAGTATAGCTGGCGAGGGAGTTAATATATCTATTTCTATTTTTGCCGAAACTTGAGTCTGGTGATATCAACTGCCTCTCCGCGTAGGACTATCCCTTGTATACCAGACCAACCTGTCAACGATATCCCCTATCCGGCCAGGCCAAGTGGTCCAACCCGCTCTCACCGCCTTAACAAAAAGCTATGCGTGCATTAGAACACCTGTAGATGTACTAATAGGCCGGCGTGTAGAGTATATATATAGGCAATACTCAACCTAGCCAGCGCCGAGAGTAACCAGCTCCATAGTCCAGACGGCAGCATAGTGAGATCCAATCCCGGGGAGCCCAGCAGGTGCAGTACTCCTCCCCATGTACGGCGGAGCTGCATATCGGGGCTGTTGAGTTGAGTGGTACTATAATGCCACGCACCCCAGGGGCGGCGAGTGATAAGTTGTGATGTGCCCCCCCTCGACAGCCCCACTCCGGGAACTGGTTCTGGTAGCGAGTTCTTTATGGGTACATGTAGTTAGTTTGGGATTCTTTAATCTTGTGGTTAGCTGCAGCCCTGGTGGCGGGAAGAGGGCGAGGAGTGCATAGGGAGTGGTGGAAAATAGGTGCGGGTGGTGGACGGCTGGGCCGTGTGGGTACATGTAGACAAAGCTTGCGATGGAAGGATATCTACCGTATTCCAAAATATATGTATACGGCATCCGTAGTATATGTGGGAAGGCGGTAGGGATGTCTGTGTATGCCAAGGCCCGCCCCCAGCGGGCATGCGGGCTTGCGGTGGGCACCAACGTCGGCGACACGCGACATCACTCGACATCTCCTTGTTCGGCAAACGCATGACGATTCACAGACACCGTAGATATCACATAATTAGCAGCGGAAAATCCCTTCCCATTTATTCTAGCCTAACAATCTAACTAGGTCCTAATCCTTTTTAAACACTACCACCACGGACAAGGTATACCCTGTTGACAGTTAACGACATGACTGATGACGGAAAAAAGGAAAGAGATGTTTAGAAAATGTCAAAGGAAAACAGAAAAGTAGAGGAGAAAAGTAAAAAAAAAAAAGCCGTAGCACCCAGGCCGAGTCCGGTAAAGAAAAGAAAAAAGAAAGACAAATAGCTTATGAGCAAAGTAACTGGTAGAAAAGAGACACAAATTAACATCTTTGATAGAACAAGGGAAAAAAAAATCAAATCATATCACAGAAGACCCAACCCAGAACCGAACAACCTTCTTATATCACCCACCGAAAAGATCCGACGTCTTCGTAAGCATAAACAACCAGACAAGACGCACGACGGACACAGTGAAGCGAAGGAAGTGGAGGTGGGAAAGGATAAAGACTAGACCGCTATTCGTCATCGCCATCAGAATCATCCTCGCCGGACGCCTCTTCAGACTCTTCAGACTCTTCCTCGGAATCCTCGGAGTTTTCGGCTTCCTCCTCTCCGTCGTCCCGCATCTGGTCGACAATAACGGCCTTCGAAGCCTTAGCAGCGAAGCGGGGGCTGCTTCGCTTTTTAGTGACGATAGTTTCTTTACCAACGGCACCGCTAGTGAAAGAAGGAATTTTCTTCGCCTTTGAGACGACGGTAGTAGCGGGACGATTCACGACGGCAGCAGTGGCGGTACGATTACGTGACATGGCGTACTTCGCATCGATTCGCGAATGGATCGAGGCCCTAATACCGAGGCCATCAGCTGTACCTCTCAAGGCCGGCGCAGGAACGGCAGCCGGGTTTCCAGTCACCGCCAGGCGAAACTGGTGACGGGTTGTTGAGGCGTGGCGGGTGACCCTAGTGGCCGGGGCCGCAGCGGGCATTTCGTAGACGGGCGGCTTGTTAATGACAACCGAGAAATCGGTTTCTTTTTCTTGAGTTTGAGATTTACTTCTAGTCATTCGACGAAGGGACTCGGAGATCTCATCCTCGCTGAGCTCTCCTCCGTCCACGTCGGACTCCTCATCGTCGGAGCCGTCGAAGAGGGCACGGGTTATGATCTTGTCCATTTCGCTAGACCTCCTGATCTCTTCGACATGATTATCAAAGCGAACCTTCTTGAAGGGAGTGGTTGTCATAGGCTCGTCGACTTTCTGATACTTTGATGCATCAAAGCTAGCCACGTTTTTGATGACTACCGCAATGTTGCCGTGGTGCTTATCCCAAAAGTTGGGTTTTGGTTTCTGGAGGCTTCCTGCAACCCTACCGACGTCATCGACGAGACCGTTGGCTGCATCGATGAGTTCTTCATCAGTGTCGCTCTGAGGTTCAACGGGGGCAGTAGCTTTACGCTTTTTGGCGGGCTGGGCTCTTGCAGCGGGCTTGGGACTGACGAGCAGTGGTTTACGGGTCCTGGTATGGACCTTCTTGGGAGTCTTTTTTGAACGGGTAAACGCCATCGTGAAAGTTTAAAGAGATTCGATAGAGATGATGCGATATTTAGTGAGAGGGAACTGACTATTCACAATGATGATGAACGAAGGAGAATGATGGAGAAGGAAAGGAAGAGGGAAGAGGATGGAGAGATATAGAGAGAGGGGGGAGGGAGGGGAAGAAGAGAAAGAGAATGAGGTTGCGTTACTCTAGGTAACATGGTCTAATTTCTACTTGCTCTCTGGTAGCTTCGGAGGCCTGCGGAGGTACGTAGGCGGTCGAGTGATATACTATGAGCGCCCATGCCCGCCTTTGCTTGCTCATAGTATACAAAACCCCGGTATTTTTGCCCCCTCTACTTTTTTGAATATAGTATTTTTTTCAAATGACCGCTTTGAGGTTTCTCTCTATCTTAGAATTCTGGCGTACTAATCAGAGTTTATGTGGCCATGCCCGCCTTGGCCATTCTTCTGGTACTCGAGACTTGAGAGTGCTCGCTACGCAATATGCAGGCTTCCGGAATCACTCTCGAAGCTGAAACAAGTGTTTAATATCAACTTTTATTCTATGGTCCACTTCAGCGTAACAGCCTTTTTACTTTGAAAAAAAAAAAAAAAAAAAAAGAGAGTGGAATAAAATAAGATAAAAAAGGTTGTTGAAGGAAAGTTGATGAAGACCATTTCTATCATCGTGCAGAGACTCATCATGCAGAGACTCGGAGCAAGTGGGAATCCACATGCATTCTACATGGCAGATATAATTGCTTGCTACAACGTAGAGCACATAGATGTATGTATATACCCATTCTTGATATTAAGAGTTAATCCACAACCACAACCACAGTAGTATGCAGCAGACCTTTATTGCGTCCTCGCCAGAACAAGAAGAAATACCCAACCCAGAATATGCATTATTGAGGGAAAAAAGAAGAGTCTAAAAAGATAGAAACAACCTATCTACAGTTACGGGCCTCTATGCCCCCTGCGCCTTCCTCTTCGCCTCTTCGGCCTCTCTCTTCCTCTGCAGATACCTCTCTTTCGCGCCCATCACCTCACCCTCCGTCTTCCTACTCTTCGACGCCCTCTCGAGGTTCTTCTTCTCCTCCTCCTCCGCCTCTAACGCTCTCTTCTGCGCCGCGGCCAACTGCTCCTCCACCATCCTGCTCTGCCTCGCCCTAGCATCCTCCCGCCTCCCGCCTACACCCTGGTACTGCGGCCTTCGCTCCCCGCTGCCACGGGCTGCCGTCGCCGTCGACCCGCCCCGCGGTTTCGAACTGACGTTCAGCCCACCCGTCAGCAGCTGCGTCTTATCCACCACCATTCCCTCCTCATTCACCTCCGCGCCCCTCTCCTTCGCCAGCTCTGCCAGCGTCTTTTCCTTCTTCTTTCCCTCCCTCTCCTCCTTCTGCTGCTCCACAACCACCGGCGCCGCCCCGGCAGCATCAACCAGGGCCCCATGCCTCGCCTCCCCCCTCTCCAACACACCCCTATAAAACCCCGTCATCCCGCCCGCCTCCCCCCTCTTCTTGCGCTCCCGCTCCTCGCGCGCCGCCTCCTCGGCCTCCTGCGCGGCCAGTTCTGCTTGCTGCCGCTTATACGCCTCCGTGACGAACGTCTCCTTGTCGGCAAACTCGTCGCCCTCCGCCTCGCGCTCCTTGAGTAGTGCGCGCTCCTTTGCGCGCAGCGCGTCACGCTTGCGGACCTCGGCGGCGGACAACAGAGACGCCATGTATTTGGGCTTTCGTTCGGCGGAGTCTGCGGCGGCGACGGCAGCACGCTCCCTCGAGAGGGCAGACATGGACTCCCATGCGGTGTCGTAGTCGTAGATGGTGGGGTCTAGGTCTTGGGTGGTTGAGGTTGTTGTGGTGGTGGTGGTGGTAGAGGCAGCGGCAGCGAGTTGGGCATTGACGTGGGCTTTAGAGGCGGCAGTAGCAGACTTTGGTTTGGACTTGGATTTGGACTTGGACTTTGAGGTGAGGGCGTCGGGTTCAGAGCCGGAGGACTCGGACTCGGCGGCGAAGTTGGTGAGGGCTTTCTTGGGCTTTGGGGGACCCGTTGGCTTGGTGGGTTTTGAGAGAGTGATTTTTGGAGGCATTATGGTGGGATGGAGTGGTGACTATGATTGATGTATGTACGTATGTATGTATGTAGGTGAGATGAGTGAGGTGAGAGAATGTGTCGTTTCGTTCGTGATGTCGTGAGTCAATGTCTGTCCGCCTGTCTGCCTGTCTGCCTGTATAAAGTAGAGGTTGTTAAAAGTGTATAATTAAGGCTGTGCAGCAGGCAGATTCGATCGACGATGGATGATGAGCTTAGACGCAGAGCTACGCAACTCCCCAACCAACCACACGCGTAGCACCAGGCCCATACGCGCAGATTCAAGCACGGAGAGATTGATCTTGCAATTGACCAATTGAAATCAACGCAATAGCTGTAAATGAACGAATGACTGGCTGACCGGGGAGGGGGGATCATCACGTTTACTTCCATATGGCAGACACACACACACACACACGCGCGCAGTCAGTCAGTCAATCGAATTGAATCGTGAATCATGGGAGATACTATAAGTGAATGAGAAGATAATATAGTCGTTGTAGTTATTTAGTATATAGTGATCCTCTCTTTATGGGGGGGAAGGGGGTTGCCTAAGTTCATGTAGTTTAGTTGGGTCAGACAGACAGTCAGTCAGCGTTCGTTCCTCTCGCTCCCCCGGAAAAAGGACTCAACTCAACTTACTCCCTCGTCCTTGTCATTCTTTTCCGTCTGTCTTTCTGTCTATCTGCCTTCTGCATATTCTACTTTGGTACTCTTCTCTGCTCTCTACATACATACTCTATTTTACACTCCTGTATCACCAACAACAACACTAGCAAATCAAGACAGAGCAGCAGCCCAGTTCAGGCACCAATCCAACCTCAACTCTTCAACTCTTCAACTCATCTCATTGTCATTATTAAATCCAGTCCAGTCCTCATCCTCCTCCACTCACCACTCACCACTCGCCATCACCACTAACCCGTACGTGTCTCGCATCTAAGATCTACCTGTCTACTTACCGTCGCCAGGCCCATCTACAACCACAGAATCCCCACAGATCCAGATCAACACCTCATCCACCCATAGAGTCCAAATACTCCCACCACCACCACCACCACGACCACCACCAACCACCACCACCACGACCACCACGAACCAACCAACCAAACTGCACGCACAATGTCTTCCCCCCAAGATCTCACCTCCAATCCTTCTTCCCCAGTGTCCTCACCTCCCCCGCCTCCACAACCCCTGCTAGCCACTGCAGACTCGCCTGTCCCTGGGGTGCACGGTGTCAAGGCAGGGCGCGGGCTGGCCTCCACACAGAGCTCCACCGCTAACCAACAGCCACGCGCAATATCCTCCAACAAAGAAACCACTTCCTCTGACCCCTCCCCCCCCACACCTCCCCCTCCAGTCGCCGCAGGCAACCAACAGCCACGCGCAGTACCCCCCCCTAGGTCTCACCTACCACCACTGCCTCCACCGCCAGCAGTGCCAATGGAATCGCCGGTCCCCGAAATACCAGGGATCAAAGCAGACCCCAGGTTGGCGAGTATGCTGCGCAAAGAGGTGGCCGACATGCTCGGGCGCACAAGTACCAGCTTTCCCGGCGCGCAGCCAGTCTCGTTCGCTGCGCGACATCTCGAGGAATTGAAGCGCACTGAGTTCGCTCCCCTTCTCTTTTCCCCCACCCCCTACAGACAGGAGGCTGACAAATAGAAACGCAGCTACTACCTATGCGAGAAGAGCGACGGAATCAGGTGCCTGCTGTACTTTACGCGCGACGGCGACAAGGAGGTGCACTACCTGATCGACCGCAAAAACGACTACTACTGGGTGCGGAATCTACACTTCCCGCTGCCGGGCGACGAGACGTTCCGCAGATTCCACACAGAGACCTTGATCGACGGGGAGCTGGTGCTCGACAATATAGGAGGGGGGAAGAGGCTCCTGCGCTTCTTGGTCTTTGACTGTCTGATGCTGGATAACAACTCCATGATGCACAAAATGCTGGATAAGCGGTTGGGCGTGAGTTTTTCTCTACTTTCACAAGGGGGTGATGATTGCTAATGCCAATTGCACGCGTAAACAGTACGTCATGGAAAACGTCTACAAGCCCTACAGGCTCCTCTGCAAGACCTTCAAAGAGGAGGTCGAATTCTTCCCCTTCCAGGTCGAGTTCAAAAAAATGGAATTCAGCTACAGCATCCAATGGATGTTTGACATGATCCTGCCAAAGCTACCCCATGGCAACGACGGCTTAATATTTACCTGCCGCACCACGCCCTACAAGTTCGGCACAGACGAACACATCATCAAGTGGAAGCCCGTCTCCGAAAACAGCATCGACTTCCGCCTCAACCTCGAGTTCCCCATTCTCCCACCCTCATCGCCAACCTCGAGCGCGGAGAGCGACCGCGGCGACACCCCGGAGCTCGACTGGAACGCAATGCCAACCTTCAACCTCAGTGTGTACATGGGCGAGGAGGGCTACATGAAGTGGGCGCAGATGCACGTGGAGGAGGACGAGTGGGAACTGCTGAAGGGATTGGGCGTCCCGCTGGACGACGCTATCGTCGAGTGCGCCATGGATAAGCAGGGGCGGTGGAGATATATGAGGTTCCGCAAGGACAAGAAGCACGCGAACCATATCAGCACGGTGGAGAGCGTGATGGAGAGCGTGAAGGATGCGGTGGATAAGGATCAGCTGTTGGCCGTGCAGGGGGATGTCAGGAAGGCATGGAAGATGAGACAGGCGGTGGCGTCGGATGTCGAGCGGGGTGAGTCGAGTTCTAAGAGGGCTAGAAGGTGACCGGGAGGGCTAAAGTAGGAGGAGTATTTAAAAGTTGGGCCGCGAGGCGTGTTTATTTTTACTTTTTGTTTTTTGACTTTTTTTGCTGCGTTTTGGCTGTGCGGTTGTTCTGTGATTTATGTGCGTTTTTTTTTTCTTTTTCCCTTTTTGTTGGTTTTTATTATTCCGGGCAGGACAGACACTCCACTCCCGTCTCGTCTCGTCTCGCATCTTGCCCTGCCCGGTTGGTCTGGTTCAATCTAGACAGAGCGCCCAGCTAGCTAGCTACCCCCCTCTACATGTACAGTGCACACAGTACGTACATGTACCCTACTCTACTCCACTCCCCCAAACATGAAGGGTGGGCCTATCTTCTGCTGTTGCTGCTACTGTCTAGTGGTCGGTTGGTGTTAACGGTTTTTTTTTTATATCTCCTTTTTCCTTTTCTTTTTTATCTCTTGTGTGTCGAAAGTGGTAATGATTATTTATCCTCCCCACCCCCCGATGTGGTGGCCGTAGTTTAGTTAGATGTGGATTTGAATGAATGGGAAGAGGCGGTGGCAGTGGGGTGTTAGAGTATTTGCTGTACCGTGCTGTGCTGTGATGTGATGTGACGTTGTGGCCGGTGGGGCGGTGGTCATGAAGTATCACTCGAGTCAAACCGACGTCGACCCGCTACGTTACTTGTAAATGGGCAACACAAGCTGGATACCACATGCCGTACACAACATAAAGCGCGACCGCCACCAAACCTCGCACCGCCGGTAGCGTGTTGCGTCACGGAATATCACTCGGCGTGGTCTAGTGGCCGTGGTGGGCCCCGGCGGCTAACGGGCTGGGAATCTTCCTTACCCTACACACTTACCAAGGCTAGAAGAGTTATCTAGATACATCTAGTAGTAGTAACAATTCCCCGCGCCCTCCACACCCATTCCCAGTTCCACGCCCCGCCTGCGTAGCACCTAGCACGTAACCGCCCGAGACTACATAACATCCCGGTTGCGTCACAGCCATAATTACTATTTTTCATACCCACAACCACACCCGCAAAACCTGAACCTACCTACCTACACAATGTCCAACATTGGCAGCGCCTTCGGGCTAAACCCGGGCTCGAGCAAAGACGAGCGCAAGCAGGTACCTCCCCCCTCCACTCCACTCCACTCCCTCCTCCACTCCGAGAGAACTGACGGCGGCGGCGGCGGCGGTAGGCACTGATGCAGACGATCCACCACGAGACCAACGTCGAGAACGCGCGCATGCTCATCGAGGTACCCCCCCTCCCCCGGAGAGAGAGAGACGGGCTAACGCGCAGGCAGAAAATCAACGAAAAGTGCTTCGAGAAGTGTGTCCCAAAGCCCGGGAGCAGCCTGTCGGCGGGTGAGACCGCGTGCTTGACAAACTGCCTGCAGAAGTACATGGCGGCGTGGAACGTGGTGTCGGCGGCGTACATTGCGCGGATCAAGACGGACCCGGCGCTGTAGTTGGCGAGGGGAGGGGGGTGGATGTTGTATAGTGGTTTTGCGGGAATTGAGACGGTTCTTCTGGGGCCCTTGGTCTTGGTCTTTTGCTCTTGGGGGGTTTTTTTTTGGTCGGTTGGAGGTTGGGTAGATGAGGTGTAGATGAGGTGGGGTGGGGTGGCGGCGGTGGTGTGCGGCCGGCCATTGTCGCTTTAGATACACCGTAACAAATATATATATACATAGAGGCGATCCATTGAATCGACCAACCCACACTGGAGTACATGTACGCAGTACTCTACTCTACTCTACTCGGTACCATGATATCTACATGTAGAGTAGTATTAATACCGCCCATTACCATCCAAGATACATGTATGTAGATCAATGTAGATCAGATCCACCCATCACACCCCATCACTCGTGTCTCACCCGCTCCATCCATACTCTAGAGTACAACCGCCGACTCACAGGCTATCACTCGCCCCCACCCAGCCGGGCGCTACACTACGTGTAGCGTGACATGTATGTACATATGTACATCACGCATTCTCAAACACCCACCCAAGTACTCTGTTTTTTTTTTGTTTTTCAAAACTAGACGACATGTCATTGATCAACCAACTACGTACTACACATGTATATACCTCCTACTCCACCAACCACGACGACGACAGGTAAGAAACGCAATTTTAAGAGCGCCGACCGTCCGTCCATCCGGGCGTGTGTACAGCTGAGAAGCGCCCCCAAACCCGAACCCCGGAGAACCAATAAGAACCAGGAGTCAAAACCAGAACCAGGAGCCCTAATAATAAGACAAAACAAATAAAAGAATAAAGAACCAAACACATGCACAAAAAACACACATGAATGAAGCCAGGCAGGGTGAGAACTAACAAGCTACATGTAGCCTACATACATACATATCGTACATACCCTTCTCTGCCGGCACTCACAAAGCACCAGCACCAGCTCCCTAGCTAGCTACCTATCCGCCGTGAGCGCAAAGCTCAACCCCAACACGCCCATGCCCACGAACCCAAACACAAACGGCACCCTACTCCCATGCTTCAGCGCAACCGCCTGCACAAATAGCGCGACCCCCACACTCGCCATAACCCCGGCAGTTCCCGCAAACAACACCCCATATGCCGCTCCCCCTTCCTCCTCTCCCCCACTACCCTTCCTCATCGCCAGTGCCGCCAGCCCGGCTCCCAGCGGCTGTGACAGCCCGCCGAGCACAGACGCACACGCAACGGCCTTTACGCGACTCCGCAAGGCCAGGAACAGCGGAAGGGCCATAATGAACCCCTCGGCGATGTTATGGATAAATAGTGCCAGAAACACCGATAGCCCCAGCGACGGTGATGCGTGGTTAGTCGCGTAGGTGATGAAGCCTTCTGGGATCTTGTGGAGTGCGATTGCAAGGGAGGTCTGTACGCCGATGCTGAGGAATTTATTATTCGCGACGTGGTGGTGGCCAGGGGTGGTGGTTGTTGCCGGGGAGGTATGCACGTGGGAATGGCGGGCATGCTGTGGTGGTTGAGATGTGGGTGGAGGGGGAGGGGGAGGGGTGCGGCTACCAGAGGCGACGGTCGGAGTGGAGTCGGTGATGTCGGCGCTGATGGAAGAGGCTGTGGAAGGGGTTGGCAGTAGTGTCTCCGGGTTACAAGACTGCTCGCAGAAGTGATCTGTATAGCCATAGCAAGTGCCGTCGGCCGTACACTTTACGAACCCGCTGAGCTTCTGTTTGATGCTCGGTTTCCTGAGGAGCTGTGGGGGCAGCAACGGCGTAGTCTCCTCTGGCCCCTCCTCTTCCTCATCACGGCTGTGGTCGTGGTGGTGGAGATGATGGTGGTGTTGGCCTCCTCTCCCTCCTCCTCCAGCCTCAAGGTCCCTGTTCGAGGGAGGAAGCTTGGATTCAGAGGAGGAGGAGCCGGAGTGCTCCTCGCAGTTGACAATACTACTGGGAAGCAGGTGGTGTAGCGTGTCAGAGACGAGCTGCAGCCCAGCGACCCCAGCGAGGAAGCAGCCGATGGTTGCATAGGCGGCAGCACTGGAGGATAGGTCCGTGAGGAAGTAGCTGTGCGCCTTGGGGAGCATTCCGTATAGGGCGCTATAGAACTTGGGGCTTGTTAGAATTGCATATATGCATATAAGATAGCAAAAAAGGTGAAGAGCATACCATAACGCCAAACGACAGCGACAGCGACGCAGAGAGGAACGTCGTGGACTCACGGATACTGAAGTGCTTCCACCGCGGAACTTGCCGCGTTAGAAGGTCCAGGCATATTATAGACGAGCCAACAACTGCAGTGAGAGGGGGGTGTCAGTGATCGAGTCGGCAGGTTTATTTAGATTAGAGGAACAGGAGAATATTTACCACAGGCGAGGCCGCTCGCGCAGGCCAGGATCCAGCCAGTTTTGTCGTCAGCCATATTGATGGATGCAGAAAAAAGAAAAAAAGCTGTTGATCTAGGCGTTGAAGGACGATTACAATCGACGATATAGTATTACCCACCGATTCGATGAAGGGGGGCTGGGGGGGGAGGCTAGTGGTGGTAGCTACTCTAAGGGCTAAACGGAAGCTTCACTTTTTTTTTTTGCTTTCTCGTTCGGAAAATTTTGGTGCCAGTGGAATGGAGTGCGGGGGGGGCAGAAACACCAAAAAGAAAAATCTGGGAAGAAGTGAAGGATGGTTGGCAGAGTTGCTTCTTCTGCTCGATCCAAAGCAACGCAGTTAAGTTTTCTATTTGCAAGGATGTTTATCGCAACTCAACTCAGATCGGTAAATCAAAGCAGGATAATGGACAACGGATGGAGATGGGAGAAAAAAGAAGAAGAAGAAGAAGAAAGAAGGGAATAAATGAAGGGGGGTCCTTTTTTACAAATATTTGGTTATATGGGGATAGGGGGGGAGGAGGGGGGGATGATGGTCGATAGGATGGAGAATGAGTGTATGAGTACACACACACACACACAGCAGCCATGATTGTGGACACCCTTCTGGATAGGTAGAAGTACCTTACGTCAATCCGGGGGGAGGGGGGGGGCAAACTCAGTGTTGTGGTGGTAGTGTGGGAACCTGGATGGGTAGATTTTTGGAAATGGTAATCGTGGGGCTGCAATTGCCCTGTTGCTGCGGCTACACACCGACTGATTGACTAAATGATTGATTGACTACAAGGTTGACTGAAGTCTGATTAACAGCGGGCCGGTTATTGTCGAAGCTTACTTTTTAATGCGGGAGGGTTTACCTACTCTATCCCAACAGCCACTGCATCCGACGTTTGGCCATGGTATGAGAATGTGAGCTGGAGTACATGTAGGTGGTATACATGTAGGCCCCCACTCCCTTATATAACGGGTAGCCTGCAGTGCAGTGATAGTACACATGTAGAACTATGTGGAGTGGAGTAGATTAGTATTTCAAGCCACTTCATGGGTTTTAGGTCCATGTAATGTATGAGTAGGTACATGTAGTATCATGTAGGGTTCTCGCTTCCAGAATCATGCTATCTGGATCCACTGCATACCCTTCGATCCTATCTAGATAGAAGATAGAGTACAAGGGCCTTGGGTCCAATTCTGTGTCGGCATACATACATGATGTAGGTACTGTAGTCATCCATACTACAATTCTACTCGTTTACCACCATAAGAACCAAAGACAACTTGTATGGACTGGCGATGATCTCAGTCACTCACATTTTCTCGTTACACAAAGGGCTATCAGTGATTCCCTCCCACTCACTCACTCTCTCTCAACATGTGAGTACGGCAAAGCACATGGCATTAGACATTATTTTGCTTTATTAATTAATTAAGTAGAGTACCTATACACACTTTCTCTGTCTCTGTCTGCCTGTCTGTGATCTATCTACAAGTCCTTCCCTGTTTGTCTTACAGCTGACACCACTACATGTCTCTCTTCTATCAGTAGCTGTCTCACCCTCACATTCCGGCGCTCGTCGAATGTGTTCACCCCCAGGGTACTTTCCATCCCTTGCTTCTTCTTCTTCCCTCTGACCCCCCCCCCCCCCCCACGCTAACCCATTTCAACGGCGGGGCAAGGGTGTGTAACACACACCACACACACACACAAATCCCCCAGATTTTCGAATCCCCCAAATCCTTCCTTCCCTTTGAATCCGAATCCCGAGCCCGAACCCCCCGACCAACCAAACCCGTCATGTCGAAATTCACACTCGGGATTATTGCTGCCGCCTCTGCTGCGACAGGTGCTGCCGCTTCCGCCCTCTACTTTTCTGGCCTTAAGAGTAAGCCTAGTACCGTACCTTCTGCTGCTGCTGCTGCTGTCCCCATCGGCGTTGTATCAAAGCACCCTGTACACCGGAAGCCTGAAGATAGCGGCCCAAGCCCCGTGGATCCCGCTGGGCTCTTCCAGTATGGTGAGTAGAAATATCAATCTTTCACCCACCCCTGAAACTGGTGTTAACGCAGCGCAGGATTTCCCGGTCCCGTCGCCGACTATGCCACCCGTAAGCTCTACGTCTCTTCCTACGATCGCCGCACCCGTAATCCCCACTGGGTACCTTCCCTCTTTCCTCCTCCTTTCTCTCCACTAACACACCCCCTAGGTCGCCGAACACATCACCCCCGAATCCCTCTCCTCCCGCGATGGCGACCGTGGCAACAGCAAGTTCCTCGAAGACCAGTCCATCCCCACTCCCTACCGTGGGCTCCTCAAGGACTACTTCCGTTCCGGGTACGACCGTGGGCACCAGGCCCCCGCCGCCGACGCAAAGTTCTCACAGACCGCCATGGACGAGACCTTCTACCTCAGCAACATGTGTCCGCAGGTCGGGCAGGGCTTCAACCGCGACTACTGGGCGCACTTTGAGGACTTTTGCCGGCGGCTGACGGGAAAGTACCCCAGTGTGCGCATCATCACGGGGCCGCTGTACCTGCCGAGGCAGCACCCGGATGGCAAGTGGCGCGTCTCGTATGAGGTTATTGGCGACCCGCCGAATATCGCGGTCCCGACGCACTTCTATAAGGTTATTGTGGCGGAGGATGGGGCGGTGGGGGGAAAGGTGGCGGTGGGCGCATTTGTGTTACCGAATGCGGTGATTGGGAATGGGGTCAAGTTGACGGAGTTTGAGGTGCCGGTAGAGGTCGTGGAGAGGGCAAGTGGGTTGACGTTCCTGGACAAGCTAGAGAAGGATCGGAGGAAGCAGCTGTGTAAGGAGATTGAGTGCTCGATCGTGGTGAGGGAGTTTAAGGACGCGAGTAAGGGGGATAAGAAGAGGAAGTAGGCGTGGTTCTTAGTAGATAGAAACCAAATCAATAAATGCAGGGTCTGAAAGGGTATTTTGTTTCTTATCGTGATTCGTGACTGGGACCGGTAACAGCAGGATTCCTATCTCAGGTAATAGGCAGGCTCCTCATATCAATCAATATGCTTAGGAAAACAATGCCAAGCATTCCATAATTGTATATCCAGAGCCCAACTGACTTCTGGAAAATAAAATGCGGTCTCTATGTGTGCTGGATATTTCTTTCCCTCCCCCCTGATAGAGGAAAACTATCTTAGGCGTGGAATAATACAACCGAGTGATATTTCATGATGCTCTGATCGAGAGGCTGTCCTAACCAAGAGAGCTGTAATCTTATCTCTCGAGTCTATGGATCTAGATATCTTGGTCTCCATATATCGGCCCCGACCCCGCGCACCCGCGCCACCATCCCTTGTTACCCAAAACATGCTGGAAATTGCTTTACGTATCGGGAAGATAGTTTCCTTATTTGAATTCGTCTTCCCGATTCGAGATATGATTTCTTTTGTTTTCTTTATTTGGGGATCATCTATTCATCTATCTATAAAAATAGGGATAATCAATTTGCAACTCTTTTTAGTACCTATCAAGGAAGTCCAGATCCCATTATCCATCAAAACATACCTACACTCTAAAACAAAGAGAGACCTCCATCGACTCCTACATCCCAACGACCATGATGACCTATCAACCCGCAGCCAACTTGTTTTTTCTTTGTGCACCGTAATAGCTACCATTGTCCCCGCCCTTTGTTGGTACACGATCCCTTTGTCACACTGAGTCGACATATAAATGGCCGGCGCTCCGCCAGCGCGCGATTGTGGTCAAGGTCTGTTGATAAAGATTTATGGCACGCCCAGCCCAATAATTACACTTAAACATCGAGTTTTGTATCTGCAATGGCTGCCGTACCGGCCCCCGCTGCCGTACCGGCCCCAGCTGCCGTACCGGCCCCAGCTGTGATCCCTATAGTTCCACTTCCAGTTCCGCCGGTTCCACCACCTCCTCCGTTCGACCCCTTTCAACCCATACCGCCCCTGCCTTGTCCCTTCGCCCCGGTTACACCCCTCCCAGATCCACCACCGCCACCGCCGCCGCCGCCGCTGCCACGTAATATGCCCCCTCACTTGAGAGGGATAGCCGGGGGAATAGATCTGGCACTTTTAGCAGTTCTATCAAACGATGTCCTCCTAACAATTCTTCAAGCTTGCCAAAGTTTTGAAGAGCTCCTTTGGGTCAGGACAATATGCCCACAAGTAAACAACATCTTCAGACTCAACATGGGCCCGCTCCTTGCCCACATAGGTGCCCGCCTTATACGGCACGGCGGTAGCGTCGGGGTCACGGCAGCCTGTATGCAGTACGCAACAGAGGTCCTGATATTCCAGCGGTACCAACAACAATCGCGGGTCCCTCGACAGTCGCAGAACACCTTGTTCCGCACTATTTACGAGCGCCTTGAGAATGAGAGGTCGTCCACTCTGTTCATGCGGATAACAGACATACCCCAGTTCAGGGCAAATCACTTGTTCTTTCAACGCTTTCGCAAGTTCTATAGGAAGGTCGTGGGTGACTTCACGTACACCCTTGACAACCACCCGCAGCTTTATGCCAAGCTAAAGGACGAGTCAGAGATTCACTTTCACCGGAATTATAGTACTCAGGTGACTTCTATCCAGTTCCCGGTCGACAACTTGCTCTCGGTGGAGGACTTTTACCATGCTTGGGTCATGACCTATAGGTTCAAGTACGAGCCCATCATGAGCTTCGCAAGACGCCTGCAACCGACAGCTCCGTTGGTGGTGGGGAGGATCCATTTTATCGCTTTCCTCATGGACCAGTTCTACATGTCACAGGTACCGTTCAACAGGCGATCAATCGCCCGCGTCGGGGCACGCAACGCGGACCCGGCCGCACATCGCATTGCCCGTCGATCGTGGATAGTCCAAGGGTGGCGAAAGCGCTGCTTCATGGGTGTCTGGTACCCGCTCAAGAGGACAGGAAACGGCATCTTCAGAAATAATCTCGCAAGAGGTATCTGGCGGAAGGTGACGACGCCGGGAGGGGGCCTGCTGGGGTGGAGCTATTTCGTCAGAGACCTGATGGGCGAATTCAGGCCCATCGACGGCGCTGGCGGGCACCTGCTGTACTGGAAGTTTTTGGCGGAGATGACGGTGCGGTTATATGAAACCGCGGAGCGTGCAGATCAGGAGGATGGCACGTGGGCACTCACTCTTTTCAGAATGAAGGATGACTTTGATTCACAGTTTAATCTTCACAATTTAGCGCAGTTGGTGCAAAGGTTCGGTTTGGGTCAACGCCATGGGAGAAATACCGATGTTTGATGATGCTTGTACATGTGTGCACATATTTCATGTACTATTTTCTTCGGGTTTTTACAATGTTCTGGTGCTTGCTTTGCTGATGTTATCGGCTTTATATATACTACGTATGTAATTATTGCGCGTTATAGCTAGACAATATGCAAAGTCAAGGTGGGATTGGTACCCGTAATTGCAACCGCATGATGTATATTATAGTATGTGCCTGTGTTGCGGCAAGTAGTGTCTCATGGCCAGTTCGCTGCGCTTCTGTTGAATTTCAAGTTATAAGGTGTGTTCTTCGATCACTGGGTTAATTCACAGACACTAAACAGCGAGTGATATTTCATATGCTTAGTAACTCTGCACCGATTTGCCCCTGGGCAAGGGTTCAATATTCTTGGCGGGTTTGAGGCCACAGTTCGCGGATCTGTTGCCCACGCCCTCTGACGACAGCAGCTTTCTTCTGTTTCTCCTAAGCCCTTTCCCTAATAACATTTCATTGCTTTCTCATTCACCGCTCTCTCATTCGACTGTAATAAGCATATAATATCGACTCAGCAAAGCGACGATGCATCTCTCGAGCTGGAGCTCGGCCATGGCGAGGGGCGTTGTTTCCGGTCTGCTCGGTCTACTAGCGCTGCAGGTACCGTCGGTTTCCGCACAGTCTTCAAATGATGAAGACATCAAAACCGTTCCCCTGCGCACACACAGCTTGTACCAGGTTTGTTTTCGCTCGAGAATTCCGTGCTTGGAGGGAGAAAGAAAGATACCAGAAATTGACTCTGGATACAGCCGTACCTGGACTCGGAACTCCAGAGTCGGTGGTTCGATTGGGGTGGGGACACCATTATTCGCGCAGACCAGTAAGTCTCACCTCTGTCTACTCTGATATTATGTGTGGGGTTATGGCTCTTCATATTGATGCTGACTTGCCGCCACAGATATATTCGCTTGACGTCAGACAGGCAGGCACAGTCCGGGTGGCTGTGGTCGCGCCTTCCCTTGACAGCAACTAACTGGGAGGTACGGCGACCCGAAAAGCTTCGAAGACTATAGGGTGGGACTGACGAGAGTTCATCGCGGATAGATTGAGTTTGAGTTCAAGATCCATGGATCCGGGAACCTTTATGGCGATGGAATGGCCATGTGGATAACCAAGCAGCGGGCCCAGACTGGCCCAGTATTTGGCTCAGTCGACAAGTTTGAGGGATTGGGTGTCTTCTTTGATACCTATAAGAACAACCGTCCTGGAATTATTTTTCCATACGTCATGGCAATGCTTGGTATATAGCCTAGCCCATATTTCGCCGCCTGGCTGCAGATTTTAATTGGTGTTTCTGTTTGTAGGTGATGGCGAAACCTCTTACAACCATGAAAACGATGGAAAGGATAACGAGCTGGCCGGATGTTCAGCTAGGGGTCTGCGCGGCGCTGTGATTCCCACTAAGGGGAAGCTTACCTATTTCCAGGAGAACTACCTTCAGCTCGAATTGCAGTACAAGAATGAGGACCAGTGGGTCACTTGCTTCAATGTGCACAATGTCACTCTGCCGCAGATTTCTTATCTCGGATTCACAGCGCACTGTGGAGAGCTTAGTGGTAAGTCAAGCCCCCTCTACATACCTTTCTCAATCTATCCAGTATCCCTAACGTGATGTCCGGCGCAGACAACCACGACATCATAACCATCTCTTCCAAGAACCTCTATTCGATCAACCCCAACCGTCCCTCGTCCGACTCACAAACAACTAGGCCTAACAAGGTTACTCAGAAGCCGGTCACAGAGTCCAGTGGATGGGGCTGGTTCTTCCTCAAGAGCATTGTCTTCATTATTGTCCTGATTGGAGGATATGTTGGGTACACCGCGTACAGAGCACAGAAGAGAAGCTCCCGCTTTTAATATCTCACAACCCTTGTTTAAAAATGCTTTTTTTCCCTGCTTCTTAAGCTTCCGCATTATATCTCTCTTTTCTGTCTTATGTATGGTTTCCGCTTGGTGTGTATGTTTGTCAGATTTGATGAAATGATTTATCTTTGGATTTGGAGAAGAAAAAAAGCATAGCAGTTATCAATACTCGAGCTCTTATTCCACCGATACCTCTGTTACCTTCGTTTTTTGTGTTTTTCGTTGAACGCACGAGTGTGGCGCACCTTGCTTTTGATTTGCGATTTACTATCTAGTTAACTGGCTGCAAGCAGTCCAGTGTACGAATGTACGTACCATGTACTTACTTTCTTTCGAGTGATGGTTCGAGACGCAACCAACTAAATGTGTGGTCTCCATCTCATTGCAGATTGCATATCGCCTCGGACGGGGTGATTGGCTCTATGTATGTATGTAGATGCTGTTGGCACCTGCGCCGAGTGATCTCCAATGTCGAAGCGCCGTTTGATGTTTGAAAATAGGGAGTGCCCAGCCAGACTGTGTTGGGTCGCCATCCGATATAAGTCTGAGGACGACCTTGTTGTATCAACCAGGCCTAAACTCTGGGACCCGAAGTGTGCTGGAACCTCATAGTCGAGTGTAGGGTTAGGGGTAGATGCCATCTCTGATCTGGTGACTGAAATAAGCATACCCCTCGCTAATTCCCGTCTGGTGGGGGTTGGCGTTGTGGCTGTATATCTTGTCACACCAAGAGTATGCAGGATGAAGAAACTCAGCCCCGCATTATATCGCGGGAATTATTGATAATTGTTGAGGCCAATAGAGTATATAAGTTCCCTGTCTGTGTTTCCCCCAAATCTCAGTGGCCAGCTTCTTCCTTTCTCATCGAGTTACCATCAGCTTGAAACCGAGGATACTACATATAACTAAATGGCCGAGGCACTGGGAACAGCCGCTAGTATAATTGCTGTCCTCCAGCTTGCGGCGGCAGTAGCCTCGCTGAGCTATGGTTATATCGGCGGGGTTGCACGGGCGCCGTCCGAACCTGAAAGGTTCATGAGCGAGTTGAAATCGCTTACCGCTGTGCTCTCGAAGCTTCAGGTGTTTTCGCAGGACAATCCGGGTACGGCAGCCTCATGGGGGCTGGAAGATGAGCTTAGGAGGTGCACCGAAGATATGAAGGCCCTCAAGGCGAAATTGGAGCCCAAGAAGAGTTGGTGGGGTGCTGCTCTGTTTCGGTTGCAGTGGCCTCTGGGCGAAAGGGAGACTTTGGATTATGTTTGGAGGATCGAAAGGCTGAAGAGCCATTTTATACTTGCCATGGCTGTTGAAACGCAGTAAGTTTGGATTGTCTTAGCCTGAAGGGATTTGTGGGGGGTAGTGGGGTAATTCTAGTGGACGACGGAGTATCGGGGGTTGTGCAAAATAGGGTTTGCCGGGACTGCGCTAACCTAGCTTAAGAACATATTCAAAAGAAACCGAAAAAAACGTGCAGGATATAAAACGAGATATCCGTCCCCAGGGTTCTGGGATGTCGGAGAAACAATATAGTAATTGACCCATAGCTATCCACGCGATAATTATTTTTTATATCTGACATAAATGTGTGTCAATAGTCTTGACGGTGCTGAATTGGTTATATCCTTATCCACACGACGAAAAACATAGAGAAATTAGTGGAAGGAGACAAAAGAATACTGGGGAGTGGATCTTAAAAACAGAAGAGGTACAGAACTGGCTCGATATTGACAACACAAGCACTCGGCTCCTTTGGGGACACGGGATACGTAAGTACCGTTACAAAACGTATCTAGTCTTTGGCGTGTGAAAGCTGATGAAATACGCCGCTTCAGCCGGTGCTGGGAAAACATTCATAAGGTGCCATGAAAATTACCCAACATCTTCTGGGGGCCTAGGACCAATACTAACTATTTGTCGCAGCTCTTTTATAATTGATCACCTCCGAGACAAAGGCCAGTGTCTAGTTTATATCTACTTCGACTATAACGACCAAGACCAGCAAAGACCTGTTCAAGTCCTCTCTAGTTTCCTGAAGCAGATATCGTGCCAGAGGCCCAGTTTACCAGAGCCAGTCAAGGAATTGTACGAGCGACTGGGAAGTAAGCAGGAGAGACCCACTCTTGAGGATCTCTATGATACCTTTATCCGTGTTGCGGCATCGTTTTCTCAGACCTTTGTCGTTTGCGACGCGCTGGATGAATCGGATTTTGAGACCCAAAGAAAGACCCTACTTCCTCTATTCCTTGGAATGGAAAATAGTGGCATAAGACTGTTTTTGACTAGTCGAGAACACCCAGAGGATATTCAGGAGTTTTTCCAAGACTCACCCAAAATCAGGCTTTGGGCAAAGGATGATGATATCACGTGCTATATAAAGCAAAAGATAGATGAAAACCCACGAGCGCGACGTCTGATCTCACAAGGTAACTGTGAGGATAGAATTATCGAACAATTAAAGTCCAGTGCCAATGGAATGTGAGTTGGGCGTAAAAATCGTTAGATGGTTTTTCTCGTGGCTAATTATTTGGAAATAGGTTTCTGCTAGTCTCTTTCCAGGTCAAATATTTATGTCAGCAGGCAACAGTAAAGCAAATACTAGTCGAACTAGATAAACTTGCCCAGTCCTCCAACAAAGAAAGCCCCATGGATCCTACCTATGACAGGGTTCTCGGGGCTATCCGATTACAAACACCAAATTGCATAGAGTTGGCTATAAAGATCCTCACCTGGGTAGTCAAGGCTCGGAATGTGTTAAGGGTCCGCGAACTTCAGTTTGCTGTATCTGTGGAGCAGAAATGCACTGTCTTTGAAGAGTTTTCTTTGCCGGACCGAAAAACAATTCTCGACGTATGCGGCGGATTTGCACGAATAGACGAAGAGACAGATAGAGTTGTCCTTGTTCACCTCACAGTTCATGAATATCTTCTCCGGAAATTGATTGCCCCCGAGGATGCAGAATTTCGATTTGCCATGGGATGTACCACCTTTCTTTCCTACGATGTATTCGAAAAGCCATGCGAAGTTTACAACGCGAAATTGGTTCGGGAGCAATCATCATATCCTTTCATAAAGTATGCCGCAACAGAGGTGCAATTTCATCTCCAAGCGTGCGACGAGGCAATGATGGCGGATATCGTCTTTAGATTTCTTTCCAGCCCTGGGAATGTGCAGTCGTATGTGGATACTTCAACGATGATGATGCAGGAGAGACACTGGGCAACCGGCTTGTGGAAGTCTCGACCAACCACAGGCCCGTTGCAGATCGCAATTGTCTGGGGATCGAAGAGAGTAATCGAAATGCTCCTTGATAGCGGAGCTGACATCGAACATAATGATTCCTGGAAAGGAACCTGTCTTCACTACGCGGTCATTATGGGGTGCACCGAGTTTACTGGCGTGGAGCATCCATATGAATCTATAGAGTCCATTATTCGGCTACTAATCAGGAGAGGCGCTAGAGTCTCTGCTCCTAATAGCCATGGACAATCACCCCTTCACCTTGCAGTCGAGAGACAAGTGCCCGTCGTTTCACTACTCCTCGAGATGGGTGCGGACCTATCGGCGGTTGACGCTACTGGAAGAACACCGCTCTATATTGCAGTTGCCTTGGAAAACGAATCAATAACCAGGATGCTCCTCGATGGAGGCGCCGATGTGTCAGCAGCCGGGCCAGAAGGGCAAACACCACTACACATTGCGTTGAAACTAGGCAACGAAGCAATAACCAAACTTCTGCTCGAGAAAGACCCCAATATAGAGACAGTCGATGATCTAGGCCGGACACCTCTTTTTACCGCACTGCAATCCAACGATAACATGATAACCCAACTTCTTCTCGAGAAAGGAGCCAAGGCGCTCCCACAGCACCTTCATATTTCAATAGAGCTAGGGAACGGAGAGGCGACTCGATTACTTCTCGAGAATGGTGCCACAATATCGACAGCTCAGGAGTTAGAGACACTACTTCATGAGGTAGTGATACGGGGTGATATATCAATCACCGAACTACTCCTCGAGCAAAGCTCCAAGATACCGGGTTTTCAAGTCCAAGTGGCAACATTTCACGAGGCAGTATGGCATGGCGATATGCTAACCACCAAATTACTTCTCGAGAAGGGCGCAAATATACTGGAAGCTGGACCATCTAACCAAACAGCGCTCCATATCTCGGTGAGAAGAGGGCACGTAGCAATGAGCGAGCTACTCCTCGACGAAGGCGCCAACCTGTTGGCAGCTGACCAAGACGGAAAGACTCCGCTCCACCTTTCAGGAGAAGCCCTCTTTTCCCCAAATGGCCCCAAGACATCGATAAATCGACTGCTAGTATGCACCTTTGCTGAGATGTGCTCTCCAAAGAGAGTGCGGAAATGTCCATAGTTGATTAGCACCGAAAGACACCGCTCCATGTGGCATGTACATAATCGTAAATTTCGGGCTCCTTTAAATGTCGATCATAGGTGAGGAGCTGATTCTTCAGCTTTAGAAGCGGGAAAAGGGGGGTTCAGGACTTCTTGACGGGTTTCTGTCAACATTAACCACATTTTTCGATATCTTTAGTTACATGTAGTTGTATGCCTCCTCCACGGCTCCAAGGCTTGTAATATTGATTCTCTGAATACAAAAACGCCAAAAACTCTCCGATACAAATTGCCACTTGCCTTCTTCTAACAGTCTGCAATCGACCCAATCTACTTATCAAAGTACCTAGGGTTCTGGGCGGGTTTTAATCAGGTAAGAGTTCGTATGCATATGTACTCATCCCCCCCGTAGCTAGAAGCATGACCGGAATACTCCGGACAAATCTGCTACGGGCTGAAATTCGGCGAAGATGCCGGCTTGAATTACATGTAGTCTCGTGCCCACCCCCCACCCCCCTATTTTGGTGTGGTTGGTGTTTTGGTATTTATATATAAAGAAATGTACCGATTGGGTCTGGGGGCGAGACTACCTACATGTAGGCATGAATACATGTTGAAGGCGTAATAGCGGCAATTAATGAGTTACTTACATATAGATATATATATAAAAAAAAGCGGCTGCTGCTTTACGCAGTAGCCTCTCGAGTGATAGATCATGACCCGACCACTGTAACCAACCAACCTAAGTAGCTAGCTAGCTAAACGAAGGGTAGCAGAACAATCAACACTCCGCACCACCACAGAGCTAGAACGATGAAGGGCGTCAGTGGTGTTCATTCTGTAGCCACCTCGCCGGCACACGGGATGGGGCGAATGGGCACACAGTACACTATAGCTTCTCCCCACCCTTAGGCCAACACCGGCCCGCCAACCAAACCAAACATCATTTCCAAAGTAGTGGCTACATTCAACTAAGGCCACAACTGGACAAATCCTCTGTTCGGGTGTAATCCGCTTCTGAAAACAAGTAGTCTCCTCACCAGACACAGCAATTAACGATTTTGGGAGAGGCGAGTGATATGATATGAACCAATTTCTATTGTCTTTTTTATGCTAACCCAGCCAGCCTATGTATCGTATCGTACTACATGTACCTACCGACCCACACCCCATCAATTCTATTATGGTCTGCTCTCTACGCGGTAAAAAAGGACAGATGAGAATATATGGGAACACAGGGAGATAGGGAGGGTATAGATTAAAAAGGGAGGGAATAAAGGGGGGGGGGGGAGGGGAAGAAACTGAGGAAATTTCATTATATCAGTAAACGTTAACCCCCTTCCACAAATGACCATTACTCATCACGGCTACAGCAAGCGGGGAGAAGGAAAAAGGCCGGACAGGTTAAACTACAATAATAAAAAAGAAAGAGGAGAAAGAAAAGAAAAAACGACTCATAGATAACCAACTCCTCCAAACCCAGCAAAAAAAAAAAAAGAGACCAAACTCCTAACTAATCCCACTAACCATCATCATCATTACCATCATGCAGTACTACCGCCGCCACTCAACAACAACTCCAACAGATCTACCCCACCAACGTCGGGTCCCATCTGGCTCTGAGTAACACCGTTGAAGCCTCCACCCACAATGGGATCAATTGGAAGTGCCAACCAATCTTCATACCCGATGAAGAAGTTTGGATCATCCTGGACCTCACCCCCTGTAAATCCCTCGTGCGTATAGTTGACCCCTGGCTCGTATCCCATCTCTGTTGGCGTTGGAGGCGGCGGCATCTCCATACTTTGGTCCGGGTCATGCGTACGTGGGATTGTCATGTCAATATTTACTTTCGATGGAGTGGTTGAGGGTGGCACAGGAGTGCTGGGACGGCTGCGTGACATTCGCACGAACCGGCTCCTGATACGCTTTGTGAGCGTTTCAAGGAGATCGGCGAAGCGGAGACCGAGGTGAACATCGTCGACAGAGGCGGAGCGGAGCGCCTCTACCGTCTGGTCGATGAGCGTGATGGAGACCATGACTTCTTCCTCGGGGGCACCAAGGGCGAATGTCTACGTTTTGTTAATAATGGGGAAGACTAAGATGTGAAGGGTAGGCCTACCTTGAGAAGAAACATGCTTGCGCTGAGAATCCGGAGGTAGATCCTCACGGGGGCGTGCTTAAGGTGCCCCCCGGGTAGCATTTTTTCTACCACACAACGGAGCAGTGCCCGACTTGCGTCTACAACCTCGCTAATAAATCCCAGATCCTTGGGGCTCATCTGCATTAATAACGCGTGGTTGTTGGTGCTGTTTCCGTTGCCATTCACGGCTCCATTCGCACTGGCAGGGCGATTGGAGGCCTTGGTATTGTTGAAGTACGTACACCGATCCACAACAGCCTGCAAGGCAAGCGAATTGATATAGAAACGGACATGTTCATACTCCATCGTCAAGATATGCTGAATCGGCTCTGGGAGTCCCAGCGCCTCAAAATCCCTCTTCCAATCCTTCAGCAGAGGCTGAAAGTGCTCAAGTAATGATACGTACTTGCCGGTGCGCATTATACTCTTCGTTACACTTCTGCTGGGGAATAACTTCTCGCCTGAAGATTTCATCAGCATGGTCAAATCGACCCATGTGTGAAACACGACATCTTGAAGCTCATCCTCATTCTCCCATCTCGTCCGGGGTCCACGCGGATCCCATGAGCTGCTGGGAGCCGAGTTGACCGAAATAGACGCGGGAGATGGCGCCTGGGAGTTGAGCTTGTGGCGGACTGCATGTGTGATGTGGCGCGGAATCATAGAAGTCCACCCAAGGCGGGATGCAAGCTGCAAAACATAGACTAAAAGGAGCTTTTGGATACGTTGAAAGCGCAGGCGAGATGCATCAAGATCAGCATGCAGAGGTGCTTGTGGTTCATCGATCTCATCAAATACACCCAGCTCATATGCCAGAGCAAGGGCGTTCCCGAGCAGCATCCAGCTCATACGATCACTCCTATAGGCAGGCTCCAAGATATTCTCAATTCTATCCCCGAGACCTTCTACTACTCCACCCTTTGGCCTGGCCCTCTTGGCTCGTCCAGGTTGGACATAGTCGTCTTCGTCATCACTAACATCGACCATCCAGTAACCCTCTTCTACGTCCATGGGGAAATGGAGTCCCCGGACATGCCATTCTGTGAGAATAAGTAGCCCTTCCACTGTGCCCAAAGTTCTAAGACCCTTTGCTGCGCTTTTACTAGCTGGTCCTCCAGGTCCCATGCCGCCAAAACCACCCATGCTACTGCCAGCATGGGGGGTACCAAGGCCTCCCCACCCACCACCCCACATCAGACCCTCACAACCACCGCGAACCTCCCGCCAGAGCATATCATGGATCGCATATGATCGAGAAACCCCGCCTGGACCAGACAATACCAGATAACGGGAAGTAATTAGAAGTATGATGGTTGTCAAAAATGGCTCATGTTTCAACAGCATTGGGTGATGAATTGGATGTGTTATATGTTGTAGATTCGGCGAAGTAAGTGTTGGCGACAAAGGGTGGAGATGGTGGTAAAAGCTACAAAAAATTAGCAATGCCTAATCTCTGAGGTTCAAAAGAGGAATTACTATTCTACGTATCCAATTGCCTCCCTGGCAGTGAACCAGCCACCCTTGACAAATCTGAATTTGTTCCACGCTCTAATACTCTTTTCCATACCTTCCCTCTCTTTGGGGTCCTGAATCGCTGAGATTGATAGGCTCCGCGCATGCGATCTCAACCCTGGCGAAATAGTACTCGTACTCGCAGCCCTCCGTCTTGCATGGGAGCTCGTGAAACTGCTCCCTGCCGCCTCCGACGGCGAAGCCATCTCTGAGAACCGCACCCCCGCTCCAATGCCCCTCGCCACAGGCGAATTGCGATTGTGGTGGTAGTCACCATTACTCTGATGGTGTCGGTCTTCGCCGGGTCCCTTACCAAAGATTGTGTCGTCACCTTCCCCTTCCGAATCGCTATCGCCCGAGTTGGACTTGACCCCAGTCGACAAGGGCGTATCCTTCCCGGCGGCCTCGATGAGGGTGAGCAGCGCTTCATGTGAGTTGTAGACGGGCGTCTGCAGTAGCGTGACATCGGTATTGATCGATTGTGCCGATTCACGCTCGTGTCTGGGCTCCACAGCGGTCTGTATCTGCAGCCTTGGATCAATCCTATTGTCGTGGTACCCCTGCGTCGAGTACGGCGAGTTCTCGTGGTGTCCGCTCCTCACATTGTACTCTGATGGCGGATATGTCCCCGCTGGGTCCTCGAGTGGTGAGCCGTGGCCAATTGACCTCGGTCTCTTTAGCGTGCCCCCGACTTCGCTGCTCTCCTCGTCCTCGCGCTTCCGGACCACGCCCACGCCCGCCCTAATACCACGGCCACGACCAACACCAACCATGGCGCCTGCATCATCGGCCGTAACGGAAGGCGTGCGCGTCTTGCGGCGGGTGGCGGAGAAGTAGCATTCCTTTGATTCCCGTCGACATCGGACGCAGGGCGGGTCGTGGGGGGCCTCGACGGAGCCGAGATCACAACGGACTTTGCGCTGCCGGCAGGGAATGCATGCCTGGTATGTTCTTTTGTGGATTGTGGGCGGTGGGGGAGGAGGAGCTGCTGTTGGGGTGGTGCTGGGAGTCACTGCTACTGTTGCTGATAGGTATGATGTCAGCCTTGTGAGAGCCCTGGGGGAGCTCGAGACAACGGGGGGCCGTAGTGATATGTGGCAGTAACAATCTATATAATAGATGAAAGTAACGAAAAGTAGGAGGAGTCCATACCTCCCAGAGCACTTGGAGTAGTAGCCGTTGGGTTAGTAGCCGTCGTAGTAGTGGTGGTGGTGGTGGTGGTAGTGGTGGTGTTGGCAGCTGTGGAAGCCGAGGGAGAACTCGCCGATGCAAACCCTATAGAGCCGTTCTGCGTAGCAGTGGCCGGAGGAGAGTTGTTGTTCTTTACGGGGCGAGATTGTGGGTGCGTAGAATCGTAAGACATCGATCGAGGCAAGGAACTTGAAAAAGAATAATTCGCAACTCGGGGGAAAGAAGGGGGAAGGAGGGGGTCAAGAGGCAAGCAAGATTCTGAGTAAGTGAGTGTGTGAGTGAGTGTGGGGAAAAATGAAAAAGTGATGTACGAGGCTTAGCAAAGCCCTATCTTTCTTTCTCTCTCCTTTGGGTTATATCCTAGACTCCACTCTAGTCTGCTTCTCAACTCTGCTCTCAGTACGTGACTCAATCGCTATAAATGTATAATATGATAGTATCAATGGGGGAGTAACTCTCTGTGAGGGAAACGCGGCGAGCGGGCGGGCGGGGGGAGAAGACGCTTTAAACCGGGCCAGACCAGATGTTGTGAGAAGAGGATGAGCGAGAGTTATCAAAGATTAGGTATTATTTAGGGCGGGCACCACCACCACCCCATCATGGCCTCCCCTCTCTCCCCAGTGCAGAGTAAATAAAAAAAAAATCCCTAATTACTGCCACCCACCCCCCGTACCGCGTGCCCATCCATTCATTCATCCATCCCTCCTCCCGTCTTTAATTCAACCCAACCCAACGCAACAAAAAAAAAAGAAAAAACCTCACCGTTACGTTCCTTCCTCTCCTCCTCTCCTCTCCTCTCCTCCTGCATTCATCATTACCCTACATTTACTCTACTTCCCACCTCACGTGCGCCATAAAGCTCCGACACACCCAGCGTGACCTCGAGTTGTGCGGCTTCCACCTTCCTAGCTGGACGTCTCGCGGTACCGCTGCCCTGGGTTCTGGAAGCCGCGCTAGCTGCTTTGGGCCGGGGTTTATCCGAGGGCGAGTGACACGGCGTGGAGGTGGGAGGTGTTTGGGCTTTTGTGGTGTGTGGGGTGGGTGGGGTGGGGGTTTGGAGTTGGGGTTGGCTATGCACGGTGCGAGAGGGGGTCTTAGGTCTTTGGTGAGTATGGCCTGGATGGATGAAGGGGGAGTAGGAGAAGCAGGAGGAGGAGGAGGAGGAGGAGGAGGAGGAGGAGGAATTGGTAGGAGTAATTAGTAGGATGAGGAGCAATTGATTAATTGGTAACAGTTAGAATTATTAGCAATAACAAGAGTAGTTAGCTCGTAGTCCTTGAGCCGGGTTTTATTTATTTTAGTTTAGTGAATTGCGGCTATGGCTAAGGAGGAGGACGGGACAGGTGAACTAGTATTCTATTGTGAGTATTTTCACTGTTCTGCTCTGTTCTGATCTGTTCTGCAGTGCAAATCCTCAGATCCTCAAACACATATGCGAAACCTCAAGGAGAGCAGGAAACGATCCAATGATATAAAGGCCAAGCCAGCCTTTCCCCAATCGGTGGAAGCTCGTGCTAGCTACCCCAACCGTTAATGATGTCAGCGCCGGTTTTGGTGTGTCGAGACATCGCGAACTTCACAACCCACACAACTCACGCGCGTTAGGTAGTTAGTTTGTTAGAGTTTGCTAGCTAGGTAGGGACTGCTAGATAGGCAAACCAGTGAAAACCTTTTCTTCTAGATAGACCAATGTTTGCAACAAACATCGCATCCCCACTTAACTGTCATCTCCATCTCCCTCTACATATCCAACCACATCTCCATCTCCACCTCCACATCTCCATCTCCATCCCCCCCATCTCTAACTTTGTTCGCGCTATCAAATACATTCCCATCTCGAAGTCACTACGTGCAGGTGCATCCGCACACAATGGACACCAACCTCAACAAGCGTAAAATCGAAGTCGTCGATATCACAGACGCGGACGACGATGCCTATAACCCAAGCCCACTTCGAGCCCAAGCCCGAGTCCGTGCTACCGCAGCCGCCGCAGCCGCCGTTCCCAATACCCAAGCCGCCTATGAGGACGAATCACTTGCTCACGATGAGAATAACATAGACCTAGACGAGGAGCTAGAACAGTACGGGCTCCTCGAGATGAAGGTCGTCGGCTGCCGATACTACAACGGTATTGCAACCGTCGGCGAGCAAGTGCTTATCAAGCGGGAACCGACTAATCAGGTATGTATCCCCATTGTCCACCAAATACCTACGAGAATTAGATGTTAATTGATTGTTTGTTAGTATGACCATAATGCCATCCGCGTCGAAAATGTCTCCGGTGCGCAGATTGGGCACTTCCCGCGTTGGCTGGCCACCTACTTCGCCCCGCTCATAGACGACGGCAGTGTCAAGCTGGAAGGGGTTATCAACGGCAAGAAAGGAGCTTACGAGATGCCCCTTCTTGTAGCAATATTCACCCCCGCCTCCCCGGCTCGAAAGGACGCTATCATCCGCAAGATTGAAATGAAGGCCATCCCAAACCTCCGTGTCACTCGCTACGCAATGGGGATGGTTGAGTCTCCCGCCGGTCTTCCGGGGCCCTCCACGCCTACCACAGGCATTGTTGCGGCTGGCCGTGCGCCACCGCTGCTGGGGCTGCCCGGTAGTCATCTGCCGCTGATTGTGGGGGTTGGAGATGTCTTCCAGACGGCGGAAATGCAGGCGATGAGTGAGGAGACACTGGAGAAGCTGCCGATGGCGGCACAACCAGAGAGACTGAAGACAGGGCTGTTGGCATATCAGCTGCAGGGTCTGGCGTGGCTACTGCAGAAGGAACACCCCAGGTTGCCGACGTCGTCAAAGGAGATTGTCCAGATGTGGACGGTGGCCGGGGGGAGAAAGAAGTTCTACCAGAACATTGCAACCAAATATACGACAAATGCGGAGCCGCCATTGGCGAGCGGCGGTGCTCTGGCCGATGATATGGGACTCGGAAAGACCCTGCAGATGATCGCGCTGATGGTTACGGATCCAGCCAGCGAGAAGAAGCTTCTGCCAAGGCCGCTGAATATGGAGGGTTCCACTGCGGGAACACTTATTGTCGCTCCGCTCAGTGTTATGAGCAATTGGGTAACGCAGATTGCCCAACATGTTACAAAGAACTCGCCGCTAAAGGTCTATGTTTACCATGGCCCGGGAAGAACAAGGATTAATTTGGGTGACTATGACGTTGTTATTACTAGTTACGGTGCGTTTCACCCTCTAGCTGTTGCGTTTTCATGTTCTAACGATCATTACCCCTCAGGTACGCTCACATCCGAATTTAACACCAAAAACGGCCACCTTAGGTCGTTCCTTTGGAGACGCATTATTTTGGACGAAGCCCATCACATCCGCAACCCGAAATCAAAGTCTAGTCTGGCAGTCTCGGCGCTCGAGGCTAAGAGTCGTTGGTGCCTCACTGGAACCCCAATTATAAATAACTTGAAAGATCTGTATTCCTTGGTTCGCTTCCTGCGCTACTCCGGCGGCCTTTCGGATCTCAATATTTATAACAGCGTTATTACGAGAGCTATGAGGCGCGACCTCCCTGGCGATAAAGAACGTCTCCAGGCACTCATAACCGCGCTATGTCTCCGCCGTACTAAGGCCATGAGCTTCGTTAACCTGCGCCTCCCTAGGATATCCAAGACAATTTGTGCAATCTCGTTCACAAAGGAAGAGAAGAAGGTATACGACCTTCTCGCGAAGGAAGCATCAGGCCTCCTCCGTAAGTATGTCATCGATGAATCCGGTAAGGAGGTCTATAGGTTCATCCTTGAACTGCTTTTGCGCATGCGGCAGGTGTGCAATCACTGGAAGCTGTGCAGGTCAAGGATCGAGGGGCTGAAAAGATTGGCGGGTAAGGACGTGGTAGATTTGACACCGGAAAATAAAGCGGCATTACAAGATCTGTTACAGATCGCAATTGACTCCCAGGAGGAATGCTCTATCTGCTTGGATACGCTCCATGATCCTAGAATCACCATGTGCAAACATGTTTTCGACTTGGAGTGTATTGCCAAGGTCATCGAAGTCCAACAAAAATGCCCATTATGTAGAGCCGTCCTTCCAAATCCCGAGTCCACTCTCATCGAGCCCGCTGCCGAAAAAGAAAATGTAGAGGCATTCGACGAAGATGAAGAGAAAAACCACATTGGCTCCAAGCTTGAGGCTCTGCTGAAGATCCTCAACAGTATGCCCCTCTATCACTCATTATCTTTCATCCAGAAAACTGACTTCAACAGATAATAGGAATACCGACCCCACTGTTAAAACGGTTCTTTTTTCTCAGTGGACCAGCTACCTTGACCTCATTGAGCCCCAGCTGCGTGCCCACAACTTCAAGTTCTCCCGTATCGACGGAACTATGAGGCCTCGTGCCCGTGACGACGCCGTCGAGGCTCTCAACAACGACCCCGCCTGCACAATCCTTCTGGCGTCTCTCGCAGTCGCATCCGTCGGTCTCAACCTTACCGCCGCAAGCCAAGTCGTGCTCTGCGACAGCTGGTGGGCTCCTGCTATCGAGGACCAGGCTATCGATAGAGTTTACAGGCTTGGACAGAAGAGAGAATGCACGGTATGGCGTTTGGTGGTTGAGGGGACTATCGAGCAGAGAGTGTTGGAGATTCAGGAAAGGAAGAGGAGCTTGGTGAAGACGGCTTTCGCTGACAAAAAGAAGGATACGAGAGAGTCGAGGATTGCAGAGCTCAAGGCCCTCTTGTCTTAGTAGTTTCATTAGGTTTAAATTTAGGTCAGGTTTTTCTTTTGTGAAGTAGGCCATTGGGAGGTTTTTTTTGTTTGTTGTTCAAGTAGTTAGCTTTTTGTACCGGAAGAAACCAACCTTTTTTTCTCATACGTGGTATTGATGATGAAATGCTCTGATAGAAGCTTCTGGTCACATGAGGGCATGTTGAGGGCGTGTTTGTTAACGGCTTAACGGCGTCACCCAGTGAACCATCACTTAGCCTTGTTACCCTAGCCCACACACATCTCATCTCGAACATGAACCTTCAACTACTACCAACACACATTAACCCCTCATCAAGCAGCCAAGCCAGTGGATAAATGTGTGTGCTAATCACAACCTCTCACTCGGATATATTCCATCTTGAACCACACAAACGCAGCTGATAGGAATAAAGGAGATTCATATACAATCAAGATGTAATTCACCCTCCATATCAGTACTATACGGATGCGATCAAGTCATGGGAGGTCACTCACCAACTCACTTTCCTTTTTTGTAGCCGCGGAGCGAGCTGGCTGCACACACACACACACACCTGGTTTTCCCCCCACAGATATTCCCCCCCCCACCTTCCCCGCATCTTCCCCCTCTATCCGAAGCCTTTCGTTCCTGGCCCCTGATCGACCCTCGGCACACAGATAGATCTCTGTAGATGAATAAATAAATACGTAAGTCCTCCCACGCTGCAACAACCGACGCAAAGCGGCGCCCGAAAAGGAAGGAGACGGAGGCAGCAAAATGGCTCATGCTTGCTCTATGTGCGACCTCCATATATGGACAGTGGTACTAATAGTAGCACATCAGGAATGTGCAGATGTCTATCGTTGCAAGGCTGTAGATAAGGTTAATTGCTATAGGTACTGGCATGTGCGGGAGGCAATGGCTTAAGTATGACCCAGCTTGTCATGTCACGCCGGGGTCGTAACGCAGAATTCCTCGGCTGGTCCACTGGCGGGCTGCGCCACACCGCTGGACGTCGGCGTTGGGTTAAGAAATCGACACGGATTTGGAGTAGCGGGGTGTACTGGCTATATGGTAAGCAAACGAACCCCGCCAGTCCTCGTTTATACATCATGCCTTACAATATAAGTCGACTGAATGGTTTTTTGACATATGCAGGTGCCAGTGATTGATCATGGCCAACGACAGAAGCTCCCGCCGGGAGGGAAACTCTCGAATTCCAGAGCGCCATGGTCCCTCGGCGTGGTCTGTTTCTATGCCCGAAGTATATGCATATTTGGCGAGAGTGAGGAGCGATGGGGTAGAGGCTACTGCAGCTGTGACTGGTGAAATGGCGGCCCAGCGCGTTCATGCAATAAAGACATGGGCGGCTGCTTTATAGGACCACGCGGCTTTCAAAGGTTGATGAGAGTGGTGAGAAAGAGCTTGAGATTGGGTATTGGCCGGTTCAAACATCAACCTTGACACAGATTCTTTATCTGTTCTCAATGCTCATTTCGAGGAGTCAGCAAAGGTAGAAAATATGCCCCATGATCTACCTTCAACTGCTAAATAATTTGAACTCAAGGGCTATGCTGAGAAACATTCCCAAGTAGCTTGATATCAATCAATGAGACACTGTCGGCCTTGAACTTAAAAGACTAAGGTGACTCTAACCTAATAAAATAGGAATCTACTCATCAAGCACGTCAGCAAGACCTATATATACTTGCCTCACCCAGGAAGAAAATAAAATAACGATTCAAAAGGTCGAGGTATTGCAAATTTAAACATTTCGGCAGAAAACTTACTTTGGAGTATATGGCTCCGGAGAGGAAATAATCACTGCGAATTTTATGATTTACGGAAATGACTCAGAAAGCCATTCATTCCCGGAGAACCGGGGGGGAAGAAAAAGAAAAAGCTAGCAGGCCGTCAAGCTGGTCGGGAATGTCTCAGGGTCGGAGACTTCCCCACTGTTCACAAAACAGGACGGTCGGATCGTTTTAAAGACATCGAACTCCAACTGCTTCGCACGATCCCAGAGTCGAGGCCATAGAGGGCTCCGCCGCAGCACAAAATCCTCTCGAGGTGTTTGAGGCGGGCTGGATCCGATCGCAAAGTTGAACTATGTGACACTCATATGCTTGATTCTTCAGGGATACAATACAAACTGACAACTTAGGTTTCCCAACGAAATACCATTAGGTTTTGGAGGGCTCCTGTATAGGACGGGAGCGCAAATTTTCTGACTGAAAATGTTGAGGTTCTGGATTCAATACACATCAATACATCAAGTACGTTTCTTGAACGCCATAATTATGCACTTCACACTATGCTTCGCCGCCACATAACCTCCTGTCGTTTCAACTTAAATCCAACCACCCACCCAACCACCCACCAACCATCCTTCATCACCTCGCAACTCAGCGATCCTCCACATTCCCCCTCCCTCATCTCTCCTCCCTGCATACCACCAACCTCCACCCAGCCACACAAACAAACCGAGTGACACCCTATGACCCACCACCCGCCCGCCCCACTAAAAATCTCGGCTCACCGACAGCGGCAGAGCTGACAGCCGTTTAATCTGTTTACTAAAGGTCAAAGTGTAAGCTTAATTGACCGCCCGAGGCGCACTAACTAACTCACGTTATATTCCCGCATCATACTAATTTCTCCGGCCGAACAACCCCGGCTGTGGTGGTCTAAGCGCCATCTGCACTACTATACGGCACATATTGGCGCTATTTGCTACATACATGTACTTACTACTAACGTTAACTCGCAGTACTAATAAAGTACCTCGGCGTTGGCACACTACCTACTCTACGTTCCTAGAGTACTAACTGCAAACACCGCGCTTGTCGCTCAACATGAAACTACGGACAAGTACATTAAAGTTTAACCGGGTCAAAAGCCAATTAGATAACTCGATGGAGCTTGTCTGGTGGGTTGTCTTGGCACCAGTATCGGATAGATTGGGGTCTTTGGCCCTTAGTTAATCTACATGGGGTGTGATGTTTATTAAACCAAAGAAAGGGTTTCAGGCAACACTTCTAGGCGATGTCCGATCACGCGGGGGAATAAGTTCCGGTTTGCTTTGGTTTGTTGTGGTTTGAATGGGTTATATACAGTAAACGTACCTGGGCATGGGTGGGTGGGGAGTGCTATGGTACGGTACGGTGGTGTGTGAGAGAGGGTGAATGGGGTGTTGGATAGATGGATTGATGGTAGGATAATGGATGGTGGACCATTAACTCGTGCTCAACACGCCAGGAAATTTTACACTCCCGCCCGCTGGCGAGACATGACCAAGCCGGTAAGAAAAAAAAAACCAAGAGAGAAAAGATTAATGAATAAAGATGCAGAAACAAGAAGAACAAGAAGTAATACGTAGTAAAATAATTGTAAAAAAACAGTAAAGGGCATCACGGCAGAAATATACAACATTGACAAATTTATTCCCGCCCTAAGCCAAGATCGCACCAACCGTAAAGGCAACACCAAAAACGACGGTTCCCCAAACAGACTTGACACTGCTGGCGGCACTTGCATCCAAGGTCGAGTTACTGGAGGACGAAGTCGACTCAAACGGCGATCCGTTCAAGGCAGTCGCCGACGCCTGCGCAGCAGAGACAACACCACTGGCCGATTCAACGGCATAGGCGGCATATCCGTCGTATCCGGTAGGCTCGGCGCTCTCGTCGAGGGTAAGCTGGGTCGGGATGCTGGCGGTCGAAGCGGCGGAGGAGGCCGTGATGGTCATAAAGCCGGAGAATGTGACGCTTTCGGGAGTGATGGTTGATGTTGAGCTTTCGGTCTTGGTCTTGATGGCAGCCTGTGTACTGCCTGAGGAGGCCTCTGTCTTGGTGGATGAAGCCGCTGGAGAAGACTTTGAATGCGCTACACTTGAAGTGGGCGTAGTCGCGGGTGCTGAAGAAGAAGACGAGGAGGCCGGGCAGAGGGTAGTTACGAGGCCATTATCAAGAAGTTTCCGGAGGAGACTGTCAGGCGAGACGAAAGCCTGTCTGCACGAGAGGATTGTATCCTGCGAGAATGAGGTCAGTGCATCCTGGCACTCGGTGCTGCAGGGCGTTTTGGCCTTGAAGGAGGCGGCGTCGGGGCAGGCGGCGATTTCCTTGTTGTAGGCGGCGTAGCAGCCCGGGGTCACGGTGTCGGAGGGGATTGATTCGAGGTCGCCGAGAGAGAGGGATGTTACGGTGGAGGCGAGGGCGAGAAGGAGGGTGCTGAGGAAGGAGGCGTGCATTTTTGCGGATTTTTTTATTTATTTATTTAAAATTGTTTGCTTGAAATTGTTTGAATTTTTTGGGTTATGTGAATTCGATACCGCCTGGGTAAAAAAAGGCTTTGATTTTTTTTTTTTTTTTTGAAGATTCTCAAAAATTGGGTTTGTTTGATATGAAAATGACCGTGATAGATTCCCCAGGGAATTCAATCGAAAGGACAGAAAAAAAAAAAGAAGTAGAGGTTGGAAAAAGGCGACAGCCTAGGTGTATGTAGAAGAATCCTGAAGGAGAGAAAAATCTATCAAAGATTATTTTTCGGTCGTCGAGACTCGAGAATATGTAGTAGGTGAGGGAAAAGAAAGGAAGGGATGGAGAGGGGATAGTATTACTAGTAGCTACATGTACTAACAAACATACTCCACCCCCGGGCCCTGCAGATCTAGAAAGACGCAACTACACCCTTTCCAGGTCAGGGGGCTTAGGCTCAGGATGCCAAGCGAGTAATGACGTTGAAACGTTTCGAAAATTCTCCTTTGCTCGGGGATCGCTGTTTATTCTACCGTATGTACCTACATACTCGAGTACCCCTTTCGTTCTTTTGTGGCAACTTAAACCCCCCAGAGGTAGGTGGTAACTTCTTTCTGCCCGGTTGATTCAAGATCTTGCTTGCATCTGGATAGCTATTCTAAGTGTTAAAGTTAATCGTTCCTGAAGATCTCGCTCTCACGCAGACGAATGCACCTCTCAGCTGTTCCCTTAAGGTTAAGGTAGACAATAGCCAAAACAAAATAACCTATCCCGCGCACTACTGCAGGGAAATGCCAATTGTTTCGTGTGTCGGGTTCGGTTCCACCGGCACTGGAAATCTGCCTCGAGGACCAATGACGGCGGGGAGCTACAGCCTGCCCAGAACCAGGTTAACTGCACTAGCGGGCTACAGGGGTGAATGGTGGCGTGCAACAGAGTGAACTCTAACTGGGGAAAGAAAAAAGTAGCGATGCTCTTCTCTTCTCGAACAGTTCGCGGGAGGCGCTAATAGTAAAAAACGGTCTTTAGCCGCTCAAGGTTAGGATCAAGGTCGAATTATTACGACCGACCCGACAAGTAATAGTTGACTGGTTGTTATTTGTCAGGTACCGCCAACCAGGCTTCTCATCCGCACAGCATCAGGTAGGTAACCTCAACTGCTGTGAATGTGCCTACCCAGTTAACAGGACGGACATTGTTGCTCCTACAAATTGCAGGATCTTATTTATGTCGCTCTCAACGTCACCGCAGGAGATGCACGGAGCTTCATAAGGCCACCAGCACCAACGTGCGCATGTAGATCTGCCTCGTTTGCGTGGTATTGACCTGGGACTACTGCAATCCGCTGGTCACTCTTTATCGAGGGTCGTTTGCGCCATGAAAAGGAAATTGGAGAACGTTGTAATCAATGACCAAAGGACCACATCAGCAAGGCTTCATCTCTTGTGTGAGCTGATGTGATATAAATCTGGGGTTACTGTAATTATGATCTGCGATTCGTTGACTAGATCCCCCCTTACTGATTAAAACGCCGGTTTATCAAGGTAGCACCATATACCCCTCGCATGATGATCCCCGCTGACTGTAAACACAGAAGAACCGGTAGTTGGGTTCTGACTGGCCAAACCTTCACATGCGGTGTCCCACCAGATTGTGGGGTCTGAATATTTGACCTACGCGGGGGAATCGAGTGATCACTTATGACCCCTACTGGGATCGTAGTCAATGTAATAAAATTCGGCGGGACCGGCCATGTTTGTGTATTTGCTTGGCCTTGGGATCGGACACTTCGGCGGTCTATCATATATAGACTAGCTGAGTTGATCCTTTGTTAGTATACGAATACGTACCGCGTGGTGTCGGGAGGGAGAATGGTCGGAAGTCTGCATACCTGGCGGGTTGGTTGTATAGTAATCTTAGCCACGTAAATGGCATGAATTGTTTTTGATAATGCGTGTAACCGGAAATAATTTCATATCTCGTGTGTTCTAGAGAAGGTTAGATCACAGAGTATCACTCGAAAGGGCCTGCTCGAGCAACTTTGAGACCCAAGAGCGCTCTGGGCACTTGGGTTTTCAGGGCGGACTTCAGGATCAACATGGAGAGTGAAGGCACACCTTTTCTGGTAATCTCATCCTTCGGGGAACATGCCGAGGTCTTCACCTTATCCTCTCTGTAGTACAGTCATAGCCACTCCACCATCGTCTTCTCCAGGTAGCCAACAGAAAGGCTCCGAATCCCCGGGTATGGGATTATTTCTTCATTTATCCGCCTGGTTCTGCCGCACCAAAGAGTTAAGCGTTATTCCAGGCATCTTTGGAGGTTTAGTGGATGAGATTGTCACCGTGTTCAAGTCTCGATCTGTTTATCTCTGCTTATCTGGTTGATAGCAGTAGCGGGTATTTCGGATATAGATGCCAAAGTCTGTTACCCAAAGGTCTCCCAGCCTTTTTTTATAATAATGGGATACAGGAGTCCTACTAGTGTATGAAATGTTTGAGGAGGGGCTTGTATTAGCAATCAGACTTTCGTTGGAAGCACTTTTCTTATTTATGCTTTGCGCTAGCGCTAGCAGCCGGGTAAGGAAGGGTCTGTCATAACCTACTGGTTGTAAACACGGTTTCTCTCTTGTAACAAGTCATCAGACGGTGCAAACGCGTATTCTGGTGGCGTTCCGTCCAAGGACTTATCACTCACCGTCGCTCTACAAGAGCTACATCAAGCCACCCTACGCGCGTAGGGATGGATACAAGACTACATGTACATGTAGATGCCGACACTTACACTCGTGGCCAAGGCAATCTTCTTCACCAAGCATATCTCAACACTCCTCTGCCCAGTTTAGGGACCCGCAACATAAGTCCTAGAATACTGGAACAGATTTAGGATTGGAAGACATAAGAGTAAGAGCTTATGAAGATTAAGCTAAGTTGGCGAATCGAATTTCTCTGACGTGTAGGTCAGATACCACCTACATTGGCTTCCAACTTCGAATGTTATTGCCTAACTAACTACGTGAATATTTACAGTGGTAAACGAAATACCAAGACAGATAACAACAACCAATGAATAAGAGACTAACGGTTCTGGTATGTACACCGACACATATAATACTCCCCCTCTCATATCTGGGATTAGTGTCAAATATTTGTGTGATCTGGGACTGGCCCTACCAGTGCAATCATTTGCATCGTTTCGAAAGGCTTCTCTGCCTTGCATATTAGCTATGGGGTGGAGGGTATTAAGTGGCTGCCGGTAAGCGGGACCTGACTAGGAGTCTTTATTTACTGAGGTAACTACGAAGGCTAAGAAAGAGGCTTTTAGGCATCTTGCGGTGGTCGACAAGAAGGCGGTCTTCATTTCCTGGTTCACTCTCCTCAATAACATAATCCATCAGTGAAGAAAGCAAATGGCCCGGGATTCGATGGTAATCAAAGAAAACACCCTCTGGTACGGTGGCATGCACCGGAGCTGGTGATAGTTGCTGGCTTTGCTGCCCTTGCTGTTGGCGAGGGGGGCCATTTCCAAGACCAATCTGTTGTTTGTTTCGAACTTTATTCTGGTTTGTGCCCCCTTTATGACTTTTGTTTTGAGCAGGAAGATTCTGGGGTTCTGGGTGGCTCTTTAGGACGGAGCGTTGGATGGGAGGGGGCGAAGAAGGAAGGCCTGAAGCAGCGTATTGAGTTGCATAAGTTTCTCGTGTGGGTGAATTTGGGCTGATATGTTGACTATTATAAGCCGTCCGCATTGGTGCAAGTATAGCAGCTTGTTGGCCCCTAGAGCCCATCCGCACAAGTGGGGAACTACTTTCGGCATGCTCTTTAGAAGATTGGGCATTTTCGCACTGGTTCTCAGTAACAGGAGAGCGGCGACGAGGGCGTTTGCGTACTGGGGCGTCAACTGATATTTCAAACATTGTTTCGCGGAATTTTTTCACGGCTGCCTCCCATCGGTCAATCAAACTTTGGATTCCTTCAATATCACCCTGCATATTCTTTGGAATGGTTTTCTGCCATTTGATTGCAGCCTTTAGGTCATCAACACTGGAGCTTGCGCTCAGTGGACTATCATTCTTCTTGAGGATAGATTGGAAGACTAGCTGTGCAGGGCAAGCAAAATTGCTGCGATCGTGGCCATAGTGCAGGCAGCTTCTGCAAAGATTGTCTTTGCGAACGCCAATTGTTCTTAGCGTGCACCTATAACGCCACAATATCTCAGGAGGAAGCTCAACATCTTGAGAAACGCCTCCCAATTCTTGCGCACTGACGGTAGCTGTGTTGGGTAATACTTGAGTCGCTGTTACCTTGGAGACGCTCTTTTGGATTTCTTCCTGAAATGTAGATAGATCATCCACCACGTTGGGCGATGATTTTGGAGGACTCGATGCAGCAAAGTCATGGTCACAAAAATCTGGTATTCCCTCCAAATCATCAAAGGTGCTGTATAGTTGGTTCAGATCTTCTGGATCTAGTGGTCTTGCGGGCTTTGGAAGGGCGGAGAGTAACGGTTCACCATTCTCGAATGAAGAGTCGACTACCGAGGAGTCATTGCGATCTCTTTCTTGGAGGATAGATGTGAAGGTATCTGCCATTTCATGGTCGACAAAACCCACTGGGATCCGCGGAGCCTTTTCTACAATTTTTGTCCCCTTCCCTAAAACACAGTTAACAGCCATAAAATAGTGCTTAATAGGTATTGCCTACGCTTTAGAGTATCTGCAACAGTTTCATGCCAATCTTCTAGAAGGTCAATTATCCTCTTTATCCCATCATAATCAGGACCTAACTTGTCTACTAATTTTTGCAATTGTTCAACTTGTTTGGCAACATCCTCGATTCTTCTTTTGCGTCTTTGGGTTTTCATCTTGTCCAGAGCGATGGTTACCACCTTGAATGGGCAGAATTTTGTCGAATTTTGGGCGTGTCCTCGATACAAGCAGACAGCACAAATTGTGTTGGGGCGAGCACCCAGTATCTCAAGGTTTAATCTGTCTGCTGGGGCGAGCCGAGGAACAGGAAGGACCTGTTTAATTTCCGACAGGGATTGATGATGAACGTCACCGGCTTCGTCGGGTGGGTTGAATTTCTGCTGATATAGTCCTCCTTCAGTACTAACCATAGGGATATCGGCCGGTTCAAGCATTTGGATATTGACTGGCTCAGTACTCTTCACCAAAAGTTAGATCGTGTATAAATTTTCCAAGAGGCTAGGTGGGATTACCAAAATATCTCTCCCCACATCTCCAAACTTGCCAAACGCAAAGGTTTCCTTACTGGCCGTTGCCTTCCAAGCATGGAGCAGGGCATGAAGATCAGTGAGTGCGGTATTATATATCCCGATTTGCTCAAGATATCCTTGATCCTTATACTTGATCGCCCATGAGAGAGCTTGGCAAGTGTAGCCCAGATCTTGCTTTATCGAACTTACGGCTTGTATTAGCTCAGAAAAGCTATCATAGACAGAACTACCCGAGAAAAACGATCTGAGTCGGGCAACAGGACAAGTTTGAAAATCGGATCGTTCATGCCCCACATGGAAGCATACCGTGCACAATTCACCTGGATCTCTTCCGATCATTTGTTCCAATGGCTTAATGGAAGCCAAAATGCTGAGATATTGTTCTTCCTGCGCTTTTTCGAAATTTGCGATATCTATAGGGTTGTCCACCCCGAAAACGGTCTCCACTACATCGTCAGCATGGTCGCCCGGAATGTCTGATACTAGTGAAACTTCATCTGATAAGATTTCAACTGGCATAGTCGCAGCTGGGGCAGCTTCCAATGGTCTTTCCATGCGTCCCCAGGATCCGCCAAGTGCGTCAGGATCCTCGGAGTCATCAACTAAAAATTCTTTAAAAAGACTTTCCTCATCCAATTCTGGCGTTGAATCTTTGAGCGGCGCATCCGTGACCATAGCCATAGCATTTGATCTTATGAGCTCCGGCGAATTCACTGCATGGCTTAACACATTTCCCAGTTGTCCCTCACTGTAGTTCTCTGGAAGAAAAAGCATGGGATCATCTCCTATACTAGCATTGGGTGCCATCACTGATGACGTATCTTGAGTAGGTTCACTGACTCAAATCCTATTAGACTGTGGAAATATTCAATGCTAGATGGGGGCTGATAAATTTAAACACATACCTTTTAGAGAAAGCTCATGTCAAAAATTTCTTTTACGTGATCAGCTGGCTCGATGATATCGATACTAGTAGGGAAGATTCAATTGAAGATGGGATGAGAAATTTTAGGCAGTCCCTAAAAGAACAGAGGAAAGATATCAATATCTTCGAGTGTTCAATAATTTCGCAGGAGTGATGAGGCTGCAATGGTACACGGATGCGGTGTATAATCAGTGTGGGAAATGGCCCAGCAGGGGGCGTTGACTAGACAACCCTTCAAAGCAAGAATTCTTCCATTATTTACAGTGCTGGCATGTTCTGAGGGTAGCGGTTGGTCTCGTATATGTGATGGCCTATGACCATATACGCGCCCAGTAAGTACATACAATCCTAGTAAAATCTAGTAGTACTTTTGGTGGTGCCTGGGGCGTGGGTTTCTGAGGGATGTTAGTCCCCGAGCGGAAACGAACCCGCCACAGCATTCACACACTAGTACAACTTTCTTAAGGTTCCGTTTTAACTTAGAATTTTATTTTCATAGAATCCGTAGTATCATTGCAGCGACTTCGCCCCATTTCTTTCTTCATTTTTATCAACATATATAGATAGTACAGTACAGCCCGGCTCGAAAAGTCCTGGCACCACCGGGTCAAAGTACGGGGGTGTTTCTCCCATTTTCTAATTCTTCCATTACTGCGACTATAATAACAGAGAGCTACAACATCTTCATTACGGCCATACCTATCAATTTTGAGTATGCGCAGGAGAAATGGTTGTTAGTGGGTTAGGATTCATAAACAGACACAATATAGTAGGGTGCCAGGACTCTCCGAACAGGTCTGTACATGTATGTTTTGAAATTGTGCATTACACAAATTATTTGACCTTGTTCTCGTTTATTACATGTACCCACATGTCGTACCGTAGGACATGCACTCTATAAATCAGCAGGCTATATGTTAATGAATTAATATTAACACCAGAGTAAGTACATGTTATAAGCTAATTATTAGCTCGAGTGATACTCTATGCAACGAAGAATTTCCAGGTAACCGATATAGATTGCTCGTCAGGACCTAGATTACTGAGAACGGCTGCATATCCTAGCATTACTAATTACGTACAGCCACTTATCTTTACTTCCCACATAGAAATTACCTAGAATTTGCCCACGACATTATCACGTGATGATTCAACGCGGGCTCCCAGGGAGTAGTCATAGTATTGGAGGCTGACCTCACTCTTACCATCACGCTACTTGAACATCTACGGTTACCCACACGCTCGCTTCCTCCAACGTACATACATCAATCTGTATGCGCGCATCCATCACACACCAACCAACAAGACCGATATCAACTGAGTTCTAACGGAATACCTTAGATATCAGCCGATATTAGATGCCGAAGTTTAGGTAATTGCCTTTCATAAGAGTTGAGAAGAGTTCAATCACTGAATATCGAGGTATCATGCAGAAACTGTGCCTTGCCAGCGGCACGGAGTCCACCCCTTGCGTAAAGAATTCCTCCCCTCCATGTCCTGTAAACAACGCTTACCTTTGTATCTATAGGGGATCCTCAAAGGCTCCTGATGGCCCTCTAAAAGATCATATAACTGGGGGTGGTCGTATCGGCCAGGTTGCCAGCTTGACAGCTACAACCACTCGCACCAACCTCTCGAGGAAAGAGATCTCTCAGCTGCCACCAAGTGTGCCCATCAGAGCTGCTCTGTTCACTGCTCCTTCACCGGAGCCATATGTGTCTGTTGGTTGTCTCAAATGCGGGGCTTTAGACCATTCGGCATCAAACCGGAATTGTCCCCGCCCTCGAAAGGCATCCACAGCGTCCAATGGAGGGGCTATAGCTGCCACGGCCCCCAAGAAACCCAGCGGCAACACTCCAAAGAAACCGGGAAACGGGAACCACAAAATTAAGAAAGCTAGAGTTGGGGATGACACAAAGTTTTGGTACTATAAATCCGAGGACAGCGAAAGTGAAGGGGAAAGCTTTGCTAAAGCCTCGGATAAAAGGAGCCCCATCAATGACGAAAAAAACCAGGGAAAAGATATCCCTACATCTCCCGGTGATAGTTTCAATACCTCAAGGGACAACATATTTGGATCAACCCCTGCCAGTCAGTCCACTGAAGAACAGTTGAACTCTAGTCCCTTGGCTGTGAGGAGTACCCGCTCTACTAGTACAAGTTTCGAGGTATATAAAACTCCCAAAACTGAAGAGGATATCAGCTTATCTCATGGATTTATGTATGTCTCCGAACCCTAATAATCCAAGCAATTTATACGTCGCCCAAACTTACGAATAAACAGTCGAAGAGTAACTGCGGGCGGAGAACAATTGAAGATCATGAAGGAGTATGACAAAAATGGGTTTGGCTCTGCCCCCTCTCTTCCAGGGAATGTCCCAGCTGCCCTAGTGTTCTCATCACAGGAGCGGACGGAAACCAACCCAAATGACAACCCAAGGACAAACAAGCCTGCTAGAAACCGGAAACGAATCTTTCAACCAATTATAGACGAGGAGGATGAAAGATATATCTCAAACCCAGTGTCCCCTCGGCCAAGGCAGCTTCCTAAGACAAAACCGCCCTTGTTCCCTACTCACACTGCCACGAAAACCACCAGATCCAAGGAGCGTCCTAACGGCAAGATAAGCAAACATATAAATGATGAGATACATGATTTAGAGTATTCCCCACAGCCTCCCGCTCACCTTGTGCCAAACCCGACCTTCCTCTCACGCCGTTCCACTAAGGGCTTTCAAAACGATAGGGATACTAGTCATTCTGCTATCCAGCCTGATGTTGAAGAGGAACCCCGCTCTGGAGGAATCAGATATAACTACATGGGCGCTCGGAATCATATTCAACCACCTAGGGTTCGCTACGCCGAAGACCGTGTGCAAGGTTGGAGGGAGTGCAGGAGTATGGGTACAGGCTTGGAGTAAGATTCATCGTTACTACAGATGGAGGTGGCTACTGTTAAATGCGACTTTCGCGGGAGTTTACATGAGTTAATGGCCTTATAATTGGGTAAAAATCTTGTTCTTTCCTTCAGTAGAGGTTCGCTCATGTTGATTTACGACCTAAGCAATTGTTTGGTCAGGCGTCAATTTTTTTTCTGCTAACAAAATCGTTTGCACGTGGCGCGGGGGGGGGGGGGGGGCTATTCTTTTTTTTGTAGGCCCATAGATTCTGGTATCTTGTGAAGGATCGGAACTGTTATATCCATGTTCTTGATTTCCTGGGACCGGACAGTTCTTGTGGCGTTCTAATTTTTCTGGTAAATCTATGTAACTCACGAAATTAGATAAAGGGACTCGTGGGCGCCTTACCTAGATGGTAGGCTTATACAAGGACCTATGTTAGAGAATATTACATGGTGCGAGCGATGAGATCTTTTAGCGTGAGAGTGGGAGGCGCACAGGTGTGGGAAGTGTAGCTAAGGGTGCACCGCCCCCGGCCCACGAGGGCATAGTGAGGATTCAGTAATTTGTGCGAGTAGAGTGTAAGGCCCTCACATGTATGCCTGAAGCGCGGAAAGGCACCAGAATCTCAATTTTAACAGAACACAATCCTTGGACTGGATGGGTGTTTTAGCTGTATGCATGATACACGAGTCTGAATTATTCCAGGTCTTTGGTTTGGGTTCTACAAAGGGCCACTTGTGTATAGTAAACGGAGAAGCAATTGATACATGTAGTTATTCATATCAACTCTTACCATGTAGCCATACTCCAGCCCCTAAATTGCATTGTGTTAGCTACGTACACACTTGTCTGTACCTTATGTACTGACCGTTGCACCACTTCCCGGCCGCACATGATACCCAAGACCCGAGTACAAACCTGGGGTACATAAGTAGTATACCTGAGTAAGTACTGATATACCTACCCACTACACTGCGGGTATCACAAGAACGCATTAGATGGTAGGTAGGTAGGTAGGTACACACAACAAATATATAACAACCCCAAGTAAAAAAAGAGGGAGTCCGTAAAGTACCCATCCCCGGCCGCCCTCACCACCCCGTCAACAAATTAAAGCGCCCCATGAACCCAAGGGGGGCCGCCACCGTGCCGGTTTCTACGGGCCGAGAGACCCACCTCCGGGGTGTCAGTCTAACCAGCGGGATGGCACAGCCGCTATCACCATCTCGACGCCGCAGGCCAGCCCAAACAAGGGCGGGCACTGAACAGCCCTACCCATGGCGCGGGACGGAGGGTTGAGGTCCTCCCAGACCCCTGTCCCGTTGGTAGATACGTGTATTTACATCCCCTAAAGCACCTAGCGCGCCGTGCCGGCCAAGAACGGGTTAGCAGCAGCCATCGCCGGGCCGGGATTGGCCGTCGGTGCCGTCATGGGGTGTCACTCGCGTGCTTGCCGGCCGGGATTGGTCTGGGGGGGGGGGCGTAGAGTAGGAGGTAGTAAACTACGCTTTTGGCCAGACGGCGCGGGTGATGCCTTATGGCCGGGTCCATCATTCTCCTATTAGCTGGTGAAGCGGGCAGGTGTTGGCGGGCGGACCCAGCTATGTTACAACTATCGCCGTGCATGGGAGTCAGGGTCTACACACAGGCGCTCGCTACAAGTGCGCTCTGGCTCTCCTTTACAGAGCCTGTGGTGGTGGTGGTGGTGCAATCATGCACTATCACTCGGCGCCGCACCACCTCCCAATCGGCCACACACCGCGTACACGGCGCGTACCGGAAGCACACCACAGCTGGGCTCTACCGATCAGTCCGCTCTTCTGTGGCCGGCAGTGACGGTGGGCGGCGCCAGCCCCAGGGTAGGTCTACGAGTAAGGGTTTACCGCAAAGCTGAACCGTAATTAGGGTTGGTTCACCGCTTGTCACTCTGTTGTGAGTAAACTTGTTATATTGACAACTTTTTTTTTTGTTTACTTCATTAATTACATTTATATTGACAACTATTTCACCATGCCAGCGTTATCCCAGAACCGGCGCTGCATATATCTGTTCCCACGCATCCAGATTCGAATATATACAACTTACCACGTCTACGAACCCGTCGGAGCTCCAACCCGGGAACACATCTCCTAGCCCGCCCCCACCGACCAACAACCTAACTCACCACACCACACCACACCTCCCCCTCCCTCCAACCCACCACAATGGCGCTCCACCACCTCCTCCTGCTGCTCCTCCCCGCGCACGCCCTCCTCCCGCCCACAACCGCGACCCTAACCCCCCACCCCTCCCCAGCGCCCGTCCCCGCGCCCCCGCTCCCCACCTCCAAGACCTCACAACCGCCGACGACCTCCTGAACCGCCACTGCGGCGACATCCTCCTCCTCTTCGCGCGCGGCACCGGCAACCCCGGCAACCTCGGCACCACGCTCGGCCCCCCCCTCCTGCACACCCTCCGCGCGGCCCTCGCCCCGCGCTCCGTCGCCGCCCAGGGCGTCCTCCCCTACCCCGCCCGCCCACTCGGATACCTGCAGGGCGGGTCGCGCGAGGGCGCCGACAGCATGGTAGCACTGACGTACCTCGCGCGGTGCGTCTGCCCGTCGTCCATCCTCGTGCTCGCAGGCTTCAGGTACCCCTCCCGCCCCGCCCCCGCCCCCACAGCAGACTAACGCGCGCAGCCAAGGCGCACAGGTACTCCGCCGCGCGGTGGGGCGGCTGCCAGCGCCGCTTTCCGCGCGCGTGGCCGCGGTGCTCTCCTTCTCGGACAGCATGTGGCCGGCGCCGCTGCCCGCGCCGTGGGACCAGCGCCACATCTCGCTGTGCCGCGCGCGCGACTGGGTGTGTGATCCGGCGTATGGCGCGCTCACGGGGCGCCACGGCTCCGAGCTCTATCTCCCGTTTTTGGGGCTCGTGGGTGCGCAGGTCCGGGTGCGCGTTGCGAATGTCACTGTCGCCGCGGAGGAGGGCGGGGAGGCGTATTGTGGGGTTTGGGGCGCGCTGGGGGGGTAGTGGGGTGTATATGTATATGTAGGTTGGGCGGAATGGAATGGCCGCTGGCCGTGGGTGGGGGGGTGGTTAGATAGATAGATAAAATAAGACTTGCTTGTGTCCCTGTGGCTCCCCTTTCTCCTACGTAGAAGTGTCTTGATATACAGAAGTGAGATAATAACTACATCCGCCCCTTCGAGACATACGAGATCACACACCGCGTCATGGGCCATCACTCGCCCGCGCAGGGCGAAACAAACCCACACGCGCTGAGCTGGTGGACCTGCCCGTTCGGTATATGTAGGTCATGGCAGCGAGTGATAGGTTGTGACTGCGACTACAGACAGGACAGGACAGGGCGGAGATCTAGATGAACAGGGTAATACATTGATATCTCTATAGGAACCAAACTACAGCTGGACTAACTACATGTATTTTCCCCCCCCGCCCTCCGCACACAACACAACTCCAAGTCCCCCATAAACACATAAAAAAAAAGGAAACAACGCCAACCACCCACACAAACCACCTACCCCCTCCCAAACTTCGCCTGCCACGTAAAGTAGTACAGCAGCGCGGCAAACGGCTGCCCGACCAGACAGAAGCTCACCCAGAAGATGACATTGCCCACGACGCTCCCCTTGCCCCTCACCTTCTCCAGCGGCTGCGTCAGCGCCACCAGCGGGATCTGGAACATCATCCCCGCGAACGCCACGCCGATGATGTTGTGCGTGGGCACGCCGACCAGCAGCTCGTGCAGCACGGCCGAGAACGTAAACACGGCGATGCTCGCCCCCTGCGCCGACCACCCGCGCCCCAGCAGCGGCGCGTAGATGTGCCTACGCATAAAGTGGTTGACGGGCTTGTTCCACGTCTTCCAGTAGGTCCCAACGGACCCACTGTTCCACCAGTCCGTGTAGAACTCGCGGTCGCCGAAGCGGAGGAGCTCTGCAAGCGCGTTGAGGGCGGACTGGAAGAGCGCAAAGAAGCCGGCGAGCCAGATGACGAGGGAGATGGTGGAGAGCTTCATGAGGCGCTCGATGACGTGGACGATCTGCAGCTGGCCCATTGCGGGGAGGGAGTTCTGGAGGACGGGGACGGCATACTGGGCGGAAAGGAACCAGATGGTGATTGAGAGAGCAAAGACCTCGAAGAGACGCTTGAAGAAGAAGGTGGGGCGGAAGGAGGGCGATCGCGGATACACGGGCTGGTAGACGAGGGTTGGTGCGAACCAGAAGTATGTTAGGTTGGAGAGGGTGATGTTGGTAGGGTAGGGCGCGGAGGCGTATATCGCGGGGGTGGGCGCAGAGAGAAGGTAGGCAGTGCGGAGGTCGCGGTTGGTTAGTGCGTATGAGAGCTGCTTGAGCCAGACGATCACTGTGCGCTGTTAGCATCATGCTACCTAATTGATCGGGTATGCAATAGGCGGGTAGCTAGCATAGTGGGGCTGGGGTGCAATTCCGGAGGTGAGTGGAGCTTCCGGAAAGCTCAATCCCGGCAAGGGCCAAGGCCCTCGGACACCCACCAGCTCACCCGGGCAAAGCAGAAAGAAAAAGGAAAAAAAGAAGGGCGCCCAAAAAACTCACCAGCATGGAACTCGCAGAATGTGCCAATAAGGGGATGGTGTATCTTGTAATAGACAACCCAATTAGCGACGCCCAAGCTCAGCGTCGCATTCACGACATGAGCGCCGGCAATGATACCCCACGCCGCGCGCAGGCGCAGCTCCTGGTTGTCGTTCTTTTTGTTTTGCGCGTGGGCGCCGCGGGCATGGATCGAGGCCACGAGCTCAATGAGGAAGCCCACAAAGAGGTGGGCCGGGATCAGAAGGTACAGGAGAACAAACATCTTGAGATCGTCGTGGCGAAACTCGGAGCCGGAGATCTGGACGAGGACGCCATACTTCATGTAGTTTTCGATCACCAGACGGAGGTTCCCGACGACTGCGCATTGTTAGTGTGTGTGGTACAGTGCAGGGGAGAGAGATAGGGGAGGACGACGGGGGCGTACTGAGAACTATCACCATGAGGTTTCGGAAGCCAATGAAGGAGGGACTGTCGACGCTGTCATGGCTCAGTGTCGAGGTCCGGGGCTGTGAGTGGATGGGGTAGATGTGTTTGTAGATGTCGTCGCCAGCATCGCTATCGGGAGAGGCTGCTGTGGCCTTGGTTGTGGGTGTGGGTAGAGCATCGGGGATTGCTTCGGCCGGGGAGGCAAGCAATGGGATAGCTGTGCCTACTGAGGGAAGAGAGACTGAAGTAGACGTGGCCGATGACGACCTGGTGGCCATTCTTATTGAGGAGAGGAGGAGGTGGTGGAGGAGAGAGAGAAGGGGGGAAGTTGTTTCTATCCGAACGTTACTTCAAACCCTGCCTGCCTGCCTGCTACTGGAAGAATTGTGGAGGAGGAGAGGCAAGTTTGAGACAGGAGATATGGAAGGGGTCGATAGAGGAGGGAGGTGGAGGATGGAGGAAGATGAGGGAGATGAAGAATGAAGGGCGAAGAATGGAGATGGGGATGGGGATGGGGATGGGATTGATGGATGGCAAACACTCGGCAATGGAAATTGAAGACTGCACCGATCTCCGTACTTCTCGTCCTTGAGTCTTTAATTCCTCATCCTCCTCCTCCAATGAATTGCCTCGATGTCTCCTCCACAATCTCCTCCCTATCCACCGATTTTTTTACCCCTACAACCACACATGCCCTTGCGGCTAATGGATCCTAGGAATGCATGTGAAGATTGAATCAAGACTGGGCGGCACTGACAGACAGACAGAGGGCCGATAAGCGCTCCCTTACGCCCCCGTCGGCAAGCCCCTTGCTGGAAATCACTCTCGCTTAACCTACATCCATAGCTCCCACCGAATATCGCCATAATCCTACAATTGATGTAGTAGCAACTCTCGTATCCCCAGAGAGAGCACTGCTATCAAGCTCGGTACCTACCTACCACCTACCTACCTTATCGTGAGGGGTTTTGCAAAACCGACCATGCTTAATTAGGCGGCTATATAGAAAACGTTCGCCTGCACTGCACTGCACTGCAATCATTTCTGCCGGCAGGCAGGCGGTGGGGAGGAGGAGGGTCTCTCCAAGACTTTTTTTATTTTTCTTTTTTCGTTTCGCTGGCTGTCAGAGTGTGAGACCTTTGCCTGGGGATCTTGATCCGATCTCTTTGTGGAACGGGGAGGGTGGGGGTAGTCACGTCGGGTGATGGGGCGTGACTTGGAGATGGTTGGCGTGACATGATTACGGCGGCGGCGTAGGTAGGTGAACCCTCAATCTACTCTAAGTAATTCAACCTTTTAACATAGCTGTATCCCCATGTCTATTCCCCTCAAATGGATGTTTCTCAGATTTATCGAGAGCTGTCACGCAAAACTAAAAGCTAACCATGCCCCACTCTGTTCCTGTTCTATACGAGTGCCCCCCAACCCCATATCAACTGGTTTTCCGCTATAGATAGACCGCATCCGCCATAATTAACAGTTTATAATTATGTACTTACTAAATATGTGATTGGATCGATTAAGCAAACACATGTAGTAGGGGATATACCTACCAGATTCTGCAATTCATATAATATAAATAAAGTTGGGTCTGGAGTAACTAATATCGTGTAATTGATATCATGAAGTTCGTGCGTGAGCCTTTTATGATATCCATTTGACTCGACACTCGATGAACAGCAAGTGAACTCAATTCCTAGGTGAATGCCTTTATTTCAATCCTAGCTATCTAAATACAAAAAAAGAATATTAATAACTTTTGTTCCCACCCCCCAAACTCCGCTATCTACAATCAACCCACCTCTACTCCTCCCCTCTATCCATATCATCCCTCCTCCTCTTCCCCCCCGCCGCGGCCGCCGCTCCCCCCCTCCCACCACCCCCTCTACCCCCGACCTCCCCTCCCCGCGCCCACCACCCCCCTTCTTCTCCTTCTCCTCCCTCATAACCTTCGCCGCCTCCCTCTGCGCCTCCCCCACCCTCTCGCTAAACACCAACACATTCTCCTCCTCGCACTCGTACTGCTCCATCTTCTTCCCGAGCGCCGCCTCGATCCTCAGGAACAGCTCGACATCGTACTGCGTGACGAGCGAGATGCTCCTGCCGCTCCTCCCGGCCCGCGCCGTCCGCCCAACACGATGGATGTACGTCTTGGAGTCCATAGCCAGGTCGAGATTGACGACGGCGTCCACGCTGGGGATGTCCAGGCCCCTTGCGGCCACGTCCGTGGCCACAAGGATGTTGCGCGCCCCGCTCTTGAACTTGTTGAGGGCGCCCAGGCGCGCGCTCTGGCTCATCTGCCCGTTCAGCGGCACGGCCTTGAAGCCCAGGAAGCGCAGCATCACGGCCACGCGGCTCGTCTCCAGCACCGTGCGCGCAAAGATGATGATTGTCTGCCCGGCCAGCTCGTTCATCAGGTACACGAGGTATGTGTCCTTGTGCTTGAAGGGGATGAAGAGGAAGCGCTGGATGAGCGTCGACACGGTAGCGTACTTGCTGCCGACCTCGACGCGGACGGGGGCGCTGAGCGACGCCCGCTGCAGCTTCTCAACCTTCGACGTCATGGTCGCGCTGAACAGGTAGGTGTTCCGCGCCTTGGGCAGCACCTTCAGGATCTTGTCGAGGATGGGGCCAAAGTCCATGTCCAGCAGCCTGTCGGCCTCGTCCATGACGAGGTACTTCATGGCGCGGAGCGAGAACCCCTTCGTGTTCTCCAGGTGATCGAGCAGCCTCCCGGGCGTGGCGACAACCACGTGCGGCCGCTTCCCCAGCGCCACCGCCTGCGCCATCATGTCCATTCCGCCGACGACGACAGCGCAGCGGACGCCGATGCCGCCGCCGAGGGCCTCGAACTGCTCGGCGATCTGGTAGGCGAGCTCGCGCGTCGGCGCAAGCACGCACGCGTACAGCCCTGTGGGGTTCGCCCACAGCGACTGCAGGATCGGGAGGGCGAAGGCCGCGGTCTTGCCGGACCCGGTCTCGGCGAGCGCGATCAGGTCCTTGCCGGACAGGGCGGCGGGGATGGCGAGCGCCTGGATCGGCGTCGGTGATTTGTACTTGAGGGATGTGCAGGCGGCGCAGAGCGAGTCCATGACGCCGAGGTCGGCAAAGGTTTTGGGGGTATCGTCGGCGGCGGGGGTGGTGGTGGTGGTGGTGGTGGTTGGTTCTTGGTTCTCGGCGGCATCTGAAGCCTCTGCCTCTGCCTCTGCCTCGGGTTCAGACTCGGGTTCTGGCTCCGGGGGAACTGCTACTGCAGTCTTATTCTTATGGGCGCTGGCGGTCTCGAGGGCCTTCTTGGACCTCTTGTTCAGTCTCGGGACCTCCAACTCCTCCGTGACCTTCTTCGTCTTCTTGTCCTGTCTCTTCCCGTGCGAGGCCTTGATCTTCTTTGCCGGGGCCTCCTCCATGATTCTGCCGTTCAATTCGTAGTGGGTGGGTAGCAATTCGAGGAAGTAATCAATTCGCCCAGATATCAAGAGTGGAGTGTCAAGAGTAAAGAAAAAAAGTCAATTCTCAGCCTCCGCCGACAAAGTCCGCCCGGGTGGAGTTACCCTGCTGTGCCGCGGGGGTGCAACGTCGCTCAGGGCTAGGGTTGCGATGCAGGCAGGACTTATGATGGAAATGACAGAAATTACCAGATATCTACAAGACAGCTGCCTAACAAAGCCACCGCCCGCCATGTCCGCACCCACACCCGGTCCAGACACCCCCGCCGCCCCCACCTCCCCCACCGCAGACCCCCCCACCCCCGAAACCGTGCAGAAATGCCACGCGCTGCTCTCCCGCCGCGACGACACCAGCCGCTTCGTAGGCCTAGCCCTCCTCTCCTCGCTCCTCACGCACATCACAGACCGCGCACAGCTGCTCCACCTCTGGCGCGCCCTGCCGCCAAAGTTCCTCGACCGCCTCCTGCGCGCCGCCACCAACACGGACAAGGACCCAGAAGAAGCACAGGCAATGGTTGACCTGGCCGTCGGCGTGCTGAGCGCCTTCGCGGCGGTGCTGCCGCCCACAGACTACGACGAGGCCCTGACGGGGCGGGTCCCCGCGCTTGTCGGCGCGCTGCAGCAGGCCTCGCCCTCACCCGTCACGCGCGGCGCAGTCCTGCGCGTTCTGTTGGCGCTGGCGGGGGTGCGTCCGGGCGCGGAGGCCCTGCTGGGCCTGGGGGCGCGCCCGCTGGTGGCGCTGCTGAGGAGTGAGGGTGCGGCGCAGGTTGTGCTGGTTGCGGTTTTGAATGCCGGGGGGGATGAGGCGGGGCGGGCGCTGCAGGCGTTCTTGCCGGTGGTGGGGGAGGAGGTGCGTGCCGTGGAGGGGGAGGCGCAGGTTAAGGTGTTGAGGTTTCTGGCGGAGCTGCTGACGAGGGTGCCGGCGGAGGTGGGTGTCTGTTTCTGTTTCTGTTTTGTGCGCGGAGGTGTGTACTGACGGTGGTTGTAGCAATTGCCTGATAGCACGGAATGGGTATCGGCGCTCTACGATACGCTCACGGGTCTTTTAGCGGCAAGACACACATCTGCGACCCGGCATGCAGCGATTATCATTGTCGCCGCCCTCCTCCACCGCTACCCACCCAACCTCCTCTTCAACCCCGCCCAACCCACACCCCCCTCCGACGCAAAGCCGCCCCTCCAGCACTTCCTCCAACTCACGCTCATCACCCTCCGCGCCTCCTTCCCCTCCCTCCTCGAGTCCCTGCACACCCCCTCCTACGCCTCCACCTCCCAGACCCTCGCCGCCGCATTCGACATCACCGCCGCGCTCCTCGGCCACCTCGTCTCCCTCTCCGACAACGACGAAGACCTGCCCCCCTCCCTCCCCGCCGACACCCTCCTCAAGCTGCGCACCGACCTCCGCGAGACCTTCTCCCTAACCCTCGAATTCCTTCGCGACCGGTGGGACGCGGCCTTCGCCGGCGCCGAGGGCCTCGAGCCCGGCCACGAGGCCCCCGGCGTCCCCCTCTCGCTAACCTGGGAGAGCAACCTCCCCGGCGGGCTGCTACGCGACCCAATCATCATGGCCTCCGTGCGCGCGCTGGCGCTCTGGCTGCGCGAGGAGGAGACGCACCGCGCCGAGGCCGGCGGCCTGATGGATTTCTGGCTGGGGCTGTGGGCGCGCGGCGCGGCCGCCGCCGTCGACTACCGCGTGTGGGTCATTGCCGCGCTCGACGGCGTGCTCGCCGAGGAGCACGGCCGCGCCCAGTTCGACAAGTATTCCGGGTGGCCGCTGGTGTTTGCGGACCTGGCCGCGATATATCGTGGCGCCGGGGACGACGAGGACGAGCTGCAGCTTGGGATCTCGGAGGCGCGGCTGCTGGCGGAGGTTGTTGCTGCGGGGGGGGAGGCGGCGGAGGGGGTTGTGGGGGAGGCTGTGGCCCTGGCGGGGGTCAGTGCGAGGGGTGGGCTGAGGCTGGAGCTTGACGCGGAGGTGTTGCGCCTTGCGGGGGCGTGTCTGGTTGGTGCGCGGCGGGGCGTGAGGGGGAGGGCGCAGGGGGTGGCGAGGGTGAGGGAGGTGGCGAGGAGGATCGTCCTCGACCTGCATGAGGGTGGGAGGGCGGAGGCGGAGGCGGAGGTGCTGGCGCTGGTGGCGGAGGTGGCGGAGATGTTGGAGGGCTTGTGATGGAGGTAGCGCTCTTTCATGTAAGTAATATTAATGATAGCCAGTGCCTGAATTGACAGTGGGCCGTATATAGGCCAGCTCAGCGGTGTCTGTACGCACCGCTATACCTCCTCCTCCTCTGTCGTAAGAAATAGATAGACACGCTCTTCTCGGCCGTGACCTCTTCTGGGGCTTATACCCCCACTGTGTATCCATGTAGAAGCACCAGAGGGTCTAGTGTGGTAATCCGAGTGCCCATGACATGACCGTTGAACACATTGTCTGTATGTAAAGCTACTTAGCCATTGAGTATGTAGGGCCCGAGAGCTTCTATAGAGCGGTGCGGGCTTACATGTAGCCCAATTATCAGCGGTCATCTCATAGATACGCCGTGAAGTGGTTCCGGGGGGGGGGTTGGAGATGGGCGGATGTCTACTTGATACACACCGAGGGCACGAGCGAGTGACAGTCCATGATGCACGCACGAGAGCGGCTGTCATGTTGCTATGTACGCGGTCTAGATGGGGATTGTCTGTCTGCCTGTCTGTCTGGATGCGGGATGTAGGGAGCTACATATATGCACGTCTAGCTACTTATGTATACCGAACGTATCCCCGGTGTTGTAGTTATGCGTAAGCCCGACGGCCAGGTACGTTTCTACGCAACAAAACACCACCTAGTTAAGTACATATGTAGAGCCCAAGGAAGTCAACACCCCAACTCCACAGCACGAGACTCGCTCGGCCGTGGCATGTAGATGGCCGTACTGGTTATATAGATCCTCCGTCGTTTCCACACCACAGCATGCAGCTGGGGACTCGGCCTGGGTGCCCGGGCCCGCAGGGTCGACCTTGGCTACGGACACGCCGAGCAGGCCCGTTTTAGTGGGGAGGTTACGCAGCGTGCCGGCCCACGGTACGCAGCAAAGACCGCGGGAATGGTGGCTGGGTCGAGAGGAGGAGAGAGGGACGCGGTTGGGTGTGGAGATGCATTGGGAGGGGTGCGGTGCGGCCGGGGGCAGGAAGTATACCTTAAACTGCATGTACTTAGAGTCAACCCCCAATTGCAAGATACACGACTGAGGTGTTGCTTCCGCCTCCTCCTCATGCAGAATCCCTAACCTTTGCATACACACATAGTTATTTATCTACACGATCTCTACCAGCGGGAACACCTATATAAGTATCCCCCAACCAACCAGCCCGCCCACCCACCCACCAACGAAGGCCGGCCAACCGGCGGGCACACCACAGGCCGACGGCATCTACCCCACCCCACCCCCCATCAACTAGACTACATGCCAGCAAGCAGATGTAAGTAAGTATGTACCTATGCCCCCCGCCAGTCGCCCCCGGGCATGCGGCTTCTTACCTAGATGGATAGATGGCAGCCAGCCCACCCCCTAGGCTTGTGGCGGCGGGGACGTGTCTGAACCTCCTTGCGCGGGCTGCAGGGGATGGGTAGACAGAACTGTACTAGCTAGTATGTACGTAGACCACCGGCCGCGTTGTAGTTCCGTCTGGTCAGTCTATCACCTCTGGAGCCCCCAGTCCCAAGCTCTATGGCGCCGGCCGCGATAAACCTACCATCACCGCCATTAGATATAGACCAGGCCAAAAAGCGATTTATTCAGACATCTAAGGTAGCCCCCTGAACAAAACCATCTTTTCTACATACAATTACCAAAACCGCGGTCTCGGGGGCGTGGTTTTAGGATCCACACCCAAATCTGCGCTGCAAACCTACCAGTGCCTCAGAGTGAGAAACCAAAATGACCATTCTGTAGCCCTACGGATTGGGCATTTCAATTTTTTTCTCTACCTTGTATTTTGGGGGTATGGTATGTTTGGGGTAAGGGAGGTTTTGAACACGGATGGTGTGGGTTTATCACGAACGGCGCCATATACCCTACACGCCTTCTCCCCACCTCATCCCACACACACACCCACCGTCAGCCCTCCCTCACCCGCCGGACCTACCACGAACGGTCCAAACAGTAACGCCACTACGGGGGCAGACAAGCATCCGTGTCTGCAGCCACCATTTGTAAGTCCACATACAAAGCCAGCTCCACCCCCAACCCGAGCCCACCCCTACCCTACCCCAGCCAGCCCGCCCGCCAGCCAAAAAGCCCATACATGCCCAAGTAGTTATAATGCCGTTTGGTAAGAGCATCCAGGGACGGCCCTGTGGCCGCGCCTGCCAGCCAGCAAACAACAGCCCCGCCACTCCCCTCCAGAGAAAAGAAAACCCGCTGTACAAGCGGACACCAGGCGCATGCACAGGGTATCACTCGGTCACGTGTTATCACTCGACTATGTACATGTAGTACGTTCCGACGGGTGGGCGGGGACTTGGTCCGTGGCTTGGCTGGCTTGACTTGACACATGTAGGGCTGTGCTGTGCTGTGCTGTGCTGTAAAGCAGCGCCTTGCCACAACATGTGGCGTGGCAGTCACGCCGGGGAATGGTCCTAGGCACAACTACTGTCAACCGGTACTGTGAGCCCTCGGAGGTCACGCAAACCACCACTTAGCAGGGTCCTAACTGGTTGTGGTTACCGATTACTGGGTCCCCTATAAGGGCCCTTAGCTCATTCTCTACATGTATACATGTATTTACACAAATATATATAAACCCCCCCAATGTTAAACACAACGCCAAAAACAATCTACATACATGCACGCCCTCTTGATATCCACATACATACACAGCTACTACTCCACAAAGCCACTCCACCTGCCCCTCTGCAGCCAGGCCCTCACGGTCTTCTCCACGTCCTTGATGCCCATCTCACTCCTCCTCGACTCCTTCCAGCACCAGTCCAGGACAACCTCGATGCTTTTCCTGCGGACCTTTCTCCTCCTGCACCTCACGGCCTTCTCCGCCTTCTCTCTCTGCACATCGGCCTCTGTTTGCGGCGGCTGCGGCTGCCTCCCCCATATGCCGTCCCACCACTTTCCCGGCACCCAGGCGTCCCGCTCCTGCTCCGAGTCCAGCGCAATCATCTCCCTCACCGCGCGGTGCATGACTGTCCTGAAGCTGACGCCGTCGCCAATGACCGCCCCGTCCGCGCGCTTCTGGCCTCTCGTGTGGTGGTAATGGCAGAGCGCCATCGCCTTGACACAGCCCTGCCTCTCCGCGACCCCCTTCAGCAGCACATTGAAAGCCAGCGTGTCCAGCCCCGCGCCCGTCGCCAGATCAATCCCCATGTTCGCCATAGCCCATTTCGTCCGCGCCGCATCCTGTGTTGCGACCGCCTGCCGCAGCACAGCGATCCAGGCGTCTCGTGAGATCTGCATCTTTCCGGCGGTTTCCTGCTTCTTGGGGCGGCGGCGGCGGCCGGGGTTCATGGGGTCGAAGGGGATGACGCCGGCGCCCGACTCGACAAAGGCGTAGCCGGCGGCGCGGTCGCGCTCGAGTTCGTGGGTAACTAGAACACCGATTAGGACGCCGTCGATGGTGTGGCCGTGGGCGGAGAGCGTGCTGAGGACCTCTTTGGCGGCGTTGGAGTCGCCAAGTGCGAGGTTGGCTTTGAGGAGGGATGTGTAAGTTGCCTTTGTGATCCTGCGGGGGTCGGTGAGTGCTAGTGCTGTGCGAACGTGGTCCAACAACGGCTGGCTCTTTGAGTTCACTGCAAGGGCGAGGAGCGGGGGTGCGAGATATGGCGAGTTGTAGGCGGTGCTTTGGATGACTGGTGGGGAAACTTCGCCCTCGTCTGTAGTGGTGGCTCTGACGAGGTCCCATGCATAACCCAGCTTACGCCGGCTCACGAGGAACATAAGATAACGGGCGACCAGTGGGTCGGGGATCTGCTGGATGTTAGTCGTGCGTTTGCGCAGGATCTCCCACGCTCGCTGGGCGCCAGGAAGGTTTTGCTGGGACATGTACAGGGAGAGGGCCCTGCTTATCATGCTACAGGCCTTGACACCATCCCCGACCTCCAAAAGGATGGTAGCGCCAACTTCCATTACTACGGCATTTTTAGACCAAAGGAGGGCAGGGTGGCGCATGAGACGCAGTAGTGTTGTACGACGCATGGGGAATGTTTGTGCGTATGAAAGGATCGTCATAAACATAGATTCGATGCCACGGCCCTCGGCGGTCGAGTCGACCGTTGCGTCGACTACACCAGACAGAATGGTGTCTGGCAGGGACAGGGGGTGTGTAGTGACCGGTGGTCGATTCAACGAGTGTCCTTCAAGCTTCCAGGGGCCAGCTTTAGGCTCGGGCGTCGTGTGCAATAGTGCCTCTAATGAGTACTCATGTGGGTATAGGTCATGGTAATTAACGGATTTCCACCCCTGGGAGGCAGCGAGACGTACAACATCGACTCCAACATTTCCGTAGCCTGTCTCGACAACAATAGTGAGAATGAGCTCTAACCAGACCTCGCGCTCAGAATAGCTGCCCCATTGATTGGGATCTTTTGGGCCTGTGTGGTCCTGTGATGCGACTAGCGGTGGGGGTATATCCTTACGACCGCCACCCCAAACCTCAAAACGGTGTCTAGCGCGGGGGACTTCGAAGCCTCGGTATTCCCCTACAATACCCAGACGTTCAGCTTCCTCTGCAGCCATTGCCTCTTGAGCCCGCCACATCGCGTCGGCCAATGACGCAAGAATGCGAGATCTAAGCAAATATAACCTTGGATGGCGTTCCAAATCATATAACGAATCCGGCATGAATCCCGCCGTATGTAGATACGCCAGGACCTGTCTCACTGTCGCCATCAGATCCTTGTGCCCCCCACCACTCTCGGTCCCGGCCCTGAGCACCATCCCGGCGAGTGAGTATAGCACTATGCCATACCCCCTTCTCCGTCTCTCGATATCCCATTTGATTTTATCGTCTTCCAGCGCCCATAATCCAGAGCGCCCTGCAATTGCTGGCGACGGGATCCCGCCACCATACTTTTTCTCTACCCTGCCAGTGTCATAGTCGCCCTCGTTCATCGTAGACCCCCGTGTCTCGTCAAAGATAGGATGCATCTTCACTACCTCGGGATACCTGAACCCCGGTTGCACCAACTGCCTCACAATCCATACAGCCATATCCCACTCGCCCCTCACCACCAGTTCCGTAATCAGGTCGTGCTTGTGACCTCTCGCGCGCTCGAGAAAGAGCAACAGTTTTTCATTATCTTGTGGCGGTACAAAATCAGTCTTTCGCCGCCATTCTGGGGGCAAGTATGGCCCCGTCAGGAGGTGGGATATCCAATCGTCTTCGTAGCGTGGGTTCGTGATTGGGGGCTTCGGGGGTATAGAAATGCCATATAGATCTGGAAAACGCCCGTCGTGAATTAGATCGCCATGCACATGAAACCGCTTCATAAGTGGGTCGAGGGGGGATTTTCGGGGACCGTTGGGTACGGTATCGGTATTGTGGCGGGGCGGAGGCGGGGGGAAAGAGATGTTGAGGTTCGTGAGCCATTCGGCTGTACTGTAGTGACGGGTGAAACTGTAAACATAGGGTCAGCCATCTATACCGAGTGGAATTGAGATGGGTGGCGGGTATACTTGGGGGTAGATGTTACGGGTATTGAAGCTGCTCTCTTAGTCTTCAAGGCGGTAGTGAGTCTTCGGCGGCCACCACGACGTATTGGAAAGAAGGACGGTAGTAAAAAAGTACAGGTGAACGATGACTTGAGAATTGATCGGGGGGACTGGTGTACGGAGAGCATGACATCTGGGCAATTGTTTCGTGGATTGGTGTGCAAGTGTGGGGGGGGGGGGCTGATTTTTTCTTTTCCGTTCGTTTCGGTTTAATTTTTGGTGGGGTTGGCGGCCGTTGGTTGTTTCCCGCTTAACTGGAACCCTGCTATAAGCCATGGTCTGGATGGATTGGGTTGGATCAATTGTTTTTCCGAGATCTGGGATGCTTGCCCGATATATAGTCTATACTTTGATATCTACATTCCTCTTTTCACCTTTTGTCTCTGTGTACACACGTATCACGTGCTGTGGGTTTTTATTTTTATTCTTTTTATTTTATTTATTTCTCTATTTTTTTTTTATTTTTTATTTTTTGCCTTCCTCCTTTGATCCTCCCTACCTATAATGTACTTACTCACCTGCAACACACAATGGGATGCTGGTGCCTAGTAAACAGATGCCTGCAATGTTGTATCATTTGATTATTTATCTGCATATGGTGTGGTACTTTCTACCTATGGTGATTTTAATTATTACTGTATTTATTATTATTATTATTGCACTCTGCGTGACAAAACAAACGGTACGCGCATCATGTCTATCAGCAGCAGCAGCAGTGGTGTAGAGTACCTACATGTAGGTACACATATCTTAGGCGCGTCACTGTTCAGCGATCAGAGTGAGTTACAAGTTGCCCAATATCATTTCCGTAGCAGCAGCACTCCGGGGCCCCCCCACATCAAATCCCACCAATTTCTCTCGCTATCCATCATCATCCTCTTCGTCTTTTAACTTGATTACTATCCTATCCTTCTTCCCCTTTGATTTCGACTTCATCCTGCTCGGGCTGATACGCTTCTTCTCCCTATTCTCGGCAAGAATATCATCTACTCAGACGTCATTTTTTCAAACCCAACACATACATACACAACATACACACATACACATACACGTTCTGCCATCTATCCATCCCCCCCCAACCACCCTCTTTCCTGATTGCTCCCTCCCTCCTTCCCCCCTCATCCGTAGGAAAAGAAAAGAAAAAAAATTTCTCCTCCCCTAAGTAGCAAAATTAATCATAAAGCAGCACTTTTTTTTTTTTTTGCCGCGACTTTTTATTATGTCCTACAGAGCTGGTACGTATCCTTTTCGCTCACTCTCCCTGGTCCCTCCCTCCTCCCTCACTCTGATCCTGCCACATTCCCTCATTCCAAATCCCAATCGCAACAAAACAAAGAAGAAAAAAAGAACACAAAAGAATAAGGCGTCGAAACTCAAAAATACTACGCGCCGAGCTGGAAAGAAATATTTTTTTTTCCGCCCCCATCTCAAACCCTTTTATCACCTGAATTAATAAAATCCAATAAATTAAATTATATAAAAAATTATATAAAAAAAATATAAATAAAAGTAAAGACCAACTAATCACGAACCATAAAAAAAAAAACAGAAATCTCAAACGGCCGCGCTACCTGCAAAGTCGCCCGTTGTGCCAAAGCCAAGATTCCAAAGGGAGAGCTACGCTTCGGTTCTTGGGTTGAAGGGAGTTACCCAGGTTGGAACTGGCGGCACTGGTTTGCTCCCCTTTCTATTTCTACCCACCTATCCCCCTGCTTCCTTCTTCTTCACTTCTCCTCCACTCCCCCCCCCCCCTCCTCTCCCCTCCCTCACACTAGCACTAACACACCACCACAAGGGGTTGCGTGACACCCAAACAGTTTATCAACATCCGTAAAAAGCTCACGACCGATAAAGGCCTTGATATCACAGCGCTAGACGGATACGACGAGTTAACACCAGAATTTCAGATGAAGGTCAAGGCAGCTGTCGAGGCAGGCCACGTCGACGATAAGGAGTGGAAAGGAGTTTGTTTTCCCCCTTGGTTGCTCAATTGACGCGATAAACTATTTTGCTAACACGCCTGGAAGAATGTCGCGGAGAACAGACCCGGCGCGCCTGTGAAGCGTAAGAAGGCTGCCAAAAAAGATGACACCGAGGAGGATGGGGATGAAAAGGCCGAGGCTGCCACGTTGGAACTCCCCTTCCGTTGCATTTCTCGTGACTTTTGAGGCTATTAGACGCGCTAACAAAAAAAAAACCGAACAGCGAACCCGAGAAGCCAAAACGCGGCCGCAAGAAGAAGGAGGTAGAGGTGGAGATCAAAGAGAAGCCCGCCGATGTCCCTGCTGCCGAATCAGAAGGTGAGGTCGAGGCGGCCAAGCCCGCCCCCAAGAAAGCTCCTGGCCGCCCGAAGAAGGCTGCCGCTGAACCCGAACCCGCTTCCGAGCCCACTGAATCGGAAGAGCCCAAGCCAGCACCCAAGAAGGCTGGTGGTCGCCCCAGGAAGGCTGCCGCTCCAGCAGCGGAACCTGAGGCTGAAGAGGCTGAGGCTGAGGCTGAGGCGGAGAAGCCAGCGCCTAGGAAACGCGGTCGACAGCCAGCGACCGGAAGTGAGCCAAAGGCAAAGCGCGAAAAGAAGCCACCAGCGGAGCCGACACGTGCACGTTCAGCCAGGACCGCTGCTGTGGCTAAGAAGAGCATGAAAGAGGCCGATGAGGACCCGGAAGACGACGAGGAGCTAAGTGAGGAAGAGAAGCCTGCGCCCAAGAAAAAGCCCACTCCAAAGGAGAAGGCCGCCCCTAAAGAAAAACCTGCGCCCAAAGAGAAGCCCGCGCCCAAGGAGAAGCTCGCGCCCAAAGAGAAGGCCCCACCAAAAGAGAAGCCCGCGCCTAAGGAGAAGGCTGCCCCTAAGGAGAAGGCTGCACCAAAGGAGAAGCCCGCGCCTAAGGAAAAGGCAGCTCCCAAGGAAAAGGCCGCTCCCAAGGAGAAGTCTGCCGCTAAGGAAGAGCCTGCAGCTAAAGAGGAGGCCGCCCCCAAGGAGGACCCTATCCCGCAAGAGGAGGAGGCCGCCCCGAAGGAGAAGTCAACGCCTAAGGAGAAGCCAGCGCCAAAGGAGAAGAAAGCTCCTGCGCCCAAGAAGCCCACTAAGGCCCAACTTGCCAAAGAAGCCAAAGAGACTGCCGCCAAAGAAGCGGTCCCCGAAGCCTCCTCTGCTGCTGCTAAAGCCGCCGTCAAGCCTATTGAGGGCAAAGATGCTGAAGCCGCCGGCAGGTCTACTGAGGGTAAAGATGCTGAAGCCGCCGACAAGCCTACTGAGGGCAAAGATGCTGGTGACGTCGAGATGAATGATGCCCCCGAGAAAGAGCCTGAAGCCGAAGCTGCTAAACCTAAGGGCCGCGGTGGCCGTCCCAAGAAAGTCGTTCCACCCGCTGCTGCTGCCCCAGCCCCCAAGGAGAAGGAAGAGCCTAAGCCCAAGGCTGCCGCTGGTAGGAAACGCAAGGCACCCGTCGCTCCCGAGGAGGCCGCTGAAAAGGCGGTCGAAGAGGAGCCCAAGGAGGATGTCCCTATGGTTGGCGACGAAAGCATCATCACCGATGCTACTGCTTCCGAGTAATTGTTCCATTCCTGCCACTAAATGTCAACGATACTAATAAATCAATAGAGAGCCCAAGAAGAAGCGCGGCCGCCCATCAAAGACCAAGGAAACTGTCGCGGCTACAAAGGCACCTGCAGCCAAGAAGGGCCGTGCGGCTAAACCCGAGCCCACTACTGCTCCGGCATCTGCATCTGAGGAGCCTGCAGCAAACACAGAGCAGAAGAGCATCTTTGGCGGTGACGCCGCAGAGCCCACTCCTGCTGCTGCTGCCCCTGCGGCTGACGCCACTACTACTGAGGCCGCTGCAACAACTACCACTACCTCTGCGTAAACCATTCGTTTTGACTCGAAGGATATAATAAACGCTCATTTAGGGTCTGGTGCGATGGCAGAAATTTGGGGTTAGTTTGGAGGAACATGAGTGGGATTGGAAACAATTTTCTTCTATCTTTTTTCTGTTCTGCTCTTTCTGTCTTTCGTCTGTTGTGTGATAGTCTTATCTTAACTTCTCGTTCTTCTCGTCCTTTATCGTTCTGTGTTGGTTCTTAGTCTATCAGCTTGTTATTGTCTCTTGGTGTTGTCCGGTATTATTGATTGATTGATGGGATTGATTCATTGGCTCTCCGCCTACTTCCCTCATCCTCCCTTATGCCTCATCAACTTCCAGTGAAGGAGAAACAAACATATTGTACTATTAACTCTCTCTCCACTTTATTCACTTCGTCCAATTGCCATTTAACCAGTAATGTTTCTTTATTTTCTTTCTTTCCTTAAGGGTGCGCAGGAGGTAAAGTAGGCGTGTGGGTAGGCCGGTATGTATTTATGAATGAGGACGAGATTTTGTTTCCATCTTGGAGGAGTTCATGAGAACGAAACCGAGGGATGTGCAACGGAGTGTGTAATAAGCGGTGAGTGATTATTGCAGTTGGCTGTATGGAGCGGTATTTTTGGTTGAGCAGAAAGGGTAGAAGAGAGTTAGCGTGATGGAGTATCTATTAATCAAAGCTAAATCATTTAAAACTTTAACCTTGCTGAGCAGGAAGTACATGTAGTTACAGGGGCCCATACCAAGTCACCCCAGAGTAAAGCCCGAGTGATAGATTGTGTACGAGTGATGGATTATGACCAAGAGCGCTTGGTTCAGGGGTTACCTCAGTGAGATTGAAAAATTACCCAGCGGATACACTTCTGTGTCGTAGTACACGATCCGTGCTATGTGCTACCACGGGCATCTTCTTTTTCTGTAGCTACCCCATGTTATCCTTTATTGCTTACGATTGCATTCTCCTTTGTCGTATGTAAAACACAGAGCGCACTGCCAATAACCTCTCCCTGGATAATATAGGTCAGTGGTCACTGCACTGTGGTGCTCAGAATACAGGAGGGGAAACTAGTTTAATTCTGGACCCGTGGACGCTAGCTGGGGGTCCACATGATCCTTAGTACTCACCATGAATAAAGGTCTCGAGGCAAGGCCTCCTGCTCGATGAATATCTATCGTACTTCTACCGTTATATTAGTAGGCGCGTACTCAACAGGTTTAAACCCAATAAGATACCTCTACTATGTGAGTACAAGCTGGGCGTTTCCCATGCTGTCATGCTGCTCTTTTACCAACTCGAAGTTGGAAGGACTCACGCATCAAGAACTAGAACGGTATTATACGCGCTCAATCAACTCTCTCTCTATATCTATATCCAACAAAGAGAGGAAAGAGTATATTGTGACGGAGGTTTGGGCACCGAACCAAACAGGTATAGCGGTTGGATATATTGATTGATGGTGCGGATTATATGTAAAAGAAGCAGAGGGTGGGAGGTAGTCTCGTTCCCAGACCCAATCGGTATTTCTTTATGTGGTGTGCCCAATACCGGAAGGTAATAAGGGGATGGGCACGAGACTAGGTGGGAGAGTGGAGTGTAGATACTTAAGTACATGTACATGTAGGTTGCAAGTGGGGTATGGGTTAATGCACATAGAGAGTTAACCTGGCTTACTAACCACATCAGTGGTAAGTGCAAGAACATAAAACCTTGTTACCACTTTGTACTAGGCACCCCACGCCGTGGACTTTGCACCAAACACCAAACACCCTAGACCAGTCCCCCTGGTAAATAAAACACCCACCTAAAGCCTACCCCTTACGGACGGTGAGTGTGCTGCTATCTTTCACTCGCTTACCCGTCCTACCTATAGCGACTATCTATACTGACCTAGTAATGATGGGAGAAATAATATGTACAGCCAGATATCGAGGAATCATATATAACGCCATACTAGAGACCGTTGAACTCCAACATAGGACCATCTAGAAGGTTCAAAGAGATTACCCTTCCCTTCAGGGGAGAGGGCTATACAATACCTCCGATGTCTTCTAACGAGCTGGTACTTATATATCGCTACACGCCCCACAACCCCACAAACTGAGCCTCAACACACCTCCCACGAAACTTTAGACAAGTGTCTTTGCCATCACCTCAACAGCTCGCTGAGGGTCGCGAAGTATAACTGCATGAACTCATAGGAGGGTCCCTGCTATCCTTTATCTGCATACTATCACCCTGCAGCCTCTTCCATATTGCGTTTCTTCCACGGGCTATAGAAAGACCCCCCCCCCCCGCGCAGATTAAGAGGGAGCTGATCTTCTCTTCGAGATATCATATATAGCTGACACCCTTTCTCCGAAAGCGCCACAACATCGATACCACGCTAGTTTGTGTTTTCATCTTCAGGCGATGCTCAAGGCCACACAACTAGTGAATTAACAAAAGCGACACCTCAACACCTCAGGAAATAAGGGATAAAATGGGGCACGCACGAGACTAACCCAAACTGCTAGGAGACCCCCCCCCCCCTCCTGATGCCAAAGTGTTCCGTTACGCGGTCGGCCTAGACCCTTCGGTAACGATCATCCCCGCCGGGCCCAACCTTTGCACAAATGCCGTTCCTTTTGTTGTTCGGCTTTTAAGGAGGATGAAGTAGATAATACGAGACTTAACTAGTCGACTGACTAGAGGGCTATAGACACAGGCCTTATAGCAAAAACAAGACACCCTGTGTCCCCATGGTGACGACATATATACCGAACAGTCTTAGGCACTTTGATTGACTCCTTCATCTACCATGACTGCCACTTTCCATGCCTCGGAATCCCATGTCTTCCTTTCTTAAGCACAAATCGAGTGATACCTCATGCTTCAAATCACACTCATTGAAGTAACATGGTTAAAAAAAAAAAAGCGCTCCAAAATATAAAAATAACTTGATAGCTAACCATAACTATGTATAGACAAAACAACAGCTTTTCAACAAAATAACGCAGAGGTAAGCCAAAGGAATGCAAAGGGCTAATTAAACTAAGTTTCGAGTTGATAAACGCCGCATTTTATCGATTCCAATTCGTCAAATGAAAAAGAAAGAAAAAGGAAAAGATGGGAATTATGCAGTATGCCCCCCTTCTAAAAAAAATAGTCCCAGCGCTCAAGCTGATGGCTCAGTCCAGTTCACCAGATCCACAACTTCCCCTGCCCCTTCTTTCGTGTACGAAATTTTCAACCTTAATTTGAGTGGGGGCTATTATTTCGGAGATAGTTAGTGATCATTCATCTCATAATAAGGAGAGGGTAAACGTACCCCCTTGCTGCCTTGAACTCTCATCGCTTGCGTCGCTTCAGCATCTGGGCCTAACTCAGCTGAGCTTATTGGCTGCAGCTTTAAAGTTTGACTCTTGGGTACTGCGGCTTGCAATGTTACCCCGCTTATATTATCTGTGAAGCCGTTGTTTTTGAACCTTGCAACAATGTTCACTGTGCCGTCTGCTGTGCGCTGAAGCTGCAATGCGATGGCAAGGTTGTTCTTGTCATAAACTGGAAGCTGTGCTGGACCTGAAGGTGCCGCGGGTTGCGCAATTGAACTTAGCTGGCTTGAAAACCCCATGACAGCTGAGGGCATTGTGGATACAGGTTGCTGCTGTTGCGCGGATGCAGGTGAAGGAGTATTGAACAAATCCATGATACTGCTTAAATTCGACTGTGGAGTTGGGGAAGAAGGTGAGGTTACTTCATCACCTCCACCGAACATGCCTTTCAACAAGTCTTCTGAGCCCCCGTTCGATGGGATAGGTCCTGGAACCGTGTCACCGCCCATGAGATCAAGGAGTGCATCTTCATCAATTTGCTTCTTGGCGCCGCGTTTGCCAGGACCTTTTGGTTTTACAACATGTTCTTGTTCAAATTGCCGAGATATTTCCTTGAATACCGGTGGTGGCATTTTTTCTAATACACCTGTTCGAATCTCATCATATCCAAACATGTTGCCATACTCGACAGAGCGCTGTTGAATCTCGACATCGAGGCTGTCGGTATAAGATTGTAGAATTCGGCGGACTCGTTCGATCTGAGCTGGGTTTGAAATACGGGTGGTGAGTTTCATGAGTGCTGTAATGATATATTCATTTATTGTTTGCGAAGAATAAGCGCTCGAAAGAATTGTTGCGAGGATATCCACCACGTCTGATTCCTGAACCTTGACAACCAACTCCTCCTCCTCATAGCTACCGCCCTTCAAGAGTAGATCTCCGTATTCACCAATAGTCCAAGCTCCTGCCAAAGTCAATGCTTCTTGGGTGATATCTGCTTTCAGCGCAGAAAAAAGCTTCTGAACACAGTAGGTCTGTAGCTCCGCGGAATTGGCGATTAAGCGAATAAAGCTCGATAAAATATGCTCTTTAACATAGTTTCCAGCAAGCTTCAGAACACGCAACACTGTATCGATATGCCACCTTTTTGTGGGCGCAAAACGCTCAGCGGCAATGCAAATCTGAGTAGTCAAGACGGGCTTGAACTCGTTGTTCGAGACCTCAAGGAATGCCAATAGCTCCCTGATCAAGACGCGAATATTGCTTTCGTTGATGAGGGTAAAGGATAGATCGAGGGCACGGCGGCGGATTGAGATATCCGGATCCCGGAGACAATCAAGGATTGTGTTACGGTGTCTCTGTACTGCATTTGGTTCTACGGCGACCACTTTAATTAGGGTATTTAGAGCTACATAACGGATATTATTGTCCTTGTTGGTTAGAAACTTTCCAAGAATGTTGACACCGAGCACGCGAAGGCCGCTATCTGCTTCAATATCAAGGATAGTGAGTACAGATTCGTAGAGAATCGAATTTCCGACATTCTTAGTTGAGTCTGTATTCGTCGCCACTTGTGCCAAGATGTCGTTAATTTGCTCGCTAACCTCGGCGTCTCCCTTGCCCAACACCCGCAATAGCCTTAGAATTTTGACCTGTAAGAACGGATCCGTAATTCCTGTCACGTCGTGCTCGGGTGCGTATCCCGAGCTTGTTAAGCTCTTTAAGTGGCGGACCAGTGCATTTGTAAAGGGTCTAAATTCGTGTACCATGTCGGGGTCATGCAAACAAAGGTCTGTAACCAAAGTAATACCACAAAGCAATACTCCGTGGTTCCGGTCCTGGAGAAGTAGCTTGGTCTTGTCTATAAAGTGTTCCTGGAGGTCGGGAACCTTCCGGATAATGCGCATAGCACAGATAGCTGCCTTCCGACGAATATAAGGGTTCGCGGTTGAGAGTAGATTTTCCACCTCCTGGAAAAGATCGCGGGCCATTTCTGTTGATGCGATATTTCCTAAGGTACATAGAGCCAACCCCACGACGTACTGATTTGAGTGCTCCAGATCACTATGAAACGTCAGCGCTCTGAAGTAAACCTATCAATGCAAATTAAGCGAAGCTTACTTTTTCAATGAGTTTGTAACCAAAGTCAACACTTCCTGATTCTCGTCTAGAAGAAGCATGGTACCCAGGTATCCCAATCTTTTATCGGCAAATCTAGGAGAGGCTAATAGCTTCAGACACTCGATTTGTCCAAAGTGCGTGCGCTCACCGAGAGTGAAGAGATAAAGCAACTTGGCGACATTATTCCTCCTAGGACACAACCGGATGTGTTAGAAAAAGCTCCAGGCAGGAATGATGGAGCTAAGCTAGCACGAACCTAACGTTTGAGTCACCTGATTCTTCTCGAAACGAAGCACGAATTGCGGCACTTTCTTTCTGAATAACCCCGCGCTCATCGTTCAAGGTCTTTGCGCTTCGAACAGCCCGGATGAATTGCTTCACTGCAGCGTGTCAGCTCTTAATTCGGCGCCCGGAGCCTTCCTTGAAATTGCGAACAGTATTAGGAGCAAGTAAAAAAAAAACGTACAAGAGCTCATGGCGGCCTATATAAAGGGGGGATCGGTTTTGATAGTTGTAGAGGGGTTAGAGGGGTTAGAGGGGTGCTGCGGTGATAGGTGAAGTTAACTAGGTGGGTGAGGGTGGAGGGGGTGAGACATGTCAAAGCAGCATGCCCGGGTAACCATCAGGGCTAGGGGTGTCACACCAACTCCGTAACGTGACATCTGCCAAGAGGTCTTAGCAGCGACGCGACGTGCAAGCCAGGGTGATGCCCTCTTGTCTCCCACCAGGTCCCACAGACACAGATTGCGCCCGTACTACCCAGTGCTGCTGCAACTCTATTGGAATTATTCTACCCTCTTGATTCCTAGGCTTCAGTAGGACATCAATTTCTTCATAGGTCAGAGCAAATTTGATTCTCTAATGCCAGTTGGTGGTAACTGGTGCAGTATGAAGCTAACGATGTTCAGACGAAAGCGGGCAACCCAAAAATTTCGACAAGAATAGGCTTTGAGGGCCTTATACTCTTTTTCTAAAGGCAAAACAAAAGAGTGAAAAAGAAGGCAGTTAAATTTGGCTAACATAATGTCTTTAAATTCAATGCCCCCGGAGATCATGCTCATGATCCTCCACCCATCTAATTACATAAAGCGCTCAGGGCTGTATCCAATAATACCGCCACGCGAAGCCATCAAGGGATATTCAAGCCTTCGTCTAGTGTGCAAAGAGTTCTCTGCCCATGTTACTCCTCACCTCTTCAAGAACATCACTGTCGGAAGCAGGGAGTGTAGTTTGAAACGCTTAGAGCGCATCACCGAAAGTAAAGAGATTCAGGCTTTGGTGAGGCGGTATTCTTATGTCCTTGCCCCTAACAATTTCATGGAGAGGTCAACCTCTAGTGCGTTTTATAAACCCTTCCGTTTATGTTTCCACGAGCTGACGGTGCGCCTCAGGAGCCGTGCACGACGACTACCTTCGGCTTTTGGCTGACCCCGAGTGGACCGAAAAGCTTGGCACAATCAAATTCAGTACCGACCCCCACATGATGAAAATTGCGCGCTGGCTCGAACAACATGAATTCGACCTTTCGAACGACATTCATGACGTACATGTCAACTGTCTGTCCTCATTACCAGTCCTGAGATCAATTCATTTGAGTTCACCTGCATGTTTCGGATTGTCGGATCAATCTCATGCATTGACTATTCCAGGAATTGGCAATATTAAATCCTGGGGCCCCGCCGTGTTCCGCGCTATTTTATTAGCGATGCATAATCGTACTCAGATGAATGTATCGCCTATAGAGGAATTTGTGTTGAAAGGAGTAACAGAAGAATGCATGCTCCTTCCACCCCACTTTTTTCACAAAGCGATTTTAGGATTTCAAAATATCAAAACTCTTGTCATCAGCATTCAAACCTGTCACGATCACCCGGAATCTAGTCCAGGGTGGATTGCCTCACTCGGCCGTCTTATGCAATCTGCCACATCTCTTGAATCTCTAGAAATGGAAATCCCGGATAGTAGCGTCTATTTCCATACACTTGCATCCCCATTCAAGTACAAGTCCTCCAGCAAAACCGAAGCAGCATTGGCAGAACAGTGCTGGCCGAAACTTAAGTCCCTTAAGCTCCGTGACATCATATTCTCGGAGTCACAGATCCTTCAGTTCCTGGCTTCACATAAAAAATCCCTTCGCACCATTCACTTCGACAACTGCGAGATCAAAAAATCTAATCCGGATGATAACGACAAAAGCGAAAGTGCATACGAATCACCTCCTGCTAGTGATGAGGAGAGCATTACACCAAAACCTTGGGAAGTGGTCCTCCGACAAATTGCCAGACAATTTCCCCCCAGGACCCCATCAGCTCTCAACTCCTTTAAAATCGAGCAACTTCACCACCAAAGGGCCATGAGTATGCGCAGCTGTACAATCCAATTATGGCAAGACTACATCAGCGGCTCCAGCGACCAGGAACCTGCTGATGACCAACGTCACGACGATTGCTCATGCGTTATGGCTGATGAACTCTATATAGATGATTCTAGTATAGATGATGGTAGTGGCTTAGGATTTTGGACACATGGGATGCATCCATTCGGTTTTGGAAATAGTGAAGAAGAGGATGGGTTGGGTGAAACAGATGAGGAGGAGTTCGATGAGGATGAAGAAGATGATGGTGAGGGCTTTTTTCTACACCAATCCAGCCTGCACCCATATCAGTGGGGGTGGCCTCATGGAGGGTATGAGGAATATTGATTCGGATCTAGGCCATGCTTGGGTTGTTCTTCTTTGTAGTATTTTATCTTGGGCGGACGAAGGCCTTCTCTAAAGAATCTCCCTAGTCGCAAGAAATGCGTCTGAGTTTTCTCAGCGAGGATAAATACATATGTATGTACTACTTATACGATTAAACTAATCGAACCCTCATCTCAAAAGCGCGGGCTATGGTTTCTGATCCACCAGTTGTGTCATTTTCAGTTAGCAATTTCTAGACCCATATCCTTGTTTCTTATCATGTACATCTTTGCCATCAAGAATTTTTTTTTAATCAAATGAGCATGTCCTATTACTGTATCGTTGCTAGATGCTTCTCAGCCAAGGAAAAATTTGCCTGAAATGGGCTTATAACCATCTCCAGCCCACCAGGTACAAATATGGCAGTTATACCTATACTTTGCCATTCACCCTAAACTTGGGGTAGCGTGAACACTCATAAATCTTTCTGTCGAGAAAGGGCGTTGAACTCTGATAATTCCTTCTAGAACCACTCATTTATCCTAGCATCTAGCCTCTAGCATACTCTAGTATCCCGGTGTCCTGGATGTGGTGTTAGGATATCGGCGTCCAGACACCCTTACCCGAAATAAAAGAACCTGTAGACCTCTTCACTGGGGTATGGTACACACTGGGTGTGATGCAACGCCTAAGAGCATCAAGGCCGACCACAAAGGTAGATTGATAGAAACGGTGTATTTTCGTTATTTTCCCTTCGACGTTCTTGGTTGTTGCACCAAACCCTCGTGAGGAGGTCTAAACGCCAGCACTCTTTGTAGACACTTAGCAACCATTGCAAGCCCATCTATAGGCCTTCGAGGAATAGTCTCCTAAACCCATTTCCCGCTCCTGGTAGACACTTATAAAGTTTTAACTATATGTCGTTGTGACAAGAGTGTAATGTTGGTCTCGAAATGAACGGATAGTCCTACTACATACATATACATGAAGTCCATACTTTTAGCTACATCTATATACTTGATCCCTGTCCCAGTCAGCATGGGGAAAACTCCTTCCTCCCCTGTTTTCAATCAATCAATCAATCAATGGTACATGATGTAATCTCGTGTTTTTAGATATGAATAAAGTGTGGTGGAGGAAATATATATAGCCAAGAAATTTAATATAATAGACTTTGTTTCTACCTGAGCATTGGATACAAATGAGGTGTCTTATGTAAGTACATGTAGACATATAAGACAGTCACATTTACATTGTATGTGTACCGGATATAAAGTCCTAGGCACAAGAGCTGACTGTACTCGGAAGTAACACACATTACAACACCGTGACATGGCGGTCTAGCGAGTGATAATACATGACCTGCTCCACTTCTTGCATGTAGTAACACATTGCATGTAGATCAACAATGCTTGAACCGGCCAACTTCTCGGTATTTCACGTACTGATACTTCATTATCTATTGAGATTAATGGTTAATAGATCTAGGCTTCTACTTCTTCAATTTAGAAGGCCTTAATCTTTACCAATTGGCAAAAGTACGGAAAATCAATTAGCCAAGGCTTCCCCCGCGCAAAGTAGGAAACTGGCACCTGCTTTGATTCCTAGGGTGGAGTTGATTTGACCCCGCTTGAGAATCTATATTCGTTTGAGGAATAAACGTTGACGCCCATCGAGATGGTTTAGCGCGTATAAAAGACTCCTTATATAGGCTTCTTTCCTGATAATAGAGGCTTAGGGCTACGATATCTTTGAATTTGTATTTTTTTTTTTTTTTGCAATTGAAATCGTCTTTACTTGTTAGCGTAAATTACTGCCGATCCCCCCCCCCCTGCCGCACTCTAAGCAATTCCTCACACATCATCACTCGGCATACGCACCAACCAACACTTATTCGCAGCCACACCCTTGTCAAAGTATATATCTCAATGTCCTGGAACACGGGTGACACCCACACCCTTCTCTTCATCCAGGTCAACTAATTCTCCTCGTTTCATCATCATCCTCCATCCCTCCCTCTCTCCTTAACAACCTGTCACATCACAGTACCCACTACCTATGATGGCCAATCACCCTACTACCCCAGAAACTCATGAGGACTACAAATACACCCTCACCCCCGCCGAGGATAATACCACTGAGCAACTGAACCGAGCTCGCCTCCGTTTGATCATCAATAGACCGGCGCCGCTCAACGATATCCGCAAAACTTGCACCCATAAGACCAGCGTCGTCTGTGTTGAGGAAAGAAGCGACAAAAACATTATGGCTGCCGAGAAGACACCTTGCACTGTCCCCGCTGGTAATAGTGGTGGTGGTGGCTGCGATGCGGAGGTTTGCGGGGGCCTTAAACAACTTATGTTGGTAAACAAGATAAAGGGGAACAAGAGGGCCGAAACAAAGCATTTGTGCGATTGTCGTGGCCTGAGAACTCTGATCCTAGTGGAACGCTTTAAAGAAGCCAATAATGGGTGTGGAGCGAGTAAAGAGGGGTGCAGAAAGGTTTAATGGGTCTCGCCTTGCGAGGCGCATATTATTCAAAACTAGCTACTCGGTGAGTAAAGCTTTTGGAGGTTGAGTTTGTGGTGAGATAGTTTTAACGAACTGGGTAGAAACTAAACATAAAGAAACTCGCCCAAAGTGCTTTAATGCATGGATGCCGACGCAGATTAGTAGAAGTATTAACACTAAAATTCGTTTCTCACCGTTTGTCTAACTAAGAGTTTGCAGAAACTATAACACAATTGATAACATGGGCATATCAGCATATGCAGGATGGAAGTATACTTAAACCTCCATATGTTTTAGGGCATGTCCGTAGCCGCAATTTCTACGCGTCTTCAACCTCTAGAGAGAGCTCTACACGTATTATTTATTTTTGTGCCCCAGTGATTGTCTTCCTTGTTTTATCTTTCCGAAGATAAACTCAGAACCCTATATAAACCCCAAACCGCTCCCTCCATCAAAAACTACCACAACCATCACAACCAGAGCCAGAACCAGAACCACAATCACAACCAAAATCGTAACCAAAACCAAAACCAAAACCATGGATACCCCTCGGCCTAGCTGTGCGTTTCTTGACATCAGTCAAATCACTTTCCCCATTTTTCTCGGCATAATTATCTCCTTATCCGGGGTTTCTCTCTATATTCAACATCTGCAGAGATCCAATATCGGGCCCCCAGCTGTGAGTGTAAATTGCGGTTTGACGCCGAAAGACGAGAAAGAGGACAATTGCGTTTACAGTATATCTGTGTATGAATGGGACCATCGTTCGCGGGGAGGGAGATTTAAACGAAGGGAAACACGGGAAATGTTTCCCGTTTTACCTGTAGAGCCGCGGGAGGTGTTATCAGCTGGACCACCAATTCCACGGAAGGAAAGGACTTTACCTGGTATGGGAGATCACCTTGGTGCGCATCTGGAGGCGAACAGGCGTGATGTAGAGCAAAGCCAGGATTACAGGGGTTTTGGCGGTAGTGGATGATTCAATACTTTGTAGTATTTGTTGCTTATGGGGTTTAGTAGTTTCACTTCATCTTAGGAAGGAATTCAAAATTATTGTCGGGTCCTGATATATCGAGTGATACCCTATGTTTCAGACGCAGTTTGGTTTCCTGGCTAGTTGTTAAATGTGATTCATCCGCCATAAAATATAGGAGAAATGGGGTTTTTGAACTCAATAGGCGTTTTATATAAACAAATATATGCATATACTACTTTGGCCAAAAGCTACTACGTTGTTGGTGTAAACAGGGTGTGAGAGCCGGAGGGACGCACATTTCGACCTAACCCCTATCTCACCACAGCAAAACACCTTCCAAAACATCTTCTGCCAAGAGTGGGCGTAAGGTAGCAGAGATACACAAGTTTCATCCATGACCGTTCCCTTAATTAGGGTTTTCGTGCTGGATTTATCTACGCCGTTTAATTATCGAACAATACCTGGTGACTATGTACATATGTACTGCCGTTGTGTGGGTACACTGCGGCTCTGGAGCGAATTACCATGTGTACAATCTGGATGAGATCAAGTAGGTGGCTGGTTTCTAGAACAAACTTTGTGAGAGGTGTCTATATGTGTTTATGTCACCTAGAGCATTCATAGTCCCATTCAATATTCTCTATCTCACCTACACTACACTATATCTATGCCTCATTAATTTTTATCTTACTTTCTCGATCCTGGTACTCTTCTGCATACATCTCCCGAGAAATCTTTGGAACACGGCATTGTTTGGAGAGGGTAGGTAGTTCCGTTGTTTATGGCGCCAAGGTGTAAGTACATGTGCATTATTTCGGGCAAACCTCTCCTGCAGAAACAAACTTGATTCTCATAAATGTAGGTATGTAGGTATATGTAGGTACACCACGTCTTGGCTACATCGTTACACAGACAACCTGCAAGTCAACTGATATCCTGGCTGGCAATGAACCAAACCAGTAAGCCCCGCATACGGCACAACCACTCACATCATTCCTCACCCCAATCATTCATGCACTAAATAATCTCATAGGAGGGAGCTATTTAGAGTGTGTATGAGAGAAGCTACCAGTGGTAGGTAGTCTACATGTAAAGTCATAGGACACTGTGGGTACTAACTTACCAGCTTACAGCCGCCCGACCAACGGAATAACCCGCTGACATTGCAGAAAGATGTGCTTTTACTCTCTATTATAGGTGCCGTGGTAGAGTAGATCACGTGTGCCCAGCGGCCAGTTTCTTAAGACATATATATAACTCTATCCCCAAAATACAGTTACGAGGTGCGCCCTGGTTTTTCCGAGTACTTTCATTTTTATTATTACCAGTGTGTGGCATGTTCCGAATACATACACAACAAATCAATCCCGTGTTTCTTTTAATGTAGGTTCACATTATGCCTCGTCGGGTTGTCATGGTGCTGTGCTGGCCAAGATAAAAGAGAAACTTCTAGCTCTATCCGAGGTACTAAATCATAAATCACGATCATAAAATTAAACCGCCCAGAGCATCTCAAAGCCACCAAGATCTCACCCCCGTGACTGGTCATCCAATCAGGAGGCTGTGTCCAACCCAAGCTCGAGCCAAGCCTAGCGGCTTATCGAGTGATCCAGTGTGAACCTAGCGAAAAGTGCGATGGCATGTAAGTAACGTCGCACATGATATCTAACTGCCACACGTTGCGTTGACACATAGATACGCATATGTATCAACTGAAATGCTATCCAACGAACACAAAAGATCTCCCCATAAACGCATTGTGGGATTCCCTCACCGCTCTCTGATACATAGCATATTCTGAGACACCCGATTTAAGATTAAAATTTTTCTCAGCATGGCCTATTTGAGGACAATGATAGCTGTTGCATTACCCTAGTGCATACTGTATCCTCTCATTCGGGTCGCTATTATCAGCCCTAGAGCGCCTGTGCATTATCGGGTCCATTTCATGAGGAAAAAATTAGCGAGAGGCTTGGTGATTCGTGGAGATTATGTGCCAGAACACTTAGCTCGACATCATGGTTGACTTTCTGTAGCTTCAATCCTCCGCGAGATCTTGGTTTGTGGGCAGCTTAAGTTTCCCCGAACAGAGGATCGGGGGGGGGGGGGTCCTTCATCCACGTGGATTTGATACAATACCTACATGTTTTGTTACACATACAAAGGGAGTTTGTGCTGCGGGAATTAGAATAGGTACACTTGCACACATGTGCATCCTTGAGGGTAGATGAGAGTAGAGGATGGTTACGGAAGGTATTCTAGGGACTAAATGGGGTTTACATAAAAAGTAGGTAGTATTACTTACTCTGATCTACCATCGATTAGTGAACAGAATTCCGTTCAGCCACCCAACGTTGAAAGACAGATTAAAGACTTGAGTGAGGCTGAATAAAACTGGCGGTCGCGACCTGAAAATAGCAACAATATTCAGGGGTGGCAGTGGTAACGAGCAGGGTTCAAAGGACGTGATGGATGAATGGGTCCCTGGATACGCGGAAAACATGGACACTCGACTGGATCCTGCGGGAGCGCTAGGTACTTCAGTGCTTTGGGGTGTGCATGATCTGGTAAATCTTTTGTAGACTAGGGGAATTATCTTGAGATGAAGGATCTGTAGAGAAAAAGACACGGCAAAGTCCGTTGAGATTGCCGCCGTTTTAGTGCGGCTGAGGAAAGCCACTACAACCAAACACTGGCAATGTTCTCAACGTGAAGGGGGGATCGAGAGAAGGAGAAGTGAGGGAGGGAGAGGGGGAGGGGGTATGGTAGCTGGGTTTCTATTGTCTACTTGATACATCCATCCATCTTTGGAACACATGCCTACATACCAATTTCTCTTCACACCTTTTCCCTTCTCCCTCCCAGCCAATCTTTCGTTCCCACTCTCCATCACTTTCTCTCTCTCCTACTTCGTACCTGTACCTTTAACTCTTCTTCTCCCCTCGTCCATCTACCTACCCATAGTCATACTGGCGCTTATCACGAATTTTAAGCATTCAGATTGCTTTTCCTGCGGCTGCTAGTAGTGGGATTGTTATCGGTTGTCACAGCTTCCAAAGCAGCAGTGCGGATCAGCCTCCGCAAATCACAGATATATCCACGGACCTCTCGCCCGCACATAGTGTGGGGTATGTATATCGCATAATTGAAACATTGCGACACTGTTAAAGATACCTCTTCCTCGCCTTTACAGTGGAAGCAGTGAGGCGCAAACAAAAAATCTCTTAGGTTTTGTTGTCTAGGTTAATAGTTGTATACGGGGGATTAACTCGACTGCGCCGGCGGCTGGGTACAGTTCGGTTCGAACAATCATTGCCCGCAGTTCATCGGCCACTACACAATATTTACAAAGCCTGTTCTTACTTGTAGAAGAGGAAGGGATTAGGGAAAGGTGGAAGAAAAGGGATCGATAAAAAAAAGAGAGAGAAGAATACAAACAATCTAATAACAACTAGTCTCTACAAACATAATGTCAAAAGCCCGCATTTCACGACTCGACGACGATGAGGCCTACCCGGTCGACCTCTCCAGTCATACTGGCTACCTCGGCTCACCCTACTCCTCAGGCCCCTATCAGGACACTTCTACACTCTCTCCATACTCACCCTACCAGACAGAATATACCCGCTCCGGAGGATATGATGCTGTCGGCCCCGATGCCCCACAATCTACCTGGCGGAGCGGCAGACAAACGCCAGAATTTACATTTACAGGGGCAGCAACCAGTGGCCCGCTTGGGTATTCGCCTATCGCACCTTCTGGGCCAAGGTTAAGCCAGCTTGTCAGTGCGTCGTTGCCCGCGACACTGAACCCTGGTCTGCCCGCGGCATATAGCAATCGAAATTCGATGACGGATGGTGTGATGGAGACCGAGGAGATTGATCAAAGCTACGATGGGTACAGAGCAAGGCGCGGATTAAATGTGGAATATGATAACACGCGGAGTAATCGTGGGAGTACATTGACTGTTCCTGGGGGTGGAGGAGGAAAGGGGGAAGGTATTGTACGGAGAATCAGCACGAGAATCATGTCGACAGTTAGGGGAAGACCGAAGAGCGGGTGGTCTTATCAAGTCGGCAATGGGGGTGATATTGATGAGGAGTCGAAACCGGTAGAGACAACCGCCGAGGGGTATAGTAGGGTTGAGGGGGGTGAGGAGGCAATCAATTATGATCTGGATTTCTTCTCAGCAGACCATGTACCGGCTGCGGCAGTGCAGGCATACCAGGAACATAAGAATCCAGACTTTGCGTATACTGGTGCATTTTTCTTCTTCCAATATTTGAATGCATGGTTCGGTAAGGCTAACTGGAGCTTACTTTATAGGGACTGGAGAGGCCATTGATTTATCGAGCTTTTCGGGGTTGGATGCGGACAAAGATTGTGAGTTTGAGGCCCATTTTGTGAGGCTTGGGCGATATATTGACAAGATTACTAGCGGATAATTTTTCGCTCCATCGTGCCGGTAATCTGGAGAGCAGAGCGCAAACAGCGTACTACTTCCCGCCAAGTATGATTTCTAAAAGCTCGCCTCATAATGGGTGAAGTATATCACTAATAAACTTGTATAGATCGTGACATTCCGAACTGGAAGCCCTTCTCCATGCGAACAGGGTTCCTAATCTTCCTGCTACTTCTTTCTCTGATTCTATTGGTTGGCGCTGAAGTGCTTTACCAGTTCTCAGATCGTGGCCTCCTCCGTGACGATAAAAAGCCCGGAATCCTCACCTTCAAGGTGGTAGATGATCTCGATATCGTCCAGTTTGCAATGTGGAAATACATGCCTACCGTAGTTGGTGTTATTTACGGTATCTTGTGGAAAATCACTGACACCGAGATCAAACGTGCTGAGCCCTACTTTCAACTCAGCCATGGCGCTCGCGGTGCCATGGCCGCAAGCACCCTTAATATTGAATACCAGACTTTTTGGAGCCTTCTCGTCCCCATTGCCGCTCTTAAGCACAGGCAATGGGTTGTCGTAGCTTCCTCCGTGGCATCCCTGGTTGCATTCGCTATCGTCCCAATGTTTCTGTCAGTCTTTGTCAAGATTGCGCCATCCCAGAAATGGCGACAGAGTCAGAGTATACCTGACAGAGATATCCCGAAGACAATTGTTGTCGATATTGTCTTTACACGTATTTTGGAGGCTACCCTCATCATCATCATTGTACTCAACGCGTATATGATTGCCGCCTTGGGGAGGCGCAAGTCCGGCCTTCTTGGCGACCCTAGTGGTATTGCGGGAGTCGCAGCAATGGCAAACAAATCACATATCCTAATGGACTTCCAAGGGCTTGACTCCGCTTCCGAAGAAAAGATCCATAAACAGCTCAACAAACGCACTTACTTACTCCATAAAGGTTCTCTCTGGCAAGCTGACTTCCTCAAAGAGTCAGACCGTGATCACCAAGCACCCAAACCCATGAACGCTCATCCTCTACTACTACGACTTAAGGGTGGGGTCCCGTTCCTAATTTTCATGGGTACCTTAGCGGGAATGTTACCGGCAATGGTATATTCTGCGCGACTCAATGTCGTTATCGACAAGACACCATGGGTTCTCACGGCATTATCAGTCACGATTAAGTCCCTCTGGGAAATCGTTGAAAAGGATATGCGCATGTTAGAGCCCTTCTGGATCCTGTACAACCGCCACGCGCCCTCTAGCATTCTCACACTCGACTACTCTGCCACGGTTCCTGGCTGGCTTGTAGTTAAAGCAATTTACAAAGGCCACTTCCTCCTCGCTTGGGTTGGCTTCGTCTCTGTACTCATTGAAATTCTCACCGTTGCCATGGGTTCACTCGACTACAATGGCGGTGAAGAAAGCAACCTCTCCTTCAGTATCTCCTTTGCCTTTTCCATGGGCATCTTGTTTATCCTCATGGCAACGCTGATGCTGGTGCTGCATCTACGCAGACATACATTCTTACCCAGGCAGCCTGGCACAATCAGTTCTGTTTTAGCCTTTATCCATCAAAGCAAAATGTTGGTACACTTTGAAGGGACGGAGGAGGCAACGACAGCGGAGAGACAGACGAAGCTGGAGAAGGTAGGGATGACGTATGCGTTTGGGTGGTTCAAGGGAAGAGACGGAAAGCGCCATTTAGGGATCGACCACGAGGAGATTATCGCAAGCTATAAATTTGGTAGTAACTCACATTCGGATGGTGTGTTGCATGAACTGGGCGGATGGGATAGGTTCGACCATAACACGTAGTTGATGTAGGATGCGGCATATATAGTCGTTTTTTCTTCATCTTCTCTTTTGTATTGGATGGCATTTTTTTCTCATGAATAAAAATTTACTTCTTTCTTTTGATCTTTTCTCATGTATCTCTTCATCTGGGGAGTGTTTTTTTTTTGCTCCGCTCTTTTTCTCCTATGAGGATTTTTATATATACCCTTTCATTTCTTTCTGCACATTTTTTTCATTTGTGATGGGTCGGGTTAGGGAGGGCCGAGGCACGGTATGGTACGAGACTGGGGTTATGTGGTCTGGGAACAGCTGAAAACGGGACTGAACGATGTAAGACTGGTGGCTTACTTACTGACTTTTATGCGTGTTTCATGAGCGGGGGTATCGTCAGGTAATTGGCGGATCTGGGTATTGCATGTATATGTAGTTTATCTTGTCTGGTTGGGTGTAAATACAATGTGTCTGCATGATCTGTGACTATGCCAAGACTCTGGATGATTGTGAGTGATTTTTGGTGATGCTGCATTGGTTTTTTTTTTTTTTGTTCGTTTATTGTATGCAGCCTTACCCCGAACGTCCCCCCATCCACCGCTGTCTTCAAAAGCCTGGCGCACCCACTGTCTCGAGCCTCATCATTCACCAGACAAGCATTCTCAATGTCTTATGCCCAATTTCTTTCGTTCTGCGTACCCGGGACATAGTGATATTCGACATTGAAATCTGGCAGCATTGGGTCACCACTCCAAACCACGTTCTCTGCGATGCTCTTTTTAACGTGCTCGAATGACCGTTGATGTATTCCCTCCCATACAAGCTCTAAGTCCCTCTTCCCGCAAATCCAAGGAGGTTTAGTGACCGCGTCCAAAAGAAGCTCTTCTTGGAGTTTAACTTTAATCCAGACCAAGCGATGCACGGGAAGTATCAAGTGTGGAGGAAATCCCATTGCGCCTGGAAGCTGCTGTGTGCCCCGTAGTCGTTCTGCGAGGATGTCCTTCACTCGGGCATAGGTATGTGCAGCGCTCGAAAGTCCATTCGCAAGTAGTGCTGTGTCGTTGACGCACAGTAATGTTCAAGATGTCCTTTTATTGGTAGCGGACTGCCGTACTATATAGCAGGCCGGGCGGGTATTACACATGCCCGCTTGCTGTTATATAACGTGACCGCCAGCACACGGCGGCCATGTTCGATACCTAGTGAATGTCTATAGTACAGTGTAGCAAGTATTAAAACTGACTAAACGAGGTGTTAAACGTACTTAATCTTGTAAGTACGCATGCTCCTTGGCTAGAGGCACACCCTAGTTTCCCACTGAGGCCTCGGCCTGTCAATAACACCGATAATTTTCCTGCATTAAATTGTGAAGGATAGGCTCTATCCTTTTCACAGGAGTGTTGAACTTGATTGCTGCCTAATTCAACTTCTAAAACACGTGGACCACCCGCAGAGAGTTGCCTTTACGTCGTACGAATTTAGGCTTGTTTGGCCATTGTGAATTCGATGTGATGATACCATCTTCACACATCTTGGGAAGTTAGATTCGTGCAGGACGCCGGCGTGATCCCGTACCTGCCTTTCGTCGTCACTCACTAAGCCTCCCACACTAGCACTAGAACTACATGTAGCCCCGCCCCCACTACCTCCACTAGCTCCACCGTTGAGACCCCACCCTACCGGGTTCATGTCTTCGTCTGTTCCCGGTTTTCACAACTTTTTGGCGAAACAGCGTGGTGATAGACACAATCTTAACGATAAGTAGTATACACAATCACTCTTTTGTACAGTTTTGCGTGACAAGTGGGTCTCTCTTGCACCGCCGACAGCCGTTCTTAGCTAGGCTCTCATTTTTGTATGGCGAGCCACAGATTGCTACAAGTCCTGAATATAGACGAAGACATATTCAACTCCGCTATCAGGCTCCCGGAGACCTAATAGCGGCGAGCTTTTGGTTAGGGTCACCCTTCAGGGGCCCCGTTTTTGAGCCCCGATGGAGTTACAAAAATAGTATGCTGAAAACTTATGAAAAAAGGAAACGGAGTTAATGGTACAAATTAACTCGCAAAACTCCGTTCGACATACAGCCGAAAGGGCCCACAACATGGAGCTCAAATATCACTGGGACCATGTATCTACTCGAGGCTTCTAACGCATAGGCGATTTATTCTGCAATTCTACAGAATAAAATGTCTTGTGGGCTGAGGAATCCCCGCTAGGTATGAAGGAAGTAAGAAATTAGCAGAGTTCTTGCCCCGTACAGTTAAGTTACGGCAGACTCACAAATAATAAAGGGGACGGCCCTTTTGTCTTGGCCCGCCTGAAAGACCAGCCCAGTGTATAGGGCTTTTTGGCAAACCTGAAATTAGTCTCATGTCTAGTCTACCTATAGTTGAGGGGTGAATCTTACCAGTGGTTGTTACTGGGAGTGGTACCTGACGCTTTGTCAAGACCTATGATCTCATTGGAAGAGGGGGTCCCTACTGGCAGCACCGACGGATATTTTTGACCGCAGACCGGGGGCCTATCATCCACCTGGATAGAAGAGGATTTCACCACCAATGTAGGTGATAAAATTGGTAGTGGGTGAAGTCTATGCTCTCCTCACATCACATCTGGAAATGGTTTACAGCCGCCCCAATATAATGGGTTCTGTTAAGATTAGCTACTGCCTCCCATAATAATTAACCGTTTACTACTCGTACCTACCTACGGCCAGCGGCACCAACAATAAGTTGGATAACTGGGAATCAGGATTCCAACCGGCAATAAGCCAACAGAGGATTTTGCTACCCTTAGGGGACTTGGGAGGACTTTGCAAATAGGTCTTCCAAGATTTCCGGATGAATCCAGAGCTATTCCACTCACGGTGGAGATAAAAGCCGTGATGGGAGATCTTGTTTTCGACTTGTTGATTCGATCGATGTTGACGCTGTTCTAAGGATCAAATCTCGCAGGGAGAATTTTGTTCGATGATGTTGATTCGCTCGAGAGGGCTCAACCGCTGTTTTTGAGATCAAACTTGGTGAGGATAGTGGGGTGTGGGGCTTTTGGAGAGGATTGATAGTAACCTTTGATATATATCGATTTATATATTGAATCTTGCGGCTCGGTTAGAAATTAAAGCGCTGTAGAGTACTAGACCTAGCTAGGGTAATGCTTTACGCGGCCATGTCTAGATCTCGATCGGAATTATTGTAATGTAATAACTGTACTCTGTTGAACGCTGCTGGTGATTATTCTCTCTCTATGAACAGGTGTAGCTCTGTAAAACCCAACAGAGAACCTAATGAGAGACTGGTGGTTATAACACATAATAAACTTTTATAGGCTCCTCTCTAGTCAATATTGTGCATAGCTATCATTAAAAACATATGTACTATCACTTATTGAGTTATAATTACCGCCTTGTATACACTCGTTCAACAGATTTTGGAGGTTCTAGACTGTACTAATATAATATAAATACGTGTTTGCTACAAGGAGACTCAGGTAAAACCGATACCTGATGTATACATGTATTTAATATCGGAATTTATATTTCCTGATCATGCATATGATGGAGTACTGCAGCTGTATCTAGCGGCGATATATCAATTTGCTTTTTAAGTCTGCCATAAATCAACGCACTTGTAGTCAGTTACTGTTTATTGCCCCTCAATCTTTCCTGCTTGTATGTAGATGTTTCAAATCGAACAAAAAGAAATCAAAATCACATCCAGCTGAGAGCTCTCTTATTATCGAATCGGGATTGTAATTTGTAAACAGTTCCGGTTAGGATGTCTACTATTAGTGATTACGGCTAGCGTCCTGAGTAGCGTGACCGCCCAGAGTACAGAAGTGTATAAAGCCAGTGGCAAATCTTGGCACACTAGTATTCCAAATATTTCCGGTGGTACGTACATCCCAGAACGCTACTTTTAGTTTCACACACCCCACTTCATCGCGAGCATTTGGACTGGCTTTCAGTCTTGTCTTGAACCGTGGTGCTGTGCTGCTTCATCCGAACAGAAACACTCGCGCATATTGCATGCTGTGGACAGATCGATGATAGGCGTAAGATCCATGGGTAGGGTAGGGAGCTAACGTCATGCGCCTATCATGATGCAACGTGCCCCGCGATTTCTTGCTTTCCCTCAAAAAAAAAAGATGTTGCTTGCACCGTGCACGTTTCCATCGGAGCTAGGTAGAAAACCAAGGCCCGAGCACTCGGGAGGAGAGATTCAGTAGAGGAGTGTAAATAGAGAGGTGTAAATAAAGCACCCCGCTTCCCCTTCAGCTGCTTTTTTCTGTTGTCCGTCATCGATCCTCCATTTCACCAACCCTTTTTCTCCTTTTTCCAGAGAGTGAGAAAAACTATCCTGAATTCTTTATTTTGTTTACGAGTGAGCAAAATTCTCTTCATTACACAATGCCATCTCTAGCCTTGCAGGTACTGCTTTGTGCGGGGTTGGTATTATGCTTTACTACCCCTGTGGCTGCCTTCGGAGCTGGAAACATCATCAACGTTTCACAAATTTCCGGGAAGAACTGGCGTCATGGTGATATTGAGGATATTCTGCTGGAGCTCATGATCAGTGCCAGCGCAGGCAAGACATTTGACAAGTTGGCTGTCAAGAGAGTTTACTTTGTATGTTTGTTTCCGAGCTCGTAGGTTTTACAACAGAAGAGGGCTACTAACATGAAGGGTGTAGGGAAATTGGCTTAGAGATTACTCGCAAGCTATTGATGTTGGTGGTTTGAAGCAGCTGCCAAAGGACACCATCAGGATTTTGGTATGATTCTACCCACTGGGGATGGATTGGTGGCATGTTCTAATAATTTATAGTTGTGGGTTTTGTCATTCGTCACTTTCGGATTTGCGACTGCCGAGTTTGAGGTTACGGAGGAGCGTCTTGGATGCTACCGTCCCGAGGAACACATTGACAATCCCAAGGTAGCTCAATCTGAGCCCTATCTTCTTAAATTTGACGTATTAGAAAACTTACAGGTGTGACGTTTCGTCTAGGACTACGCTGATAACGAGGATGCACGCAAATACGACTCACGTCTCCGTGGTCCCGTTGACGAGGGAAAAGAACTTGCGATTGATGATCGTACCGGTTTGAAGGTTTACATCGCTTCCGAAGATAGGGGTTGTGATACCAGTGCTGGATTGGTCAGGAGGAAGTTCATTGAGGCCATTGAGAAGGGCAGGGCTTATGGAAGAGACGGAAACAATAAAGACCTTTACGAGGCATTGAGACTTCTTGGAACTGGACTTCACTGTCTGGAAGGTAAAATATGACTGTTATTTCCCACGACTCGTAGGATTGTAGGTCGATTAATTCTCGCTAGATTATGCGGCTCACTCCAACTATATCGAATTGGCGCTCCGTGAAATGGGTGTTGATGCCTTCCCTCACGTTGGTGAAAATACCGAAATTGAAATTAACGGAAAGAGAATCTTCCCACTTGTCACGGGAACCTGTAAGTCCTATCTTCTGCCCCTTCGGGAAACCAGGAAGCTAATAGAAACTAGTTGGAATGACTGATTTCCTCCACAGTGTCGTTGGAGAGGTTTCCGACAAAGTCGCCCAGTCAGAAGTTCAAGAACTAGACGCAAAACTTGCTGCCGCCGAACAACAAGCTCAAGACGGCGGTACCACCTCCACTCTTAAGGGAATCCTTGACAACATTCCATTTGGCCTCCTCGGCCTTGGTGATAATGATTTCGGCGACCAGGCCAACAAACTCCAGGATGATGCCAATAACCAACAATCCAACCAGGGAGAGCAGAATAGGAAAATCGCTGGCATGGACGTCAATCAGCTGAAGACCCAAGCTGCACAAACCATGAAGGATATCTATCCCGTCATGGAATTCCATGATAAAGTCATGAAGGCTATGCAGCAAGCAATTGACAAGATTCCCGGCGCATCAGAGCTTCTTGAGAACCTTACAGGCGCTATGCAAATCTTCGTCTTCTCTATTCTGGCACCCTACGTCAAACCCATTTTGAACCGTGTCAAGACTGAGCTTGCTGCAGGATCTGGTGGTGTTCTTCAAGCATCAGAAAATGCCCAGTTCAACGTCTTTGAAGACAATAACTCGAGCGATCCAACTCACTCTGTCTTGTCGAAGGACCACTTTACAAACATTCTTAATGAGGTTGCTGGAAGAGTTGCAACTGAATCCGTCAAATTCGCCGTCCCATTGATTGTAGCAGGCTGGGAAGATAATGGCAGAGACGCCAACCAGATTTGTGATGAGATTCTCCAGATTTTCCACCACCCAGCCCTTAGAGATCATAACAAGCAGGGTCAAAGAGCCATGTTCGAGGCTGTGCAGAACTGGTGGAATGAGAAAGATGATGGCATGAAGCAGCACTTTGTCGAGGCGTTGAGCAAACAGGGTGTTAGAGATGGGAAGAACCACGAAGGTGATGACCCGAATCCAGGCCCAGGAGGCTGCGGTCACAGCCATGGAGGCATGGGCAGACAGAACCATGGCCAGAGCAGCGGTGGCTACAATGCCCCCAGCCGGGCTCTGGGATCGGGCCAGGACTCCTACGGAGGCGGTGGAGAGTATGGTTCATCAAACCGTAACCCTCATAACCAGGAGGAGTCTTCTTATGGCAGTGGGGGAGGTTACGGTAATCAGGGACAGTCTTACGGCGGTGGGGGAGGTTATGGTAATCAGGGGCAGTCTTACGGCGGTGAATACGGGTCATCGAACCGTGGAACCAACGAGGACTCCTACGGCAATAGCGGAGGATACAACCGCAACCTTGAGGAAACCACTTCATATAATACCGGGGGATATGGATCTCAGAGCCGCGGAGAGGAAACAAACTCCTACGGCGGCAGTAGTGGCGGATACGGCTCTGGCAACCGTGGTGGAAATGATAATTATTCTAGCGGCGGCGGATATGGCTCTAGCAACCGCGGTGGAAATGATAACCATAGCGGCGGCGGATATGGCCCCAGCAACCGCGGTGGAAATGATAACTATTCCAGCGGCGGTGGATACGGCGGCGGATACGGCGGAGATAATGCGGCTTCCTACCCATCCCGCAACGAAGGCCGCGGTAACCAAGGGTCTTACGAGTCCTCATCCGTCAACCGCGGAAATGACGACTCCTACGGCTCAGGAAACCGTGGGGGTTATGGATCTTATGGAGGAAACAATCGTGAAGATGAGTCTTCCTCTTACGGCAGGGGCCGAGGCAATGAAACTTCATCCTACAACCGTGGCGGCGGTGAGGAATCCACCTATGGGCGCCAAACCTCCTACAACCAGGAAGAGCCCTACGGAGGCTACGGTGGCCGTGGGAACCAGGAGGAAGAGCCCTCCTATGGCCGCCGCGGAGGTGGGTATGGCCAGGAGGAGTCTAGTGAGTATGGCAATAGAGGAGGCTACGGGGGGTCTGGGTATTAGAGTCAGCGTATGGTAAATTTGGTTCGAATGGGCATGTTTGTTAACGGTGTTGAGGCAGGTTGTGTCTTTATATGAAGGTGTTGGGTTGGTAGAGATATCACTTGTAGTTGTCTTTTTTTTTTGTTAACCAATGAATCATGCTTTGGGTCAATCCGTTTGTCAAGTGATAGTGACGTGAATAATGCCAATAGTAGAGAGACCTGGGTGCCATTAAATATTAGTAAATACCAGGAACTTTCCATTCGAAGCATTGATATATGCGGCCCTAGGCCTGGGTCCTTCAATTTTTCCAATGTTCCGACTTTCGAGACCATTACTAGCTAGAATTCTAGACGCAGTACAGTAAAAAAAGGGTGAGCAGTTGGGTCTGGCGAGGCTAATAGGTGACTTGCAACTTGCTTTCTATCGACCCTCCGCTGCTCTATAGTTCTTGGCAAACCAAAAAATAGACTTTCCGGCAACCATAGCAGCCGGTGCTGTACCTCCTGCATAAACAAAGGATCATGAGAGGTCGCTCGGCCATGAAAAGTCGCTCGGCCGAGTTTGGAGCCATGAAGCACTGCCAGTTTCTACTTTGAGAAAGCCTCATAAAGCTTCCCAGGCCTTAACAAACACGCGTGTAGCTGTAGGATGAAAGGACCTGCCTTTTTTTCGGGTAGGGGGTACGTTGCATCGAGTTTGTCAATGTAGCCTTCTTTATTTAAATAGGTACATGTACTTTACTTTAACTATCATACATATCGAAAGGCTTGTAGTTCTCTACCACCTCAAAACCAGAGGTGATGGAGGATATTGACAACAAGTAAGAGACATGCCTATTTGATCAATGGGACACAGGAGTGGGGGGAAGGGAGAGGGGCAATCGAAATCGGGGTCCTGTAGTCAAGCTCCATTGCCTCGAAGTTAGCGTTAACATTGATAGCTACAAAAGAGTGACACGCTTGTTTGTATTATATAGGAGCTGGGAAAGATAGGGTGGGGGGCTCCGGGCACCGCCTGTCGAAAACTCGTAGTCTCTGTCACCTTGAAATTAGACAGTAACGATGGTTCCGACAAGAAAGCGACACGCTTGCCTGTGCGGTGGGACATGGAGCAGGGAAGGGAAGATAAGGGGGCCTCGAACACAATCTATATAGCTACTCGTACATTTTGGGAGTTCTACAGATATCCAGTTCCGCTCATGTACAAAGTAACTAACATGTGTGTAATAGAAATCGATTTCAGGCCTATGTCCCGATTTTAGATTAGCCATATTTCTGTAAACGATAGGATAGAGGGATTCTTACGTACATTTTGACAGAGGCGCGGTTAAGATGGTAGGAAACACATACACTACCTGTCGTAATCTTCTCATCTTACTTTATCACCTCAGAAGGGAGGTGACCAAGAGACGACGACAAGAGAGCGACACGTCTATTTGTGTGACGGGACATAGGGGCGAGGGACACAAAGAGGCTACATCATGCATCACCTATTTAGTTATTTGTATTATTGAGAGTTAGCTTCAGTCGATCGGACTTCACCAGCTCTCAACAATACAAAGTAACAAACACGTGTGCTGTTAAACCGATTTTCAAGCCCCTCTACGACCCCACACTTCAACTTGAGGGGGTCTAGGCAGTGCGTAGGTAGTTAGCAGTATTCATATGGGCGGAAGGAGGAGAGCCTACATAACCTTTGACAGAGAGAGGGACTAGATTAACATATACACCTATCGTAATCTTGTAGCATTGTCTCGCCACCTCAAACAACACGCCTATATGTGCGATGGAACACAAGAGCGAGATGACTACACCACCTGTATAGTTGTTTGTATCTCAAATTTTCAGACTACATTGAAAACTTAGAGATACAAAAGAAACTAACACGTGTGTAGTGGCAATCGATTCCCGAATCTCTGGATGGGTCCACATCCAGATTCTAAAAATATTCAGGTATGGATTTAGCTATATATAATGTTGCGAAAGGAAAGGAAAGGGAAGTTGCATACCTTTAGACAGAGTGGTAGATGAAGTAGGGGGCTGTAAGAAGCGCATGAATCACCTATCGAAATCCCGTAGCACTGTTTTACAAGTTGTAAAACAAATCTCTAGAGGACAGGACTACAGGAAAGCGAAACGTTTGCGTTCAGGGGAAGGAACTGAGGCACCACCTATCGAGCTATTTGTAGATTTCTTACTTTGTATGGTTAGAATGGGAAAGTAAGATCTGAGAGTAATAGGTACACCTGTGGCAGGAGAGAGAGAGGGAAGACGTTACATATTGCGTTCTTTTTGAGCCTTTAAGCCTGGTGTTTCAGGATCATTAACGAGTTGAAGTACCGTAGATACCACTAACAAATACATGGTACCGATAGTCCTAAGTCCCTAGACTTACAACTGAGCTCCCGGGGGCTCATCTGGATAGTGTTAGTGAACGAGGGGAGGGGTTCTTACAGTCATTTCTCTGGTTTTGAAGGGGTTCATGGAAAATCACTCGGACAGGGTTTTAACCATGGCAAATTACTCTGTGAAATTGTTTACTGGAGTTAGTAGTTGTGATTCTAAAAAGAAGTTACCTGATGATGGTTCTCTTTCCATGTAATAGAAGGGAAGGGTGCTTACATACCTGTCTGACAGAGGGTGGTAAATGGCATGGTGCACGACCGGCACCTATCTACATACCTTGAGGGGGGGAATCAGCGTCTCCGTGGGGCGGCAAGAAGCGTCGTCTTGGGCCTAGAGCCGACGAAGGGGGGGGGGGGGGGAGAGCGAGACGTAAGTGCTTGGGTGGGGCGGAAGACCTGGGAGCGGGGGATTAATCACCTATCTGTAACTTGTGTCTTAGCTAGCAATCTAAGTTGATGATGCCTTCTGGGGCGCTAGTTAGGCGCGTGTAGTCTCCAAGAAGAGAGCGTCACATATTTAAATTTAGTTAGTAATTAACCAAGTTCGACAGTTATGAATGAGAAGGAGGGAGGAGGTATACCTATGCGTGTGTGTTGTAAGGGTGAAAATGAAGCGTTGCCTACCAGATCACTTGTTCCCCACCGTCTCTTCCGGTAAGGTGGAGGAAAAAAAGGAGATGGGGAAAGCCGAGACGTTTCTTAAAGTGTGGTATATACGTATATATAGTTGGGTTTACACAAATGCCAAGGGGTGTGCATATGGGCGGCCAAAAAAAAAGCAATCTTTGACTACGAGGAAACCAGGGCTTCTATACTATGCATGGCCTATGCGTTAAGATCTTTTCTCAGTTTGGTGGGGTGAAAATCTGTCCGTTTTTCGCGCCATCTTATCTAAATGCCGATTGCATGCGAGTACATCTGCTGCTAGTGGCTATTAGATTCAGCAGAGAATCCTTTCCCCTTGCCTTTTCTGATCTAGAAACATAGGATTTTTTATGCGCATTTAACTCAAGGAAATCGCGGCCGAGGGTGTTAATTTACATGCATTTAACATCGGTCACCGCCACGAGAGAACATGGTGACATCTAGGCGGCCACAAAAAGTATTATATCACTTAGGCGATGCACCTTTAACAGAGCTGGGCCTTACAGGGTTCTCAATAGCACTGCATGTTTTTGGGTTGCGGTATTCAAGTCCATGTACTCCATCAATTACTGTCAGCCCATCTTTTTTTTTTTTTTTTTACTTCATTAATTAAATACATGCTGTCAGCCCGTCGGAAAGGTAGGCTGCTTCTTTTCGAGTTCCAATTACACCCTGAGGAGCAAAAAGCCCTACCATTTATAACATGATCACAATCTATGAATTCACATCTATCCCTGGACAAAGAGCTCTTTCATACATTGAGTTTCCCCGCTTTGAAGCTGTTTAAGAAGCAGCCGTCACAAAAAATCACTCGGGTTAAGGGTCAGGGTTACAAGAGTCAACCACACCAAGGCGGGCCCAGGACATAAGACAGGTCTTGTCCATCTCTGCTTACGTCAAACGAGAACAAGTACATGTAATCAATCTGTAGCTTTGTAACATGGAACTAGTGTGCAGTGTGCACTACAACCTGATTACAACAGCAACAGCCTTCTCTAAATAAAACTCACATCCATTCATATCCATTTCTGCCTCCCTATCACTACCATACTAGCAGGAAAAAGGAGGCAGAAAACCTAGCTAATCTTCGATCGCCGCCGAGAACAACAATCTACACGTTTCCAAGGAACCACAATTCCAGGGCCATTTGGCACATAGACCCGGGCAGCAGTGTTATGATCTAGATACATAGACTTATGCGCCTTGGTGATATACATGTAACTAGACTCTTGAACTTGGTGGAATGGACTACCGCACACCCCTCATGGTTTAGCTTCTTTCCCTACATACTCTTTTAAGCATCATCAACTACATAGTGTCGAAAGATATCACCCTCATGATATCAACGGACACGGATTGATTTGAAAGGTTTATCATGTGGGCCCGCTAGACTAAGACTGGGCTCGAAAACCTGAGACGCGTTTGGGGATCTCTGTCTCTAGACAACAATTTATGATCATGGTAGTCGGGAGCCCTCTCCCTGTTCTTAGATGACTCGGTTGACGATATTTTCTGCTTCTTCTAGCTCCTCTTTTTACTTCATCGATAAGTACTCCAAATGAAACTCCAGAAAAGAAATTCAGCCGACGCAACTCAATCTTACGATAGGACCCAAAATCCATAGCCAAATATCCCTTCTCTGATTCGCAGTCTCTCGTGCGGGGGATAAGCACTTCTCTAAGATATTATAGTAGTAAACACGGTGGTTCATATCTCCGGATTGGGTAAAGCAGATCAACCAATCGCCCAAAATCTGGTGGATTACAGGTATGTAAGTTCACTCAGGTTGATAGGTTAGGTTCCAAAAGAGGGCCCGGGATGCATTGGCAGATACTGATCCGGAGCTTCAATTATCAGTAGGGCTTAGCAGAGGCTAAACACGTCAGATGGTGGTGTAGGCACATGTATTGCGGCACCATGCAATCATGCAATCTCGAGATTAGAAGTTTATCTTGTAGTAAGTCGTTTCAGAAAATTCCACCCTAAAGATCCCCACTCCCGCGACCACCGCCCCAAATCGCAAATCCTTTCCTAGCTGATTGCAAAATAAATCCGCCGCCCACACTATATATATTATCCGCCGCCGCCCCCACGCGTCGCCAAGCGCAATTAGTCTATTCAAATACCCGGCTGAATGGACCGAAGATGCCCCCACACCTTCTCGCGCTGCCTCCGGACGTTGAGTTCTGGTTCTCGGAAAGCAGCGACAGCACATGTGTAAATAACGTGCCTGCATGCTCGCGTGGTTCATCTCTGTTTTGTGTGGGGTAGGATGTGTGTGCGCAGGAGACGCATTGAGGGGACGTGGGGGCTGAAGTAGGGAGTATTCTCCCATGTTATATAGAGCCGGTCGAGAGGAAGTAGGGATATATATGAGTATGTAGTATCTTGCTATACCTTGTATAAAGGAAGTATCCTCCTACGTAAAGAAACGAGCACATATATGAGGGTTGTTATTGATTATGGTGTTATATAAGTCTGGGATTTAGTGGGCGGATTCTCACCTGTCAATACACAATTTTGTTCACTCACTTAATGTCAGAGCCTTGTAGCTATGTGTCGGTTGAGTTACTAATGCTGATACTCAGGGGCAATTCAGGAATATCAATGTTTGTTTCCGGGACGGCGCATTTCCTTCCAGCAAGAAACGGGCGATTCGAAAGAGCGAGAAGATAGCTATACATCCATCATACAGAAGTAATATACAATATCAATTACATGTCTAAATGTACCTATGTCTATGTATCTGCACACATTCTATATGCATACCTTTTTGATCGTGACATATGGGCCGTTGCAGCTGCTGTCGGCGATCTCGATGTCGACCTTGCCATGACCGACTAGCCAACAATCCAACTAACAACCACCGCAATTAAGCAAAACAAGAGCAATCCCACCACCCAAAGACCCTACCATATATACAACAGAAAACAAATGAAAGATCAACAAATGAAATTACACAACAGAAAGGCACACAATTAGAAGGGGGAAAAAAAGCCCACAAAGGAAATAACCCGAAGCAACTCATCCAGAATCCATTCATCATAGTAGTGCAGCCGGCACTTATCTCACTCTAGCCAGCGTGGGGAGGCTGCAGGCCCCGCCAACCATATGCATAAACCAGCCGACCATTCACCTAAACCTTCGACCCATCATTACTATTCAAGCTCTCCACCTCTACCCGGACGTCCCTCGTCCTGAGGATACCATCTCCATGGATGATACTCTCCTCGCTCTCATTGTCCCTCTTTGGGCCCTTGGCGATGGTCGTTTGCAGGGCGTTATCTTTTCCAGGGCGGTAGATAGTGCCTTTGTCATTGTTCATGGAGCCGAGGGCGTAGGTCTGGCTGCGGGAGCGCGATGACTGCCCGCCATTGTACATATTTCCCTGGGAGTTTGCGCCGTAGCGGGAGCCGAGCGAGGAGCCGAGGAGCTTGGGGAAGTTGACGGCGAAGAAAGGCTTGAGGGAGGGGACGGAGGCGCAGACGATGGCGAGGCTGCATTCAATGCCGGACCAGAAGAATCCTGCTTCGACTGGGAGTGTGTTAGGAGGTTTTTGTGTTTTTTTCTTTTTGTTTTCATAGGGAGTGGAGGAGGGATGATGGAGTACTTACATGTGGGGTCGGTCACGTTTGGGTTGAACATATTGATGATGGATTGCAGGCGCACGATACTCACAGCACAGACGCTATCGGACATCGAACATTAGTACTTGCTGCACATACCAAGGATCTATATAAAACCTGAGTCACTTACAAGCCACCCAAGCTGAACAACAATATCAACACAATCTTCTTCTTCACATTAATCTTTAGATTCCAAACCATCGGAATGGGTAGTAGTAGGACCACGAAGTCAGATACGATGTTCAGTGCGGCCGAGGAGATGAAGAAAGCCTTTGTGTTGATGCATTTCCCACCAGGGACGGACTTGTCCCAGATGTAGTGGATAGGCGTGCATTGGAAGAAGTCGGCAAAGAAGATGGACAAGGTGAGGGCGATGTTGATAATGATGAGGCACATGACGGCCTTCCGGAAGGGGCCGGAGACGGAGAGACGATGATAGAAGACGAGGATGGAGATCTTTGTGAGGGCGAGGATGGGATGGTAAACAAGTTGGTTGGCAAAGTCCATCTATAATCAAAGCATAAGTATTGGATCGATCATTGTAGGGATTGGTGGTGTAAAAATTGTTACCTTTAATGCGAGGGTGCCATAATCGGCGACAATGTCCCAAACGTGCATTCCAAAACTATAATATTTGACCACTAGGAAGGTTTATTAGTGTCTAGCATCAAAACCAGTATCATGAATGACTCACCAAGGCAATTCGTCACTGTCGAAGCCAGCAGATTGATCGTCGCCGCGAGAATAAGCCAGTCATCTGAGGTTCAATTGTTAACAGCCGGCCTCTGCTTACTCGGATTTACCACAACTCACCCATCCCAATGCCCCGAACAATGTACAACCTCGTCCAAAACCTCAAGCCAACTACTATAACCGCAAGCACTGCAAACCCAACAAAGACCCCAACGATCATGGGCCCTTGGTTCTCGGGATTCACCGTATTTGGCGGCGGCCAATGTGCGGGTTTTGACATTTCGCCTTATTTATCTTAGAACTGATGTTAATTATCGGGAGGTATGTGTAGGAAGAATAGTTATGTCGCAGTTATTGTGCAGTACTTCATATGCAATGTATGCTCAGGTATAAGGCAGGTCGGGTTCGCGATCAGGCAAGCAAGCAAGTATAAGGCGATTTAGAGAAGGAAGAGATTCCAGAGTCCAATTAAAAACCCCAGAGAAGATCGAGGCGAGTTGAATGAAAGGGGAAAAATGGGAATTAACAGAGTTCTGAGTTCCAGGTACGTTGACAAGCCCGCCTCTTTTCCCCTGCGTGAAAGATGCACACTTTGATCCCTGACGAGAGCTTCTTTCCCCCATCCTTATATCAGAGAAGCCTTTTTTAACTAAGTGCTTATTTATGCCCACTACATTTGTTCTCTATTCCATTGCTAGAATAGAATAGTTTAGCGAATGGCTTAGGTTGTGTACTCTATCCCCGCATGGCTTTTTTTTTCTTCTCTCTTTCTAGTCCCTTTTCTTGGTCTGGTCTGGATGGATGAGGTCTATATTTTAGCCGTGAGGTCACCAAGTGTGCCATCTCTGCTATTCGCTCACCTCGGTAGTAGGGCTAGCTTGATGTCCGTATTTGTGCTCTTTAGTCCTGGTTTGAGACACATCGATGGGTGGTTTCACAAAGCTAGAATGGCTCCTCTCTCTTATTTCACCGGTGAGGAATGAGGTACCTCATCCAGAAGTTAGGATGACTGGGCAGCTGTGGGAGTCACATATGGTGTGTGATTATCTGTGACGCGGGGAGAATGAGTGTTAAGCCGATGGAAAGAGATTTGTCAAGAGCCATGTGCTGCGCATGGACCGAGATTCATGTCTATCCAAGCCTCTCCTGCGGGACTAGCTAAGCGTGGTGCTACGGAAGGATTGGTATGCTCCTATTCAGGGCAATCCATGTTTCACATCGTGGCGGGGAAATTTTTTCGCAAGCACAACTTGCGATGAGGGGGAAATGGGGATTATTTATTTTGTTTCTGATTTATAAATTTACTTTCTGGCGTGCATGTCGCAAACATATGTAAATACATGTATATCAGGACCTGCATTAAACGGTTGACGCTCCGAGAGGCTCTTCGCATGGCTGAATATTGACCCGCCGTCTACCCAATGTCTGCCATGGTTGAGCTCCTGCTGTAGTACTCTTAAACCTTAGAGTGTAAGGTACTAAAATGGATAATCGGTATAGTACATGTATGTATGCATAACGGAGTACATCGCCGGCGGGATGCGAGATGATCGCTCCAGTTTCAGGGGCACTCCCAGACATCTAGCGACAATGGCACTGTCTGTGGGGAGAGCAGAGAGGGATGTAATCACCCTTAAATAGTCGTCGCAAAGAATACCGATGTGGTCATTTAACTAATTGGTCAATCTACTATTTCTTGGTAGTACATGTAGTGATAGTTTGATAAGGTGTCGTTTTGTGGCGTTGTAAGACATGCCGTTACGAACTCTAGCACGCATCGTGAGGCATAAAAGTTGATGCGCCTTGGTGGACTAGGGTAGTGCCGTATTATTGGTAGATAGCTGGCATATGGGCGACCAAAACTCAAGTAAAGGGGGTATTCCTTGGTGTGAAGAAGGAAGTAAGGCTACATGTAGATACATGTAGTAGTAGTACCTAATGTCGTTTATCCTATACTCTAGATATGCCCAAATGCAATAAAGTAGAGTATGTAAAGATAATACCAGGGGATTTATATGCTATATGGCTCGATAAATGTTAGAGTTAATATCATAACCCCCTTCTTGGATGAAAAGCGTTCGTTGATGACTGTAGGGCCGGTCTCCAAGGTGAGATTGCTGGTATATACATGTAGATATCCCAGTAGACTCAATATCGGGCTTGACTCCCTTGTACAAAAGATATCATCTTGATCCCGTCTTTAAGACTGTGCGTAAGCTGCACAAAAGTAGATTACTTTCTGAGAGCGAGCGCGGTTGTCGCCTATCCGTCCGTGCCATATGAACTACATGTACCCACATTCCTTCCGGACTATTACTCGGTATCCGGGCCCAACTAGCACTTCATCGTCACGTACTTCTGCATAGAAACACAGGCTTGGTAACTACAGTACATACCGTAATAATTTGAAGATTTGGCTCCACTCTCCTCCAATTTATCCAAATTTTCCCAGGTTCTTCTGTAAGCCACCCTCTCTTCCACGTGGGCATCCGGTATCCGGAACACTCCTAGGGAATAGGAAAGGGAGTTCCATCAACGGATTATCTGAAAATGTCAACCTTCATGTTTGCATAAATTCCCGCCTTCCTCCCTGAGTGAAGTCTACAACGTGGCACTCTCATTATCTTTTCGTTTTCCACGTGTTTTTTTCACTCACTCACCCTCAGTCAGTTCGTTATTTTTTTTCTTTTTTTTCTCCCCCATTACCAAACCCAAGATCACGGAGATGCCGAACATTGTTTCTACCCAACGAACAGGAAGCTGGAAACTTGCTGCATTGGCACTTTTCCTTTCCGGAGCGCTCGCAATTCCAGCGCCTGAGTCCTCGAGTACCGATGCCGCAGCTAGCAGTACTGCTACAACTGAGCTGTTCCCGTACGAGGTTACAACATTGACCGATGACGATGTCAGCGAATACCCCGAGATCTCGTTCGACGATGATGTCTACACCCAAGACGCCTCTGAAAAGCGCTCGGTATCCAATCTCGTGTGCAAAGTCATACCGAGTGACTCGGATTGGCCTTCTTCAAAGATCTGGGGCATTGTTAACTTCCTGACCGGAAAGCAACTCATCCCGACTGTTCCTTTGGCGGCGCCTTGCTATGATGGAGAGTACTACAATGCCACCAGATGTGCTGAAATCACTGCCAGCTGGAACGATTCGGATTTGCAGTAAGTTTACTACTTAATTTAATCCAATTGATGTTATAGTTCTAAATCTTATGCGATTTTAGTGATCAAGATCCTACCTCGATCATGTCTCCCTTCTACCAGGGTGCTACTTGCATGCCTACCACCGACCCCACTGGGTCTTGTACCCTTGGAGGATACCCAAATTACGTTGTCAAGGCCAAGACCGTCTTCGACATCCAGGTGGCGGTCAACCTTGCTAGAAACTACAAGGTCAGGCTCGTTGTCAAGAACACTGGTAATTTCCCACCACCTAAGTAATTTCTTTGGCCTATCTATATATACTAACCTCCACACGCAGGTCACGACTTCTCCGGAAAGTCATCTGGTGCAAACTCCATCAGTGTCTGGACCCATTTCTTCGATGATATCAAGCACATCCCCAATTTCGGCCGTCTTGGCTGGTCCGGCCCTGCATTTAAAGTCGGAGCTGGTGTCCAGGGCCGTGACGTCTATGCCGCGGCTAAGGCCAAAGGCCTTGTCGTCGTTGGTGGAGAGGGTATGACTGTCGGATATGCTGGAGGCTACCTCGCCGGGGGTGGCCACTCGCCCCTGTCTAGTATCTATGGAATGGGAGCCGACCATGTCCTCGAGTACGAGGTTGTGACTGGCGACGGCCGCTTCGTAACCGCGAATGCAGCCAAAAATTCAGATCTCTTCTGGGCCCTTCGTGGAGGTGGCGGATCTACCTTTGGAATCGTCACCTCAGTTATTGTCAAAGCGTATCCTGATGTCCCAGTTACTACTGCCACATTTAGCTTCACCTCTACCAACCTAGATGCATACTGGGACGCTGTCAAGACGTACTTCAAGACCTTTATCACTAACGCCGACGCGGGTACATACTCGTACTTCAGTATCTTTACCGGAACCTTCAACATGGCGCCCTTCTTTGCTCCCAATCTGAACACTGAAGAGGTCACAACACTCCTTCAGCCTCTCTTCGATAAACTCGACTCATTGAACATTACCTACACACCCGTGATCACCGAGCACGAGTCATTCTTCGACGCATGGCAAGCTACTTTCCCCAAGGAGCTCGTTGGTTATAGCACACTGCAGACTGCCTCTCGACTCTTCCCACGTGAAAACTGGGCGGACGATGCGACTTTCGACAAGACATTCGCGGTTATCCAGTCCGTTATTGAGGAGCAGGGAATGCTTCTTGGATTCAATATGAAGAACGAGTTCCCCGGTGGTGGTGAACCCGACAACTCCGTCAACCCTGCATGGAGACAGTCTGTTTTACACGCTATTGGTGCCGCCTCCTGGGACGCAAGTGCAACCCCTGATGAAATCCAGGCGAAGAGGGACTACCTCACATATGTGCAGATGCAGAAATGGAGAGATGTCACCCCCGGTTCTGGGGCTTACCTTGGAGAGTCTGATATCCAGGAGCCAGACTTCCAACAGTCTTTCTACGGCTCTAACTACGACCGTTTGTACCAGTTGAAGCAGAGGTTCGACCCCAAGGGTGTATTTTATGCTGCCACTGCAGTCGGTAGTGAGAGGTGGGCTTTAGATTTGGAGGGCCGCCTTTGCCCCAACTAAGGGTGCTTGATAACTATTTTCTTTGTATAATTTTGTATTATATTCTTAATATCTTCGGACCTAGAATGTTATTAGTGACTGGGACTATCCCGTCACAGCGTTCACCCTAATATATATTGGTTATCCAAACTTATCATCATTGTAACTCGTGATCTTTGTTTACATACATGTAAGTTTCAGAGACTAGTTGTATAGAATACATACACTGCCCTTTAAACACTGCTCTTGAATTTTTTCAAGTAATAGGATGTCCTGTTTTACAGGTTGCCGTTTGGTGTAGCGCGCTAGTGCGCGCTTGCTCTAATGGGTTATCATTTAGAAGGATCATATTACCCTTTTTGATTTGGTTCAAGCCGCCTTTTTTTCCGAGATTTTGGGGGTTTTGTGGGTGTCGTTTGTTTGTGTGGTTGTGGCTTTCTCGGCTCGGTGGGGTGGTCTGCAACCTAGGGCTTGGGGGGGCTATAGGCTAGGTCACAACCCTCGATTCCCATTATCGAGCACAGACTCGTGGGTGTAGCATCTGGAACGCGGTTGGTGGGAAAATAAACTTCCAGGGTCCAACAAGTTGAGGGGGGTATGCCGTCCTTAACTACAAATGGTAAAAAAACAAGACTAGCATGTTCAAGAAGACTCTACCATTAATTTGGCCGCACTAAAGAGTTCGGGTTAATCACGGCAACTCCGAGTTGGTTCGATCTGGGGGCCACTGACTCAGAACTTTCGGACTCGGACTAAGAGCAGATACTATCTTGAATTATATCTAGGGTTTCATGCCTATGGCTATACATTTCAAAATACTGGCTCCAAACGAAAAACGCTCTTGAGCAAAGGGGGTATAAACTTAAAAACTACAAGTACATGTAGATACATCTGTGTCTATTTCTTCTGTAGCCAGAGACCATGGTTGATGGTAGCCTTTTCCCAAATATTCGATGTATCATTGTGCTTGTATAGAAACGTACGGGTTTCATGAGCCGTACGTTAGGATAGGGCTCGTATTCGTCCAAATAGCTTTACAGTATTTTAGGTACCTGACATAAAGTTTAAGCTTCACCTGTGCGGAGGAATGATAAATTTTTCATGGGGTAGCCAGTTAATTTGAGGTATTTTTATGGGAGGAGATATGTACATAGGTAGGGTTATCCAGGGGTTTTGGGGATGATTCTAGCTTCTGGGTTGCTCTGTCTGTGTGGATACATGTATCTAGGACTTCCCGTTAGCGGGATATAGAGTGGTTTTTGAATCATCCACCAGGTTGAGTGTCTTGCAATAATTGACTGCTAAGATAAGCTGGGTATGTACTAGTTCTCGTGCTAGTAAGGGTTTTTCTCTCAATTACAGCAGATAGAAAAACAGACAGAAAGACCAAAAGGAACAGACAAGAGAGGGTCTGTAAAGAGTAAATAGACCCCCCCCCCCCCCGGTTCTACTTGGTGGAACATCAGGGTTCGATCTATTAGTCGCTTACGGGAAGTCCTGAATCTTTCACTATGCAGTCTCCCTACCTTGTATCTAAACCTGGATATTGTGAGTCTGGAACAGACAAGTAGGTAGTGATGGCGTGTTATGTATGTACGTGCTTCCTGTGCTCTAGATACCGTCCGCCAAAGATAGGGGATAGGCTTTAAGGGGCACATTGACCTTCTTTCGCTTAATTTATAGTACGATGATCGTAAGTCCCTTATTATCACAACCCAAATACTATCAGGATGGAAAGCCGAGGTACTCTGTAGTATTGTAAATACATGAATATGGTGGAAGAACCTTGTTGCGAGACATTGATTCATGGCGCAACTAACGCCCGGTTCAATTACCCAACCACAAAAAACGGCCCATGCGCCATTGTTTTTCTCGATAGCCGATTCTCCCCAGGCAATGCGGGGATCGGAGCTTAGACTTCTTACATAGTTCTAGAAAATAAAAAACGGGAAACAAATATCCCGTGAACCAGTGGTGATTATGCCGAACCAGCGGCCCGAGAGGTAAAATGGTCAGTACAAACAAATGCCCTTCAGGGTGGATGTAAAGCCCCTTCCCAAGACTCTCCCCAGGTAAACAAAGTTGGCCTTAGTAAATTACCACCACCTTCGCTGGCTGGAATACAGGGGGGGGGGGGGGTAAAGTATCTAACGCCAAGCAGCAGTTGACTAGCAGATATAAAGTACATGTAATTGTCGAAGGCGCCCCAACCTAGCCCCACCAAAAAGGAAAAAAAGAGGGAGGAATCGCCGTTGGTTTAGTTAGTCGGAGCTTACTATTCTGGGGTGGGTCTAGTCTCGACAACGTCTGCGGATCTGGGACGGAAGCCATGAAATGGCGAGGTCTATAACTCGCTCTGGGGCATCGATTGGCGGGAACTCAACTTGAAGCCACCCCGTCGTGGCTGCTAAGCGATTGACCTTGGCGAGGAGTCTAATGTGTGGTATTGCTAACCACTTTTAGCTAGTATCAACCAAGGTACTGACATGTATTCATATCGAATCACTCACAAAGCGTAAAATGTCGATCCTGCTTAACTTATTGGCAGTAAAAGATATCTAGACAGTGAGGAGGTGGGGTAGTTATAGGATAGTTTATTAGCAGTTGAAAACAATAAACAATAGAAAAATCTAAACGAAGCTAGGCTAGCCGCAGTTGATAGGGTTAGAGTAGATACATGTAGTTTAGGAGAATCGTGATCCAAACTCCCCCCATATGGAAAAACTCTTGACTAATGTTAAATGTTAATATAATGTCATTATATTTATATTACCAGATCCTTTGTGAGATACATAAACCACTTTTAAAGTAATTCTTGATAGGTTGCTGCAAGTTATGGCAGATGTTTACAAAGGCTCCTTTGTGGGATCCCAAGTACATGGACTATACTCGTCGGTCTCCAATCCTTCCACGTCCTGCTTGGACATTTCGAACCCGTAAACATCTGCATTTTCCGAAATCCTCTCATGATGCACCGACTTGGGGAGAGGTACAAGCCCCTGTCATATATTAACACCTCAGAGCAAGACACCGATGGAGAGGAACAATTTACCGTCTGCAAACTCCATCTTACCAGTATCTGCGCTGGTGTCACCCCATATTTGTGGGCTAAACTCTTTAATATTGGCTCCCCAAACCTTGTAGCCCTTACCAACGGTGAATAAGCCTGCACCACTACTCCCTTCTCTTCACACCATTTTCTTATGTCCTTCCTCCCTAGCCACGGCGTAACCTCCCACTGTCCCACACTCAGGACACCACCACCACCCTCTTCATGAATATATTTCCATAACTCATTGAGATGCTCCACAGAGTAGTTTGATACACCTAGAGAGCGAACTTTCCCCTCTTTATGTGCTTCCACCATGGCTTTCCATTCGCCAAGGCGTGCAGTGCGGCCACCGAAAGGGGCATGAATCAGGTAAAGGTCGATGTAGCCCTCAAGCTCAGGGTTAGACTTGATGACATTGTCAAGTGACTCCTTTGTTGCCTCGTATCTAGCTTAAGTCAGCCTATCCGATGTTTCAAAATATAAAGGATAGTATTCAGACCCACGGAGCCGCGGCGGCAGCTTCGTCGTGAAAAAGACCTCAGAGCGGGAGAGAGGCGATGCAGCAATTGCGGTAGCACAGGGCCTCTCGTTGCGATAGGCGGTGGCGGAGTCGATCTAAGGTGTTTTGTTAGTGGGCTCTACCGCGGGAGGCCTGTGGGGGGTGTTACGTGTCGGTAGCCCTTTGAGAAAGCATGTAGAACGAGAGCTTCACATTTATCAGCTGGCCTGGGGTATAACGTTAGTTAGAGAATTATATATATATATATGCATATAGCTATATATATGCAATTATACTCCTTACGTTTGATAGACCTATTAGGTATCAGTATTTGATTGAGCTTACTCCCGAGTGCGGGGTAGAGCACATACACCAAGACCTAGACGAGGCATTTCATAGCCTGAAGCCAGGCGCACGGTTGATGCTATCGTGAGTTTAGAAGCCATATTTTTAGTTTTCTGGGGGTGGTGCTTGTGTCATTTCCTGAAGGTCTTCAACAACAGATGTTAAGCTTATTAACGCGGCGGGTTTCAGTGCCAAGAAATGTGACATCATTTAGCAGCCCACTAGTCTTGTTGGGGAAGAATTACTTTTGTGCTTTGTCAAGCAGGTGGGGTTGCAATGATCGATACCACATGAATTTCTGCTCCTGAGTCAATGATCGAGATGGCCACCATGAAGTTAGGGTAGGGGGCGTTGTCGGTCGACCAACCAACAATAACGATAAGTTCTAATTATACTATAGTATCTTATGAACTGTAATGTGAGATCTGCTCGTTGCTACTAGTTTGTTTAGCATCAAATTGTGTACGTTGAGGGTAGATGCCGCCGGGGTTTTACCATAGGAACGAGGATATATTTCAAACTCTTACTCAGGCATGAAATAAGACAATCAAAGATGAATAGCCTAGAGTGCATCGTTTTTTACGAATATAGTTGATATATTCTAAAGTACCCTTAAACTCTCTGTAGTTTCTTCGATTGGTTCGTAATACAGAAGCGGATTACTATAGGTAGAAAAAATTCTATACAAATCTAGCAGACAGCTACGTAGCTCTTGCTAAGGCTATATGGGCCTCGAACAGCCACCGTGCTGGACTACGCATGCTTATGCGAACATGCCACTAGCCGCGCAAGTATCCTGTCGTCCCACAAGGGCTGCCGAGCTTTCCCTCTACTTTTTCACCGCTCCTACATTTATCATCCCTTTACGCTCCCCCATCCTCCCTCCTCTACACTTCTTTTCTACTCCTTACTCCTCATCTCTTTTTCATCTCTCCTCGCCTCAAATCATACGAACTCATCATAATTATATCTCCATCAAATTCTTGCTATACTCCGCTGAAGGTCTCAGTGCAAGTGAATGGCCAAGTATAGAACAAAGTTCAGACTACGTAGGGAATCTCCAAGGGCATCAAGGATTCAAAAATTGATTAAGAACGCATTTTCAATGGCAACTTCCCCCAGCGAGAATCGGAAATCGAAGAAAAATGCTAGAACGTCCCTTTACAGGTTTGAAACTCCTCATTAGACCTACTCTCGACCGATGGAAGAGACATTATCTACAGACATGATTCATCAAGATACACTAACACCCCGCACAGGCAACTTAATCTAGCCCTTATTTTTCTATTGATTGTTGTAATCAAGCAGACCCTTGATTATATGATTAACAGATTCCCGGTATTGAAAATTGCCGTAATTCTATTACCGATCATTTTCTCCCTTAAGCAACAGAAAGAAAAAGTTCTCTTTGTATCAGCTGGGCTCTGTGATATTACTTCCACGCTGGGAAAAGTGTTTCTTTTAGCAGTTAGTGAGATGGCTATGGTTATGGGGGCCTTCATGGATTGTTATGGTCCTAAGATGGTTAGACAATTCGTAGGTTTTTCGAATGCCATGATCGACCGTAAGTCCCCCCTTCTTCCATATACTCTACTTCAAAGAGAAAGCTAACGTAAAAAAGTGTTCGTAATTAGTATCAATGACCCGAGAGCACCGTTGCTCCAATGCTACAATTACCTGAGAGTCATACTCATGGTCAGCGTTGGTCAAGGCTTGGCTAGATCCGTCCGGTGGTGTATGTTCTTGTACCAGCAGGGATTGGACTACGTTCTCTGGTATTACCGCAATACTCTCTTGCTCGTCTCCTTCTTAATCGGCTGGTTGTTTGTCTCAATCCTCCTGCGCTGGATCCGTAGCTTTAATAGCCATCGAGGACAAAAGATAGTTGTTAGTTGGGTTTGATTTTCCGGGAAAAGGCATTGTTGCTTGTGGGAGGACTATTCTATTGTTATCTGTTTTCAAAAAAGTTTGGGTTTGATTTTCTGGGAAAAATATTGTCGCTTGTGGGAGAATAAGATGTTGGATGGATATCGAACATGTTAAATTCATGTCGGAGGTAATGGAGGACAGCGAGACAGGCCATGTACCCTTTTCATACCAGCTATCATATTGTTTGCTTCTGTAGGAGGGAAATAAAAAAAGGATCTTTTTTGCTGGTAATCAATATTACTCGAGTGATTGTGTGTGATGATTTCTAGCTTTTTTTTTTTTTTTGTTTACATCATTAATCGTATCCAGCCCTAAGGCTATGACGATATGATGATTTCTAGCCCAAGAACAAAACAAAACTAGAAGAGTCGCAAAATTACCAATAACTATGAATATTACAGAATGCCCTTTTTGACCAATAGGGCATGTCCATAAACGAATTGGGGCTCAAATAAGAGGGCCTATTCGCACCGATATCCATCTTGTCTTGCAACACCCCCACCCTCCCAAGAACTCGAGCTCCACAACCACCTAACACCTTAAATCTCACTCCTTCAAATTATAGAAGAAGTCAATTGCAACCGCATTTTGACTGTGAGTACCTCCGTTCTTGACTCTTCTGTTGCGGCTTCCTACTCACAAATGGTAGCCTGGATAAGATAATTGCCTTTCTATCATAAACCACATCCTCGCCATGACGACCACCCAGCCTACAAGAATGTTACAGGATTACCTATAACGATCAACGGTCAAAGATAAAGATAAAGGCACCTTACCCCACTCTTGGTTCGCTCATGGGCCTACCTAAAGAGCAAGCATAGATGTACGCGGATGACCTAAGTACTTGAGTTATCAGCCTCGACACAAGGAGCGAAGTCTGGGCTCTACCTCAGAGCTAGACGACTACGATTTGTAAGTGCGTGTTCCTTCGAGCTTGGTCTCTAAATCACAGGATCGATGGGAGGCCAATTAACGGGTTATATTAGCTACATGCGCTGTATAGATGAATAAGGTAAAAGAAATCAATGAGCTGTTGGGCTAAGAGATATGGTACCTGGCTTTCAGAAAAGGCTTTGGATTTTTTCATCTCCCCGACAATATAGGTAGGCCAGTTTCCCCCAACCACTGTGAGCAATAACACAAAGTTCCATTTTTATCTAGCTAGTTTTTACTAATGCATCCTACATAGAAAGGAAAAAATTACTCCAACCTGAAAAAACTATAGCATACTCTCAGCTACATTCTCCCCCCACTTGACATAGCCCTCTGGTGGACTACTCCAGCTCCAATCTACAAACTCCCCCAATATCTCCCTCACACCCTTCCACAGCTCCTCCAACCTCTCCAACCTCTCCTTCCCCACCTGCGTTCCCCCTAATTCACTCCTTACTTCCCTAAACGCCTCCAAATTACTCTCTAGCTCCTCCACATAACTCGCCCCGGAAATCACACCCCCCTCCCAATTCCTAAATACCCATCTCATTGCCACACCCGCCAGCGACTCGCCCCTCTCTCGACACCACTTCTCCGCCTTTAAACACCTCTCCTGGAGCTCTTTCGGCGCTGGATGAAAATCACCCGGATAGCTCCCTGACAGTAACTTCATACTCAGCGGTGACGCATTCAGCACCACGTCCACGCCGCCCTCCCCCAGTAGCCTTGGCAGATACTTCTTCAGTCTTTCATTCTGCAGATTATAGTGGCAGTAGCTCTGCACCACATCCACTGGCCTCCCCAACCGCTGCCGCACCATCACCGCAAGCTCCACAAGAACCTGTGGCGGGTATCCCGAGATCCCCACGTATCGCACCTTCCCCTCGTCCATGAGGGCGAACAGCGTCCGTACGGCCTCGACGACAGCGTCAGGTGCCACAAACTCAGTATCATGACAAAACACTACGTCAAGATATGTCGTATTCAGGCGCTGTAGTGACCGCAGCACGCTGGTCCGGATCCATGCAGGAGAGTAGTCAAATGTCTGCTCGGCGATGCGCCCAGCCTTCGTCATGAGGATATAGGAGTCGCGGGGTGCGTTCGAGTGCTTGAGGGCGTCGCCAATGAGGACCTCGGACGGGCCATAGTAGGGGGATGTGTCGATTGCGTTTATACCGAGGGTGAAGGCGCGAGTAATGAGAGCGCGGACGGGGAGGAGGGAGGGGTCCGGGTTCATTTGGGTGTTATACACTCCGCCGCCGAGGATCACGGGTGGGAGGAGGGTAGAGAGCTTGGGGCGGGGGGTGGTGGCCATTGTTCAGGATTACGTTCTTTAGGTTAACGCCCGTTCTGTTAGGGTAATTGGGAGCAATTGGGCTTGGAATGGGGAGCAGTTGGAGAGCTGAATCTTTGAGATATGTATGTGAAACTATCCAAGTGAAGGTGAAGAAGGCGTTGAGCTTTTCAGTCGGCATTTCTTTCTTTCTTCCTTTCTTTTTGGTTAATTCCACGGTAGTAGCTGTCGCTGCAGGTTTTACCTGTGCATGTATCATTGGCAGGGGTAAGGATCAGGCTGAATATAAGGCAGTAGTACCGGCGCTTGGCAGCGGGGCCGCAGTTCTCGATCATTGGCCTAATAACCGTAATGCAACGGGCGGCCCAACAGCTTCCCCGGTATTCTAAGGGGAGCATGTATCACAGCTGCAGTGCAGAGAGGCCCTGTAAAGTCTCAGTTCTACGCTATGTCCTTTATGCGACGTCCCCATACAGATATCTGAGGTTGCTGAGTTTAATATCTCATTTGATTCATATGTCTCATAAACTACAGTTAAAGCTCGTAGAGCAAATGCTGCTAAAACAAAAACAAAAGCAAAATACGTATACACCCTACTCCTTCGTTTTATGCATCTCAATATCCTCTACTCTCTCTATATCTGCCTTCTCGATATCATCCTCCTTGGAAGTCTCTATTCCAACCTTACTATTCAAGAAGCCATCCATCAGACGCTTGGTAGGCGCGTGGAAGTTGACTCCTAGCGGGAAAGTATATGCAGCACAGAAGAAAATCAAGGGCACAAACATAGCAGTGCCCGTATTGTTAAATCTGTCTGCAGTGACGGCCAACAGTGGGGGCACAACGGCGCCGCCAATAATGGAGCCAACGACGACCGTAGAACCGAACTTAGTATGCTTTCCGAGACCACGGATGGCAAGAGTGAAGATTGTGGGGAAACAGATAGACTCGAAGAATAGTACGAGCATCAGGCAGGCTGGCGTAAATTTGTTAGCGTGAGTCTTAACAGTAAGCTTCATAGAAACATACCCATTCCAGCATTCCCGGTAGCCCCAATAGCCGATGCCTGAAACGCAATAACGCAGGTAAAGTAGACAAGGAAGACTTTACGCGGGTTGATGAACTTCATTAAGAACACACCCAAGAATCTTCCAACCGCGAAGCAGCCTTGTGCGACAGCCAGGAAATTTGCTCCATCTGCTGAAGAGGTACCCTTCCGGACTTCAACCACGTAGTTGACAAAGTACCCCGCAATACCGACTATTCACTACAATTAACACTAGTTAAAGGCATGCATGGAGAGGAACTATTACCTTGAGCGCCGACATAACAAAACTGCGAGAAAGCCCCCCACCATAACTGGTAGTGTTTTGTGATTGGCTTTGCGTCGTCCTCTGTAAACACACCTCCAGTGGCCTCCATCTGTCGCTCCATATCGGCATCCGTGATCTCAGGAATTGTCGAGACATAGAAAACACCCGCAAGCAAAAACACAAAAATTGCGATACCAAGATACACCCACTGAACACTCTCCAAGGAGCTCTCGCTCACGTTCTTAAAGAAGACCTGTGATGCCAACACGGGGCCCACAACTGTGCCGACCGCCTGGACACCCTGTGCAAGATTGAGACGCATCTCCGAGTACTTTGGTGGACCGCATACCGCAAGGTACGGATTTGCAGCAGATTCAAGAGTACCCAGCCCAGAACCAATGATGAAGGTGGCACCGCAAAACCCCTAGATCGCATGTTTAACATTAGCCACCCTCCCCGGAAAGATCCTTCAATCAGGGGGCACCTTACACCAAAGGACCGTTTCAGCGCTGCAGGCCAGAACAGAAGCGCGCCAACTCCATACAATGTCAAACCAAGCATAAAGGTGGCCTTATAGCCTAGTTTTCGGAGACAGTAACCTCCATATGTCAATGAAGCAATTGGATACGCGCTATAAACAAGTTAATATCGAGTTAAAACCCCCAAACATTATAAAAGATGACAGAATGACGAACCCAAAATAAGCAGCCTGGAGACCTGAAGATCGAGATCGAGAAATATCTAAGGTATTCTGGAAATGCTTATTGAGTACATCTAATAAGCCATATGCAAAGCCCTAATCAAAATTTCTGGTTAATCCTGACATCTCAGCTCAGGTGATAAGGGGTAGGTGAACATACCCAGAGGAAAAAGAGAATTGTGACTAAACATAACGGAAGTATCGACTGTCTGAGCGTAAGATTCGACGCGTTGGTAACCTGATCATCTCGCGCTCTGAGACTGCGTTTTCGAAAGAATTTCGCCATGGTATCAAGGTATTTACTACAATCTGATCGAACCAAGGGATAGGAGGGCTGTTTGAAAAGCTTCAAGGAGAAAATCCGGGGAAAAGGGTGAACTTATCAAACTTTCACGGCAATTGTTACTAGCCCGGGAACGCTCGAATCCGGGGGATCTAAGTGTCTAACTCTCAGCTTTTGTTTAAAAAGCAATTTATCTAGGGGGCACATGGAGTTGCGATCAGGTATCAAGCCGTGGGCATGTAACGTAACGTCGTTCATTTGAGTGTATCTAGCTGCATCATATGTACCTCACCCACTACCACTCAAATACCCACCGCCCGCGCGTATAATTTACTGTACAAACTAAAGTAGCACAATACTGCTCCCCGCCCCTCGCCAATCGTGTCTCTCTTGATTGCTCGCTCTTTATCCAAAATATCCCCGATTTTGAGACACCCCCCAGGGATCACCCCCCTACTGGCAGGTAGAAGCACAAGAGACATTCTGGGGGGCATACCCCGGGGGTTCCCCCGCCTGTTCGCCTAGCTAGCAAATGGCCCGGTGACTGGCTTCCCCACAAATTTAATGCGGGGAGGAAGGCTCGGTGGTCATTACTCCGGTGTGCGAAGGGTCATTGCGCGCTCTGTCCATAGGGGGAGCTGGCGTGCAAGATGGCTAGTCATGAGTGGAAAAAGAATTCCAGGCATCCTAGAGAGATCCAGAAATTGTATGGATCATCAAGGAGTGGTGGTGGATTGTAAGCGAGATGTTGGCGTTTGTGATGTTTATTTACTCGCAAATTCCTGGCGTTTGTGAAATGGGCCACTATTGCATACCATAGTAAATTTTGGACTTGGCGCGAATTTGTATGGCATGCAATAGCGGTCCATTTTACAAACGTCAGGAGTTTGCGAGTACTCATCCGAGTTTAAGGATGAAAAGAGGTGTGCCTGGAACCGACAGAGCGGGGAGAGGGAATTATCTGATGAATATGACATCGGATATATTAAAGGAATGGAGATCTGGCAGATGGTAATATAAGAAAGTTGCTCACGATAGTTAGCAATATATAGGCCCCGGTAGTACTAGGTATCGACTCTTAGCCTCGCAAAGGTAGATAGATACATACCTCAAACCCCAGAGAAAGGGTTCAAGACGTTAGGGAAATTAGAAGGAAAAAATTATGGAATCCGTCGACGATCATCCCTATGGGGTCTTTGGAAGTTGGAGCCCCGTTTCTGATAGAGCGGAGAGTAATCATAAATTCGTTTCCCCGCAAAATGTGATCTAATCCTAGAGTCTAGATTTGACAGCGATATATCGGTTCAGGGATAGACCCGGTTTGATTGATGGAGACACGACTATTCAATGCAGAGTGTGTACGGTTGGAAGATAAGAAGGTTTTTCGGGACAGTTATCAAATCCAGGTATCCTCTAGAACCCGAGATTTCCTTCACAGGTATTCCTCCTGATAAGATTGTGAGGTGATAAGATGCTGGCTCAGCAGTTGATACTGGAGACTACATGTACTTTACATGCATAGAGAATTATGAATAGTGTCCCCTTAGTCAATTGATATCTTAAACCTCCAGCTAGGGCACACAGCGCAACGTTAGGGAGAGCACACATTCACCCGCTTTTTACTGTAAGTAAAACAACGAGTAGGTACATTGGTCCCATAAAATATGGTATACGTTTATAATCTAAATACGCGGGGATATCTGCTAATATGTATATAAACTACATGAAACAGTACAACCGTATCTCCTTAAGATGGGGTAATGCGTGTAGTTCAGGTCTTATACTAGGCATGGTAGCGTTTCTTCTGTGCTCATAATATTGTATGATTGCTTCAGCTTCTTATATCGAAGCAGCTCTTTGACTTGGTATTCTATGGCAGTTATACTTTATCTGCCCACCTATAACCACTTCTCTTTCCCTGGGCCTCTCAAATGCACCTGATTCTCGCGTGTCTTCCAGCCAATCGGTCGGGTGGATGCCAATCCAATATTCAGCCCTCTGCACTGCTCAAGTGGATGTAATAGTAATATGTAGAGACAATTGATACTCTACCAATTGCAATACCCTCGAAGTTACTTAGCTACCAGCCTTGGCAACCTACTAATAGCCGTATCCGAGTATATAAGAGTGGGTACCAACCAACATCAAACATTCCCGATTAGTGATATCAAAGACATAACACCTCGAGATGAGAGTTTCGAACATTCTATCTAAACTCGTCCTGAAGCTACTGCAAGACATCGATAAACCCTATTTTGACTTTTCTGGATCTCGGTAAATCAAGCTTTCAAATTAACCGGCTGTCCAATCAGGATTTCTATCCTTCCCGTTGAAATGTGGAGATCTTGGCCAACCCCAGGGATAAATCTAAAGCCAGCCCTAAATACCCAATGCAACTGGGTGGGGGGACAGGAGACTTTAGATATATGACGGAATGTTTCCGACAAAGAAAAAGAAACCACTTTGCTCATGGCCAACTTGATCAGTTGAGGCCTCCTCGAGAAGCTACACCGCGTTGAATCATCAATATATCAACAAAGCCTACATCAACACTTACAGCAATGTCTTCGCAGAAATATCTCATCGATACACATATCCACCTCTTCCGCACGGAAGACATTCCAAACCTCTCCTGGATGACCCCCGACAACCCTCTCAACAGTCAACACTCTATCCACGAGTACCTCTCCACGCACACCCACAACCCCACCGCGCGCAAGCCCCTCGGATTCATATTCCTCGAGACCGACCGCAAGACAAATGTATCCTCCATGACCTCTCCGGGGTGGGAAGGGCCTCTCTCAGAATTCGCCTTCGTCTATAATGCTGGTGTAGGGAGAGATCCCGCCTACAGGGCCGTTGCAGATAAGGTCCTGGGGATTGTACCATGGGGTCCAGTGCCCGGGGGGAGCACGGCGATGTATAATTACCTCCGGCAGTTACAAGAGATTGCGGGCCCAGAGAGTGCGAGGATAGATTTGTTGAAGGGGTTTAGGTACTTAGTTCAGTTCTGCCCCAAGGGGGTTATGCTGGATGATGCGTTTGTGGACTCGCTGCGGTGGATAGGGCAGCAGCATTATCTGTTTGAGTTGACGGTAGACTGCCGAAGCGTCGGGTTGTGGCAGCTCGAGGAGGCGGCAGAAATGGTAAAAAGGGCGCACAAGGATGTGCCGGAAGATCAGAAGGTTAGAATCATTATTGGTATGTTGGCCTTTTTTTCATGCGAAGAGTGAATAAGTGATGGTGCACTAACAGGGAGCTTCAAGACCACCTAGCGAAACCTGACTTGAGGGTCGCCCCGAAAGATATTCCTACCAATCAATTCTTCCTGATATGGAAATCCCATCTCGCCTCTATGAATAACGAGAAAACTTATATCAAACTCTCCGGGTGCTTCTCAGAGCTTCCTTTAGAGCTGCTTGTGCAACAAACCGGCCAAGATAGGGAACAATATTTACTCTCCATCCAGGAATATGTACAACCATGGATTCAAGCCGCTCTTGACATTTTCGGGACAAAGAGGGTACTGTGGGGTAGCGATTGGCCAGTGTGTACAATAAATGGGGGGAAAGAAAGAGCGTGGGGCTTGTGGGTCGGGATAACGGAGAGGGTGTTTACAGCGCTGAAGTTGGGCGAGGACGAGAGAGAGGATGTGTGGTGGAGGAACGCGGCCAAGGTGTATGGGGTCGATCAGTCTGAGATGAAGAAGGACCTGGTAAGTAAGATTTAAGTAATATGAGAACCTAGAAATTCCTAGTGGATGAATTGACGTTATACAGTGAGACGAGTTTGAGGAGCAAAAAGTGGAGTGTATCGAGTATGTAAAGTTGTTCAAGTGATACAAATATGTATCAGGGTCATGGTTTCTTTTTCGGCCAGCCTAGGCGTCTATGAAATAAAGGTTTATCAAAAAAACCCGAACCCTCGATAATTGGGGGCGCAATACTAGTCAATACCCTCTCGCGGAATAATCCCAAGGCTATAGATATGACTTACCTCTTGTTGACCCAAAACCTTGCTCGAACTTGATATGCAAAAACAAACAGAACCCCGAGGCCCCGACCAATTGAGGCCGTCCAAGAGAACATCTAGTTCAATTCCTCCGACACATACTACATGTGAACCTCCAATGCACAACTACACACTGTATCGCAGAGATCTCAATCGCTACAGTGAAATTTCAGCACGTACTCCGGCATTAGTATGTATACGTGCGAAAAGCAAGCGATATTCGCACAACGGACCCCTAGCTCAAAAGATTGATCCAGCCATATCACTCGGCCTCCGAGAATTTACGGCAAATCGGGTGTTGTTGCGTCAGGTATATAGGATAGAGAAGTTTCCGGCCCCAGTCCTCGGATCCTCAGTTCTTCGGGATCATTTGAACTACATTAGTTACGGCCCATGATAGAGTAAGCCGGCGAGGCTCTGGCCTTCGGAAGTACCACGAAGGATTAAGCTGCACGATGTCCATTCGCTGTTTCATGCGGTTAGTGTACCCGGATCTGGGCGCATGTCGTCCCAAATAGGTCTGAGCAGGATGTTCGATAAAAGTGATAGGTATAGTATACTACCAGTGCGACAAACCTATAATAAAGCCGAATATACATCGGAAAGAGTACCGGTGGTGTGAAGTGAGTGATATCTCATGTCAGGCTCGTGGGTGAATATAGGATGCCCCCACAATGGCTTTAGGAAAGTGCCATCCAACCTTGGCAGGGCCTCAGGTTGAAGTGACACTTGTGGCTTGCATATCCGGAGCCCGGAGTTAGCACCGGGGGCGGCATAATGGTGGCGTTGAATGAGGGTTCATCAAGGCACACGAGACATGTAGAGTCAGGGCGAAAGAATAAGCACTTGTAACCTTAAGCATAGTTCTTTCTGCGCAGATTGTACTACATGTAGTTAATTTTCCCAGTAGGTCCTTCAGGGAAGCTCGCTGGACAGCTTAATCTTGCAGCTTGTCCGCCAGATGGTCCTAGAATCTCACTCATGGGGCCTGATAAGGCTAGTATTTTTGAATTCAAATCGTCTATAGCTAATTTAAACATCTATCCTCGCCACTTCTAAAAGATGATACCTCTAGGGAAATCCCCAGTGCGGGGTCCCCCGGAGTTCTGATTAGAAGTGCAATGTCAGCCCAGAGATCTGGCTAAGCAGATTTTTTTAGAGAAGTGTAGAGCAGCCCCCGAGCTTTACTCGTTGGTACAGTGTGGCCCCTTACCTTGTCTGATCTGACAGGTAAAAACCCGCATGCGGCGCACCAAGGATCTCCCACCGACATGCTCCCGCCTGTCCTACTCATGGGTATGACTACATGTAGGGTGCGAGTCTGGCACCATTGCTAGGCACATAGTCACATGTGAGATTTGGAATTTGGATGTATGTAGATGTGAATGTCACGTTAGTAATTATGCTACTGCACTCGTTCCAAATAGCATTCAGGTTGGAGTGGGGGCCTTTTGATAAAGCTACATGTAGGTACTTTATCGCTGTTTTTTAAGAAAATATAATGCAAGTACATGCAGTTACCTGCAGAAAAGTAAGGATGTAAATTAAACCTACAACCCTGGACTTTCCAGATAAACTCTAGTACTATCCTAGAATAAAATACCAGTCAGTGAAATATTCAATGGTGTACGTGGCAAATCTATATATCTCCATGATCATGCATCGTGGCAAAATCGAAGATCTTGACATCCAACGCCTAAAGTATACTTTAGCAGAAATACATGGCAATCTCATGGTTGACAAGACTGACCTATATAATTTCATTGCTCAGGTAAACAAGGCAGGTACCTAGCTACCCAGGTTGGGGGCTGTTTCCTGAATCACGGTCGAAATCGACCAGCGGCATCATGAGATGGGAGTTGCGTTGAAACAGCCCCCATTAATTGGCCCCCAAATATATTTAGGCACTATCTCCAGGTTTTCTCAAAGAAGCCTAGCGCATCTCTCGGATATTATCCCTACTCCCCCAGACGAAGGTCCTTGTAATAATGTAATAAATATCAAGTACATGTATGTACCCTCTAAACCGTACGAGATGATTTGTTGTGGTTGGGACAAACGCAACTGTTGGCCGGCTCGAGGATAGCTAACAAGCACTAAGCTTGAAGCGACATCTGGTGTCAATGATTATTCGGACGCCTAAAACCTAGGGTGATGTTAGTTAGCATTAGTTTGTCCCTAAGTAAACATTCTTTAAAGGATTCGCTCAAAGAGTACCAAGATTTCAGCTTAAGCATGATAAATTCAATCCTAATTGACAAGGTATTGGTCGCCGTCTCGAACTCCAGTGGCTGGACGTTGGGAGGTATGGTGTGATGCCCCATTGACTATCAGCCGTCTTGTTAATGTTCGAATTGAGATGAAACGAATACCAACCCGCCGGCCAGTCCCCGTATCTTTATAAAACAGCTCGCAGGATAAAACCCCGAGCTGAGTTGAATATACAGCATGGGTACATATGTAAGTATATGTTTAATCTGATCCCATGAATTAGTCTTCTTGGGAAAGCTTTCCGAGCTTTATTCATAAATCTATATCATATGTTCGCTAGGATTTTCTAGCATAGGGCAGATGACCGTGTATTTTTCTGTAGACCAGTCGAAGTCTTGATTGTTTCTCCTAGGCCCACAATATTCAAGGGTTTATCTCCCCACAGAAGTGAGAGTTTTATCTAATTCGCTGGATATTGGCCATAAATGCACCTATATCAGAAATGGTATGGGTCCCCCCCCCCCCCCCACCAGTACACTCCGGGCAGAAAGCTAGCCCATGCTGAAGTAAAATATCCACTAGAGAGCTATAACGGCTTGTATCACTAGGTAAACATAGTATCAGAGTTTAGTATCGAAAACTTCCAACACAACATTATTAGCCAATGTCACTACCGGTATCAAGTCACCTGAAATCACTCGTTCCCCAATGAAACTCCGAAAGGAATCCTATATACGCCTATATCTTCAATCCTATATGACCAGCACTTCAAGGCCGTTCCTGCAGTCATTATCTCGGCGCCAACCCAATTTACAGGTGCATCCGTCTCATCTCAACTTGGCGATTCAGGAAAGCCACAACTTGGCAGACCCAATGGATAGATGGCGTGCACAGAGTTTCGGATGTCGGGTAAGAGTGACACAAACCTGCCAACGAACAAGTGATCCGAGAACAAGATCCAGGGAATAGATGCTAAGTCGCAATTGCTTGACTTTAACATTGTCAGTGCGAGAGTCGACCGGCCGGCCGGAGGACGAATTGTAAGAGGGGAATTTATTTCTGATGAAATTGATATGGCCCCCTCCATTTTGTTGTCCTTACTTACACTTTAAACCGTAGACGCCTTTTAGATCATGCATAAACTCAGGATATGTAGCTATCATCTGCTCTGTTTCCTGTATCGTATCACATCCGAAACTCCCCTAAACCTTCAAATAGTGACATGGCTTATAGTTGGTTAACAAGCCCCCACTCTACGCAGCACCACGACGTCTGCAGTCTCCTCCACAAAAAGAAAAGCATACTCTCTGGATGGTGGCTAATCATCACGTTTTGTATCACCCGCTAGACATCTTCCGGCAAGCGAGCCCTCATGGAATTGTATGAGATCTTGCACAGTGCACAGTGCACACACACCTTGTAGGGTACCCTATGCAGTCTGTGCGTGAGCAGCCGTTTTTTTTTTTTTTTTGTGCTTGCTTTTTCACTTGGCTGCGGCTACGGCGTATGTATCAGCGTTTTAGACATTGTCGTCCCAAGAATCGTTCACCACGGCAGCTCATCATAACAATAATGCTTCAAAGTCGTAGATGTAGTGATGTCGCAAACTTTGATGTCTCTCTGTAACGGATTCCTCGCTTATGTGCTCCATTTCCTACAACGCATCCCTGCACATCCCTGTAACCTGTCGCAGGCGACAGGATCGATGGGACCACCTATATTTCAAATTTAGAGTTATCAGTAATACTTATCCGGCATGAGCGGGGTTGGGATTAACCAACTATCGCTGGTTACAGCCATAAATTAGAGTAGAGCCATCCATACCTTATACGTTGAAGTAAGGTTATAGTGGTGCATTTAGTTTGATCGATATCAGCCTGTGTTCTCATTTCACCCGATATCACGGCTGTTGCACTACCTACTAGCATTTGATAAAAAAATCAAGGCGAGTTCTTGATCTCGTGATGGCTACTCGCAGGAATTGTGGTTCGACGGGCCAGTCCGGACCTGTACTCTCGTGCGTGGACAAAGTCTAGCCATAGCAACACTGGTGAAAAGGATGAGAGATTAGCTATGTGGCTTCCCTTAGCTTCCGTCCAGCAATATCCTGGCTACTTGTTGGAAAGCAGTGCCTAGTACCTGATAAAACCTGTAGAGTACCTGGGTATGAAAAAAAGAAAAAGGAAGTAAGTTATGCCATGCTTGGGATCGGTTTTAATCGAATCAAAGCCAGTGAGTGGCGCTCGCAAGATAAAAGTCACTCACTCTCATAGATAGGGGGCATAGAGTTTTTTTTCTGGCGCCTAGAGCAAGGCACTTAATTGCCCTAATTGACGTCGACGAATCAACCAGGTTACGCTCCCAGCTACCAAAATATAAATATCGTTTGGTGCTAGGTATGTCTGGATCACGCATTGGCTAATCGAGGCTTTTGTCTGAAGAATGCGACTGACTGAGCTGGCTGGCCATAAATGCTATTCAAATCAGCTGCCACATGCGTTACTATGGGTGGGATACGAGAAGACATTCAATAATTGCTAACAATACCTGAATCTGATCGTCGGGGTTACAGGGCTCCTGAAACCCAATCACAAATAAGCAATGCACTCGACATGCAGTAGGTGGTGAGAAAGTACTACCAAATCAAATTTGTTATTACTTTTTCACACTGTCAAGGATGGATGCTGGGCTTTAATGTTATTTTTGCTGGGACAGTCGCGTGGTAAAGCTTTCCCAATTCTGGTAATCTCCCCCGAGCAAACAACCAAAATTGCCGGCCCGCATTACCGTTTTGGTAAAGAGGCTCTCGAAGCTTGTTGTAACGTGCCTTTGACAAAACTGCTGGAGCTACTGTATCTATAAGAATGGATTGAATGGTAGTTCGATGTATCAAAATAAATCTTATGAGCAAATAATCATATTATATTGATGTTGATCTATAGGGAATGATTAGTAGCTATAAAAGTGACTTCATAAAGCGCAGCAGCTATGTATCCGTTCCTTTGGGAAGGTGACAAAGGGGGTCACCAGGCAGCAAGTTAAGCCGCTCATTCCCAAGCCATCTTTCAATTTTAAGCACCATGGCACCCCGCTTTCTCGTTTGAGGTTTGTGGTGAGATGCGGCTAAAAACCTTGACCGTTTTGAAATACCCCAGATAATGGGTGATCCTGTGAGTAGAATACGGTATAATATACACCGGGTGGGTTTGGGGGAGTGCCTATCATACACTACCCTATCCTGCGGCGTGCCGTTATTTTAGACAATGTTACGTGGGTGTGTAGAGTGCTTATGTGTCTCTCCCCGCATGTGGTAGAAACAGGGGTCAAATCCAATGTGCTGAGATTATTGGGTTGTTTCATGCATGTGAGTATTTCTTGGGTGATGTAAAGTAGGGTGAGCGATATTGTGGTAATAGTTCCACTTAAATTCTATTGGGACTAAAACTGAGGGTTACCAACGATATGTTATAAAAGCTTGACCCCCCAAGGAAAACCGCAGGACTTTTTGCTCTCGGCCAGAGACAGTATTCGCCATGGTTTCTGCAAAGGTGAACAACGTTTACGCCATTTGCGCCTTCGCGGCCATTGGGGGTGGGCTTTTCGGTTTCGACATTAGTAGTATGTCTGGTGTGCTCGGAACCAATGCATACAAAAACTACTTTGACAATCCTCAGGATACAAGAGTACGTTGATTGATAGCTCATAACGAGATCTAAGGGAAGGAGAGAATAGCGCTGATAATATATGAACAGCAAGGAGGAATTACCTGTGCTATGCCAGCTGGGTCTCTAATTGGAGCCCTTGCCTCAGGTTTCTTAGGTGACAGAGTTGGCCGTAAATGGGCTATCCAGATTGGTGGTGTCATATGGATCATTGGATCAATGTAGGTAATATTCGTGGGATACCCTTAGGAATTATACTAACGATATTTCAGTATCCAGGCTGCTTCTCAGAATATTGGCATGCTCGTTGTTGGGCGTGTCATTGCTGGTCTTTGCGTCGGTATCACTTCCTCTCTCGTCCCTGTCTACCAGTCCGAAATCGCCCCCAAGGAGATTCGTGGTCGTATGGTTTCTCTTCAGCAATGGGCCATTACCTGGGTAAGTCAACCAATACTGATGGCCTCTGCTCGGCGGTTGTTCTAACTGCTACTTAGGGTATCTTGATTCAATACTTCATTCAGTACGGTGCTTCTTTCTACGGTGGCGGTCCCGAGGATCCTCATCAACCTAGTGCTGCTTTCCGTATCCCATGGGGTATCCAGGCTATTCCAGGAGCTCTTCTTGTTGGCGGTCTATTCTTCTTCCCGGAATCCCCACGTTGGTTAGCCGATAAGGATAGATGGGAGGATGCGCTCCGCGTTCTTGCCGACGTTCACGGAGGCGGTGATCTGAACCATCCCAAGGTCCTCGCTGAATACCAAGAAATCGAGGAGGTCATCCGCTTTGAGCGTGAAGAGGCAATCTCATCATATGCCGAACTCACCAAGCCCCGTATTCTCAAGCGTGTTGTTCTCGGGATGTCAATTCAGATGTGGTCTCAGCTTTGTGGAATGAACATTATGATGTACTACATCGTATACGTTATGGAAGGAGCCGGTATCAAAGACCCTCTTCTCACTTCATCCATCCAGTACATCATCAACGTTGTCATGACAATTCCTGCTATTATGTGGATGGATCGCTGGGGTCGTCGCCCCACGCTTCTCCTTGGCTCGTTCGGAATGATGACTTGGCTGTTCATCTCTGGTTCTATCCAGGGAGCCTTTGGAGAGCCTGAGACTGACCCCACAAAGGCCGTCACCTGGAAGATGGTTGACAAGGAGACTCAATCCCGTGCTGTTGTTGCATGCTCTTATCTCTTCGTTGCGACCTTCGCAATCACGTGGGGTCCCGTTTCGTGGACTATGCCGGCAGAGATCTTCCCCAACAAGGTCCGTTCAAAGGCCGTGTCACTTTCAACCGCATCGAACTGGGCATGGAATTGTGGTCTTGCCTTTGCTGTTCCCCCACTTCTTCGGTCTATCAACTGGAAGATGTACATGATCTTCGGCTGTTTCAATGGGTGTGCACTTATTCACATGTTCCTTTCCGCCCCAGAGACCAAGGGCAAGACTTTGGAAGAGATGGATGATGTCTTTGATGTAAGTTTTAACACTCCTGGCCCTGAAAAACAGAAACTAATAGCGTTCACAGTCCGGTATTCCAGTTTGGCGTCAACAACCTAACAAAGGCTCTCGACTCGACGCTCTCCAGAAGGATATTGAGCAAGGAAACCTCAAAGTCAATGTCGCTCACAAAACCCAGGAAGTCGCCGCCGAGAAGGAGACCTAGTTTGGCGGATTTATGCGCTCCATTATTCCTCTCGCTTGTTTGCAGGCCTCTTTTTTTTCCCTCTTTGTACCTATGGTGAACTGTAATGAGAAGCAATGAACATAAGATATACTATATTTCTCAGGTGGAGAAACTTCTTGATTTATAAGATACGGCTATAAAGGCTCCAGATACTGGTCACCGAGTTTGACAAATCCAGCTTGGTACCAGGATTAATCAGATGTAGTTATATCGCAATAAACATTATAATAGGCATGACTCTGAAGTAACTGGAAGGGCAATTAGGCCTAGGTTGTAGATGTCGGCGACTTTGATGAAGCAAAACCTTTCATCTTTTTACCTATATACATTACACTTAATTGAGAGTACAATGTACATATATACATACATATACATGTAGAGCACATGTACCAGCACTTTCCTACCAAGCGATTACCTTGCAAGCCGATCATTCATATACTTCGTACTTGTACCTGTATATTCCTTGGTTATAGTCTGGCGGCTAGTTTCCTCATGAGGTAAGACCCAAGCCTCGCGTCGGTGAACATCTTTGTAGGTACTCCCTTCATAACTACCGTACTAAAAAAGCGGGTTTATCCAGTACCCTATCTGCCAGAATACCATGGCACTGCGGCATTACTACGGTATAATGGCTAAAATTCCGGTCTAATTGGAAGTTTTTCACGATATCGTATTGTTACCGTACCTATTGCATACCCCCTCGTCGTACTACTTATATGTACAATGCATAGAAACTCCAACCGGGAGCAATGAGAGTTGTAATAATTTACTATGCCTAACAGGGTTACATACATGTAGTACAGATATCTTACTAATATCATAATGCATCACTCGATGGTTAACTACATGTACTTACATGTAAACAGTGCAGTACAGCAGGTCTCATAAAACTACATGTAAGTACATGTAGAGTACGTACATACTTGTATACTGTACGTATATGACTGTAGGCTCATGAAGACGTTGCGATATATACCATGTAGTGAAAAAGAAAAAGAACTGCTCTATTAGGCATATCCGGTAGCTTAAATGTGTAGTTTAGCGGCCTAATAAAATAAGCTTCCCGATAATCCTTACTACATGTAAAGTCGCTACCCAAAAGTTTTCGTGAAAGGGCCAATTACAACCCAGACTAGGTGGAACCAGGTTCCAAGTGTAGAATCACAACACAATTAATTATAATGATGGACAGGGGGAAAATATCTTGACCCTTGGGAGAAGAAGCCTTATGCACATTTTTGAATTGTTAAAAGAGAGTGGTTTAGGTATAATAAAATATTCTAGTACTGGAGAACCCCGCTGCTAGCTAGATTTATATGGGTTTCACCACTCAACTGCTTGATCAGGCTTTCACGAATACCGCCATTACTCGAAAAATTGGCTATGCATATAAGATAAAAATTGCTATAAGCAGACTTGATCTACACCCTTCAACCAATCGTGAAGGAGGTAATCCCTGGCCGGAAATAGCCAGTTTTTCGAGTTTTTGCGGTACTTTCGGGCAGGGGCTTTACTTGGGGTGAAACTAAGTATTGTCCCAACCGCGCTGGCAACCATGCTATCTCGAGAGACAATACTTAATTTCACCGCAAGTACATATGCGTGAAATCTGAGCCTAGCATACAAGAGCTGCTGTAGTCTCTCTGGAGGGCGCTAAGACTGAGCTACTTGTGGGAATTGACTGGAGGGGTGTTACGATCGGGCGACAAGTGCATTATGATATGAACCTTAATACCGCAAAAACTCGAAAAATTGGCTATCTCCGGCCAGGGATTACCTCCTTCACGATTGGTTGAAGGGCGTAGATCAGGTCTGCTTATAGCAATTTTGATCCCATATGCATAGCCAATTTTTCGAGTAATGGCGAACTATCTACAGCCACGTGCTTCTAAAACGTTCATATATTTCGTTTGCTTAAAAATGCATATATACGTACGACAGTGGCATGGTTCCAGTTGATTCAGCCCTGTCCAATGCTGTACATGTGCATTTTCTTTTGCCACTTTACGTGTCTCCGATCACACACTCATCCACTTATCAAAGGCTTCTTTGGAGGTCTGATTCACCTACCACTCACTGTCGATCGTTGACAGGTAAGTCTGGGTTTGGTGCGGGGATGATAACTGTGAGTATGATCAAACTCTGACAGGGGAGTGACAGCGATTGGTGTAATTAGCTGTAGGTAAAACAAGTGCCTTACAGGAAGCTGGTCATCAAGTTCATATTATGCCAGATTTTGTACCTTTTTGTTTCAATTGGGCTATAGGTACAGAGATTATAACCCGAGACAGAGTGAAGAATACAATCAGAACAGCTGTCCGCCAAACCTCGGCAATCCCAAGGCCTCCCTTCTACTCTTCGACTCCGGCACTAAGGTTGGCTTCTCTCCTAAACTTACGACTCGGTCTCCAGCTCTAATCCCACCCAGCTCAAGGTAATCATCAGTAGCAGTATGAAAAACACTTCTATTATCCCAGATTGCTACGTCGGCGGCACCATCCTGATAATGGCCCCATTTGAATCTAAAAGTCTCAGTAATTACGCTAGAGGGCAGATTATTGGAAAGAGCTTACCGGACTTGGAGATCATGATTTTCGCTGATATGTCTGAAAAGATAATCTAATAAATTGTCGGACTCATCTTTGGTAAGTTCATTAATTCTCTTTGTAAAGCCCTTATTAACAAATAAACCTGTCACTCATTAGCGCTCCTATCAACCTTTTCGTTTGTTCTAGAAAGCACGCACCTTTCCACCCGCTGATAGGATTAGTCCTTATAACAGGATGTACAGCGGTTAGGTCTGTCCCTTGGTTCTCAGGAGCACCCCGGTTCTTGCGGATCTCATACCCAGCGCGAGCTGCTGCTTCGTTAAAACGAGTAGCGTTGTGGGTTGCTGTCAGGCCTTCGAGAAACCGCTGGTAGGCAGGAGAGAGGCGATCATATGCCTCATATGCAGAGGCCCAAAGTGTGCTTATGGAAAAATAAATAACTAGCCACCTCTAGGGAAGAGTCGAAACTTACTCTCCTCCTGTTTCAGGTAGTGTGTGCACTTTCAAAATTGCATCTACCCATCCGTTAATCCCGTGCATCTGCGGTGCCAACATTGAAACCATGAACTTACAATCGCTTGGAATCTTCTCAAAAGTGATGTCCGCATGCTATAACGTGCCATTGGTTAACTAAGCACTTCCACGAACCAATTTAAGAAATATTCATACCCATCCACCACTCGCCCTTAGACTTCTCTCCTCCCTTTCCCCACTCGTAACTATTCTCTTACCCTCAGAGCTAATCACTGAGACCTTATCGCCCAGCTCTGAGAATTCTTTCGTGAGTGGGTGTACATGCAGCCCACTTGTATCTGGCTTCCCACTCAACTCCCCAAGGCGCGCTGCAAGCTCTGTTTGCTGTTCTATCGAGATAACCTGAGCGCGGAAGAAAACAACCCCACGTTGGGATACCAAAATCGCAAGATCACGGATCAAGGCATCGGAGGTAAGTAAGGTAGTCAATTGCACCGACGAGGGGAACTCAATTCCAATTACTGGTGTGGATAATGTGTGCGGGTAGGAATCGAGAGAATTAGTAGAGATTAGGGGAGTAAGATTCTTGTTATGTAGATGGGGGGTGAGGCGAAGGGTAGAAGGCGGAAGCGTAGTAGTGGTCGTCGCTGACATTTTTATAGCTGTTTTCTAAGGGCTACGGTTGGTTGAAGGGTCTTGATACACCCTAACGAAACAGGACCTTGATATATATAATGGAAAAACACAGGCAATGTTTCTATAGAAAGAGGCTCGAGTGATAAGGGACACTTCTTGCGTGATTGAACTCATAATTAATCAAGTGAATATTGACATCGGAACTCGGCAGCAGCCTCTAATTGCATGTGCAGTGCAATAAGCTCCTATACCCGCGTTTGTAGCAAAGATCTTGGTTAAAGGTGTTTAGCTACCGGAAGATTTCCCAGCAAAGTATAGCAAGGAAGTCCCATCTAGGTACTCGGAACCACTTCGGTAGGTACAAATGATTTACCCCATAAATGTTTCATCTGAGATGACTGACGCAATCTATAAAATCAATCACGAAATTTATAGGTCCATGATGTGATGACATCCCAGCCTCTATCTATCAACTGATAAGAGCTATAGAGGGCCTTGTTTTGATCTTCAACCCTTGTGATCGGTACCAAGAGAACATGGACTTAACTACATGTAGTACCTTGCTGCTTAGGTAACCCGCTCGACCTACTAGCTGTAGAACCCCAAACAGGACACTCCATGGACTCGCTACTCACCAAAAAATACAGGGGACACGAGGCTCCAAGGTAAGGGAGCTTTTTGATTGATTAAATATGTAACCAAGTTACAACCTTATAGTCATGAATCAATTAATTAATCATGGGGCATCACTCGTCTGTCACCAGAGAACGCGTTTTACGTCTGAATTTTCGATAAGTACATAAATAAAGTACCAAAAAAGGGGTTGTAATAGATACCATAACGATACGGTACTGTGAAAAACTTCCGAATTAAATCGGAATTTCGGTCATTATACCATAGCAATGCTGCAATACCGGAGTGTCATGGTATTCTGGCAGATAAGGTACTAGATACACCCGCTTTTTTGGTATATACTGTAGTACAAGATCCTGTTAGTATAACTGACTTGAGCACAAGAGAGATGCCATATATACCCATACAAGACAGTCACATGTATGTATATACCAGACCCAGTCTTCGGGAGCAACGAGCCCGGAAATTAGAGGTTAACAAAAACGTTATTAGAATATCTAGGGTAATATTGTTTCACAGGCTCACAGAATAACTCCGACAAATCCTTCTAAAATACATCTGCCGAATGAGTTGCTTGACTCCTGGAGGTGGAAATAGCCCAGGCAAAGTCTGGCCTTGTGGTTATATAATTATAATAACATAATCACTACCTTCAGTTAATAAAGGACGTAGCTAAACCAGACCCGACTAGATAAAAGGGATACAAAAATTAGGCCAGTAAATATAATTGAATACTACGTTATACGTCTAGACTGTTTGGTTAAAATGCATGGGTTAGTTGGACAAGTATTTTAAGAGAGGCCGGAGATATTAATCATGGAAAGTCCCGTTTACTTGTACATCAGATTTGACGAATATATAGACAGCTCAGCCAGCCGTGTCGTACATGCCCCTTTCATTTACGCTGGACTGTATGTGCAGGAATCCAGTATGTAGCACATCATGCGGTGTCCATGCTTAGGTGTACAAAAAACCGTCTTATGGAGGATCCTAGACTTCTAGCTTAAGGACTCCTTGATTGATTGATTGATACTTCATACATGTATGCATCAGGACTCCTTTAATCGTTACAAAAGTTACCCTATATTGTGGCCCATAAATTAAAGTCGTTGATCGGACTTGTAAATTAACTCCTAGTCTCGCCTGGCATAATTAAATGGACGTACCACACTAGTGCGGCAGTATTTTTTGAGAAACGTCGGTGGATGAAACCAATCGCATGTCTTACAGTCTTGTCAGTACTACATGTGCCCATACACCTCCGTTTTTGTCCACGGACGGGAAAAGAAATATGTGTTGTGCGCCCACCTAGTCAACAGATAAAGCGGCTACGGTAGTCTCCGCAGGGAGCTACCGCCACCAATCTAACTCCATACAAGTCTGTCTAAGTATGGATGAATAAGTGTAATGGATCACGGATGATCACTCGCCGGTAAGATCAAACACTTACCGCCAAGTGGTATTTTTGTGGGGCTTATCCATATGTTGGTGGTCACGCTCAGCTCAGAGTGGACCTGGTATCGAGCTCATTCGATTCTATTGTAATGAGTGTTGTTTTCGAGCACAGTCGACCATTGTGCCTAGGGTTAATGTCCAGTACACATATATGTGGCTGTCTTATATGGTATATAGGACACCCCTCCTATACTCAAGATTAACAAGATAACGAAGTCTACTATGTATTCTTTACCTTATACTATTTAAAATACAGAAGATTCAAATATAGTAGTGAGCTCTCTTTATTTTTCTTTTTTTATTCTAGAGGCACTATCGCTCTGTCAAAATACGTCTTGTACCTCAAAACTACCTTTTGAAGATAGGCCCATTGAACAGCTCTCATATCTACATCGACTAATAGCCAGTTAAACGTCATATATATCACATAAGACTCAGTGAGTACAAACAAACCCCCAGCCCCACATCCCAAAACATTCTATATAAAAAGACCCTCCATTTCTACCTAGACCCTCACTTGTGATCTCCCGCATACCACTGTCCAGCAACCGGCTTGCCCACCTCCGCCCCACTAAACGAGCAATGTCCCACTCCCCCATTAATCTCCGTAACACCCCACATTATCGGCATCTCCGCCACCCCCCACTCCTGCGTATGACATGCCGCACTGATCGCCGCACTACAATTCCCCGCCAATGGCATATGCCCGGAATACCGCCGCAGCCCCATCACAAGCACCAGAAGCAGCATTACAAGCCCCAGAATCACGGCGAAAAGAATTACAATTGGGGAATACCCGGTGGTGGTCAGGGAGTAGGGTGTCAGCTGTCCGCCTTTGTACTCGAGGATACGCGCAAGGAAGATGCTCTGCGAGATGAACCAGTGCATCACGCCGGACCCGATCATGAGTGGTATGCTATATCGATATGGGAGATTGAGAAAATAGGTACTTCGCTGCTCTCCTTTAGGAGTGGTTGTGCGGAGCGGGCGCCGGTCTGTTGCGTAGCGCTCCCATTCGGAGGCGAGGAGCATGCAGGTGAAAATTGAGTTGTAGAGAAGGTACAGAAACGAGAAGATGACCTGGGGCAAATTGGCAAGAAGGACGGAAGAAACAAGGGCCTGGTAGCTGGTGCTAGAGGCCTTGGTGGGTGTTGAGGTTAGAGCGAGGGTGTTGACAGAGCCAAAGCCTAGTTTCCACATCGAGGCGGGGGTGCGAGAGACACCATAATCGCTCCAGTTGGCGATACCTACAAAGAGGAATCCAAGTACGGTGATGATACCAACTCCAGCACTAGGATCAATATTAGAAACCGCGGAGATTGGATACCGGGAAGATTATAGGAAACTTACAGTCCGAAACATATTACCCACTGCCAGGTACTAGCAGCCCGGAACCAAAACCTCCTCCGAGGCACCCAAACTTGTGCCTGTAGCGGCCTGCTCAAGCCTTGAGCCAGTACTGGGCCCCATACACCACCCTTTATATCCTGTTTACTTGCCGTACACATACCCGTTGTCGTTATATCCTTCTTATTCAAAAACGACTCTACAGCATCTCCGATAGTAACTATCGGGTTGTCCAGCTTCCTAGTGAGAAACACTGCTAGCAGCATGCAGATGCATTTTAGGGCATTACACACAATGACTATAACCATAATCTGGAGACTATACCCCAGACTACAGTTTTCTCCCATTCGCTCACTCAGACAATACTGAACACTCCCCCCATTCATTTTCCAGTTATCGATGCGAGCTATCGCGTCGTCAATACTACAGCTGCGTGTTGTGACGCCAGTGTTATCACAGAGCCAATCAAAGGGCTGGCGACCCGTGTTAGTCCCAGTTTCCGCAAAGCCATGACTGCCAGTGAATTTGGCGCTTGCACTGCCGTCGGTCACGAGGATCACGTCTCGGCGGTCTGAGAGGATCTGCTTCCCGTAGGCTTGCATACATGCTAGCTTTTCGAGGCGAACGAAGGTCCGGGGGTCGCTGAAATAATAGAAATCGCTGTTTGTGGTATTTGTGAGGTAGCTGTCTAGGGCACCCTCGGAGACGGAGGTGGTGCTATAGGAATTCGTCTCTAATGTTGTAAAGACAGCAGAGTTGTACCTGTTTTTTTAACTATTATATGAGCACGATCTCGGCGGGCACTGGGCTCTCGAAGTAGGTAAAATATCCACTCACAGGAAATGAAGTGGCACAGAACTAAACATCAAGAACAACCATAGCAGAAACCGAGTCCAGCTGATCTTTCCTAAATTCCTCAAGCTTGAGACACCAATATCCAACCATCTCCTTCTCGCATGAGCCTTATCAACCTCCTTCCTCGTGGGTGCACTCAAGGTCTGCGATGTATAATTGCTCGCACTGAGTAACGCCGTACTCAGAGCGTTGATGGCGAAATGGATCCACAGACTCGATCTCTTTACATTTGCACAGATACCATGCTGTAATACACCTAAACCGCCTACGTTCCCATATTTGTTATTCGCCCACAACGTCACAGAGATGTTGATAAGCAATACCACGAATGTCGTGATGGCGGCATATGTCACCCCGCTTCTCCATCCCCCGGAGAAAAAACCATGGGCCTTAGTCTCCGGCTCCGGAGGCGGGGAAGGAGGCGGTGGGGGAATCGAATTGCGGTGGTGGGCTGGTGGTGGATTGTAGTAGCCTGGTGGACTGCGGAGTGTTAGTATACATTCTCTCAACTAGATTTCGAATTCTGCTTACCCTAAAGCTTGTGGATCGTAGTCGTATTTCTCGCCTTGCCCTGGTGGTAGCTGCTGTAATGGTATGGGCTGATACGCTATATTCTGAGAGGCTGGCGCCCCAAAACCCCATAGAGGGGGAGGTCTATGCTGCTCACTGGAATACTGCATTTCGTAGGTTAGTTTTTCGCCAGACAAGACAAAAAAATATCTAGAGAAATCCTATTCCTTAAGAATGGCTATCTATGTATGTACCTATGTATTTAATACCAGGGAAGGCTGGACAGCGGTTACAGAGGGGCACAGGTACTTGGACTTTGTGGCTGGGTGTCATTCGCGATGCACATCCGTTGTTACACAGCAGAGGTGATACAAGGGTCTGTCGGCATCTGAAATGGCGGTGGTACAAGCATCTTGATTAGGTAGGGGAACATGGGACAATTTAGTATCATGACCAGGCATGCGTGGTAGTTGGAAAACCCGTCAAAATAGACAGTCAGAGATAACTTCTCTTGCCCGGGGCTCGTGGGTCCATAGAGTGAGAATTGTATGTAGTCTTAATACATGTAACGAGAAAGGCTGCCTTCCTGGCCTAGTTTCCTGGACTGGAAACTTCCTGGACTGAAGGGTCACCATGAGATCCATATGGCCGAATCACGAACGGGATTTAGTTACAAGTATATTTGACTACTCCATTGACCCGTCAGTAGAGTATAGAATTAAGCTGCTAGTACATACCACATAAGTACCTCTGTTGAAGGTTTGCGGCGGAGCTGTTGATGGATATCTCGGATGTTCTGCCTAGTGGTAGTCCAAGGATCAGATCAAAGATTAAAACCGCCGGTGGTTTTAGCAGCCGAGCCTTTTCTTATCATACGTAATCAACGTGGCCACCAGGACTCTGTTTGTGTAACCCTAACCCACTGGTTACTGAGACCATAAAAGTGGGTTCATCAGGCTACATGTAGTCAGTGTAGCTCTTTCAATCAGGCACAAGTGCCTTCTGAGCTTACTTGATTAACTATACCCTGCAGCCAAATGTATCTAGCCCGCGAAATCCCTAATATCAATATTAATTACAAGTTACATAGCTATTTTTATTTTCTCCATTCACCAGCTGGGTAACGCTGCATGTATCCATATTCCCGAGATCCACCGGCGATATCTGCGCTGGTGGAATCGAGTCTCAGTATGTCTGAAGATACGGAGCCACCCCAAATTGGGTTCATAGGGAATAGTGTTCCGCCGAGTTTACTAATCGGCAGATCTAGTCGGCGAACCAAGAACGAGCCTTGATATCATCATATCCCTGCTGGCTACAGCATAAGGTCATATTTTATAGCGCTTATAGTGAACGGCCCGAGACTACTGCTTTTCAGTCTACCAATGCCTTTCTTACTGCTTATCACCTTAGCACGAATTTTATTGAGACGTGTACGTTGGTAGATAGACACATACAAGTAAATGAACACTTACTTATCATACCATAATACATCCCTAGCATGAAACCAATGGGATGTGGCCAATTTTATGCTCACCAGTCATGGTTTTGTCCTATCATGTTTTTCTTATCTAGGACAAAACATTACTAGCAGCTCCTGGTTCCAGGTGCTGAGTATATACATACATGTATATCTATTGAGGCCTCCAAAGACGTACTTGAATCACGCAGATTTCTCCTATGATGCGATAAAAATGATAAGATATGATATCTTGGTTCTTTGTTCGATCAACTGACGATGTTTATCTAATAAATTATTTCGGATCCGGAGCTGTACGTCTTCCACTACCTACTGGAGACCTAAGAGTCTTGGCGCTACTGAATTAAGCGATTAAAAGAGAAACCCTGCTGTCGAATAGATATCAGTCTGAATAAATTCTGTACGAAACGGACACAAGGAAATGCGCGATCTGCGATCGAAAATAATTAAAAAAAAAAAAAAAAAAAAAAAGTGCAAATAGCCTTGCGTATCTCCGGGGAACAACCCGCAGTGTTTGTCTTTTATCATCCCTTGAGATTAACCTGTATTCTTTGTTCCGGCTGCGTTTCCATAAATCTCAGTCGTTGAAGATACAAAGCTTCTGTAATCGGGATATCACTATCGTCACCTTCTCTTGAGTGGTTGGTTGCCCCGGTTGCTGAGAATTTAATAATTGGCAGTACTAGTATGTCGTATACCGAGTGACGCCCTATGAAACTCCCCACGGTCCAATCCCACCCACCGGATTGCATCAGTCCGCATGTGCAGATCGGGGAAACGGCAAATCCCGCATTTCCCCGCAAGGTGCACCCCCGCTTATGTATATTATTAACCATTCTCCCAAATCCAATTGTAGTTTCCTATCTTCGCTTGATATCTTTTCTTCTTGTTATTTTTTTGCTCTTATTTTTGAACAAGTAGTCATGGCAACTCAAACCCTCTTAGATTACCTTCGAACACGGTCCTTTGTAGATTGCGATACACTTGATATATCGATAGGAAAAGACCTTGGTCCGTTCGTAGACTGCACGTCTAATCAGGTACTCATTGCTCCCAGCTCTAGTATTCATCGCTCAATGGTAAGTGCTAATGGCAGTCATAGGCAATTGCATATTTCGAGATCCAAAAGCCCGAAAATGCCCACATAATTACCGAGTCCGCCAAACTCGCTTCAACCCTCATCAAACAATCTCCTTACGCAGGTGCCCTCACCGCCCCTGAGCTCACTGTTGAAATCATCGAGACTAAGCTCTCCCTCCGATATCTCGCCTATACCACCTCCCGCGTCCACATCCAGGCAAACCCGAAGTATGCGAACTCAGCCGCTGACACTATTACAAATGCCCGTCGATACATGACATTGGTGGAACTCCTTGCCCCAGGGACTCCGCAGGACAGGATCTGCATTAAGATTCCAACCACGTATGCCGGGCTGAAAGCATGTGAAGTGCTGGAGAAGGAGGGAATTAGAACTTTGGCGACAACCTTGTTCACCATGGTACAGGCCGCCGCTTCGGGTGCAGTTGGATGCTCCTATATAGCACCTTATGTGAATGCATTAAAAGTACATTTCACTCCTGGATTCGAAGACCACACAAAGGCAAAGGGTTTGAAGTTGTGTGTAGTCTCGCAGAAGTATTTCCAACAACAAGGTTATTCGACACAGGTCTTGCCTGCTAGGTTCTTCCCCTCCTGTGGACGGTGTGGCGGCGCATACTGAATGATATTTAGTTTGACTTCTGTTTCAGAAATATTGCAGCTAGCTGGAGCGCATCACATCACCGTACCACCGACGCTCTTGAAGGCTCTGGCAGCCGAACAATATAATGCAACGAGCTTTATAAATACTAGTCTGTATGATGTTCTGACTGATGTATCAGTACCTGAGGCGAGCGATTATGCGAATTTGCTAGAGGACGAGGAGAAATTTACCAAACTAATTGAGGCAGATGATGATGGCAAATTAAAGCAGGTATGTATTAACCAAGCTTGAATTAATAAGTTGGGGCTGATTATCTGGTTTTGCCGTCTGGTACAGGCAATTGATATCTTTTCTCAAATGCAGCAAGGACTACTTGAGTTATCCGAGGCAGCGTTGAGGGGTGTGGTTGTTTAGTTTGGGTGCGGAGTTGGTCTGGCGTTTTAGGAAATACTGTATACATTAAAGATTTATAACTGATTTGCTCGCAGGGGGAGCCATGCCAAGAGTGATAAATACCGTCCCCATTGTGTTTGACTTTTCTTTTTGTCTATGTAATGGATTTGTTAGACCCTCATCCGAGAGCGCTTGAGTGTTTCTGATTTCGCCTACACCAAGATGATCATTTGACAAAACCTACAATTCGTAGTAACCAGTCCCTTCTGCTCTGGGCTGGTTTTGTTTAGTTCACAAGGTGGTGTGATTCGCTCCCGCTGCTGTTGGCTGTAAATATTATCAAGAGTATACGTTTCCCCAAAAAAACCCTTTATCTATGCTCACCTATCGGTAGAGGATTAGGTCCCTGTTACCTATATATCGCAGCATAAGCTAGCTCTTGGAGATGTAGAGTTGGGTGGAGCCATATCTGCTGCGAGTGAATGGATGTCGAAGTATCCATCTCCCGAGGATCTACACATATCCTTTATTCGAGTAAATGGTCCTCAGTTGTGGTAATTTGCGATCGCTGGATATAGATATACTGAGTCCGGTATAGCGGCCAACGGAGAGGCAAATAGATTTTCTGATGTTATGGGATGAGGGTAGTGGAGAAACGGAGCACGAAGTTGACGTGCACCAGCGATGGTGTCGTAGGATGTCGTGCGGCCTCCAAGCCCTAGTTTAATGTTTGAATTTCTTGTTAACACCGAGTGATAATTCATGATTAATGCATCTTAAATCCAGCCCCATACACATCCTTCCTACACGCAACAACTGCAACAACTGATGAGTGATAAAAGCTCATTAATACACAAATCTACACTATAGGTTTCATATGACTATACAGGAGATAAAGAGCTCCATCACCTATCCCTCATCTAACCGTAATCGCCCGATCGAGAGCAAAGCTCAGGGTCCCAGCCAGTCTAGTCAGTGGCACCCTACGTTCCAGCGTACACCCCTCTCCCGTGGATGTAACGCTGGCTTCTTTGGGGATGCCATACTTCGGCCGGAGTAAGCGGTTCTTGCCCGCTTTAACTAGATTAACTTATTGATCGATGTTCCTTTGCGCCCTCTACTGGATCCTGAATTCACCGCCAAAGTTTCCCTGGGTTGTACTCTTTGGGGCTGGCTTTTGCTTCTGCTCCGTGGTACTGTTCGATTTCTTGAACAAATACTTGAGAACCGAGGAGATGGGGGAGTTTGAGGAGGCAGCCTGCGTGGGGGTGATGAGGGGTTTAGACGTGGAGGCGGTGTCAGTTGACAGGCGGGGGCTAGTGGAGGACATCTTTATGTGTAGAAAAGTGTGTAGGTTTGATTAGGTTTGGTTGATTCAATGTGTTAATATTGAAAGGGTTCGACGTTGTGGGGCGAAGATTAGGCAACCCACTGATGTAAGCGAGGGCAAGAGCGCGGCTATAGGTTAGCGCGCCTTGGCGCCTTGGCGATCACGTGGCATCATGGCGTTGTTTCGTTTCCTTTGTCTCTCCTTCTTTCTCCTCCTGCTAGCATCATCAATAATAGTCACGGTTCACGCTTTTTTTTTTTCTATCTGGTCAAGATTTTGAGCTCTGTGATTTTCGTGATCTAGTGAAAACATCAAAACCTTTCATTCCTAATCTAGATCCTACAAAATCTCTTCCAAAATCAATAGTCACGTGCCCGCAGCCACAACTGGTGACCCCGACGTGATTTCACTGGGGCAGAGTCCTATTGGCCCGTTTCATCGTTTCATCAATTCATCAAATCATCAATTCATCAAATCATCACCCAGAGCTGTCGTCATCAAAGGCACAAGCTCGAAAAGTCATCAAAAACCTGCGGAGTTTTGAGATGAGCTCTAAGAAAAAGAACATCTCCGAATCCAAAGCCCCGCTAGTCATCTCTGAATCAAAAGACACGCTGCCCACCTCCCCTCCTGACACTGTCGAAACCTCATCACCTCCCCCGATCACCGAAACATCATCTTTCACGCCACGCACTATCCTCCCGCACACGTTTCTATTACAGAACCATGCCGATGCTTTCGTAAAGTCTATCGAAGTTAACTTCATCCCTCAATCATCCTTCTACACCACAGAAGAAGATCAAAACGCCGCTAAGCTATCAATTCTCAAGAGCAAGCTCAGGAGCAAAGCTGCTAGATGGATCGCGAATCAGCCAAGAAGCACCACTTCATCTTGGCCAAACATCGTCTTGGCTCTTAAAAACAAGTACGATAACGCAGGAGTCAAAGAAGAAAAGAAGCGTGATTCAGAGAACAAGCTCCTCAAGCTGAAGCAAGGGAAGGACTCTCTAAAGAGATACCTAAAGAGAGCTATCAGGATCAACGAAAACCTCTCGGCACAGTGGGATGACACTGCTGCTAAACGCTTCATCCTGGGAATCAGGAAGGAGAACACACGATGCTTAGTAATCGCTATGGGTCAGCTAGGTGATAACTATACCTTCGCTCAGGCTATCAATGCGGTCAAAATGATGCTGAGATCATCTTCAAAAGGCAGTAAGAGGAGGAAACGGGATGACGAGGAAGAGGAGGACTCTGATGAAGACTCTAGCGCTGAGTCGGATAGTAGTAGTGAGGATGAAGAAGAGAGTAGCAGCGAAGAGGAGTCGAGACGTAGGAAGAAGAAGAAGAGGAGCGTGAAAGGGAGCAAAGTCGTGATCGATCGTGAAGACTTACTGAAGATCCTATCAGAGCTGAAGGTGAAGACACAGGAGAAGCCTGCAGAGAGACCTATCAATCTCGCCCCGGAAACAGAGGTCTACGGCGTCCAGCGTAATCAAACAGCGGAACCAGAAACCTACGCCGTTCAACGTAGACCGGGCCCTCAATTCAATCAGAATGCAGGACCTCCCGCTTATCGCGAATCGCAGTATATCCACGCAGAATCGATCGGCCCCTATGGAAACCATCAAGACGGGCAATCAAGGCGCCGCTAATCATCAATTCGGACAACCCGCACCTCAAAATAATCAGGGTAACTCGTATGGCCCTCCCTATCAAACCTCATATGGATATGCACCTCAGCAGCGTCCATTTGAACGTCGCGAGTTCGGTGAGAGGAGACCGGCAGGCGTTTGCTATCGTTGTGGACAGTTTGGTCACTATAGCAATGACTGCATCAATCCACCCCTGTCGAGAGAAGAGCAATACAGAATCCGACAGAAGAACGAGGAGGAGATGGCCCAACGAATCTTGGCCAAATATCCACCTGAAGCCGGCAGACTGGGGACAAACGGACAATCCAATGATGCTCGTGTGAATCCACCCCCGCCCCCACCAAATCAGAGTGCTCATTCAGTTGATTTCTGGAGGGGACAAGCGGAAGGGATGCAAGCTCCAGAGTCCAGCCTAGTCGAATGGTACGATGCTAATGCGGCTGACAAGAGAGATGGCGGAGTTGCGTTTGGCAGTCGATGGAATAGTGCTATTCCATCCGTGCCCCCCGGTGGACGCAGGAGAGTGATTGTTGAGTCGGATGATGATGATGAAGGTGGCGTCGCCCGAAGAGTATCGCGGGATAGAGCCAAGGAGCCCGAAATCCTTGTCTCCGCGGGCAGCGCAAACGAGCCCGAAAGAGCATATACACCCCCGGGATCAAGGAGAAAGATTCAGGCAACCACCCATCTCCCAAAGGACATAAGGATGATGAAGAACCAGATTAGCGAAGACGTCGTGGCTAGATTAAGAGACACTCCCATCGACGGATTCACCTGGGGCAAGCTCCTCAATCTTGCACCGGTGGTCAGAAGGGAGATTGCGAAGAGTTTGGTTCAAGAAAGAGCTCCGAGCAACGCCGCTTCCAAAAAGTCTGTTAAGTTCAAAGATCCCCCCGCTTCCGTCCCTGCTTCAACCCCCGATCCAGAAATGGAAGACGTCCTCGCCGCCGATACGATGGGCCGAAATCGCGCTGCTCCCGATGACGGCCCTGTCATCAACTTCTACACCTACGGGCGTATCCATGTGCCGGGTAAGGGCTTCTATGCTATTAATAGCATCTTGGTCGACGCAGGGTCGGTGATAAACCTCATGCCGGAGGCCGTGGCCGACGAAATGGGCTTAAGCAAGCGAGTCAGTCCTCAATTCAATGTGAAGACTGCTGACGGTAGCATCGCGGTAATTGATCGTATGGTCACCGTGGACCTGGAGGTGGCGAACGTCACCGCTTCCATCAATTGTTACCTCATGCCCGGCCCAGGGAAACCTGCCTATGCCATCCTTTTGAGTCGTCGGTGGCTGAAGCAATGCCAGGCGAAGGGCGATTACCGTACGAGCACCTACGTGATCAAAGATAGGACCGGTAAAGAGTACCTAGTCCCCACGATGGAAGGGGCAAGAACCAAAGCACCGCGGGTCTCTCTCCGAATCCCGCAGACCGTCATTGTTGATCTTGATGAGGATACCCTCGAGGACCTCGAAGGAGGTGAAAAGTTGATGGCTGAGATCGTCGCCCAAATTGTGAGAGAAACGAAGGAGCAAGACGCTCTGGATACTCTCGAATCGTTTGCTGTTTCGACCCCCTTTTGTGCTCCAAATGCATCAAATCCCACCCCCACTGATGCCTTCGATGCATCAAATGCCGCCGATGTCGCCGATGTTGCCGACCTCCACCCTTTCTTCCACCTCTCACAAGATCCTTCCGCCGACCGCCTCCAGCCGCCGTCGTCATCCGCTACTAGCGTTAATCTCGAGGACGCTAGCGCATCAGCAAGACTTCATTTGTCTCCTGATATCTCCTGAGCCTCAGGAGACTCAAAAAATATCCAGGAGTCTCAGGAGGCTCTCAGGAGACCTGGGAGAGAGTTGGGAGACTGCAAACACAAGTAGTAGTTTGCTGATGCGGGTGGAAGAGAGAAACGCCTGGTTCCTTGGAGGCTTTAAAAGCCTACCGCTATTAGGCCGCCGGGGGTCTTTTAGCGGGGTAGAGTACGCCCCCGGTAGATATAGAAAAAAGGGTCCCTTCTTCGCCGTAGCAAAGGCAAAGGAGGAAGAGGATGAAGCAGGGACCGGAGCAAAAGAAAAGGAAAAAAAAGAAGAAAAGGAAGAAAAAAAAGGTTCAGAAAGAGAAGGAAGAAAGGAGGGTGCCGCCGGCGGTTGCGGTGAAGGATGTGCGTGTTTTGTTTCTTTTGTCTTTGTCGGAGGTCCCCCCGCCGGCCAGCTTTCCCTTATAGGGACCGAGCCGGAGGAGATGAGGGACCTCACTGGAGGAGACGAAGAGGAGGAAGGTAGTAAAGAAGATCCGGGACAGAGAGCCGGAAGCGATTTTGGGAGGTCCTCGAACGACCTGCAGCGCCTCCAATCCCAACCCCAAAGACCGGCGCTACACATACCACCGTAGCACTGCGCGGAACCAGAAAGATCCAGAGTCGATCGATCGTCCCGCTGCAGTGCGAAGAACGCCTCACGGCGCGCCACCGACCCAAAGGCGCGCCACCGCCAACACAATCGATGCTAGAGGGGGCAATGCAGATCACAGATATCTCCGAGACTTCCAGGGCACCTACCATCCCCTGATTAATGACGATGACCGGGTCTATGGAATCAACACGACCGGTTACCCGACGAATAGACGACCCAGCGAATTCCGCCGTCCTATCGATGAGATCACTGACTCTGACACTCTCGAACTGTATGTTCGAACAAGATCCACTATCGCTTCGCTAAAACCATCGACGACGCCCAGGCTGCGAAAAGACTCTATACACTGGCGAGATCAATTCACGACGATCCGCTACGGACGCACGCCGTAAGACTACATCCCTACTTATGCAGGATCGATACCTCATAAGGCTACAAACCCTCTGTACACTGCCGAAGAGCTGGAATGGATGCGCGTCAATCTCCCTAAGATGTGTGAATCCGGCATCATCACGCACTCCAACTCCCAGTGGAGTAGTAAACCAAAGTTCGTTCGTCGGAAAGATAACTCGCTCAGAATGGTCCATGTATTCTGCAAGTTGAACCAAGCCACGATCAAGTTCAACACCCCTATGAAGAGGATCGAACCTATCCTCCACAAGCTCATGCAAGAGAGGTATCGGTGCTACTGGCAGGCAGATGCGTCAGTAGGCTATTGGGGAGTACCACTAGCGAAGGAGCATGCTTACAAAACGGCGTTCAACACCCCATTCGGGCAGTTTTGCTATCTTCGTATGGGAATGGGGCTTGCCGGCGCCGCACACACTTATGCGCGCATGAAAGATATATTTGCCGGACCCATACCCGCGCCAAGCGCCGAACCCGGAATCACTGTGCAGGACGCAGAGTCTGCGTTCGAATTCTTCATGGATGACGATTATGGAGCTCACGCTACCTTCCAGTCGCTGCACGACTTCCTCCACCACAAATACTTCCCGAGAATAGCGTGGTCAGGGTTGAAGCTCAACCCCAAGAAGAGCTGCTTCTGGATGACGTCCTTGAAGCTATTGGGTTTCGCCGGTAGTGGCGAGGGAGGATTACGTCCGTCGGTGGACAAGATAGGGGCGATCGTGGATTACCCTACCCCCACCACCGTAGCTGAAGTGGAGCGATTCCTTCACATTAGCACTTATTTGAAGCAATGGATTCCCGGCCGATCAGAACATTCACGCATCGTGAAGTCCTCTATCGCCGAAGAAAAGCAAAAGACGAGAAATGGAGCTGAACTGGAAGCTCATACACCAGCTCTCCTTCGATCACATCAAACGGAGCATTGCCGAAAACGTAGTCTGGGGAGGCGACCCATCACTACAGTATCATGTGTCGACCGATGCCTCAAATCACGCAATCGGTGCCGTTCTCTTTCAGCTTGTCGGGCATCCGGCGGGCACTCTTGCAGCATCAAAACTTCGGGATGCCGAGCGTATTATCATGTTCATCTCAAAACCCTTCGCTCCAGCAGAGACTCGTTACCATGCTACTGAGCGTGAAGCATTAGCAGTGGTTAGAGCACTTGCCGAAGTCAGATGGCTTGTATTGGGATCTCCTTACCCAATTAAAGTGTATACCGACCATCAAGCATTACTCTCTGTGCTTAGAGGTGATGAAGCGAAAGACAGAATAGTGAGGTGGCAGATGCAGATTTCGGAGTTTGATTTGGAGCTCCACCACGTTCCCGGTACGCAGAACGTGCTCGCAGATGGGATGTCTAGGTTAAAGACACGATGGGATGAGGTGATGATGTGCTGCGAATCTTCTGCAGTGGATGAAGTTGAGGAAGGCGAGGAGCAGGCTAGAGAGCGAGAAGAGAGATTGGAGAGATGGGAAAGCTGGATGAATGATGAGTGGTATGGTTTGATCGTGCAGTATAAGCTCACGGGAGAGCTATCTGTGTCGACGATCCTCAAAAGGATGCAGAAAATAGCACCCCCGTCGGAACCTGAGTTGTCGAAGTGGAGACGTCGGTTGAAGCATCAATCGTCACGATTCATCTTGGTAGACGAAGCCAGCACAGCGACCAAGAATCCCTGCACACTCCTATATATCGAGAAGAGCGCGGAAACAGCCATATGTGTGAAGAAGGAGGAGGTGAAGCCTACACTCCAATGGGCTCACGATATTCACGGTCACTTTGCAGAAGCTATCACCCTCAAGAAGCTCATCGGAAGATATTATTGGCCCACTCGGCATCGTGATACATCATACTACTGCCGATCATGCGATGCGTGCCAGAGAGTGGGACCCTTGAAGCCCTCTCAGGATCTGCTTCCGATCTTTCAACTCCAACCCATGGATATGTGGGGCATGGACTTCCTGGGACCGATAGCTCCAGTCTCCCAGAACGGGAATCGGTATGTTTTGATCGTTGTGGATTACTTCACCCGGTATCTCTTCGCGAAACCAGTCCCGAAAGCCGATAGCGCGGAGGTAGTGAAGTCCTTGATTGAGCTGAGTCGATTTGTGGGATGGCCGAGAGCAATCTATCACGACAACGGATCGCACTTCGTGAGTCAGGAAGTCCAGCAGCTTTTAGCATCCTTCGGCGTGAAGCAGTATCCCGCACCTAAATCACATCCACAGTCAGTCGGGCTCGCAGAAAGATACGTTCAATTGATCGTCGTGGGACTGCGAACCTTGATGTCAACCTCCGAAGAAACACGATTAGTATGGGATCAGGTGCTTCCTCAGGTAGTCCATGCGATCAACACCAGAATCATCAGAACGCACGGATATACACCAAGCCAACTCCTCTTCGGCTTCAATGTACGCAAAACCCGGTTCGACGCGACTCCACGAGATCAGATAGCATCAGTGATCCTCGCCGACACCCTCAACCATGGCAGAGCCGCGACGCGATTCAAGATGATCTTCAACCATCGCGCTCAAAATTGAGCTCGCAGACACCGTCATGGCAGATTATCATGGCGCCTCCGATAGTAGCAAGAGATTGCGAGCCTCCTGCCGAAGCGCGATCTCGACGCTTCGCGCTTTGACCACAAGACGGACGAAAAATTCGGCGCGAATTAAGGCCCATACCGCTCAGACAAAGTGACGCGCGCATAAGAAACAGTGAGAGATTCGACCAAGACCGAGCTGAAGTTACGCGCAAGAAGTCGTGACTTCACGAAGTACAGATCTTGACGACCTCAAAGTCCTATATACCACGGTAAAGCATTACAGCAAGACGACGCACGATATAAGAGCATGACGAAAGAAGATTCGCGCAGACGCGATGATGTTCTGACGAATTGTTCTATAACGCCGAATAGTGAACGGAGATGAGATACGCATGAATTTATGGAATGAGCTATATATATACACAGGCAGGAACGGAGATGCACACGGAGTATGCGCGCGATTGCTCGCTGAGCTGTGCCATGAAATGGTTTGAGCTCTATTTTCCTATTTTCCTATATTTTGCTAGCACGGCGAGCGGAGATGATATTAATACGCGGTCGCGATGATTTCCTACGCAAAAAAAAGCTGGCGATTGGTTTCTTATATCTTAATGAATGGCGACGATTCACGATAATGATGCCCTTATTTCCTACTTAGCTTACAGGCTGGAGATGACGACGTTGATGCTGAGATGCATGCGAGACGATAAGATAAGCGCGGAGATTACATACGCAGTCAAAAAAAGGCGATGATGACGATGCTTAAGATAGAGAGAAGTAGTAGAAAAGCTGGATTTAATAATACGCTAACTAAAGAGAGAGAGGCTTACATGGCTAAGACAAAGAACCCATCGACGTAGTCGGCGCAAGAGCAAAGGCTTATAGGTACACACGCCTTTGGCGATCACGCCAAGATCGCTGCTTCGCTTCCTCTGCTCTCCTTCTTTCTCCTCCTGCTAGCATCATCAATAATAGTCACGGTTCACGTTTTTTTTTCATCGGTTCAAGCATTTTGAGCTCTGTGATTTTCGTGATCTAGTGAAAACATCAAAACCTTTCATTCCTAATCTAGATCCTACAAAATCTCTTCCAAAATCAATAGTCACGTGCCCGCAGCCACAACGTTTTTTTTTATCTTGCTGTAGTTATGGCTTCAAGAGGTTTGGTTTGTGAAGGTCTACTCCCAAAGGTAACGGCACTCAGGAAGCTTTTATAATACAATCAACTGTGAGTCATGAATCATAGGAAGATCTCGTATTTGTTGCAACCCTCTTGAAGCTTTAAAGATTGGCTAGGCGGGTTGAACAATCTACATTTACTCACATTCTTCGAGCCTATTATGGCAGGTGTCAATTCTTGAGTCACAATCATGAATTTGTTGCTAGCCAAGAACGGTCAACTCCGCATTTATGGTGCCAAGACAGATATATTTAACACTCAAGGGGAGAGAGTATTGGATCCCTGCAACAAGGTTACAAGATTCAATCGAGAGATGGCTTTGAAGGTGACCATAAGGAGAGTTTAGGTTCGGGTTTCTACATTCAGATAAGCTTTGATGGTGTGAGGCACTGCATGATAGAAAACCGTATTATATGTAGGCACTTCGTATTTAAGGCCGGGAGGTATGTGAGCAGATATTGATGCACATGCTGAAACTTGGGCTGCCTCGATAAACACTCTACGCTTTGGCCCAATCTGAGCCCATGTATCCACGCATGATGACATAACTGAACGCTTTCTGCCTCCGAGGCCGATAGTATATGAATCGCCTTCTACAGACTATCAAAATGAATCTTAATTGAATCGCGAAAGAATGGAAGAAATGTGACATACAATAAGGCATCAAATAACTATGGGGAAACGAATCAGTAAATGAATCTTAAGTTCATTTTGTTACTTAAGTTTACACATTTCCCATCTAAATTCTTAAAAAAGAAAAATGTTGATCTTGATGAGATCAATATTGAATCTTACAATCTTGAATCTTTAGCCTAGATCTTATCACTTCCGCCAATACTTCAGATAATAACACTTAAGAGAAAGTAGTAAGAAAGGATTATTAATTGATAATGGATCAGTTAATGAATCAAGTAAGGGAATCAAGTAAATGGATCAAGTAAATGAATCAAAATTTTTATTACAATTAACATCCCCCGAAAACGAATCACCTGATTCATTTCCCAAAACCGCCTCAATGGGAAACGAATCACTTGATTCGTTTCCAGAGCTGGTAGTGGCTGTGAAATGAAGCTTATTGAAATGCTTATATATATACGCATGCGGTCATATTTTGAAGGGTTTTAAATAGAGAAATACCTTGTCTAAAACCTTAGCACACTTTTGATGCTAATTACTAGGAAGCATACATGTATATATATATAAAGTATCGCTGTTGCCATAATGGATAAACCACTAAGCCTAGCTATAGTATCTATCTCTAATGTTCATCGACCCAAAATATTAGGTGACAAAATAGTCGGATTAAGCCGTTAGATCAAATTCATGGTAGGCCGTGAGTGAGGTGAACACGAATAGGTATTTATGTTCTTCTCCTAAAGACATATCCCATTTCTGCGCAAGCTGGACTTGCCATGCCTCGTAAAGAATACATGTAGACATCAAGAATCAAAAATTTGGCCGCCTGGGTCCGTACAAAATCATGCTACAATGACAAGAGGAAAAGAACATGATCCGTAGAGGTGTCGTCAAAAAGAGAGAGAAAATAACTGAAAGACAAAATATACACCAGGGTGGACACAGTCCCAGAGCCCCCCAAACACCGTATCCCCATTTATAGTAATCAATACAACACCGCCCAGTTTATCCCAACCTGTATAAGAACAAAAGAAATTTATGTAGTTAAAAGAAGAAAGATAAGAGTGGAAGGAAAAACTGATGAATATAAGGGTTTCTAGAAGCAGAGATATTTTCAGAAGCAGAACTTCCTAAGAAGGTTTGAAAAGCCATGTTGCTTACGAACACGCTTTTCGCTGAATTGGTTGCTTATGTGCTGTGGTGCAGATACTGTATTCGAGTAGTATGATTGACTCTGGCGTACCATCCTCATGCGTCTACCCTCAACAGTTGCAACAGTGAGGACGGTAGACACAGCAACATCAACTATATGGTCTGAGGGGATCTTAGAGGTTGCATTGGTATCAATGAACAACATCTTGCGTGTAAAGTCCAATTCTACAAGAGTTTCACTTGAATCAACGTTGATTAACTTGATACAACCCTTGGCGCCCAGGTTGTCAAATCCAACTTCGCCTTCAATCTGGACGAGATAGGCATCGCCGCCATTGCCAATACCAGGGTGATATAAGTAATATCTTCTTCGTGCTGCGTTCCAGCTAAGTCTGCAGCACTCAGTTGCGTATGCCTTTTGGATAGCTTCCCTAGCCCTTTCCTCGTCGCCTCGCTTCTTACGAGGGCCAAGTAGTTGTTCGGCCTTATCCGGGATTGTTGGGGTTTTGGGGGACATGGCAGAGAGGACTGCTTCCTTGGGGTAAATGAGAGTGATCAACCCATCTCCTGCTGGAGAAATACGGCGGGAAGGAGGCTCAAGTCCCAGAGTTATAACTGAGGTGTCCAGGCCAGTCACTGGATCTCGACGTAGAAGACTCAGCTCGCTAAAGGTATCATCGCTAGGATTCTCGCGCATTGCATGAATGCTGTAGAAAGGCGTGTGGGAATTTTCACCAAAAGTGAAATGCTCTGGAAATGCGAGAGGGTGCTCTGCTTGGTGCGGGTCAGGAAGTGATGCTTGCCTGGCCGTTGAGTTAGTAACGGTTGGCATGAATAAAGGAGTCCGAGGAGACCAACCGGTACATGTTCAAGATGTAGGTTTTACCGATAGGCTTTACTACACCTCTTCTGTTACCTTGGGCTGACTTCCACAAGCCTACAAGCTCTTCTTGTGTAGATGCCATTCCACACCTTTGATAAGGAGTTGGAAAGCGTGGCCTCGCATCGGTGTTTTCAACCTCCGGCTCAACTGGTAGAAACGGTGATTTGATTGTGGGTGAATCCAACGATTCTGGTGGTGTAGGATATGCTGCAAATTGAACGACACGATCTGATATCGAACGCTCCCGCTGAAGAGAGTAGTAATCATCGCGTTCAAGCCCAAGAGACTCCACGCTGCTCACTGTATCCCCCACTCCAGGTACATATACCGTCGGCTCTAGCGGAATTATTATAGATTCATCTGATTTTCTGTAACGGCTTCTTTGAGAGTTTGCACCCTCTACCGATTCCGGTGGAGAAGGTGAGGCGAGGGGCTTCTGATATTTACGACTGTCGGCGCGTCCAAATGTTCCCTGCTCCCCACCAAACTGGATAGGCGGAGGAATAGCAATCTCAATGGGCTCAGGTGTAAACCGTCTACTTCCAAATGGGTCCTCTCTCTGCACCGATGATGAAGCCCTAGAAAATCTTGACCCAGAATTTGTTCGGGGCCTCCGCATGCTATTATGTGATGGGGCTGGTGAAGCATCTCGCACAGATTGTGGGAGAGGGGAATGGTTCCGGCTTTGAGGGTTCGGAGAAGTTGCACGCAATGAGGGAGAATTCTCACGGCTCTGTGGAGGAGTGAAATATCCATTGACTAGTGGGGGGGTCTTATTCCGTCCTAGCTTGTTATAGTATAGTTTGGGTGAATCTGATGTCGTAGGTATTGAGCCCACTGGGCTCTGATAATATCCGTCGGCGTACATGCTGATTGCTGCTTTGAAGAAATATCTAAAACGGTCGTGTGATTTCTGGTCCTCGTCTGCTTTCACAGAGGTTTCAGAGTGAAGAGAGTGGCATATATATCTTATAGCTAGAAATTGTTAGCGGTTTCTTGTAGTATGGTAATGTAAAGTTACAGTAAATAGGTGTTAGTGATATCAATGTACGTACCAGGTTGAATGAGCTATTGTGACATACGAACATGTGCTAGCCAGCTAGAAGATCAAAGTAGAGCGAGATCACGGAATTTATGAAGCCAATGCGGGCGGGTGAGGAGAACGGCCTAGTTGAAGAAAAGAACTTTCTACATTCCCCGCAATTGATGTAATTCTTCTACGCCGTAGGCTTAGGTCATAAAAGCCATTATAGAGAGCTCGGTAACCTAAAGCTACAATAAACGTGGTCACACCATATGCATCACGAAACAATTCTCCGGAGAGAAACATCGGACAGAAGCTACAGCTGACCAGGTTGGGGGGTTTACATATCTACTCAAATATTACCGGTCGGCCTATTTGGGCAATATTACTTCCTCGTTTTAGCAAGTGCATGAAGATTATGATTATGACTGCGTGGTTGCAATTGGCCAGCAGCGCCATGTTGCGGTCTATTTTTGGTTTACTGTTGCACTAATTAAGGCGGCCATACATATATACTCTATTGCTAGCCAGTACAGTGTACTATAAGCAGATATCGAATTTTCTATCATCCAAAAAGTATTAGTATTCCTTTGCAACACCGCATTCCTGGCAGATAGATCATAGGGATAGGGTCTTCTTCTGCTTCTCGCGGCCTTTACTCCTTGTTAATGAATGTGCGGTTTCGATTCATTGGTCTCAGGATTCTCAGAATTAAGACCTCCCTCGCTGAAATAGCGTTCCCCCATAATAATTTTATCGGAGCCGCCCTGTTTGTTCGCTTTTGCATCGTGCTGGCACTGGTAAGATCAGTGGGGGAAAACGAAGATACAACCTTGCCATGTGTTGAGGACAATGATAGTGACAATAATAATAGGCACGAGCCGGGAAATGGTGCGGCCCGAAAACATTTTACGTCCCAGCCTCGTGGCGACCGACTCAGCCGTACTGGGCCGTACTACCACATATTCTTTTATACAGGGTTAAGGTTTAAATGAACCAAGTATAGGAACCACATGGGTCGCGATCGTTGTGTATCCGGTAGCGAGATCTAAGGCTCCCTAATTGTCTTTGATAGAGCCTTAATGATTCGGTGTAGAGAACATATTTTTGAAGTTTTCTTTGTGCTGCAGAAGCTTTTGATAATGCTTCGAGACTCCACCGCTTCATCCACAAAAGTAAGCTTCATCCCATTGAACTCAATTAACCTCCTTTGAGAACCATTGAAGTTCCAAGATTCACATTAATACCTAATAAGCCAAACCCCCATGTTTCACATCACGAGGAAGAACAATAAATGTAGACATTACTGCACGTGAAGTGGTCATCATTTAGTAGAAACCTTCCTTTGGTTTTTATTTGTCATGGCGTTCTGAAATTAATATCTCACCCACCATCCCTAACGACCCTTACCTGGGCCGCCCTCACAGTATTTAAGCTAAAGCTTAATCGTCTTGGTAACCACACCTTTCGATCTCTGCTCGGCTGATCGTTGTCGTCAGTTGGTATGAAGAACTTCGTTATCCATCAGAATAATTGTTTACGGTGGGGTCCCACCGTGCTGATGCGGGCAGGGGTTTCAGGTATGTAAGGTCTCTATGTAAATTAACTAAACGATCCAATATACCGGTTTGACGGTTTATTATTTGGCAAGTCATACGAGCTGTATCGACAAAAACCCTAGCGATATTACTAATAGCATTCAAAAAGAAAGAAAAACTTTGATTTAATATAAATCCCCCCTGAATGCTTGTTTATTGCCAAAAGAAATACTATTCGATTGTAGCAAGTTTCTAGCCGCCTGATATCGGGTTATTGCTCCTATCCTAATGTACTGACGATAGTCAGTCCAAATCAAACAATAAAAGTAGTGCAATTCCGTTCGTTCCTTCAAGTAATTCACGTCGTTTTCGTTCAGCCACGACAAATTTGTAGCTTTCACCGCCCCCCACCTTGATATTGGGCCCAGAGTACAGAATGTTCAGTTATCCGGGGATGAAGATTCAATTTCGGCCTGGGGCGGGGAGGAGTACCCTAGCCTGCAGTGGACCAATTGTCCATGAGAGAGTCCGCATTGGGCAATAGTGAGTTTAGGGTTAAGATGTTCACGTGCTGCGTTCTCGAAAACAATGGAGAAGTCGGTTTTCGGAGCGAAATCTCGAAAGAGTGAAAACTTCATATTTTGAGCCAGTTTTTCAAAATGTAGATATGGCGATATAGGTTCGACTATTAAATCATCGGGAGGCTCAGAAAATAGGTCCGCCGGATATTCGAGAAGAATTACAAGGTTTATTTCTTCCAGAGGGGGAGACTTTGCGGACGAGGGAGCTCCATTTGTGGGGTGAGGCTTTTTTTTGCATCCAGTGTATCGCTCCTGATGAATCTCAAGATAAAAGCATTGACCAGACCGGCCAGCTCCAAGGAGTATGTCAGCCCAGAAACCAGGGGGCACAGGACAGTTATCTCCGGTAAATACTCTTGGCGGACTGTCAGTGTCGAAGATCCTCTTTGAGAATTTTAGCAGTTTCTATCGAAATGTTAGCTGAGAATATACGCGGTCATTCTCACGGGGGGACGAGGTACCTCCCAAGTATCAACTTCAGCCACGGGAAGAACATAGGGATCACTGCTACCGTTCTGCGTCCGTTTATACAGTCTGATGTAGGAAAAGCTGGGCAGAAGCGCTGCCAAAACTCCATCAGTACCAGACATAAGCCAGGAATATTTCGGAGCCCTGAGAGATCTAAGCACTTGGACTAGAGCTTGAAGGAAGTCGATAAAAAGTGTTGGCAGCGGATAGCCGATCAAGTTACTTGTCCTCGGTTTGAGTAGTAGATAGATAAACGAATGTTTTGCTCTCGATTCGTTTTCTTAATGTTAGACCTGCCCTTGATGGTAATCACGATGATGAGGGTAGCGGGCCTGATAGTCTTTGCTAATTATTGTACTGATGGTGGTTGAGAGATACATGTAACGTTGGTTGAGAGTGTTAACGAGACTATAGTTTGTGAGCATCGTTCTATGTGGCATCCGCTTGCTCCAAGCCAACCTAAAACATTACATTACATGTAGGTACATGCTCGAGCCAACAACTTCAAGATGAAAGCACTAAGATTCCCATAAGACCATGGTTTTTAATCCGACCTTTTTTTTAATCGATATGCGGTCAAGGGTTACTGGTGGAGATCATCTATGTAGATTGATAAACAATGAATCTAATCTATTATTTTTATTATAAAAAGAAAACACGGGAGAGGGGCCCCACCGCAGGTCCGGACTACATGTAAGCACTATCCTCCGCTTCGCTACGGAAGTACATGTAAGCACCGGGTATCCCCACCTGCGGGGGCCCCTCTCCATGTTTTTTTTTTTATAATAATTTAATAGAAATAATAGATTGTATTACTATGGAACATTATTCATGCCGGCCGGGTAACTCGACGATCATCGCCCCAGCTCAACTTTACTCGAGGCAACCCGTGTAACCCCGTTGTTACTACTCGGATAATCTGCCCGCATAGATACATGTACCTAACACGGCTCAAATCTGACTACAACTAAATGATACGGTCGCATACACCTCCGAAACTCATTTAGATCCCGGCCATAGTTATGCCCAGGTATTTCTTAAGCTGTCGCCTCCTAACTGCCACAACCCCCACAGTCGGCAGACCATAGCTATTGAGAATAGCATTTAAATCCGCCGCTGATAACAGTCAACAAACATCATCCATCACGCAAAGACACAAGTGTAAAGTGAGAGAGAGACTCACAGTTCAGGTGATCGATATCACCGGGAGTCAATGGAAAGTTAGGTACTTGCTGATTGTTCAGTGTCCGTAGAGGACTAAGCCGCGAATCGGCCGTCGTAGCTAGAGAGCTGTTGGTCAAGCGTGCTATAGCGTTGTAATCCCTATCCGATCGTCATAGTTAGTTAACGGATAGTCAAGCTATGCAGCGAAAAACACTCACGCGGAAGAGAGGTGGGTGGATATCCCCTCTCTCCAGAGCATCGACTCCTCTCTCCAGAGCATCGAGTCTCAGAACTATATTCCTCAGCTCAACTAGTATCTGAGCCCCAGCATCAATAGCTGGAACGTTTCCCATTCTCTGCAAATTCGTCGCCAGATACAGAGGGATGTGCGCCGTGTGGTTTACAAACGCCCGTCGGAGTGTGTAGAGGGGATGGTTGTATAACACCAGAAAGGCAGGAATGCCTTTACTACAGCGACAGGAATTATCTATGGAAAAGCAGTTTGACACCCTTGATAATTCTCACCAGTCGAATTTTCTTGTGGATGGAGAGTTTTTTGAGATGAATTTTATTCAATGAAAATGATTGGTTCAGGAGCCTGTCCTTCTTCCTCCGCTCATTCGCCCCCTAGATTACACGTTGCTCCTTGGCGTAACCCACCCTAGCATAACCGGGTCCACACATGTGTCCTAAGTCACAATCCTTGCACACCGCTGTATACCAGTGCAGTGGCCGGGTAACCCTCAGGCAGGCGTGCCAGACGGGTAGTGGTGGCATATGGAAAGTGCCAAGGGTTAGGTCCGCAGTGCCAGGACCGAACTTTACTTTGAGGATGTATTCTCCATCCTTAACAAATGCCCCGCGTGCCTGTGCCAGGTTTTGTCTAGGCCATGCACGCTCCTACTTAAGTATCCTCTTATCTCAGAACCTTCCACTAGCATTCCTTTTTAAAACCTGGCTGGCCCTTGTATGAAAAGAATCTAGCATTAGCGCAAGCTATAATCGACTATATGTAAATAAGTACAATTCTAAAATAGAGGATGAAACATGTAGGCTAGACACAGTAGCAATACAGGGTGATTCAAACTTCCGCAACCAGCACACGCATCAATCATTGTAATACCAAAGTAATAAAGCTGCCTCATAATGTGCAGTTATATTGTAGTACTGAATACACCCAGCCTTGAGTGCTATGCTTTACTCTAACGAGATCTAGACAAATTAGAAGAACCTCCCAAGGATCAATCCGCATAAGAATAACTAAGATGTATGTCATCGTTGAAAACTCCAATCAAAAAAAAAAGAACGGGTACATGTAGTTAGGTATATCATCAACCATAATGTTCCTCCTTATTTGAACTACAAGCTCTCCAAAACTCCCTTAGTTCTCTCTTCTCCCACCCATTCCTCTATCCTCACTGCAACATCTCCAACCAGTCTTTCGTAAGCTGCCCCAACAAAGAACAGGCCGCAATGGGCTCCTACTTCATCAACACCTCTCATCTCGACCTTTACCCAACATTTATCATTCTTATCGCTAGGCAAACAACAGAATCTACGATCCCTTCTTTTCTTATCTCTCCCTTTGGGCTTCGGGGGTGTAGAATTACTCTCAGGCGCCCTAGATAGTAAAGACGGAGATGAGATAGGTAGGTCTGAATGTGAAGAGGACGCTGATAGGACGACCGTCGACGGAGGCGCGGATCTTGGCGCATGTGGCTGTAATGGAGGCTCCGGGATACCGTTCAAGCGACGATATTCGGCGTCCATGCGTTCTTTCTCCTTGCGAAGACGCTCCAGTTCACGTTTCTCGTGCGTGTCTTCTCCGTTTCCTCTCGAGGCCAACCCCGATTCCTCCCCCCCCTCCTTCTCTTTTTCTATTGCAATCTCTTGCTCTTTATTCTTTCTTCCGTTCTCAATATCTCCTTTATTCCACTCTCTCCCTAACTGTACCTCTTTTTCCATCCTTTCCAGCTCCCTCACAAGCTCACGCTCCTTTTTTTCTAGCTCCCTCTGGATCTCTCTTTCTTCTCTCTCCTTCTCCCGCTCCCATCCTCGCATTGCCTTCAGTCTCTCCCTCTCCCTAACTTCTCTTTCTTTATCCTCTTCTTTCAGCCTCTTTTGAATTTCTTTTTCTTCTCGGTCTTTCTCTTTATCCCACTCCTTGAGCTCTCTCCTTCGATCTCGTTCCCGACGTTCGATCTCCTTTTCCTTACCCTTCAGCTCACACCCCTTTCCTTTATATTGCTCCTTGGTAGCCCGATCTACCCCTTTACCCTTATTCTTTCTCAACTTTTCTAGATTCTTCTCACGATTACGAACCGCTTTTTCGTAGTCCTTGACCGCTTTCTCCCAAACCTTTCTTACCCTTGCCGCTTCTTTTTCGGCCACTTTCCGGACCATGGCATCAGGTATTTGGGAGTAGTCAAATGAAGGGGGCTCCTCTGGAGGTGGCGGTATTGGTGGTATTTGGTATTCATCGTGAGTAAGATCCAGTGATTTCTCCTCTTCCAGATTTTCCATGGTGTCCCTGGTAATCTGGGGGGTTAAATCGTTGAGTGGAGATGGGGGTGAGGGTTCTCCATTCTCATAGTATGCAGATTTCTCTTTGTACCCCTCATTCTCATCGTAACATCCCTTTTCATCATTCAAGTACTGGATGTTCTCGTGGGCGGAGAGCTCAGTCGGCGGTTTCCCATCCACGACCGAGTAATCATCTACTTCCACGATATGGAGTGCAACCGGTTCACCTCCAAACTCGTCGTCCGTTAATGGATCAGATGGAACATGCTTCATGCTCTCCATTGAACTTTCAGTATTAAAAGAGCTTACACTGGCATTTGCTTGATGCTTTAGGAAGCTACTGCTGGGCTTACCCGCTTCTACAACACCAATTTCGATGTATTGGCTTGATCTTTCGTGGCCAATAAGATCGTGGTCCAATTCTGCCCCCGGAGCACCATGTTCGCCATCAAACGCCCTCGATGCGTCAGAGCCAGGCGAACCCACTGTCCCGGTCTCTTTGATTCTTCCTGTTGAAGAGGTATAATAATTAACAAATCTTATGCGCTCGGTGTGGCCGTCGGCACCTGTAACACCGTCCTCCAGTGTACGGATTGCATTGTATCGATTCTTCAGACCCATAATGTCTGCGAGACACCCCCCAAACTCAAGATGCGACATGAGGTATTGGCCTGTCGCCTGTGTAAGGCGTGAATGGTACTTGTTTATAAAATGAAGTGTGGAGTCCCAAGTCCCCTCTGTTTCTGTTAGAAATCATCGATACAAACTGAGCGATCTGATGGGATCAATTAACCTTTCTTTGGTACAATCACGGTGTAGTTTCTCGTTGGACGCTTGGAATAGAATTCATCAACCTGGGAGCCGCCAGAGTTGATAGTATGAAGTGACATGTTGCTCTGGCTCGAACCTTCTCCGCTATGGGCATAGAACTCTTGTGGATCCTCTGCTGGACTTTTAGGAGCGGGGCGAAAGATGCTACCTAGACCAGCTGAAATTACACCGGGGTGCATACCGAGGTACGGAGTATCGAAGGCAATAGTTCCCAGAATTCTGTGACGCTTCCTCCCAGTGTAATCTTGGAGCAATGCAACATCGGCAGCTAGTAAACCTCCCATTGAATGTCCCAGTAATATCACATCTGTATTTTCGTTCTCGAATTTCGATAGCCTATCAAAAGTCAGGCTGGTTTTTCGCATTTTTGTATGAACCCACAATAAAAAAACATACCATTGAGAGAAGTTCTCAGTAGCAACAGTAATATTATGCCGTGTCTTGAACTTTGGATAAACCTTTGTATGCACCAGATATCCCAATGGATCTAACGTTACACAAAGAAGGTTATGTAGATGTGTGGGAAAGCTCTGAAAGCTTGTCTCATTCCCCATAAAGCCATGGATGTAGATGATCAATAAAGTTCGTTTGCTTACATCACCCACTGGCGGCACGAGTGATACTTGTGACGCCGACCGACTGTGCTCGCTTTTGCTGTCCTGTGGCCCGGCTGACAATCGACTTGAAGGTGGCCTAGGTGGTAGCTGTGGGGGTGTTGCCCGAAGAGGCACTTGAGGGGGTGGCGGCGGGTATTGTAGATGGTGTGGACTAACTTCAGAGTCTCTAGGAAGCGGCGTGTATGGTGGGGGGGGATCCATTACTCAGAGTGATCCACTAACTGGCTGGCTGTTTTGTATAAGAGGTGTGAAGAGCGGACACCGGTAGATACAAGTAGATATATAATCTGTAGCATGGAAAGGCAAATCATAAGCTTTGAGTATCTTCTGTTCGCTAAGCCCACGGATTCTGGTTAAACCGAACTCAAAGCCTGCCTCGGTGACGTTGGCACAAGGGCTTGGCGGTCGCCATGGCGTATCTTGAGGCTATGTAAAGTTTCCTAGGTTGAGGCTTAGACAGGGTTAGGGTTAAAATACAGTTTTTTTTTTTTTTGTTTACATCATTAATCGTATCCAGCCCTAAGGCTATGACGATATCGAACCCCCGGAACTACCCCGCCAGCCTCTGGCCACGCCCAGTAAAGGGTATTCAGCAGACTAGCAACTTCCCCCGCCAACTTCAAAACAAAACAAGAAACAAAACACCTTCTCAACCTCCGCAACACTAACCAACTTGGCGCGCTCGCTGTCTCGAGCCTCATCATTCACCAAGCAAGTAACCCCCTGAACAAAACAAAACAAAACAAACTTCGGTTTCACACCTCCACAACATAATTAAACTCAACAATTTAAAACCCTTCGCTCCTTCTTATCTCACTCCCCCAAATCACCCCACCCTTGTCTCATTTCTCTCTCCCTCTCTCTTTTTCCTTCTTCCTCCTCTCCTTCTTCTATTTTCAATCTCCTCCACTGCTTCCATATTTCAATCGCCCTTTCTATTCCTTCCTTTGTCCATAACAACTCCTTTATCGTATTACTTCCTTTCTTCTCTTCTTGGCTTCTTTTCGTTCGTGGACATTCTGTCAGGATATGTTCGACATTCTGTTTTCCTGCGCCACATTCGCATGCTGCCGATTCTCGTTTCCCGATTCTGTGCATGTATTCGTTGCATTGAATATGTCCCGTTCGTAGTCTTGAGATTAGAACTCGATTTGTTCTGTCTGTCTCTTTAAACCGTATTTCGTGTCGTTGGTACGGGCTCGCCAATGCTCTCTTCTCATTTCTTCTCAACCTCCATTCTTTATCCCATTCTTCTATCACCCTGTCCTTTGATTCCCTTTGCAGAAACGCAAATGATATAAATGCATCCTTATCAATTGCTCCCTTCCCGATTGCGGCCTTTGCCGTCTTATCCGCTTCTTCGTTTCCTTTAACACCTTCATGCGCCTTTACCCACTCCAATCTTACTTCCATTTTCTGTGTTTTCGCTGAATCACACAGCCACCTAATTTTGTATGCCATTTCTTCTCCTACTCTTGCTTTCCGTATCCCTACTCTTCTTAGTGCTTCCTGACTATCTGCCATCACCGTAATAATATGTTTTCGTTCTCTCCTCGCTTCCTTCATTCCCACCTCGATAGCTTTCTTCATTGCTACCATTTCCGCATCCATAATTTCCATTTGCCTCCCCAACCTGTATCCAACTCTTTTAATCACCTCCCCCCCTTTTCCCAGCCTGCAAATCCCGGCTGCAGTTTCCCCTTCCTGAGTTCTACTCCCATCGCTATACATTACCACCTCATCTCTCTCTTCTTTTCTTGCAATTTGTCTTTCTTTCTCATCCTTTCCAAATTTCCTAATTTCAATCTGAATCTCTTCTCTAACTCTTTTCTCCCATCTTTCCTCATCCTTATATAACTTCTTCCAATTTTCTATTTTCTCCCATTTCCCTCTCTTCCCTATCAATTTGCCCAGCCCTTCTATTGCCCCTCCCATTCCTCTTTTCTTTTTTTCCTGTTCTTTTTTCCCTTTTCTCCTCATACTCCATTCGTCTTCGCTCTCCATTCTTCGTCTTATCTCAGCTTTCGCCGCTTTCTGTATTGGGTGTTTAGGATCCCTTTTCAGCGCATTTACTCCCATCATTCTCGTTTTATGTTCCAGTCTGTGTGCCGTTGGAATCATATCGTTTTCCACCTCGATTGCTGCTATTGGAGCCGTTCTGTAGTGCCCTCCGATCCTTCTCATCGCGCTTATATTTACCTTGTCAATCTCAGCTGCTAACCCTTTCTGCCCCTTCCACCATACCTTCCCCCCGTATTCCGCTATCTGCCTGCTGCATGCGATATACATCTTTCTTCCGTTTCCTACTCCTATTCCTTGGCTTCCCTTCGATAATCTTATAACATTCTGTGCCGCTCTTGCTGCTCTCGCCGTTTTCTCCCTCACATGTATCTTAAACGTGCACTTCTGGTCAATCCATATTCCCAGCCATTTCAATACCTTCAACTCCTCCTTTTCCGTGCCATTTGGCAATCTCAACACCTCCTGTTCCTCTCTCGCATCCACATGCAACCGTATCCAATCTGTCTTTTCATCAAATTTAACACAATTTTCATCTGCCCACTCATATGCTTTTTCTATAATTCTTTCGGCCCTTGCCATAGCCTGTTCCCAGTCTTTCCCGGCCGCCGCGATCGTAAAATCGTCTATGTATGTTGGCGTAATGGCTTTCCCTTCGAATTCTTCCTCGATGCATTGATTTACTTCTTTAATCAATGGCGCGATAAACAGATTAAACAGAATGGGGGACGCTGGGCTTCCCTGTGGGATTCCGGTTTCGATATCCTTCTCTTCCCCTTTCTCATTGTCAAACCTCAGAGCAATTCTCCTTTCGCTCATAAAGCTTGTCACCCACTCCACCACTCTTTCGTTTGCCCCTCCCTGTTTCAACGTATTCTCCAATCTAATCTTCGACACATTTGGGAACGCCTGAGATACGTCCATTGCTACTATCACCACCTTTGCTCCCTCCTCGCGTTTCCTTTCCGCCCAATCCAGTGTATACCCTACACATTCCTCTGCCGACCTATTTTTCCTGCCGCCCCACTGATTTATCTCTAACCCTCCTCTTTCGCCAAACTCAGCCAGATAATCCGTAACAATTCTCTCTAATCCTTTCCCCAGGGTATTCAGTAGCGAGATAGGGCGATACGCTTTTGGTTTTGTATAATCTGTTTTATTTGGCTTTGGTATAATCGCCCCGATCGCCTTTCTCCATCTTTTTGGGTGATACCCCGATCCAAAAGACATTTGATACGCTTTGCCATTCCGCCCCTAACACCTCCCACAATTCTTTAATTGCCTTGAATCCGATTTCGTCCGGGCCTGGTGCTTTATAGGATCCTTGTCTGTTGATAGCCTCTTGCGCTTGGCCTTCTGATATCCTTATTCTCTCTCTTCCGCCTCTTACATTTTCTGTTCTTGGTGGGTCTGGAGGAGCTTCTGGAAACAATTCCTTCAGGAAGGTCATTTCCTTTTCTTCAAACGTTACTCGAATACCGTCTGCCGTGTCCAAAGCTGGCGTTTTGGCATATTTCTTTTGTGACGCTACTCTCCAAACCTCCCATAAATTCTCTCCCTCGGTATCTTGCACAAACTTGTCCCAACATTCTTTCTTCTTCTCCCTTACCAATCGAAAGTACTCCGTTCTCTTTTTCTTCCATTCTTCTACTCTTTGCCTTTTAACATCCAGCCTTTCCGTCTCTTTCTTCCCCCATCTCCTTTTCCTCGCCATTTCTTTCCTCTTACTTTTTACTTCCTCGTCAAACCATCTTTTGCTCCTCGGACATCTTTTAACTTCCCCTACTCCCTGCTCTATACTGTCCTTCATAACTTTTTCTAACAATCTTGCCGCCTCCTCGCAATCCTCATTCTCCATTGCATACTTCCATTCCTCTTCTGTTTTCCCTTTTTCCTCCTTTGCAATTTTCCTCACTTTTTCCCAGTCGGCATTTCTATAATCCCAACGACAGCTCGTGGCTTCATATGTATCTATCATTTTTTCCCTTACTACCACCTCGCAGACTGCATGATCCGAGCCTGTGTCGTATTCCTCCTTTATCTTCCATGTTGATTTGTTTCGGATCGCTTGCGTAGCAAAGGCTAAGTCGATAACAGAGCTTTGATTTCCTCTTTGCCATGTAATCCTGTCCGGTTCGTTCAACAGTATCATATTTCCTTTCTCTATCACTTCTTCAATTTCTTCCTTTCTTATGGGTTCTGATACCGAATCCCATATTGGACTTTTCGCATTAAAATCCCCCACCATCACTATATCCGTATTTTGCAATACCTCGGTTGGAAACCTTGTCATACACCATCCTTCCCTTTTTTTGTGTGCTTGATTATAGATGTTCACCACCCTCAGAAATTTTCCATCCGCTTTTCTGATATCCATAACACTTGCGTCCCAGTCTGCCCAAATATCGTCCCTAATAACATACTTCAAATTTCTCTCTTTCCTCACCATCCACATCACTCTGCTTCTCTCCCCCTCTTTTTTTCCCGGTCGATAAATAATATCGAACGCCCCATTTCCTACTGTAATTTCTCTTCCTCCCAACTCTACCGCACCTCTAATTTTCTTTCCCGCCTTCACATTTCCAATATACGGTTCTTGTATCGCTATCACATCCGCCTCTTTTCCACTTTCCATCACTCACATCACAAAGAATGACTGCAGCTTGCACAGAAGATAATCCGCCATGCATACGTTGAGACGCTTGCTTTCCTTCTCGCGCCGCTACCTCCTTCGCCTTCTTGCATTCTCGCGTCCGCTGACAGACATCGATACCAAAGATATACCCGATCGCTTTCACTCACTCGGTTTTCGCCAGCAGGCATCGACATCGCTCCACGGCCTCCGCACTCATGACTTTTTCCTTTGAATACGTTGCTTGCACCATCCTCTCGCGCAAGCACTCTCGGTTGTCGATCTGCGTTGAAACGCCAGATGCCTCTTCTGCCGCAAATTCCGTGATTTCGCTTTTGTTCCGATTGTTGCATTTTGCCCACCAGCCTGTGCAACACGTCGCAGACCGCCGTTTCTCAACGCGGCCTTTGAGATGTAATCTCTGCATCTCTTCTCCTTCACATCCTCTGTGTTGTGTCTGTATCCATCAGCAAGACTTCATTTGTCTCCTGGGGTCTCCTGAGCCTCAGGAGACTCAAAAATTATCCAGGAGCCTCAGGAGACTCTCAGGAGACCCGGGAGACTGTTGGGAGACTGCATACACAAGTAGTGGTTTGCTGATGTCCATCATCGACTTTGATATGATTCTTGAGAATATCTAGCCTCATCTCATTGGTTTCCACATGGATCACAATCGATCGCCAACCACTCTTCTCGTCTCTCTGTAGCCAATGGGGTTCTCTGCACAGCCTGTAGTTATTCAGGTTCTCGATGTGCTCTTTCAACTCCTTCATTTTTCCCTCCCATTTTCCATCCACCGCGTGTACTACAATACCCTTCCATTCTTCGCCTCTATACTTCACCTCCCCCGCTCCCTTAATCTTCCTCAATTTTTCCGCATTTTCTTTCATGATCTCTGCTTCTGCGAACTCCACCTTCAGGCCTTCCGATTTCCCTTTTACTTCTGGGAGTCTCTTTACCGCTTTAATCTGGTCCTCCTTCAGCCCGAGCGCTGTCGCCATTTCTTTCACCGTTGGTATTTCTTCCACTTTTGCGATTTCCACGATCGCAGTCCTTTCTTTCTCTTCTTTCTTTTGTACTGCCTCCTTCGCCTTCCTTTCATTCTCCTTCTTCCTATCAGCAATTCTCTTTTGCCCCGCTACCGTCCACACTCCTTCCACTTCCCCCACAGTTGTCTTGACCTTGGGTGATTCGCTTCGGATTAGTGGTAGTGCTGGTGGTGGTGGCATTCGGTGCATCGTCTCTGTTAAAATACAGTGAATATATATCACAAGGTTCAGAATACGTTATACGAGTGCCGCGTAATGCCCTCCTATATAAATGAAATATATCAATCCTAATGGACGGTTTGTTGAGCTGTAAACGGGGCTTTGGTGGAACGAGTGATGTTTTATGATTAACACCACCATGTTAACGCGGCTGCCTAGATCAGGATTACGTACCTTCCAAGGTGCAGTGCCGATTTAATTTTTCAACCGAGTGTTGACAATTTTAAAGGATTCAATTAAGATCACAGACTTTCTCTCATCATCTGGTATTATCTCCCATACAATGTGGTCGCGAGCTAATCCCACACCCATCCCTATATATAGCTACGAGCAGGCTGCTGCAAGCTGGCGGTGAGGGGCTACGAGCCTACATTGTAGTTGTGGATACGGAGTCACTTACCGTGAAGCACATGCTCCAAATCTCAACATTGCCTCTGCCTCTAGGTTCACCAGAACCTCAGCAGATTCACGCACTTATGCCCTCATTATCACTACCAAAAATTGATATATGTGTTCTTAGCTGGCTGGTACCCTTAAGCAATCCACGCTTAACTGGCATGAGATTCTCTATGACAAATATACAAATTCATGCTAAACTTCTATCTAGGTATATCTCCTTGGACACGGTAGCATGCACACATAACCTGCCACGGTTGTGACTTTCTCTCTCGTCTAAGCCTTCAGTTATCTCCAATACCGAATGTTTACCCTCAATTCTCAAGGTCTCTAACACATACGCGCGTCTAGGATAGCAGACTAGCTTTAAAACTATTCTAGCTGTTCTCACAGGTTTTCCTAGATATATGGAACCATCAACTGAGTAATTTCCAGTCCTCCACCCTCAAAAAAAAACGTTGTTTTCTAACACTGAGATCTAGTAATTACGCTAGGTGGCTGCAGGTATCGACGGCGCCGTCAGCAGACGGCGATGAAGCCACAGAGTCGCAATGCCTAACACTCAAAGACTATCAACTATTCTACGAAAAAATGGTAGAATATGTCGTGGTCGGCCGGGCTCTTCCTGTCAAGAAGGTTCACGTTGTTTACACACTATACAAAGATTACCCCGAAAGGAACACTGTTGTCATCATAGCAATATTTCAAAACCCTGTTTACTCACAAAACCTCGGCCGTTTAATGTGTGTTCTTGACCGTAGATCTGGGTATATAAGTGCATCTAATTGGCTTTCAACCGATCCTTTGGAGATAACTGAAAGAGTATCAGAAACTATTGGTATCAGCCCTGAGCACCTGCGCCCGCCAGAGCCTCACTTGGACGGGTCACTCAATCTATCCTGTAAGATCGAGGCACAAAACAAGGCCGACGGACTATGGGCTATACAAATCAAAAGCCATGGTTACACCGAATCAACGGCTCCATTTATGCACTTCCTTGCGACTTACTATTCAGGTCTCCTTCCTGTTCTTGAAACTTATAGCGACACGCGGCGGTCAAACTTTGAACAATGCATTCAGATATACAAAATGTCTCCGGGTATCGCAGGGTCCTTGAATTATCATACCCTGCCTTTTGAGGAAAAGGTTCATGTTCTCCAAGCGATTGGAAGAGCGTACGGCGCTATGTGGGAAATGGAATCGAATTTCGACGTTTCTGGGTATTTCAAAAGCGAACATTTCACTGTTGATATCCCTAGCTACTCCACCTATCCCTATCGAGATTTTGGCATGGGTGGTACTTTTTCATCGGTAGCTGAGTATCTCCGAGAGTGGATAGAAATGAATTTAAGGCGCCTGGAGGCTTCCAAACACCCTCAATTAGATGAATACAAGGAGAAATACCTCCCCCGGATAAAAAGGTTTGTTGAGGATGGAATGGATATTCCTGATGATGTCGAAGAGATACCGTGGGTGGTGATGCACTCCGACTTTGGGCCACATAACCTTGTTTTATCTACAACCACTCCAACCAGTATTGTTGCAATCCTGGGCTGGGAAATCTTTTATCGCCATCCGTTTATGGTAGCGGCCCCCAAAACCATTGAATCGTTCTTCAGGGTATACAAACAAAACGGTGTGCAGGGGCCTTGTTACGACAATGATGAGACGCTCCGATCGGCTTTCTGGAAGGATATACCGGCCTGGGAAGAGTTGTATGACAGCGCGCAGGCGAGTGTCTTCATACACTGGTATTCATTTGGCTTGTTTATGAATCCTGCCCAGCACATGGCCTTCCTAGACATGGAGGGATTTATATCAGAAGATCCTATGCAGAGCGTAAATTGCATGGCTATCGAGAACTTTTTGGAAATATGGAGTGAGCCTCGGCCTGAAGGATTCAAGCTTGAGCTATCGTTTGAGACAGAGGTATCAATCGATACCTAAACAACTGGGGTTGTGGTATTTGTTACACGGGGCTGGTTCTTTACACTGCCAAAGTCCTGCAATCAGGGTGCTATTATTGTTCTTGTATCTTATTTACAGTGTTGGTCTGTCATGCATAGTCAATGTTAATTCTTGATTCCAAAATATTGTGTTGCGCCAACCTGAGATTTCTCATGCTAAGAATCCTTCAGTGCACGTACATATATTTACATAAACTGGTACGCTCATGGGATACACCCCTTATCTCCCTGATGAAAAATCGGAAATAGAATTATACCCAAAGTACCTACATGTAGTACCGTGGCAGTGCGAACCTTTAAGCCAACATCTGTACTACCATTCCTTGGCGCATGTGTCGCCCAAGAACGGCTATGCCAGCATGCGCAAGAAAGGCTTAAGAGTTTTAGCGAGATGCGGATTCAAAGGTTCAACCATATAGCACAGGGAATTGGCGAAAAGCTACATACATACCTACATGTAGGCCGTAGGTACTCTCTGAGCCAGATCAGCTGGGGGGGGGATATATATAGAAACAGGTCATGGTTCTGTACTAGTATATATGTCACGAGTTGAGATGCAGATGTGCTCTAGCTGGCCCTACAATAAAAAAAAAGCTTTTTTTCAAGCACACATAATACGGGGCAAACACTTTAATCCGCGCGGTCCTCGCAGAGTAGGCTCCCCGCACTTACTTGTATCTACTCTACCCTACTGCCATGTAAGGACCCCTATTCGATCTGTTCTATGTTTAGCGCTGTGTAGATGTCCCTCCATCTCTAATACCTACTCTATATCAGTAGCTACTAGGCACAGCCAAAAAAAAAAAAAAAGAAAGAAAGAAAGAAAACCCCTCCAGATGGAAATCTGAAATAGGAGCAAGGGGTTAGGTTTACGGTAAGACAAGCTCGCTAGGTGCGTTCAACCCTGTGTGTGGAGGAGCATCCTGGGCGCTGTTGTAGGGGGAAAGCGGAGAATGCCGTTGGGGCGGTCTTAGACAGAGGTGTTGAATAGCGACAGGACCCCCCCCCCCCCCTTTCCTTGTGCGGATGCATATGGCTTTGAATGGATACATGTAACTGAAAGTAAGTGCACGTATCAAGAACATCATGGAGCATCACTCGTCATCCTCAACCATCCGATCTAGACAAATGAATGCATGCAGTTAAGCTATGCACATATCGAGACTTAAGCACCCCCCGATGTACCCAAGGTAGAGGTACATTAAAGTACACGCTTACCAGCAAAAGAACCAGAAAATGCAAGTAACGGAACCAGGGATTATTTGTATGAGGGAACGGCGCCACTCCATACAAATTATCCTTGCCCTGAGCAACTGCATTTTCTGGTTCTTATGCTAGTAAGCGTGTATGTACATGTAGTTTATTTTCGACAACCTGCGGCTGAGTTGTGCTGCGTCGCACAAGCGAAAAAGAGTTGTGTAACAGCAACAACAATGAATGAAATGAGCGAAAGGAAAAAAGACTCTAAAAGGGCGCTTCACTCCCCCCCTCCTCCCCTTCTTTGGCCTCTTTCTCTTTCGTTCTTATTCTCACTCGTATATCTTTAAAGGCTCGAGGGGAAGTAGAAGGGAAAAAAAGAAAAAACTCACTCAGAAACCCATTTCTCTACGATGGCATACAACTACCAACACGCTGGTGTCCCTCCTCCTAGCTGGGCTAATACACAGATCCCACCCACCCCTCCCTTCTCACCTGGAGTTCTCCCAACGCCAGCCGTCGATGCAGCGGCCCTTACTGCTCCGGGTCAGCCTGCTTATCAGGCCCCGCAGTTTGCGCCGCCCCCGCCCCCGCCGCCGAAACAGAGCGGGGGGGTCCTAAAGACTTTGAATTTCTTTAGTAGTAAACCGAGTTATCAGCAGACTATCAATACGGGGGAAGGATGTCTGTCGAATCCGACGAGTCCCAAGTTCTATTCACCCGTACAGGGACAGACAACGGGGACAACCTATGGTGTTACTGGTGGGCAGACTTATAGCAGCGGTGCAACGGTGGTACCACAGCAGGTTTATAATGTACCGCAACCGCAACCACAAAATTATAGTAATGGGCAAGGGACGGTACCTGTGTCGCCAGCATATATTCAGCCTACAACAACGTTCCCGCAGCAGCAGCAGAATCAGGTACCACTATATCAACCACAGTCTCAGCAAAAGCCTCAGCAGCAGTACAATAACCAACAAAACAATGACAATGGGGTCGCATCTCCACCGGCATACTCGCCTGCCTGGACTGAGAAACCGCAGCAGCAGTGGCAAGAAAAACCACCACAGACAGTTGGAGGAAATAATTACAACCCAGGAGCCGGCAATGGATCTAGTCCCGAGAAAATATCAGCGCAGCAGCAACAACAGCAGACATGGCCCCCAGAGAAGCCGCAAGGCCAAGGAAATAACTATAACCAGGTCAATAATAATAATAACCAGAATACAGGGCAGCATCCTGCGCATGCAAATAATGCAGCTCCACCATTGAACCAACACCCCGCATACAATCAGAACCCAAGCCCAGTTCACAACGCTAGTAACACAAACTCATGTCCCCCGCACACTGGCCCGCCGCCTGCGGGTACCACAAAGCCTAGCCAACCCTACGGCCATCCTGCGCACCAGAATGCGCCTGATAGCAGCGCCTATTGGGCCACATTAGTGGCACAGGGTAAAATTCCACTTGCACCGAGGCCCGAACTTCGTGGCCTATTCAGGGGTATTGCGCGTTGTATGGTAGGTATCTCCCTTTGTATGATGTAATAAATCTGTTAGTCATTGGAATTTGATGATTGAAACTGTCCATAGAACAAAGAGTGCAGTGTTGACTCAACACCCACATGTGTCCTCTCCCCCGCTAAAATGAGCATGTACTACGGCATTAGCCCCTCATATAGCTCCCGCGAGTCCCGTAAGTAGCTACCTACCCCCAACCTCTGAAAACTCGAAACTTGTAGGTATTGATATAACGACATCTAGAGTTCTTTGCGCGCGCCCAACGTGCCCCCAGCGCTCTCGTAACTCTCTTTAACGCCCTCTCAACCGAGTATCTCCTTATACCAGCCCCGCCCGGCGATGGACGCCGGAAGCCGCACTCACCTGCACTCACAATTGCTGGCTTTGAGCATTGGCTACTAATCAATGCGCTTATCAACCCCGATGGGGAGCATGCACGAATATCTGCCTTTTTGTCAAAGAAAGGTAGAGTGGTCGTTGACGATGAAGGCAGAGTTATACCTGCGAGCGGGTTTCCACGCGAAGCACTGCCAGGAGGGCCTGATGCATCGATTGTAGAAAAATATCGAGGTCCTTTGGAGTCAGCATTAGGTAGCGCTAATGCTAACGAGGAAGTAGCAGAGGAAGAAGGGTGGAAGGCCGAGATTGAGTCTTGGAAGAAGAAGATGTGGGAGAGTAAGGGGGAGCTGGAAAAAACTCAGACGGAGGTCGAGGAGAAGGATGAAGAGCTCGAGGAGTGTAGAGAGGAGCTGGAGGGCACTCAGCAGGAACTGAAGGGATGCCGCAGTGAGCTAGAGAAGAGCCGGGAGGAGTTGAAAAGCCGTAACGCTGAGCTGGAGAGTTTGAGGGCGGCGCTGGCGGAAAGTGTAAAGAGGGCTGATGAGGCAGTGTCAAAGCTGGCGGCCTTTGTGGGAATACAGCAGCAGCAGCAGCAGCAGCAGCAACACCAGCAGCATCAGCACCAGCAACACCAGCAGCAACATCAGCAACACCAGCAACAACAGCAGCAGCAACCACCCCCAACTGCACCGTCATACGCGCCATATCAGGGAACCCCATCCCAATCGCCTCAATACCCTCAAAGCCCTCAGACCCCTCAATACCCTGCAAACCCCCAAGCACCTCAATACTCCCACAACCCTCTCGCTCCACAGCCCCCACGCACCACCCCGACCCCGCAAACCCCACAAAACCCCCCGCAGCAGCAGAACTACCCCCAGCCCGGGTATCCAGTACATAGCAACACCTGGTCATCACAGTCCTCGGGCAGTATCTCGCCTGGGGAGGACCCGGCACGGAAAATGTCCGCGTCGTGGGGACAGCCGCCCCAGGGACAGGGGCAGGGCCAAGGGCAGGGCCAGAATAGGAGAATCTCGCAAACGTACGTCAAGCCGCAGTACCAGCCTGTGCGGAAGTAGGCGAGATGCTGTAGGAGCTGCAAGTGTGGGGAGGGGTTGGCGGTCTGTTTTTACGTTCTTGGTAAATGGATGTGTTTATAGCAATGGAAATCTATAGTAATATCATATAGTCGAATCTCAGCATAGAATTCACTTAGTACCAAGCTGGGTGATGATCTGAATATCTAAATGAATGCGAATATGCATTGTGTTTATAATTGAGCCCAAATACTTTTCGTGACATGAGTGTTAAGGGGGTGGTGACAGAAGAAGTTGGCTGGCCTTCCGAGGGCTGATATGGTGGTTCTCTGGCAGCGAGGGGTTCTAAGGGTAGCTCAGTGGCACTTGCTCGTTAGTGGCACTGGGTGTACTTTGGCCCTTGGTGGAACGGGGATTGGTGATATGGCGGGTTGTGTTCTATGTAGATACTTGTATGTCTATCTACATGTACATACCTAAGTACATGTATGCGTGTGTTTGCTGTAGTCGCTCTCTAAACTACAAAATAGGGGTGATATTCGCGCGGTAGACATACAGTATGAATACCGTCTTCTTGAGAATGGTGCATTCCCAAAGATGCCGATATAGGGCGGTCATCTCCAGAAGTAAGTCAGGCAGGTGATACGCATTGCAAGGTGAATGCCGCTTGTACACACCCCCGTCTTCTGAGCACTACGATAGTCCGAGCGTAGCGCGAAAGTCTGTGTAGCAATCGGCATGGTAAAGAGACTGGCAGCACAGCGGTAGGAGTACCGCATTCTACGGCAGATTTCCTCGGCAGGGCCACCGAAGCAGAGCCATGCGCCCTCCTCTGCCAGGCGGCCGTCATCCTGTCATGTTACGGCATTCTCTTGACGATTATCTGACACAGAATACAAACAAGATGGGTATGGCGATACCACGGTCTGGTAGATAATGTCAATTCTCTGCGCGACCGTCGCAGTACCGCCTTGCTGCTGTATTCTTCTCAAGATTATATCTAGGGGAGTGTAGTTGTGCTATAGTGGATGCGGTAGGGCTATGGTGTGATGATCGAAGACGTATTTGCGACAATGTCACTTCTACTCATGTTTATTGTCACAAGCTTGCTCACGTGATGTGGACTTAATCCTGTCTTATCCAATCAATCATTTTTGTGATATCTAATGTAATCTATGTACGTGTAAGTGAGTATGTATAAGTAGAGTACATACCTCGAAGTGCATTCACCAGAGATCACTCGGCGCGTCATGCCATGCCATCACGGATATCGGCACGCGCACACCAGCCGGACTTGTAACGGCCGGCAGTGCACAAAAAAGCCCTAAGCGCGCCAACCCCCCCCCCCCCCTCCTCCTCCTCCTCTTACTCCTCACCAGCCACATACACCTTTCTACTATTTCTCTATCGAATAGGAAAGTCCGCCGCCGCTAGAATACACACATACACCTCGGGATAATAAGACTTCTCGCACCATAGAAGGGGGGAAAACCGGGTCCGATGGCGCAGCTGTGCCATGTATTGTCATCGAAATCGCAATCTAGGTGTAGGCCCGTCATCGTGGTGAGTAGTTGTTTGCATCTCACAGCTGTCGTTACAAATACAACATATGCTTGTTTTGCATGTGGAAGCACACCCCAGGGAGTAACGGATAAATTACATGTGAGACGTGCGGCTTGACTACAGACAGACAAACAAAGGGCATGTCTCGGCCGTAACGGGCGGGCGGTGCTTCTGGAAGGTTTTGCACACAACCGAGCCAGAGCTAAAACTCTATTGTCGGAAATTAACGAACCCCCCCCCCCCCAAAAGAAAGCTGTCGGCCGAAACAACCAAAAGATGGCATTCATACAAATAGTAGGCCCCTCCTCCCCTCCCCTCCCCCAATCCTCCTCCCATATTCCCAAACCCATCAAATCATAAGAGTCTAATATATATCCGTACAACTAGTACCTGAAGACCCATTGATTAATCCAGCAGCAGCAGCAGCAGCAGCAATGGCAGAGACAATCTCCCTCCAGAGCATAAAGTCAACGCAGGACCTCAACAGCCGAAAGCCTGAACGAACCAGCAGTGACAGCAACACATTAACGGCACCGCAGAAGCAAGGCCTTGATGGGGCCGCGGCGGCCACTCTCGAAGCTGGCCCTCGGGCTGCCGGGGCTCCCGTGGTGCTGCCAAAGTCGGTGGCACTGAAGCAGCTTGTGGGTGCTGCAGTTACGCTGCTGGTGCTGTTCTGGGCAAACACCTCATGGATAAACGGGAAAATGGTACGTATGCAAAATTAAAATACATACGATAAACCCCCCCCCCCCCCAGCAATAATCAATCAGCTAATTCAAAAAAATCTGTAGTATAAGCAAGCAGAATATGCCCACCGACTGCACATTCTCGCCGTTGATCTCGACGGCGGCCCTATCGGATCCTCCCTGCTCTCCACCACTGCCCTCCTCAGTGGCACCTCCGATCAGCCCACATACGTAAACACCCCCTACGACCCCAGCTCCGACGACACCTTCGACACAATCTACGACCGTGTCCGCTCCGGCGGCCCCATCTGGGGCGCCATCATCGCGAACCCCTCCGCCTCCAACAACCTCACCGCCGCCCTATCCTCCTCCAACAACACCAGCACAACATACGACCCCACCTCAGCACTAACAATAATCTACAACGAAGCGCGCTTCCGCACGGTCGAGATATCACTAATCTACTCCAACCTCCTCTCCGCCGCCGGCGCAGCAGGCGCAACCTACCAGCGCGCCCACGGGGTCGCCACCATCTCCTCCCTCACCACCAGCGCCCCCGCCTCCGCCATCGCCGCAGCCCTCCAACCAGTCTCCTACACAATCGTCAACATCAACCCCTTCGGCTTCTCCAGCAGCGCCCTCCTCAACACCGTCATGTTCGTCTTCCCACCCCTAAGCCAATTCTTCGTCGTGATGGCCGCCAACGGGGTCCTCGGCGGCGCCGGCGCCTACGCCCACTGGTCGCTCAAGTCCAACCTCCTGATCCGCGCCGTCCTGGGCACCGCCTACCCCTGCTTCATCGGCCTCTCGTGGGCCGGCTGGGTGTACACGTGGAAGGACGGCGCCGACCTAGGCCCCGGCCAGTACTTTCTGAGCTGGCTCACAATCTGGCTGTACGCCTCCATCAACTTCTGGGTCATTGACGGCATATGCGCCGTGCTCGAGATGCGCTGGATGCCCTTCTTCATCATCACCGCCATCATCACGCAGGTCACGGCCGTGCTGTCGCCCATGGAGCTGGCCAGCAACTTTTACAGGGTCGAGTACCTGCTCCCCAGCCACCACATCTGGGGCGTCCTCATGACCATCTTTGGGAATGGCGCGGCGAACGACCTGAAGGTCAACTTGACGGTCGCCGTGTTGATGCTCCCCGTCGCCGTCTCGTGGGGCATGTGGGGGAATTGGAGGAGGTGGACTAAGGCGTCTGCGGCGGTAACGGGTGGGAAGGCGTAGGGAAATGATTTTGTTTTCTGGGTCCTTGGTTTTTTTTTTTTTTTTTTTTTTTTCTTTGTTTTTTTTTGCTTTGTTTTGTTTATGGGGGTTATTAAAATATACTTCTTTTTATACCCATTATTCGTATTTCGCGTTTAAATACATAACTATTAATCTTCGTTTATATACTTTAGATCAATTATTTAAATATACATGTATATAATACATTCATATAGGTCATCAGGTCATAAAATTTCTTTCCCTCTCGGTAGAGATTGATGCCTCGTTTCCATACTCATGCATGGCGGTGAGTTAACTAGACATAATACGCTAATACTAGAATATCGCCGGGTGGGGATAAGTGGCTATGATATTAGTTGGACTGCAATTTGTGAAGAGACTTGAGTATCGTTTTATTTCTAAATTACATTATAAGAGGCCCCCCTTCAAAAGCAACGATATAAAATACTGTATCATAGGGGAGCAGAGCATTGGCTCTATATCGATCGAAGTCTCGTTTCTCATGTCAGCCAGTTCCACTCTCCAGGCCAGTTTCAAAAAATAGGAGTAGCCTGGGACTAGACTTTCCATGCAGCTCGTTACTCTGACAAAGATAATGTAGACGAATTCTGTGCGGAGAAATCCTCTGCGGAGGAATCCTCTGCGCCCTCTTCGGAAAAATCCTTTGCGGAGGAATCCTCTGCAGAGGAATCCTTTGCTGAAGAGTCCTCTGCGGAGGAGCCCTTTGCGGAGGAATTCTTTGCGGAGTAACTCCTTGCAGAGGACCCCCGAACAGACGAGGTCTGTACACCGAATGAGCCCATATGGCTCGTTACCCGCCATGGGTTATTTATTGAAATCATCTTTAGTTGCGAAGCTAATAGTTCATCTGGATTGAGTTCAATGGGCAGGCAGTAAGCCTTATGAGATGGCCTATTTTTAAACTGGCATCTATGAGATGTTAGCTCCATTTTATTATAGAATTCATCATTGTTGATCACATACTTTTCCGAACAATACCACGTGCGGCCGCATTTTTTGCAATTCTTTAGCCCGCTCGGCTTCCCGCATTCCTCACAGAGAGCGCTCTTTTTGGGTTCTTGGCCTTCACGGATAGTTTCCATAATGTACCCTGTATACCCGTGTATAGTATGTTCGGTATAGATAGTCCTTGTTTTCCTTGGGTAGTTTCCACGACAGTCTCCGCTTTCTCGGAAATGGCCTTCTTTAGTGGTAGGTAGGAAAACATTAGTCTTAGCACCAGATGGTATCGATGTGTAGGACTTGAGTGCGTCTCGAACACGCTTTGTAGCTTCATCGATATTAAACGCATGCGGGTCAAAGATATAATCAGGATTGTTCGCATACGTAGATTTAGCATCTCGATTATTCAAAGCCCCACTAATTTGACGTAGCAGATACCTATCCGCAGGTCTTTTTCGTAGTGACTCCATGGTATCCTGCCAATCGCCACCTCCCATATCCTCAGCTGGGCAGGCCCCCATACCATCAAGAACAACGAATGCGCCGTCGGAATCTTGTGGATCGAAAATTGCTTCAACGGTAATATGGTGAAGCCAGTCATCGCCCTGAAAATCCTATACTTAACAAATTTCCTAACTATACTTGTATAAATAATATCCGCTCACCAGATCGTATAAATATCCAAGAGTCGAATCCTGGCCTTCCAAGACGTCACCAATTGTAAACATATCGTCGGGAATGTATTCATGGCCTTTTTTGTACATATTGACCATATCGACGTGCTGATAAATCAGCCGTCATAATTGCATAATTTTGGGAACGAGAACCTACGTTAGAATCCCTAGGCCCAAACAAAGCACCATCTCTGTAGTCGGTGAATAAATATCCATGGTAGTTACGAGACCTTCCTCGAAATTTAGTCCTAGATCTTCACAGCAGAATTCGAACAGAACAATTACCATCCCATAACCGGTTGTAAAATCTTATCCTGGAACAAGTTTAATTTTAGTCCTCCGGAAACCTTGATACCGCGCGTGATATATTCAAGTCCATTCTCATCCTTAATTCCCAGCATTTTGATTTCTAATATATAATCACATCTGTTTCTGCCATGAGTAAGTGCTGCGCGTCGAAGCTCTTTCATCTATACGGGGTTAGACTCCTTTTAAAAAAAATAATAAAAACATATATCGGGAAATACCTTTTTGAATATGAGATGTGTTATAAACTGAGTCTGTGGGGTCTCCAAAAACTTGTAGAGGTGAGATACTTTGGCCTCCCTCTTGAGGTATCTTGGTATATCGTCTTTATTTCCAACTTCACCCTTCATCAAATGATCAATACCCCATGTCTCGATTCGCCCTGTGCGCCTATTAATATCCGGCTGGAAAGTTTCCGGATCTAAGATGGCAGTTGCTAGGTTAGCTTAAACAGACCGAGAAACAAAAGTTGACCGGAATCTTACCAGTCAGATAAACTGGATGAAGCCCAAATAAATCATCACTTGGATGGATGCGGACCCAGCATTTTTGCCCGGATAGCTTATGGAGATAGGGCGCTTGGGACATGATCTTGCTCTCTTAGGGCTGTTGCTGATTATAATTGGTTGATTTATTTGAGATCGAGTGATTCCAGATACTCAGTGAGTTTGATTATTTGATGTAGAGGGAGAAAAAAAGAAGGACAGTGGTAATTTCAACATGGGGTTAGTAGCGTGTTAAAGAGTTATGTACAACTATTAATCCAAACTTCATATACATGTACTGATCGAATTAAAGACACCTATAGCTGCTTAGCCGCAATCGAAGCTATAACGTCTCGGTTGAGAAATGTTAAGGACAGGGTCACACTCACTAATTGCCCATGAACTGTCAATCTAGACGTGTAGGCTTGCACCTACACGGATCGTACAAGATGGACCAATTGATTATCATAACACTGAATACAAGTACAATTGAATTAAAAACAAGAAATACAAATTTGAGTGATTTTGTGAGTGATGCACTGTGATTCAAGAACTTGGAATTCGAACATGTGCGCTGCAACGCTGCTTTTGAGCATACATGTACTCTACTACCCCTACACCCTTAGTACTTTAATTTAGTCAACGTTCAAAGTGCCTAGGACTACAGTATGAAAAAATGGGGTGAAATCACTACCATAGGACTACGAAAATTAAAACAGCATTAGGGGGGAATACTGTAGAAATACCGGATTTTTACCGCATTACTAGCATATCAGCGGGAATACCGTAGTGATCCCACTACTCTTTTTTGTACTGTATTAATCCTAAAAACGACACCGCTAGACCACCGAGTGATCAGCTATGACTAAAGTTACTTCGGGGTCGTTCTGTGGGTTTGACGAGCGGGTAAGTCGGTCGCAAGAGTAAGCTTACCTCCAGTATTTTGCGTAAAGGTACTTGTCTAGACAGACGCTGGGAGCAACTTCATATCTGGACCCCTCACTATCATAGGAAGGGATCACATTGGGCCTTCAGAGCCTATGGACTCCACAATCATCTAAAGCGACCGGGATTAGCTTAACGTGATCTCCTGAATATTTCGTGGGATACATGCACGTACACCAGCACAACACAACTCAATCTTCATCAGCCAATATCTCAAAACCCAGATATTTACACCGTGCCACTAGTAATAGCATTCCATCCAACCCACAGGAGTGGTTTCAGGCATGTTGGGCTTGATGTTATTCAGCTGCAAGTTCATTTCTATATTTATATCAGGAACTATGGATAGGTACAGAAGGAGACAAGTAAGTAATCCGCCAACGAAGCTCATAGCATAAGCATCGGCTCATATAATTAGCTAAGATCTCTCAACACGATTTGTTTTGAGTTATAAGCTTAGATTTTTATGTCCCCATATCTCAAAATAACATTGATAGAAAAGTACTTGATATATATACCACACCTCCACCTATAAGATTACAAATAAAATTACAAACACAGGCCAACCAACCATTCCAACTATACACCTTCTCATTAATCAACCCCTGCTCCATCAGCACCTAATCACAGACACTGTGAGTAGTAGGTATTCGAAAAAGTGCAAGTAGACCCAGCTACGCAGGTAGTTGATCCAGTATAGTTGACACCGCCGCATTGTCCATATTTAGCTACAGTACCGGTTGATTCAGCAGGTGTCACAGTAGTAGTAGTAGCTCTTGTACTAGTGGGAGAAACGGTAGTGCTCGAAGGAACTGTGCTAGAGGAGGACGACACCAACCTGCAAACTTCAGGGATTGCGGTTCCTGCAGCGGTCAAGTAATTTGCCAACGCGTGGTTGGTACACTTCAATCCATTCACAAATGCCTTTGCAACAACATCGGCTCCCTCGGGGCTTGTGTGTGTGTGGTCATTAGGGAACAATGCCGGGTACACATTGTCGTAACCCAAATCCTCGTACGCAACAGCCACCCAGCCGTAGTGATCGATCCAGGTTGCGCCCTGGCTAGTGTAGTTTCCGGCCGCATACATCGAGTACGGCACGAAGCGGTTACCCTCGCTGACCTCCGTGTGAGCAGCGTTCCAGGCGTCACCGTTAGGCGTGGTTGAGCTCACAACGGGAATACCGCCCGCTGCAAGGACATCCTGCACCATCCACTTCTCGTAGGTGACAAATGTCTGGACAACCTCAACAGTACCATCGGCCAATGTCACGGTAGTGGTTGAAGTGTCGTCGCCAAAGAGGGCTGCACGGTCCGAGGTCGCTACGCTGCCTCCGTCGTTGTGTCCAAATTCAATAATCACATAGTCGCCGGGTTCGATCTGGGAAACGAGAGTGTCCCAGAGGCCCTCGCGGGTGTATGAGCGTGCGGAACGTCCACCACGGGCCAAGTTGACCACAGTGAGAGACATGTAGTTTGCGAATGGGGTACCCCATCTAGGCGGGAAAATCAGTCACACATTCACAGAAGAAATTGGAACAATGGGAACCATATCATACCCCTGGATATTAGTCGAGGATTGTGCCATTGTCGAGTCACCAGCCATGAGAATCTTGGCTGTTGCTGGTGCCATAGCAATGGCCGCAACAGCGGCGGACATTTTGAGGATGGATGAGGAGACCTTCATTTTTGATATATCGGGATTTCTTGGGAGTATGCAGGTGTACGGCTTAGCTGGCTTGCTGGTTGTGAAGGGAATGCTTAAGACAGCTCTTGTGAGGGTTGAGGAGGGGCTCTTATATATGAAAGAAAGACCCCTGGTATAGAGGAATTCTGCTGAGTCGGATTTTTGGCACAATTCATCGCGAGTTCCCCATATCTCTTGGAAGGAAATATCAGGGCGCCAATCCTCGTTAGAACAGTCAGGAACAAATTCGGTACTTGCCACAATCCGGAAGATACAGGTGGATCTTCCGCGACGTTAGGGCTAGCAAGGTGAAGAAAACTGTAAACATCTCCGCATGAGGATACCCCCCCCCCCCCCAATATACTGGTGCACTGTAGGGTGCCCTATGTAACTCTATATACCCGACATGCATGCATGCATGGATTCCCCAGGGCTCTGCCGGAGGAACTGTGTGGGGCTGACAGTCTGTCAGATTAAAGGTACAAGGGGGCTACAGATTTCCATCCATCCAGCTGTTCTATGTAGATAGAAGGGCCTCTCGGGCTTCTTTCCTGCTGGATCATGTATATAGCTACATGTACATACAGTCACACCCAGCGTAACGAAAATCATTAAGGTACATCATACAATTAACGCTGGTGGTGTAGTAGCCTGCGCGAAGCAGCCATTTTTCACTCCCGGGATATTATAGCTTTCAATACCTGAGCGGGCCAAACCATCTAACCAAACAATAGATACATGTATATATACATGTATCTATGTAGCTACATGTAGTACATGTATGTCATTCAACAGATCTAGAATCAGTCAGATGTCACTATTAATAGTACGAACCTCGTTTAGAGTAGACGTATGTGTACCAATATACTAATAATGTCCTCTCCTGTATATGAAGAATTTGTACTATAGACGGAACCATGGCTCGATCATACATGTAGTAAGTTCTTGGTCCTTCAAGTATGTTACCACGATACCATGTTCGGTCGATATCCGAAACAACCGAACATTCGGCCAGCGGGGTAACTACTGACGGACGCAGGGCTAGGGTTGAAACGGTACTACGGGCCGCCAAGGGGCCGGAGCAACGGAAATGAAGGACTTCGGACGGTCAGTGCCCGACTAATATTGGTTTCTTAAGCTTGCTGCACAGCGTTCGCTTTTGGTATATACAACTTTATATGCATAATTCCACACAGGGGTATAGTAGGTACGGATCAACAGTTTTTCAGAACCAGCCTAACAGCGACCAAGAAATATTACGTCCCTGATGGTTAAATAGAATTTTGCAGCCCCCAGAGGCCAAGGAAACCCGCCATGAAGGTATCTACTCGCACACCTAAAATATCCGGAGCCAAGTCCTCCCACCATACCATCTTCACTTTCCTGATTTATCAGGCGGGGGTATCGAAAAGGTGCTCTAGGTAGACTGGAGGCCTGCAAGCGGATCTACCCTTCTCGGAATGTATACTAGATCTAGCGTCTAACACTTTTGGAGGTCTTCGTTTAAAAACGATACCCAGACCCTGACAGGGGGCTGCGTCCACATCTATGAGCTCAAGGAAATCCTCCTCAGCTGTTTTAGAGGCCATGGGACCGGGGGTCCTAAGGCCGATTTCATCCTTAGGCACTGGTTTCTCGGCTAAGTCCTGCCTATCCATACAATCTTTATATTTATCGTGTGCCTCGTTTCTCATCCAAAAGAATATCTCCACTGGCGGAGATCTCGAGACTTTGGTCGATATCGCTAGAACTGTCATAATATATTTATCCAATTGCTGTCGCAGTTGATCAGGACAATCTTCCGGTGCCATAAAAGATGAACATGATTCTGACTCGAGGGACCAGAGTGTTGGACAAGGTAGCCACGGGATTGTCTGGCCGACCTCGCTTGGAAATAGGTTGAGTAGTCCAATATGGAGCTGGTAAAAGTCTTGATAGAGACGACAGAGGCGTAAAGTTGTGTTATATTCAGTAACAGCATTTAACCAATAGTAAACTAGCTCATTTCCGAGAGAGAGGGATTCGACAGATGCGGATATTATTTTTCCACTTCGAGCCCCCTGGCATAGATATATTAGTTAAACGGTAGAATATAGTGACACTTCATCTCTTGAAAGACTTACTGTAGTAATCTTTTTCTTGCTTTGGATTCCTAAGGAGGGAAGAAAACTGTTGATATTTCTCCATTTCCCCATGTCTAAGAACAAGTTCCCAGACCCAAAATCATACCATTGACTGTTGCTTATCTCCGATGAAAACAATGGCAAACACAAAAACGATGGATTCGCTATATCTACCAGTCTTAACCGTGTAGTCGAAGGCATTTTATTCTGACTCGTAGTGGAGCGCAAAGATCTAGATTGGCTTCCATGGTCTGCCGCGCTTTTATAAATTCCAGAATCTTCTTTGCTGCCCAGAAACGATATAAAAGACCGGCGAGTGAAAAGGCCGCGCAGCGCAAAGCCTGTAAAATACATCGACTTTTGTATCTTCTTTCCCCCCTTCGACAGTGTGGTATGTTCGCTGTTCAGTTTACCCCCAGGAAATGCTATTGTACTGCCAGGTGTCAATAATGATGGTTCCGGCGTTGCCTCTATTCTTTGCATAAAGTCCGATATAGTCTTCTGATTCTCCATCAACTTAAAAACCATATCAGAGAGCTTTTGAGTGTTTCTTTCGGCTTCTTCGGCTGATTTACTAATTTGGTCGTTAGAAAACTCTAAATAGTAATAGTCCTGGTAGAATTTATATTTACCATTCAAGTATATCCAGTACCAAAACGATTGATAACTTATGATCCTTCAATCTCTCAAGAAGTATCTTGAGTTCGTCCTCTCTCAATATCCATCTCGATCGGTCTAGAGTTACCATCTCAAAACCATCTCTTAGGCCATCAACCTCCTTCTCCAGTTCCGAAAATGTACACACACACCCTGTTAGAATAGCAACCAACTGTTCAACAAGTATCATTGATTCTTGTGACCTTGTTGACCGCTTCCCACCAACCAGGAACATTTGAAGGTTACACATCGCCGGGTTGATCAACGCTATCTCAGCTATTAACTGACCTACAAGACTCGGGGTGTTCTTCATGTTCATAGTCAGGTCACAAAGAGTGGTGGTGATGTGCGCGGCTGTTAAGACTAATCCAGCGATTGAAGCTGAGACAGAAAGTGGATCCATGGAATCGACTGCTCTCTTCCGTTTGATTTGCACTCGTAGGATGTAGTTGAAAAAGATAGATCGATACCGAAAGGTATCATAAGAGGAGAAGTCCTTGTATCAATTAATAAATAGATGTGGCTCCTCGCTACTGTGTATGTGTTGTAAGGAGGGGAAAAAAGAAACAACGAACCATGGCGCGTACACACATGTGTCACGATATACGAAGATCGAAATGTAATTTCCCATTTCTTGGGAATGAACGACCAATAGCTGATCAAAAGGCGTAGCCTGAAACCAGTTTAGTTCGCGATGAGATAATGCTCTCGATCGGGGCTCCGTTATCAGCATATATTCTTCACAAGGCTGTCATTTTACACATCACACCCCCAACTTTTCTTATTGCCATGTAGTACATGGACTGATATACATATATTTCAGTCGAAGAAAAGTTCCAGTGATATTCAGTCATCCCCTTTGCATGACTATGTGGGTACTCTAGTATAATTTGAGTTAGTTACGTTAACAAAATTTAGCTAGGTAGGTATATCTTGTAATTTAGTGCGAGATGGTAGATCACGAGAATATAGAGCGCACTGAAGACAGGTACTTAACTCCTATATCATAAGTTAGGCAGGCTGTGATGCAGAGATCTGAGACGCCTCCATGACCCTTATCACGTCGTACCTACCAAGCTAATCATTGGTATCGCTGCTTGAACGCATATCGATGATCTAATCTTATCTGATAAACCCAATTGTTGAAACTCTTATCATGATCATTCCTGTAACCAGACCCCAATGAGATAATGACCATAACCACCCAAGGTTCCCTGAGGAGTAGCGGATCGTTCGGGTCGGTCAGTCCTTGTTCAATATATGGCTATGATTGATGACATTCTCCGGGGATTGAGATCGATAAGGGCCCGCCAGGAAGATGTCGTTGTTGATGAAAGGGGGTGGGGGACCTGGCCCTCTATATACATGTATGGTACCTCTACAGCCATCAGCTCACACTGTCGAATTTTCCGTACCTTTCTCTTCCCTGTGTATTACGTACGCGTACAGATATGGCTAGTTTTATTTCCACCTCAAGGCATCCACATCATGTGCATGTGCGCGTGCACCCATGACTTTGAATGAGGACCTAGAGATACTTTGTAAGTACATGTAATTCTTTCCGCAAGTAACAACCGAGATACAATACAATAAACCGCCCTTATAGATATATTAATATATACTTAGGTATAATTAAGCTTCGCGAGCATGCAGCAACGACGCTAGAAATTTGGAAGCAGTGGACAGAGTACAGACGGGGAAAAGGCGAGGAGGATAGAGAAGAGGCGGAAAGAGAAAAGGAACTAAACGGAGGCTTAGAGAAGGAGTGATTGGATAGATGAACGGAAGGGGACAGAATAATTATGATGATTGCGTTTTATGTTTTATGACCCTCTTTTGTTGTGGACGACGGAAGAAGGGAGGGTAGTGTTTTGTGGTTGCCAAGAACTAAATATTAGGTTGTTGGCCAAACCGAAATCGCTCTATTAAATATCACACCACAACCCCAAAACTACATGTACCCTCTCCTCCTCCGCCATCTTCAAAACAGGGATTGGCCAAATCACTCTATTTATTGTCATAGCCTAAGGCCTGGATAGAATTAATGATGTAAATAAAAAAAATGAAGCTTTCAACATGGTCCGATTAGGCCCTGAAATCCTCTGTGGTATCACATTGCCCTTGCCTTGCAAAGAATCCTTGGCTTGGAGGGTGTTAGGGCCCCTCCTAACCTAGGGCAACTTTTTTTCTTTCTTTTCTTTCTTTTTTTTAATTTTTGTAAAAATTGATTTTTTTTTATAGAAGTCAACTACATGTAGCTTTGCCAACAATATAGCTCTTTTTCCAGTGTGACAATTGGTTCTATCATGCATCAATTAGCCGAAACCTCAAGTTTAATAATGTCTCCAAAACGAGTGATACTACATGACATACTCACCCCAAGTTCGCATCTCTAAAACCCCTTCCCAGTAGTTTTGAATAAAGCCAAGCAACCTCGGATCCCTTCGTGGTTCTTGTTTTGTCTTAGATGTCGGCGTCTCTCAGAGACATCTCACTCGCTTATAAACCCGTTCGGCACCCCCCCGCAGCTTTATTACGCTACCATTGCTAATAGCACCTATGAAGTGACTTGGTAAGCAACCAACCAACGAACCTCAGCCAATTTTATATCGGCCGAGATGAATTCTATGTATGTAGGTACATATAGGAGTAAGTATATACTTACATGTACTTACTTATATAAAGCCACATCTCTAAGCTCAAAAACTATCAGAAGCCTCAATATACAGCTCCACATTAACCCACAATGTCTGACCTTGAACTCTACACTTTCCCTTCGCCCCTCGCCGGCTATGAAGGCCTCCCCCCACTACCTACGTATGTCTCCTCTCCTTCCACGCTTCCTATTTCTCCATAACTGACAAGCTCCTAGGGATCTCAACGAGGATGGAAAGTCTTTCTACAATCCCCCGGCCGAGAAGCTAAGCGACGCCTACGAGAAGTTCACCGCACCAATCAATAACACCCTCTCCCCCGGTGGTTTTGACGCCCACATTTACTTCTACCAAGTGCGCTTTAGTCCTCGGCCCTTTGTGCCCGACCTTTTACTAACATTCTTTAGAATAATCCCGCACAAGTCACTTTTGCCAAAGAGCTCTGGGAGCGCATTCGGCGCGAATGTAAGCCCCTCCCCTCCCCCGCACATCACCCCCTCCCAGGCACAACTAACGCCCCTTAGTCCCCGAGCTGCGCATCTACAAGATTTGGGATAAGCCTATCGGACCCCACACGCTCGCCATGTTCGAAGTAAACATCTTCACGCCCGCACAATTCGGCGCCTTTATTCCCTGGCTGGTCATCAACCGGGGCCCGCTTTCCGTACTGCTTCACCCCAACACCAATAACCCACTGCGCGACCACACGCAGCGCGCCACATGGCTAGGGCGGGAGGTACCTATAGACACGGCGCTGTTCAAGAAGATGCTTGAGATGAAGGGAATAGCCTATCCGCCGAGGGATTAGCCCGGTTGGGATTCACGTTCGAACTGTTTTAGTGAATTGAAGTAGATGTATTTAGGCACACTGTTTTTTTTGTGTAAACCATTCTTAGCTGCCCATATTAGGATCTCATTGGTAGTCAGGGTTAGGGTTAAGCTTAAGCTAAACCCTCCCCTTTCGATTAACCAATTGAGTGTGGCCCGTGGGCTATAACAAAGTTTTCCTTGTACTTTAATTGAACGAAAGTAGTCGTAATATTTCTGGGGCTAACATTTGCGCCTCCATTCTCCCCCCTTTCCAGCTCTCCCCAGCCTCTCATAAGTTTCCTTATCCGTCTTGCGAGCTGGTCCAAACAAATCATGCCCGTAACGATCATAGGGCCGTTGACGTTTAGGTTGCTAGCTTGTAGGACTATTTCTAGCAGCGTACTTACTAGGTCGTGTTATAGTTAGTGGCCGAATGGATTACGGACGACTACATGTACTTGCCTGCGAATATGCAATGTTGTAATATGGTTGCTTCCAGGTTTAGGAGTAAACCATTGTGCCTAGGATTACTTGCAATTGTCCGGTACACACATACATATACTTATATAACTATCCTATATACCTGTACTCGGTATACAAGACATTTCTCTTGTACCACAGCCAGTCAGCCAATCAAGTTTTGTCCTTTTAACATGAGCCAAACCCGAAAGCGCAGGGAATCAGGTATTACAATAACGACTTAGCACTGCAGAGTACATGATGACAATGGAAAATATCAAAAAGGGTCTTACACCATGTAAGAATCTAATCATATCATACCTTTGGTGACTCGGTAAGTACATGTACTTAGCGTCTTAGTGCTAGTGGCGTTTCCTGGTGCATTGTAGTCGCATCTATGCTAGGGCCTATGTGGGAGTGCATGATGTGAATTTAGGGATACATGTATCCAGGCAGCTGGCTTGTCTTTTCTTGCACTGTGTGACTTTAGATACTTTTGTTACTACATGTACTCTAGAGTCTTGTACAGCCAACCACGGCCAAGCCACTGCTACTTGCTGGCTTTAAGGCCTAGAACCTACATGAGTTGAGGCTGTGCAGGGGATTGATGTCTCAACTGGCCGTGCAGCTCTTACATGTATGTATGCAGTACAACCACAGAAAGATTCCCATTGGTATGATGGCACTGCAACTGAGAGGGAATATGTAGAGTACCCTACCTACCGACGTACATACATGTACTCGCTATCCACCATAAGAACCTGAAAATGCAAGTGACAAAGACAGGGATAATATTAATTTGTATGGGGGATCGTCTTGGCCATACAAATATTAGCACCTGCATTTTCAGGTTCTTATGGTGGATAACGAGTAGATTAAGTTTTTTATTGGATATCAGCAATTGAATTCTAGGTATCTCTGATATAAGTTTGCGCGCGTGTTATTTCTGTACATGAGATTACAATAGAGCTAGGTGATAAAGTCAGATGAATATATGATTTATGAATCGCGCTGTAGTGGTTTCGTTTGGGATCGCGGGTCCTAACAGTAATGATTATATCGATGAATTCTGCTCTGTGTTGCAGCTTGTGGATAGTACTTTATCTTTCTCCATAGGCCAAAATTGTGCGCACTTTGACAGAAGCTAGCCTCCTCTGTTGTAGGTACATGTATATTGCACAATGTAGGTGCATACATATATGCATGTAGGAGTGCTAGGACAAAATAATAGATTTAATCAAATATGGTTCCCAGATCGACCTTTATTCAAGTGGATCTAACCCCCTGCATGGATACTATTGATACGGACTACCAGTACGACTATTGGTGGACCAATGATAAAAATACATCTGCTTGTGGGGTAGCAATAATTAATGATTGACTAATCATGGGTGATAACACTTATTGCCAAATCAAATTAACATTTTAGCCCCTGCGAGAAAAGAGTCTGATTTCACACATCAGTGCATGCACTTTAGGGACCAAGCAGGTTCCATGCCAAGGCTCCAATCTCCGTAACGCCTGAGTTTCCGATCTCAAGGCTCCGCGACTGCATAACATCAAGGTAGCGGCACCTAAATAATCCACACACTCAGTTCGGTTCTCTACAAGGCGTCAAATATTGGTCACCTATATCTAGAGGGCCTAGCCTCTCCACAGGCACCCCCACCGTCCTGATCATCCTCCGGGTTTCCAGATTCCTAGACGACATGTACCCCAGGGCCCGTTGGCAGCTTTCACTCTGGATACCTCCACACCCATCGACTTCCTTGCGGGCCGTTACTGAATGTGACCTTTTGATGCGATTCGACTCCATGGGGATGGCTTGGGCTACGCGATTTTGCTGAAAGTTGGTGCCCCATATATCTCCTACCGACCTCCTTGATAGCCTTAACTCATATCCCACCTATAATAGTGCTGTGCTTTCTAGCCAACTGGTGGTGAGACTGAGTTATCATATGCCAAAGAGTCGCAGGTCTTCAGATAGTGAGTAAAATTTATGAGAAGTCGGGATGGCGGTCAGCGCCAGGTCAGATCGATAGATGTCAAAAGGGGATTAAGAGGATTAGGGTCCGAGTGAGCTAGTCAGTGCTCAAGCTATGACAGCGGATGCGGCAAGCGCGAAGAATATAGAGCCGAAAATATTTATACCTTGGTGATGATGAGGATTGGAGGTAAGAAGACGGCAGATGGGGAAGAGGAAACAGTTTATGAGGTAAGCTTTCCGGAATTCATGCAAGATGCACGAATTGACCCTCAGCGAGTGCACCCGTGGCCTCCTAAGACCAGGAATGGATTCGTCCCGGTAGTGCGGTACCGAGAATTAAAGGCAAATCACAGGGACTTCACCCAGACCCCTAACCCGGTACTCCAAGAATACACATTCCCCGGACTGCGCATTATACCGTTTGGGTGCATCTGGTAGTGCCCGTTAGAACGTGCTTCGTACATGTATCCATCAACCTCTACGTGTAAGTTTCTCGATTCTGCTCTCTTCTAGTGGATAATCTGACCTATAGCTAACATACATGTATCAAACATATATAGATAATGGCGAGAAAATGCCTTCAGAACTCGATGATGTTGCACCACAATCCCGAAACTGGACATACCTCATCTCAGGTCAAGCTAAACATCTCATGGCACAAAACTTCATCCTGCCAAAATTTAGCTCCGGATCCAGTACAAAAACCAGAGCCTTTCAGCAAACAACATACAGCACGGAGACAGCCAAAGCCAATGACAATGTCAGTGTAAGTATTCGTCCAAACTTGCTTTCCCCCATTGATGAGTCGTAGATTTTTGATAACTTCTAATTAAAAGTAACGTGCATCTCAAATTAAACACGTTGTGCGCAGGAACAGAGTTCTTAGCTACCGGCACTTATGCCCCCAGCCATTCTAGAGGATATCTGCCATCCTCAAGCTCCACTTGGTGTCAACACGTATCTATGACATACATGTACCGGGTGCTTCAATCCTCAGCGTCACATCCGGAAAAAAACCAATGAGCCACTGTGGCTCGTGTCACATACATACATGTACTCCGGTGTTAAGGGTAAGTGAGTAGAACGCGGTGCGGTTTACGTTCTACTCACTTGACACCGTAGGTACATACATGCGTCGACATGCACTATAGTCTACGCACCATTACATCAGCCACCTCAGAGCCGAGCCTCACATATCACTCTAATCTGTTTTGAAGATTGTGAGCGACCCCCGCATAGATCGCTTCCCGAACAACAATTACTTATGCATATGTATGGATGACTTTGCTTTTTTCTGCATCGCTGGCAGAGGGGAAGGGTCTCTTGCACAGCCAGGAGCCGTGGCTGCGCAAACAATCCCAAACAACCATATGGCATCTTCTATATCCTGGTACTGGATTCCGCATAGTTTGAATCATTGATCGTCACTCGGTTTCCCGACTGTGTGGCCATGGGCCGCAATGCATTTGTTTTACTACTGGCCGCTACGTGTAGGAAAAATGAGGGACCGATAAGTAAAAATATATCCTGGTATTCGAACAGCCATCCTCTCCCCTCGAGATCCCGGAAGAGCTTCTATGTAGAAGCTTTCTGCGTTGTATGTACTCCTATTTACTCTCGCGTCCTATTGTTTCAAGCAATGTTCACACATAGGCCTGTTCTCAAAGGTCATACATACACTGCGCACCAGTTGAAACATGTGCATACCAATGGTTTCAAACCGGACTGTCTGTAGCGGCTGAAGCAAGCTTTTTCCATTGGTTGCTGTAACCGGTTGGTGGGAATCTCGCAACCATATGTAACAAGGCGCTCTCCAGGGCGCCCCGGGGCGGTGCTCAAACCATCATACACCTCTTTTTCTACATGGCGGGCCTCAAGCTTGGACATTTCATGCAGATGTCATAGATGTCATGCAATGCAGATGTAAGATTCGCCACCCAATTTCATCGTGCGCTTGGGTACTCAGTGGGGTGGAAACAAACACTAGCGAAAAATTTTCCTTCTGGAAGTGGTTCATATAAGGCCTTTGCGCACCATGAAACTCACGCTCAGTGCGCACCAAGGGCACCATGGATTTAATATATACCACATGAACTACGGGTAGTTTGGTAAACAGGAAACACAAGTACAAACACAAATTCAACCTTCGGATAAAGAAACTCAACTCAACACCACTTGAAATTTTACAACAGTATACTTCAGAAGATGGATGATCCAACTTCAGAAGTCGCGGTCAACGTCCTTTGCATTGAACCAGACTCCGGTTTCCGCTGTCTCCTCTCTCTACTCCTGGTGGACGACCTCATTGCCCGGGTCGCTCGGCATACACAGACCACTCAGCGTACCCCGATCCGGCATGTTTTCGACCTGGTCGGAGGAGAAGGAAGTGGTGGAGTAGTGGCGCTTCTCGTCGGTCGTCTCGGTCTCAGCGGAGCTTCAGCACCTGATATACTGCGAGATATGATGTCTAAGTTTTGCCCATGGGGCGGAACAAAGCGTAATGCCTTGGGGATTCACCGAAATAGGCCATTTGTTGCGAATTGTGTCCAACCAACTTTTGAGAAGTTGGACGAGCAGGACAAGGATTCAAAAGTATATTATAACAAGGAGAGTGTGCGTACTTGCGTACTTGCGTCGTTGGAACAAGCCCCGCAAGGGAAAAGGTTTTCGAAAAAGCTCAAGGATTGGGCTGAGAGCATAAGGAGCGCTATTAAAGTTATACCCATGAAGTATGATATAACTTCACTCATTCTAATACAACCCTGGCAAAGGTTAACATGGAGATATCTAGACTTTATTCACGCCTCAAAGCAGGAAAATTCTATTCCAACATGCTCTTCTCCTCCGAAAAGATCACCGACCCGATTGTGACCACTGGCGACGGCTCTTATGCCCTCAAGGAGCGTTTTCGTACCTACGATCCGACACTCTCCCGTGCCAATGTCTTTATCTCCGACGTCGCGCAAGCAACATTTACACACGACAACCTCGTCGCACCTAAGACTATTAACGGACGTAGTTATGCTTCACCCCACCCGGCCACGAACGCCATCCTCGACATCCTCGACGAAGCCAACGCTATTTTCGCCCACCGCCCGATCGGCGTTGTTGTCCGTATTGGTGGCGAGTATCTGAACTCTCTCCACAGCGCGAGCTTGGGTAGGACGGGAGAGAAAGAGCATGACGGATTTCTAAAGAAGGTGCCCAAAATGGATAAGGTCTTCCAGATTCAACTCCCGAATATTCAATATGAGGCCGAGCTCATGGATGAACCAGAGAGGGTGTTTGCGCTGTTTGAGAAGTGGGTGAAGGGCCCTTTGGTAGTGAATAGGTTGGAGGAGTGCGCAGAGGCACTGTCTAAGACCGTCAAAGAGAGGGCGAAGTGGTATCCAGGCGATAATGTGCGGGATATAAGGGTGTGAGATTGTTTGATTCTAGGAATCTGTGGGAGGAGCCCCTTCTTACCACTGTTACGCTCAAATATCACCCTAGCAGGACTCGGGTCGTCTTTCCTTCTTTCTTTCTTGGTTTGGCTGTTTCTGGGAAGTTGAGGTGTTTGAGGGGTTGGGAATATACAGACTCGACAGTCATTTCGTAGGGTCATTTATTTCATATGTTTCATTTTATCACAAAAGTTTCCCGTCCCCCTTTTTTGAGACCGATTCATTTTAGTTATTTCATCGATGATACCACGTTTTTTTTAATGTCTTGGATTCACGATCATCTACTGGGCTGGCTGCGTCTCTTCTTTGTAATTGAACTTGCATTCAACTCTATTATCTGATTCGCCATCATACATAGAGACCAATACCAATGAAATAGAAAGGAGACTAAACTAAAAGGGTAGCTAAATGCGAGTGAGACTCCATGACCCACTCCACCCTCTCCAGAACCTACACCGTGCTCCGGAATCCTAGAAATTCTGTCATTTCCGGGTCTCCCAGTGGACCGGTCTATCCGAGATCTAACAAACAAGGTTAGCTCCCCGCTCCCAGCTCGGGCCTACTTGGCTAGGGAATCCGTGTATCCCTTTGTTTGTTAAAGCTGCCAGGTTTCGCCAAGAAATCAATTCAGATGTGGCTTACGCCTGACGCACTGACAAACTAGGTCTTCGTTTGGCAAGACCAGATGTCTTGAACCTGGCAGCAATTAACAGAGGATGGGATAATAGGGTTCGATTTAGACATTAGAATGTCAGATTTATTGATTACGTGTCTCAATATCATCACCATTCCAATTGGCTCTACCCGGTCAGTTAGCGTGTGCTCTGGTATTGCGGCCTCAGGTACATGTAGTGTTGTGTCTGGTGGAGTTGTGGCGAACAGGAACTGATGGCAACCCTAGCCCTGACTGGATGATGGTTTGCTGAGAGCTCACGTGCGATAAAGTAAGGGGTATGGGTAATAATTCAGGTTCCTGTTGAATGATGTTGACATTAGATGTTTCAGTTAGGCTGAGACAAACTCACATGTGTGCCTTAGACTTATTTTTATTACTGAGTCGCGTGCTCGTCAACTATTTCCTGACAAAAATTTCCTCTTGTTGCGCTTGGTGCGGTGATCATATGTATATAGAGACATAATATCGCTGCTTATCGTCCCAAAGATCATTATTATTTATTTGACTGGGTGCTGATAGATGTGCACCCATCCCACCGTACCACCAATATCAAAAAGCATCCGCGATAAGCCCCACATTAATATCCGTGCCCTGCAGCAATAACCGGGTGGTTCAGTTGGTTTAGTACGTCTGTAACCGGGTTATTTCAGAATCGCGATTTATTATTATTATACCTATATTAATATTGGGTATGTGGGTATTGCTAGCCTAGACATTGAGCAATCGACTGATAAGTTGGGGGCCTTTCTTGGCGCGACAAAGACATTGTTGATGACGAGTATGACCCCCCACATAGTAGACGTTACTGGACCGATGAGTTGGGAACGCCGAACCGTGCTTTTGGGAGAGGGGGGGAGGGGGGGTGGTTATGGCATGGGGGTGCAAGACTGAAATATTTGCATGTGGGTAGGAAATTATAAATGGGGACGTGTTTTGCTCCAGATGCTGTCCACCCTTGCAGTTGACAGTCTCACGTGTGTATGGTTGAAGGCTTTTTTTTTTTTAAACAGTGGTGCAGAGAACCAATCCTGGTGTTCGGGGCGTTTTCTTTTTTTTTGCTGCAGGAGATCTGGTGAGAAGTGAGAGGTGAGAGGTGAGAGGTGTAACAAAAAAGAGGTTGGTCGAGAGGCGGCGGAATTTGTAATACTCTATTTTTCTGATGCTTTTTCATAGGTAGGAGAGGAAAGAAAGAAAGAGAACCATCATTCACTCTTCCCCTTTTTTCTTTTCTGTCGACTCTCCCCTCTTCGTGATCCTTATATTCCTTTCCTCTTCATCTCCACCTTTCCTTTTTTTTTTTTTTTTTTTTCCTTTTTTTTTTCCCGACCCGTCGGGCGATTTCAAGTTGACTTCTCCGGGGAATTCTTCTCCTTGAATAATAAGGCGGGCCGAGATAGATATTTTACCAATCTTTCTTTCTGTACGTTGTTGTCGTCGTCGTCCGTTGCACCTTTAACTCTTTTCCAAGATTTGTGTAAGAGAAAAAAAAAGAGATTGAGCGATTGAGAGATAGAGAGCGAGAAAGATAGAGAGAGAGAGAGAGACAAAGAGGAAGAGAGTGAAAGAAAGAGAGAAAGAAAGAAAGGGAGAAAGAGAGAAGGAAGTAAGGAAGGAAAGAAAGAGAGTATAGTAAGGCACGCGATAACCACGCGAGTGAGTAACCAAAACGTCACAGAATCCTGCGATAACACAAACACATCCCTTCCCATCCACCATTCCACCACCCATTCCACCCCCGCCGTCGCCCCACCACAACAACCACCAACCACGAATCACGAGAAAAACTCCCCGGAGTATCCGGAGATCCATACCAGACCACGGTAATTCGCCTGATAGTGCAGTTATCAGGAATAGGAAGGCAGGGAAGAGAGAGAAAGAAAGAGATACTGCAAGAGTGAACAAAGATAGAGAGAGAGAGAGATAGAGACCGTTAGAGAATGGGTCATGTTGCCGGAAATGCGACGGGCACGGGCAGCACGGCTACGAACACTGGCGCTGGTACTGGGACGACCAATGCCCGCCGCGATAAGAAGCTTGCAGGTGATAGCAGCTCTACACGGCCATTAAAACGCCGCTGTGTCAGTAACGCCTGCATCGCGTGTCGGCGAAGAAAGTCCAAGGTAAGCAATCCCCTTGCTTTTGTCATTATAACGAGCTGCAACTCTACGTTTTCTCTTCTCACCTTTTCAGCCCTAACAAGTGTTATATAGTGCGATGGAAATACCCCGGCTTGCGCCGCGTGCGCCTCTGTCTACCATACCGAGTGCGTATATGACCCTAATTCAGACCACCGTCGCAAGGGAGTCTACAAAGCCGACATCGACAATCTCAAGAATCAGAATAGCACGTTGCAGACGCTGATCGAAGCGATATTGAACTACCCTGAGGATCGTGTTTACGAGCTTGTTCGGCAGATCCGAACTTGTGACTCACTCGAAGACCTTGCAGAGGCCATCGTCGCAGATGCAGCAAACGATGTAGAAGGGGAGTCGCCGGAAAGCGCGAACTTCGATGGTGCAGCTGCAGGTGGCGAAGGGGAAAATCCGGCGAGTTTGGAGGCAGAGCTTAGTGGAAAGCTGGGGCAGTTGCGGATCGAGGATGGGCAAGTGAGGTTCATCGGGGCCACGAGCAATCTGATGTTCGTGCCGACAGGGCGCGATGAGGATGAAGACGAAGAGGAGGACAGGAAAAAGAATGGTGTGGATATATACGAAAAGAACCCAATCACGACGTGGACACAGGTTACGGATGATCCGGAGCTCATCAATCATTTGGTCACCATGTATTTCGCTTGGCACTATCCTTATTTTACAACACTGAGTAAAGATTTGTTTTACAAAGAGTTTGTGCATGGGATGCGGGGGTCCTCACACTCGGGGACTGTATATTGTACGCCATTGCTAGTCAATGCTATGCTGACCCTAGGATGCCATTTTACTTCCGTACAAGGTTCACGGGCGGATCCAAACGACTCCTCAACAGCCGGTGACCATTTCTTCAAGGAGGCCAAAAGGCTAATTTATGAGAACGATGAACACGAGAATCCACGGCTGCCAACAGTACAGGCGCTCGCGTTGATGAGTGTACGAGAAGCTGGATGCGGGCGGGAGTCCAAGGGATGGGTGTATTCTGGAATGAGCTTTAGGATGGCAATGGACCTAGGACTACATCTGGATCCCAGTTCGTTGAAAGAAGGCGTTGGTACCAGTTCCGGTTCTAGTGGGATTAGTGATGAGGAAGTGGACGCTCGGCGAGTGACATTCTGGGGATGCTATCTATTCGACAAGTAAGGGCGACCATTCATCCGACTCTATGCCAATCTACTAACAGAAACAGGTGCTGGAGCAATTATATGGGTCGGATGCCACAGTTACCTTCCTCGATGATAACAGTCCCCAAACCTGATGTTTTCCCCAGCGAAGATTCGGACAATTGGCATCCCTACACCGACACTGGCCTCTCAATGGCTAATCCGCAGCCCTCCCGCATACGCGCAGTCGCGCTCCGCATAACCATGCTCTGCGAAATCAGTAATGACATACTTCTCTCCTTCTACAACCCCACTCCCGGCAGCACGACTGGCAGTGCAACCTCTATCGATGCATCCGCCACTATCGCTAAGGTTTTGCAGCAAGGCAAGAACAGCGCTCTTGGTGAATTTAAGAAGCTCGGTGAGCTCTTTACGCGTCTTGAAGAATGGCGCAAGAAGTTGCCCCCAGAATTGGAAGCGAAGGAAGGCAGTCTTCCCAGCGTGCTTCTAATGCATATGTTTCATCAAACCCTCTACATCCATCTCTTCCGGCCGTTTTTGAAATTCTCTGCTGCCACAACATCGACACTATCCCATCTTGACCCCCGGAAAGCATGTCTAGGCGCGGCTACCACAATGTCGAAATATCTCCGGTTCTATAAGCGTCGTTATGGACTACGGCAAATCTGTAACGTTGCAGGTTACTTTATCCACTCGGCGTGCACGATCCATCTCCTCAATCTGGGCCAGAAAACCGCAAAGAGGGACATAGTACAAGGCCTCAAATCACTTGAAGAGATTGGCGAGTTCTGGCTCGTCGCAAAGCGGGCTCTAGTAATTGTTGGCATCCTGGTAAAGAGATGGCGTATTGAGCTGCCCGAGGAAGCCGAAGGCGTTCTCAGCCGCTGCTGGTCAGAGGGACGCCGGTTCGGCCTAGGCGTAGAGGTAGAACGTGTTCTTGGACGGAAGCTGGGTAAGAGCAAGAAGCGCTCCCCGAATCAGGAAATGTCACCTTCAAGCGCTGGCGCAAGCAGCCCACCACCACCGAGCATGATAAACATTTACAACACATCATCCGTCTCCGCAGGCTCTCCCGCCGCCGCCTCCTCCCCCGCGCATGCACCCCAGACACAATATCAGCCATACTTCCAGCAGCAGCAGCAGCAGCAGCAGCAACAGCAGCAGCAACAGCAGCAGGCCCCCCAGCCGGGCGTCGCGCCCGTACCGACCAGTGCCCCCTCACCCTCATTCCTCGGTCCTCCACAGCAGCAGCAGCAGCAGCAACCCTTCTTCACCTCCCTCCAGCAGCCATACATGAGCTTCAGCGCACCATCACCCAGCACGGCAAGCGCAAGCACACCAGAGAATACAGATGGCTATAACCAGGACTGGTGGTATCGAGACCAGACGGAGCTGGCGAGCGAGCTAGGCGTGGGCATGGGGATGGACTGGGGTCTTGCCACCGCCGCTGTCGGGGCTGGCGGAACACCACAGGCCGTTGATGTCACGCAGGGCGAGGGTTCGCCGAATGTGCAGGCAGCGAGCGGGCCGGGTACGTTTGGTGGGCTAGATGGGTATGGGAACTGGGAATGAGCACGGTTGAAGTGGGCGGAAAACAAAATAAAACCAAAAAAAAAAACCCAAAACGAGAAAAAGAAGGAAAACCAAAAGTTTATGATGTATGGGATGGCTGTATGAGTTGTCTTTTTTTATATTTTATTTTTATTTAGTTTTTTATTTATTTGTCTCTCTCCCGGGGTGGCTACTTTTGGGTTCAGATATTTGTGTTTATTCCGGAGTACCTTGTTTATCTTTATCACTTCGCTCTGCGTGTGCGTGTGTGTACTCTTTCGATGCGTTTTGTGACGGGAGGTTATACATGTAGCTTAGGAATCTATGTTCTGTGACGGCCTCTCTCCCTCTTGGCTTATTGTGCTTGTAGTAATGTATTTTTTTTTTTCTTTTTTCCTTTTTCTTCCACGGGGCAGTTTGATATCTTTTCTTTTTTCCCCCTCTGTTTTTTTTTTCTTCTTCCTGTGCTGTGCTTTTTCTTTCTTTTTTTTTTCGTGCTCTCACGGCTGCATGATCCGTCGACGATATATGTATGTATACAGATATTTTCCTCTTCTTCTAAAGCTTTCTTTCTTTCTTTCTTTGTGGGGGGCCCAACTGACAGACAAAAAAACAAAACCTACATGTACCTACCCGCCGAAAAATCCCATCCCATCCCATCCCATCCATCCACATGTGCCTACAGCCAGCCTTCAAAAGTGTTCGTGTGATATAAGGTGGCCAGTGCTCAGTGTGGCTTACGGAGTTGGACCAAAGAACTCTATCTACAGAATTGCAGAAGCTTGAAAACAGAGAACAAAAACACCATACTGGTTTTAGCCTCGGTGGCTTGAGATTCCAAGCGTCTCAATGCACAGTTTGATGGCTGACATGTCATATCGAATCCGGGTACGAACAGTTTGGTGAGTGGCTGCACATACATGTAGCCCCCCGACTCACACACGGTCACTCGACTCGCCCCCGCCGGGCTGCATGCACCTACATACATCAGATGGTGGTGGTGGTGGGGGAGTGGGGGTGCTCGTGTGCTCGTGCTACATACATGGCCGACATATATATCTACTAGTATAGCAGCCAGTGCTGCGGCGGGTATCCGATGGTACCTCGACTCCCCCCAAGAACCTACAGGAACCTCAGCTCGTCGGGCTGTTACTAAGCGCCAAGCCACTACGGCGTTGTTGTCCCGGGCAGTATGGGCCGGTGCCGAAGAGTCCTGTCTGCACGGTAGGCCGAAGGGGTAGGTACGTGGGACAGCTGTCAGCAGTTCCCGGGGATAAACATACATGTAGGTACCTTTTTACCGCCACCCAGGAATCCCCCCCACCCACCTCCACCTCGTATACGGTTACATACAGATAGCCGCCATACATACATACATATGTACGTACCCGAGATACGAGACATCCACCCACCCATCCACTGGAATTGAGGTCTTCAGGCAGACAGACAGACAGACGGAAAGGTATGCCCATCAGCTCATTAATTCAGAACGTCTGTCTTCTGTCTAGTGATCTTGGATAGTGTGATCAGAAGCCGACCCGAATCCCCGGCCGGCCGGGACCAAGTACATGTAAAGTAAAGTGGGTAGGTCCATCATATCATACAAGTACATCATGTACCTAAGTACACACTCGAGGGCAAAAAGCTGAAGCTCACCACCACCAAAGGAAGTGATCAAAGGCCTGCAATAGAATCCAAGCCTAAGATGGCTTAGCAGACAGCCTTGGCAACTCCCCGAGATTCTGCACATGTACTGACTGAGCTGTGGATGTATTCCCGTCCCGTCAATACTTTTTTTTTTCTTTTTCTTTTTATTTTTTTTTCTGCTTTTCCCGCCCTCGATCAGGTCAGGCCAGGCCAGGTCAGGTCGGTTCGGTTCAGGTCGGCCTTCATGCCGTTGTTGTTGTTGTTGTTGTTGCGTTTTTTTCTTTCTTTCTCTTTGTGTTGCTAACTGTGAATGGAATGGGATGGGGTAAATAAAAGCTCTGTCCGGGGTGCGACGACGGCGACGTCACACCCGCCCGCCTGGGAGACTTGCTATTGATTGATGCGATAAGATAGATGAATGCTTATGGCCATGCTTACACTTGCAGGGGAGACAGAGCAGTTCTGTTCCTGAAGAGCTACATACATCATGATACATGTTGGTACCTGTCGTGACACCGACTTCGGTGACGAGAAACAGAACAGAACAGAACAGAACAGACACTCCCTCGTACTCTCCCCAAGTCATTCATTCAACTCCCAAGATATACTACTACAGTGAATACTAACTGCATGCACCTGCCTGGTGGACCAGATATCGACGCAATGAGACATCGACGCCGCCACCACCACCACCATAATCATAATCATCATAATCATAATCATCATCATCATCAATCCATCAACATCTGTCTATGGTGGTGGTGGTACTTTTCATCGCCGCCCTGTTTTAACGTCCCTTGGCAGTCAATACTCACACCATCTTTCCTCCCTTCCCTCCTTCCATCCCCATCCACCTCCCGCTCATTCATTCCTTTCCCGGTTTTAACCCAGCACCTGCACCGGAAAAACTACTTACATGTGTGTAGTACATGTACCTACATACATACATATGTGTGTGAAGGCGGAAGAATCCGCACAACCTCCGCAATGATCCCCGGCGCGGCGCTGCACTATGGAGAGCTAAACCAGTCTCACCCCACAATTCCCTCACCAGAGTGGGTACACGGGGGTGAGGGAGGGCCCCCCCCCCTGGGTATAAAGACCACACTGTTTCTGCCACCTTCAAAAACCACAGCAGCAGCAGCAGCACCACCACCACCACCAGCAGCAGTACAATTGACATTGCGCAGAGAAGAAACGAGACAGAATGAAATACTCCTTTGCCCTAGCTTCGTTGCTTGCCGGCGCGGCGAGCGCGCAGAACTTTGCGACGATTGATGATCTGGCGGAGGTGGATATCACCACTGCGGGGAACAATACGCTGTTTACGAGGTGGAGGCCGACCTCACACTTTCTGGTACTGTCCCGCCGCTCTGGAGAAAAAGGGAGGGGAGGGGGTTTACGGATCTTGTGGTGCTAACTCAACTGGATGCTCTTTAGGGACCTCACTCGTGGCTCAATGACCCCTGTGCTCCATCCTACGATCCTGCTACTGGATTATACCACTTGGTAATGATCCTCTTTCTTATATATGTATATAGAGAGAGACCTAGCTAACAGCACCCCCCCCGTAGATGTACCAATGGAACCCCCACCATGTGAACTGGGGAAACATCTCCTGGGGCCATGCCGTCTCAAAGGACATGGTAACCTGGGCCGACGTCCGTGGCTGGCAAGGCGCCAAAGCTCAAAGCCTCGGTACCGGCCCCAAGGGTTCGCTCGACCACCTCGGTATCTTCTCCGGTTCCGCACAGTTCCTGCCCGCGAACCAGTCTTACGGCCTCCCCGGTCTCAACTTCACCAGCGGGCCAACAGACAAAACCATCATGGCCATCTTCTACACCTCCGTGCAATACCTTCCCACAGGCTGGAGGATCCCATACGTAAACTCCACCGAGACGCAAAGCCTTGCCGTCTCCACCGACGGCGCTATGACCTTCACAAAGTTCGAGGGTGAGGGCGTCAACCCGGTCATCCCGCAGCCGCCCCCGAACTTGGACATCACCGGCTTCCGCGATCCCATCTACAACAAGTGGCCGGAGATGGACGACATCCTGTTTGGTGACGCCTCGCTCGGCAATTTCTACACCGTCCTCGGCTCGGGAATCAAGGGTGCCGGTGGGCGTCTCCCGCTCTACTACGCCCCTCCCGATGACATCACCGACTGGCGCTACCTCGGCCCCATCTTTGCCCGCTCCGCCAACGAGAGCTGGAGTGAGACCTACTCCGGCTCCTTCGGCTACAACTTTGAGGTCGCCGGCGCCTTCTCGCTCACCGAGTCAGGAAAGAACGGCGGTGACGGCGAGACCGCCCACCACTTTGCCATTATGGGGACCGAGGGCGGCAGCACCACAAAGCACCCCTCGCCGCAATGGGCCCTCTGGTCCGAGATTGCGCTCACCCGCGCCGCCAACGGCTCCGCCCACAGCGAGATCCTCTCATCCGGTGTCCTCGACTGGGGTCTCTCCTACGCCTGGAACGCCTTTTGGGATGCCCCGAACAAGCGCCGTATCGCCTGGGGATGGGCCAAGGAGGAGGACCTCACCGTGGCAAAGACAGCGCAGGGCTGGCAGGGAGTCATGACCCTCCCCAGACACCTCTACGTCAAGGTCTACAAGGGCCTGAAGAACACCGCCGGCATCCTGACCACCAAGGGCTCGTGGACCTCTGAGCGCAAGGCAGACGGCACCTGGCAGATCAAGACGCTGGGTATGCAGCCCGCCGCCGAGGTTGTCGAGGCGCTCCGCAAGGGCGCAGAGAAGATCTCTGTCAAAGACACCCGCGTGGCCCCGGGAACATACAAGAAAGTTGCGGCCCACATCTCTGCCAACATCCACGCAGAGATCAGCATCCCCGCCAACGCCACCACCCCCGTCGGCTTCTCAGTGCTGCGCTCACCCGACGGCGAGGAGGAAACCCTCATCGTCTACGACCCTGCCGCAAAGGAGATCCGTGTCGTCCGTGAGGGCTCGTCCAGCCTGAACGCCAGCTACGTCATCACATACCCTCACGTCGCGCCGCTCTTCCTCCTCGACTATGCCAACGGCAAGCGCGAGAAGCTGGTGCTCGACATCTTTGTCGACAACTCGATGATCGAGGTGTTTGCGAACGAGCGCGTGGGAATCACGTCCAGGGTGTATCCGGCGCGGCTGGACTCGACGGAGGTGGGGTTGTGGGCGGGCGAGGGAAGCGGGGAGGTCTCGTTCGAGGGCGTAAAGGTGTGGACAGGGCTGAAGAACGCGTGGCCGGAGAGACCGGCGAATAGCAGCAATGCGCTCAGGTGGGACTCGGCGGAGGAGACGGGCAATTATACGTGGTGGTCCGGGAATTAGAGCGTGGCGAAGCATATAATTGTATTGTATTGCATGTATGTATGTAGGTAGAATGAGGCATATAGTGTTAATCTCATGTGGGTTTTGAACCTCATCTCTTTGCTCGCCCAGGAAATGTAGCTATCCGCAGACTAGAGACACCAATATAGCCATGGGGGCCCGGAGTGAGGGTTAGGTTTACGATTAAAAAGGTTTGATTGATTGATTGATACTTCACATATACCGACTAAAAGGTTGGCTGCTATCTACATGCTATATTTTGGGCGCAGGGGGTTAGTCTTCAGTCTATCTGTTCTTGACCGGCTCCGGAGGTTTCTCGAGAATTTAGTGCCCATCACGTGTGTGTCAATGATCCACAACAACGAATAAGTAGCCATCCACACTGCAACCAGTTCAACAGTTAGGCGGTCTAACTCTATCTATGTAATACCGGGTAAGGCACCCACATAGAATGCAGGACCGCCGGCTTTCGTTTGTTTGTTTGGCGCGCCTGCTCCCCCTTATGAGCATAGCTCCTTTGGCCGTTGCATGCTGATGCTGTGATGTTGGCCCTGTCCGGGAGCCCATTGCCGCTGGCAACGGCGTGAAAAGGGCAGTGTGTTTGGAGTTAAAGGTATCAGATGTAGTATAGTAGGAGATGGGTGGGGATTTGACGAGTGTGGATCACGGGCTAGCACTCGGTTCTGGATTAGATAAGCATTCAGCGGCCGCAATATGTGTATGTTATGTGACATGCCGCGCCGGAGGGACCCGCACCCCACCCCGGATAGAGGCGCTGTATAGACATGTAAGTACATAAGTAATCTGGACGCGCCCCCCTCATGGCATCCCCACCCATCTCTAACTACATGTATGGCACCCGGCCTGGCTCTAACACGACCGTTAATTCCCGAGAGGCAGGCGCCGTGGGTTCCGCTGCTCTGGAGGACTACTTGTACCTTAGATGACTAAGTCAATTACTAACGGCTCTGCTCTCGTTCCGCTAAAGGACTCTCTTAAGTGACTGGAAACTTGAAAAGACTGTCGCCAAGGACTAGATATTTAGATTCAAAGTCTTGGCCGAGAACCCTACCTGACTCGCCAGCTAGATAGGGCCCCCTTCCCCCTCTCTTTCCTAGGCCTAGTACCACCCCCGCCCCTCTATTTCCTAACATAGTTTTTGCTTCGTTCTTGGCTGGGACTGGGTTTTTTTTATAGTGGGTTGTATATTGATACAGGTCCTGAGTACAGACTAAGGTATGGATAGGTGTAATATTGAATGATAAATGAAGAATTAATGTTAAATAACTAAAAAATCAAAGTTCATTTACCGCACCATATAAGCTGCCCTGACATGACTAGCCATTTAGAGATAAGTAATAATTATATAAATAAAAGGTCATATACCTAAATGACTCCACTAAATGATCGGGTCGTTTATAGCTTGCTCCTGGAGCTGCTGTTTGTTGTCCTCGCGTTCTGTGCGGGCCGTCTGTGTGGTAGGTATGTGTCACGTCGGGGGTGCAGCAGGACAAGCAAAACGTTAACAGTACTATGACGTATTTCAGCTTGGAAACAGGTTACCTTGCCTTTGGTTGTTCGGACGGTCCTGGGGATATCCTGAAAGGCTACTCTGGCTTTCTCTACACTCCAACATGACATTCTCTGGAACCATCGGCCCCGCTTGATAGGACTGACGCTAGGCCTGCTGCCAGATCTGTTAGGTTCGTCTCGAACTATGGTTCAGGGTGACGAGTCCAAGTATATAAAAGTGCCGTAGTGGGCTGTTCTCTTACCCGACGTACGTGGGTGCCGTTGAATATTATCATGATTTCTGCGAGGTTCGTCGCACACCCCCGGCTCCGCAAAGGTGCTGATCTAGTGTTAGACCATGGGGATTAGGAAGTCCAGACTGCCTCATGGCCCCCGGAATATACTCCTCTGGACAGCGGCGGTCGTATGAGGGACTTGCTAAAGAATTGACTCATCGCGGGGTCAGCCTCGAGGGCGCTACCTCTCACGGTATCTGGCGTGGTATATTGGTTGAATACGTTCTCTGTGGCCCTCGTTAGTTGGCTACGGTCGGGGTATATCTGAGCTCTCCCGAGACATTTTCACAGCTAGGTTCGGCTTGGTGTTCGTCCAGGTACGTTCGAGCCGTCTGGGTAGTGATAACGCTCGTGGTAGCGAGCCGTTTGCTCCTCATCACGGCCGTCATCGGCACATACCTCAGATGGAAGAGGTTGGTCATGGCTGCGTTGATATTTTTTTGTGTGAATTATGCCGGTTGGGGATTGCCATGTTACTATTTTTTTTCAGGATGGTGGTCTCTTTCGGCTCTGGGCGTGGTGTGTTGGGTAGCTGTGCGGGTTTTTAGGTTTAGTAGGTGTTGAGGTGATTTGTAGGAACATACACCCTCCTTGAGAGATTACTCTCCATGCTCACCTGCTAAAGCTGTGCATTTCGTATACCAAAATCTCTGTAGAGAATGAAGAGTGTATTGGCAGCATTGCATGGTGAGTTATTCGCGCCTGGAAGGTTGTATCCTGGCTAGCTAAGTATTGTACATGCTTCATAGCTGTAATAATTCAATAATCGTGCCTATGTAATTCCGTTACTGCCATTACCATTCCAAGCTACATGTATATATTAGGGCCACTACTCACCCCTTCTGGTAGAAGATGTTCCGGATGTGGTGAGGAGTGGGGGCCGAGTGATCGCCTGTGAGTTTGTTCATGGTGGTGGGGTGTGTGGGTTGAGACAGGTCAGGTCTCATCGGTTAGCCTTTACGCTTTACCGGTGCAATGCAAGTTTTGTGGTCGGCAGGTGCGTAGGGTGCGTAGAAATTGTGTAGTAGAAGAAGAAGGATTGGCGGCCCTGCATGGGAGATGGGTGTTAATGTTTTGGGATATGTATAAAGTGTGTAAGCAAAGGAGGGGTAAATGTAACCAACTGCAGTCGACTTAAATTTCCATGTGCCAAGACTTTTTGGACGGACTGGTGGACTATGGACTGCAGTTCCCCAGCTAAGACAGCCCCTCCAAAACAAGAAGGACCCTTTGGACTGGGCTGTCTGCATGGTTACAGCTCATCAACAACAACACATATTTTAATCCTTTGAGATTTAAACAATCAAGGCCCCGCCCGGTGATCCTGCCCACTCTGCAGTCCAAAATCTTTGACTATATTTTGGCCGTCGGTTTGGCACAATGATGGCTGATGAAGTCGGGTGGATCTAGAGTCGGAAGAAGGTCAACAGGCTAGGAAAAGACACACTACGGCCGGTACGACCTTGCTCCCTCGGAATTGGTATACTAACTCCGAATGTTTGGTTGCTTAATTCCGCCCACAACGAATCCGCATTCATTGGTTCAGAGGTGGGGTTATGCAACTCTCACACGTGACTCCGAGTCTCCTATAGAATGCCTGAGCAGCGCAGTTTGCGGGTGGGGGTGCACACAGCCACAAAGGTTACAACACTTCAAAGATACGGCCAAATACCCCAGAGGTCTATGGTGGGGGGAAGTTCAGCGTTTTTCTATGAGGTTTGGTTGGCTTGGCGCTTGAAAGGCGCGATTGTAAGGCCGCCTGGGCAGATCTGAATAGGGGGTTACAAGCACACGTAGGATGCGAGGGCAGGGCACAGCTAAATGGTTGCCCTGATTTGTGACTGAGGGGTAGTAGGGCTTGGCTCCACACCAACAGGCCTAGCATGTCATTGAAGACCAGCTGTGTGGTTTTGGTCATGGAGAACCGTATGGGCTATTGATGGGGCTTCTCTTCTGGGTTGGTAAGGCTTGGGAGGGGAATTGGCCACTGCTGTGTGGGCGGCCCCCCGCGTCAGATCGATTTAAATGAGCATCAATGGAAGTTAAAGTAGACGACGGATGGAGTCGATAATTACATTTTTCGGAGGCATTTAGGACCCCTCGAAGCGTCCAAATGACCCTAGATAATATGTTTACTCGGAGAAGGGGTTCCTGCTACTCGTGACCCTCATATGTTTTGACGTACTCGATGGTGATATAGGGTGATAGTCTTGTAGGTCTAGATATATATTTAAAATCGACATCGAAAAAAAGGATATTAGTTACGTCATCTGACACCATGTTTTCGGACACGGGCCTCGGGGGAGGAGAAAAGCTACTCACACACATCATCTCACATCTTCTACCTGGATATAAAGTTGTGGAAACATGCCAAAAATTTAGATACTACCTGAAGAGATATATATGCTTCCTGTTTCGGAGATTATTGCCACTCTGTCTCCTGGTTACTTATTACCGTAGCATTGATGGCGGATAATCTCAACGGAAAGAAAAATAGATTCTTAAGGTGGTATGAAGCAGATAATTACTGTTGCAGGTTATAATATTATCCCGTGGATAGTTGTATACCAATAGGGAGTACAGCATTCCATGGACTATAGGTTAATTAATATTCACCTACCTTCCCTTGATAGCTCATGTTTCTTTATGAATGGTAGTAGTGTTCCGGTTTGCGGCTGTGCACAATAAACAAAACAATTAATTCTAGTGCTAACTCTTGGCATCGAGTGATATACCGTGCCCGAGTGATAACAAGTGAACGCATTCTGGACTGTTCCATCGGTTGCCTCGATGAGGCTCTGCAGTCCCAAACCTCAGTTGCGTGAACACAACGTTATCTTTCCAGATCCCGCGCATCGTTTCCCCGAACCACGCTACACGCAATGAACGTCGCGATTGGCCAGGCAACCGTTTCCTAAAATATATCCTACATACATATTGTGTGTCCCTTTGGTAATACACCACATACACCCACGTCATTGAGCCCTTCTTCTTCCTCACCACTACGCTACCATCCTCAAGCATCTGGTTCATGTTCCCTTCTATTCTGAACGGTGTGCTTGTTATAATATCCATCTAGGCCAATCGAGACCAATCATCACATCTTATACCATATACCCTCCTAGTATCCGTCCTACGCCACTCAAAACCTACCCACCTACCCCGCACTTTCGATTTCTTCATCAAGATGGATCACGGACCGTGCTACACACATCTAAAGGCTCTACAAAAGGCACCGCTGCGGCTTATTGCTCTCCGCAATAACTCTGCCACAGCACGCCAAATCGCTGAACTCAGAGATCATGTCTCAGCACTCATCCACCCTCCCATGCTCCCGCCCGACGACATCTCCCTCATTGACATTACTCAGATGGTTCTTGCCGAGCCCGTCTTTGATCCACATGATGTTGTGCACCTTTCAGTGTTAAAGTATTACATTGTTCTGCTTTCTCAGTTCATCCAGAAGGACTATACACTACTCAACGGTAGCCTTGGAGCGGATAACAAGAAGTGGAACCAGAAAGTCAACATGTGGTCAGAGTGGACAGCAATTGAGCATTGGTTTGGGTTTACGCGCTCGGCAAGGATACCGGAGGGCGGGTGGCACGGTAGAGTGATGGCTCAGTTGTGGGCTCAAGTCTACAAGAGAGCAAAGCAAATGAAGAAGGATGGCGTCCCGGGAGAGCCCAAGGGTAAATCTCTGATGAAGGGATTGAAGATGCTGTGGAGACTGTGCCATGTGATCGGTTTTAGCTCCACCGGAAAGGTTGAGATAAGTGGGGCATGTCGCAATGAGGAATCGGCTGAGGAGTGGCCCGGGATAGGATAAGCCTTAGAGCAGAACTGAGGCGTGCGGGGGGCTTAATTGATATCTAGATGGAATATCGGGGGTGTTGAAAAACACTTAGATTACTGTCTACTAGTGACTGGACTTAGAGGCTGGTTGGTACATGATTGTGGTTCTTAGTTTTAATAGTTTCTTACATTGCGATTGTAGCTAATTTACATGTAGTATCAGACAAGGTTAGCTAATCTTATCTAGCAGGTTTAAGCTTGTAGTAAATACAATTAATAGGGGGATGAAGTGTATGACTAAGCGTATATTAGGTTGTACTACGGTTTAATACTTATTTAAATTGCAATTCTACACTCGATCCGGCTCATGAATAGAAAACTAATAGATCTCGACGCGGCGCTAAGCACTTGAGCTGTAGCTTTGGCAGGACTAGAGGGTAACTTGGGAGGTGGCCTGGGAGTAAGTTGACGACACATTTAAGTGATCACACACGATTAGGTATCCGAGTATAATACAGGCCTGAGTAGTCTAAGGCTAGATATTTGTGTTTATTACATGATCCCTTCGTGGGTTTTGACACCAACGAGAGCCATCCGGTAGTTTAGGCCACAAGAACAGCAGTACGGACAGAGAGCATCACTGGCTGCAGTACAAGTGACCAAGCTACGGGCCGGGGATGGGAGGGACGCAATAAAAATGTCTCAGGATGACCAAACAGAGATAGCTAACAAGACTACTACTTTACTTAAATATATATACGGACACCGCCGGCACCCGGTGTCCTAGGAGCTAGGGGAAAGGGCCAGGAGTTGATTGGTTGTGGGTTGTGTGCTTCGCTCCTGTTCTGGCGCCGAGTACTGGCAGATAGGTAAGTATCGGGCCGGGTCACAGACAGCCCTGGTCTCATGAGAGTCCCCTGAGTCTCCCGACACCCAGAAAATATCAAGAGACAGATACAACAATGCTGATGAACGAATATGCGGAATATGTTTCGGGAGAGGACCCGACGCTACCGCTTGAGGATATCAATATTTGGCTTGGAATCCGGTAATGACTTCTGAATATATGAACGACAAACATGATATCCAGGACCGAGTTGATGAAGGTCAAATCCCAATGTCTCCAGATGATTTTTGAAGAGTGGGTTCAGTGGCTCTTGGGAAGGCCTGGCTGTTTGCGCTGGCTAGGTGAGGAAACTTGAATACTTCGTGTTTTATGGGGTGGTTACTGTTTGCGTTACGGATAAGGTTGGGGGTTGGGTAGGAAGGGGTTATTCAAGTTTTCTACTACTATGGATCAGCTCCGCGCATTCCGCCTCTCACCAAGGTGCTTCAGAATAGTATTGTTGATTAAGATCGGTCGTTGTTTAGGTTGGGAATATGATTCTTGGTTGGGAATAGGTTCGGAACTGGAATGCTAGTATGGTTTTAGGATGGTGACAGGAAAAATATCCGGTTTCAGGAATAGTGTTATCTTTGGATTTATTTCAAGTTTGTGTTCTATGGGTTTCTCTGGTATTTGTAATATGGTGCTGCCGGAGGGCATGATTATATAAGGTCCTGTATTTTCCTTAGATTTTAGTTCTCCAATATGTAACATCAGTTAGTAAATATATTTTGGAGCCTCTGGCTTCTGTTTGTGAATTATCGTATTTGGAGTCCGTCTCTGATTCCATCCCTAAATCTCAACCTACTAGTCCCGACTCTGGCGTAGTCTTTGCCAGTGGGTACTCTAACATAGGTAAATTTTTTAGATTTATGATGAATTTGGAAAACAAGATCTGTATCTGATAGTATGCAGATAAAATGATACAAATACCTTAAAAAATCGATGAAAAAACATATCATTTCTGACAAGTAAACAATTTAACTGGTGGGTAAAATACCCACTCAGCGTATAGTACTCTGGCGTATCACGAGTACGACCTTGAGCTATGTTGCGCGAAGAAAGGATGAGCCATGGGTGTTTCTTTATTAAGAGATTTCCATGATGTTTGGGTTTCAGTTAGTATAAAAGTTTCGGGGTTATGGTTTGTACTCCTAATATGGTTCCGCTAGGTTTTATGGGTTCCTATGGGATTGGTATAAGGTTAGATAGTGAAGGGATTCAAGGACTATATAGGGAGCTATCTCCCCCGCTTGTGTAGGTTTTCTTTTTTCATTTCTCTTCACGCAACCTTACCCCTTTAGTGATATAAGACTTCAGAAACTGTTAGTGATCGCCGGGCCTGGTCCACTTAAACATTAATGTCCGTGTGGACCAACTAGTACCTCACCTTTGCCTATCCCCTTCGCCCAGTCTCACGTCCGCGTCTAGTCCTCGATTTGCCTTGGTTGTGTGCTTAGCCTATTTCGCCCTTCGCCTTGGTTAGCTCTGTGACACCCTCGTTCTCTTTCCCGCTGCTGGAGTTGCTGGAGCTGGCGCAGCTGCGACCGCTTTGACTGGTTTGACTGGTTTGACTGGAATTGCTGCAACTGCCAGTTCAACTACAGCTGAAAGCTCTGTTAAGACTGTAACCTCTGCGGTGGGACCGGAGCCACTGCCACAGGAACTGCTACCTCTGGCAAGGAAGTGGGGTGAACACGCTGGAAGTGTCGCTACTGGTAGTGATGGGTGAGGTTAGGGATTGACATGGTGGCGATAGGGATGATTGAGTGGATGATGGCTGATGGATGGTGGTGATGGTTGATGGTTGATGGATGATGGTTGATGGATGATGGTTGATGGATGATGGTTGATGGATGATGGTGTTGATGGATGATGGTTGATGGATGATGGTGTTGATGGATGATGGTTGATGGGTGGGGGGGAGCGCCCAGAAATTGTCATTTATCTCTTTGTCTTGGCGGTGGAGGATCATGGTCAGGGCTACTGAAAAGAAGTCCCCCACACACGCACAGTCCCACGGCCATTTTTGTATGTACCTAAAATAATTACCCTGTTGCCAGAGAGTGTAAATAGAAAGATTACGTATGAGTTATCCCCCAGCATCAGCCAACATCTATGGGAAAGAATTGATTACACCCTTCCGTAGTACTATAATCGACAATAACGTATGCGAACCGATGGTTATCCCTTACCGGTGTTGTACAGCAAGGCAGCGTAACGGTAGGCAGTTGATACTTTTGGAGCGCTTGGTAGGGGGCATTGGGAGTATAGGAAGAGTGAAGAGTGCGAGATCCACTGCCGCCTGTGATATTAACCTCAACCCTTACCCACTGTTGAGGGACCTTTAGCTCTAATTCGCAACCACCACATGCAAGAGGTTGAATAGCAGCCATTCTATATACTTCACTTCCATCCTCGGAGTACCCTCAATCTCAGCCTTAAACTAATCCTCGCCACAACCGATTAATGAAGTCGATTATTTCACCACATCCACGGACTATAGAGATAGCCTATGCTGTCTCTGTACATAAAAACCAGCTGTGGAATGGTTGCACCGTGTGTACTAACTAATTACAAACCTTTGAAGTAGCTCAAAGAAAATAAACTTCTGAATAGCCCTGCCTTCTCCTGGTAGAGTCAGAGCTCAGTAAGAAATTCGTAGGTGTACCTACATGTACTTACTTTGACAGCTTGCAAGTGTAGTCGGAGGCCTGCTTCGAGATATGACCATTAATTTCTCCACTGGCCACCGCTTGGGGTTACTGTAATGTTGGAAGCACTCATATCAGGAGCGGTAAGATCAGATAAGATTTCGTCACGTCACGTCACGCCACACGCGGTCTTGGCCTCACAGAATTCTTTTAATCCGCGTCCTTGCGCAGACTGCGGGGTCGATTGTGATTCTGGTTCACCGGATGCTCTTGGTCTTGGTAATATGTGGTGAAGCCCGCGAAAGTTTACTACTCCCTCTGGGGATACGAGTCGGGGCTTTCAACTCTTCCCTTCAGGCCATGTTGATGCCCTTAGTAAAGCGGGCGCCAAAAAGCTTTATTCCAGCCTCGTTTTCGGGTGGATTATACCCTCCATGTAGACACATTCTCCTCCTCCAGATCATAACATCCACCAACACCGTAGCCGGTCCCGCTATTCTGGTTAAGCCACTTTCCGCCACCACAAACACCGCACCAAACGCCGCACCGCCTCAGAGCAAACACAGCGCCGAGTGATACACCATGATTCACTCACCCAGGGTTAGGTTTCCAATAGTTTTCTTATTTGTTCCAATAAGGGCAGTGTAGGATTAAACAGCCGTTTTGATACTTTGGTTGGTGAGGTTTTGCTGTTATGGGTGTAAGAGGTGAGGTTGGCGGGACTTACAGATGGTGCGGTGTGTTCTGGGGGGAGACCAGAGTTATTGTTGTGTTCGTGTGCGGAGTGGGGTTCTCTTCTGTGTAGTGCTGGGATGGTGTAGATGGCTTGGTGTATCTGGCGGAGGTTGTGGGTTGGCTGTGGAGGGGTCCTGAGGTGGGGGGAGACACTCATGTGTAAAAGTACATGTAACCCAGAGCCCCGGGTGCGCGTCCTCGCTTCGATTCCTAGAAACTTTAAGCTTATCTTGAAGTGATATATAGTACCAATGGAGGTATCAAAAATATTTACAAGTACACTAGATACACGCACCCTGAAACCGCACATATATAGGCTAACCAGCGTATTCGTTCCAAGTACAGGTCTCAAGCTAAATTTCACATGCCCTCGACCTGGGATCAAACCCTAGGAACTTGATAGCCACTCGATCTTACCAGCCCCTATTGAAGTGTTTGATCTCTACCCGAAGTGGCTTTATCTATTCAGCTTTTTATGCAACTTTTCATGACCTTCTTTTTGTGCCGCTTCCGCTGCTGTAACCCCGCCGAAAAGGGATGGTTTTGCGTCGACTCTTGCCCCGGCATCTAGCAACATATCGACCACTGCCTCGTGCCCCCCCTGAGATGCCGCTTGCAGTTCTGTCAACCCACTACAGAGCGCCGGTGCTCCGTTGACGTTGGCCCCAGCCCGTAGTAACTTATCCACGACCGCCTGGTGACCGCGCCGAGCCGCCGCTTGTAGTGCTGTGAGCCCACCTCTCGAGCAAGGTCCCGCGTTGATATCGGCCCCGAGCTGTAGCAGCTTATCGATAATCCTCTCGTGGGTACTATGGGCAGCAGCTTGTAGTGCTGTACGTCCGTTTGCCAGGCCTGGTAGTGCATTGACATCAGCACCGGCGTGCAACAGCTTGTCAAGAGTCTCCTTGTGACCCCCTCCAGCTGCCACCTGCAATGCGGTGACTCCTCCACACCTGGCCGGTGCGTTGACATCGGCCCCAGCTTGAAGTAGCTTGTCGACTATCGCCTCATGGCCCTTTTCAGCTGCCGTCTGTATAGCGCTGTGAATCTATTTCTCCAGACAGCTGGTGCATTGACCTCGGCTCCAGCCCGGAGTAGCTTATCGATGATCCCCTCATGCCCTGCGTCGGCTGCTGCTTGCAATGGCATGGGCCTATTGTCCTGATCTTTTCGTTCCGCGTTCACATGAGCTCCAGCTTAGAGGGGCTTATCGACTATCGCCTCGTGGCCCTTTTCAACTGCGATATGCAATGCCATAAGCCTGCCGCTCATCACCCTCGCATTGACTTTAGCTCCAGCCTGGAGCAGCTTGTCGACCACTGCCTCATGGCCACCTGCAACCGCCAAATGTAATGCTCTCAACTTTCCTCTCACGGGTGCTGCGTTGACATCAGCTCCGGCCTGTAGTAGCTTATTGATATCCCCTCATGGCCTCCCTCAACCGCCGTTTGCAATGCTGTCCGTACAAGTTCGCGATTCCTTCGTTCTGCGTTGGCATCCGCTCCAGCCTTGAGCAGCTTCTCAACCACCGCCTTACTACCGGGCAGAACAGCCAACGGCAGTGGTCTAAGTCTTCCTCGCGCGGGTGGTGCATTAACATCAGCTCCAGCCTTTAGCAGCCTATCGATAATCCCCTCATTACCTCCTTCAACCGCCGTTTGCAGTGCTGTGCGCTCGGATCCGAGATTCCCCCTTTCTGCGTTGACATCAGCTCCAGCCAGGAGCAGCTTATCAACGATCGCTTTATGACCCCTTTTGACTGCCACCTGCAAGATTGTATACCCACCACGCCTATTTGGTGGGTTTGCTTTAGCTCCAGCTCGTAGCAGCTTGTCCACCACCGCCTCGTGACCACTCCTAACTGCTATAACAATGCTGTAAGTCCTCTAAAACCGACTGGCGCATTAACATCATCCCCGGTCTGTAGTAACTTAACAATAATTGCCTCAAAGCCTCCCTGGGCTGCTGCTTGCAATGCTGTAAATCCTCCACGGCTAGCTGGTGCGTTGACTTTGGCTCCAGCCCGTAGCAGCTTGTCCACCACCGCTTCATGACCACTTACAACCGCCGCTTGCAATGCTGTAAGCCTCCCGCGACTAGCTGGGCTTGCGTTGACGTCAGCTTTAGCTTTTAGCAGCTTATCAACCACAGTCTCATGGCCCCCTCAAGCTGCCGCTTGTAACGCTGTAAATCCTCTGCCACTAGCTGATGCGTTGATATTAGCACCAGCTCGAAGTAGCCTGTTGACCACCCCCTCATGGCCACGCCACCTTGGGCTGCCGCTTGTAGCGCTGTGAATCCCCCGTCACTAGCTGGTGCGTGGATATTAGCACCGGCCTGGAGTAGCCGGTCAACCACCGCCTCATGGCCTCCTTGAGCTGCCGCTTGCAACGCGGTGAATCCTCCGTTACCAGCTGGTGCGTTGAGATTAGCCCCAGCCTGGAGCAGCTTTTCTATTATAAGCTCATGGCCTCCCTGAGCTGCTGCTTGCAATGCTGTAAGCCCTTCATCAATTGCTGGGTCTGCGTTGACATCAGCTCCAGCTTGAAGAAGCTTGTCGAACACTGCCTCGTGGCCCCCCTTAGCCGCTGCCTGCAATGCGGTAAATTGCTTACCACGAGCTGGTGCATTGACATTGGCACCGAACTCAAGTAATTTGTCGACTAGCACCCAGTACCCGCCTCCTGCCGCCTCCTGCCGCCTCTTGCAATTCGGTGGGCCGATCCCCCCGTTCATCAAGGGTAAATCCTCGTTCGGAACAGAGTATTGCAGCAATATCTCCATATCCTTGGCGGATAAATCCATGAATTGAGGCGGGCATAGGAAATGGGTGCTGAGTCTTAGATATGCCCTTTCGTTCCAGGAGGTATGATGCTATTTCGTCGTGTCTATTTTTTTACAGCCCACAATGAAAGCGGAGGTTCCATGCTGAACCCTGGAGGAGTCGGTGGAACCCGCTCGCCAAACGCCGCTAATCCAGTGGCTGGTCGTCCTAAGCCCACAGATGAGGTGACCATTGAGTGTTCGTTTTCCTTATCCTGGCGTCGCATGTCCGTAACAAGCGACGCAACAAGCATACTATAACCCCTTCGGATTGAACAGAGAAAAACAATCGTCCTCAAAATTCCAGGATCATATTCAGCTCTGGTACAGTGAAGAACATACTCCTCAATCGCTTCCCATAGAACACTCAAATATTGTGCATCTACATTCGGTTGAAGCCGGTCAGCACTTATAAGAATTGGCGAGGCCGAGGATCCCATGGTTTCTTACCTTGATGGGTGGGTGACATAATCTCCTGATCTCCAATTGCGATCACTTTCCCATCAGGCTCCGGGAATCTGTTTCCCACTATAGACACGTCAGGGAAAGAAAACTCGACCGCCAATGCAGTTCGGAGAAAGGGAAGGAATTGTACCTTCAAACGTTGCCAGCGTCGTCCAGCTCTGGTCTCTGATAATGATACTGGCACGGTTTGAAGCCTTCTGCGCAGCAAAAAGAAGAATGCAGGACGTTGATACTGAGGACTTATTGGCCTGGTAGAGTTCATGTGAGGATAGATCGATATACATCCAAGAACTATAGGCATTACCGCTGAAATAGAACATCCTCCTCTTCAGTCTCCCATGAGTGGTGTCTTTGATCTAGATCTGACTTGGAGTATCGCTTGGAAGGATGTAACGAAGCTCCCTTCGCTTGGGTCTCAAATACTAAGGTCACAGACTAAAACATCCTCGAAGGTGGGAATTTGAGATCCTGAGCTCTCCATACTCTTAAGTTGGTCTTTGATAGCCTAATGGGATCTTTTAGATGTAGCCTCCAACATATAAGCTTTACAAGTGGGGGTAGGCGGGGGGCTAACATCTGCAAGTACTTCGGCATCATACCGGATAGTTGGGTCAAGAAGATTAAACTGTGGGTGTTTTTCAATGACGTCTATTAGTATCCAAGAGGCCTTTATCAGGTTTGTATAAGCTTGGTGCGAAACATGTCCATCTGCCGGAACCCCAGAGCTGTCGCTTTGAGACTGCGGAAAAAAAATTAAAAAAACGAACTGGTTAATGGGGGTGTAGGGATGAACCAATAGTCAACCAACCTTCAAGAGCCACCATCGGCCAGCTTGAATCCACTCGTCCACCCCAATGGCCGACCATCTTCTCCTTCCAACTTCAGCATTCTCCATTAACTTTGGGCTGAGAAGCTTTGTTTTCAGTAATCGGTTGTTGACAGCAGATATTTCCGGAGTTTCGGCCGGACTTCCAATTTTCTCAATCAATTCTCCAATCTCGCTGAATCTCCTTTCGTTCCTCTGGTTTGACGACTCAATGCGCTGCAACGAGGAACTTCACAAAAACATGTTAGTAATGCCTAACCGCGTAAAGGCGAGGCAAGTGATTCTAGACGTTCTTTGCGCAGGATGTCAATAAAAAGTTTATAATCCCATTATGATAGACCAACTGCAACGGGTTAGTAATGATGAGGGAAGCGCGATCACATATCAGGCACTTTGTTACGTAACGAATCCAGTTCTGAGGCATCAGTGGACCACTTAAACCTTGACCATAGCTGTTTTCCGAATTTCGACTGAGAGGACTCCCCCAGCTTCTTATACTTCTTGGCGTGTTTCTCCAGTTCCTTCAGCGTTACCTCCACACGACTCATCATATCCTTCACCAGTTGAACGCGGTCCTCGCCGGAGCGGGATAGAATTGAATCCAGATCCTCTGCCTCGAGTTGGAGCAGTCTAATGGATGAAGACAATGAAGTAATCTCTTGGAGGAGTAGCTGAAACTCCTGTGGAGCACCCCGTGCCACCTTGTAACAGTAGTGGTAGAGGTTCCAGGCAAGCTGAGAAACGGCAATAAAATCGCCGACGGAAAAAGATATATTTTTGAAGATTGTATTGAAAACAGATCCAAAGTAAAAAAGAAAAGTGTCTTGAGTATAGTTTATAGAGATAGCGAGCTCTGTTACAGGCGATGTTAACGGAGAGGAGCGGGGTAGCTTTGCTGACCTGCATACGACCAATAAGGTGTACTCATGATCAGGCGGTTCCATGGCCCCGTGACCTACTATGTAGTTGTAAAATATTGCAACTACATGTAATGCCCTAAAAGTAGCTTTGTCAGGCCATGTAACTACGTATTAGGCTGAGAGAGGTTTGAGTATAAATTAGTTTTCATTAAAGGGAGCAGAGGAGAAGGCTCTCCGGAGCGCTTGCATCTCTCTTGGGGCGAGATTACGTTTATCGAGCCTTGATCATGGCTTAAGAAGTAACTTTGTGTGAGGTTCGGGTAACGCGAGGCTCAAGCGAGTGACAAAGTGTACGCCAAGACTCTTTCTCAAGGACATGAAAGATATAGAGCTGGGTTTGGTACTCGAGATCATATCGACAGAAAACTGTCCATAAATACTATAAATTGGTGAGATTAAACAGATAAACCTTCCATCACTTGAGACGAATTGTAGTTTGTACGCTATGTAGATCATGTGCAGGCCTTAGTAAGCTGTTGTGCGCGGGGTGTAGCCTTTAAGCCTTGAAGGAGCTAATTTTTCGTAAGAGGATATATATACAGACGGTACTAGTACAAGAAAACGTAGCAGAAACAGATATTGTTTATTAGCGGGACTGGAATATGTAAACACTGCGTTGCTGATATATAGTACATCGACATACCGAGTTTATAGGGACAGTTGCCAAGAGATTTTGCGGTACTTAAGTTGAGCCTCACCCTGTTCTTATCGCTCTGATCTTGATCTAATGCAGGAACGAGACTCGCTTATGCAGGAACACTTCTCATGGTGGGGTATAAACACAAGCTAGTCCGGAAAGAGAAGGTGGGGTTAATATCAGTCCAATGCAGCTGCTTCACAAGTATACATGTAGAAAGTAGTTATATTTCCCTAAGAGAATACAATGCGTTCGAGTCCAACCCATACCCAACCTACTGATCGAAGGATAGATCCCAGTCCAGAAGAAAAAGAAAAGGAAGGAAGAAGGAAAAGAAAAGGAAAAAAGGAAAATTTATGCGCAGTGCGGGTAAATGTTGGAAACCTTAAAGATAGAATATATAAATCACCCCACCCATAACCAAAAATCACGTACTTCAATCATAGCCAAATACTTAGAGAAAATATCGATAAAGAAAAAGTCTTAGGCCTTGCTGGGAGGTTTCTTGTCTTTGGGTATGATTCTTCTGACCGTATAATGCGCCACAACCCAGAAATCTCGGAGGTCATCTTTATCAGGCTTGTCTACTAGGCCAATGGACCAGCCCGCAAACCCTAATTCGACCGGCCCTGAGGTAAGGTATCTTAAGGGTTGATTTGGAACTTCCCGGAAATCAATGGATTTCTCGTCACTTCCTTTAGTGACCTTAAACCTCCAATTTTTAGCTTCGTTGAGGTCAGAGTTCGTGAAAATTTGAATCTCCTTTACCACAAGGGCTTTTTTATTTGTGAAAAATGGGAGGAAGGCTGTTAGATTGTTCATAGCCAGGACACCCCCGTTGGCGAAGTTACCCCACTCGGTCTGGCCAAAGTCCGATCTGAGATCAAAGAGAGCAAAGACTCCCCCTCTGGCGGCCTTGATAGTCGATAGATACATATCGACGTACTCATTCGCAATGCGCTTCAATGTGTCACCTCCATAGACGGAGGTGTATCGAATATGCACGGTCGCGTCCGGTACTTTGCGGTAGTCGAAGGCTCGGTAGTGGGGAGGAAGCTCAAGTTTCCATCTGCTAATCACGCCGGCACCCTCAAATGGCAAGTATCTCTCATCAGCGCTGATGCCGCACCTGGATACTCCTCCGTCCATTAGACCATGAGTGGTAGCAAAATGATCGATCGGGATGACGTCTGTATGAAAGCCATTGCTGTCTTCACCAGAAGATCCTTTCTCGTATGCCAGTTTGTCTGTAGGAATCTTGGCCCGGTAACTATGCTTAACGAGCCGCATTGTGCAATTTACACCTTGTGGCGGTGAAGGTGGCGGTGGCCTTTGTCCTGGTCCTCCCGGTCTGGGTCCCTGCGGCGGCCCAGGCGATCCCGGCGGCTTTGCCTGTGACGGTCCAGGCTTTCCGGGCGGCTGTGGTGGCTGGAATGTGAAAGAAACAGCTTTAATTCTTCGTTTATAATGACCAGGGTAATCCAGATCGAAGATGGCTTCGGGAATATCAAATTCGCAAGTTCCAAGCTCCCTCAGTTCAAGTAATGCTCGTGGGTAAAGCTGCTTAAGTGAGATGTGCTTTGTGATCTCGTAATCATATCCGCGGTCCTCGTTATAGGCCATCTCAAGTCTTTTTAGGCCTAGATGGAGTTGTTCCCCTGAGAATAGCCCATCTTTGTTGGTATCCCATGTTCCTTGGATGAAATTTGTGGTTGCAGGACCATGGTCGAATTCGAAAGAGTTTGCTGGGCCACGCTCGAAATGAAACGAATTTTCAGCCTTTTTAGCTAGGTTGTATGCAAGAATATATGTTTGGTGGTATAGACTACGGAGCTGTTTCTCTCGCCATATGCATAGATCCTGATTATGGTATTTCGTTTTGAGAAATTGTTCCGAGCGTGCTGTGAACTCGAACCGTTTCTGTTGTAACTCAATATCTCGAGTAGTGATCTTGATGCGAATTTTCTGTTCCTCGATCTGGCTGTCGATATGCTTGATCTCGTTGCCTACGGAGTTTGCTTTTTGGATGCGATCTTGGTACTGACACAACAGGGAGCTTTTCCTAGCGGCACCCATGGATTGCGATTGAAGGAGGTCCATCTGTGCTGACATAGCACGTGCGTATGCAGAAGCCGCTTCGCCTAGGTTGAGAGAATCAAATCTAATCTGGTTGCCCATGCAGCTTGAGGTTTGCATTGCGGAGGTTGAGATAGCCGGATGTCCAAGTAATAGAGCAGCGGCTGTTTCGGCAGCGTTGCGCTTTTCGATGAACTCGGTCGCCTCTCCAGCCTTTTCAATCTCCGATGCCTCAGACGCGGTAAGCCGGTAGCCACTATGTTGATTAACCGTCACAATGGGTGCAATGAGCCCCTTGAATTCCTCGCCCTCAGATGGGCAGCGTTTCTCGCTCTCTCCCAGGAGGCGGTAGAGATATTCGAGTTCCGACACTGGGCCTTTACGCGCCTCTTGGAGCGAAACTATAGAATATCCAGTTACATCAATGGCACCCCAAGGAGAATAACGACAACTTACCCAAAGCTTTGTTTGCCTCTTCGAGGCTCAATTTTTTCATTCCAAGTATCATAGCATTTATGCTGGTCTCATACCCCGCCCTAATGAGATTATACCTCTCGGAGTCCTTTCTTACCATTGCCTCGAGGAACGCGTTTCCCAATGACTTTAGCTCCTGAACCATCTCAAACGCCTTTTGGAGGATGTAATTGAATCGGTAATTGGGCATTGGGGAGTTTAGGCCTTGAAGAATGCTGTGGATATTGGGCCCTTCAATGGACGCTTGCGCCAAAGCCAATGCATCAACTGGAGGTGGGAGGTCAAATTTGCAAATGGAAAGCCCTCTGTTATTCTGGCAATACTGTATCTGGTATAATCGGTCGTCAATCTTTGCACGAAGGCTTTTGAGCTTATCATTTTCCGGGACGTAGAAGTATAAAGAGACGTCACCATCAAGCAAGGTGGGGGCGGTAACAGTGCGGTTGGTCTGGATGGAGGCTGTGGAGTGAGTGAATGGAAATGTAGTCTGGCAGGTCACCTCGCCGCTTAATACTGCAGGAGAATACCGCACAAGAGTCTCATATGTCCCTGGATGCCTCTTTCCTCTTTTTTGAAGTTTCTCTTTTGGGGATCCGTATAGGTGTGCAGCTAAAGCATAGCACTGGAAGGCCTGGGGTACAGACTCAGGCGTGTTCTGACGGAAGTAATGGTCACCGTAGTCGAGGAGAATGTTGATATAGCTCATCACAAACCACTTCATGTACGCTACCGGTCGGGACCGTGCAAGTACATGAGGATGGAGCGGAGCGTCCCTCGAGCCATCTATTTGCCCGTGCCCGCCAATTCTCTCAGCGGGGCTAGCCTTGAGACTGTTTAGAAGCCTTCCAAGGACATTTTGTGCGGATATTTCTTTGAAAGGAGCCCATTTCCAGACGCAACTTCTTTTCGGGTAATCAACCTCGGAATGCCCGCCATCGTCTTTTGTATAATAGTCATTGCCATATTTCGAGTGATGACTCATGGGGTCAAAGACATAATGAGCAATCTTGAGAGCCTGCTCGTACTGGTGACAGCTTCTGAATTTATCCATCAAGAGCATTGGTATATGAAGGCCAAGCTCCCAGTTATATATGCCATATGGAGATTTGAGCTCGTGATAACTGAGTTGTGTCATGGAGGCGTCAACGCCGGAGGGTGTCCCAGCATGCCCGAGCGCATTTTCTTTGAACTTGGAAATTTCCGAGGAAAGGTCACAATAAAGATCGTCTAGTGTGCTGTATGTGTTTGTATGACGGAGAAGATGACCGGAGAACTCGTGGTAAAATGGCGCCTGGTAATTCGGGGAGGTTGAGAAAACAGCAGATGTGGGATTACGGCGGTTGTACTCAACCTTAGTTGGGCCTCCGCCAGGGGAGTGACCGGACGGGTGGGCGTTGTTCGAACACGTGCACTGGTGCATATCGTTAGAGGTAGAAGGGTGTGCATCGCTGGCCGTGGGATCCACAGTTGAAACAAAAACGATGTCCTTGTCTACTATCGTGCCGAATTCGTGATGAATTCCGGGTTTGGGGGGAGTAAGGTGGGGCGCAGCTGCTGCATATTCTTGGGTGAGAAGATCCGTTGCCTCGACGCAATCGAATTGACCTTTACTCAGCCGGAACCAAGCAGTACGTCGCTCTTCAATCTGGGCAGACAGATAGAGGTCGTCATTGCAGAATGTAGTGGTAAAAACGCTTTCCCTCAATGTTCCTACACCCCTCGGGCCCGATTCCGTACGAAAGGCCTTGCATGTCGTTTGCTTCGGTGTCCATTTGCCGTTTTGATATTCAGTCCACCCAACCTTGAGCTCCCAATACTCATAGTTTGTACCATCTTGTGAGGACTTTGTCTTAAGCTCATTGTCTCTATCCAGCCCAGCAAGCCTCCCTCCTCCAACCTGCTTAACAAATCGTGGGATAAAAACAATCAAGCGCCCCATCCAGACAACAGGTTTCAGAAACGTCCCTCCATTGTTTGCTGAGTTTATGTCGTTATCTTCGTAATGAGGAATATCAAGCTGCATTTTCTCCCATGGCTTCCATGCCCCTTCCATTGAGTTGTAGGATCGATAGTAATAGAAGTAGGGTGCCCCGCGTGTCCGGGCAAAGATGTGTACAACATTCTTCTCTGTATCTGAGCACATTGATACGGTGTGGAGGTTCGCCACTTCGTCTAGCCTTGAAAGGTATCTTTTTACTGCGTCTTGGACACTTCTTGGGTCCATATCACCTTGGATAATATCTGCTGATAATCAGCTTCTGTCCTCAAAGAACTCAAATAAGATCAACTTACCTGTTTCGAACGCCTGGAACACGGGTGACTTATCGTCACGTAGAGAGGGCTCAATCCAATTCTCCGGATACATGAATATGTTCCGATTTGTCTCCCAGGTATGGTAACATTTTATCCACTCCCATCTTCTCCTATCCAACGTCCGAATTGGGACCCCAAATTTCTCCTCCTGTCCACATAAGCACCGCTGAATAAACAGTTGCACTGTAGAAATTGCTTGCTTGATCCTTGACGTATGAAGACATGGTCCCATCTGCGGATCAATTAGGAAGAATCCAAAGAGTGAGCGGGCATCAGAAATTTTCCACTTGATTATTTCTGGCTGGTTGAGAAGGTATCCCACAAGTGCGTCCTGTTGATTGGAGCGGAGTTGGCATCTTATTGGCTTGACTACCTTCTCCCAATCCTTTGCCGAGTAGCGTGCCTTGATGGTTCCTTGAATCTCATGAGCCAGCTTACGAACTTTCTCAAACTCTCTGAACGGCTCGGCCCATGAGAACAGAGTATCCACATCAATATCGACCTTCTGCGAAAGATCACATGCCTTTTTCAACTTTGTAAAATTTGCCCAACCTTTGAAAGACCCGCGCTGGTTCCATGAGAAATGTGCAAGAAGACTTTTAACTGTGCTCTCTTTAACGCGCATCAGGCTCGCTAGTCTTTCTGAAAGTGTCCTATCTCGTGGATCCACCTCAACATCTTCAGGGTTTGAGGCCCACCTAAAAAGATTGATTAGCTCTCGACTAGGCTTATCAGGTAACCCGTCCCGAAGTCTAAGGTAGTTTAATAGCTGTCTCCATCCCTCTAAAGACAAGGAACCAGAGTGAAGAATTGGAGCTCCATGTGGATAGGTTGCTATGAACTTGACTTCATCGGTAGAAAGTTTGCAGTTATTGACAATCAATGCTATCTTAGATAGTTGAATAAATATAGGGGCCAACCGCTCTTCGGCATACCGGGGGAGAAGGGCGTTATCTGGCAGTGGATGAAGCGGCGAGGCATGTGTTTTCCATTGAAACTTCTGATCGGCATCGTTGGTAACCTTAAGTAGATATGTGCGCCCGCCCTCAAGGTGTATCTGTTCAGCTGAAGGTAGTTCTGGATTGGAAAATGCAAGTTTGAGGTCATTAATAAGGACGGTAGACTTCGCTTCAGGGGAATTAACAAATGTGTATAGATCATCGGATTTCGGCACTAGGTAACCGTCGAAATCTGTTTTGTCTTTCTTCTCTCCTAGTGCCTTGGTGCTGCTAGTAGCATCGGAAACCTCCACTTTCGTCTCGACACTTTTGCCTTTCTTCCCCCCTAGTACCTGGGTGCTGCTAGTAGCATCGAGTGAGGAAACCTCCACTTTCCCTTGCACACCTGTTTTGTCCTTTTTCTCTCCTAGTAACCAGATACTGCTAATAGCATCGAGTGCGGAAACCTCCACTTTCCCGTCCCCGCCTCCGGTTTCAGGTTTAACACGTAAAACATCAGTCAGGAGCATTCGCGTCATCTCAAACGGTATACTAAACTCTGTTGACATAATAGAGATCACCAGCCGTTCAACGAGCTGTTGCCGCAAGTGCGGAACAAATGATCTCAGGAAGTAAAATCGTTTCTTTGCCAATGTCGACTCTGCTGCATATAAGATTTTTTTATCGTCTTCCTTGATGAACTTGAGCGTAAGCTCCAACCAACTGGGCAATTTCCCCTTAACCCACTCAGCTGTTTTTCCCTCTAGGAATTGGTGAATTTCAATGACCTGAGAACTATCATAGAGTAAGGAGAGCTTCTCCGTGATGGATTCTTTTGTCAAGGCGTCCTCTTCCTCATTTTTTATGATGGGATGGGTAGTATGAATAACATCAATTCCGTCAAGAAGGGACTTTATTGCCAATAGTATCTTTGGTTTTGACAGCCCTACCGGATTGAGTGGGTCTTCAACACCTTTGATCATATAGTTCAGTTGCTCGAAGGATATCCCTGCATCTGCCATCCGTTTCCATTGCACAAAAAAGTCGAGTGTTTGAGAGGGGCTCTCAAAAATATTTCCGAAGACTCCAATTACTTGACAGAGACTGGATGGTGCGATTTGTAGGATCTTTGACATCAGGTTATGGCGGTAGAGAAAACTCAAATTTTCAATCGAGATGTCTTTCTGGGCCATGCTGCCATTGGAGTAGAGATCTGCGTTCAACAAAGCATCCAAACCACCCTTTGTAAGGCCAAGCGAGGCCATAATGATAGACCCATGCGCTGTGAGCTTTTCTGGGTTTTTGAAATAATGACCTTGTTCATCGGGTTTGAAGACTGGATCGGTGAAGAGGAAACTGTGTTTAAGAAATAATTGAGTGTAAAGGCTGGTTTCTCCCCGAGTGCTTATTGCAGACCAAAAGGTTAGAAGCTTCGGTAGCTCCAGGCCGGTCATAGATATTAGTTTGGACACAGAGACCAACTGATCAAGGACCTTTGTTGTAATCACTGGGATAGTGGTGCGAGCATCGGACTGTGGTTTTTCTGCTTGGTGCCCCGATAGCGCAGATATTGCCCTATCAAGCTCGTCGATAGTCCACCCCAACTTTGCCCGCAGCCGCAAAAATTGTTGAATTCGCATAAGCTCTGTTGGATTTAATCTTGATTCGTTTAGGTGAGTGAGGCGGGCGTCACCTACATGCCATCCTTCTGACATGTGGGGATTATCTAGTACAATGATCTTGTCAAAAGCAGCGTGATTGGCTTTGACCCACTCTTCAATCTGCTTCCGAGTAAACTCGCCAGTTCTAGTGATTGAGGTGGATCTGGTTTGTTGAGCGGCCATAAAGTTGATGAGAGCCTTATAACGAAATACGGGTTCTTCAATACTACCTTCCTTGGGTTTAAGACTGCCGAGTGAAACAAATCCGAACCGATTACTCTCGAGTATAGAGAGCCCGGTTCCTCGGGGTACATGTGGGTTTACGAACTCAGTCTTCAGCAGTTCAACAAGCTCTGAGGATTTAAGCCCGGTCCTTCTAAGGAACTCAGTTTTGATGATCTCGGGCCCAGTTTTCGCCTGGCGAGCATCGCTTTCCTTCTTGTAGCCCCAGTATTGCCACCACGCTTGAAGCCGGGCAGGCATTCCCAATTCCAGGTGGGTAGTGGATCCGTCGTCCTTAATAGCATCATACTTGTTGGCTAGGTAGTCCTCTCCCGTAAGACAGATGTATTCCGACTCGGTGAGGCTCAGGTATTCAGCGGTGACAGCCCTGGCTTGTCCAGCGACAAATGTCTCCTTTGAGCTTGAAATCTCCTTGCCCCTAGTCACAACTGTTCCAGACTGGAATGCTCGGCGGCAAATGTCAAGAAGCTCATAGCGTGAGGTTTGAAGATGTTTGAGAAATGCCCGGATCTCATCGAGCGGCTGATGATAAGAGAGCTTGTTGAAAGGGCACATTGCCTCAGCAAGAATAGAGTATGCATCATCGTTTATCTCCTGGGTATAGTGTTAGATGGAAATCGATCCCAGAAACATTAAAAAAGAAAGGTTGATAAGGTTCTAAAACTGGGAGAATCTTACCTTAATTGGTGGCGTTGAGATCTCACGGCAAATGGGACTTGGGTTATGGTATGGTTGGGTTTTATCGTTTTTCGAGCGTTTCAATTGGGGGTGCGCGTGATCCCATAAGTAGACTACAAACGACTCCATAGTCTCATTAACGAGATCCAGGTAGGGTATGACTGTTTTGGTGTTTGTGCAGGTCAATTCGAGTTTCCTCAGGTCAGGACGGCGGGCAAAAAGGCAAGCGAGTGCAGTGCCATGGACAAGCTCTTGTCCTTCTTGTTTAAGACCAGAGTCCGCAGCCCTGCTTCGAAGGAATTGCAATATTTCTACAAGGTACGCAGCCGGAGAGGTAAATGAGTTGCACTCATCACAAAGGTCGCGATCCATATCACCGAAGAGATTTTCTAGGCCAAATTCGGCCAGGGTCTCTCCAGCCTCCTTCACCATTTCTACTCTTTCCCTTGTCGAGACAGGACCTTCGATTGCAGCCAATCCGGTTCCTTGGACAGCTTCATATGATGTGGCAGCCCTGGTCTCATAGATGCTAGCTGCACGGTCGTAAATGGCCGCTGCGTCCTTCTCGGGGATGCCATGCTGGACACGAGAAACAAAAGTAGGTAGTGGTAGAGCTAGAATTGAGATGGGAGAAGTAAAGCCATCTCTCGATAAAGTTGTGGCGTAACTTGGATGAAATCCTCGCGCAAGCTCGTTTGACTCGTCTGCACCTTTCGACAATCGGACAAGACGTCGGAACTTTTCGTACTGCTTTCTGGATGAACTACTCCACATGCTTGTCGACGAGTGACTTAATATACGATGGGCTAGACAGTTACGAGTGGTTACTATCAGTATATATATATATATATATATATATATATATTTGAGCTTGAGAAACGGGGGAGCCTACAAACAACGTTCTTGAGGAGGCGCTTTTTGGAAGGTTGAAACTATCGGGGATGAGTTGATATGGATATATGTGTTGGAGCAAAAATCCACTCAGAGAGATGAGGAGATCCTGCAACCTAGTTTAGGTCACTGGTGAAGAGATTTCTCAAAGTTGTAAATAGAGATCTAGCTGGGGCTCGGGATCGGTTGTGATAGGTCAAAAGAGGTAATGCAATCTATGTTTCGAGTTCATTCCCCCGGCGCCTTTATGTAAAGGTGAGCGTAGGGCCTGACGCTTTTTATATCCACAATATCGTCACACTAGTAACCATACCATATAAAAGTATTACAAGGCTACATGTAGGCTTTTCTAGATCTAAGTAGATCCATCGATTATGCTTTCCACGCATGGATATTGTCAAATTCTTGACCTACCTAAAATTTTGTCAAATAGCTGCTTTGGGGAATAGTTTATAATTTGGGATCGGGAAGGTTGCCGGTTTGGTAATAGGACTAGGTCACGGATTTGACAATCTTCATATGTCCGTAGGAGGGAGAGTATATCCCATCTCTAAAATCATTATTACAAACACTGTTAATTTAATAGGGTCGAGGAACTGGCGGTTTCTCTCTACCGTAGTTTATTTCAACTGAATAGATGAGCTCTTTAGTGCTATCCTGTGCTTGTAGGAATATGGGAACCTTGTTCACTTCATACATGTATAGATCATGCGCTAGTGTACAGTACAGCATGTATTCAGCACGGGAAATTACTACGCGTATACGATGATCTCGCATCGGATCATGAAAAGTAAAGTGAGCAGAATATCTAATAGAGCCCCCTAGCTGCCAACCGCCAATGAAATGTGCATTTCTTAGTAGGACTTGGCCACATAGTATCAGAAATACCTTTGAAGAGCAGTCCTAAGTATCAGGATCTAAGATGATTCCTTGGTCTAATGTCGAAAGGTGACATGTCATTTTCAATTTTATATGCACGAAGGTCTTAGGCTTTCGTTTCTTGAAACCCTTTCATTTAATTACTCTAATGCGTATTCCGTGCGCACTCGCGTGGTATTAATGAACTCAGCTATCGTGACTTATCAAAGACTACATGATATGCATGTCCATAGCACCAATTGAAGTGCGGAGGGGGATGAGAAGAATTTTGATCTAGCTAGTACTCACTTTATGTAATGCTAGCTACCCCCCCGAAGGCCGATGGGAATGCTCTCATAAGAGCTCTCCGAAATCCGAACCTTTATATTGCTAGAATTGTACTATTTGATCAATGGCTTAATCTCTTATGTATCCCAGTAGACCTAGACTAACTAGCTATAGAAGATCGATGTAGAGTATAATAGAGCCTAATGATTACACCTTGTGTTATAAAGTTGAAAGATTGTTATTGTAGCTTGGCCTCAAAAATGTTAGTTCAGCAGTATATGCTGTATCCCTTAAATGGGCTAATGCACGTATACCAACATTATCTTAAGTAAAAGGTGGAGGAGGAAAAAAAAAGAAAATAGCCCTCCACAAAGGCATCGAAGTTTACACGGGATCGTTCCTCGTCGTGGGGCCTTTCACAATCAGCTGAACGTACCTGGGGCCACATCGCCCAACTGGAGGGATTACTTCAATTGATCAAACTGTTTTTACTCGTAGAATTCGATCCGAGAACTCAATTGACAACTTGCCCCTAAGATTCTCCTCGAGTAGAATGGGATGAGCATAAATCTCTTTATCTATGACCATTAGGACCGAAGGATGTATGTATCACGCAAATGTGATGATGGTGTTGATGCGGACACATAGCCTAATAAAGATGTGGGGTAATGGTGCGACGTATATTTTGCAATTGATGATCGATACTCGCAGCATGTAAGAGGTACCCGGATATGCAAGTACATGTACTAATGCAATTGCTATTGGATTTAAAAGTGGAAAACACATGAATGCAATGTAGCTGCATTTTTCGGTACTTGTTACCTGCTGCGAGTACCTTCGTGCATACATGTATGTTTGTGCAGCGCAGGTTTTAGGGTGAGTGGTAGGTGCAAGCGAGTGCGCAGTGCCCGTAAGTGGTTAAAGGCAGGGTAAAGCTCTTCAACCTCACGGCATGCAGCGACACATCAGACGTTTAAGCCTCACCAACATCCATGATGACAGGACGTGTTTTTTATCTTCCAATAACTGTGTTTTTCCCTGAGAGGTTCAAATTCGGTGACGCCCCAAACATTACCCTAGTGGTTCTGATAGGTTTGTTGTATCCGCATATGATATGCATTTACGTGCGTATGTAGTTAGCTAGTAGCAGTACGTATATACCAATTATCAACCTACACTGCGCATGTGTACAAAGCATATGGTGAATCTAATGAAGAACCATGGTATCCATGCGTTGCTCAGCCTTTCAGACGCGATTGAAATTCCAAAATTGATATAGTTAGCAGGGTCTTCTGTCCTACTAGATTTCACCAACTTGTAGAGGGCTGACATGCATATATCAAATACCTAAGTTTACAAATGAAGTTGAAGAATAGGTTTGAATGACACACGAGCATCGACCGATGGTTAGGCTCGATGATGATGTTTTTGTTGTATAGAGCTTCTTTAGCATACATACATGATCCAGCCGGCTGGGAACGAGCCTACGATACACAAGTTTTGTTCGCCGGTTGTGTCATGGGATGTCCTGATGAGTGGTACCAATCGAAGCGGAGATACATACCTAGATGCTTCACTAAGCATATTGTGACCATGGAAGGTAAAGTTATTGAAAGATATTCCGTGTCTTAACTTATATTGGAATAGAAATGCCTGATTATTGAGTCTTTAGCTATACCTATGTCCTAAAAACAAAAGTTTGAATCGCGGGAAGACCAATAAGATTTTCTAGCGCTTCTACAATACATATATACTTTACCCCAAGCTGTAGCTACTTCTGCCGTCCGGACATGGCCCGCTTACCTGGTGGACTGGATCATGATCACTTCTAGCACTGGACCCCACAGCCAATCATGTAAACGAGTGTATGCTTGCGTGCATCTATATCATTGATATGCGCACTAATTTGGATGAGTTAAGAATGATTACTACACTATTACACTTATATATACAATTAATCATAGGTTCAACTTTAATTTTTATTTCCAAAGGAAATTGGGTGGCCCAGCTGGACTACTGGACCTGGACAGCCTTGCCCTCGATGTATAATCATAAGACGTAATTAATGGCCACTGACCTTAAATTCTGGATATCTGCAAACCTTATCCCTGACAGATAATACGTCTCTCCTGCCCATAGGCTAAGCTGCTGCACTGGGATTACAACAGAACTCTCTCAGGTTTTCCTTCCTATATTTTAGTCCTCTGGCATCATAACGCTATAACATCCCGGTGCAGTCCTCAGCTACAGTACCCGCTTTTCAAATAATTCTCTTTATTCTCACTTAGCAATTTCTCCATCGCGATGGAATCGAAAAGAGCCAAAAGAAAGTTTGACATACGGATCCAGTCAGCACCTAGTGAGCCGGTTGGGAAAGCTCCGGTATGTACAATAGCTAGGCTGGTGGTTTGATTTGGCGGATACTCACCATATCACACAGCCAAAAAGGAAATATACGAGAAGGTATATGACACCCGAACAGCGGAAAGAGCATTCAAAGATAAAGGTGAACCCTTTGATAAATGAGGTGACTCAATTCTTTGACAAGGTAATATTTTTCCACTTCCAAAGCTTCCATCTCTTCATGATCATGAGCTAATTGGAATATATAATAGAAAATCACTTACTGCACCCTCGCAGTTCACACAGACGTAAGAACCTAGTAAATCTATTTGTAATCCGGCATGAAACTTAAATATTGCAGCCAAACGGTAAACAAAGCCAGCGCTACTTTGGGCTAAGCAGCGACTCGTCGCCGGATGATGAAGATTCCGATAGGGATGATCGATATGACAACAGCGATGACGAAGAAGACGATGTCTACCGCCCCAGGCCAGATAAGAAGGGGTTCAGGTTGAAGTCAAGTAAACAAAATACCGCTGGGGTCGCCGAGCCCATATACGAGAAAACCGGGGGTGTCTTATGGTACATCTTGGACAAGCTTGGATCACAGACAAAGTTCACCAATAGCGAGATTAGACACGAAGGTACAAGAGGCTTGGCATTATTCAATTAAGCAGCTAGATATAAATCACTAACTCATGAAATAGGACAGCGTGCTTGGGGACGATACAAGGGATCCAAGTTACATAGCAACCAAAAGATTTGCATCTTATTAGCAATCGAAATCCGGAGCCGACAAGCCAGATTCATAGAAATTCTTAACGGCAGGGGACAAAAGATAGTGGTCAAGTCGAGCAAAGCTATATGATGATGTTTTGCGGGCGCATTGAGGATCAAGAAGTTTAAACTACATTGTACGTACTGTACATGATTGTACAACCCACATGGACATAAGCACACACCGTTTATGAAATTAAATTCCTTTGATTAGTTAATTCCTGAATATAATAATTCTTGTGGGGCTGAAATAAAGATATAGTAAAGGGGTATTTAAGCTGTGCTCACAGGGGTGGGACCCTAAATTCATTTACAGATGGGTATATATCAGAAGAAGCGTGGGAAATTAAAGGTCTTATAAGCTTATTGGTTTGCCCACGGCCCAGGCCCAGTTTTTAGACCCCCACAGCTGTTTGTACAATAATTCTAATTCTTGCAATGGGGTGAATTTACAAAGCCCATAAGTACAAATTGAGTACTTACCATAATTTTCAAATTACTCTTTACTTTAAACGCTCAAATGACCCTTTTTAAAGTGCTTTCTGGGTAGTGAACCCCGCAGAATGCCAATTCTGGTGTGGTGGGTTTCAAATTAATCTTATCACGTGTATGTCTAACTACATACAAGTACCGCAAAATCTGAGTTCGTTCAGACAGTTGCCAAGAGCGGTGTTGGCTGTAATAGGCTCTGATCTTTTACTTTATTTTTCAGCTCCTCTGCAAAATTGTCCCCTTGGCAACCGTCCTAATGAAGCGTACTTGTATCTACTATACTCCAGCTACATACTTTAACGCCCGATCGGATATCCTATAGTCCTTAAAAAGGGCTTAGTGAAAAGTTAGTCTAATAAAGACCTTTTTCGAGCATTTTTAAGATTGATTTGAGGAATATATAAGACTAGCTAACCTTTGACTAAGGCTGATAGGAATATCCGTTCCGGCGTTAAAGTAGCATGCCAGATGTAAATTACACGTTATACATATTCATGCATACACTTGCACACGTACTCTAAGGAGTTGTTCAAATTAACCTATAAATATAAGTTGTTGAAATCGAGCATCCTATGCTCTTTATTAGTATCAGGTACGAACGGGTTGAGCAGGGGAGGAAGGCCGGGTTATGACGAGTGAGCATGGGTGATACTTGCAAGGGCTGTAGTCAACGAACTCTCTTCTGTCCTTCTGATCGATATATACATATATCTCTCATACCTGTATCGAGCACGAATAAATCAATTGTTCTCAACATAAGTCAATTAGTCTGTATCCATGAGCTTCCATGTATTTAGTACTAAAACAAAATACCTTTCCTGGCAGAATATCACAATCGAGCCTGCTAGGTTTCCGAAGTTCTACAAGGTTCTGTGACTACAGAGCCAATGTACCAATACCCGCTGATCCTACTCCCTTTTTGCCACCGTATTCTCGCCGCCTTATACATGACTTATTCGTGGCAGGTAAATACATAGTACTGGACAACGGAAATCTTGTCTCTGGGATAATTGTTTTACGCAGTAGTATAGTCGCGCCAAGCACTCACCCTTAATCGCAATTGGTGATCATGAATAAAAAACATGAATTGTCCGCCCCTTATGTCCCGGAGGCACCAGACCCTGGCGAAACTTCTCTCATGTCTTCGTCTGTTTTTAGGACCTTGCAATTGCAAATCTACCTCAAGTGGGCGAAAACTTGATTCTGTCACGACAGCCCCAATCATATATAGCTAGCCTGTTGAGTATCTCCACGCTAATAAGTGGTGAAAACCGGCAACAAGCGAAGACATGGCCTCCAAAGTGAGCCAGAAAGCAACCGGGGATGTTCGGGTTGAGACCATACTTTTTTTTCCAGCAAGTAGATTACTGAGTTCTAACTACTAGTTGAGGGGGGGCCGGGGGGTCGGATAATTGAGTTGGTGGCTGTAATTCAAGTAACCAAGCAAGAGCCTAATGTATGATTAATATTCTAACATTACAGGTGTTTGCATATGATATTAGGCTCGAGCCAGACGCAGGTGTGTCTGAAGATTCAAACTGGCGTTATATAATTAGAGTGGTACTCAATGGCTACTACTAGTGGTTGCTGAACCTACATGTTGTCAAGCGCTCTGACAACGCCTTGAGAAGATTCGCACTTATCAGATTATCCTGCCGAAAACTTATTTTGAGACATCAGAAGAGATAACCAATGATATAGGAATAATCTTGCTTATTCCAAGGATCGTTCTATGAGTTGTTCGATTGGTACCTATTATGAAAACAGCTGTAATGATTAGAATGCGTCTGCATACATGTACGTACATACATTAGCGTACATACGTTAGCGTACATATTACAACGTATGAACCAGGGACGTTGATCAAAAATATTGTGCTGCACACCCCACCCAATATTCCGAGAGAAAGATACGTGTGCAAATGCGAATTAATGGTCACGCGCAGAAAATTCCCATGCAGCGAAGGCTGCAGTGCCTGTGTAAACCTATAGAATTCAAAGAAAAACCGCCCTATAGCTACTATGATCAACTCAGAACTCGGTCTAATGTTAATAGCCTCACAAGGCTTTCGGATAAGGCCGGGTATGTAGGACTAGACATATATCGTACCAGACTTGTAATTGGATATAGAGTATATATATGCAAAGTTTGTCCCTTTTGGAAGGAGATGGACTCATCTGTGAGTGCTATTCCACGCATTGCTATCGAATGTTCATTTCATTTGATATTGCGTATACTGCGCCATCTGTAGTCATCGAGCTTCGCTCTGATCGATGGGATATCTCAGGCTGGCACACTCGGCTGGTTGTCAATCCCGCAAGGGGTGAATAAATGATACTAGCTAGCCTTATATGCTAGCTAAATATTGATATCTTTCCTTTCGTGTATCAATCAATTAATAGCAACGTACCATCAGATCAGTGTATTAAATTACAATCGGTCTTAATTAATTAAGAGTACAACCAAGTTCAATTCAATCGCTAACCTTGAGCAAGGATATCAAAATCCTTCTGGTAGAAGTGGAGATGCGATGGAGAAGGCACTAACGCTCGCTGAGCAATTGCAAGGGGTGATGGAGAGTGCCTCTTAGATGTGTTCACTAGCTAGCTAGATACTATTTGCTTAAAAGTTTTTCGCGGCTGAACATTTGAAACCTCCAGCTCCGGGGATGGGGCTGCACATGTACACACTTACCCTCCAAGCGCTTGTGGGGAGATCGCCGGAACAGTGCCCAATTAGCAAGTCAATTGGCCAAAAAACGTAATTGAATCTTTGATACAGATGCCGAGCAGTTATGTCATTGTTAATAGTGGTCCCGGTCGTTAACTTGATATCCCCAAGCTGCTAGCTAGTAAAAAGAATTAGTAGCCTTTTCTCGCAGATCTTGCTATCTATTTTATTCAATTGATCTCGATCTTCTATAGTAACTATGACTATCGATTCCGTTGTTGTTATAGGGGTGGGATACTATACACCTCAACAACAATCTATTGATCTATAGATCTCGGATGGATGAAATTCTCAATCACGCATCTTGGTCCACACACTTAATTACATGTAGTCAGGTAGGTCTCTTACATATTAGGCCATGGAGCCAATTATATAATAAATTATCAATTTAATAAGTGATCTTTTAATTAGCTCATAGAAGAGGCAACAAATTTAATAGTTCCATCGATATTTACAATTGTTCAAGATACCGCAAGAACTCGAAAAATTGGCTATCTCCGGCCAGGGATTACCTCCTTCACGATTGGTTGAAGGGCGTAGATCAGGTCTGCTTATAGCAGTTTTGATCTCATATGCATAGCCAATTTTTCGAGTAATGGCGGTATTCACTTTATGAAACGTTAAGTGATATATTAAATACATGTGGCGAGCTAGCTATCGAACGTACGTCCTGTGTTGTAAGTTGGAACGCAGCTAGTGGTGTGTGAGTTGAAGTCGACCTAGTTTTTATTTAGAGTCATAGTATAGCTTTGGAGATGTAGGTAGACTCCCACAGAAACTAGCTACGAGAGGAAATATCGTTGAGCTGGCTGATCATGTCGACCCCTAGCTCAAATCACTCAAGTCAAAACTCCTGCACGTAGAGACAAGCATGGCTGGCAATATATGTACATGTAGGTACCTACATATTGTATGTATATGATGTGCTAGCTCCGTGCCTATTTGTGCTGCATGTCTCATGCAATTCTTCGCACCAAAACTCAATGCTGTCCTCAGATTCGTGCAAACGTGTGCGTTCATATTGAGATGCCAGGATATGTTTGTGCAACCCTTATGGTTATCGACTCTTGTGATTCTCCATGAATGCATAGCCCGATTGCTTGGATACATGTATTCACCGAGTTGAGTATTGTCTGCTGCGCATGCGCGTACGCATGCTAATTATGCAAACTATCCTCTTCTTACGTCGTTTGATAGTGGCAACCTAACCCCAACATCATCCATATAGCTACCAAGGCATCATCCTCTGGCACTCCGCTGTCAGGTAGCTTTTCTCCATACGCATTCAGTTCATCTGCGAAAGAAAATCACAAAGGTCGCCACGATGACCAAATCTTTGATCTACTTTGTAAACGATATTCCACGTGGGGTTTTGGGCGATGGCCTTGTTTCCTTCCTCGCATCTCTCGCGAATGGCACTTTAACGGCTGATTTCGATGTCAGCCACTATACCGGAGCCAACCCAAGAAGCCGGTCTTCAGGGGAGTTTGGTGATCTCCAGGGGCTCGTAAAGAGCGTAACTGTAAAAGATTCCCGGCTTGATGATGAGCTTAGTGTTGCGGTCATCAAGTTCAAAGATATTCCAAGGTGGTTCAAGAGCCGCGATTACGACCCATATGGCTTCCCGAAGAAGACAAGGCTCGGGACAATCTGGAAGGGCGTTGATCTGAAGACGAAAGATGACGAAGGGAGAACGGCGTTCCTTAGAGCTGTCATTGATGGCAATCTCAAGCTCGCCGAGACCCTAGCAGAATACGAAGAGACCGACGTAAACGCCACAGACAACCAAGGTATGACGGCACTACATTGGGCTTGTAAAAATGGATTGGCGGATCTTACGGAGTTTTGTCTCTCACTACCGGGACTGGATGTCAGTGTCAAGTCCAAGGGTGGCCAGACAGGATTCGATGTAGCGTATCACGAAGCACTTTGGGAGGACAACGATGTTATCCCAACCCTTTTCTACAAAAACATGTTCGAGATGGACGAGTACGATCCTGATAATGCACTTCTACGACTTCTCACCCTTACAACAAACTCCCAAGGGAAAACATTATTTCCCCAAGAAGCCTTATTTAGTCCATCACGGAATGGTAACCTCGCTCTTGTGCAGGTTCTCCTCAAAAACATGGTCCTCACCGGTCCAATCGTTACGAACAAATACAGGGAAACGGCATTACATATGGCAGCTGGGGGCGGTTATACGGAAATAGTGACTCTACTCGTGAAGACGAAATATTTCGATATCAATGCAGCAACCAAGGACGGTTTTACGGCGTTACACTATGCAGCCAGAGGAGGCTACAACGAGACAGTCATCGTGCTTTTGAAGAACGGAATAAATATACACGCCAAAAACACAAACGGGCATGCGGCAGTGGATCTTGCGTCGCAAAATGACCACCAATCAACTGTCCGACTCTTGATCGAATGGGGTGCGAACATGATACTAAAGGCGCCAGAGAAGAAGGAGCATCCAGAAGCCGCAACCCCTGTTGAGATTAATAGTCAAATTACCACAGTAAAGACTCCCAGAAAGAAATTGCGGCGTGGATCAAGTGTCAGCATAAGCGGGGAAGAGGAAGGTGAAACTAGCACTATCACGAGAAAAATCATAAAGAAATCTCATAGACCAAGTGAATCTTCGGCCGAGGAAGAGGTGGGTGAAGTCAAGACTGTCAGGACAACCAAGAAACCTCATAGATCAAGAAGTGTCTCTCCGGCCATTACAAGCGAGGAAGAGGTGGAGGAAGTGAAGACTGTCAGGACAATCGAGAAACTTCATAGACCCAGAAGCGTCTCTCCGGCCATTCCAAGCGAGGAAAAGGCGGAGGAGGAAGTCAACATCGTCAGGACAATCAAGAAGAAACCTCATAGACCCAGAGGTGTCTCTCCGGCCATTACAAGCGAGGAAGAGGCGGATGAGGTCAAGACTGTCAGGACAATCGAGGAAACCCCTCATAGACCAAGTGTCTCTCCGGTCATTCCAAGCGAGGAAGAGGCGGAGGAGGAAGTCAACATCGTCAAGACAATCAAGAAGAAACCTCATAGACCCAGAAGTGTCTCTCCGGCCCTTACAAGCGAGGAAGAGGTGGATGAAATCAAAGCTGTCAGGACAATCAAGAAACCTCATAGACCAAGTCTCTCTCCGGTCATTACAAGCGAGTGTGGATTCAAGACTGTCACGACAAAAACACCACGTAAACCAAGAAGTGTCAGTAGTCACTCTTCGGTTAGCATGGACGATCTGGAAGATTATTCCGGAGACAGCATTTCCAGAAGGACTACCATCACTTCAGTTAGCAACTCCCCATTCATCCAACCCAAACCGCGTAGACCAAGTGTCCCCCGCCATGAATCTGAAGACGAGGCGGTTGGAGGAAACAATGCTCGGAAGACCAAAACACATAAATCACAAAACCGTCGTGTATCTATAGCGGGGCCCAGGGACCGTCGTACATCTTCAGGCAAAGTAGCGGAGATAGTCTCGAGCCTTGAGAATGGTCTTGGAATAACCACCAAAAGGTCCCCGAGAGCAGAAATGGAGAGAAGGCGCACCCAAACCCAAACCGAAACGAGGACCAGTACAATTACATGTACAGAACGTTTCTCAGTGGGTGGCCAACCAGATGAGGTCGAAGAAAGGTACTGGAGGCTTTTGGGTAGACATGACAACGACGTTAATGGGAGAGATGATCGGGGACTTTTGCCATTGCATGCGGCGATCTTCGACCAGGATATTGGTGTTTTTGAATTGTTACTTGAGAGAGGTGCTAAGGTCGAAGGAAGGTTGTACACCTGGATAACACCGACCGAGATGGCTGAACGAAAGGGATATGAAGAATTTTTGGAGCTCCTGATGGAACATGGTGCCAACTATGACGAAGTCATCTGGCAACAACGATTAACAGAGTACGACAGTTCTCCTAAGACCGTTGAAGGACGAAGGATTTCGCTCCAGATAGAGAACACCAGGAGTTCGCGCCTCATGTTAGAGGACAAGCCGAATAGGTCTAAAACGGAGCCGTATCTGGACCAGGAATCCAACACAGAGACATCACAATCAAAGGAAGCTGTATCATTCTCACGCAGTCAAGCTCACGATGACGATACTTACCAGGTATTACTCACTCTCGTTTATTCCGTACCTTTATAATTCATACGACTAATAATAATATGAAATAGGGGGCAAGAATTCCGAGTTTCCGCACCCACCGACTAGAGTTCAAAAATCCATCGTATAGTCCACGAACAAAGGATCATGTACACTCAGAAGCGCTCATCGGGTCATCGTATGACGTGTCACCAGACGATGTTGTCCGTACAGAAACGATCATTGAAACATCTCATGGATTGATGCCGGAGGATGGACTAAATGATTATGCATACACAGAAGCGCCCATCAAGTCATCGTATAGCGTGTCACCAGACGATGTTGTCCGTACAGAAACGATCATTGAAACATCTCATGGATTGATGCCGGAGGATGGGCTCCGTCTATTTACAGAATCATCACATGGCAATAGTGTAATACTGGAGGATAGTACACACTCACAACTATACACACAAACCCCTGAGGATATTGCACCGCCCAATAATGGTATCAACTTATGCGTAATACTGGGGGATGGTACTCGTTCACAATTATACACACAAACTTCTGAGGATATTGCACCGACCGATGATGATAACCACTCATCAGAGCCTGCACAAACCCAACCTTCAGACAAGAACCCTGACGTATGCCCTACATTTTCTCATACACCCCTCCGTTTGTTCACTTCTAGATAACTAACGGTGCGGCGTTGCAAGGATTCGGAACATGAACAAGGGGCAATAACTTATGACGACGACAACGACAACGACAACGATGTAGTGCAAGATTATCATGTCGAGGAAGGAGAAGAAGATGTATTCTATTCCCACACCCCCCCTCTCTCTCTCCCTCCACTTCCCCTACAATGATTAATTAAATCTCCATATTCAATTCTAATTCTTGGGGTTCAAACTACCAGTACTCAGGAGACTACGAAGGCGGATACGATGGTGGTGATGGTGACTATGGGGGCTATGATGCCGGCTACGATGAATACGATTACGACAACGGCTATTAATCAGGAAATATAGTCATAATTACTGAAGTTAGTTCTATTCCACCACTATTTACATCCTTTATTTAATCTGGTTTCCAGCTAACCTGTGACCATTCTTAATCAGACTACTCCGCTATAATTCCCTTACCTTGTGTCAACTCTATGAAATCATTAGGCCAAATGACTTACGAATCTTTTTTTTCTGTTTATTCTTGTATCTATTTCACTACCACAACCGCCGGTATCTCTCATGTTATTACACTTTTCAATAAAACTATTCGGGAAGCCTCCATGTTACCTGAATTGATCGGTTTCACCCTCCCTGTTGTTTTGGGGGGGCTGTAGATTTCTCGCGATAAAGTCAGGGAAAATATATCCCTTTTAGCCATTTTATCGCACTTGGCATAACCATGCCCGTAAAACGCAGGAGATGGGTATGGCAGTTTATGCCATACATTTAGTTGGGGTTAGAGTCCTCGTTATAGAAAGGCGAACAGTTCATTTCGCTTGTTAATTCTTGCTGTGAAAGTTTGTCCAGATCCAATGATATGCCCCTGCCTAGACTGACAGAATAAGGACTAACAGGGGTAGACAACTAGCCCTAACCCTCAGAGGCGAGTGATAGTGTGTGATATAAACTTGATTGGCTGCGCAACTATAAGGTTATGCCACAACATAAACCTCTCTCATTAGAGCGATTTGGCTGATAACCTCTGAATCTAAATTTTAGTTCTTGGCGATAGTTTTTGGTGTGATAATCCCGCCAAGAGTTCATAATTTGAGCTCAAAATTTGAAAACTTGCAGGGATTGCAATTGGCCAAATCGCTCTATTGTTGATTGAGAGCTATATACCTGTATACGGAAACTTAACTCCAAGTACGTACCTACTTGCGTCTTGAAGCGCAAACTTCTTTGCTTTCTCGTATTCAGATCGGCGATAAGCCTCCCAATCTTTTCAGTGGAGTATGTCTACATCACGTAATAATAGAAAAAGAGGAAACTATGTACAATGTACATACATATGTAGATAAACATCAAACATCCTCTCGCATGCTCCCCAAAATACCTGCCACCCAGCTGTATCATGTGGGTTCGCGTCATACTCAGCCCCCTCAGGGGGCTCGTTATCATCCCTCCCCAGTTCTTAAATCAAATCGATCAAACGGATAATGATTTTCTCCTCCTCCGTTTTGCTCTTCTGCCCCAGTGCCACTAACACTTGGTGAACTGCCCGCGCCCCTGAACGCACTAGTCAAATCCGCAACTATCCAGTCATGGTAAATGCGCTTTGCAATTTGTGCACTTGGCCTATGGATGTAGGGAAGTAGGGTAGCGGGCTGGCTGGGGCCAAACAACCCAAAAGCCTCCCCCTTGGTCGCTAGGTGGAGCGCTGAGGGCGTATGAGGGATAGATAGTAACTCGTGTTGGACGACCTGTCTTGCCGAGACGTCTTAGATCCTCGAGCTCTCATGATGCCGTCACCACCGGCCCACCAGCGAGAGCTAGTTCAAGTTTAAATATGCGGAGATATTGGATTACCTACTTGAGGTTTAACGGTATAACTTTCTCCTACACCTGAAGATCGGCTACCAAAAATAATGTATTAGGACCCTTGCGTACTAGTACTTGAACCAAAATAGACTGGTTATTGGTCATAGGCAAGAGTTACAACCACAATTTGTATGGGAACGCAACTCCAATTACTACTCCAGCTACACCCACAGGGGAATCGAAGAGGAAAACCTTATATATATATACACTGTTACTGCTACTGCTGCTACCATTAGAGCTATTAGTGATGGCTCTACTTCACCACGATGGATGCGACCCACCTCGGCAGCGGGGTGGTAGGAGGAGTGGTCGGTGTATTTATGATCGTTCCACGTACTTAGCTGTGTAATATCGGGATATATGCAACTACCAAAATTAAAATTAAAGGTTTTATACAAGAACCCCTCCTGAACTGCCACTACAAACATAAAACCACACACCTCCAATTACCAACCATAGATCTTACCAGCACCTCAATTCCAACCCTCATCACACCAAAGCGGCGGCCGGTCATTCCGGAAACCCCAGTCTACGAAACCCGATCATCTCTATACGAAAAGGGGCCCTCGGCCACCCCCACCAGAGGTCCCCGCAGGCGTGGTACGCCTACCACCACCGACCACGCCCTCCAGCGCCGAGGAGTGCCGGCTGCCCGTGTACGGCTTGCTCCTGGTTGTCTGTGCTTCAACAAAGCCGGTGGCTGGTATAAATACCTGCCCCCATGCGGTGTGTGGGCCCGGGGCTTATTTTGGGGCGGAGGGTGCATGGTCCGCTGGGTTTAATTGTTGCTGCGGACATTGTTGTGGTGCAGTATGTTCTCGCTGTCGGGGGCGGGGATATATGTATTCTTATACGGAGTTGGGATACCAGAAAGATGGCACTTGCGGATTGGTGAATGTAGCCTTGTGAGGAGAGTGTCAGTATACCGAATATATCACCATATCGAATATCACCATAAGAATATCACCATACGAATATCACCATACGAATATCACCATGTCGAGAGTCTGCTGTATGCGGAAAGATGGTACGGGCTGTCTACGGTTACAAGATATCTGCTGTTGCTGGCAGAATATATATATTACTCATATAGAGTACAGTGTGATGGTATTCGGTGCGGCTTCACAGATTGCACTTTTATTCCAAAGTCTACTATCTACGGAGGTCTATATAATGTGAGCCGAGTTCAGAAAACAAACTCTGTCTCGCCGCTCTCCGTAACATATGTCTCTGTTACATGAGGACTCTTGGTCCCTCCCTCCCTCTCCCCCTTCCCCCCCTCCTCCTCCCCATCTTCCCCCTCCTCCTCCTCCTCCTCCTCCTCCTCCTCCTCCTCCTCCTCCTCCTCCTCCTCCTCCTCCTCCTCATCAACACCGTCACTCCAATCCTCCGAGATCTCGGCCTCGACTATATCGTCTACGCCGTCGTCATCCTGACCCCTAACCCCCATGCACGGCTTCCACCGATTACCACTCTCCAAGAACGCCGTCTCGACACACCGACTCGAGTACCAATGAAACCTCACCTTCCGATACTGCACCGCAAAGACACACTCCCCCCGGGTCGCAAAGACCCTCTGGTACACCGTCCCACCCCCGACACGCGCGACGGCCTCAGTCATCACCTCGACCCCCCCAACCCCCGGCACGCCCACCGCCCCCTTGACACAAATCCCCGCGCCCACCCCCGCCGCCCCTGCCACCGCCGCCCGCTCCGTCACCCGCGCATCAACAAGCGTGTGGTACCCCACAACCAGGTACACCGTGTTGTCATTCTCGATCGCGGCCTCGAGCCACGCGCGCGCATCGGGCGAGCGGCACGCTGCGCCGAACCACGCCCCCGAGTTGGTGAGCGTGTAGGTGTACGACTGGGCGGCGGAGAGGTCGAGGTGGGTCTCGCCGTGGGTTGCCAGCGCCAGAGAGAGGAAACTGGCGAGGCGGGTGCGCAGGCCCAAGGCCCGCGTCGAGCTCCGGAGCTCCTCAAAGTCGTGCAGCGCGGTGCGGGTGCTCTCCGGCGCGGGGGAGGGGGTGGGTGGGTCAGTGTAGTCTTGGTGCGGGTAGCGGGTGTTGGTCACGAGTCGGCCGAGTTTGATGGCGGTGAGGGGAAGCGGGGCGGTGGGGAGGATGCTCTTCACCATGGTGTTGTCTCAGTGGGATATCAATGTACGCTAGGTATAAATGTAGACAAAGGTTCAGCCCCGATATATCACGAATAGGACGGTTATCCGGGTATGTAGAATAATAGCATCACCGATCAGGATGTGTGTTTCTCGATCACGGGCGGTGATGGTTCTGTTTCCAATGCGCAGCCTTCCAATGAGATATGCGCACTACGCATGTCTTACCTCTACGCAGAGCTGATCGAAAAGAGAAGGGCCCGCATGTGGAAAACCACCACTGATGGGATGAACAGGGCCCGTGTTACTGTCTGCATGTCTCGGAAATATTGGGGACTCGAAATGTCTTGATTAAAAATGACATATCACATACAACCTACATGTGGGACTTCTCATTTCATGGGACTTTCCGTTTACTTCTCTACGGTCGTTGGCTAAAAGACTCTATTATTCATAACGGATCTAGCCGGTCTGGGCTGGGCCTGAGAAGCTCGTCGATGATCTACAAACACACAGATCTGTATTACTATCACCGTGTTTTAATGGTGGTGTACGTTGGTTGTGCGAAGTGCGGAGTGAAGTGAAGTGGGAGTGAAATCGAGATCTCCAATTGGCATCATCACCATCACCATGGGATGAACAGATATCACCCCCGCCTGCTGGTGCGAGGTCAGCCTTCTCTTTGGTAGAAAGAGTTTGTCAAGGCCGGTTTGAAATACGGCCAGATAGAACAGAATCACCAGATATCACTCGTTGGTGCCCAGGCCCGGAGCTTTGTGTGCCATGATACATGAACCCATTACCTGGTACACGCCTGCCCTGGTGGTCGGGCAGTGCTGTACCTGTTGTCCAGCCGTCCTACCATCTTGAAGATTGACAGGCATGACCGTAATAGCGATATCACAGTCGCACCTCGTTGTGTGGTTGGCGTATTCTGGGATCCACAGCTACAAGGTGACTATATGGCACCCGGGTCTAAAACCACGTCTCGTTTCGAATCATTATGGCTTTTCATCATAGCATAAAAAAACTGTATTCTCATAAAGAAAACCTTGTTTCTCTGAAAAATGCTTGTATGTGGGGACAAGGCTAGTTTCTGGGTCTATTACCGCCAAGATGTATATACCACTTGAGGCGCCTAAATGTACCCAAATACCCCAACGTCTCGAGTATATACGTATATACTCCCTCTACTGCCTGGTACGTACATACATACAAATCTCTAGGGACCTGTTTGGGAGCTGGCCCAGGAGAAAACGGCGTTTCAACAAAGTACTAAACTCTGCTAGTGGATGGAATGTGGGGAAATTGATTATTGGGATCAAAGCCCCATTTCAATGGAGCTGACGTTATTTCCTGGGCCCCAAAATGGGTCGCCAAACACAAGCTCCCCCGTAGCTCCCTTCTGGGCGGGCCCTAAATGCCTGATTCATTGGGGAGAGGTCACTTCAAGAGTTGATAACACACTCTTTGTTTTAGTCCCTGGCCACAAAAAGAATCTAAAAGCTCATGTGGCATGTAACCATCTGGTGATAAATCATAACCTTCCGACATCCTGAGTACATGTACGGAGTAAGGCTATGGCATGGCAGGGGTTGATGTGAACGGATAGTTGTCTGTTGTACCTCCTTCAATGACCTGGAGAAACACAAACTCTATCCCAGAGACTCATATCCATCCCGTACCTACATGCAAGCACTGTGTCGTGTCAGAAACCGAGATCCTGAGTGTCTTCTGCGTTTCTAGGCCAAAGGTTGCATGTGCATGTGTGTTGTATCTCCGACCATTCTTATCCTATGCACTACGTTTCATCCTATTCGTGTCTTGTTTCTTGCAGTGAAGCCTTAATTCCTTTCTTGAGTCTAGGGAGGCCTACAGGTACGTACCTGGGGGGGTTAACTATCAAACACCCTCAGGGGAGCTACCTAGGCTTTGCTGGTAGAGTAACATTTTCAGAGAGTCCACAATATCAAACCTATTTGCACCAAAACTACAGAAATCGATTGACTATACTACTTCCTGCATCCGAAATGGGAAATATTCTCTCCATACTACGGTTTCTTTCCCCGGGGAAACTCAACGCTTGGTTCTCCCGGATTATGGGAGCAAAGCCCAAGGGCCCCCCGGATCCCAGCGCCGCTGCGCTCTTGGAGGACATTCAGCGCATCGAGGCCACCTTGGCCGTCACCCCATTACACAGACCACATCGTGCCCAGCTTCTAAGCCAGCTCAGTGCTTGCCTGGCCCAGCGCTACCGCCGGGAGGGAGATCTGGAGTGTCTGCGGCTCTCCATCGCTCACCTGCAAGCTGCGCTCGAGATGACGGTGCTGGATGGCTCCATGCGTGCACAGGTCTACGCTACTCTCAGCGACAGATTACGGGAGCGCTTTCAACGGGCTCAGGACCCTGCCGACCTCGATGCGGCCGCCGAGAGTATGACTTCCGCTCTGTCGGCGGTGGCGGCCGAAGATCACCCCCGGCGAGTAGAGTTCCTGGAAAGGCTCAGCGGGGTCTTGCACCAGCGGTACAGACACTCAGAGGGGATAGAGGACTTGAACGGAGCTATCGAGCATCTACAGGAGGCCGCGGGGAGGATCAACACGCCGATAGATGACCCGAACCGCCCGGTGATGCTGGGGAACCTGGGAATGTTCTTTGATATCCGGTATGAACGTCTCGGGGCGTTGGAGGATCTAGAGTCGGCCATAAAGTTCATGGAGGCTACCGTCGCGGTGACACCGGCGGGCGATCCGTTCCTGGGACCTCTGCTCTACAACCTGAGCTGTTCTGTGATGCAGAGATGGGAAAGGTTACATGACCTCCATGACCTTGAGACGGCCATGAAACATACGCTGACGGCGTTGGAGGTTATACCAGTGGGCCATCCGCTGGTGGTGACGCTCTCCGAGAACATGAGCACCGCGCTCGAGACCAGGTACAACCTGAAAGAGGATCTCGCTGATATCGACACGGCCATCCAGTATAGTCAAAGGGCTGTCGAACATAGCAGAGCCGAAGATAACTTTGGCCGCTCTGGACGACTGAGCAATCTGAGCACACTTTTCATGGCCAGGCACCAGGAACGGCCTTCGGAGTCCGATCTGAATGAGGCCATCGAGAATGTAACAAAGGCTATCGAAACCCTTCAACTTTCTGGAGAGACAGAAAATCTCCCCAGTATGCTCACAAATCAATGCATATTCTACCATGCGCGGTACAAGATTCTTCACAATGCCGACGACCTCGAGAAGGCTATCGGTGCCAGCAGGTCTGCTATTGAAAGCATTGGGGCAGAAAACCTTGATCATGCGGACCGACCCAGTATCTTGGGCAATCTAGCAGCGTGCCTCATTTCTCGCTTTCAACTGCTCGGTGAGGTGGGCGATCTAGACGAGGGGGTCCAGAACCTCAGTGATGTGATACCGAAGATTCATGAAGCGGACCCAGACCGCCCCAACATTCTAGGAAATATGGTGTCCCTCCTAAACAGCCGTTACAGAGAGCTCAAAGCGGTAGACGACCTCAATGATGCCATCAAGTACGCCGGGGAAGCTTTAGAAGCAAGCCGGAACTTTACGAGGACAAGAGCCGGAGGTCTTCACGCCTTTGTTGAAGCTGCTCTCACACTCTGCCATCTACTCCACATCCGCAGCCAAAGACTCAACTCCTCCAGAGACCTTGATTCTGCCATTCTCCATGCGGAAACAACACTCAAGGAGCTGCCGCGCAGCCACCCTGACCACCCAAAGCTCCTCCATGATCTGAGTGGATTCCTCATCACTCGGTACAATAGACAGCAGACGTTGAACGGCCTCGACGCAGCTGCAGATCACATGAGGGAATGCCTGAAGGAGATCCCCAAGGGCAGTCCTGACCGCGTTAGTAGGTTGAACCAGCTTGCAGTTATCCTGGTTTCTCGCTACAGTCGACGCAGGGCACCGGAAGACCTCGAGGAGGGCATTGAGCATGTCGAGGAGATATTGAGATTGACGTCTGAGGATGACCCGAAGCGTGCCGAGAACCTGACGTACTTGAGCGCTCTGCTCCGCTGGCAGCACAGACGGCTGGACGCCGTGGGCTCCCTCAATGTTGCCGTAAAGTGTGCAGAAGCAGCTGTAAAAGCCACTCCGGCGGAGCATCCTGATTACAAGAGCAGGCTCGGCGATTTGAGCGCCGCTCTTCACGCCCGCTTCGATAGGTTCGGGGATTTAGAGGACCTTGAAACGGCGATCCGCCATACAGTGACCTGTCTCGAGGATACCGTGCCGGGAAGCCCTGAGCGTACAAGAAGCCTTGTTGATTTGGGTGGGCTGCTCAGATGCAAATATCGTCGGTTTGGAGCTCTTTCAGACCTGGAGGCAGGAATTGAATACGTGAAGGTGGCCGTACAGGAGACACCGATGAATCATCCAGATAGGGAGCGGATAGTCAATAGCCTGGGGCCGTTCCTGGGATCTCGTTATTCCCGGTTGGGGGACTCGGCCGACCTCGAGGCCGCAATCCGGCATAGTCGGGCCCGCCTTGAGGCAACAAAGCCCGGTGACCCTTCCCTCGCTGATAAACTCGAATCCGTGGCAGACAACCTGACAACTCTATACATGAAACATCGCACTCCCTGCGATCTAGACGAGGCCATTCAATATATCGAAAAGGCCCTAGAAATAACTGCGGAGGACGATCCCGAGCGTCCGGGCAGATTGTTGACACTAGGGAAATGCTACCATGTCCGGTTCGAGAATTCGAATACCGTTGACAAAAACATGAATGACCTCGATGCAGCAATCGACTGTGAGCAGAAGGCTGTGCTAGCCACACCTCTGGACATGCCGTCTCGCGCACACAGACTTGTTTGCCTCGGGACCAATCTGAGATTGAGGCACAAACTGAAGTCTAAAGACGGCCTTAATGCGGATGACGATCGAGCGAGAGCCTTCAATGCTTTCATAGACGCATGGAACTGCCAGGCCGCGCCCCCCAACGTCCGTGTGCAGGCGGTCTGGCGCGCAGTCGGGTTCTTTGGTTCGCATGGGCTCGTCTCGCTGGAGGAGTCTAGCATATTGCTCGAGAAGGCGGTCGAGATGCTACCAAAGATTAGTCTGCGTTCCCTGGAGCGGGATGACCAGCAGCAGCTACTGTCACATCTGTATGGTCTCCTCATTGGCGGCTTCCTTTGCCCTCGAGGCGGGCCGAGGTGCATATACGGCTCTGAAGCTCCTTGAGCTTGGGCGAGGTATCATCACGGGCTTTGCAATCGACAGTCGCAGCGAGATGTCGGATCTAAAAACGACACATCCGACTCTATACGAAACATTGGTCACCCTAAGGACGGAGGCTAACACACAACTACCAGAGAAGAGCCCGGGGATCCCGGCGGACCCTCTGAATTCCCTGGCAGCAAAGCGGAGGTTGGCACTGGATGAAATGGAGGAGCTTCCGCAAAAGATCCGTGAAATACCTCAGTACGCTAGCTTTCTTCTGCCGCCGAGCGAGGAGTCCCTCATGGAGATGGCGCAGGACGATGCAATTGTGATCATGTGTACTACTTCGCTCCGGAGCGATGCCATCATCGTCACAAGTTCCGCGATAGAGTCTATTGAAATCAAAACACTGCTGTATAAGGATGCCAAGGCAAAGATGCGGGATATGTCTCTAAACCTAGTCAAGGGCAGCCTCAGAACCCGAGATAAAAGAAACAAGGCAATGGTCAAGCATCTTGCGTGGCTTTGGGACGAGGCTGTGAAGCCAGTATTGGACAAGGTGAAGCCAAAGTCGAAAACATCGAGGATATGGTGGATCGGGATTGGGGAGCTGAGTAGGGCGCCGTTCCATGCAGCCGGACATCACAAGAAGGGGTCTGCAAGATATACAATGAGCAAAGTCATCTCTTCCTACATCCCCACAGTCAAGTCCCTCATGTATGCCCGGCAGCGGAAGTCGAGCATGACCTCAATAGCTGGCACCCGCCTCCTGCTAGTTACCATGCCCTTGACGCCGGGGCATCCCGCCTTACCCGGGGTACAAGAAGAGATCACCGCCCTCGTGAGTATTGTTTCAGGCAAAGACGGCGCCGAGAGTACTGGACCCGCCAAAACTAAGGTCTTGGAGCGGCCAGATGCCAGGACTGTCATGGAGAAGCTTCCGGAGTTTGATGCAGTCCATTTCGCCTGCCACGGCGTTTCCGACGCCAAAGACCCTTCTAACAGCAGCTTGCTGCTTCTGAACCGCTCTAGCGGGCCCGGGAGCAGGATGGCGTCGACAGGTTGACGGTGCGGCAGATATCAACAGCCATGTCTTCAAAGGCCCAACTGGCATATCTCTCGGCCTGCAGCACCGCCGACAATGCCGCGTTTGAGCTGGCGGACGAGACGATTCATCTGGCGAGTGCTTTCCAGCTTGCGGGGTTCAACCATGTGGTTGCTACGCTGTGGCAGTCGAAAGATGAGGCGTGTAAAGCTGTAGCAAAGGACTTTTATACTAAGATTTATGACAGTGATGAGGACGGGGGTCACGTAGAGGACGGGCATTTGGCGGTTAGCTTGGCGCTGCATGAGGCAGTGAGGAAGGTGAGGGCGGATTGTGTTGATAGGCCGCTTACCTGGGCGCCGTTTATTCATACGGGGGCTTGAGGTTGTGTTTGGTGCAGTGTAGATAGTATAATCGTTGACGTTATATATCATTGTTTCTCCACAAAATACGTATATGTGGAGTTATGGAAAAATAGAAAACCCAGGTAGTCAATTGAAGTGAAAGTATAACTCTTTCAATCTGTACGGATTTCCTAAATAGCTGGAGGTTGGGACCAAATTATGTCTCTAGTCCTCCCTATAAATCTGGAGTCTTTACTTTTTTTTTTTTTTTTGTTTACATCATTAATCGTATCCAGCCTTAAGGCTATGACGATATCGAACCCCCAGAACTACCCCGCCAGCCCCTGGCCACGCCCAGTAAAGGGTATTCAGCAGGCTAGCAACTTCCACCGCCAACTTCAAAAGAAAAACAAAAGGAAAACGCCTTCTCAACCTCCGCAACACTAACCAACTCGGCGCGCTCGCTGTCTCGAGCCTCATCATTCGCCGCGCAAGTAACTCCCCGCAAAGAAAACATCAGTCTCAGCCTCCTCAACACTAACCAACACAGCGCGCTCGCTGTCTCGAGCCTCATCATTCGCCGCGCAAGTACTTCCCCAAAACACAAATAACACCGATCAACAACATGTAACAATTTCAAAAGTCGCCCTTCTTCCCTCACTCCCATACAAATCCGTCTCATCTATCGCCCTCTGCTGATACCGAAGCAGCCGAAACTTAAACTCTGTCGCTTCAAATTTAAAATGCCCATCCCGCGCTTTTGCTTCTCCTAGTCTTGTCTCGCACGCATACCTCGATATTACCGGCAAAATTAAAAAGGCCGTCTTGTCGCTGTGCTTAAACCATGCCCACTCCTTGATCGTATATGTTTCCCCTGGGTTCTTCTCATTCCAGGCTGTCATTCCTTGTCTCATGTACGTCAATCGGATACTATCCGATGGTATTGCCAGAATTCTATCCACTTGACAATGGCGCAGACTTGGGTGAGAGGACCACGCCTCGCGCTCTCTGGGGTTTCGGTTGTCTCTTGTCTCTGGTAGAGACGTGGTCCCGTAGGCACTGGGGCTGCGTATCGGTGGCGTTGGTGGCGTCTGTGGCGGTGGCGTTGGTGGCGCAGTCTCTTCCTCCTCTTTCTCTTCGGCTTCTTCCATCTCATAATCAGACCCGCTTTCCGACCCGTCATATTCCTCCTCTTTCTTTTCTTCTTCTTCGGTGGGGGCGGGGGCCTCTTTCTCCTCGTCTTCTTCAAAAACAAATTGTTCCACGATAGGCCTTTCTGCCTCGGCTCGTGGTCTCGTCTCCGTGGGCACCTTTGGCGGGGGGCCTTGTTGTAATCTTTTCCACAGTTCATGAACTTGCCGCTTCAGTTCATTATTTTTCTTCGCTAAACTGCTCACATTTCGTCTCAGCCTCGTAATTTGCTCGATATGCTGGTTTTGCAAATCCGCGTGGGTGGCCATGAGTTTCTGGATACTCATGGCTTTGTTGTCTCTCCAGTTAGTTGACTTGTGCGCCTTCATTGTATTCATTCTATCGCTGTAACTCCTGGTGAAGCCTAAGAGTTCTGTAAATGAGGTTTTCTGATTGGCAGAAAACTCAAGAGCGGGGTATTTCCTGGTGTTGGGGGAAATATGTGTCGACTCCTAATTGGTCGGTTCGTCCTGCACGTTGGTTGTCAAGGGAGAGCTGAGTCTTTACTTCTATGTTGGCAGTACTTGTAGTATTAAGACAAATATAGTTGTAGTTGCCCGGAAAATAAAGGACGTAAAGTCGTCAGTATGTGAATCGTTGCAAATGAATCTGGAAACGTGTAGTTGGGAAAATTAGGCAACTTTATATACGCGTTGATAAAACCCTAACCCTGTGAGGAAAAACTTTATCTATGGGGTTTTTGTTTTTTTGTTTACATCATTAATTACATCCAGCCTTCAGGCTATGACAATATCGCACTACCCCGGAACTACCCCGCCACCCTCTAGCCACACCCAGCAAAGGGCATTCAGCAGGCTGGCAACATCCTCCTCCAACATCACAAACAATACAAAACACAAACAACTTTATCTATGGGGAGTTGAACTTATACTATTTGCTATACCGCAATTTAGTTTAACTCTGGACATATATTTGGGAAAGCTTGACACCTTTTACCACTTTACAGATAATTTTGCTGGCGGGATCGTTGGCAAGAGTATATATAAATAATACGTTTACGTCAGACATTGCATGTAGATAGTTCATATACCAATTTATTTAGTATGCATGGGAGAAGACATTTATTGGACTATTAGAGTGTAATCAGTGTGTATTTCCTCTTGGTTTCTCACCTCTTGGAGTAGCAATCAGGACCGCCATAACCTAATTGCAAAGCCGGCTTGCATGCATATGAGATCGAAATTACAATTAGCGTGTACACCGTTCCTGAGCTAATCGTTAAGCAGGTACTCCATGCTGGACATAGCTAAATCTTCGACCTTTTGCGGTATACTATAATAGCTTGCTTTTTATTCTTTACGCCTATACATGCGTGCGTGCGTATATAACAAACACAGCTTTCCCTCTTCGTTTTGCATCCACCTAGGAGGGCTTGTTATTTCGATATATAACCTAAAACCAATTATATCCAAACCTACTTAGATAGCCGGTAGATCAATCGAGACAACTCTGTTTGCTCGTAAAATTGGTTTTCAAGGATGGGCTACACTTGTAATTAGTAGACCCCCATGTGGTCTTAGGGGCTTTATCTGATCTTGATTGTTCCTCCAGTCAAGCGGGTTGTAGAGAGCTGGCAATTCTCGCATAAATACATGTACCTTTTATTTTTCCGGGTGGCCTTTTTATATGTGGTTGTTTCGCTTCCCGATTATCAGGAAAGGAGATCTCAATTGATTATCTTACTATAGAAAAAGGAAAGATTCGCGATCGCGTTGATAAACTTTACTCCAACCCAGCCAACATCAATTAATGAAACAAAAGAAAACAAAACAAAGAGAACCTAGCAAACATGAGAGTGATGTGTCACTATTTCGGCGTATGTTGCTCATTGACATGAACTGCTCCAGCATCCGGATCTCCCAACTTTATACCACCAAAACGACTTCCGTCATCCAAACAGTTAACTCTAACACCACAATGAAATTGCTTCCTGGATTCTCCATTTTCTGTATACCCCAAATCTCTTAGCTCAGCAGCGACACTTTCTCCTAATAAGAGATACTCAGGGACAGATGCCCAGGCTAATATAACTCTGCCACCCCTGCAAAGCTGCCAAAGGGACCCACAGCACGCGACAAACATGTAAATAATTATTACTGTCATGGCGAGTATCACTGTCACGCTAATCAAATACCGATAAACGAAGTGGTAGACCCAAACGGACGGGTAGACATTATAACGGTAGTCCTGGATGGGTTGAATAAGTGAGTTCGGATCGAATGACGCCGCTTCTGGTAGGACCGTCCTATCTTTGATCATGTACTGGCTTTTAGTGCGGTCCATAAACAGCAAGAGTGTGACCCAGGGCCCCCCGACTGCATTCTCAACTCTTGAGGCTTCAATATTTCCTTCCATGGCCGCCGACGAAGAGTCGACCTCGGGGACGCTCCATATTGAGTCATCGTCGATATTCTTGGACTCCACAATGTTCCTGGCCCAGTTTTGTAAATCCTCGCTTCTCGTTTCGCCACGCGCGCTACGAGGTTTGTTGAGGGTGGTCCGGGTGTAGTTTTCATACATCGTTAGGTTATACATTTCCGACTCGTTCAGCCAGCCCCCAAGTAAATGTTCATAATCCAACCAACCATCACGGAAGACGAAATCTGTAGACAATGGTGCAGGTTCGGCCTTCCAAGTCTTGTTATTGATGTAAGATAGTTCGGTGTCATAATTGACTTCATAGACGTCATAAAGAGCACCAGAGAGCGTTGCAGTTGCCGATATGAGTGCGGCGGTATTGGTACAGACGATCAGGTCCTCTTCGAATTCAAATAAAAATACAATAGAATCGGTAAAGTTTTTGTTCGATGGGAGACGGTGACCTTCGGTGATATAAAACTTGGGGAGAAGGATATCCTCTGATGTATCTGAATCATTGGACCTGTTAGAAGTTTTGTTGTCGAGGAGAAGTAAAAGATCCCGGCTTCTAAGAAACTCATCGCTGGGTTCTTTGGCTCTATTGACGGCTTGAAAACACCACTCGGTGGTATTACTTGAGGTTGTGAGTTGGCGGCGGTCTACGCAGGATACCCGACGCCTACGTCTACAAACAGTTGCTGATTTTAGGGCCGTCAGTTTTGATATAAAACGTGTCGGTATCTGGTTGTACCGAGGCTTGGGCTTATAGGTCATGTTTCCTCGCCCTACGTAAGTAACATCATCATACATGAGGCTTGTAAATGTTGTACCGTCCGTCGGTTCAGGATGATCATCTATAACCAATGCCCTCTCGTTCACCGTGGTGCTGTTCACGGTCAACCGACGCGAAGCTATTTCGAAGACGTGAGTTCTGTTAATAGAGGCGGGGGGTGGGTTTGAACTCGGAATGCTTTGTTTCTGTTCGAATGTCCTTAACTGGTACCAGTAGTCGGTAATGTTCCAGTACATAGTAGAGGTAGTGTTGAGGTCGTCGACACCGTCGATACTCAATTGCAAGGGGCTGATGAAAATGTAAGGAAACCCCGGGCGATAGTCGTACGTTGTGTCGGCGACGCTGCCAGGATCAGAATAAAGGTCATTTATTTCTCTCTGCGTTAACTCCTGATACCCGCTCCAGCGCTGAGTCGGAATCAAGAGTACCGCACTTGAAGGACCAACTGTTGCGCAAAGGAGGCCTGCGACGAGAAGAAACGATGATGTAGTCAAAACTGCCAACCTCCTACCCCTAACTATCTCATTCTCCGTTTTACTGGAGCGACTGAAGTAATGCAAGCCATACTTTATGGCGGCTGTGTAGCCGTTGGAGACTAGAATACCTGGGGAGGCAGTGACTTGCTCCGCACCGACAAGTGCCAGTATCGTTCCTTTTTTACTGATGAGTGCGCTCTGAATCAAGTGACGGGCCAGGTTGGCAAGACTCAAAACCATGGTTATCTCATGGGTCTTTGCAACAAATTGAAGAATGTTGAGCACTGCCTTGGTGTCTGCCTTTGTCCGACCAAGCTCTGGACCGATTATATACTCAGTGAGGTTGAGGTAAACGAGGATTGTTGCGACTGCAACGGAAATGATTGTCCATGTATGCCATATGATATTGTGGCGAAATGTTCTGTAGATTGTAGGATTTTGGTTCTGGTCTGCCCCTTCCTGGGGGGAGGAGCTATCCGGAGGGACAGGGCCCACAGAGTGTGGAGGGGTGGTTAGCGCCTGGCCCGAGTCTGGGAGCATTGGAAGTACTGAGCTGGAAATGGTTAATTCAAATTAGCTGACTGAATTGTTAACTGTATAGGTTCATAGGAATGATTTTGAGGTCTCACAATTTGGTTCGATTCAATCAAATTAAAGTGATGAAAACGAGTTGTAGGAATGATAGAAATCTGGCGGCGCCTTGTTTGATATTTACCAGGAGCTGAGATATCGATGGGAAGAACAGAAGAGGATTACTTTGGATAATGAAGACTGAAGAGCTGATTGTTCTCACGCGTAGGTATAGTTAATGTGGGCAAGTGATTGATATAAAAAATCGGCGAAGTGAGAGCCTGTTCAAGTACGCAGGTAAATCCTGGACCCATTTGTATATCCTGAAGTTTACTCAAACCACGAATGGGCCTATTAAAATGTACCTGAGCGTCCAGGGCTATATAATAGTGACTTCAAAAAGGACATAAATTAAAGGTCAATCTAGAACATAGGTGCATGCTGCGATCCCAATAAGTACATATGTGACTTGCATGTGTAGATCTACCCATGGTCGGATAATTGGTCGGATTCGCGACCTACCCAAAATGTTATATCATATCCATTCTAGGCAACAGTTGACAACATATGATCAGCTTCTCAGCTCTCGAGGGGTGGCCTTGTACAAAAGAAATTCCCCTGAAGTTGACATCCGCCCTCTAGGCCTTCTTGGGCGGTCGTTGCCTGATACTCTTCCTCATATACCTAAGTATGACTAGAGTAGATTCTGTATATCCACCCTTGAAAGTTAAGCAGAGCTATATTTGGTGGTTGGAGCACATGATTTATATTAATATCTACGACGCTCCAATGAAAAATAGGCACCAATTCACCAATTCTGCGCTTGAAGATTAGAGATGTGTGGCACAGGATAGAGATTCTTTCCGTCAGATTACAGCCATAAAATTGTTAGACTAGATAGGCATTATATACAGCTTTAAACATAATTTCTGGGCTTTCTTTTGGAATATATTTTTTTATTACTGCAGAATCTAAGAGTGCAGAAGGGATGTTCTACACAAAACTTTCTGATCTGGTTCCTCATACAGCCGTGAATTTTTCAGATAAGACAGCATATGAGACATTTTGTGGCTAAATTTTTCGCCACGTTGTGAGTTGCGACTGTACTGTTTCATAGCTACAGTCGAACATGCCCCGCTCTTAGCAAAAGCTGATAATGAGCATGAAAGAACTCACTCATATAGGCCAACTATAACTGTGCTTTCATGATATTACTCGGCATAGGCTAGGTATCGCTATTCGTACCGCCTACTGCATATATCCAAGGAGTAAGGAACATGCTCAACAGATCTGGCCAGTGCCGGGGGATAGTGCATTGCGCGGCTACGCCATTGCAATTACTTGCATGATACGTATATATCCTATATATGAATGAGGGCGAGAGTTTTTAAGAGAAGCTGACAAGATACCTGCGTTTGTTTTTCGGGGGGGGGGGGGGGCAGGATTTACGGATACGTACCTTATTGGACACGTCCATCTTCATATTCCTATCAGAGCTTGAGGTAGGCGAAGGATACATTATTGATTGTATCACCTGGCGCGCAGGCCGAAACATGCTCAGAATGTGGCGCACTGCATCTTTTACAAACCTGGCTCTTTACTTGCTACGTAGGGTAATGATAGAAATTAAGATTTCAATAGAACTAACAGTGTTTTTTGGCGTAAAGTCACCAGGGCTGGGTGTAGTAGGTTCTGAGTATGTCTCGGCCTGCCAGGTGATAACTGGGTCTGAAAACAAGTTTTGGGTGGATGATTTTGCCAACTGGGCCCTTTCAATATAAACTTACCTCACTCTGTAGCTAGCAATATCGTAATGCAAGGGTACTTTGGTGGCCATAGCCCTGATCATATGTTAATTGGTCGATTGCCCCCGCGTTATGTCGCAGACGGTTAGTGAGAGAAAAAAAAAAAAGAGACATCTTCTTCTTGAAAAAGCGGGCTGGTAAGCTTATATTGGTTCGCTTAAAAAGAATAAAGTACGTTTTTGTGCGCAAGTACTTAGCTGACCCCATATCTCATGCAATAGTGCGTAGGACCTTGTGAAGATCTCAAGGTGCCATCGGCCCTAATTAATGTCTGTATTTACCCAGATGAAAAACAAGACACCAGCCTGGTCTGGCGCCTGAATTATTATCAGATTGTAGTTATCATAACAACTAACAACCTCTCTCAAGTAGATTTTAGTAATGCAAGACTATGTAGGTACAATTATGGATCAAGACTGTCCTGGAGAAAACGCGCCCAACACCCCAAAGCGCCCTGTGATAACCATTTTGCAATTGGTATACGAGATAAAGAAATCTAATGTGTGATCTATGGCGCGGAGTAATACGAGATAAGTCTGGTATTAATATTAGGTTAATTTAACCTAGCCTTTTACTAACCAAGGAGGCATATTAGACTACATATCTAGGCCTTACCAGACCACACAGAAGCAAAAACAATACCAGTTCCTCCGCTTGAGATGGTCACATCGGAGGAAGTGATCATGGCCAATCGAAACCTCTACAGTATAATCTAAGCCCAGAATAGTCTAGCAGGAAGCCTTTGTAGACCGATCGAACAAAGCCCACTTTTACTAGGTCTTTCATGCTCGAGTCTGTTTCGGCTGGATGCAGCCCCTCCCAAGGAAGGCTAATAAGATTCCAAGATCGAGATTTGAATTCTAGATAACACACAACTGATAACAACAGACGGGACTGCACTGCATTACTGCACCCTCGTTGGTTAAGACCAGGAAATATAGAGTGCTCTTTCAGTAGCCGTGATTGAGACTCAACGCCGATTTGACAAACCGGAGAAGAAGAAACACCTGCGGTCTTAGGCTGGGCCAGTTCGATAGTGTCGAGTCTCTGTTGTATTGGTTTTGTTCATGGATCTTGGGACTGCTCTTGAATCTAAACTTCCAGTTACTAAGTGCCATGCTCACATGATGTAGGGCGCACCTTAGAGCTCCTCTCCTTCTCATAGGAGAGATTAAAATGTAGTGAAGTCCCCCAAAGGTCACTGGTGGTCACCGGGCTCAGCAAAAATTGTGTGATCTGGGAACTTAATTGCGGTTAATTTCGATCAGAGTGCTTTTACATCAACTGCTCAGACAAAACTCAGCCCGAGCTAGCCTGATCTTGCCAATGAAACTAATAGAGAGGTGTCTGATAAGTGCTTATTTAAGCGACACTAGTTGTGCCCTCTCATCACAGTCAGTAAATTAAAATGCCATGTGCAGAGCCTCATACTCAATAGAACAAATTAAGTAGTAAAGGCTCAGTAGATAAAATTCACGTAAAGGATCCTAGAATCATGCCATAGAATTTTGACTAGAACCCAAAGAAGACCGAAATTTACAGATTTACGTAAACATGGCTCATGTTAGACATATAGGCAACAATAATTGTAGGAAAACATACGTATTGCGGGCAATAAAATACTAAATCCCCCCATTGACACCTCGTCTTAAGTGGTATATCCTACTCGATAAAGAGCGCTTGCCCTGTGCTAGCCTCCATTGGATATATCGGACATGTGTTGTGAATTTCACTGTCTACTTTTGACATTACCCAGATGTATGGACACATATGGAAAAGGTTTGCTGATTCCTAGACGGAAGATTCAGTTGAGGAACCTATTATCTGATATCATTCATGTTTCTATCGATGGCGGAAAATAACTAGTCGAACCAGGAGTCTCAATATGTTCAAGAGCTTGAGGTATTAGAGTATACATATACAATAAAGATATTTTCACCTAGGCCTCCGCGCCATATATATAAGCCTCTCATCTCCCATTAATTACCAACTAGTACAGCGATGGGGAATGTTATTGTAGAAACAGGGGTCTAGGAACAGGGTTTATGTGGCTGTCCTGGCCAATAGGCCTCTGACCATACTTCTACAATAATTTTTCCCATCGCTGTATTGCTCACCATGTTTACAGCAATCCGGGGCTATGTCTTGCATTTCTAAAAAGCGATAGGTCGTCTTCCCGTAGGAGGAAGTTAAGTGACATATCGGTGTGATTAGCACTAGTGCGCGCCAATCGCATCATTCTTGGCGCGGTTCTCAGTACTTTGGCCGATGGTGTCTACCTATAGCTCATACTGACACTTCTATGCCTACGTGTAGCTACTAGCGGGCTCGGCCTGTAGGTACTCTAATAGTGGGCAGTCGGGGAGGTGCAGTACAGACAATAAACTCCAAATATTCCTAAAGCTTAGATAACCTTATAGCTTAGCTTAGCTAGGGAGGGCTCGGAATTAATTCTTCGGCAATTTTCTACCTTAATTAGGGGCTATAGAGTGATGTAATTAACTGGTAATTAAGCCTCGCGGCGTGGTCAAATACATGTAGTTATGTAGGAGGTTCTCTTACCAAGTCGACATCCATATGAAACTAGATCAATGAATGTCAGTTATAGAGGGCGGATTTATTGATTTGCCTATGACTTGGTAGGTATTGGAAGCCTTCCCGCTGACACTCCGAAGGGGACAGACACGGTCTGAGCACTTATATATGATAGTTTGTAGGAAATGACCCGCTGTCAGATAAATGCTTTGTAGGCACCTCGAGGGGTGTCTACAACATACAGAATAGAAAGCAAACACTCCATTCTCTCATCCCCAACTTGAACCTACTATCAGACCGGGACTATGAATCTCCAAGCTGAAATTGATCAGTTACACGACAACAGGAAAGCCGAGGAAGAGTCTGAGCTGCTAGTACTTGCGGCAGCTACAGTACTGGTCTTGGAAAGTAATAATCAGCGGCGTTGAAGGCGGCAGTTACGGCGTACCTACATCACTCGTTCAGCACTTCCATACACACCAAGACCTTCTACTGCTTGGTACTACCTTTACCAAAGTCGGAATAACAAGGCTTACATAGCTACTATGGGTGTTGATGTACGGACCTTTGAGCTTCTTCTCGAGCGTGGTTTCCATCAGAAATGAGAAAATACACCAATCCCCCGAGAAGACATTAATCCAGATGGAGTTCCAAGACATTATCAACGCTCTTTGGATTCTGCAGGTGCTTAAGGTTTGCTTTTGCATTATCTAAACTTCACGATGAAAGAGATAATTCTGCAGGAGTTATTTGCTTTCGTCCTATCAGTATGCTATTGGGTGGCCAAAAGAGGCGGAGATGCAGGAGTGGTCAGGTTGGCTTAAACGACGGTATCTCTTGGTGGAACATTGTTTTGGATTTGCAGATGGGGTACACCTACCTCTTGAGTGTGATGGAAATCCGGTCGTTCAAAACGCTTATTACAATGGATGGTGCGCATCACATTTTACATCTAATGTGTTTGTTTTCGGTATAGATGGAAGCATTATCTTCTGTGTTATTAATGCTCTGGGGTCCTGGCATGACTCAGTGGTTGCCTACCCACTTTCCCGGCGTCTTGAATACAATACACCAAATCCTTATACTGATAACAAAAGAATCCCAGAAAATAGATTAGATAATAGTTAGATATTTATAACACAAAGGTACCCACATAGTTTCTCTACTGTTTAGTCTCTCTGATCTACGTACTACCTGTAAATCCCTGTACCTGCAATCCTCACTCGATAGTTTTTATGTATATACCCGGCGCATGTTTTTTTATTACAATGGCATGTATATATTTTAGTTATGTACGCGCTGTTCACCCTTGGCTGTCTTGATTATGAACTTTTGGTACGGTGTGCCCATGGTTTGTAAGGTCCATCGGACTAATCCCAAACTCACCTTGGCGGATGAGCTTCTGGAGTGCCAGGCCTGCAGGTAGGCGTATGGGACGGAGGCAATCGTTGATTAACTTGTAGAAGTGGGGATGATATTCTGACAGCAAAGGTATGCTGCCCCACCCCCCACCCCCCGCCCCCTCCGCCACAGCAGCAGATGGAGCCAGCTTCTGTATCGTCATGGGTTTCTTCGGTACGTAATTTCAGATAAACGAGATCGGATTCCCGCCCATTTCCTGCCCCCACCCCCCATGCAACACATTAACCGGACTCGCCTTACACACACCTCAGTTCGCACTAGGCTCCCCTTAAGACATCTGCCTGGTTTCTCGGCCTCATAGAATTATTCATCGTGTTGCGTACTTGTAATTCGTCCCTACATGTATGTACCTGAAATCCGATCATAATGTAGCACTCGACCTTCGATCACCATGTAGCACTCGACCTCTGGTCACCAGGTAGCACTCGACCTCACTACCCTAAATCTTTTCGAAATATGAATAAGATATAGTGGAGGAATATATATAGTCGGGAAATATATACTAGGTTTCGTGACCTCTTTGATATCGAGTACAAAGGAGGTGTCTTATATAGGTAATAAGACAGCCACAATATAAGTATGTGTACCGATTCACTAGAGTCCTAGGCACAATCGTTGACTGTGCTCGGAAGCAACACACGTTACAACAGATCTGTTATAGGTATTGGCTCTCTAGCAGGGGATATAGTTCTTGTCATGTCACTTTCTAATACAGAAGGGAATTTAGTAACAATAGTTGCTTTGGCGAGAAGCAGCTAGTAATGACATCACACAGGCCTGGAGTGGTCTAGACCTTGCCACATGTATTACAGCCAGAATACTTTTCCCAGCCTCGCAAGAATGATCCCAAGAAATGTCATCCCCGCCTGCACAAACAGCCTGATGAACCATCAAATACATAACCAGCTCATATTTATACGGAACCGTAATTCCCATGCTCCCCTAAGCGGTGGGGCACGCCTGACGCCCCATCTGGAAACTTGGCGTTAGCTTATCAGCTCCCCGCACAAAGGCTCCTCCAAAAAAAGAAAGGATTGCTAGGCTATATAGCCCAAGAAACACGGACTATTTGTAGGTAACAACTCAATAAAGTACTATATGATATATGATAAATTAATAAGATCGGATCCTCGCTCGCTACCTGTCCAATCCCTTGAATCAACGTTGAGATGGGATACAAAGCGGTTTTAGGAAGGGGCAACTCTGAACCATTAGAGTGATTGCCCATACCCATAATTTCAAATTTTGAGAGCTCTTGGCGGGCTATCCACACCAAAAACCGGTCGCCAAGAGCTGGATATTTAGGCTTAGAAGTTGTCGGCAAATATAATCTATCAAGCCAAGGTGTAGAGTTAGAATTCGATTACAGTCTCTCATGGCCTAAAGGCGGATCCGGTTTGTTTGTGCTCTGCACTGTGATTGAACTTGGCGACGCTAACTGTGATGTCTGTCTTGCCGCGATTTCCATGTCTCAATGGTTTCCCACCGTCGCCCCAACCCCCGCCGTCACCTCCACCCCCATACCGTGGATCTCTCTAGTTCTATATTTTAACCCGTGCGGATTTTTTAATGGGTGTCTTACTATTCCGCATAAAAAAAGTAAGAAGAAAAAAGTAATCTGACATGGAGTATGGTCCAGGCTGCGAATGTGATATTCGGGTTGACAATTGTTAGGAAGACATTTCAGTGAAAAGGTTGCCGCTAGGCACTGACAGTGATGGAATCCGAGGCAAAAAAGGAGATTACAAGCGGTTATCCATCAACCATTTCGTGCTTTTAATTTCAGGGATGATAGTTAGAGATGTTTCACTACAACACCTATTTTTATGGAGTCAGAGTGGGAAAAGACCAAGAGTCTGATGGATTCAGATTAATGTACCCCGGGAGTCCTCAAAGTGATACAACGGCGACAAAAACCACTAATTTCGCAGCTACTGGCCACCATACCCAAAAGTTGTGAAGTAATTTATATATGTCGAGTTGCATCAAGCGGAGCTATATAATAAATAGTAAATGGAAATACAAATGAAAAAAATTGACTGGGTCTAGCTTTGATGGTAATCGCGACACCAGAATATTGAGCTCGTTGTATCACTTTAAGGACCCCCGGGGTACATTGGTTTGGGTTTGGCGGATTTTCCCCTTTCCCCATTAAATAAACGATATTACCACAGGCTGGGCAGAGGTCTCATATACTTAAATTGATTTTCTATATATCAGTAATGGAGTAATCAATCAATCAATCGAAGTCGATCTTCTGGAAGTTCATTTTATAATACTTACATTACCAGATCCAAAGATATGCTGTTGTACCAACACCTCATTAGTGTACAGTCAGCCATTAACGCTACTCTATGTAATTGAGTATATTCTTAGACTCTCTAGGAGATGAAATTTCCTACACCCGAGCTCGGGTGGTAAGTCATACGGTATCACTTGCTCTACAGCCGCCATCGCCGCCCCTGAGCGGATATCCGCTCAAGTTGCAAAGGTTATTGTCGATATGGGGCCACTGACGGACCTACTTCAACAAATAAATGCTATATAGTTCCTAGTAGAATACCGTAACTTATTCTATCACGACTAATTACTCGGATGGAAAAACAGGATCACAAGGGGAAGTATTGGCAAGGCGAAGGTCGAGAACTGGAAATAGGGTAGGGAGACTTAAGAGGGAAAAGAAATCGACTAAAGAAGGGGACAATAAATTTCTAGAGGCTAGCATACAATAGTTTCTTCTAGGCTAGATTACAATAGTTATTCTGTTTTGTTTTGTTTTTATAATTTAGTTAGATTGATATAAGGGTTTGCCTCGTGATAACCTCCGGGTTGCATACAGGTGACGAAATAATCAGGAGACAGTTTGTCAGCATTAGAAGGGAGGGAAACCGAAAGTGTGAATTTTGCGAGTAAGTTGTGTAGTTACATATAGCTGGGGCAGTGTGGGCATTTAGTTGGATACTATTGGAGTCGGGTTTTCACTCGGAGAGAGGTGGCTGGGATTGATTTCAGTACTCTGGGCGGTGGTTGATCAAATCATAACTGAAGGTTTGATTGTGAGATGTCATCATTGGATACCTTGTTTCCTTTTTTCTTTCTATGCGCCTGCCCCGCACACATCCGATAGTAGCACGAGATAGAACAAACAGCAGTGCTACTCGACTCATTATAGTTTTTTCTTTATTTTTTGTTTTATCATCTGTTTTGTACTGGTCACTGTAGATTCCTATATAGCTATATACACGAATGAATGAACGATATAATTTATGATACATTATATACCAGTTCGATCCCCCACAAATTAAACCGCCTTCAAACATCCCTTGTCGTCATAAAGCCCCGATACCTCGCTAGCTCCACTAGAGTTTCCAATACTGTCCACCACCAATAGTCCGCATAAGTCCCCTTGGTAGTATACCACGTCATAGAGCTCCTCCCTCTCTACGACTGCGACCTCTCTATACGTAGACATCATCCCCGAAATAAACCTGACTAGCTTGAGAATGTCAAACCCTAACTAAATCTTATAGAAAAGGAGATCGATCCCGACTGGGTTTCTCTGAGGTCGAGGTAAAGGTCGATTTCGAGATTGGCAAAGGTGGTATATTATAAGGGATGCAAAGAGTCGACTAGGAGCTACTTACATCACAACCCCGCCATATCATCCAATCCCCTCAGTGATCTTGACTTCAACCGCCATATATTGCTTGACCTAATGGGCTGTGCACACAGTAATACTCATCTTAGTAACCGCCTTGCTCTATATAGAGTGTGGGAACACGTCAGGAGAGTGGGGGAACTTATCTTTTGACCAGAATTCTGGAGTCGTATCTAAGTGTCGCAGGCAGAGGTCGCATTTAGGGTCAATTATGTGTTGTCGTATATATAAAGGTTGAATAAATTGGTAGAAAAGTTGACTGCGACTTAGTTTTCGACCTTGAAATTAATATTAAAGGAGGGGACTCCCTGATTAAGCGCCTAGCTAGGTGCAATTATATTTATACCTATACAAGAATGGTTGGATTGCCCATATCGCGGCGTGGGTTAATCTAGCATCCCTTATCAGTTTTAGTTCCCGATATAATTTTTCAGGTCCTTTATCTAGGAAGCTCGTGGCACCAGCCCACATTGTTCATTACCGGAGGCCGTTATGTGTAGATTTCCTTGTCCGGGAACGCCTTGGATTTGCCATTTTTTTTATACCTTAAGCTGTCAATGCTGACCCCGCTACAATAGAGGGTGGGGGTTTGTATGAGAGATTATTTATTGGATAAGGGGATAACAAGATCTGTTGGTAACTTTTGCTCTTCCTGGGGGGTCAGCATTTACCGACAGCTTTAGGGATAGCCTCATCTTTGTGCATCAAAGTGCAGGACTTAAGGGGATGTTTAATCCTATATTGATGGTAACAAAACTCAGGTATTGAAAGGGCAAGAACAATATCCCACAATGAAGTTTACTCTTAATAAAAATACACCTGACTAAAGATACTTGGGTACATAACCGCGTCCGGCTACTATAGGGGTGTGAGGTATGGCGCCCAGCATCTAATCTATAAATCTATAAGGCTGCCGGCTCCTCGGTTGGGCCTGGATTAATATGTTAAACTCTGGGCACCATACGAGTGGGTGGTGGCTTGACTTCATGGGCTACAACCAGCCACACAACGCCTCAGTGGTCGATGACTTCGTCGCTCCCCCGCTTCCACCCACCACCATGGACTAAGCCCGCATCCCCGCTCCCGCCCCCCCAACATTTAGGCAGCTAACATCTTGTAGAGTCCCCCTCTTCACACTCGGTCCAGTCTCGGCTGGCATTACCACCCCATGCCACAACCTAGTTCCGGGCTAACGATCCAGAATGGCGATACCGGGTCATGAGGATGGCGTATGTTGCCGGACACCTATCCTTATTATCCCCCGATGAGGAACAGAAGGTCCCGCCGGATACCGCGGAGTTTCGGCGCTGCACACACAACTTGTGTTTGTTCCCATTCCCAACAACGTGATAGTTACTAATGAGGATTTAGGAACTGCTGAATACGTGCTATCGCGACGTGATCAACGGTTCTCTCTTGGGCACAAGCAGCGAATGGAGCGGATGCTGATGCTCGCTGCGCAGAGGGAATGAAAGCGGTGATTCCGAAGTCCGTGGAGACGGATGATGGGGGTGCAGCAGGGGTAGATGGTGATACGGAAGATAATGATGAAGATGATAGCTAAGTACTTTAGGGAAAGCTGGATAAGGTAATAATGAGAGACTCAAATCTTTACTGATCCCGGACATGCGTTCACTGTGCCCTTATTACTTCTGCGTATTAGTCGGCGACCGCTGCCCCTGTGTGATAACGTATTTACCATGAAACCATTCCCCGCCAAATCACAAACCAACCTTTTTAGTAACCATACTTCTGAATAAGCAAGCTATGAGGCTACGTCACTCAATTTCTAACAAACACCTCCAAGATAAGTCTCTGGGAGAATAAAGCTACAGTGTAACCTTGTGGTACTGAACTATCATCTGTGGTCCTACCCGATCCGCAGCTCTGATCAGCTGCCCAGCTCTATCCTCCATCTGACCACCCATAGATGCTCGTAGTTATTGTTTACAGGGACCAGATATGAGACTAGACTCCAGGCTGTTGACCAGGCGTGTACAAGTAAGGCGCCGCTCTGTATCGAGGCTGGCAAAACATGGTTCTCATAGTCACAAACAACCCAAACGAGACCACCGTGAATACAGCCTTCTCTCATCTCATGCCCACCACTACTCCCGGCTTACACTGCCTGGCCCGCGATTCATCTACGAAGATTGGATGTGATACAGTTGCTTGCTCCATACATACCCATCAACCCTGCGCTGCGTCACTCGGATGATCTATGAGAAAACCCCCGGGAGAGCTCTCTTAATCCCCATCCCCCACCCCGGCATATTTATTCATTTTACTTAATACTCCTGAATTCATGACGTTTGCGAGTACGACCACTATTGCATGCCATACAAAAGGTAGCCTTGGCGAGTTTTTCTGTGTACTATGCAATGACAGCTGAGTCCCGAAACACTAAGAAATTATGAGTACACGTATGAAACCTGAGGATTATGGCGCCTAATCCTAAAAGTGACAACATCTCAACCACCCATAATCCTTTAACCAGACGGGATATCAAGAGTCTGTCTAGAAAGACTGTCCTTCATAATATCTTGCCTAGTTACAAACCTAGCAGAGCATGCAAAATATGCCAAGCTAGCTCCAAGTGGGAAAGTATTATATCTATCTATACTCCCTTAAACTATGGCGGAGGTCTAATGAGACTGTAGGTGGTTTAGTCCCTGTATAAGTCTCGCACCCTTAATCCTGCATCTACCAAACTAAAAGTAAGATTACCCTAAGCGCCTAGGACTATTTATCCAATACATAGGCATATTATGTGACCCTCTTATATGTGTATATAAGAGTTATATAAGACGGTTATCTTACCCTATAGTCAGTCAAGTGAGTCTCGTTACATTCACAGGCATGGCCAATGTAACAGAACGAGTGCGTGCCCATGATTGCGTGTTGCCTCGCACCCGGATGGCTCCGCGCCGCCTTTCCGGGTGAAGGGAGTGAAACCGATGCGAGGGAGGAAGAGACCATTCCCCAGAAACCATAATTTCTAGTGTCACGTTACCTCTTATGCTTACCAAGTATTTGTGCCAAGATATTCCAGGCATACTCCGACATTAGCAGGCCAAGTACCACAGTTCATCTTGACCCTGCAGCTATGTTATCATAAGCAAAGTAATACTAGTTGGTTAAAACCTTCTTACCTAAGCTCTATTACGATAATCAGCCAGCTGTCCGCCACCCTAGGTGCTCAAGCTACAATAACAGGCAGGACACTAGGGTGAGCATGTTACAGAGGTATTAACATGCGCATTGTCATCTTTCATTACTGACGCTTTCGTTTGTTCCTCCAAATCTGATTTAATACTGTAGTGGCCTTAGGGAAGGGTCTTATCAATACCAAATTACTAGTATATACAGCTGTAGCTCACGTACATACATCCTGGAAGTCGCCGATCGTGAAGTGCCCTAGTATTGTCAAGAGACCCCCGGCATGCAGTCGTCTCCACCTTCCCTGCCCTCTACATCCATAAGAAATCAACAGCCTTACACGATACGGCAAAAGTGGAGGCACAAAGAGGGAATCCTCGTTATCTCCAGGGCGTATGAGACATTCGCGAAATCTCTCTCATGCATTAGCGCTGCCTATGTAAGAAGTGATTAACTATTATAAAACAACCTTCAGCGAGGTCTATGGCATTTCACAAGTAATTTCAAGACCGATAATGCAGCAAACAGCTTATTTGGGCATATTTGCAACACAAAACAAAGATCAAATGTCATGCATTGGAGAGATTTCGCAAAAGTCTCATACGCCCAGGAGATAATAAGAATTACATCGGTATTCTCAGCCAATAATTTGAATTCGAGGGCCTTTATTTGTCCCGCCCACTTCGGCATGATGTCCAGGATTCATTCTTGGTACCGGACTTGATCATTTCAGCAGTCGTGTGCTACACCAGTATCTCATTCGTTATGTAAGAAGGCAATAGAAAATCTAGATCCGTTTAAGAAGATCGAGCGAACAGCCGAGAACACTCCACTAGGCTCCCACGGCCACTAATGGTCCTTCCGTAGTATTATGAACCGTCAGCAGTTTTGTGCATACAAGTAGCAGGCTACAATTGGAGATGAGTAAAACTAGATAATCTCAGTGAATTACAATGAGGTCGTTTCATCAAGTGGTGGCGACTTGTCAGGCTTCCTACAACCTCTCACGCAGTGAAAGGTGAAACTATTTAGTTCTATGCCTTACAGATATCTGCCATAAATTTTAAATCTGAATTTCAAAATCACAATGGGCGGATGGTAACGGATACGGCAGGATCTGGAGACTACAGATTGAATCCGTCGTATAATAAGGTTCGGGTCCGCGTCCCAGCGGCCGAGCGATCCCCCGTGACCCCTGATTGCCCGATTCCTACATCGACACACCTAAAATTACGCCTCACGTAAAGTAATACCTTCCTCTTGCCCTGTATAGTATCAGTGACATTTGTGACATTTACGTTTTAGTGGTGGCGGCTTACTTCTTCCCTCCCTCTTTTTTTAATTACAGCAGGTCACAAAAGACCTAGCTGAGCAAGCCGGCGCGATAAATAGTAAAAAGAAAGAGCATTAAACATTAGTTTATCGTTTCGCAAGGTCCCGCGATGTAAGAATTATATATGTAACTCTTCCCCCTCAGATAAGCCCTCTATTATGAGGCCTGCTGTAGTTGTGCGTCAAGTTCGGGTAGCAATTAGTAGCCTCAGTGTTCGCAACGGTCAGGTCCAGATTATAGATATCTATAGATGACTTGGAAGTGCTTCCAGACCGGAGGGACTACATGGTCATGGTCCGTCCAGTCCCTGACTTTGTCAGGACTATAGATAACGTGCCGGACGATAGATATCTATGGAATCATGCGAGATCACTCAGTTTGGGTGACTATATTGAATTATCTGTGTGGGAGAATCAATATGTTGAGCTCCTGTACAAAATTCGTATGTGGGAAGAGTCCTGACCCTTACAGACCATAGATCAGTGCTAGGACCGCAGATATCTGTAGATGTCAATGCAGGACTGTAGATATCTGCATGGCAGCCCCACAGCCATTGCCAAGCTATAACCCTATAATCCAGACTACAGTCGGTAGTCCTAGCCCAATAGCCGGTAGTCGGTCCCCGATGCTTGCTCAAGACCGACTACAGCCCGTAGTCGGTCTAGTCCTTACCCCCAGGACCGACGGACCGCCCCATTGCGAACACTGAGTAGCCTTTCCTACCGTATACCGGATTAGGGCTCACACGCCTGTATGATCGCTGTAAACCATGGGTGATACTCTGATAACGTGCACTCTTTTGAGTAGTTCCTAGTTCATACGCGAGCGCCAGGAACGCTCCGATACAGCGAGCGCTAGCCAGTATCACCTGATTATATTGGGGTATATTTCAGCCCTAGATATTATGTGTAGGTAAGTCAAGCCGCATGCAGCCCTTCCTTTTGGGATATCTTGACTCTGGTTGATGTTGGTGGAACGTGGTTCTTACTGGAGAGCCGTACTCTATCCATCCCTTCCTGAAATGCATATACGCTCTGGTAACTATCCAACCTACTGGGTCAAAGACTTAAGGGGCACACAGGGGTATAGTAGCGTTCTTAAGAGCCGGTAGAAAGCAATTAGAGGGACATATCTTCCGTTAGATGCAACTGTCTACAGTTGGCGGCCGCCATATTGGAGCGTTCCTAGATAAAGGCCATTCGTTGATGGACTGGAGCAGCTCCAAGAACACCAAATGCTCTATCAGTAAGTGATAAACAAAGCATCCTTTCGGCGGAGGGATTGCCGGCTACCCAACTACCTGCACGATAATGTGTACAGCTATAGGTAATAAGTGATCATGATGGAACGCCCTAAGAGTACAAACACCAAATGTCGGTGGCGTTTTACCAAAACAGGCATCACTGCGTTCCATCACTTATTACCTACCGCTGTACATAGCTCTAGAGAATAACGATGGGTGGTACGTTTATTTAACTGGCGAGTCGTTTGGCTAGATGAGTAGTACTTTGTCCGGCGTCTGGACGAAACGTTTGAGACATCACGCTAGTGAAACACTACTCTCTCGCCCTCTTCATATCAAGTCACTACCATAAGCACCCCCTCTTCTCTTCCCTTATATACCACATAACAACAATAACATCTCCATCACACAGACATCGCCGCCAGCTCTACTAGCCATAGAAATCAATCATCTGATTCTTTCCCCCACGAAACGAGTTTGGGAAATTTCCCCAGATGTCTTTTGCACGATACCTTTCCATTATAACCCTCTATAGGTGTCAGTGGTCCTTTACTATGGTGCCTATGCATTGCCGTTTTCTTCCCCCCGCAACCTTTTTGGTGGTTTTCCCGTTCGGTAGTTTAAGATATTACCCATTACTATAGGTAAGATGTAGGTTAGGTAATTACGAAAACCAAGACCCAGTTTAAAATTGCTGGGAAATTGATTCCTTGGTTTATTTCTCTTGAAATGTAGTGGAGATGACGGCAGGCCTAGGTATTAGTGGTGATTATGGAGAGAAGTGTTCTGTAGTTGCCGTATTAAATGGTATATATGGTCTAAACGTCGTTTGGTCTTAAATCACCTTTTCACCTCTTGCAAGAGGTTACAAAGTCCCAGGCCTAGAGATAACCTGAACAATACACTCCATGAACGGTGTTCCCACTCCTCGTGAATGCCTGTCATGCTGAAGCTCATCCAAAACTTCTTGCTTGACGCCCCCATATCAATGACCGCCGCTTCATTGGCAGCCACAAGCAAGGTGACCGATAGGTGAAACCGCCCCAGGAGTTCCAGTCGACACAAAGGCTTTAAGATACTCCATTTGTAGGTGCCGGGCTGATATTACTGTGTTGGGGGTTGGTTACTCGAGGGCCGTGCTACATACGTCTAGCCGATGCTTTTTGTTTCCCGGTGCATTATCCCGCAGACGAGAAACCCATTCCGTGTAGGTGATGTGGAGGGTTTGTATACTAATGGCCTAGCTAGGAAGTGTCCTTGAAGCAAACTATAAAGTATCCCCTTTACCCCCTCACCAAGCGCTCAACACACAATAAGAGTATCAGAAACACCTCAACACTACAGCCAGCAACAAACAATTACCAAATCAAGGTAGGGCCCCCCCCCCCCCCCCCCTCTCTCAACGTACCTATTGAGCAAATCCCCACTAACCTCCTCTCTAATCCTAGCCATGGCCAACCCACCCGTTAGACCAGCAACGTACCTTATCAACAACGTCCTCCACTGCAACCACGAACTTATCTCCGTCGATGGCAACGCCGCTATCATGTTCGGCGCGCACTGCCGCTGGGTTTTAGAACTCTCTGGTGACTCTTATATAATCACGCACGCTAACAGCGGCCTTGTTGTGGATCTCGTGAGGAAGAGCAATCAGGTACTCCTCTGGCAAAGGCATGGCGGGCCCAACCAGAGGTGGACCCTAGAGGAGGTGAGGCCTGGGTATGTATCTTCTCCTGCGATGAGGGTGTGCTTAAGCGGTGGCTGATTAAAGGAATAGGAAATTCGAGATTAAGAGTGCGTTGGACCCGTCTTTAAAGGTCGGTGCTATGGGGTGTGCATGTGGGGGATGCGGAAACGATGTTATAATCAAGGTGAACGCAGAGGCAAAGACTATGCCGGATAAGGCAAAGCAGTGGGAGTTCACGTTTTACTCCTAGGTCTTGATGTATGGGTGATGAATCTATAAATGAAATGGATTCGGGGCTGAATGGTGCGGGGGATTTGTTTAGTTTAGTATAGTGAACCAGGGAATATGAATGGCTTCATACACAGTTGGCGAGATCCTATTTCTTACCTCTGTTGTGACAGTGATGAAGTTAGCGGGTGACATCTGTAGCTAGCATATCGACAGCATCTATTTCGCCTATCTAGCAGTAGGATCTTTGAACTGTGTAAGATCAGAACCCGAATGAGTTCATTATAGAGGGGATTTCCCTGCTCAAGAGACGTTTAGGGTCTGCAGACATGGCGGGTATGCTGTGGATTTCTATACCCATACAGCCAGAGAGGAATTTCCAGGATCAGACTTTCTCCGTACCTAGTATTGTAGAGGTCTATCGGTTAGCCCCTCAACATCATCTCCTGTTTAGAATCTATCATATTCGTCAATAGTACAGGCTGAAAGCCAGGACCTCTTCCTTTTCCAATCAGGGATTGAGGCGATTTTATCTCCTCCTGCGGGAGATGGGGACCCGAGAGTGACAGCATGTGTTCTGTGTTTGTGATCAGGCTCCCACCCACTGTTGGCGGGTACGAGTTTAGTATCTGTAATCTATTCGAGACGTGTGTACCGGACATATAGTCCTAGGCACAAGATTAACTATGCTCAGAAACATCACAAATTACCGCAAGCTTAAATGAGCTTCTGTAATGATTTTCCCCGCGCTTTCATTTATTCATTCCGTGTACGAGTCCTATCCAAGTCGTAATTTGTGTTATCTCATGCACATAACTAGCTGGGCCAAGCTGGGTGGAGGGGGTTCCTACCCTGGGCTAGCCAATTGGACGCCTCTTTGTGGCACGTACGGCTTGTGTTAAGGCTTGATTTTAAGCGGTGAAAGGATCGCAGCGAAGAACGACACGGTTCATATAAGAAGTTCAGCGTGGGTCTAGAATTCTCTATAGGTTGAAATCGGTCCCTCTCCATTGTCGGGGTTGGTATCAGAATACTAAATCCATTTTAATACGGTGCACGTGTCAATAAGCTTTGGTACCCTCGTACTCTTGGCATACACATAAAAGACACCGGCTAGCTATAGGCGTACAGGGCCGGGCAAAAGCTCTAAAGGGTATCAAGAAGGTTGTGGCAGAGGTAAATCATGTTCTAGCTCCCCTCTGTAACTAGTGACGGCTGAAGCCTCTGCCTGAGCTGCTTTCTGTTGCCTGCTGAGCTGCAATGCTTCTAGCTGAAGCGCTTCCTGTTTCTTGCTGAGATGCAGTGCTTCCTGAAGTACCGCAGAGGGTGGCACTATCACCTTTGCGAGAGTTACAATCAAGAAAAGCACTTAAATAGTCTTTTTATGGGAGATGACATACCTTTTCGTTCTAGGATGTATGGCCCTTTTGAATCGAGTACGGTTCTCAACTAGTGCCCGTATGGAGTTTACGACCTCTTCCAGCCTTTCTGTTCCCCCACTAGGCTTATTGGGGGGGGAGGTGGGTAAGGTTCATTTATTCCTATGTGGGCAGCCTTTGTCCAGCGGCAGATGGGCAGAGAAACCCCTCACTAGGTATTAAAAAATCTATGTCTCTCTCTGCCTCTGCTGTCTTATAGGAATCGGGTCCTCATTACTAGCAGAGAGAGTATATAGGTCTTTATTGATCTTAACCCGAAAGGATTTGGTCGGGCACTTTTCGGATGGCGTGAAGACATTTGTCAGCAACTGCATGAGGCCATGAAATGTACTCAGGCGTTCAATGCCCACCCATTACCAACTTGAGCACCCACAGTTAGATGCAGCGCTGGATTTACAGTCGTCAGATATACAAAACTAGGTTTGTTAAATCCGAATATTGATATTTATGCTTCCGTCGTTATATTATGTGGGCTCTTGTCGCCTAATTTTGACATTGCAATTATACATGGTTGCGAGGGCCTGGCGGCAAGTTGAGTACTGCAACGACCAGCTATAAATTTGATGAGGTATTAGGACTAACCCACTCTACCCCCGTCTACCCTGAGAGACTGCAGGGTCTCCAATGCGCCGGCCTGGGCTTGAAAAAACCCCATGCCCGGCCCAAAGCCCGATTCTTCTGCCCTACGCATGGCCCGAGTTCGTAAGCCCGGGTATGCTCAGGCTTGGGGCCTGAGGAGCCCAATGTTATATTTGCGCTATACATGACCGGGGACACCTAGATATAGAGGCCAGGCAGGTCATGACAGAGTATGACATGATTTGCAATATTCAGGTGGGGGGCATTGATTCTTCGTGGGCCCAATGACAGGCAATAAAACCCGGGCCCATATTATCAATCCCAAGGCCCAGCCCAAACAGCCCGAAGTGAGCCCGGCTTCACCATTTAGGCCACGGCCCATTGGCGCCCCTTGGAAACTGCATATATGACCTCCTACAGGTGAGGGTTTGGTTAGCCTAAGCGCCGGAATGTATGTTAATAAAGGACTTAGCCATAGTGGTGGGTGGTGGGTAATGAGTCATCAGACGGATTACACCAGAATACATGTTTGTAGACAAAATTGTGGCTAGGTCGTCCAATGACTTACTACCAACCGCTGTACATTAGCCAATTCCCGTGATTAGTTTCAAAAACAACCGTACATGAAACAACATAAGACTGATAGTATTAGTGCTTCGAATCTGGGACTAGAGAAAGCTCACGCTACCCCCATGAAGTCCCCAGTGTGTGGACTGCGTCGGGCAAGGGCATATTCAAGAACTTTGCCGTCTGCAAGCCGTATATTTGCTATTTTCCACGTCGTTTTTGCGATGCATCCGCTTTTATATATTCTTGTTGCAGCCTTCGTGACCGGTTGTCCATGCCGTCGTGATGTAGAACATTTGAAAAAGGCATCGTCATCGATCATGGGATGTTAGGTGGGTAACACATTTATCTGGGAAGATGATCAGCCTCACTGACTTGGTTAGAAAAACGAGTGTACGTTCTTCCGTTATCAGGACGTGCAATTTTCAATTGCCCTAGGCCGTAAGGTCAAAGTGAGGTCCGCGTTGTAATCGGGGGCTCGGTTATAACCCATGAAAAAAAGCAAGGGTTTGGGAATACCGCTGCGGTCGGGGACTTTGATCACTAGCTTCGGCCCAAGGAACCCGGCCTGCAACTATACTTGAGTTGTTCCCCACTCTCACGAATTGGATCCCGACCTAGCCAGGGCCCTACCTATAGACGATCCTGCTGAGCTGTTGGTATGGGATGAGTGAGGCTAACCCTCAACCAAAGAATCAATCAAAATTCACATCTACGATACAAAGGATAGCAATATGGTCAGATTACAGAATATAACAGGGGGGGAATTACTGGGTGCAGTCCGCGCCACACACACACCAACTGGCGCCACACTGAACGATTCAGTGTAGTACTGGTAAGTGAGTAGAACGCGGCGGTCATCCTACTCGCTGAAAAATAAAGTATGGTCTCCAAGGTGAGCCAGAAAGCAACCGGGGATGTTCGGGTTGAGACCATACTTTTTTTTTCAGCAAGTTACACAGTGGTCACGTAGTCGTGCACACCTAACCTGTTTTTCCATACTCTAGATCACTCTAGTTGCTGTATGCGCCGGCACTCAGTCCCGGGTGCGAGCTGGGTTGGGGTGGTGCTAGGGTTGTCTGACGGGCAAGGATTCAGGAATACTGGCAAAGCTGCCTCTGGTAAATAATGACAGGTCACTAAGACAGGCGTGATGCCACAAGGCGAACTAAATATGATATGACCATAAGAACCTGAAAATGCAAGTGACAAAGAGGGGATAATTTGTAGACCTCTTCACGGGGGTATGGTGCACACGGGGGTATGGTGCAACAACCAAGAACGTCGAAAATGAGCATAGAAAATTAAACGAAAATCAGCAAAAATACTTATTTTTCACAAAGAATTCTATCCATACATTGTTTTTATCAATTTACCTTGTATGCTCTGTGGTCAATCTTGATGGTTCTGAGGCGTTGCACCACACCCTAGTGTGCACCATACCCCCGTGAAGAGGTCTATGTCTTCGTCTGTTTTCAGGACCTTGCAAATCTACCTCAAGTGGGCGAAAACTTGATTCTGTCACGACAGCCCCAATCATAGCTAGCCTGTTGAATATCTCCACGCTAATAAGTGGTGAAAACCGGCAACAAGCGAAGACATGGTCCTATTGGCCGGGCCAGCCACTTAAACTATCGGGTATGAAGTACATGGAGGTACATGTAGAGTAGAATACTCGTAGTTTACTGGAGTTTTTAAAAAATGGGCTACTATTGCATGCCATATAATAGTGGACTGGCGCGTTCTCAAGCTAGCCTACCCTCCGCGTGTGTTCCAACTTATTCACAGGCGCTACACCATAGCGTGGACATTGAATGGTCAGCCCATTGAATGACGTTGACCTGACGTTTGTGAAATTGCAGAGTTTCATGCCCCGCAAAGGCCTTACGTCCCGATCATTTGGCTGGTCTAGGTGACAATTCATATAAAAGGCCCGTAGTTTATTTACTATTTCCCTACACAGGCCACTACTGCACACCAGAGTTCAATCCGAGGTCTGCAAACCTACAGGGCCCTTTAAGATATTCACCAGTTTTCCTGCGGCCTCTAAAGCTCAATATGAACTACCTAGACACCATTTACGTCCAAGGGCAGCCAACAAGTTGGGCCCAGGCTGTTTATGTAGCAGCCGTCCAAGCCGCTTCTGCACCACCTGGTGCAACCGCGGCAACAATACGGTACGCCACCGGTTCTACATTGAAAGACCACGCTATTAACACATTTTTACGTACATCAGGGGCTCCGGTGCCCACACTAGTCAACGCGATCATACACTCCACCTCACAGTCGATTATACAAACGCTTCAGGCAAACATATTACCACTAGGCACGTCCCAGTCCAATGAGAAACCGGCTGGCTGCAAATCGGAGGACAGACTTTGTATGTGGCAATATGATCTATGATGGGAAATTGCTAGCTATATTCATTTATGTATTCCCTGCTAGCTATATTCGTTGATGCATTTCTTGCTAGCTATATTCGTCTATTTAAAATCAATACTCTGCTCAGTAGATGACTTCCTCTCATGGTCAAAATGCGGTAGACAGCTAGTAGAGATAGGTGTATGAATACTTTCCCCAATGCATGTACTAGGGTTGTTCTACTTGAGAGTGGAACACCGGCGAAAGACAAGCCTTCCATTATTTACCGGGTAGGAATGGAACAGTTTGATACTGCCAAAAGTTTCTTGTATGGGGACATGTAATGGGGTAGACGCGCATACCCTGAGCACCTCTTGTCCTAGGGAATCTTTCGTATATCCAAGTTAACTAACCACATAGCTATTATCTAAGTCACTAGTCAGAATAAAAATCAGCGGCACTGAAACCCTACTCGGAAAGCGTGGTGGAATCAGCGCCTGCAGTACGGGTGATGGTCGTCACAGGTTTTCATTCCCCGCGCTTATTATAATAATTTGTCCTGACGGTTTGGGATAGGGAACTTTAACGCTTGCCAAGACCAGGATCCCCCGGCTTCCCGCGACAAGAAGACAGCTCTAGAACATGTATAATGTATGATCCTACTATGGAGCACAGGAACAAAACCGCGCTAGCTCTAACTTTTAAACCAACTCTCTCTTACTCTATCCTAACAGCCATGCAAGGTGGAGCTCAAGAGTACTACTACATCCGAGCAGGCCTCAGCAGTAATGTGGTAAACAGGGAAAAAGACAACCTTACCTTACGGCAGCCTATTCCTTGGTCTGTCAAAAAGGTTTTGATCCCCTAGAGAACCAGATCTTCCATACAAATTTATTTCCTCTATTATAGGGGGGTCGGGCTGCGATGGTGCGGCGGGTAGAAAAGGCTCAGCACGGCGTTGCAACGACAGACCGTCCAAGAAATGAACATCAAAGAACGTGGGATACCTTTTCCACGATCAGAAGAGGGGAAGGCTTGCACCTAAGCTTCAAAATAGTAGTATTAGTTGTAAATACAAGAATTTAGATATTATTTAGATGGTATTATTGGGACATATATCTGAAGTATCATGCATCTGGTTGATACCTCTATTAGTCGTGTGGCTGTGTCAGACCTGTGGGGGTGGTTGCTAGAGATATGGAAATAACTGCGGTGCAACATTATAGCCTGCACTTTGTGCGCCATGACTCTATGACTTTTTAGGAGCAGCTAGGTGGCTAGTATTGCTTGGACCTGACCTTTATCCCTTCGTCTGTCAGTTAATTGCTGCCAGGTTTAAGACATCTGATCCTGCCAAACGAAGACCTAGTTTGTTAGTGCGTCAGGCGTAACCACACCTGAATTGATTTTCTTGGCGAAACCTGGCAGCTTTAACAGACGAAGGGATAACCATGGGGCAGCCTCAAGGCCTCCAGCATGACTCCGCTTTTTTTATTGACATATGGCGCGGCGCAGCGTAAAGGTGACAAAAGTTGCATCGCTTATAACTTTTCAACCAGATAAGATATCAAAGATTTGTGAAATTGTAGATATAGATATGATAGAGATTTTGATTTCACATATTTTTGATATCTTGTCTTGTTAAAAAGTTATAAATTCGGAACCAATAACCCTAGCTTCATATAACGCTGACGATCAGTAGCTCTTCATGAGGACACACCATGACTTGGACCCGCCACACTACCTATCTGTTGACACAATAAAGTACACCGGAAAACTTGAAATGGTAAAGTAAAACATATCTTTCAATCAAAAAGGTAGTTAGGCGCAAGTGAAAAATAGAAGGTATTAAAATATTTTTCTATTAGGATTTCAAGGTATTTGCTTTTACGAATTATAAATCTCCTCTGCACGAACAGCAACTTGAATAATTTCCTTATCAAGTATCGTCCCAACCAATAAACAAATCAAATATATATACAAAGATCCAACCAATAAGATACGATGTCGTGACTATGAATTACACTTAGCCTATGAATACACGCAGTGGACCACCCCCACCCCTCCCATGCACACTTCTTGCACCCCCGAGGCTCAGTATGCCCATTTGACGTTGTAATATTAAAGTCTTTTCCTTTTTAAGCTAAGTCTGATATTAAACTACATCTTAATAGACACCTCAGACTAATACGGTTTTGTTGGAGTACAGTCTTAATTTTTAGACAAAATTATCTACATATAACTTATAGAGAATGAATGCATATAACCCTAACTAACCCTAACTAGCCCTAGCTAACTATATGCTTTCCTACACGCTGTATACGCCACAGATCAAGGCGCAACCCAAAGTATTCCTTTCCCATGTAACCCAAGCTTTACAGATCTTAGCTTTTGTTTTGCCCCAGGGGTGTCAACTCCTAGGACACTTCCACCCCAAACTCCAAGTCCTGCTGTTTCATCTTGTCTATCCATGTCCGGTGGCGGTGGGCCTACTTCTTCATTGCATGTACACTCTAGCCGTACTCGTGGCTAGAGCACTTCCTGCTGTACCAGCATTTTAGATTGTTAGCGCTCCGCCACCGGTAGCCGCCATCCACCAATGTTCCTCAATATTTTCCCCGTGCTCCATTATCTCACCCCTCCACCTGGTCCCCCGTATATATCGACTGCCCGTCCACTAGACCACCCATGTATGACAAAAATCTGGGATTAGCCCAACTCTATGAAAAATGATTCTAGAGATAGTAGAGGAGACTATTCCCGGTTGGTGTATCAATGGGTTAATGGCTCAACCAGAGGAAATTTCCCAGGAAACCCCCTTCACTCCTCTCCTACCTTTACACACCGAGGTCGCTGGTTGTGGGCAACGGGCGGGAGGGAAAGGGGCTGGTTGTGGCCGCAACGCCAACACTGCATGGACCCCATGCAGGCGCAGCGAGCGAGACCGCGCCGCCACAGACCTCTCCAGCCACAGACCCCCCACCCCCCAGGAGCTAGGTTGATGTTCCTCCGGCTGAGGGTAGCTTCTTTGAGTTGCGCCGCACATCACCCGTGTGGCATTGGCAGGGAGGGATGTTTGGTGCATCTTGAGTCTTGGGGCGAGTGATATTCTGTGAATAACTGTCCAGAGTAGGCGAGGAACGAGCTGCTGGTAGGAAATTGGTACGAAACTATTCCGGAACCATGCTGGTTACCTTCTCAAAATGATGCGGGGGCCCATTCTTGTCGTAATGTGGGGGAGACTATCCGGTTTACTGGTCTGCGGCTAGGCCTCCCGAGAGCAACGTCTATGACGTCAACGCCGCAGATGACGCAGACCAGCCGCCAGCGCCCGCAACCCGCCACGCCGTAGTTCCTAGCAGATCAACGCCTGCCAACCACTCTGTCAACCCCGCACCCATGCCCAGTGGTATTGTCGCTCTCTCATCCCCGCCAATACATTCTCTACACCTAATCATAAGCTATCACTCGTACGAAACCGGACTCCCAAGCAATCTCCCGGATAATCTCCCCTACTAAAATGACCCAACACAATAACCATCGCTCATGCACAAACCACCGGATAGTAGTACGTTATTTTCACTCGATATATATTGTACTTCTATACTAGCTGGCCGTGTTTTTGGTCTGATGCGCTGACGCTATACTGGCGTATTGCAGTATATAGTATAATACTAGAATATAATCATGAGTCGCGCGACCACCGGCCGCGCAAGACCTCACAACCTATTATATTTGCGCCCAACACGTACGCGGGCACGCATGTGCTGGATTACACCTCTGGGTCTAGAGCGGAAATCCCTAGCCCTGAATAGCAACATTATCAATGCGGTGATCACCTGCAGCTTATTTGCCAATCCTTGAGCAGTTTTACATCACCCCAGAGGCCATGCACAGTGGCTCGAGAAGCAAGCTAACTCCGGTGTCTGGAATTTACGCTATCGGCGCGCGCGGGGGAGGGAACCTTTAGGTACACATCGGCCTGGGGGAGCAATGCGTCATTGTCAGACGTGCAGATTGAACTACTAGTATTGCGGGTTCAAGATCAGCTCTCAGGTAGACAGAGGGGAAAATACCCCTGAACAACGAATCTCCCGGGCGGCGGGGCTGGGAGGTTGAATAGTTCGGGGGTAGTCTCGTACCCACCCCCTACGAGCAGCGCAGGTCGCCGCCCACCACAAGGCATGCCCGGAGCATTCCCATTCCGGAAATAAAAACCCCGACACCCCATCTCCCATCTCCCGTGTCGTACCGCAGCCTAAAATGTGATTCAAGCGCATTATCGGGGTCCAAAATAGGCTACATCGGGAGCTGATTCTCATATCGGAGGCTCCGCTGACCTTTTTTATGTGTAATTTGGGCTGCGACTGCCTTTCTGGTGTCGGAGAGCGCGCGCACATGTGCATAGATATCGCTAGAGAGTGTAGTTCGAAGCGGAGGCTATGTATCTTTCGCGATGGGTACTGCGTGTGTGCAGACCTGGGTTCGTTACCTGGGGTCGCTCTTCCTTCGCGGACATCATCATCGCGCGGGGGTCAGACCAGAACACCACTTTAGATTCCATGAGGGTGGAACCACTTGAGCCCTAGCCACTCGCGGAGGATAATCATACAGGCGAATGTTTTCCAGGCGTACCTTTCTATGCCGGCCGAGACTAGACTTGGGCTTGGAGCTTGGAGCGAGTGGAGCAAGCGTCTCCACTCTTAAGGTAGATGTCCAGGATACTTCACTGAGAAATCCCCTTCAATCGTAATGACAGTGTGGAGCCAACCCGCCGGGATATCTAGTGAGTCGGATTCATGTGTCCTGCAAATCCTGCCATTTTCCAATAAGTGAGCGATTCTGGATTGTTTTGTTGCTTGGAAGTGGAAGTAATCTGGCTGATCCTCTGCAACATTTTGTAAACGATATTATAGAATAAAGCTTCATTCTTTGTGGTTGGTGGCCAAAGAAGCCATATTTTATCACAAATATGCAGTGCTGATGCAATTTTGTATCTTGACCCCGATCTTTTAAACTATTAGCACCCGCACTTGCTTCATAACTGTTTCAAAATTTTACTCACCAACATGCATATCTACGAAGGAGTGTCTAGGAGTTGCATTGTATCCGGTGAATGAAATGATATCTGAGTTTGATGCTTCCAAGGCTGTAGGAATAAGCATAGAATACGTGTTTAGTAGATACTCAGGCATGACATCCAGCAAGTAAGAGGCATCGCAAGGATTATGTTTGCCTTCCAATAACTGAGTGTTGATCTTCTACAATGAAGTGTCTTTCGGGTAGGTCACATTCTTATTCTAGTTTTTGTTAGCAAACCTCATATTATACATTGCAGGGACCTTACCGGACTCGCATGCTCCATACAGCTCTCCAATACCTCAAAGAAGCCAGGCTGCCCCATTGGCCACAATCTTTGTGTATCGAATAGAACTGGCTCATCACCTGATACTTGAGTATTTGATATATGTCTGCTGATACTCCTATATTTATGTAATTCCAGACCATTACAGATATCTGGTCTCGCTTGAGGGTATTTAGCCTGATACCTGATCAAGACTTTCCACAGCTCATCCGCTTTAAACTCGCATGTAAATGGACATTCCATTATACTGGTTTCTGGTGGGGTGAAGTTCGGGTTAGGTGCACAGATCCCTGCAAACCCTTATTTTTAACGGCCCAAATCACTATTTTCCGTGAATTACCAGCACTTTTGGCCTAATGTGAATTATAGCATGTCGTAAAAAATTGCAGAAATCCCGTGCGGCATGTTAAAGCCCCCGCACGCCATCGATTACAAAAGTTAGTAGTTAGGTTCTCTAGCGTGCGGCAGGCCAACCAATTATTTTCCTCATAATCTCCGACCGTACAGCATAATAGAATTTTAGCAAATCTCTTAAATAACCCTGTACGGCATATTTATAGGCTTTTTTGTGCCGTGGGGTTCGGGTTAGTTTTACCCTACTTTAGTACTCGTCGTCACCTAAGCATTGCTGTCGTAGAGTTACCCCATTTCATCGGCTATCCCTTCCGGCTCCTCCTTACTCCTAGTCTCCTCATCGTCCAGGCCTGATCATAAATATACATTCTTATAATCTCCATCGTCCAGCAAGGCTTTTCGACTTATACATATCCAAAGCATATCGCCTCATTGCTATTTCTACTTACACATCTTTTTCATTCTATCGCCCGGTTTTCCCTCTTGTAATTTAGTCATTTAAAAGCATATTGCCCCACCGTCTTTTTAGCTTTCAAATTTGTATTCTTTCGTCGCCTGATGGTCTTTGCTCTTTTTCCACTCAAAACCCACCTGTCGCCTGACAGCTATTGCTGCATTTTCACCCAACACCCCGCCGTCGCCTGATGGCTTTCCTTTTTTTCTCACCAAACCTCCCGCTGTCGCCTGATGACTTTTCTTCCGCTCTTAATCATTCTTTTCCCATCGGTTGATGGCTTATTTTCTGTTCTAACTAAATCTTTACCCATCGCCTGATGGGTTTTCCACTTCTCTCAAACATCCCTTTTCTATCAGTCACTAGCTTTTCTTTGTTCCTTACTCATTACTTCCTCATCGCCTGATGGGGCCCTCTAGTTTTCTCGCTCAAAAAGAAAAATCGCAGTTCCCTGATGATTTCTCCCCTCCATCAACAGCATTTCCCCTTATCTCGCTCAACTTTCACTATAGCCTGATGATTATTCCCGAACTCATTATATTCCTTTCCCGTCGCCTGATAGCTTTTCCTCCTTTTCTCTCTCTGCTTTGTGATCGCCTGATGGCTTTTTACCTACTCTTCACAAACTATGTCCCATCGTCTGATGACTTTTCTTCTGTTTTCATATATCTTTTGCCGTCGTCTGATGTTTTTTTCTACAACCCATTTTACTCTTTCCCATCGGCTGATCCCATTCCATTTTTTTTCCTCCATTTTTTTGCCATCGGCTGATGGCCTTTCTTTCTTTCTAAGTTAGGGTTAGTTAGGGTTAGTTAGGGTTAGTTAGGGTTAGTTAGGGTTAGTTAGGGTTAGTTAGTTAGGGTTAGTTAGGGTTAGTTAGGGTTTGTTAGTTAGGGTTAGTTAGGGTTAGTTAGGGTTAGTTAGGGTTAGTTAGGGTTAGTTAGGGTTAGTTAGGGTTAGTTAGGGTTAGTTAGTTAGTTAGTTAGAGGTGC